>CM029602.1:34385839-35675125 GCA_017311375.1 Mytilus coruscus
GTCCTCTGTAATTAACGATAGATCTTTATTAGAGTATGATATTGAAAGTGAAATTCATTATTTATAGTGATTGTAAATGTAATATAGATATAAAATGAAAATAACATTAATTTAATCAAATATTTGTACGGCTTCAAAAAAATCAAAAACTATAAATTGAATAAAAACAGACAACACCATGACAAAAAATAAAATCGATGAACAGGACAAACACAAAAGCACAAAACACTACATATAAAACTAAAGAACGAGCAACAATTACCCTACACAAACCCGGGGGGTTGGTTACTCTTGTCAAAATATTAATATTCAGTGATTAGGCATACAAAATATAGCGGGTTGATAAATGACTCTTGTCTATCATAAGACAGCACTACCGGGACAAATCAATTATCTTACCCTAAAACTTGACCGATTGTGAAAGCAGGACTTTCGAGGACAAAGGATAAACAAGACTTTAAACGTAGGGAACAACACAGACATTAAAAACACAACCTATGACACTAAAAACTACAGTAAAAGCAACACAAACCCTTTTGAGGATGTACTTAGGTGAAATAAAAAAAATCTAGAATTTAAAATTGACACTATAAGTGAGAAGAGCATTAGTTAAGGAACAAAATAAGCTAACAATATTGATAGGTTATGGAGCTCCTTTTCGAGATATTTGATTTTTTTTAAATGGCGGGAAAAGGTTGACTCGGATTTTTACCTTATATTTGCATTGGTATTATTTGGGTCTTAAATCGAAAGAATAGGAATCTAGATTTTTTGTAAATGACCTTTTATGAGCTATTGAAGACTTATATGAAAGAAAAATGGGTGTTATGGGACAAAATATTTTACCCTGTATCGTAGGAAAAAACCAAGGAGTCCGAACATCTGACACAAATTCCTAAACCTGACCTAAGTACATCCTTTAAACAAAAATAGAGGTGCACTCAGTTTCCGGAAGGGAGAGCAGGTCCTCACAGCTTTTTTTTTCTGAAGATTTACTTCTCAAAAACTGACAAATATCTGAAATCTTAAATTCATAATGGCATACACAAGGGAAAAAAATCTCCTCTCATATGATACATGGAAGGAAAGTATTCTAATAAGTATAAAGAACCTTGAAGTTATTCATGATTACTTGTTACAAATGTATGTACGTGTGGATTCATTTATTGTCATGGATACCAATTTTTATGGATCGAGAAAAATGTATTTTCATGGAAATTTGATTTCGTGGTTTTGCCAAAGTTTGCATATCAGCCTATAGAAATTTTGAACTTTGTTGAAAATTAAATTCGTGGTTCACCTTTATCCACGAAATCCACGAAAATTGGTATCCAATGAATAATTATAATGAATTCACAGTATACATAAATGTAATTTAAAAAAGAACAACATAAGAGTGGAATTAGGAGTAATTAAGTTTTTATTTATATTATTAGATTTATTCATGGCTGACATTACCAAGAAGTGTTTTTTTCTTTAGCTTTATAATCTAAAAAGGATGAAAGGTTATTTTATTTCTAGTATGCAGTGTATGTAATGTGCGAATCTTGAAATGTCATTTTTACTGTATCCGTGATAAATTTCTGATGTAGAATGATAAATGAACAGACGACAAATTCATGATTTTTTAATAAAATAAGAAATAATATATAATGTGTACTGTTTTTATAAATTCATGATATAGGTATGAGATGCGGACGGGTTTTCATCGCGCCTACAGCCATCCAGGTGTAAAATTGATACACAAATAGATAAATATTAAGAATAGTTCACGAACAGAGCGTGCAAGAGATTTAAAAGTAGCAGTTAAGTTTCATTTGCAGAAAATGTACCTTTTAACATAATTATTAATGTTGTAAAACTTTAAACAGGTTTTGTTATTCAGCTTGTTGATATTGAATCAAATTCCACTATGCTGTTTTCGTTATGCGATTCATGTTTACTGTCGAATAATGATACTAGACTTTCATTTTCACTGTAGGGCGATTCATTTCTATTGTATATGCGATGCATTTTCACAGAAGGAAATAAATTAATTTTCATTATATAAAGTCTCAACTCAGCCGACTCTCTAACAAAATTTATGAAGTCAGAAGGATTGATTATATATGCATACTTAGTGAGTGAGAATCTGAGGTAATATATCAATAAATTCCTTAAACATGGGATTTATTGCTAATGTAGTCAATTCTATTTTCTTAAATAATTTGTCCTGATCTATATGTAGGATAAAATTTATTCTATTCTATGACACGTCATCATTAAATACATATATCTTGGACAGTTAAGCCAATCCACGTCACCGGAAAAGCAAAGTTTCTGTTTCGGTCTAAATCTACATCGCATACTAAAAAACTAAACGTCATTAGAGCTAATTTCCTAACGCTTGTAGTTAAAAGGTGTGGTTGGCTTTGATAATGTAAATGTTGCCTAAGCATTGTAATTAAGATTGAGCAAACGTTTATACAAACAATGCAAGCAAGCCAACCAAACCTTTAAACTACAAGCGTTAGGAAAATAGCTCTAATGGATGCGTTTGAGATAGCAAAGAGCATTCACAAAACGATCTTTATTTCACGGTTGAATGAGTGGAAACGTTTTCATCTTGCACAAACAATTGACGCTTGGATGACTGGATAATTGATGTTTATCATGCCATTGTGTATAAATCTTATGCAGTAAAGAAAGTTCAAGCAACAGTCGAGTCACCTTAAATGTGCTTGAATTTCTTATAAGTCGGTGTTACAAATAAGCCAATACGCAATTGTCAGAATACAAAGAAATATTGAAAACAGTTTATTGTTACATGTTTAAATGGTTCTATACCACGGGGTATAACCGCCGTGCAGTTGATTCCGGACGTTAATCGCTACATCGCGAAGCAATGTTGGTAGATATACTGTTCTTATATTTACACCCAAGACTAACTGAGTAACTGTTCAGTTAAGTATTCAATGTTTATGAAAACAAAGTTTACTACTCCTAGCAGCATTGTATGTCATTTATATTACATGAACACCATGTGACTATTTTAAATAGATAGGTCTGTGAATTACTTGTAAAAATCACGAAACAAACACTATGTGTAACTCAAACTTGATTAAACTACAAATAGAGCATAGTCGGTTGGCTCTTTCACTAAATGCGACCGTGTATTTTGTGCTTTGTTGTTGTTTAAATACATAATACGAATGAGAAACCCGTTGTTTTAATTTTATTTGAAGACATTTACTTGAAAAACTGACCTCAGAATTTTGACACTGTACGATTCATTATCTTTGTAGTTTGTTTTCTTTCTTTAGTACCGTTCGTTGTACATTCTTGTACTGTTCGTTGTGCAAAAGCCTATCAATACGGTAGAAATATGTATGACAAGGCGTGACAAATGTTCAAAGCTTTCTTAAGCGAGTTCTCAAACTTTTCAAAGAAAATTCGTCGTAGAAAAACGTTATATTCATGGATGTTCTGCTCCAGTAAATTTTCAGTTCCATGACAAGCTTATAGCAAACTCACCAACAATATTTGAATATTCATGATATGAACGTGGTTATACCCGTGTATATTCAAGTAAGCATTTACGACTAGCTTGCATTTCAAATTATAAATATCATCAATATTAAAGTCATTTAAAAACTGTTTTCAGTTGTTGTATGTCGAATAATCATATAAAACACAATGAAAATTCATCGCACTTCCAAAAATTCCACATCAGAAATGATTGCACTTACAGTGATAATTCATCGCATCTATAGTTAAAATGAATCGCATTCAGTAATCAATATTATGGATTCTGCTGCTCAAATAACACTTTTTTTTACTTTAATCCTGTTATTATACATTAAAAAGTTATATTCTAATGAAATTCTGTTAAAACATACATTCAAATCTATTATTTTGTATTTTCAAAAAGTAAACAACCGCAGTTTTTCCCATCATCCTTTATTCTATAATAGACATACTCGCATACAACAGTGAAAATGAACTAACTGGATTCGCACTTTATATACACTGGTATGTTTCGAAATGCTTGTGTTGTGAATGCAATATATGTCATACATATTTAGATTTTGATCAGTATCATTGTCATTTAAATAATATAAAGATATTATAAAAATGAACCGTTGAGTTATTTGGTCGCAGAGGTTTAAATTTCTTTTTATTAAGGAATGTTTAATCAATATTTTATTCATTACCATTTAACAATCCACAGTTTATTTATACTTTAACAAAACCAATCCCGTTTGTACGATTAAAATAATTTCCAGTCTTATTAAGACATGGGATCGTCACATGGACATGGACACGTGTCGTCACCGTCGAGTTCGACATGGTTATGATCAGCCTTATGTAAACAATCTTTATCCCGAATTCCATAAAAAAAATAAAGCATCCTTTTCAGGATCCCGAAACATTAATTCTAAGTTCCCGAGTCCCGATAAGTGTAAATCCCAATTTCCCGCAAAAAAAGGCATAATCCCGACGTCCCGAAAAGGGTCTTTCTGCCCTCGGGTTAGTGTGTTTTTTTGTGTAATCTTGTCACATCTTCATATGACAGACCCCCAAAAAATTTGATGTACAAGTTGCTCGACATATTTTCAAACAACCATACACATTATAAGGCGTGGAGAATGGTATTCCGCTTTCATGTGACAATCTTATTAGCAAACACAGTTTGGGGTATATAACAATCAGTCTGTCTGTCCGAACTAGCTTTTGAGTCATTTGTCAAATTTAAAACCAAACTTAGTACATTACAGATTATGATGTTTCAACTTTGCAGCAGTTAGGATTTTGTCTCCATTTAGTATTTCCGGGATTATGCCCCATGCCTTAGAAAATTTAATAAAATTTAGTATGTGGACGCATCTCCTCCTACATCCTTTATCTTAAGTTCACTGAACATTATACATCGTTAGATTTTAACATGTTGATGTGTAGATTAGTAGGGCATCCTGGTCCGTTGACAGAGTTATGACCCTTTGTAATAAGAAACTGCATACTATTCAATACGCATCTTAAGGACGCAGGTCCTCCTAAATGCTTCATCAAATGTTCATGAAACTTTGTACATTTTAACATCCTAACACGCAATTATGAATTTATTAAAAATATGAGTGGAACATTACAGTTTTATTTTTCAGAATAAAAATGCTAAAATGTATAATCAAAAGTAAAGGTTCAGTGTTAAGAAAACGCTTTAACATATTACTGAACTACTTGAAAGAGATATTTCTGACCCAGTCAAAATTCACCTTATTATTATTAATAAAGAGATATTTCTAACCCAGGAAATGTTGACCTTATAGAAATATTTCTGATCCAGGCAATGTTGACCTTATTATAATATTTCTTACCCAGTCAATGTTGACCTTAAAGAGATATTTTTGATCCAGACGATGTTGACCTTATTGAAATACTTCTGACCCAGGCAATGTTGACCTTAAAGTGATATTTTTGACCCAGGCAATGTTGACATTACAGAGATATTTCTGATCCAGGAAATGTTGACCTTATAGAAATATTTTTAACCCAGATAATGATGACCTTATAGAGATATTTCTGACCCGTGCAATGTTGATCTTATAGAGATATTGCTGACCAAAGCTATGTTGACCTTTTAGAGATATTTCCGACCCAGGCAAGGTTGACCTTATAGAGATATATCTGATCCAGAAAATGTTGAACTTATATTAATATATATGACACAGGCAATTTTGACCTTATAGAGATATTTCTGACCCAGGCAATAATGACCTTATAGAGATATTTCTGACTAAAGCAATGTTGACCTTATAGAGATATTTCTGATCCAGGCAATGTTGACCTTATAGAAATATTTCTGTCCCAGGCAATGTTGACCTTATAGAGATATTTCTGATCCAGGCAATGTTGACCTTATAGAGGTATTTCTGATCCAGGCAATTTTGACCTTATAGAAATATTTCTGTCCCAGGCAATGTTAACCTTAAAGAGATATTTCTGACTGAGGCAATGTTGAACTTATAGAGATATTTCTGTCCCAGGCAATGTTAACCTTAAAGAGATATTTCTGACTGAGGCAATGTTGACGTTATAGAAATATTTCTGTCCCAGGCAATGTTAACCTTGAAGAGATATTTCTGATCCAGGCAATTTTGACCTTATAGAGATATTTCTGACCCAGGCGATGCTGACTTGATAGAGTATTTCTGATCCAGGCAATGTTGACCTTATAGAAATATTTCTGTCCCAGGCAATGTTAAACTTAAAGAGATATTTCTGATCCAGGCAATGTTGACCTTATAGAGGTTATTTCTGATCCAGGCAATTTTGACCTTATAGAAATATTTCTGTCCCAGGCAATGTTGACCTTAATGAGATATTTCTGACTGAGGCAATGTTGACCTTATGGAGATACTTCTGTCCCAGGCAATGTTAACCTTAAAGAGATATTTCTGACTGAGGCAATGTTGACCTTACAGAAATATTTCTGTCCCAGGCAATGTTAACCTTGAAGAGATATTTCTGATCCAGGCAATTTTGACCTTATAGAGATATTTCTGACCCAGGCGATGTTGACCTGATAGAGTATTTCTGATCCCAGCAATGTTGACCTAATAGAAATATTTCTGTCCCAGGCAATGTTAACCTTGAAGAGATATTTCTGATCCAGGCAATTTTGACCTTATAGAGATATTTCTGACCCAGGCGATGTTGACCTGATAGAGTATTTCTGATCCCGGCAATGTTGACCTTATAGAAATATTTCTGTCCCAGGCAATGTTAACCTTAAAGAGATATTTCTGACTGAGGCAATGTTGAACTTATGGAGATATTTCTGTCCCAGGCAATGTTAACCTTAAAGAGATATTTCTGACTGAGGCAATGTTGACGTTATAGAAATATTTCTGTCCCAGGCAATGTTAACCTTGAAGAGATATTTCTGATCCAGGCAATTTTGACCTTATAGAGATATTTCTGACCCAGGCGATGCTGACTTGATAGAGTATTTCTGATCCAGGCAATGTTGACCTTATAGAAATATTTCTGTCCCAGGCAATGTTAAACTTAAAGAGATATTTCTGATCCAGGCAATGTTGACCTTATAGAGGTATTTCTGATCCAGGCAATTTTGACCTTATAGAAATATTTCTGTCCCAGGCAATGTTGACCTTAAAGTGATATTTCTGACTGAGGCAATGTTGACCTTATGGAGATACTTCTGTCCCAGGCAATGTTAACCTTAAAGAGATATTTCTGACTGAGGCAATGTTGACCTTATAGAAATATTTCTGTCCCAGGCAATGTTAACCTTGAAAAGATATTTCTGATCCAGGCAATTTTGACCTTATAGAGATTTTTCTGACCCAGGCGATGTTGACCTGATGGAGTATTTCTGATCCCGGCAATGTTGACCTTATAGAAATATTTCTGTCCCAGGCAATGTTAACCTTGAAGAGATATTTCTGATCCAGGCAATTTTGACCTTATAGAGATATTTCTGACCCAGGCGATGTTGACCTGATAGAGTATTTCTGATCCCGGCAATGTTGACCTTATAGAAATATTTCTGTCCCAGGCAATGTTAACCTCAAAGAGATATTTCTAACCCAGGCAATGCTGCCCTAATAGGGATATTTCTGAACCATGTAATATTGATGTTATAGAGATATTTCTGATTTAGGAAAGTTTGACCTTTTATGATTTTGACTATTTCTGAAGTCCCATCCCCATTAAGTTGTATAGCGTCTAAGGGAGTTACCATTTGATTTATGGAGGGGCGAGGATGAAAAATTTTGTCCTGCATTTTTTTAGTTGTACTCTCTGTTCTGCCTTTTTTATTTTTCACTCTATTCGGTCTTGCCTTTTTTTTATTAGTTTATCCTGACTTTTTTTACATAAATTGTCATATTGCCTTTTTTTTTTGCCAATTTGCTCATCCTGCCTTTTTTTTTTTAACTCAAAACTGCTGTCCTACCTTTTTTTCAAATTTCATCCTAGCCCCCCAAAAAAATCAAATGGTAGCTCCCTAATCCCTAATGTATTTATCTATCTTTGGCTATCAAAACTTATTGGTATAATTGATGTATCAATAAATCAATACAATAAGTAATAAAAAGTAATGTTGATCAAGTTTATTGTGCTGTAAGTCATTCTAGCTGACCTGGATAAAATTACGTCTGTTATGAAATATTTACCTTATTATTATCTTTTTTTATTATTATTCATATTAAGCAACATATTATCAAAATCAGATTCGATTGATAGAGCTACGTATACCAACCAATACAAATAAACTGTGATTCGTAATAGATTGATTGATTGATGTTTGCTTATCGCCCAGTGGCAAATGTTTCATGCATGTTCAGGACGAGATTCGAAATAGATGTTTGGATACGATATGTAGTCTTTAGTGTCTGAAAGAATCATATGGAACACTATTCTGCATAACATATTATCGCGAAGTTGTAAATTTCTAATTACAATCAGCAGCAGAAAGTATGACTGAATATAAAATAAGAAGATGTGGTATAATTGACAATGAGAAAACTCTCTACTAGAGACCAAATGTCGTAGAAGTAAACAACTATAGGTCACCACACGGCTTTCAACAATGAGCAAAGCCCATACCGCATTGAAGCTTTTATACAATATTTGGTTCTTGAAATAAAAACAATAGTAAAAGTCCCTCTTCCGTGAAAAATAATGTTGTTTTTATTTATAGTTGTCCCTTTAGAAAAAAAACTGTCACTTGCTTTATTTCTAATACCTCATAAACAGGTCTTTATTTATAAAGTCAAGAAAAAGCCTTACACATGTTTGTTTTGGGATCAAATTGAGTATGATCAACATACTTACAGGGGCGGATCCAGCCATTCTTAAAAGGGGGGGGGTTCCCAACCCAGAATAAAGAGGGGGTTCCAATCATATGTTCCCATTCAAATGCATTGATTGTCCAAAAAAGGGGGTTCCAACCCCTGAACCCCCGATCCGCCACTGGCTTTACCAAAAAGATATCCGACCGACATATCAACATCATTTACGTATTTTTGGGTTAAAATCTATTGCCTATTAGTAAATACATAAATATATGCAATGCAAAATTGAAGTATATTGATCAAATAGAGAAGCAAAAAATACTGCAACAGTAAAGAAGACGCGGAAGATACCAAAGGTCGAAAATAAAGTGACAACGCAATGGCAAGAAAAGAAAAGGACCAAGTATAAAAACACACAACATAAAAAACTAAAGACTGAGCAACACGAACCCCACCAAAACCGTTGGTGATCTCAGGTGCTCCGGAAGTGTAATCAGATCCTGCTCCACATGTGGCACCCATCGTATAACTTATTCTTATTTGTGTATTATCGTGCCAGTAAAAGTGTAACATTTAGAGATTTTTTTTATGAGCGAAATTGTGACTGAGTGAATTAATTTAGATCACTGAACAAAGTTTTTTTTTAAATGACGATATTGCAATCTAGTGGATTTTTATGTTCTAATTAAATTTAAGTATCTTTATTTATGATTGGAATTGCAGTCTAAAACTTTACCGACAGAATAAAGAATCAGTGGAATTGACGGAATTTTAGCTTACTTTACTTTTTTTCGACACATTTTTGCACAGTTAAACTAAAAGTGTGTCGCATAACTATATTTAGTAGTGCCGACTCGGTACGACGTATTGTTGTAAAGTTTTAGATTATATTTCCAAATAATGATGAGAAAGAATCAGAAATTACATTAAGAAAATCAAAAGGTATCACTTTTTATGCTCAATTAAGCCAGATCGAGGTATAATAAGCTCAAACTTGAGATTTATAGAAACTGTATTCGTTATCTGGAGCGGATGCTTTATCCTACTAACCGTGGTATAGATAATGGTAGTGTGTAAGTGCCGCAGATACCTTTTTTTTTTTTTTTTTCAGCAAATCATGACTTTGTCAAGTAAATTATTTTATTTAAACAGTTATCTAAAGTGTACTTGCTGCTATGGAATATGTGAAGTAAAAAGATCTCAATTTTCAGAATTTTATAATACACCTAACAACAACTTTTGTATGCATTTGAGCAAATTTTAATTGCCTAAAGATAGCCGAAAACCATAACTTCATTATAATTTATTATGACAAATTTTGAATATTTAGCAAATAAAATAAACAAGGACATTCTTAACCAAAACTAAAATTTGATTGGAAGTAATTCTATATACACTATTTTTCAGATACAAATTAATTCATTTTTGGTGGTTAAATATATCGTTTTGCGCTAGATTTTATAAAAAAAAACATGTAATTTAAAATTTTGCAATATTATATCAAAATTGCCTTCAACAATAATCTATATTGCGGAATTTATAACTTTATGATTTAATGAAAATGTGATAAATTGTTGAATATGTTATCAGTATGTAAAGGCGCTTGCATATTCAAATTCCAGGTGGTTTCAAAAGTTTTCTGATTTTGACGTTCTTATTGCGAATGAAGCAAACACAGTGGAAATTTGCCCTATACTTCTTTGTCAAATTCAAACTTCAACTCCCTTTGAACTCATTGTAACATGATTCTAAGGGCCAAAGGTAAAATGAATTACGAACGCTGTGTCCTGAAAAAAAATAAGAAAATGGTATGATTACCAACGAGACAACTAACCAAAAGAGACCAAATGACGCAGATGTAAGCAATTATAGTCCACGGTACGGCCTTCCTCAATATATACCGTATTGTAAGCTTTAAAAGGCCCCGGCATGACGAACTGTTAAACAATAATTCAAAAGAGAAAATCAACGGCATTATGTATGTACAAAACAATAAACGAAAAACAAATATGATACGCAGCAACCAACGACAATCACAGAGTAACAGGCGCCCGACTCCTGTCTCCTTGTCGCTTTTATATAGAGAGAGAGCGGGGGATTTAAACACAGTTCGTCCGGTGGAATATTGAGACAAGCAAGCTTCCTCAAAGACAGGGAGCAAATTAAAACTGATTTGCCCTCTCTCCAAACTTTTCAAGCTAAAATTTGTAGACGGCGGTTTACAATCTTACGATATTGTATAATCACTAGATTGTTGTTTACTATCCCCTTATACCCATATTTTTCAGCTATCAAAAGCCTTTTAGTGTGTTTTATCTTGTAAAAAAACGAATCTTACTGCGTTTAAGTTTTTCCGCCGCCTAAAAATCAAAATACTTACAATGCATCAAATTACTAATACTGAATGTGCTAACACAATAACAACAGTTTCTCGTTCACATTGGCGAGCTTTACTAAATAAGGAATTACATTTAAGTACAAGAAGAGCACCTGTTGCCTGAATGTATTGCCTACCTTCCAGGAGTACTATTTTGAAGGGCACTCTGCATCACCATTTTATTTCCGATATTGACATTAAATGCTGCCATATTGTATATAGGTAAATTCTAATTTTGTAGTTTTAACTATGTTTATAATATAAACGTGCTCCTTTAAACCTTTTGTTTTAAAAAGAATCATTCATGAGTAGACACCGTATTGTCTTTTTCGACTGACGTATGTTGTTTTAAATATACAATAATGTTATTCAACACCAGATTTAGTATTATTAATTTTGAAATACATTTAATATATCTATGATAAACCAACATGATGATAACCTTTTCGAAATAAAGTTTCGAATTGATGGATCTGTTGTTCCCCGCGTATAAACAGTGTTACACAAATGATATGATGACGCCCAAGTACGTGCGTCTATAAGTTTGTGAAATCTTATGAACAAAAAATAGATTAACGCTTAAAATGGTTTTGCTAAATGCTATGTCCATAACAACTAAATGGATGTTAAGATTCTTTAATTAAATCGCATTGGGAAATTTTTAGTTAAAATCCTATTTACTGAGTAGTTGGAAAAGGAAATGTAGGTGTAGGTGTACGCGGTAGAAATTAAGACCCGTTTTTAATGTTTCATTGGTACTAAAGCAAGCAGCATAGTAAATTTGTGACCTTTTGAACCATTTTTGGACAAATAATTTACTATATGGACTTTGTTGGCAAATGGTTGAAATATTGTATCTTTGTGTCATTTATGGAAAAGTTTATATAGCCAGGGACCGGAAATAAGGTGTATGTTGATCAAGTCGATAAGTAACTGTATATTCATCACTTCATTTAGTGATATATAAAAATGGTTCACCAGAATTATAAATACGCAGCCACTTCCGGTTGGAATGAACACGTAAAATCCGATGCCACGATCTTTGCACGGTTAAGAATTAATGAAAAAAACTCTTTCAGGAATTCGTAGGTGACTTGTTGCCAGGCCAAATTGTCTGCCTCTGTCTAACATGACTTACATTTCCAGTAAAAGTCGAAATTCCTGCTTTTCTTCCTTTTCGATCCACTTTGCAAAACCTATCTATTGGATTATTGTTAATTTGTTTTAGTCCTGATAATGCTTGAACTATTTTTCATTAGACGTTAAGCAAACAACAATCAATCAATCAACCCAATATAGAATTCAACTTCTTGCATCCGTAAATGCTGAAAACTCTTTTGTTACGCCAGTTTCGCACTTGAACCATCTATTCACATGCTTCAGATTGCTTACCCCACTGGAAAGTATGAACAAGCTACGCAATTGAAATGGCCACAATAAACTAAATGTGATAAATTGAAGACTATCAAAACAACTAGACTTCCAACTATTTTCTTTGAACAGGCACCTACAGTATGAAGAGGCGTAAACAGGTTTGTAAGCACTCAACCTTCCCTCGTTGCAGCTTGGGCAATGGTGTTACAGGGAAGAAGTGCAAAAAAAAATCGTTAAAAGCAATTAAATTTAAACTCAACAAAGAAGATCTGTACCTAGAACATGAATATCATCTTTTATTTACTGAAAACTAGTAAACAAATATTGAATTGATTAATTACTATAAAATAGATCATGTTTCCTTGTCAAAGCTATCAATATGTACACGTCCAAACGGATCGCGTGTAAAACAAAAATTGACAAAACAAAAAAAACATGATATTGTCCTATTTACTACGAATAATCAAGCAAAGACGTATGGCTAATTTTCCCTGATTTTTGTTCATACTAGGACTATTTTTAAAAGGCCTTCAATTTTTACTAACGTTTAAAACAGATTAACGTGGTCTGTGTTTGTAAAGCTTCACTAGTGTACAATGAGAATGTATCAAATGCGCAATGCCCTACTTCTGAACATGTTATCAAAATATAAATGCTTTTAAAAAGATGACTTAAAACTTCAATGTTAATAGCTTTCAAGAAATTTTGAGCATTTGACAAACATTGAATAAAAAGGTAATTCTTAACAAAAACCACAATTCGATCGCTAGCAAGACTATGTCTTGTCTTTTAGGTAAACATTAATTCAGTATTTTAAGGCAGCCCTGCAAAAATTATACATAAAAAACTGTCTTTAACAGCAATGCACAGCGGTGAATAACAGTTATACTGTTCAATACTTTTGGTAATCATGTTATCCGAGTTATGTATATGCTAATATGTATGCTTAGCACGAAGAATTAACGATTAAGAGCAAATATAAAGACTGGTCGGCTCAAAATCAGAATAACGTGCCCGTGTAGAGTAACAGTTACTTGTAAACTAACAAGTAAAAAAATCCAGCGCAGAGTGTCGGTCTAGTACACAGCTCAGTTCAATTTCATATCTCATGAACATGTTCTCGTCCTGAATAAGAATTTAATTTGTCAGTGAACGTTAAATAGCCGTCCATTTATCCTTTCTAACCCAAATTAAAATTCAGGATATAAACAGTATTCCCTAAAAAAATAACCCCCCCCCCCCTCCCAATTCTTCAACAGCAATGTATAGCACTTAATATTTTGATTTTCTGTATATGAGTTTTAAATATTTGACTACTTTACACCTGGTATCCTGACCCGAATTCCGCGGAGGGATCCTAATCCCGAGGAGCAATTATTGAACAATGTGAGGGGCGTAGCTGCCGTTAGGCACTTTAGGCACGTGCCTACACATAATTTTTTCACAAATATTTTTTAATAAAAAAAAATTATAATAAACAACGTTAATCTGTAGATGCACGCCAGAGAAGTCGTCAAAACTCTTTAATTATCAAATGTCATGTGTACACTAGTCTATCAAGTATTGGATAGAATTGAATGTCATTATATTCCCCCTTATATAGAAAATATAAACTAGAACTCTGGTTCAGATCATTTCGCTTCTATCAACAAATACTAGAATAAACCTCCACTTACACACACGATTTTTGGTAATTAGTTGTTGCTGACTTTCAACTAGCTTTCCACTTAGTCTTCATCCTACCTACATTAAAACCCGTGCCAAAGTTGGGCGTCCGTTTGGCTGTGCAGGATGTATAAATAAGCAGTCAAGTCTGTAGGTGTTCTACTGAAATTCTAAATTTCTTTTCCTATTCAATTAACCCTCATTTTCCAATGCATGGCATTTCCAAATTTCCAGAACTTCGTCCTGGACGACCCCTATTACAGGACCTAGCTGCCTGTTATATTTATTGTAAATTGGATTTTGTCCTGAACATGCATGAACTATTTGCCACTGAACGTTAAATAATCAATCAATAAATCAACTTTCGAGTACTCCAAGATCTACGTGTAATGGCCATAATTTTTCAAATTTCTAAGCAGATAGGTTTTTTACTTTACAGGATATAAGGAATTATGAATTTCTTGAATTTTGTTCGATAGTATGAACAGAACTTCTGCGTAAGGCATCGACTGTGTGTGTATGTGTTTGTGTAGCCAGGGGACGGTGAATGTTTTTTTTATGTAAGATCGTCAATATGTACTATCAATTGACTTATACATCAATTATCCTCAATCAGAAAAACCTACTATATAGGTTATGCTGTTTAATTAAGGGCCAATATAAAAAAAAAGAAGATGTTGTATGATTGCCAATGAGACAACTCTCCATAAGTTGACCCGCGCTGAAAAATACATATTGAAAATATTTTTTTATATATATATTTCCGATTGTCGCAGATTGTTTTCTTCGAAAAATTTTTTATGTATATTATCATGATAAAATGACCAGTTTTCATGTTGTTTTGTACACAAAATTTTGCAACTAAAATGCTGAAAACCGTTTTCCGTCGGGGGCTTTGCCCCCCTGAACCCCTACAAGGGCTTTGACCTGGACCTGCTTAAGGCCCCCAGACCCCCTGCCGTTATTTGTGCCTACAGTTTATTGGATACCTAGCTACACCCCTGAATGTGTAATGGTAGGAAAGTAAAATCTGGATCTGATTCCCACGAAGGATAATGCTCCTTCATGGGAATCGGATTCCTCCGCGTTTTTGAATCGGGATACTTAGTGTGAACTTAAAATTTCGTAGTGGTTTATGCATTAGTTTTCCTAATTTTTCTGTTTCTTTGAGTTGATTACAACAAAATGGCGTTCTGGAGCGAAAATGGGGTGGCTTAGGAAAAATCAATAAAGTTCTACAATGGGCCTAGATTATTGTTCAAACATGTTTACAAACGTAAAACATTGGTGATTAAGTGTATAGAAGAAAGCTCAAATCGCTAAATAAGGGAATTGTGATACTTTTCTGTCTTTAAAATCAATATGTTTCTCAGATGAATCGCAATTTACCAGGCCTAAATTGGGAGGGATCCAGTTGTCATAATCATCTGATACCTTCTTCCTGTTTCTACCGAAGTGAAATCGTTAAACCATGTGTTTTGAAATAGTTTGACATCAATTTTAACAAGCCATGTTCCATAGAAAACACCATAGATATTGCCTTTGCCGATCTGGAAAGGGACAATGCATGGATGGTAATCTTTTCAAATGTTCAGTCCAATGTTTACCAGTTCAGCACGGCAGCTGACCTTCCAAGTATGATCTAGTATTGTGAAAGTACATTGTGTACAAATGAATGTACTTTTTACTGACGTTAATACACCAACACAGCTTATCTACTTTAATGATGCATAGGTAGTGCTGTTTTGTCTTCATTATAAATCATTGCCACCCGGCTTTATTATGCATGTTATTGTTATGGAATCCTTCTTCTCTATCTGTTTATACCACATATCACATGCATTACAAGTCCAATTAATTGTGCCTGTTAAATTATGGCGTTTTACAAGGCTAAATTATTTTTTTCCTGCAACGGTCAAATCAAACAATGAAAAAGGCCTTGCAAGATGTTTTCCTGCAACGGTGTCAAAGCAAAAATCAAAATAGCCTTGCAAGATTTTTTTCTGCAACGGCGTCAAAGAAAAAATCAAAATAGCCTTGCAAGATGTTTTCCTGCAACGATGTCAAAGCAAAAATCAAAATAACCTTGCAAGGTGTCTTCCTGCAAAGGCGTCAAAGCAAAAATTAAAATAGCAAGACGCCAAGATGTCTAATTTTGTTTAAACCTGTGCATTACAAATGTACATGAGCTTTTTCTTTTCTAGGCCCAATTGCTATTAACTATATACTTCAGTCAAGTCCAGTAAGAGTTTTATATATATAATATATGAAGGATATCTGTTATCCAAAATATGTAACATTTATTCCTTTTATTGTTATTTTTGGTGATGTTGTACCCTTTTAGACTGGTTATATATTATATTTTGTAGTGTACTGTATCATAATTTTATGATCCATCGCCCCGTAAGATTTATCGTTGGCTATTATTCAGTCATTTTATATATATATATATTTATATTCATATCAAGATAGACCCAAATAGTTCCACCTTTTTTTTCTAAGTCACTCAATATTAAATTTTCCGATATTTTTTGTTTGTTTGTTTTCAATACTGTGAAGATATGAAAATATCAATTTGTCGTTTGAAGACCCACATGCATGGTATGACAATGTGCTACATAATTAATGATTAATTTAGGTCCTGCATTACCTATTATGATATGTAAATGTATATATACATAGTTTTGTAGTTAAGCAAGCACCATTAAATTAAAATATATGATTTTTTGTTTGCGACATCTTATGATCCTACAATATTGAAAATATTAAAACAATAGAAACATTGCTACATGTATAAATAATTCTTGAATTTGCATAAGCTGGCATATATGTAGCATAAACCCATAGAAAACTAACATAAATCTTGCAAATATAATTGTTCGAGCAGAGATCTTGAGGTAATATGGCTATTGTTAAGACAGATTTGATATTGGAATTGTTTAAGCCATATGGTATTGTATTATTATTCATATTGCCATATGTAACTATATTACATTTTTTTTCCAGTATTTTCCAAAATGCCCAAACTGGTGAATGTTAAGAAGAAAAGTCCAGGCACAAGGAAAGTTCCCAAAAGTCTAAGCAGTTGTGTGCCAACAGCAGTTGGCCATTCATGCACTAATCATGTGGACTAACATATGGCATGCCTTCAAATAGAAATACTAGTGTATCGGTACAACTAAATGCGACTATTGACCAGAACGTTCCTCGAATATCATTTATGGAAAGATATACCAACAGTATTTCATTGGATCATTAACATTCAATCTCTTATATCAAAACTTGAGAGCTACACTTTGTGTGTAGGGAACTTTGATAGTGACTTGATAGATGATCATGTGATACCAGCTGAATTGGATTATATCTATATTTTAACCTAAAAATAAATCATAGAATATCTTTTTTTAAATTCCTTTACATGCCAGATTCATTTAATATTTGCCTAATCTGCTTGGTGTTGAGTGTATATTGACGATTCTCTTTCTTGTCACTGCCTTTATTAATCCAGTTTTTCATATAAATCTGTGTGATTAATGTCTATGAGTATGTGTAGTAAAATAAGCAAGGAGACATGGGATATGATTGAAATGAGACAACTATCCATCCAATATCAAATGAAGATTCCTATACAAATCCTTGCTAAAATACATATCTTTATAGGTTTAATTTCAACTTTCCTGAGTAAAGCAAAACAGATGAAATTGGCTTTAATTAATCTTTTAATCCGATCAAATGTAGCTGGATGATATTTTGGTGACAGTATATCTTTTACATATGCTCCATGTACACATTACACAATTAATACGTAACACACGTGACTTATAGCATTTACCATATACTAAATTGCCTATATCTCGTGATTGTCTTCATTTATTCTCAATGTAGAGGAAGGAAAAAAAATTACATCAATAATTCTTCTGTTTCATCGATATAAGGTATTTTAGAAAGTAGACATGCAGATGCAGATGATGTAATATGTGATGAAGGAAGTGACGTCATGTATACTAATGATGATGACGATGAACTATTATTTTCAAGACACTCAAATGATTCACTGAATTCGTAAGAGTCTTTCTTATTCAACAGTTTCCTATACGACCGTAAACATCCATTCGACATTTTCAACTTTGTACCGTTTGGTAAATAAGCAGTCGATTCGCATGTCGTAGATGGTGGCCCTGAAATTGATCTTGTTAAAGGTTTTTTGTTCACAGCCGACGACTCGATGTGAAAGCTTTGAAGAGTTTTTGAAGTATCATCTTCAACCGAGTCTTTACTTTTAAATGGTTTCCAATTAGGATGTAAGCATCCGTTTGACAGTGATCCAGTTATGAATTGAGCAGAAGATTCGAATTCGTCAAGCGTATGACATGTTGCAGACGATGTTCCTGATATAGATCTTGCTAAAGGTTTTCTACTGAAGTTTATTTCCTTTTGTTTCATTTTGTATTTAAGTAAGATCCGCTCTCTTCTCTCTTTCTTCCGTTTAATGTCTTCCTCTGCTTTAAGTTTTTTAACTTTTATCGTATGATTATTGACAAAAGCAACAGTAATGAAAAATAATACAAGACCAAAGACCATAAAAACTGGTCCAATTATGCGGAATACTTGTCTTTGTTTCCATAATAGAGAACCCTCACTTATACTCTGAATAGTAGCACCTAGAATGAACACAAAACCACAAAGCATTATTAACCCTGACGGCCAGTATAAACATTTATATTGTCTTAATCTTCTGTCTCGCGCAATTTGTTCTTTTCTCTCTTTTTTTCGTTTTCGTCGTCCAGCATATTCTTCATCTTTTTCACCTGCATATTTCTTTTTTTCATCGTTGAATTTTTCAACGCGTCTTTTAATGGAATCGTGTTTACTTTTCTGTGAATCACGTGATTTGAAAGAACTAGACGAGTCTTGTTTGGTTCTCAGTGAATCCATTGATTTGAAAGAACTGTTTTCAGAGCGTTTTATTCTTAAGTGTTGCTTGTATTTCAAAGAATCACATGATTTGAAATGACCACTTTTTCTTTTTCCCGTTACCTAGAATGAAAAGAATATGAACTTTTTAAAAACTACTACTAAAGACTATTCAAGTCGAGAATCAAATTGCAGTGTGAATGAAAGTCAGACAGTAATGGCCCCTAATAACTATACTCAGCGACATTGTGGCTACAGACCTTTTTAGACAATGTACTTTTCAATTCATTTTATAGATAGTAAGATACACTGTGTAAGTGTACAGCTGGTTTTTCTATTTCGGATATTTCAGTCGTAATTTATATGTGTATTTAATATGGCAAGCCGTTTTTCTATTTATTCTAACTTCAAGATATCTCATATAAATATAAGATATCTCATATAATATATAAGATATCTTATATAATCAAGTTTATATAAAGATATCTTATAAACTTTATAAGATATCTTATAAACTTCATAAGATATCTTATATACTTTATAAAATATCTTCTAAAGTTTATAAGATATCTTATAAAGTTTACAGGATATCTTATAAACATTTTTCATATAAGATATCTTATATACTTTATAAGATATCTAATATAGTTTATAAGATATCCCATATAATTCATAAGATATTATAGATGTTATAAAGAACATTTTATGAGATATCTTATAAATTATATGAGATATCTTATAAACTATACAAGATATCTTATAAACAATATAAGATATCTTATAAACTATATGCGATATCTTATACAGTTTATTAAATATCTTGAAGTACGAATAAATAGTAAAACGGCTTGCCATAATTTAAGGTTTATGCTCACCCTTCCGGAGCACGTGACCTGACTTCCTATATAATAAGTTCTTCTCCTCCAAGCACGTTATATTTAGAAATGTATATAATGACCAGAGGTCAGGCGGATGACTTTCCCGTGGTGACGCTCTCCTAAGATTGGCAAAAAGGGGCACCATATAGAGTATAATTTAAATTTTGATAAATTTACCAATTAGTCTATCACTATACAATATATCAACCTTGACATGTTTAAACAACACAATATACAATTACCAATAGTTAATAACTAATTTGGTTCCTTTGATTTGGAGATGTGAAAATGAAGAAAAGGTTCTTAATTCAAAAAGAAACACTTTTTAAGGTTTATTTTTATTAAAAAAAGTTTATTTCTTAATTTCACAGAATATTAACAATTTTTGCTACTAGTGATGCCAAAATCCAAATAATTTGTCAAATAAGGATTTATACAGAATTTGTCCTGAGTGTACACAATCAATTAAAAATGGACAACAGCACACCAACAATCATACTTCAAATAGAATGATGTGCATTCGTTTGGTGTGACAATCATTACTTATATAATCAAACTGCAAAATTTTGTCAACTGAACAAAGCCTGTGATATTCAAAAAGATTTAAAGTAAACACACACACACAATACACTAAACATGCATATCAAATAAAATTAGTAAATGAATACAATATACGAAAATAAAAAAAAAATGTTTTTTTATTGCTATGAATAAACAATTTAATTTTGGATGTCTTCTGATTGGCTGAAAGTTTTTTTGTCTATCAGCTCATAGACATAATTTTGTCATTTGACCGTGACGTCATCAACGTTTTTTCATGATTTATTCCTTAAAAATGGAATTTAGAATTAAATTATAAGGAATGACTGTAATATTTTATTCGAAATAACCTCAATAATGTGGTCCACACTTTTAAATAACCCGCTACACGGGTTATTCAGTGTGCACCACATTTTTGATGTTATTTCTGCAT
The DNA here is from genome assembly GCA_017311375.1 of Mytilus coruscus. Classification (NCBI taxonomy): domain Eukaryota; kingdom Metazoa; phylum Mollusca; class Bivalvia; order Mytilida; family Mytilidae; genus Mytilus; species Mytilus coruscus. Next base: position 34,406,819 of record CM029602.1, read on the forward strand.
AGACAGAAAAAATATTACAGTCATTCCTTAAATGGTTCACAGTTTAATATTGTAGACTACGATAAGAAACAACAAATTAACGGAAATAATTTTTAAAAGATTAAAAAAAAACATATAACAGTTGTCTATCCTGTTCCAACAATGAGACAAAACAACCAAACGTAAACAATTCCCCACAAAAAAATTAAAGATGAAAAGTAAATCGATGGAGGCTGGATTCTGAAAAGCATCAATCTAACATTTAGAAAATCATAGACCAAACGAAATAAATAAAAAAACTAATAAAAAAACGCACAGCCTAAATCGGGTTGTCCAAAGTCAGGAGACTGTCATTCACTGGTTATCGTTTGTTGCTGTATATCATATGGTCATTACCTAATATAAAAATAAGAGGATGTGGTATGATTGCAAATGAGACAAATTTCCACACTTATGTTTACTTCCGCAATTTTCAAGTAACTTGGATTGATCTCATAATCCTTTCAGTCAAAATTAGTATTACCAGGGGCCAAAAAAGGGAGCAAAGTTAATTGTTGCTTGCTAAATTGTTTTCTTTATTCCTAAAAGCCTTGCCATCATTTTTTTCTCCATCGTAAGATATCTGCCACCACCTATTACAGCTTCCATATGCATAAATATATAATTAAATGAGTTTGAAATGTTTTCTATGGTTGGACTTTTTCAGAAGCGTGTGTTTTCTGCAAACATTATCAGTAATATATTTCTACAATAATAACGATGATATAATTCATAGGTACGCAAGGTTGATACAGTAATAAAACTTCTTGCATCCACCCTTAAGCCTAGAACATTAATAAGTAAGTATGTTTTACGATACAATAGCATTATTGGTCAAATCATATGTTTTGATACGACATGTGAATACGTATTACATGCCCTTTTTGGAAATTAGGACGTCATGAGAGCTAGCTCATTATGACATCATTAATTAAAAAGATGTTTCATACGTCATCAGAGTATTAGTGTTGCGTAATGCATTCTGTCGTCAGTCGGTGTGAATTAGTCATACATCAGTGGCGTATTGATAGTTTACAGCTAGATGAAGTTTTGATTCAGTGTCAAATATTTCGATTCCGTTATTATTATTTTTTTTTGGGGATTTTAAGATATTGTTGTTACACATACCATATCAATTAAGAAAGGATGTTGCATTAAGGAGGTTCGCTACTCAGTTTCAAAATAACAAGCTTTTCATAACACTAGTATGAATTGATAGGGTATTATTAAAGGAAACAAAAGAGCAAAAAAAATATATAGGTCAATGTGCTTGTTTTCGAGATATTAGCCATTGAAATTTTGGCGGGAAAATGTTCTCCCTTGATTTTTCATAGCTTTATCATTGACAAGTTTAAGTGCTCAAAAACTGTTAAAAAATAACAAGGATTTTATAAGACTTTTACAGATGGCTTATAATTATACATGCAAAAGATTTATAAAAAGAAAAATGGGGCTCAATGGGCAAAATTTTTTAAGGCATTCAAATGGATAAAACCAGAGGATTCCGAAAATCTGACAAAAAATCCAAAACATGACAAGCGAACATCCTTAAGGGATCGACACTTTGTTTTTTTAACGTTTTTATTTATAAGGGCGTCATTTTCCGGTACACTGAGACTGCGCAACGTTATTAACGAGGACAGAAGTACTAAAACGGACATGGTATGATTGCCAATGAGACAACTATCCATCAAGAGTTCAAACCTATGTAAATATAGTTCACCATAAAGCCTTCAACAATGAGCAAAATCCATACCGAATACCCACTATTAATATTGCATTTATTTTGTCATTAAATGACATTTCATTAAAAATACTACTTACCCTTATTAAATTTTAGGAAAATTGGATATTTAAGAGATGTACTACCAGAGCTTACAATTTTAGATTGATTGATTGATTGATGGTGTTCAGCGCCACTTTTGGCTACATCGTAGCGGCCAGATTTTATTAGTGGATGAAGCTGTAGAGAACCATGCACCGACCTTCGGAAGTAAAACTGGCAATCCTAGTCAATAAAGAGTTGAAAGCACCTACCACATGCGGGGTTCAAAATCACAACCTCATAACAGGCTAGTAATACAGCCACCGAGGACCCCTTTAAATTCTAGAAAATTCAAGCATGAAGTGTCCTCTACCAGTATGTTTTTGGTAAAATAGGTCCCAAACTGTCAAGAATCGGTATGACAAAAAGCTTACTTTGATTATGTGTTATATGAAAAAAAACAAAAACGTAAAGCACAATTTAATTTCAAATAGTATCTATATGTATCACGTTATTAGAACTTTTTTTTCCTTATTTGCAAAATAAGAAATGGAAATTTTCTCCGAAAAAAATCAATTCTTAAGGGAGTGTAATAAAGTAAATAAAATCACTTCTAAGAAAGATAGTCTAGATTTACTGAATTTGTCTCTTCACAGTTCAGCGGACAAGAAAACAAACAGCCTCAAGACAAAATAAGCAATAATTTTATTTGTCCAGTGTACGTTTTTTACGTGTTTCACCGGAGAAATCGATGGAGAATATGTCTGGCTGTAGAGTTCATAAGGTGTGCTGGTAAGATAACCTGGGATCCTGGCTCACTTCTCGAAAAGGATGTTTGGCCAGGATACCAAGCGAGCTGGTTAGGGTAATCATATTTGCCTCGGCTGTACATATTTAGAGTAAAACATTTTGTCGATATTGAGTCTTTGCTAGAACTTTATCATTGACCATACACTAAGCATTTTTTGCTAAGTTAATTCTACCGAATCATTGTGAAACAGCGAATTCGGCCGTTTTGCTACTTGTAAGAATACAACAAAAACAAGTATCTCTTAAGAATATCCAAATCGACGAGTTTACTGTTTTATAGAAGTATAGTTACCTAGACTTCTCCAATGCTGTTAAACTCATGTTGAAAAGTGGCGTGTTATGCCTGTTCGGGATAAATATGCAGCCACGTACAGTCGAAATGTGGACATTATATTCGATGCCTCATACAGGAGGATTAAAACGCTCTCTGTACAACAACTCTATTGGAGTTCTTAGGTTGCCGAATAAGACGGGAAACATCAGCCCTATCCAACAATCCATATTTTATGGTTACTTGACAACATTTTAAGCTTTTGTAGACGAAACGCGCGTCTGGCGTACACAACTTTTATGGTATCTATGATGAGTTTAATCATAAGTTTAACAAAAATGGACAACACCATGACCAAAAAGGAAAATGACGAAAAGACCAATGATGATTGTCCCTGCAGAGCACCCAAGGAGAACACTAACCCTAAGCCCAGGCAGTCCCTCAATAATATATATAGAGATCGAGCGGTTTTTTTTAAATAAATTACACCAACATTGCTTTTATAATAACCATATGTTAGCAGCTGAAACTACTTCTCCTTTTCAACAGGCAACTATAATCTCCTTCCGAAATACAAAGATTCACCATAAAACCATATAATGTCATTAAAACAATAGAGGCATGATGTGGGAAAGTAAAAGCATATAAGTGCATTAGTGTATGTGACCATTATGATATGAAACATCTATTGAAATGCCCATTTAACATAAGGTAATATAGCAAAGTGAAAATTCTATTTACCATAAAACAATATACATCAATATACATCAATATTAATTTAATTTAACATAAAATTACAGTACAATACAAAATCCATGCGCAACATAATGCAGTACTTTTTAACAAGTCGTTTCATGTCTCCTAAATTTGACTCTAAATAGAGTGTACGATGAGACTTCTTTTCGAGTCTTTTGACAGGTTAAAACACAAATAACGCTTAATCTTTCAAATATGATTCTTCTTATCTTCACATGACAGGTCGGTTAGATAATAGTCATTTGTTTGAACTTTACTTGCATATTTATTTCAGGCATTTTAAAGAAAATTGGTCGACAGTTCCAAATTTTCAACGTTTCGACTGAGAATTTTCATTTCTCTCAAGATACTGAGCAATAGCCAGAGGTGGATTTAGAGGGGGCCGGTTCCCCCTTGTGGAGCTACTTATATGGTTAATACATAGACTTTTAACAAGTTCCATTCATAACTAAGTATTGGTGCCCCCTTTGTTTAAATCCTGGAGCCGCATCTGACAGCCGTAACCCAGAAATGGTCTGCCACAAGATATATTATATTTTTGAGTAAGGCAATTGCTTAAATTTAGTTTTACTAAAAACTGTATGTAAAATGGCCAAAAGTCAATTTGCGATTTCACAATGACTTCACAAGTGGTCACACATACAATAAACAGAATTTGCCACCCTATTCATTTTAAATCAATACAATTATATATAATTCTTGAAAGGATCGCAGAATTATTTTTTCCAAATTTAAGGGATCAAATCATGGCTCTTACCAGGCATACCCTCTTTAATTGTGATAAACGTCACTTCCCTTTCAGGGGGATAATGTGAGAAGTAAATACTTGATTTATAATTAATTTCATGTGCACTCATTCATATGTGTCCAATTTGAAAAGATCATTGTCTATGCAACCCAATTATTTGATGCAAATGAATGGTAAGAAACCCGCATTAAAAACACTACCAATTGATGCTCTTCACAACAGCGAACCAGTGCTGAATGATTGAATTTAGTAATAAAGTAAATTCAGGATTCACGAAAGACTTATTAAAAAAGAGACATAATTTATATAGTACTATATAAATTCCAGATCGTCTTACCCTTTCCATAGTTGCTAAAACACAAACACTGAAATATCAATACGATATATATGTATGCCGAGTTGTCTAAGTAGTTGAACTACTGTATCACTAGCCTGGTAACACTAAGGTTGTGAGTTCGAATCCCGCCCGTGGCAGATGCACTCGACTCCAATCTTAATTTACTAGGATTGTCAGTTTTCCTTCCGGAGATCTGTGGTTCTCTCTGGGCACTCCGGCTTCCTCCACCAATAAAAACTGACCGCCACGAAATAGCACAATAGTGTTGAAAGTGGCGTCAATCAATCAATCAATCGAGTGAAAAGAGTTGCTCAAGTCAAGCTAGGGTTGTACACATTCTTAATCGACCTATGTCAAGGTCGTTAAACACCCCTAGTAGTAGTTAATTGACCTTTAACATATTAGGCCTGGTTTTCTTTATGTTTCCTTAAACAAAGTGCAATTGGAAAAAAGTCTGATAAAATAAAATTGATCAATGGCATGTTTACGTTATTTTCATTTTGGTCTGAAACATATCAAAGAAATCGGATTTCCCTTTCTATCATAAATCAATGTTACAGCAATTGAGCAATTTTTCACCTTTTGTAGAGTTTACAATTTCAAAGTTGACTCGTGTATATAAAACAATATATGATTTAGATTCATTGCTAAATAAAACAAATAACTATATATGTGAATTTTGATTTGTCGTATTCCCCTCTAATTTACTTACTGTTATTTTCCATCATCACGGAAATTTTAAATCTTGTATGACATATTTAAATCCTTGACCCTTGGAGATGTTAACAACATCATTAGTGTCTTTAAACAACAACTCCTTTAGCGAAGTGAATATGTTTTCCATCGGTCATTGGTTGGGATTCTGTACTTATTTTTCCTTTTCTCTATTCATTCGATGTTATCTACAAAGAAATGGTATTACTTATGATTAGGGACTCTTTAAGTCTACAAAGTTCATATACGCAAAACAGACTTAACTTCTGGAAAAATCCGAAACAATGATTCATAGTATGTGTCGTCCAAATTTACCCTGACCAATAGGATCTGAATAGATCCTTTACGTATCCCATTAAGTTTCTTCATGGAAAACAGTGTATTTAAGTGGGGACTATTTTATGCCCTGTTGAAGTCAATTAACATGGAATGGTGCCCTGAAACAGACCAACTTTAAACAATTCCTCCCAAAGCAAATGCAGATTTTGCTACAAAAAGAATTGTCAAAATTGCCCCAGAACTTTAACGACAAAAATATTTTAATGGTATTTTCCGATTATGTTTCATGATTTTACGTTAATCCAAAGTAGCAGCAGTATTATCCATATAAGACCATTAGATTAAATCATGCAAATACATATTCTTTGCACTAAATCCGACATACCTTTTTTTCACCGAAAGGGGGCATGACACTATTTCAGAATTGAACCGAAGACAAATTCATCAATAGTTTGGTCAAGCAGGCTTAGCACTTGAAGAATAACATACAGCTGTTAGAAGTTTTACGTTTAATGTTTCTTGGTTTATGGAATAAACATATGAAAGTAAATCCATATAATATAGGATGATATTTGGTCCAATCTGACTCATAATTGCTTACATCCACTTCATTTGAGCTTTGGTGAATAGTTGTCTCATTGGCAATCATACCACATCTCCTTATTTTTATATCTCAGTTGTTTTAAAGAAGTTCAGTAGATTTTAAACTAGCCGCCTAAGGTCTTACAAAGGCCAGACGATAGAATGAAATTAAGATAAATAGTTGGGAATATTTTTGCTTAGTTACATTCTATACTTATACTAATCTTATCATTTATCTTTAAACAATTGATGACTAGAAATTTTGAAAATATTCGGGACCAAACCAGATGCACCAAATTTAATATTCCATGTGGTTAAGATCTGAGAAATGGTAGAAAGGTAACTATAAAAATTCAGGTCCGTAGTTACGAAGTTTACACGTATGTTTTAGGGGAAGGTATTTTTACTGTTCAAACAATGGAAATTTTCAAACTAATCTACATTTTAAACATTTTCATGAAACATCTTTAGTTTACATTAAAAGTTATCAAAAACTGTAAGTCAGATTTGTAAAACAATAAATTCACTGACCTTAATCAAAATTAAGTATTTAAAGTATAAATATAATTTACAGAAAGCTAGCTTAGACTTAATATCTTAATATAGACGACAATGTTATTAATTATGTAGTAAATCCAAATTGGTCAATATTGATTTGTAGGTCACAAAATCTTCACAAGTTTACTGAACATTCCAGACAAGCTGCTTGCAATTATTTACCTTCGCCTTACCTTTTCACAATTATTTACCTTCGCCTTACCTTTTCACAATTATCTACCTTCGCCTTACCTTTTCACAATTATTTACATTCGCCTTTCCTTTTCACAATTATTTATCTTCGCCTTACCTTTTCACAATTATTTACCATTCGCCTTACCTTTTCATTAATTCCTCTGCAAGTTGTGCTGGTAGACAAAATAAACCCGTATAATTCCTTGGCGTTCAGGATTAGATCTATATCATTAGATATTAGAACGATATCAATACTATTGCTCCGTATTCTTGATCACAGCCATCCTGGAACATCCAGACTTTTCTGTAATTAAAACACAGGAAATGAATGATTTGACTCTAAAAAGGGTGATTGCTGTTTGCCTAACGCCCAGTGGCATACAATTCGATGCGACAATACATTTACAATAAATCTAATAGGTATAGGTTCTTCAATGTTGGTCGGCCGGGATGAGGACGGGAAAGTTAGATTGCCGCAGGAAATTAGAATATGTTTTGATAGGAACAGAAACTTTTGCCTTACAAGTTACAACAGGCCACTTACGAAACTGTCAAGCAGTCTTTTTGATCGAGTTAAGCCATTTCAATTGATATTTTATAGTGTGTTTTTTTTTTTCTTTTTCTTTTTTATGTTGTAATGTTACACTACTGTCTCAGGTTAGGGTAAATGTTGGCGCCTGTTAAAACGTTTAAACCTGCTGCATTTTTATGCACCTGTCCTAAGTCAGGAGCCTGTTGTTCAGTGGTTGTCGTTTGTTGGTGTTGTTCATAAGTGTTTCTCGTTTTTTATATAGATTAGACCGTTGGTTTTCCTGTTTGAATTGTTTTACACTAGTCATTTTGGGCCCTTTATAGCTTGCTGTTCGGTGTGAGCCAAGGCTCCGTGTTGAAGGCCGTACTTTGACCTATAATTGTTAACTTTGTATACATTGTGACTTGGATGGAGAGTTGTCTTATTGGCACTCATACCACATCTTCTTATTCATAGTTGGTGAAAGGGGTTTTTAATGTGCACATAGCAGCGTGATAGTCTCCCTTTTCGAGACATCGGATTTACGTCCCCAGTACTTGACTGCGTACTTATGCATCACATACAAGCAAACCTCAGGTGGCCATTGGAGAGTTAGGGATATCTGTTTCCTTGCTCATATTATTTTAGTCCGTTTAAAAAAAAGCAATATAAACAACTTTACTGATTAACTGCAGAAGATAATTATACATTTATTTCCCGTGCCTGAGGGAGATATGAAGATTTGTTCGCCCAAGAAAATCATATTTCCCGAGGCATCGCATCTACTAAAACATTGTTTTTAATGGTTATCGCATAAATCACTAGGCTACAAAATTAGGTTTTAGCAAACCCTGACCTAATGATTCACAAGTTATGAAATGTTATCAGATACGGACATTTTTTTTCATTTACGGTACGGACATCATCCTTGATTTTTCACTAGAAGAAACCGTAAGTACGAGATACGTCACAGTGTTATTCCCAATGTACACCTATTAAATACAAAAAAAAAAAACTCCCGAAGAATGATTTCTTTTTCTTGAGAATTTTAGGTAAGATGATTTTAATAATTCTCCATCTGCTATATTAGAATTCCGTAACTTGTGCATAGACGTCAGTTAAACAAAGTGATCGTCATAAAAATGATTTATACGTGAATACCCTCCATTTGTAAACACTGCATTGCAACTTTGTAAAAGTAATTCTGCTTTTTAAATGAATTATTTTATGAAGTGTTTATCTTTAAATAAGAAAATTTTCTGCTTTCAAGGTTTTTATCCGATTTTCATCCAACTTAATTCGTTGTTTGACTCAATTATCTTTATAATCTCTTCATGTCTTACGCCGAATTATGAACTTAAAGCAGATATAAGTGATGTCAATTTTATGGACATTTTTATCATTTTTTTCAAACGGTTAAATAATTATAGTGGGAACATCCATTTCCTATGATTTACCGGACAGGATAATTGTTTTGCCCTCCCCCTCTTTTTTTTAAAAAATCAGGGTTTTTCTTTCTTTTAATTTCATTAATTGTGTGTTTTTCTGTGCTTGACTACCATTAATATCACAAAACATAACACTTGTTCACCATTTACTATCAATTGCTAATTTACTATCTACAGCGGTCTCTGATAATGCAGAGCTGATGATATATATATATATATATATATAGTGAATTTATCAGCCAATGAGGATGCCCTGCGGTCAGTAGGCAGTGAATCGGTACTGTCATGACTTAGATGATGCAGATATAATTGTTATAATTATAATTCTATCAATAATAAAATAGACAAATTAACTAAAACTAAGGTTGCAATTCCTGCAAGAAAATTAGACAATATACATAATTATTATTGTGTTTTTTCGGGTATTATTTGGGTCTTTTTTTAGCTCTCAAAATTTTGTAACATATCTGGGTGAATATCGCTGCTAGTGGAATATCAGTGCCTGAGGATACCATCCACATATAAGGCACTGCTTCCGAACTGTCGTGATTTAAATGAAGACAATTCTAATAAAACTAAAACTTAGGTCTAGATGATTTTGACTATTCTGTATAGGTCCTTTTGATTTTAAGCTGGCAAACGCTTTAAGTATCTGGTTTCACAGACTTCTCGAGCGCAACAGATGAAAGTTCTTCCAGAAACACGCGTAATGCGCACCTCAACTGGTAGTATATATTTAGTTCCTATATCAAATATACAGCAGCTTTAAAATTTTATTATAAATTTTCTTACACGTATAAAAAGTTGAGGTCTGAAAAGCTATACGATCATGAAAATCCGAATATAGTATAAGTTATGATGATAAATAGTTAAGCACAAGATAATTCAATTATCCCGATATATAATGGAAGAATTACGACATTAACGGACAGGTAAATCTTGTATATGCATTGTCATTCCTGATATGAAAGTAGGTTTGTCCAGAAATCCAAAAATGAGAAGACTTATGTAACTTGTAAACATTTTTATATCAAATCGATAAAAAAAAAACAATTTGTAAATAACTAATCTTACCATATGGAATTAACAGAAACAAAATCCTGAGTCATCAGTAAGAAATTGATTCAATTATTCCGTGTTAGTTCAGTGGTCAGGTATTAGTCAATGAATCCAATAAATTATTCAATCGTCTTCCCTGTAAACAAGACGTAATTTTCTGTATACATATAACCGTTATATAAAAGAAGTATACATAGTCTGATAAACATTCGCCAATTTAAAGTTGTAAAATTTGAATTAATCGAGTGATTATTTTGACCACTAACCTATTTAATTATATGTGGTCAACTATGTTAATGCGTTCTTAAATAGTTGGTATTATATTATTATATTACAATATAATACCTAAGGTGCAACAAAGCTTATCGCAGTTTGTAGTTTTATTTAAGTGCTGTTTTCGGATAGTTTTTTGGGGGGTTGTTGGGATTAGAGGCCCTCTCTTCTGAAAGGTTTCATATATGTTTGACTATCCTATTATTCGGGGGAGGGGACTTTTAGCATTTCTGATTTCTGATTAGGGTTAATCCAAAAAGAAAGGCCATAAATGATCATAAATCTATTGTTTATATTTCCCTTCAAAAGTAGATTGGATTACAAAATACTTTTAAATCATGCAATAAGGATAGCTTTACAAACTCCTGCATGTTATATATCGAAAATTTAAATAAAACATTGTATATCTTGCTTTCTTTTAAATACCGTTGTCACTTTCTTAATTTTAAATGCAGGGCAAACGTTTTTTGCAGAATTTCTTTTTTTTTTCGTACTATTAATTCATAAAGTTACATTTATAAGTAATTAATGCCTATATTGAAAGAAATTAGGTGAACATTTTTCGCCAAGTGACATCTCTTTTTGCTGCAGTTGTTAGCCCCATCCTTAAAATTTCCTCATTTTGGGGGATTTACTAACGGATTTCTATCGCGAGAAGCCCGACAGGAGTGGCCTGTTCGTCTTGATTAACACTTTTTATTTGGTTTTATTCTGATTTTTAAGCATCATTTTTTAGAAGGTACATCCATCTTTCTGTCTATTTGTAGATTCGAAAAAAGACAGCAAATATATGTATGTATACTTCCAAAAGATTGATTGCGAAGATGTGAAATGTTCCTAGAAGATTTTAATAATTCCTCAAAAAAGTTTGTTTTTGTTTATTGTAGTGCGTTGTTGTTTTGACTTTGTGGTCTTATCTGATTTCATTTAGATACGTTTTTGTTTGAATTGTGTTTGTTTTCATCATATCGGAATGGGATTCTTGCCTGTAGAATTGCATTTTGTTTTAGATTTGACTGTTTTTAATAAATTTTATTTCGTGTTGGTTCGTTTTGGTGAATCATTGTTTAGATCTTATTTTAGTTTTAGCTTTACTTTTTGGTCTTCACATAGGTATAATGTACTGCTTTGACATTAAGAACTTTGTTGGATTTTAGATAAAAATGTCATCATTATTGTTGTTGTTTGTCTGTTTGGAATTTCTAGTCATATTTATTTAACGGTTTCGGAATAACGGCTAGTTTTTTTAAATGTGTATGAAGAAAACAACACACGGATTTCAAATTAATTACATAGTATCACAAACTGAATAATCACAAGGGAAGATAACTCCGTACACAGTATCAATATTATATATAATTGAACATATTAATTACTTTAGTCTGGATGTCAGAGTGCGACAGCAAAAATCAGGTCTTCTGCAATGGTTTAATTTTATCGATTGACCACAAGAATGAATCAGTATCATTTTGAGTTGCAAGGACGTATTTCTCATCTGTATGCACCTATGTGGTTGTCGGATGTACATTATACGACTTCCGTTCGCAAAACAAGTGGGTTTTTTTCATATATGCTCGTGACCAAAAGTTTGGAATGCCAAAAATGAAACTGCTCACTTTATCGAGCAAAAGGATAATTATTATTGGTATATTAGGGAACCAAACAAGGTCTACATGCCTGTCAATACATGTTCACCTGACCTCAATCTCTTTTCATGGATCAGTAATCAAGGTTAACGTTACATGATAAGGTCCGTTTCTCCGATACTATAAGCAATAGGTCAACTATCTGGCTTTTCATATGATTTTGACCTCATTTCCATTGGTCAATGTTATTTTTTTGTGTTTTGGTCTGTTTCTTAGATACTATAAGCAACACTTTAACTATATTTGGCATATGGAATGATTACAAGGTGTACATATCTGTCTGGCAGGTATCATATGACCTGGATGTCATTTTCAATGGTTCATTGGTCAATGTCAAGTTGTCGTTGATTTGTCCTTTACTCATATAATATAAACTGGCTCAATCTGTTTCTCTGTTACTGTAAGCAATAGATCAACTATATTTGGTGTATGGAATGATTGTAAGGTAAGCATGTCTGTTTGGCAGGAATCGTCTGACCTTGACCTCATTTTCGTGGTTCATTTGTCAATGATAATTTTCATGGTTAGGTCTGTTTTTGGTATATGGAATGTGTAAGGAATTCATGTCCATCCATGAAAGCTAGGGGAGACATTTCAGCATTCTTGTATAATCTTGCAATGAATATACAAACAGACACATGTCAGCAACGAAGCACTTGCTAAAAGGCTGAGTATATTCTCTGGGACTGATATTTCCAACCAATAATTTGATAACATTTAAATCTGAATCATTGCTTACAGTATATGAATGCACAAGAAAATTGAAAATAATCTTACTAAAATAAACTGTTTCATGACAGTATACAGAAAGTAAAATGTAAGGACCGGGAAGTAGGGTGGAAAATTTGAACTGTCATAAGGAAGTGAGGGTTTGTTCGATAGGGAATATACTGAGAGTAACTTCGAGCTGATATCCAGTACAGGATCCCGAGTGTTCCTCTTCACTAAACGCATAATTTATTTCTATAGCGATATTATTTTCGTGACTTCCGGATAATCATCTATGATAATCAGTATAGATCTCTTCATTTTTGAATATTTATCAAGTACAATTTTGAAAGCATTAATGGACGGGGCTTTAATATTAATATTAATGGCAGTTTTTCAATGTTTTTGGCTATCCTTGCAGCAAAAGACTGTTTTCGAAAATATTCGATTGAAACTTCTGATGAAGCACATTGTTGCAAATCGTTCTTCTACTGACTCTTTGTTGCAAGTCTTCTGCATATAATATTATGCAAAAACACCTTTAACATTGGTTACTGTGGCTGTATGACCAAATTAATTTAGTTATATTTAAAGCCGTTGAAAAGGTGTTAAAAGGTATAGTCATATATATAATCAGTTAAAATAATAAATGTCAGCGAATATTTTTCAGATATATTATTTTGGCTGCATTTAAAGTTTTAAAATATGTACTTCGTGTAGATCGATTGATTTTTTTGATCTTTACAATACTAGTTTAATAAGTGCATAAGAAGCATTTTATAACCTTTCGAAGTCACTTAGAAATTTTAAATTACTCAACTTTTTAGGGGGAGAGGTAAACTGATCTTTGGAATATTTTGATCGGTTTCGTAATAAGAGAATATGTCTCTAAATGTTATTTTAAGTATATGAACTGTAATTAATATGTTCTACATGGTGCAGATTCCGATTAAATTAAGGACAAGGGTCGAAGGTAACAGTCCATGAATATTCCGAGTGGTAAAAAAAAAAACTCCATTTTGTTTGTATTATTAAGACATTAAGAATTCTTTGAAAAACGAATGTATTACTGTAGGATTAAAGCTTTTCTCCTCTAATAAATTACTTTTTTGCATACCAAAAAAAGAAATTTTTGCATGTTGACCCACAAATTGAGAGTAAACATCGTGTAAAATACTGGTCTCGGACATGATAATAAAAAATAGAAAAATAATATGCTAATGTGTGAATATTTAGATTTGATATACGATGAATTTTATAGTTTAAAACTAGGACTAGTTACTTGCATTTGCAAGAGTCGAATATTTCACAGCGCATCAGAAATATAAGTCAATAATACTCATTCAAGAGCAGAAATATATATTTCTATATCTTTTCTAAAAGAGAAACGCATTAAAATCCCAACTCCGAGGTTCAATTAACAAAGATTAAAGGAAAACTTTATTTAAGAATTGAAAGCTTTTTATAATTTTATAGATGGCCGACGCACATTTTGTTTGAAGCGTGAAGCGTTCGACGATTTCCTATGCATTGTTGTGACGTTTTGAATGGAAAAAAAGTTAAATCACAAAAATACTGAACTCCGAGGAATATTCAAAGCGGAAAGTCCCTAATCAAATGGCAAAATCAAAAGAACACATACATCAAACGAATGGACAACAACTGTCATATTACTGACTTGGTACAGGTATTTTCTTATGTAGAAAATGGTGGATTGAACCTGGTTTTAAAGCGCTAAACCTCTCACTTGTATGACAGTCGCACCAAATTCCAATTCAAGAAGCACGTGCAGTCATGAATATTGCATTTTATTGGGAAATTGTGGAATATCTCGCGATTATTGTTTGCCAATCAACATTATACGGATTCAAATGAAACATACATGGTTTTACACTAATAATTTTGGGGCCCTTTATATCTTACTGTTCGGTGTGAGCCAAGGCTCCGTGTTACAGACCGTACTTTGATCTATAATGGTTTACTTTTATAAATTTTGACTTGGATGGAGAGTTGTCTCATTGGCACTCATACCACATCTTCTTATATCTATGTAATGTAATTATAAGATGAAAAATCATACTTTTTTTAGTTGCTGTATTGTTATTTATTTCCTTATTATTTCTAGTGTGTAAACATTTTTAACGAACACAGTGTTACCAAAATACCGAGCTCAACAAGTACCACGTACATATTCAAAGCAAACTCAAGATATTGGTTACTACCAAAATCAACTAATAAATAGCCAAGTACTAGCTTGAGGTTGCTGTAAAGTTGTTTTTATAACTTACCGTTGAAGATCATCCTTCGACTATCGGGACGAAGAACAGCATTAAAAGTCTTGCTCCTTTGAATCGTTTAAATCAACACCATATCTCAGTATTTCCTGGTATAGATAATGTTAATATAGAATGTATGTATGTAATTGCAATGCTATATCATATAAACAAGTCTGCGTTGTTATAATTCAGAACAAACAAAGGATATACGGGATTATGCATTATATGCACGACTCTAGGCTTAAAAGATTGCATATGAGTCTCATCTTGTGTGAACAATATGACGTGAGATTAAAACCTAAATAGTGACCTTCATAACAAATAGCTTATGGTCTGAGGTGACCTATTGTTTACCAATCACGACTAACAGTAAAAGCATAATTGATTTTACTGCACATTTTCATATTAATTTTTAGTTTAAAACAGGAAAATTTGAATTATTGAATACGTTAAAGAAAGCATTTTTCGTCTTTTTTTTTTTTTTTTCAAAAGTGCACAATAACATCTCCCATTCTCTTTATTTTAGGGGGTGGGGTAATAGTATTTACTACAGACTAAATATTTTTTAAAAGCCTCTCAATTTATTTTTCGGATATTCATTTTCGATGTCACGATCGTTAGTGGAAAAAAATCAGCCCTAATCAAAAATATTCTTCGACCGGTCAGACAGTTGGTATGAGGTCTACAGGTCTAAAGTTTCGATTTTCGGAAAAGATAGTGTTCGATTAACCTATATTTACTGCTGAGCAACACTATACACGTATTCTATGAATTTAACCTTTATGCACAAAGACAGCTATTCAGCAATATACTTGGCCTATAAAATAAAGGCAAATTACACTATACATAGTTGCTTAACTGCTTAACAATTGTTCTCAGAAGTAAGTTCTGGTACCAAATAACAAAATAGCATTATCGGTACCATTTTTTCAACACCACATGCGCATTTCGACAATAAATGTCTTCAGTGATGCTCGATGCCAAAATATTTGAAAATCCAAATCTTATTAAAATAATGATGAGCTTAAATTTGTTCGTTCAGTGTATGTTTACTTGTTTTTGTTTATATGTCTTTTTGATCGAGTTAAGCCATTTCATTTGATATTTTATAGTGTGTCTTTTTATGTTGTAATGTTACACTGCTGTTTCATGTTAGGATGAAGGTTAGCGCCTGTTAAAACGTTTAAACCCGCTTAGTCAAGAGCCTGTTGTTCAGTGGTTGTCGTTTGTTGATGTGGTTCATAATTACTTCTCGTTTCTCGTTTTTTATATAGATTAGACCGTTGGTTTTCCTGTTTGAATTGTATTACACTAGTTATTTTGGGGCCTTTTATAGCTTGCTGTTCGGTGTCAGCCAAGGCTCCGTTTTGAAGGCCGTACTTTAACCTATAATCGTTTACTTTTTACACATTGTGACTTGGATGGAGAGTTGTCTCATTGGCACTCATATCACATCTTCTTATTCATATTTATAAACCAAAAGAATAACAAGTATAGCAAAAATCGGACAAGGAATCAGAGCTTTGCATGAGGGAGATATATTCCTTAATTATAAATAATTTCTAAAATTTTGTAACAGCAAGTTTTTATAACAAAATGTCCGTATTTCATGCCAGTACCGAAGTACCGGCTACTGGGCTGGTGATACCCTCGGGGACTAACAGTCCACCAGCAGAGGGATACAATAAGCCCGGCCAAGTTCCTCACGGGTCGTTTGTAGTATACACCAAGACATACTTCATTAATTACGTCCAAGACCAAAAGTTCGGGAAGCCAAATAAATACACAGTACAGTAAAAAGGACTAAATTCTGATAAAGCACATCATCTAAAACATAAATGATCTATATTTCCAAAATTATGACTGAGTTGATAAGCGAAAATGAAAATAATAAGGAGATTAACATATCCCATTCTTTCCACTGGAAGTAGAAGTATTTTAAACGTTAATGAAACATGTAATCTCCGATATCCCATATACGCCGCCCCCGCAAACACACCGATTGTCCTTGATTAATAATGTGCATTATATTTACGGATTTTAGCCAAAATAACTTTTAGTATCTAATACTATGGAGCAAAATTTTGTCACAAATAATTAGTATGCGATGTGGTTTGCTGTCTTGCTGTCGTATTCACAAAGCACCCTCTTACTCATTTTAGTTTTTGTGGTTCTGTTGAGTTACATAACAAGTCCAAAAATAGTTTAGTCTTTCGAGTTTAATGGTAACTCTTAAAAATAACAAAACCGATATATTTCCTTCCTCATTAATAAAATATAGTGTTTATAAAAATCTGTAAATGAAAAGATTGCAATTTTTACGTTGATGGTAATTTTTCGAGGCTAAATTAATTTGACAATTGTCCTATACTTTGTTCAAGGGGAAAAAATAATTCGTTTATGACATGCATTAACATAAAAGAAATAAGCCATGTTTTGGCAGATATATACGGTTTTAAGTGGGTTAAAGCGGACTAACAATATTAACTGAGTTAATTTTATTCCAACTAAATCACTGAAATAGGTACACGGAACAGAAGATGTTGGTGTCTGCATCTTATTTGTTTTTCGTTGATTGTTTTGTCATGAATCAGGCCGTTGGTTTTCTTAATAGAAAAACAAAGGATAATTATGGGGTATCCATCCATGACATAAAATCGGTACATTGTTTTACATTTTGTCATATCGAGGCATTAAATATATAGCAGAATATATATATGGGTTTTGCTCGTTGTTGAAGGCCGTGCGGTGACTTATAGTTTCTTACATCCATGTCATTTGGACTCTGATGGATAGTTTTTCTCATTGGCAATCATACCACATCTCCTTATTTTTATTTATGGAATTGCAGTGACGTCAGCCTATTCATTAACCGTGGTATATTATTATAGAAAAGACGCTCCAAATTAAATTCAGTTGTTTGCTTTGTTTGCTTCATTTTCATTAAGTTTTAATTGACTTATTTACTTATTTCTGTAGTCAATGGACAAAATCGAAAAAAGAAGGGATGGCTTTCATCCCCCTGTTCATGTCTATGCTGATGTAGACTGGTACCCGGCCGTTATTTGACAAATTTGACAATATTTGTATATTCCGAAGGCATACTGAATATTTTACGGAGGGAACCAACCTAATACTGATGCCGCTGATACTGATTCCTTTCATGCAGTTTGTCTCCGGATGAAAAAAGACAAACATTCAAACATCTGTCGGTATAAAGCGTAATATAATCAAAATGCTGTACTGTTGATAAAAAATTTACATTAGATTTGATTGATTAACACCCATTCAAAATTCATTTTCAAGTGTAAACAAGAATATCTATCTCGAGTAAACTAGAGGCTCAAAAGAGCCTTTGTCGTTCACCTGGATCTATGTGCATCTTTAACAATGGTCACTGTCCAATATTGTAAACTAGAATAAAATGCATGGCAAAAATCTCTTTTTTTGTTGATATTTTTTTCTGTTTTCTCTCTATCTTCTATAGTTTATGCCTAAAACGCAAAAAAAAAGAGTAAAAAATCGTCATTTAAGGGCAATAACCCCTGAAAGGAGTCACTGACAATTTCGGCTATGATGAACTATTTGTAGGTCTTGTATTGCTGATTTTTTAAAAGTTTTCATGAGAATAAGCAAAAACGCAAAAATAGTAAAAAATGTCATTTAAGGGCAATAACTGCTAAATGGTGTTGGATAACGATTTCTGCTATGTTAACTTATTTGTAGATCTTGTCTTGCAGATCGTTTTTGCTATTAAAAGTTTCTCTCTGTCTATCATAGTATTCAAAATAATAGGCAAAAATGAAGAACAAAAATG
Organism: Mytilus coruscus; assembly: GCA_017311375.1. Lineage (NCBI taxonomy): Eukaryota > Metazoa > Mollusca > Bivalvia > Mytilida > Mytilidae > Mytilus > Mytilus coruscus. Next base: position 34,425,569 of record CM029602.1, read on the forward strand.
GATCAAATCGTCATTCAAGAGCAATAACTCCTAGAAGGAGTTGTTTGACGATTTGGGCCATGTTGAATTATTTGTAGATCTTGGCTGGCTGATCAGATCATTTTTGTTATTAAAAGTTTGTATCTATCTAAAATAGTTTTAAAGAAAATAGGCAAAAGTGTAATCAATTGGTTGGTATTCGTCATTTAAGGGCAATAACTCTTATGACAGTTTTGATGTAACGCGACAGTAGGTACATCTCAATATTTTGAACATTTTTTCACAGACGGATTTTCTCTATCTATTGCGGTTTTCAAGATTATTAACAAAACTTGCATTTCACCCCTTGTTCTATTTCAAGCCATGTTGGTTGGCAGGTGGTATCATCGGACACAATTTTTAAACTAAATAACCAAGGATGAATGTGACCAAGTTTGGTTCCAATTAATCCAGTAGTTTCAGACGAGAAGAGTTTTGTAAAGGTAAAGAGACGATGGGCTCCAAGTGATGAGAAAAGCTAAAAAGGGAGAGAAAATATCATTAAAAAAAAAAATAAACAACACTATGACAAAAAGAAAAAAAGAGATGAACTTGCTAACAACAATCAACAAAACACAAAAACTATAGATTGCGCAACGCGAACCCAACAAAAATGGTGGTAAACTCACGTACTCCGGAAGGGTCAACAGTTCCTCCTCCATTCGTCGTGTTACTCCTACATAATCCGTTATAATGAGATTTATATGTCTCATGACTTGTGTTTACCTTTAAATTGGCGCATATGAAAATAAAAAATATTGGCGCAAAAAAAAATGGCGCAAATGCAAAACGCTGATATATAAATATATGACCAGGCTGTAAGGACTTTGCTGTGTGAAATTACCATTTTTATCAAAATTTTATTGTTTCAATTCTTTTACTCCAGAACGTAAATTTAGACTTAACTAAATGGTGTACATGGATTAATTGTCATAATCTTAGACAACGGACTGGATTTCTGTCTACTTATTTAATTATTTATCCTCTGTGACAGTTTGGAAAATAATTATAAATACTTGTCATAACCTGCAGTAGACACTGATTTCTCTTTTTGTTTATTGTTATACCTATATATCCTTCTATATCTATTAATCTTCTTTATTCTTTAAAGGGCAGTTAGCTGTCAAATTCTTATTCGCCGATTTGACTCATATTTTCATATTTGATTTATAAAATACTTAAACGTATATCCAAATGACAAACAGTCTAAAAGAAACAATTAACAATACATGGACTCGTAATGATGTATCAGCACTTCGTGTGTATTTAAGACCAGACCCCATCTTATTTACCATCGTGATGACCTCCGACATAAACATAAATATGAATACAAAGACCAGTACTTGCAATCGTATAATGAAGATTTTACTAGGTCTGTTTGATTTTATGTCATAGATTTAAAAAATGTTAATCATCTTTTTTACCTGTGTAAGAATGATTTATTGTGGGTCGAATCAGTCAACGAAATTGTTCTTCCTGGTGGCTCCTTGTTTCACTTTTCAATGTTGATATTCTTTTCTGTTTTTAAATAACTGAACATGCTTGGCACATGCGTAACCTATCTCCATCTAAGGGTCTAATTGAAGGTCACGCGAATACGGATTCAAATGACGTTGAATTATTGACTTGCAAGCCGATAATACAAAACATCAGCGATATTTTTTGCTTATTTTGACAAAATTGAACCAAACTGACTGCTAACAGAAAACTATTATTTCAAAATTCCGCTTTTATAAATTATTGAAACAAAAAAAGACATGTTTTAATTTTGTGTCTGAATCGTAGCTAATGTCCCTTTAACTGCCTGTGTTACTTTACATTTAGTTTTGAGATTGTTTTTACGTACATTTATTATTACGATTCTTGAACTATGGGGCAAAAAATGCGAGAGTAATTATTGTAATACATATTCCGTCGTAATTTTCTCAATTCTGAATTTACAGTAGTTGGAACGCCATTTAACCCGGCACATACATACCCTGTAATAAGGCATCACACAACAGAGGATTTGTAAATGTATCTTATCTGACTCTAAAACATTACCAAGTAGCCATCGGTGCATGTAAATTCTATGACTCTAATACATCAATGCATATGAAATTTTAAAATGTCGTTGGCGGGTCCAGGTGGGGGTTCGCGGTTGGAACCCCTTTTCGCGATTTTTTTTATTATGTTAACGTTTCATGGTGTTCCGAGGGTTGGAACACCCCACCCCAACCCCACCCCCTTCTGTTTTCCAGAAAGGCCGGATCCGCGTCTGCTTTTAGACGAAGGATACAGACTTTGATAGTAACTAATGGAAACAAAACAGGCATTGGCAAATAAAATAGAACAAATACCAAAAAAAAAAAATAAAGCGGCAAAAGCAAAACCCCTCCAACAAAATAGGCATGAACTCATGTGCTGCGGAAGGCTAAGCAGCTCCTCGTTTCGACAAGTGGCATCGTGTTAAAGCTGAACAAAACATTTTTAAATTGTTAATCGATACATTTTTTTACTTTAGATAAAACGAAAATAGGAAAAATGACCAAAGGAATGAGGATTATATCTTGTTTATGTCCCGACATTTACTACTAGATATTTTGTTTATAGATCTCACGATGGACGATGTATCCAGAGCAGTAGATGCCTAACCTAACTAAATCCGTTCGTACAATTTTTATTGTTTTTGAAATATGAAATAATTTTTGTATAAAACCGTCACACTTATGCCAAGAAGTGTTCACAAGATCAAAGGAGACTGCAGAGAAAAAAGGTGAACAATAAACAACACAGACTGGTACCCGGCTGTTATTTGACAAGCTTGTATATTCCGAAGGTATATTGAATATTTTACGGAAGGAACCAACCTATAAACAACAAAACCCAAACAAAAATTCTCCAAACCTCCCCCCCTTTCCCAAAAAAAGAAGTAATTACGGTTTCAAATAAATTATGTTTTATACACACTTATTGTTTGAATTTCGAGTGTTCGACATGTTACCATACAGATTTACGTATGTTGTATCAAAGGAATGTCCAACTGCATGGTAATATTTTTTTACCATGAATGGATGGGTGTTGTATTAAACAAATATCTTAATCAATGGTCACATACTCTGATTTGGGATCAGGTAAAGCGTATTATTCATGTATGCTTCAACCATTTGTTTTATATTTGTGGGACATTTCAAATTTCAAATGAATGCGTGTAATTACCTCGACCATACCTGCAGACAGGAAAATGACATTGATTGATTGGTCGTTATTTGCTTTAAGTCCAGTGGAAAAAATGCATGCACATTCAGGACGACATTTGCAACACTTAGTACGGTTAACAAATGTCAAAAATGTTTAGTTGCAAGTGTTATTTCATTATATGGCCCCATTTTAACGAGCATTTAAACTATGATCATTAAACATGTATTCAAGCGTATGTAAATATTTTCAAAACATAACATGTTCTGCTTTTAAATCGTGTCCGTATGTAAAACAGTCACGTACAAAAATGTATAAACAATTTAAAAATACATACCTTCTTTCTCTTGCCATATACAATTAAGTACTGGAGTATTTTGAATTTATTTGCTCATCCTAACCAGTATAATTTGTCAATTGAATTTCACTATAACATATTTATATAAAATAACTTATCAAGTAACCGACTTTTCATTTCTTAAAGTCCTTTGTTGTATTTAAATGTACATGTTGGTGTTCAATAGGGCTTTAGTTTGGTTATCTACTTTACATTACTTAATCCATTCAATTTATTTTCGTATCTGGATATATTTATATAGAAATCTATTATAAAGATTGTTCATCTCATGTTCATGTTTACTCCGTCACTTTAAAGGTGAAACTCGAAAATATTTAAAGTTGAATAAAAATAGTTTATTAACGAAAAGGGTTAATTTTACTTTAAAATATCAAACCTGGGAATTTCGTTTCATTGTGTTTTTATAATTAAAGATAAGATAGAAATTCACCTCCTTCCGAAAGGTGATGAAACACCACGGGTGCCACATGTGGAGCAGAATCTGCTTACCCTCCCGGGGCACCTGAGATCACCCCCCAGTTTTTGGTGGGGTTCGTGTTGCTCAGTCTTTAGTTTTCTATGTTGTGTTTTGTGTGCTATTGTTTGTCTGCTGGTCTTTTTTTTTTCTTTTTTAGCCATGGCGTTTTCAGTTTATTTTCGACTTATGAGTTTGGATGTCCCTCTGGTATCTTTCGCCTCTCTTTTAAGATGAATATATTTTGCACGACCTTTTTCGTCATTTACTTATTTTCATTGTGTTTATCGTTTTTAGCTCACCTGGTCTACAAGACCATGTGAGCTTTGCCATTACTTGTCGTACGTCGTCGCATTATTTTTTTTTCATTATAGATCTTCTTCTCTAACACTACTGTACCAATTTAGACCAAACTTTGGAAGATGATGCTTACGGTATCTAGTATAAAGTTTTTGTTTCTTTATTCCGGTCAGTCAGCAAACATGGCCTCCATGGTTTAAAATATAACATAAGGTAAAAAAGAATGTACGTGTATTATAAAATAAGAAGATGTGGTATGATTGCCAATGAGACAACTCTCCACAAGATACCAAATGACACAGAAATTATATATTGAAAACTGTAATAGATAGAGAAAATCTGACAGAGTGAAATTACTAGAAGGTCTATTTCTACGTAGTACTACTTTCTATTTTTACCAGAATTATCAAATGACTCCTGAAAGGGTTGTTTGCCTTGAATAACGATCTTTGGATAATATTCATGTTTTGCCTATGATCTCAAAAACTATAACTGATAAGTAAAACCTGTAAATGGCTATAATAACAGGCAATACAAGTTATAAATAATTGCCATATTACTGAAACCATTGGATGACTCCTTAAGAGTGTATTGCCCTTTAATTTTTAACTAGTTTACTGTTTTTTGCTTATTATCTCGAAAACTATGATATATTGATTGAAACTCTTAACAGCAAAAGGATCAGCAATACAAGATCTATAAAAATAGCAATGACATTTACCATTGCCTTCAAATGAAATTTTCGTCTTTTTGACAATTATCTCAAAAAGAATGATGGATAGTTAGCTGTAAACAGAACATAATCAGCCATATAAGATCTACAAGAATACCAATAGAACAAAAAAAGATCGATGTCTCCTAAAAGAGAGGCGAAAGATACCAAAGGGACATTCAAACTCACAAGTCGAAAATAAACTGACAACGCCATGGCTAAAAAAGGAAAAGACAAACAGACAAACAATAGTACATACAACACAACATAATAAACTAAAGACTGAGCAACACGAACCCCACAAAAAACTGGGGGTGATCTCAGGTGCTCCGGAAGGGTAAGCAGATCCTGTTCCACATGTGGCACCTCCTAAAGAAGTTATTACCCTTAAGTGGTAGGCCTTGTTAACCCCAAAATTGTCCTCGCGTTTAATTTTTCTTATATTTACACACTTGAAAGGGTAGAGGTTCATGCATCATCTGCCAAAGTCTTGTTGAAATTCATCGTTGCATTTTAGGTTTAAGGTATATTGAATATGACCAGTTTTTGGGTACCCTAAAAACGGTCGAAAACATTAGTAGGCATATATAATTGGTTGTTTTTGCCCTTGTTCTGATTAGGACTACCCATGACTATCAAAATGCGTAGAAGAAACATATTTTAAAGTAAATCTGAAATTTCACTTGTAGCCTGAACGTAAATAACTGGTTTAGAATTATTGAATTAGTTGAAAATTCTGGCTAGAATATATTACACATTTTTTTAAACTTTGCCAGAAAAATAAAAATATCTGTAGTATTCGTAGGGTTAGTTTAAGGTCATCAGATAGACCATCTAGAGAGGTCCCGAAGAACTACCCAGGAATCAGCCTCTTCCGATACTAATGGCTAAACTGACGATGTATCATACTGAAGAGCAATCCGGCCGTTCCTGACATAGGACCGATCATCCAAGGTATCTATTGGTATTAAGATAATACTTGGGAGATACTTTATATCGTTTAATTCCTGCAAAAAAATACTGAAACAATTATTGTTTATAAACCTTGAAAATCACAAACTTTTATTGAATTTTACCGTTTGAAATTTACAAAATCTTCAAACAATTTGGCTTATAGTCATATATAAAGAAAAAGATTTTCTTTTCTAATGTGATAGGAATGGATTGTTTCCTTTTCATTACTTAATTATTTCAGGCTGTTAATTTAATTGCTTGATAATATTTCATTTATATTTGCTTTATTCTATTTAGTATTCATATTCTGAGCAAGGTTGACATTTAAGTTACTTTATATATTTGAAGTTTGCGATAAGTTTTGCAATGTTATTTATTTGTGCGTACCATTTTGAAAGAACTTATTTAATTGAAATAATAATAATATTTGAAAACCAATTATTCGTCCTAAGGCGGGTTGCCTGTCTGAGTGCGATTCTTATGTATGAACAAGTGGAATTTCATCTGTTTCTGCAACAAAAGTTGTCATTTCATTTCATAATATTGATTCTGACGGAATTATTAAAGTAGTGTATAAAAGGTATTTACGTTTCGTTTACTTGTATAAAGGCGTAAATGTAAGTTTTGTCAATTTCATGTTATCTATAGCAACATATTGTATCTTCAGAATAAGGAATTTACTAAAAAATTTAAACAGTAATGCTGATCTTATCAGACTATTTAAATACACTGTAAAACATTATATAACTTACCTGTATGAATATTTGTGTGATGCAAGATGTATGAGAAATGTTTTTGAGAAACACTTTTTAAAGAACAATATTCTGGTGCAAGAGACTGAAGGTGTCATAGCATTTAATTTTTGATAATGGTGTTGATGATATATGTCATTATACTTTAAACTTTGTCTTGTGATATTTTTGTGTAATATGTATTATATCTATTGTATATAAATGTTGAATAATTGAATAAAGATAAAAAAAAAAAGTGCGATGCACCGAACTACACTCAAATCAACATTTCAGAAAGGATTAAATTTTAATTTACCCCACCCCAAACTATTTGAATTAAGTTTTTATCCTACATTGATCCTTTGATGTCATCCCTAAATCAAAGCTCATTTATGCGATTCATAGTTTGTCTTTGATAAATAAATCGCCTTTAAAAAGCAACTTACATTGTTCATAAACAATTGATTATAAAAACTTGGGAAACATTTTTCTTGTTCGAGATTTTTTCCACACAGCAAGAAAGATCGAAAATTTAAATTAAAAAAATCAGGGACACAAATTCGTCGGACAAAACTAAATCATTAAATATAAGTTAGTTTTATGAGTCGTGGCATATGCACCAGACAAAAGGTATTTTGAAATACAAGGAAACCCAACATATCAACGAAGAAGGGCTTCTTGTGCTGTGCATAAGATTAAAATTTGTCACCAGGTCTTCAGCAATCGGCTTTTTAATATTCATTTACAATGACAACACATTCATCATTATAACAGAACATTCAAAGTGTTGTAAGCGTTACATTTTTTCACACAAGAACATTTTGAACAGTGTATTTCTAAAATGACCGAGAGACAACTTACATGTGTTTTGTATTGCACCATTAAGTAATTAAAAAAACATATATATAGAAAATGACAAATTAAAAGAAGAAATAAAAAATAAAAGCAGCAAATTAAACTATCTATACATAGATAACACTAATCAATTTACTTCCATGGTCAAACTAAAGAGCGAGGATTACGATTCCCTAACAAAGAGTGATTTGAAAGATTTTTGCATTAGTTTTCAAGTTTTCAAGTTCTAAAATTTGTTTTAATAGTTCCACCACATTGATGTAATGTCATTACAGGATGATACTTCCACAACAAACCGTGCATACATTCATTACATGTACATATGTCACCAATTAACACAAGTTGTATTGTATCAGATTCAGTTTAATAAAACCATAGATATAATAGCCATTATATCTATGATAAAACAAACAGTGGCATCCTGTTGAGCATATATAAGACATCGTAATTGGAGATAGCAAAGACAATCAAGCGACAGGGTGCCTGCTGATAATAAAATTCATTTGACAATATATCAATTTCGGACTTTTTAATATACCACCTTTTCATTTTCTTTAAATATTATCGAAATACAAATATGGAAAAATATTTTACGGGTGGAAAAAATGAACAGCGAATCGTTTATTATTATTTAAATGTAAATGTATACTTTATCATTTATCATTAAATACGTTTCACCAAATATGAATAAAATATCTTTATAGTCTCTATTATATGAAATTATACGAAATATGAACTATCATGAACAAGAACCCTTATAGTAAAACTCCATTATGTCCTTTGAACAGATGAGTTATCCCGACGAATACAATTTAATATAATTAAATATAATTTTATTTTGTATTCAATATTTATCGTTTCTATTTGAACAATAAAAAATAGCCGCATTGAACACTTTGAATTTGAACTTATTATGTATTATTTCATTTATTTAAGAATAACCGGAATTTATTTTACATGTATAACAGTATGATCTCGCTAATGTACGTTGTTTTCGTATATTACATTTGTGTTGGTTATTTTTTTTCAAAGACAACTTTTCAAAACGCCGGAGACCTAAGAATTTCTTAATTTAAACTGACTTTTCTGACATCAAAATATAGCTTATTGACAGGAGTATTCAACAGTATGTGTTAATAGTATTTCCTCCGCATATTAAGTGTGCTTCAATTTTTTTAGTTACTGCTGTCTCGTTTCTTTTGAGGTATTTACTGATGTGAGTAAGGGAATTTAGATAATGAAATTTCAAAAAATCGGAGACCTAACAATGAGATAAGATAAACTGGATTTTTTAATACCACCAGAAAGGTAAATCTATGTAGAATTCGGTCGTATGTGTTAATAAGAATTCAGATGATTAATAAAAATAATATGAAGAATTAATGAAGGGTACCCATTTATTTTCCCATTACTTTCTATGTTAATCGAACATCATTAAAAACATTGCACCCAGGTGTTGCTGATAAGGGTAATCGGCCATTAGTGTCCTTCATTCTTGGGTATGGAATCCAATGTTTCGATCTGTATATAAACTGTATATATGTTATGTTCTGTTCGTCAGTGTTTATGTATGAGTTTGTGTTTGTGTATATAAAATAACTCTCTGTGAGCAACGATAATTGACGTTTCACAAAGAATTAATAAAGGCGGGAAGGACCTACAAAGCAAATAGTGACTTAAGTATACAAAGCACACTTGCACCTGCATTTTCCCTCTTTTATCCGCACCTCACTATTCATGAATATCATTAGTTTTGTATAGTATAAATACAGTATAAAAAATATGAGCTATATATATTCAAGAACCGCCTCAGGTGGCGAAGAAGGGCTCATTGCCAAGAATCTGTCCGGTTTAAGGAGTTAACCCAATTTGAAAACAATTATTTGTATCGACAAGGACGATAACCCGTCCTCGCTCCATATGGGGTCACTTGCCAATTTGACATATGCGATAAGACGCACAATTAAGGGTTAAACACCCGCTGGTCTGTAAAGTTAACTTCAGTGAAAACCAATACCAGATGTTATCGATAAAGTAATTTTGAATCATGTTTTCTGTATTTTGGTGTAGTTTGAAGGCCGGAGTTCCTATTCGATCTTTGTTGAAACCTGGGACTACTGAATTAGTGTATTAGTCCCAGTTGAAACATTGAAACGGCATGAGATGTTTTACCCAAATTGGTAAATGAAAAATGCATATAAATAAAAATAGATATTCTTATTCAAAATGAATTGAGCATCAAACTGACTGAATGTTAAATGAACTGTTGTTGGTTAATGTCTGTCATATTTGTTTTTCGTAAATTGTTTTGTTATAAATTAGGTCGTTAGTTTTCTCAATTGAATAGTTTCATATTTTTCATGTTGGGGCCTTTTATAGCCGATTATACGGTATGCATTTTTTCTCATTGTTGAAGGCCGTACGGTTGCCTATAATTGATTACGTCCACTTCATTTGAACTTTGGTGGATAGTTGTCTTATTGGCAATCATACCACATCTCTTTATTTTTATATGTATGTTGAATGTGTACTGGTAGATAATTTATCTTCAGATCGGTACTTTAGATCTTTTGTCTTCTGTAGATAGTTTTTTCGTGTCCATCTGACAAGGAAGCCTTTTCCTACTAATTTCAACAGTTTGGTCTTGTGTTGTGCTTTTATACCACTGCCCCAGGTTCAGTGGGATTAAGATAGATTTGAGCACTCACAAGCATGTTTAACCCCACCGCATGCCACGGTTTATAGTTATGTTTTAAGTCAGGAACAAATTACTTGTGATTATGTGGTTGTGGTTTCTTGTTGTCTGAAATATTTATTTTCTTGCTGTTATTGTTTTAGCATAAACTAGTTCGTTGGTTTTTTTCCCGTTTAAATTGTTTCGACAATTAACATGAGATCTGTCAAAACATGTTAACCCCGCCGCATTTTTGCGCCTGTCCCAGGTCAGGAACCTCTAGCCTTTGTGTGTTTTTTTTTTAAGTTTTTGTTCATTTATATGTTTCGGAGTTTGGTGTGGCGTTCTAGTATATATTATTGTGTAGGGGCCAGCTGAAGCCCGCCTACGGGTGCGGGATATTCTCGCGCTGCGTTGAAGACCCATTGGTGGCTTTAGACTGTTTTCTGCTCTTTGGTCGGGTTGTTGTCTCTTTTAACACATTTCCCGTTTCTATTCTCAATTCTATCCTACAAAGCTTACTATACGATATGGGTTTAGCTCATTGATAAAGGCCGTACAGTAACTTATAGTTGCTTTCAACCACGTCCTTTGGTCTATGGTGACAAGTTGTCTCATTGCCAATTTTACCACATCGTCTTATTTTGTAAATTATTGTATTTACTTCTAAGTTAAACCAGAGCCATATATATATATATATATATATATATTTGGTCTTTGGAAAATGTTGTTTGTGCTGTATTTAGACCCTCTAACAAGAAATTTGTTTTGCATGCACACGATTAAAAATTGCGGTTATTTATCCAACGCAATCATAGGTTTGAACGTTGTTTTCAATTTAGACTTGTTTATATTTTTTCGTTTGGGTTTGTATTATATTTGCCTTAGTGTTTATATGATCCGTTCATCCTATTTTGACTCCTCAAAATTCAAGAGTCTATCCTAAATTGAGGTAAATTGTATGTCTTTCCAAATATCGTTTCGATTCCTAACATCACTGAAGAGACATTAATTGTCGAAATCCGGATATGGTGTACAAAAACCTTTGCACCTTTTGTTTGCGGTATATCATCTTTTCCGCAAGCAGTTTATTGTTTTCTGTTTAGTATTAAATTTATAATTAAGATCCATTTATTACATCGGTGATCCCTTTATATGGCAATCGCCAATGGCAGTCAGCAGGGTTTAAGAACATTTGTTGTTCGACCTGTTAGTCAAATGCGTTTTGTTAAAATATACTTTTTCACCTTTTTGGTCTTTTGGAAAATGTTGTTTGTGCTGTATTTAGACCCCTCTAACAAGAAATTTGTTTTGCATGCACACGTATAAAAATTGCGGTTTTTATCCAACGCAATCATAGGTTTGAACGTTGTTTTCAATTTAGACTTGTATATATATATATAGCTCTGGTTAAACCATTATTTATGAAGGAACGGTGGGTTTAAATTTTTCATACATTATGATAGCCAATTTATTCAGGTAAAGCTTACAGAACCCTCTATTATCTTGTGAATTTTGTGGGTGGAGGGTAGGTTATCTCGTGGATATTTACCTAATATCTCACATTATATAAACATCTACGACGCAAACAATAGAAGTTAAACAAGAAACAGAAAACATACAAGCTTCCAGCATCGTTTCAACCATATATCCACAGGTATATACCCTGAAGCTGACATGTTAATTGTCATACAAGTACAAGTACCTGTTCAAAGCTAACAATCTTTACCGTTTTGTGAAGAAATTATTGATTTTTATTTAATATTGTTTCGATTCAATAAATTTTAATTGAGATGAAAACTAGTGATAAAAAATGACAAAGGAATTTAATAAAAGTAGTTTTTGTTGTTTTTGCCGTATCAAGTGGTCGAATTCGTGAAGTATTCTAAATGTTTTTTATGCACTTTTTAAAGTGCGACGAAATGGAATTGTTCTCCTATATGATTGTGTATTCAAATCGTGTTAAAATTGCCTCAAAAAATGATTATCTAGGGATTGTCAAGAAAACGAGCCAGTTGTCTGATTGACAATCATACAACATCTTCTTCTTCTTTTTATTTTTAAATAAATGTGAAAAGAAACCATTTAATGCCATTGAACAAAAATATGATTGTGTATTGATAAATCATTCAGATGAACAAGCATTAATTTTATTTAAAATAATGCGTTTTAGATTTTGATTGCATTCTAATGATATATTTATTAATTTTCGGTTATAACCACGTGAAAACAGAAACAAAAAATAACTTAAAATCTAATCATCTTCAACAAGGATTTGTATAGTGAGACATACAAATCCTTGTCTTTAATTATAAAAAAAACGTTAATTATAATTATATGGTGTTTTGCTATTCCGTCAACCCTAAATCAAGTTTATACAAAATGTCGTTTACACTATATTACATGACTCTGGGAATATATTATGTCTCAGCATGACTGTATAAACACGATTGTATAACAATTTGTTATCTGTTTACACACGATGTATCCTGTTGTCAAATAGAAATTGATAGAAAAAAAACAAAAATCGCCTACTTTTAAATGAAATTTGGAGCAAGAAGAAAATTACCAATTTGAAAATAAACTACACCACGTTAAGCTTTAACTTTTCATCTTTTTCTTGGTCGCAGCAGCTAAGGTATATCATAAGTAAAAGTATTTTATTTATTTTTTCAAAGCTGACCACTATTCCGAATAATTATATTTTCCTGTAAGAATAACGGCAAAAGTAAGCCATTTGACATCACTGTAAAAAATCCAAATTTGTTGCAAGAAGTTCAAACTTTATTTTAAAATAATCTATATCATTAAAAAGAAGACACATTAAGGATTCTGGGGATCGCAGCAGCTAAGAAAACCATTGAGAAGAAACTTGAATATCGTCTTGTAAAGATTATTTTCCATATAACTTCTATATAACGATTTTATCCATGTAGGGTATCTGAATTCACGCATGCGCAATATTGACCGGACTGATTCTTGACAATGTAAAATTGGAAAAATAATTCCTAGGCCCTGTACCCTAACAATCCAATCAGAGTACGAAACACCCAAAATACCATCAGCAGAAATGCTACATTTTATAAATAGTGAGATCCAATTAGATGTATCTGCCCTCATTGTATATTTTCAATGCACAGGTCCAAATAAGTTCTCGGCTTCCTTCAGAGATGAACACTCAAAGAGATTTTCCAAGGCCTTTTAGAGAACAATTCATGGTTCAAGGCATTGACTTTAATATAATACAAGCAGTACCCTTACAATGGGAAAACAAAAAAGAACAATCGACATAACACTATTTGGCATACCATATGAACTAAAACCAGAATTTATAAGAAACAAAATGCAAAAGTATGCAGATATTGCTGAAATAAAATATAACGCCTTTAAAGATTTTCCAGACATTGCAAGTGGGATAGTTACAATTGTAGCAAACAGAATAAAGAGGACATACCTCGAAAAATCTACATCAAAGGGCAGCAAATATCCACCAGATACGAGGGACAACCACAAGGTAAAAATGTTTTAACTGCAATGAGTACGGGCACATCTCAAAAGATCGTACAGAGGAAAATCGCAAAGCTTGGAGTTCAGCTAGGACACATCCTACAAGAACAAGAAGCACCGAATCAATAGAGACACAAGATTCGCAAGATTCGCAAGAATCTCAAGATTCACAGGAGACTACTATCAGAAACCCCAGTGACATAGAGACAAACCAGATTCGGAGACCGGTAAAGTGAACGAAAACAAAAGAGCAAAAACACCAAATCAAAACGAATATAACAACTTAATGGAAGATCTAACTTAGATCTTAGGCAATATCTCTGATTCAGATAAGAAAACGCCGAAAATGAAAAACAAAAAGAAATAAAACAAAAAAAGGGGTCTAAAACCAATTCTGGAGCCTCAGTGGCTCAGAGAAATGGGAAAACCAAATCAAGACAGCAAAAATCCAAACAGAAAAGGAAAACAAAACAACAAAAGTGGAAAAACAAAGAACCGAAAAAGGAAAAATCTAAGGGATAGTGACAATGAAATAGAGAAAAGAAAGCCATAAGCAAAAAACAGATAATCAAGAATATTTGAATAAAACATTAGTCATTAGAAAATTAAAAAAAAAGACAAAATAATTAAAATTATATATTTTATTATGATAAGTATCTATGCACTGTTATTATACTCTCTCTTACTAACACACATGAGCACTTTTAAAATTATTTCACAAAATATAAGGAGAAATATAAATACTAAGTATAAAGACGTCATAAACAGCTACCAAGACGCAAATGTCATATGTCTACAAGAAACAGGGATATTAAACAGACAAACCCAGATTGATATAGAAGCGACAACAAACTTTAAGATATATAGCTCGGATGGGGACAATAGGGCAAGAGGTGTATGTATCCTAATATCAAAAGAGGCAAACGAAATAATAGAACAACAAATTCCAGTACCATTTAAAGGTAACTTATTACATCTGGGATTTAAAATAGAAAATAGGAAATATCACATTTTAAATATATATGGTCCAGCTAACTTAACAAGACCACAAACAGAGTTTTATAAACAACTAGATGAGTACACTGATCGAATAGATACAAAAACAGATGTAATAATTTTTGCAGGAGATTTTAATCTAATAACAGCAGAAAACGATTCAAAGTCAGGAATAATTAGAACAGGTAGAGAGACAATAGATATTTTCAATAGTATAATTACAAAACTGAACATGAAAGATACTTTTAGATATAAAAATAAAAATAAAAGAGTATATTCATGGTCAAATACGGATAACAGCTATGCAACAAGAATAGACAGGATATATATTTCTAGATATTTATGCAATAAAATAAAAGAAACAACATATATACCTTTTGTTAGATCAGACCATAAAGGATTTCAATTAGTAATAACAAACGGGCATATAAAATGGGGATCAGGATTTTGGAAATTAAATGAGTCAATATTACAACAGGAGAAATATGTAGAACTGATAAGAAATTTTTTTAAAAAATTTATATGAATATTTTGGATTAGTGGGAAAAGGAAAGAGGTCCATAAAAGATATTACAATAAACTATAGCAAAGTAATAGCAACAAAAGAAAAATATAAGTATAATGCATTGATAAAACAACTAGAAGAAGAAGAAAATAAAAATAGAAATGAAATATCCAATGAAAGAATAAATAGAATAAAAAAAAAATAGAAAAGTTAGATGATATAAAGAAAAAGGAGTAATTATAAGATCAAGGGAAGAATATTATGATGGGGATTTAGACAATATAGAAATTTTTGAATTAGCAGAAGAGAAAGGGAATAAAGAAAGAAATAAGAGAACTATATGACAAAATGGAAAATTAAGTGAAAACAAAGAAGATATAATAAATATTGTTAGAGATTTTTATAAAGATTTATACATTAGTCAAAAAATAGAAAACAATAAAATATCGGAATATTTGGAAGGAATTAAATTGAATAAAATAGAGGAGGAGGATTGGGTACATCTTAGTCCAATTATGACGACTCAAGAAGGCTATAAAATATCTTAGATTTTCAAAACAATAAATCGCCAGGAAAAGTTGGGCAAGGAAAGCATTTAATGTAAAATTTTGGGACATTATTGGAGAAGATTTGACAGAAGTCATTAACAATATAATATTTAACAAGGAAATGTCAGAATCAATGAAAATAGAATAATAACACTCAGTTACAAAAATAAAGGAAATATAAGGGATCTCAAACAATGGCGACCAATAAGCCTTTTGTGCTTCGACTACAAAATAATAACGTCTTCGTTAACAAAAAAATGGCAATAGTTATTAATCAACTAATAGATATAAATCAGACGGGTGCAGGGCCAAATAAAAATAACCGAAAACATATATGGAATCAATGCAATAATCGAATTTATGGAACTTAATGATTAGAATGGATATCTTATGTCCTTTGGCCAAGAAAATGATTTTGATAGAGTAGAACACAAGTATATTATAGGAGTATTAAAAAATGAATTTTCCCCAGGTTTCATAAGGTGGATAGAGATAATATATAGAGATATTAAAAGCAAAATACAAGTTAATGGCTACCTTACAAAAGAGACCAACACACAAAGATCTATAAGACAAGGATGTTCCTTATCTATTTCAATATATGTAATTATTATAGAACCATTGGCCAACAGTATAAGAAATTCAAAAGAAATTAAAGGAATAAAATTACCAAATATAAAAGAAAAATGTACACTCTTTCAACATGCAGATGACTGCTCTATAATAACAACAGAAATTTCGGATTATGAACATTTAGTTAAAGAATTTAAAAGATTTGGCGATGTATCGGGGTCAAAATAAATGAAAAAAACAGAGATATTAGAAATAGGAAAGAAAAACCAATTAGAAATCAACAGTTTATGGAATTAATTAAGGAGAATGTTAAAGTATTAGGGATAAAATTTGGAGAAAACAAAATGGAAACAAACTGGAATCCAATAGTAAAGACAATAGCTTAAACATGTAAAAATGGGAAAATAGAGACATCTACTCAAAAGTTAACGGTATAAACACATTTATGTTAAGTAAAGCTTGGTATGTGGCAAGAATAATAATACCAACAAATGAAATAAAAGGAGAATAAATAGTATTTTGTATAAATTTCTGTGGAATGGTCCAGAATTGATAAAAAGAAAACGTTAAATAAAAAGAAAATATATGGTGGAATTCAAATGCCATGCAGATTTAGAAGAAAGAATAAACGCTATTTGCAAAAAATTAGTGATATGAATAAAGGAAAACAAACAATTTGGAAATCATTATACACATACTTTTAGGAATAACAAAAGAGAATTAATACCTGAACTGACAGAAAATAATTATATTCATACAGAACAATTAGGAATAAATACGAAAAAATAAAGGATCTATATATACAGTACAAAAATAAAATAAAATTAACAGAGAATAATATATTAAAGGGCATATATTATGAAATCATTGGACAAAAGAAAAATTTAATAAGAGTAGAAGAAGAAAATAAAGAACTTAGATTTTACAGAAGTATGGACAAAAGTAGTCAATATACATAGAGAATTTTTATACAAAATAACACATAGAGCTCTACTCACTCGAGAAAAACAATTGGAAAGAAATTTACGAAATATGGAACCAGAATGTGAATATTGTAAGAAACAAATTGAATCCTTTAATCACCTCTTCATAAAGTGTAGAGAACTACAATCATTTAGATCACACGTAACAGAAAATGGAAAACGAACGACCCAAATTTTCAAATAAACTTAAAACTCTTTTACTAGTAGATATTAATAATGAATTAATTTCAACTATCTACGGATATGCACATACAATTTGGACTTGTAAACATTTTAAAGAAGAATTAAATATATATTTGTAGGACTCTAAAGTGCGATGGGGACGCTAAAGTACGATGGTCACGCTAAAGTGCGATGGTCTGCGCTAAAGTGCGATGCCTCCATACGCTAAAGTCCGATGGTCCGCGAAAGTATAGACGTAGAAACGTAGTTGGATTATGACGTTAAGTTATAACAGTCGTTTATACAAACCAAAAAAATGATAAATTCATGGAAAGCAATACCGGAAGATAGCAACAATAGCAGGGGAATTAATTAGGTGGCGCTACAGTCGTCCGTGACGTCAAAAGTCCGCCAAATCAATCGGCTAAATAAATGACGTTTAAACTATTTTTTCAACTTGTCATGCTTTTATTATAATTGATTTTAAAATTCATAGGTTTTGCGACCAATATAGTTTCAATACGACAAACAAACATTATCCAAAATAGCTTTTATTTTCTGTTTCTTTGTCCTGTCCGTTCTAAAATTATCAGCCATCTTTTTGTTCGCCAAAAATCGAATTTTGATAACTTGACGTTTGCGTATCCAAATACGGAAAAGAACGGTAATAATCTTAAATGAAACCGAGTAACCTATTTCAAATTTCTACACAATTTTGAAGCCATCATTTTTTACTGTAATACATCAATTTTAGTGACCACCAGTCATGTCAATTTGTACCTGGTTTTGACTGCGTTTCTAGTTCAAAACAGATTGAAAACTGAAGTTCAACTTCTTTTCATTGTACCTGTTTCAAAGTACTCTAAAACACTGATTTTATTAAAGATATGGATGAAAATGTGATTGAAAATTGTTATTTTCACACGATACCTCCATTTCAAAGTAATTAAAACCCTTCTTGATCCCCTACACAAATTGACGGTGATATTGTTTTCTTCTTTCAACATACGTCATGTAACGTTAACAGAATATGTGTCAGGGTCATGTGTATAATAAAAATTACACATTGGAAATGTGAAACGAAGACATCTTTAAATATTGCGTTTGAAACTATAAGTATTAGAAAATATTATTCATACTGGAAACAAATCTAACAAATTAATGATAGCATATGGATGGACAAAAGCACAAAAATAACAATAGAATATGCCTTGTATAGGAAAATTTCTGGAGGAGAAAACATATGAAGATCATATGAAAAAGGAAATGAAGGTCAGTTAATTAAATGTATAAGTTAAAAACCTTTCTTATTTAATTATCTCTTTACTAAGTAAGCTAACTACATTAATAAGAGCAAAGACTAGATTATCAAGTCAAACAAGAAGTTAATTCATACATGTAGTGATATTTTCTTACAAAATTGAATTTATTCAAATTGCAAATTCTTGTCAAATTTAATAATCCATTGATCATTAAGTAAAATGCACAAGATTTGTCCAGACAACTTTCATTTGTGATATAAATATCAAATTATTAAGATAAAATAAACAATACTTTGTTTATAAATATGTAAACCAGCTGATACAGCAACCTGAAGAGTAGAAGCCCCATTTTATTTCAAAAAGTTTACTTTCATAATCTATAATTTATAAAATACCCTGAGATATTAGGCAATGGCTACTAGCTGTGCTAGCTAATCTAATAATTGAATTTTACAATAATAATGATTTTAAAATCCAAAACTATGTCACTTTTACTTATAATTTGGAGTATTTTTTTTACAGAATTTCTGTCAATATTTTGGTAAACTTATCCTTTTCTGGAGGATATTTTCTAGGCAGTACTGTAATGTTCAACTAAGAAACATAGCTTGAGTTTAAAGGTTTTTACTTTGAAGAAACTTATTGTGTGACTCTTGGTACCACATTATAGAATATAAAAATAATATAAATGATCAGTACAATTATTATTTTCATTTTCAGAAAGATTATTCAAATTGTACAAATATGAAAATGCATTCAACATTTAATTACTAGAAGTGTCTCAAAACTTTCTACTAGGAGTAATCCCATATACCATTATAAAATTACAAAGTAAATTTCATCAGCCAGAGCTAATTTATATCAATATAGGTTAAAAAAATAGGGTTACATTTCCTAATTTTTACTCATTTTATCTTTTAATTTTTACAAATAATCCTTCTCTGAAAAGTAGGAAGTATCTCTTCTTAACATTATAATAACATAGTTGTAAATCGAATTCTATTCAGTGTCTTCCTGATTTTGTACAGTAAAATCCTTTTATTCATTTTGATGGGTTTTATTTTGACTGGTGATATCAAGGGAGATAACCACTTGCACAAATCGGCAAAAACGGTCAAAACCACCGCTTCGTGTCGAAAATAACTTGACGTTTGCGTATCCAAAATTAGGAATATTTGATAAACGACTTTTAAACCAAATGTCCATGACTTAATTTCAGACCTAACCGTGCTTTGTCGGCTGAAGCAAATGTGTTGTTTCTTCGGGTGCTGGAAGAATGACTTATGTCCTGCAGTCGACCATTTTACTATATATATAGCTACAAAATAGCATACGCTTAGGTATCCTGTATCCTGCTTCTATTGGAAGCGAACGGAAACATTTAAATCATTGTTTACGTTGCAGTTTACTTTCCGGTCCCCGTTAAAATATTGTCGATTTTATTGAAAAGTAACGTCGGTAAAATTATAAATTGTCGGCTAAAACATTAGTTTGTACATTGTAGGGAAATATAACATGTATTTGTACTCGCTACGAAAAAGTAGAAAGCTCGGCGAACATCGCCTTTCTCTCGCATTTAAATTAAAGCTTATACAAATAAAGTTTACATATTCCGACAACGAACGAATTTTGTATTTGTAATTTACAATGACGACTGTAAGGGAGGTGTTCACATTAGTGATAGACTGTGTGACAGCAAGCTACACCAATTATCCAAATATTTAATACGCCCGAATTGTTAAAAATTCATTTTACATGAAATATACATTGTAGTATATTGTGACAGATAAATTACCTTTTTAGCAATTATTACGTGGTTGGTCGTCTAAATTTAGAAACAATCACTTAAGCCTACCGGTATATTATAAAGCCTATCACATATGTTATACTGTAGCATACTAGCTTTTGCAAAAAGACTATTTTTTAAAATCCATGTACTTTAACGTTTTAATCCATCGAACCTTACCCTACTGGTCCATTGCACTTTAGCGTGATATACCATCGTACTTTAGCAAACAAACAACCGTCGCACTTTAGCGTGAGACACCATCGTACTTTAGCGTAGACCATCGCATTTTAGCGAGACCATCGCACTTTAGAGTACCATCGCACTTTAGAGTCCTACATATTTATTTCAGAATACATATCACAAAGATAAAAATATATATGAGAAATACATTTAGAAAAAAGGAGAAAAATATGGCCATTCAAAGAAAAATAAATCAAAGGACATAGGATAGTAACGAAAGTAATAAAATCAATGCAAATAATAATAGGAAATAAAACCCAAGTATGAGATTGGGAGACTACTATGTTAGAGCCTAACTATAATAGGGTGATATACCCGTTTAGTCTCCACAATACTCATGAACTATCTGGAAATAAACAAACTATATAAAAAGGTGGAAGCAAGACAAAAGGAAAAAAGAGTAGTCAGTGTGGATTTTGCCACGCTGCACTAGTAAACAAAACAGAACAGAGGACCAGGAAGACATCAGGAAAAACAATAATAAGAGCAACATTAAATTTGTACAAAATTATTTGTTAAAATATTGTTTGTTAGAGATAAAAGATATAAGTTAAAACTAATAATATGTTTTTATTTCAGAATTAAAATATTGACAATTTTCTCATATAACACGATGATGATAAAGTGATCAAAAGCCATCTATTAATAAGCCATAAAAAGTAGGCTAGATTATAGATGAGAAAACTTTTACTTTTTCAAATTATAAATTATTAATTTTATAAATAAGATATATTGTCTATTTTTTTCTTTGCAGTATGTAAGCACACTTTCAGCACTTCTAACTAACATTCTCAACCACTATGGTTGTACATTGTATTAAGATCCAATTCAATTTTTCAAATATAGATAAGATACTGGCCTGTTCACACCAATCTGAGTGTTGAAAAAAAACAAAAACAAAAAACATTAAGAACCAATTATAATTGAATAAGATATGTTGCCTGTCTTGTGTTAAGCACTATATGATAGCCTCGTGTCGTCATGATGGCTAAGCGGCCTTGATTTTGCATAAATTTTGAAAGGGTTTGTGACTAAATGTTATTTAAAAGATGTTTTGATGTGTTAAATGTTGAATTGAAATGTCTTTACTTTCTTTTCATTAAATTGTTATTTACTGCTTTGAGTATTATTTAAAGTGCCTTGGAATATACTCCATACACTGTATCCAGAACCACTCCCTCACACTTGAAAACCTTGTACAGTCTCTTTTGTACTATTTTTGAGTGCTAAAGTGAAAATTGTATGGTCCCATTAATAGTTGAAGTCAGGTTTATAAGGAAAATCAGTATTATTCAATATGGGACGATTATACTTAAAACGACTCCTTATAGGATTTACTGCCCTCAAATGGCGATTTTTTTGCTAATTTTTGTAATTTTTCCAATTATCTCAGAAACTGTAATAATAAAAATCATCATCAATACTGTCACGGAATAGAAGTTCCTTCATAATATAAGTTCCAAATGGAAACAATATTCTGGAATATTATTTCCACTGGAATGAATATTACAGTAAATGTTCCTAACGGAATAAATGGTATAGAATATTTGTTCCAACAGGAACTGATATTATGACATTGTTTATAACAAAGTTTCCAGTGGAACTTCTGTTAAGCGGAACAAATATACGTTGACAATACAACATCGACAAAAAATCCACTTCGTAAGATTTACAAATAAACAAACTTGCAAAAAAAGATCGATAAAAATGAAAATATCAAAATGTTATAATTTACCAGTCGGAGCGATTCAGCGACTCTTTTACAAAAATCTTACGATTAAAATTGATCGTGAGTTATACTGAAATGTGTATGACTTACGAGTATTTTTACTCTTAAGATTTTTGTGAAAAGAGCCGCAGGCTCTATGGACCCTCTTATCGTTTGTCCACCGCTGTTCTGTTTTTCAAATACACAAAACAAGTCTATGAATTGTCGATGTGGCTGATTAGATAACAAGGTTATAATTCACCGTTTCAGAATCTGATGCATTATGGGTAATATTTTCAAAAGCGCACACCAAAAACGTTGTGATTGGTTTAAAACGAACTAAACAATGGAAATTCAACCAATGATGTAACGTTATTTTCATTTTGGTGTATGAACAATGAAATTACCCATAGTCCTTTAGATTTTGAAAAGGCGAATTACAAAAGTATAGAAACTTGTCCGTTCAGAAGACTTCAGTATTGTTACGGTTTAAATGATACTTTTTGTATATAAATCTCCTGTTCATAAAATCATGTTTTGTATAAAAATTTCCTGTTTATAGAATCATGTATTACTATAGTGCTAAAACCTGGGACCAATATACAATATTCATGTTTTAGTCCCAGCTTAAACTAAAGTTTCAACTCCCTCGGGCAAAGTTGGCATTGTACGTTTTTGGCTGTTCTATGTATACGCTGTTGGTTTATATGCATTTTGCTTTCCGAACTTTTATTCAAGAGTGTATCTGATGAATTTTATTCTAGAAACACACGTGGGTCTCGATGGGGTTTACAGAATAGAGAATAATGGGCTAAAAGTGCAGACTACAGGGCAAAAAATATAAAGAATAGAGAAAAATTGTTGAAAAATAAATAGAGAATGATGGGGTGCGGAAATAAAAGAATACAGAAAAGGGGTCATAAAGAGTAAAGAATAGAGAAAAGGGGACTAAATAGTTAAAGAATAAAGAATTGAAGAACCCCATCAAGAACCTCACACATGTTGTGCGCAAGGAAATCATATAATTTGTTTTAAACATCAGAAGGAAACTCGTGGAATAATAACAAGACAATAACATCCCATTTAAAGACAATGAACACGAATGAATTATTAATTAAATAATCGTAAATTTTCGGGACATCTCCAACTCCCCACCCCTTTTTACAGCAGTAATAAATTTTCGTAACACCCCCAACTCCCCACCCCTTTTTACAGCTGTAATAAAATTTCGGAACACCCCAACTCTCCACCCCTTTTACAGCTGTAATACATGAACTGAATAGGTATGTAAAACATGTATGAAGATTCCAATATGTTAAGAACTTATAGCCTCTACTATGAAGATTTGAAACAATAAAACTGAATTTTTGCCAAGGCTCCGCCTAGCGGTGGCTAGCCAAATAAGCTAGCATATGAATGTCCGGTTATGGTGAACTGGCAATGATTCAAATGTTGACAATTCATAACTTTTAGATATCAAATTGTTCATGGTTACTCTTAACTTGAAACACGTGAAACTAGGATTTTTTTCTTCGGCCACATACTAGGACAGTTCATACTGTACATACTTTTAAAATATTTTTAGGTAAAGTAAAACACAATTATCTAGTTTCGTTTATATAGAAAACGGTACTTTATCATTGAGATTTTAATATACAGTGAAACCAGTTTTAAGACTCGGTGAAGAACCGTCTAAATTCCATTTAATTGATAAATTCAACAACATTTACCATTATCTTGATGATATTTTTCGTTAGATAATCAAGAATTCTCTAAATATACTGCTGAAATTTACCGAAGGAACTTTCTTTAAATAAATCAAATATTAACAGCAATAACTGTCCTTTCCTAGATTTAGATTTCAAAGTATTACACCAGAAACTCTACACAAAATTTACGACAAAAGGGATGATTTTCTTTCCCTATTGTTAATTTTCCCTTTTGGACGGCGATGTTCCTTTGGCACCATCTGACGGTTTTATATATCCCAACTCGTTCGCTATGCTCGTGTCTGTAGTGACGTTTTGGATTTCAATGAGCGTAATCTATGTATTACTTGTAAATTATTAAGTCAGGGATTTCGTTACCACAAATTACTTAAAACCTTTACTGAATTCTTCCATAGATACAAAGATTTGGTCTGCAAGTTTGGCTGTACCTGTAGAAAATTTATTTCAAACGGTATAGCACATCCTAAATTTTACGGTGATGTTGTAAACCGAGCCTGGAAATTTAGATACGATCCGTGTAAACTTGTCAATCCTTAAAATACATATATTTTAAAGGTTACCTATTCAACACTGTAATTAAATCTTTGAATATTGTTTTTATTAATATAAATAATGATTTTGTTATCAGTAAATTAAAACCATACTTAATATTACTCATATTTACCTGTAAGGTACTACAATCTGTCGATACATATAGTTTGGCATTGCATGCGCACAAGGTCGTGTTTTCTCTGACTGTTGTTAATGACGTCTTTACACTAAATCCATTGGATGTTGGATGGTACTGAGTGATATTTTAGTCTTAGATACATGATTTTTTTATTAGTTGTTATTGACTTTGAACTAGCTGCCAGTAACTGTGAGTACTCGCAGATCTGTACTTAGTGTCTTTTGTTGTGGGGATGTATAAGTACCCGTCCACGTCTGTGTTTTTGTTAGATGTATTTTATTCGTATCCATCTGATGAGTTCAGCCTTTTCAATTGATTTTTATAGTTTGTTCTTATGTTGTGCTGTTACACTACTGTCCTAGGTTATGGGAGGGTTGAGCGCTCACAAACATATTTAACCCGCCATATTCTTTATGTGCCTGTCCCAAGTCAGGAGCCTGTAGTTCAGTGGTTGTCGTTGGTTCATGTCTGTCATATTTATTTTTCGTAAATTGTTTGATAAATTATTTGGTATGTTCATCTCAATGCACTATGTTTTGTGCTCTCAAAAGTAGTGATTAGGTCTGGAAAATACAGCTATCAAGCCAGTCCCATCAGGGATTTCATTGCATGAATTTAATGTTTACCCCAAAATATAACAAAAGAAAATCAGTTTATAAAAGTATTCAAATGGTATTGAGCAAATTTAGGAGATGCTCTTCATTACATTGTATTCATGTTGAATCCTATTAATGGCCCTTATCATATCTCCTCCTTTTATCAGAAGCCATTCACCTGTTTTTTTGGCAAATCTATATTTGTATTTAAATTTACACAGAAACTTAAAAAAAACATGTCAGTTGTTAAAATAAATAGACAAGTTGATTATTTAACTGTACACTAACTTTCACAAGTTAATTTTTGTCAAAAGCTTCATTTTAAAGGCTCTTGTACAAACCTACTTAGAACTGACCAATTGCAAGAAAACAGGTTATACATGTGACAGACTAATAAAATTATGACAGGACATTTTTAAATCCAATAATTGATCATTTTTAAACAGATTAGGAGGACCTTCCTGACAGGTGCCACCAGCGGAGCAGGACAAAATCTGATCACCTTCCCGGAGCACCTGAGAACACCATATATTTTTGATTGGGTTCAAGTTTCACATTCTTTAGTTTTCTATGGAGGATTTTGTGGACTTCTTTCCGATGTCTTCAATTTATGCCATAACCTTGTCTGTTTGCCTTTGACTTAATGGATGAATGACTTCTGTTGTAATTAAGAAATAATAACTATCTGAAAGCAATCTCTAGTCTGAAAAGGGCTAGGTAAAATAATGCATATCGTTTTTTACTTATTCATCTTTTTGGGATTGTAGATAGCTGTCTAATACCTACCTAGCCACCTAGTAATTGTAGTAAATATCTGTAAGTATTTTGTTTTCTGTACATTAAAGAAGGTAAATGGTCCTAAGCACACTATAAACACAGCCTGTAAATTAAGAAATAAAACATACATCTTTTCTTTCATGTAATTAATTTATTTGATTTATGATATATTGTACCTTTATTGAATTTACATTGACATATTTTAAACATCGTAGTTGTTTTAGTGTAAATTGTATAAATATTATCTCCTCCTGGTTTTTTGTTTTAGTGTTAAATGTATTAGTTGTCTCCTCCTGGTTTTATTTATATTGTTTAAGTGTTAAATGTTATAGTTATCTCCTCCTGGTTTCATCCATATTGCTTTTAGAGTTAAACATATTAGTTATCTCCTCCTGATCTATATTGCTTTGTGTTAAATATATTAGTTGTCTCTTCCTGGTTTTATTTATATTGTTTTAGGGTTAAATGTATTAGTTATGTCCTCCTGGTTGTATTTATATTGGTTAAATGTAGTTATCTCCTCCTGATTTTATTGATATTGTTTTAGCGTTAAATATATTTGTTGTCTCCTACTGGTTTTATTTATATTGTTTTAATGTTGAACGTAGTTATATCTTCCTGATTTTATCTATATTGTGTTAGTGTTAAATGTCTTAGTTATCTCCTACTGGTTTTATTTATATTGTTTTAGTGTTAAATGTAGTTATGTCCTCCTGATTTTATTTACATTGTTTTAATGTTAAATGTCTTAGTTATCTCCTCCTGGTTTTATTTATATTGCTTTCAGAGCTAAACATATTGGTTACCTCCTCCTGTTTTTATTGGTATTGTTTTACTGTTAATTTATTTATGTTGTTTTAGTAAAATGTATTACGTTAGTAAATTCCTCCTTATTTTATTTATCTTTTTGCTAAATGTATGAATGGTGTCCCCTCCTGATTTAAAAAACATCATATGTATGTGATCTCATTTCAGAATCACACAATTGTTGACACAAAGATATATCTTCTAGCGTAATGATATAATGCAACAGACCATTTTCATATTACCGACTTTTGACTCCGGATTTTATCATTTTTCCACAGGTTACCTACTCTGTGGAAGGACAACCTGATACCTGGTTAAGTAAGAACAACCAAAAGAAGTAAAATTAAACATATCATCGGTGCAATTAAGGGGGAAAGTTTACTGTTTTCCAATGATTTTGTCTTGTATAAAAAAACATAAAACAGTTCATTCCCCCCTCCCTCAAATTGTACCAATTGTAAACTTGATTTTACTTCTTGAAGTTGCTTTTGTCTGACAGAGTACCGGGATGTCCTATTATGATTCCATTGATAGAGGGTTGCTGCTCACAAGGTAGCTAGTAAATCAAGAGTTCCGAGTGGTGAAGTCAAAATCATCTCTTTGAAAATTTTACCGCCACCATCATGAGTTGGTTGATTGTTTCACAGATCACGACGGATATGTTCCAATCGTCGTTACCTCAATCCCGTCGTCCTTTTCCACGGACATGACCTACCAAATTTGACTTATTACCAGGTTTGTACTTACATGAGCAACACGACACGGGTGCCATACGAGGAGCATGATCTGCTTACCCTTCCGGAGCATCTGAGATTAACTCAGGATTTTTGGTCGGGTTCGTGTTGCTCAGTCTTTAGTTTTCTATGTTGTGTTTTGCATACTGTTGTTTGTCAGTTGTTTGTCTTTTGGTCTTTTCTCCTTTTGTTTGCCATGGCGTTGTCAGTTTATTTTCGACTTTATTGTTTATTGTGAGTTTGAATGTCCCTTTGGTATCTTTCATCTCTCTTTTATCTTCATAAAAGACACCTCAAAGATAGTTTGGGAGTATGAAGGAACCAAACAGTCTGTCCATTTGTTATTTTCAGTCCGTCTGCCTACCTGTCCGGACCCTTTTTTTATTCACTTCAAACTTTGTTGAATAATTGGTCATGATATGCAAGCATTCATATTTTAGGATCTTTTATCATTTTAGTATATCCAGAACTGAGTATTTATCGTTCACTTTAAAATGTTGACCTTTTTCGAACCGACCTTGTTATCGCAACTCCTCCTACATAGTTTATCGTATGTATATGACACTAGGTACATTACTAGATCCAGATATGCAGTTGTACATGAAAGTATGATGTTTTTTTCGCATTGAAGATTTAAAAGTTATGCCCTTTCAATGTAAGAAAGATTGCCCTGTCCAGCAACGACCTTGTCATAGCACCTTCAATATTTTTGATATAATCTACGCGAAACTAAACTTGGTATATAGTTAAATCCTTACATGCAAATGTGCATGTTGGTATGATATCACCGTCCATTGCGTTTTTCACATTTATGCCCCTTTCATCTTCGTTATTTTAGCCCTGCCGAGGACCTTCCTTGCCATAGCAATTTCTACATGTTTAATCGTTTCTTCACGAAACTTGGTTTATGATTACATCTTCATCTACAGATGTACATGAGGGTAGGTATTTGAACTTTTCCAGAATTAAGCCTATTTCACCTTATAATTTTTTTACTCTTTCAGAGCAAACCATGTCATTGCAACTCATCCCACATGGTTTATCAATTATCTTCATGTCATTAAATAGATTGTTAAATGCGTATATGAAGATATGCTTGTGGGTTGGATGTTCTTATTGAGATTGATATTTTTCTTATTGTTCGAAATTTTCCATGGAACTTTAACATTTTTGGCCTTGTTCAGCTCATACCTTGTCATCGCGACTGCTAAAAGATGGTTCATTATATCTTTGTGAAACTATCGTATATTGTTATAAAATGATCTGCAAATCTGCATGTATGTAGGATGTACATACATCAGAGACAACATATTTTACAACACAAGAAAACTTGGTTTATCGTATTAAAATTTTAATTTTTTAATTTTCTGTATTTTTTAAGTTAATCCAAGATATGGGGGCATTTGTCTACCTTAGCGGACAGGGTTACGTTATACGTCCCCTTATATTATACTTCATTTTATACTTACAAGGACCTAGCGTAAAATAATTTGTCGTGTGTGTGTGTTATTATGATTATTTTTATTTTTCTCAATGTTTGAAACTGAATGCGAAGTTTAAAAGCGCAATGTCATTAATATTTGACTGAGATATAGAAAGTTATGTAGGAATCGAATTAATTGACACGAAGAGCAATCTGTGTATCATTGTTTTAATAAACAAGAACACTAAATGAATAAATCATTTTCTTTTCTGGAGGTAGAACACTACGATACATAAAATGGGTTGGTTTAGAAATTATTTGTTATATTTCTATAGGAGATAGACCGTAGATTTTTAATTCTGTAATATCCCCAACTCTGTAATATAATCATAGATTGAGTTCTTAGCATACTTTGTAGTAATTTTGATAACATTTCTTTTAGAACAAAAATTCGGAAAAATATTGGAGATACAGCATTTAAAAATATTTTTCTCTGAAATTTCGTTGTCCCGCTAGGTGATTAAGATTATTATCATAGTTTAATGTGAAGTGTGGGGATAGAACAGTATAATAAAATTGAGAATGGAAATGGGGAATGTGTCAAAGAGACAACAACCCGACCGAAGAGCAGAAAACAATCGAAGGCCACCAATGGGTCTTCAACACAGCGAGAAAATCCCGCACCCGGAGGCGGGCTTCAGCTGGTCCCTAAACAAAAATGTGTACTAGTTCAGTGAAAATGGACATCATACTAAACTCCAAAACATATAAATGAACTAAAATTAAAAAAACAAATTTAAAATTAAATTAAGTCTGACAAAAACTCGTAGAATGTAGAAATCTCGTACTATAGTTGTATAGGGAGATAGACCATTACACCTGGATCCCCAAATATATAGTTTTCTCCATTTTTATCAAAAGTGAACATAGCACACTACAAGACTCACACGACGAATTATGGAATTGTTGACTCTTCTCCTTTTACCATCCCTTTAATATAAAAAAATGTTAGCTAACTTTTGAAAAATACAGATGATTTGTTTTCGTAATAGATTCATTATTTAATGTCGACCAAGCGTATTGTTTTAATGTTTCCTGTTTTTAAAACGTTATATTTTCATTTCCTTACTATGAGGAAGATGAAAAGTACAGCATAATAAACAAAGACTTTTCATATTTTTCTGTGATTTTATTAGATTTCTCAATATTTCAATCTCTATCATATAACGGGAGTTCAAAATAATACCACACATTTTTTTTAAAAGTTCATTATATTTTCTTTCAAAAACAGTTAGATGAATAAAATATCTTAATATCATGTCATAATTGGACGAACTAATACAAAAATATTAAAGAATCTATAAACGTTGTTTATTACAAATTGTTAGACTGGAAATAAAAGTCAAAACAGTTTGTCCGTTGTGACCATTGCACTCACTTCAAAATCGAAATTCATAATAGAAAAAGGACAAAATGTAATGATATTAATATGAATAGAGCAAAACTCTTAAATGTGATCAAATATAAAAATTTCTTTAGGAATAGATTAACAATATATACCTTTTCTAATAAATTTGCATAGCCATTAAGACGGAAAATTCTTATATACAGATATACAGACGATTGTGCGTTCAAGTGGTAACTTGAAAAAGTTGCTACCGTGTACAATTTAAATGACATTTAAAAATTTAAATAACAATGTTCAGCAGATTACCTACGTGTATTGATAAGGTATCAATTTCTATAACTATTTCAATTAAACTTCCTTATTATATTATCCGGGTTTTTTGTCAATAAACAGGGGAACATGGTTCATGTTCGGAATGATTTGATATTGTGTTTACTATTGAAATTATTCAAACTTTCGATAGTGACGTCAGGTGAGTGTTTAAACTTTCACTATTAAAATTATTCAAACTTTCGATAGGAAGGTCAGGCAATTGTTAAACATTTACACTTTAAATTATTCAAACTTTCGATAAGAAGTTCAGGCAATTGTTAAACATTTACACTTGAAATTATTCAAACTTTCGATAGGAAGGTCAGGCAATTGTTAAACATTTACACTTGAAATTATTCAAACTTTCGATAGGAAGGTCAGGCAATTGTTAAACATTTACACTTGAAATTATTCAAACTTTCGATAGGAAGGTCAGGCAATTGTTAAACATTTACACTTGAAATTATTCAAACTTTCGATAGGAAGGTCAGGCAATTGTTAAACATTTACACTTGAAATTATTCAAACTTTCGATAGGAAGGTCAGGCAATTGTTAAACATTTACACTTGAAATTATTCAAACTTTCGATAGGAAGGTCAGGCAATTGTTAAACATTTACACTTGAAATTATTCAAACTTTCGATAGGAAGGTCAGGCAATTGTTAAACATTTACACTTTAAATTATTCAAACTTTCGATAAGAAGTTCAGGTTAGAATTTAAATATTTCTCAGACAATTCTAAAAACGTACGATATAAAGATCAGATTAACTCTCAAACTTTCGCTTTTTCGCAGTTTGAAATTATATCTAACTTTTTTTTTAAATCTACTACATAATTTACAACCACAAAATGTTGAACATTCGTCTTACAATGTACGATTTTAGTCAGAATTATATTGTACGTGTTGTCCTGTTTATCATCCTGTTTGAAAGAATCTTAGATAAGGAAAGTGATGTAGCATCAAATGTTTCCGAAGCTTCATCCAATGAATTTTTTTATTTTATCAGGATTTCTGACTACTTGCTTTGTAAAGAAATATATCATATACAATGTTGAACTTTATAGATGAAGGTTATGCTTCAGTCCAGAAATTCGTGAAAACAATCTTACAATATTAAGATGTAGATAATAACGACCCATTTTCACTGGGCATATTGAATGATTTCGGTTTTATATTGATTGAAATTGCTTAATTGCAGAACTTACTTCTTTCGGCATTAAACAAATAACAGTTTACACATATTATGTGTTCATTAACCATGTTACTATGCTTATTCAGTAGGCTTTGGAGGTATCACAATAGCAATGGCTAAAACAGTTTACCAAATTGCAGTTTAATTCTTCTCCAACAAACTTTACACAAAGCACAACAAAGAACACTAAAGACTGAGCAACACGAACCCCACTAAAACAGGGGTAATTTTAGGTACTACGGAAGGGTACTCAAATCATGCTCCTGTGTGGCACCCGTCGTGTTGCTCATGTAAGTACAAACCCGTAGATACGTCTAATTCGGTAGGTCAAATTCGGGAGAAGAGGACGGGATTGTGATTACGACAATTGGAACATATCCATCGTCATCTGTGAGACAAATATTCCATAACGGTTAACCAACTCGTGATGGCGTCCGTAAACTGTACGAATGGATTATTTCAATTTCATCACTTGGAACGTTTGGTTTAATAGCTTCCTTGTGAGCAGCAATAAACAATCAACCAAATGAATTAAAATTGCACATTAATATTGTTCTGTAGCGTTGTCAATGCTAATGAGCACAATGTTAATGTACCTGTTATTATATTGTGATTAGTGCATGCAAGGAAGTGTACTCCTACCATTTTCTTAAAAGTGTCAGTAGATATACAAGTTAATGTACTCATGCCTGATCAGTGAATATAAGTATATAGTGTACTTCTGCTTATTTTTGTATGCCATGGTTAGCGCATATTATACAATTGATAGTCTTTATTTCTTGTCGGCAGTCTACAGACCAAAGTCCTTTTGTAAATAATATCAATGTATGTACAAATAGTTAACATATCAGGACAATGATCCCTCATGATTTCAAGGATCATCCTTCGGTCATAGGTCTAGATCGAAAGTTGTCACCACAATTTGTTTTTTAACAATAATGCTTATTTCATTGGAGAGATTATATTTTATCCGATGTTTTCTCGCAGACCGGTCTAACTCAAGGTTTAAACACAATGACAAAAGTATTTAGTTAAAACTTTCATTTATATTTTAAATAGCCGAAAACATTTCAGTTATTTATTGCTAGTACCAAGATTGATTTTTAAGTAAAATAAATTGAGGAAATTTTATTTATTGACGAGAAGCAATATAATAGAAAAACAAAGGATATGGGGTATCAAACCATGACACAAAATCAGTACATGCGCAGCAAAACTCACAAAAAGCAAAGAAACAGTGCTTTTATTGCTGTTCCTAATCTTAAAGTCACAGTGAGATCTTCAACACGGAGCAAAAGAAACTCTCACCTCACTGCAAGTTTAAGACGACCCCTAGCACCGGTTTGAGCGGAATCCTTTGAAAAATGATTCGGATAGACTTTGTTAGATGTATCTTGATTATAAATAGTTTATTTAATATAGTCTTACTGTAACTGACTATAAATTTGTTTTCAGAATCCACAACTATCGTTCACATTGTTCCGGGGGATGAAGTGTTACTAAACTGTTCCGAATCCTCATTTATAGCAATAAGACATATTAGCGCTCAGAATATAGGCAAATGTGACAGCAACGAATGTAAACTCAATGATGATGATCTTGGCTTAATAAAAGGATGTGAAGGGTCGCCAAGCTGCTATGTGGATGGATCTCTTTTGACGTCTACGTGCTTATGGGAGGATTTGTATTTCAACATGGCGTATATGTGTCGACCAGAAGGTGAATATTGATTCAAGGCGTATGAAAATTATGTGAGATCCTTGAAATACGAGAAAAACAATTTGAAACTTGAACAGCAAGATTTGAATTTAAATAATTTTCATTATTTAAAATATTATCAGTTATTAGACTTTTTAGCCAATGAGATCTATGACAAAAATGATATGAAATAACAGGTTTTTTCTTAAAAGTACTTAATTTTAATGTTATACGACTTTATTTACAGCAAAGTTTCTGAGAAATTTTGTTCAAACACTCTCATTGGAATAATATCGATTGCTTGTCGAAGTACTCAAAACGCTTTCAGATGAAAGAAATGGATTGAACTAGGTAACCATTCCACCAATCCTTTTCTTTATTTTTAAAATTAATGTCCCCATTGGGACCACTATTAAACCAATTTTGAACTGAAATTGTCATTTTGATCCGGACAGCTCTTATAAGACAAAAATAATAGTTTAAATTATGTTCAGTCTGTCAGTCAATTCAAACTGTTCAGACAATTCTCTTGCAATTAATTAAGATCTGTTTTGTCTATATAAAAATAAGGTGATGTCATGTGAGTGTCAATGAGGCAGCTATCCAACAGAGTTGCAATGACGAAGATAAACGTTTAGAAGTTGGCTCAATATCTCTAATGCGCTCAAATTTAAGTTTTCAAATATTGTACCTAAAAAATCTCTGGGCAGAGATATTAGTCAGGTTTCAATTTTTAACAAGTGACTGAGCTTACCTATTTGTGCTGATTTGAAGAGCAGGGAACCATAGAATAAAGGTGCAAATATAATATAATTATTTAACGAAGCAAAAACATACTCCTCAACTAACTTATTGTGTAAAAAGGGATTATTTACCTCGATAAGCCGCTTATGCTAAATAATTTGAAAATTACCCCGAAAATTGAACCACTTATTTTAATAGACATTATAGCAATTTTTAAAGTTAAAGAAAAGTGGAAAATATACAAAGGAAGCAATGATATACCGTGTGTCGTACAATAACAGACACCAGTATGACCATAAGAAAATAGACGAACAGAAACAACAGTAGGTCATAGGGTTGAAATCATTATAATTTTCTCGTTATTTAATATGCTGGTTAACTAATATAAAATAGACATTTGTATATTTACCCAATGGTTACTTAAATATTTGCTGTATAATCTGTATATGTGCTTATTCATTTTTTAAATGGTACGTGCATTTTACGAAATTTAAGAAGTAGGCCTTTTATTTTTTAATAAACGACCATTCTTTCTTCAGCATCCTTCGTGTACACCACAGGGCTGATGCCCGAGACGCCAAATATATATATTTATATGCATATATGATGTATATATATAATACAATATGGAAAAAAATACACAATGCACTATGGGTTCTTTAGCCTAGTTACAATTTGGATGGATCGTAGTATGATAAACAAATTTTAGTCAATTTGTTTGTATTTTGATTACAAAAGAAAAAATCTTCTTGTACGTTGTGGTACATTTTTCATTTCATTGTTTTTTTCTTCTCTATTTTATCAGTATATTATGAATATGTCGGCTGCTATGTAGATGACAATGACAGAGTATTAGGTGAATATCACAAAATCGCGATTTTTATCATGGCCAATGTCGGCAGAGATTTGTTTTGAAAAGTGTACTGAGAACTGGGAGAGGATGACTATTTTGGAACACAGGTATTCATCTAATGATCATCAATTTTACTGTTTAATGCTTTAGAAAATTGTCTATCTAAAACCATTAGTATGTTACTGAGCAGTTCGTTTATTGAACGATGGCGACAATTTAAATTTACAACAATACTGCAAGTCATTTATTGCATGTAAATGCAACCATTTCCTTTGCCATGTTTATTGGAACATACTGATTATTTTGCAGTCTTCTAATCTATGCTTTACCAGCGCAATTCTAATAAGGAAATATTTGTATGTAAAGGAACAATGTAAATTATTAAAACTGTAAAACAATCACTGATACTGTAGACTTATTTATTGTCTTCAATGTGCTTTATATATGAGATTATTATAATAAAATATGTCGCTGATTGATTTCTTTCCTTTGTTTCATGTTTAAAAGCAAACATTGTATACAGAACAAATGCAGAAATTTTGCCTTGCAACACGTAACATACTACCCACAAGAAGTAGGCATTACAACTAAATTTTGATAGATTAGACAAGGAATTGTATCTGCTTTAAATGATTGTTAAAAGTCAAATGTACATAAAATTAAGCGTTGTTACTATATAAAGTAATTTGAATAGCTATGACAATTAAAAATCTGAGGTCTATCGGTGGGCCTCAATTTTCAATTGTAGGTGGTTCAAAACACCAAGGCTAAATAAAATGTTTAAACACCTTTTCTAACATGTAATGTCCCTACCAAATACTTTTTAAAGCATTAAAACTATATAAAGTAGTTTGAATAGCTATGACAATTTGAAAATTTGAGATCTGTATGGGGTTTAATTTTCCATGGTAGGGTTTCAAAATAAGATGGCTAAGTAAATATGTTTAATAGATATAAGAAGATGTGGTATAGTGCCAATGAGACAACTTCCATCAAGTCAAAATTTATAAATGTAAACCTAGCATCTTTTCTTACAAGTTCTATCCCTACCAAAACGTTATTTATGTATTATTACTGTACAACATAGTTTGAATAGCTATGACAATTTTAAAACTGAGGTCTAAAGGAGGGTTAAATTTTGCATGGTACGGGGTTCAAAGTAATATGGCTCAATTATTAGGTAAACATTTTAATTCATGACTGCATTTAAACTATATAAACTAGTTTAAATGCTACCATACGTATCTTGAATGAAAATAGTATGTTTGAAAAGATTTTATAACAATTTTAAGGCATAGTAATTTACCTCCCCTTACCATGGAATATTGAATCGCAAATCAGATTTTAAAATGTTAATTTATAATAGCAATTTAACTACTGAATTATACCATTACAATATATTCAAATTAGTATCTTAAATGCATAATGTTCAATTTTCCATAGGGTTTTGATTTTCCATACAACGGGGTTAAATTTTCCACTCCGGTTTCAATTCTCAATGGGGTTCAAAATACCATATGACACCGATTTGTACACAGTCCCAACCCGGCCCATTGTATGCTGATACTGGGCGAGCGGCGTGCGGGCGGGGAAAAGTGGGTACCTTATTTGTGTTATCAACTACATGTTTAAGTCGAAATATGTTCATGTTTCTTTGCACTGCATCCGTTGTAGCCAAGAAAAAATTTTTGAATTTATATAAAAAAGATAGATGTGGTACAGATGGGTGCAGTCCTAACCTGTACAAAATTAACTTTAGAAAATTTAAGCAGACCTGCAATTTAACGGTATCCTTATCAGACCAGAACTAAGTCTGCTTTATTGGACTGATGCAGACCAAATCTGTGTACAGGTCAGCTTGACCAGTCCAGACCAGACCTATGAACAGGTCTGCTGTTAACCTGTCCTGTGGACAAGTCTGCTATTTGACAGACCAGTCATGTCAGTCATGAGAACAGGTCTGCTTTTTAATCGGTCCTATGTTTTCACTGATCAGAAGTCGATATTCAAATGATATTCATCGATCAAAGCGGTCTGTTTACTAGTTTACTTTGGATCATGTTAACTTTATCTTGGGTCAGACCAGACTAATGGTAACTTTTATTAGAGCATTATTGGATCTGTCATAAGTTAAATTTTCGGGCAGTCTTAAAACTGTCATACGATCAAGTCTGCTTTATAAGTTAACAAGAATTATGTCCTAGGACAGGTCGGAGCAGTCATAAATCCTGCCCGAAGTTATTTTTCACCAGTCATAAAGTCTTATCATCAAGATAAGTAGTTGTACAGGTTAGGACTGCACCCATCTGTAGGGTTGCCAACGGTACAACTATCTACTTGAGTTCAAATGACATGGATGCAAGCAATCATATGTTATCGTACGGCCTTCACCAATGAGATAAGCCCATAATTCAGCATGGATCAACCTACCAAATGTATATGCCAACACAAAATAAGTTTTAAAAAAGGTAAATGAGTTTTTATGTATACATTGTATATACAGGCCTGAAGAGTTGTGCAACGTTACATTTGAAGGTTGTATACGAATAATATGAAATAAAATCGTTTTGAAAGACAAATATTTGGATCAATACATGGCCTTTCTCTTAGTCGGTCTGTTTTAAAATGACATAAAAAATATATATATAATTAATTGTTTATCTTTAATTATTTTTTTTTTTTTTTTGCAGTATGAATATCAGTGTTTTGTGGGAACGGTGGCAAATTGGGATCTGCGCCATATATTAACAAAACGAATCTGAATGTGACATGACGTGTAGACAAAACCAAAATGAAAATGCGGTGGTCGATGGAGGAATTCTGTTTATAGAATAATAAAGCGTAAGTTTTCAAGCAATGGTGTATCACTCTGGTCTTGAACATAATATCAAATAGTCTAATTGCATATTCTTGACCTTCTTAAAATTTGTAAATTGAAGGAATCTAGGTGAACGTTTAATCGTTACTAAAATTTTGCATATAAATTGTGAAATATAAGGAGCAGATTAAAATGGCTGAATTTTGCCGTATCCTCTCAGCAAAAATATGTAATGCATATTGATTGATTAGTTTATTGATTGACTGGTGTTTTACGCCACTTAAGCACTATTGGTTATTTCGTGGCGGTCAGTGTTTATTGGTCGAGAAAGCTGGAGTGCCGGAGAACCACTGACCTTCGGTAGGAAACCGGACAGTCCTTGTCTATTAAGATTTAAGTCGAACGCACAAACTAAGTGTTGACAGGCTAGTAATACAGTAGTTGAAACTAAATGATATAAATTGGTTTGTTTTGTTTCTGCGACCGTGTTGACTAGCAGGAGAAGTGGACTACCACTTGAGAAATCCAACATAATCCAACCTAACATAGGCCTACAAATAATTTTTCGGGGAATACTATATATCATCATGTTGCGTTGCCATATACATTTTACAAGGAAACAAAAGATGATGCATTTCATTTCTGAGAAAGTGAATTTCAAAATAAAGGTCGCACGCTAAACCATTACACATTTCTTTTAAAAGTATTTTTATCTGTTTTAGGGAGTTTAAATATGAATTTTAAACATTGACCAGGAATATACAATCACTGGTTGTGAAACTATTCAACTAAAGGAAGACAGTTTGTGTATAAATTTCGACGCTTATTATAAAAACCCGGATGTTGACTACACCTGTAGTGATATCGGAAACAAGTTGCATGAATTTTGCAGAAAGGAACATCCTAATGAAAACTGTGTCTTTAATTTGTTAAAGATACCTAATGAAGCAAATGCATGGCAACCAAGTAAGAAAATCTCAATAGAGTATGTGTGCGAAGGTGAGGATTACATAAAATTAGGCTATAAGATAGTAAATATTTTTTTCAGTTTCCAATGGTCAGGAGCGTAATTTCAGATTGCTTTAAGTGATAATAGTAAGTATAACACAAGTAATGAATATTATTGTAAGCTGAGTCGATAACTGTTT
The DNA here is from genome assembly GCA_017311375.1 of Mytilus coruscus. Classification (NCBI taxonomy): domain Eukaryota; kingdom Metazoa; phylum Mollusca; class Bivalvia; order Mytilida; family Mytilidae; genus Mytilus; species Mytilus coruscus. The sequence goes on from CM029602.1 coordinate 34,464,989, forward strand.
TTCATTGAGCACAAGGTTACCAAAATATACATTATTTTAGCATACATCATGTATGGTGAGGACTGTGACTGTTGTCATAATCCTTTCTTCTTTTCTTCATAGTTGACATCACTAAATGCGATTTGTCATTGACTTTTCACTTGCCATGAATAACCTGACATGTGCAGTTTTGGGAATAGGAGCTGCTTACCCTTTCAGAGCACAGGAGTACATCCCTGTTTTTACTTCTTTATTTGTGTTTCTGTATATTGTTTAGTAGACTTTTGCTTGTCTTTTGTCTTTAAAGTGGCTTTTATGTTCTTTGTCTGTTGTGAATTAATGGTTGGATTTATAGTTTTACTATAGATATTGTCTTGTATATATGCGTGTGACCTCTTTACTTTTTTTATGTGTAAAATGTCATTTTGTCAAATTTGCTGGCATAATTTGAATAGCTTGCATATATATCAATGAAAAAAACAAGATCAACAAAACAATGCATTATCTAGATTAGATTTCCAATTTTAAATAGAATAGATAAACGTTTTAGAAGAAACCTTTTGCCTCACAGGAAAAGATATAATTTGTCACTGAGCTGACTTTAAATAAATGTATTTTCAAAGATAGGCGTCGCCTAAATGTTTCCGTGTACAATTGTGTACTATGATTCTGATTAACGATCGTTTTAACTAAGATATTTTATAGATGATCTCATTGACAAAAGAATAGTTTTTCTGTCAAAATAAGAATACTCCTCCATGGTTTGAACAATCATGTTACCACAGGCGATATGATTTAAACAGACTAGAGTGTCCGTAAATATTATGACAAGTGCCCATATACCAAATAGTGTTAATTGTGATCTAAACATTCTTTGCGATTTATTGAAACTATTACCGAATAAAAAGCATAGTACGCATACTTATTATTACATATTAGAATATTGTCCTTCACGAGTGCTATGCAAATTGGTTGTTAGAAGCATACAACTCTCCGTTTGAAATCGTAAGTGTATTAATAAACTGACCAAAATGAAATGAAATGTGTACTATTACGAGGTGAAGTATATCCATATATTCATGCGTTACTTGTTTTCTGATTTCAATGTCATAGAGTTATGATCAATTATAACTTCTCTTAAATCTATTAACAATGAAATGTGAACTATTTTAGAAAGTCTCCAGAACAGTTCTCCCGAAACCTCTAGAATAGTTCCAGGCAGTGCTACCAAGTGTGTTTATCTCTTCTCCATTATTATTTTTCCTTCACACTTGCGCTGTGCGATTGTCGAATGCTCAACGAGAGATTGGAAGGTTAAGGTCATTGTATACAGAAAAGCTGATGGCGAATAAGAGTACAGGAAGACAATAGTTCAATAGTGATACATTTCTGAAGATTTTGATAACCTAAAGTATTTTCTTTTAGAATTTAAAAAAAAGTACTACTAGTATATAAAAACTTCATCTTTTATTTTGTGAAATTTGAAGTATCATATGACTTTAAGGTACAATTCAAAAGTAAAGAAAATTGATATCACATCATTAAGATCCGTTTTAAAGAAAGCGTCGTTAATTTGTGAACGTAAAATAGAATTAGGTGGTATTATAATGCACTATTGTGGATTATTATTTCATCTCATAATCACATTCTATCATTCTCCTTCGGCTTAATTACGAAGGAGATTTATAGAATGATAATTTGACGTTAAGCAATCAACGTTTAATAAATCTATCCAATTACATTTATTTATTTATTTTTGAAACGTTTTACTATGCCACTACTAGGAGGTGTTTAACGACCTTGACTGGCTATTACGCCTCGCACGGTCGGTCCATGAAAAAATAAATGTAATTGCATAGATCTATTGAACGTTGCTTGCTGTCCGATTACAATTATTTCATTTCAGTTACTCAGGACGAGTGACTATTATCAATTAATGCAATGAGAAGGTTCTGTTAGATTAAAAACATGGATGAAGGCTTTAATTTGAACAGCAACAGGAAAACAAAATTGTCTGTTGGATAGGAACAGTAATTTTGCCTTGCAAAAGGACCCTCAAAGAGTTATTCAGAGTTCTTAAACATGTCTTTACCCAAGGCATCGTATTTTATGTTCCCATACTGATTAAGCGATGCTGCAAATGTATACATGCCGCACAGCAAAACGGAGGCACCACTTAAGCAAGGGCTTAACTACCGGTTAGAAGAGGACCAAGGTGACCATATTTCTATACCATAGTCACCCTTGGTGTAATAATTAAACGATGGGCGTAATAAATCTTGTTAACAAAATATTAACAAACAACAAAATAAACCAAATAGATCTGAAGATAGGCTTTTCTACGTTCAAAATTATTTTTTCTCTTTGTTTGCTTGTTATAATCACAAAAGGTTCAACAAACTTATAGCATCAAAAGTAAAGGATTTATTTTTTTCTTGTCATTGTTGTTGGTTTTTTTAATAGAGTCGGTTTTCAGCACATATAAAAAAACACGTGTGACTGCTCTTTTCAATATAAACGGATTTTTTGAGACGGAATGAATATATGCAGAATTGAATAGACTAAAATCTGTGTTCCTCATTTATTTTCAGAAAAGGGTCAAACAAGCAGTTCAACACCAAGTAGTACCGTAAATTTACCAACAAGTTCGTACAAAATAAGAATATAAGAAAGAATTTTTAAACTTGAATTGATTTTATTTTTAACTTGCAAGAAGGATTTTACAAAATGCAAATGTAAAATATCTGATTATATAACTTGGTTTGAGAACTTCAATTAATTTCCCAATACTTTTAAAAAAATCTATAAGTTCAACTTAATATGTAAAAACTATAATGAGATCTTGCTGGATACATGCATTGTTGAAGAGACTGAAATCTTTCTTTCTAACATAAGATTAAACTGTAAAACTCATTTAGAAAGGACTTGATTACTCATATGGGTAAATAAAGGCAACAGTAGTATACCCTGTTCAATAGTCATAAATGGATTAAGCGAAAACAAATCCGGGACGGGAATACAGTACAAACACGTAAACAACTAACCAAATGACAAAGAGACACAAAGTACCGCTTTGTGAGTAATCTCAGTTACTGAAAGCTAGTTCAAAGCCCAATTTCAGCTAATAATATACCATGTTTTCCAAGACTTAAATATCAATCAGTACATCTCCAACCGATTGGGTGTGAAGACTTGATAAGCAGTCTGAGAAAAGCATGTTCATGTGTGATGCCAAAATATAAGTATCAACATGACTTAGAACATAAAGTGTTAATTCATTTATAGTGGTACTCGTTTAGTTATGCATGAAACTATTAGAAATAAAATCAATGTTAGTAATTATAAAGGCAAAACTCAAAGATTTCACTAATGACCTCTATCAATAAGTTTATTTAAGGGTATAAGTTTGCATATATCGTACCTTGATCAACCAGGTCTATAAACAACATCACTTTAAATTAGGATGTTACCGTTGTTACAAGGTTTCTACAGGTAAAGCTTAACTTCAAAACTGAATTTGCGTATTTATGAAAGAACAAGGTAAAATGTAATGTAGTTCGTGGTGACGAAATCCTGATTTAAAAAATTTACCAGTTATGCATGGATTCAGGTAAGTTCATTGAAATGTAAAACTTCACTAAAGAAACGGTCATACATATCCTGATGAAGGGTTTATAAGGTTCAAATTATTATCATAAAGACATAATGTATCGTTTACAATGCAGTCAGTTTTGCGTTCTTCTATATTTTAAAAATGTATTTTGTTTCTAAGACAAAAGGAATTCATTTTGCAAATACGTTAATCGCTTTTTTTTTTCTTGATGCGTTTAACACTATTCCATTGATACATAGCAAAATTGAAACTGATCTTGCAATTCTTTAACTCTAAAATATTATTCCACTCATATCGCACATTCTTATACAGGTATTCATTAAATACAAGAATTTGCTTAATATTTTTTAATTTTTACTAACTGTTTCAGGTACGTTAGATTATACACGCGTATCAAAAAAGTCAGGACAAACATCCAAGGACACCACAGATACAGGTTAATATAGCTAGAACGTATATTAATCATGAAAATAAATGAATGTTTTTACTACCATTTACCATTCAATGTCATTTAACTCTTATACCAGTGTATTCAGAATCCAATTCTACAGGTAATTCATAAATATGGCAAGTTTCAATCCAAAGTTAAAAAAAAATACCAAGGGACAACCAAAAGCCATAGGTCGAAGAAAGGTACACAACTTACTCGTAAGAAAATTTTAAAAAAATTGATGCGAAAAGTAACAGTTCACAAAACTCTACATAAAAAGCTACAAATTAAGAACTGGAAAATACAGTGACAAAGAAAAACCTATGGTCCATAACAACAGAAGAGTGCATACTATGAGTTAAGTTCTGAATTATTCCAAAAGGTATACAGTTTTTGAAAAATTAGACAGTGACCAGCCAAGGTATGCCATCAACATTAGATTCCTTAAAATCCAAACTGAATAAAAATTATGATATTACTAAGGTCACCAATCATTTCGTTTTAAAAATTACTTGCTTATAAAATTACGGTGAAGCAGACAACAACAACGCTGATCAAAGTAAACAATACTAATTGATAATGAAACACGAAGTTCTTTTGAATGTACCTGCTGATACACAAATCATACCAGCCTACGATCTAATATTGACAATTATAATTCGCCGATTCAAATTCCAATTCCAAAACTGAAATTTCCTTAACAGTGCATGAAGATACAAGTGTTTTTGATGTCAAAAGTAAATGTGTTCAATCCAAGGTTATGTAGGGGTCCCGGCATGCTAAATCTTAAGTTATTGAAAAAGTGTTCCGTGAACTATTGATATTTTGTTTGTTTGGGGTTTTCTTTTTTTTTTTTTTTGTGGGGGTTGCTATGTTGCTTCCCACCTATCTTCTACTTAAGAGTTATATATTTAGAATAAATTACTTCAGCCTTTCTTTCCATATCAAATGAGGATGCACAATAGCTGGAGTATAGCAAATCCTGGTGAAGTCTTAGAAAACTCAATTAAATTGATTATGTTATTACGTATATTTATACATCTAAACGCTGTTCATGGTTATGATGATTCACTTTGTAAACTTAGTCTAATCTTTCACATAATTTGATAGAAAATTACTCTGAAAATTATTTAGATAGGCAGAAGAGACATACAACTATTGTTTTTGGACTCATATATGATAAAGGCTGCCTTGCTGACAATATTTTTGTAATGACAAAATCTTATATCATAAAATTATCACAATTGGCTACTCATGTTTAATTGCGCACTTTTAGTTGTAGAATTCTTTTCTGAACTATTATGAATCCTAGTTTTATAGCTAATTTTTCTACAAAAAAAATACTCATTCGCAGAGGACTGTATAAAGTGGCATATTTACAAAATATATGTAACACTCTCAAACGTGTTCTTGCCTCAAACGTGTTCGCCTTGCCGAAACATTTAAATTACATATCGCCCAAATATGTTCATTTTGTCGAGCCTTCGACTTTTGTCGAAAAAGCGAGACATAGCGATCCTACATTCCGTCGGCGTCGTCGTCGTTGTCGTCGGCGGCGTCCACAAATATTCACTCTGTGGTTAAAGTTTTGAAATTTTAATAACTTTTTAAACTATCCTGGATTTCTACCAAACGTGAACAGAAGCTTGTTTATAATCATAAGATAATATCCAAAAGTAAATTTTGTAAAAAAAATCCATTTTTCCGTATTTTACTTATAATTGGACATAGTTTTCTGCCAGGAAACATTACATTCACTCTGTGGTTAAAGTTTTGAAATTTTAATAACTTTCTTAAACTATCCTGGATTTATACCAAACTCGGACAGAAGCTTGTTTATGATCATTAGATAATATCCAAAAGTAAATTTTGTAAAAAAAATTCCATTTTTCCGTATTTTACTTATAAATGGACTTAGTTTTCTGCCAGGAAACATTACATTCACTCTGTGGTTAAAATTTTGAAATTTTAATAACTTTCTTAAACTATCCTGGATTTCTACCAAACTTGGAAAGAAGCTTGTTTATGATCATAAGATAGTATCCAAAAGTAAATTTTGTAAAAAAATCGTTTTTAAGTATTTTACTTATAAATGGACTTAGTTTTTCTGCCAGTTAACATTACATTCACTCTGTGGTTAAAGTTTTTAAAATTTTAACAACTTTCTTAAACTATCTTGGATTTGTACCAAACTTGGACAGAAGCTTGTTTATGATTAAAAGCTAGTATCTAGAAGGAAATTTTGTTAAAATTTTGTTTCATTTTTCCGTATTTTACTTATAAATGGACTTCCTCATTTTGTTGAGCCTGCGATTAACAATAAAAGTAGGCGAGACACTGGGTTCCGCGGAACCCTTACGAATTTTATTCCCCAGACATCTCCGATTATTTTTCTCGCTTAAGCTTGTCTAGCTTAGTGCTAAATTGGCATCAGTGACGCGAGTAACTTTGTCTGTCTTCTGGCAGTACCTTCTATTTCCTGCAAAATACACTACAGTATCGGGTATAAGGTTAATATTACATGTATTTTTAACAGTTGAATTTTCACAATCTGTCCTTCTTTTGTAATGACTTGGAAGTTCAGGAAAACCAATCAGTGAATTACGGACAAACGTGCTTCAATGTATCAAGTTGAACAATGTGGTGAAAAATCTATGAATGAGGATACTTACAATCCTAATGAAGGGGATATAGTTGACTATTGCACAAACCCGTATTTTAACAAACTTCTCGGAATTTTTGGTTTTAAGTGATTTTCTATTTTATTTGACCTTCCGACTGTTTTGATGCTAGCGCAACTGATGAGTCTTGCCGGGCTTTGGCTATACTTTTTGTCCTTTTTGGTTTATGAGCTCTTCATTTTTTTAATAAGTTTTTAATTTTCAAATATTTTAGCGTCGAGTATCACGGAAGAGACATTTATTGTTGAAATGCGCATCTAGTGCAGAAAAATTGGTACCGTTAATGTTATTATGTAGTTGATATGCGCGCATAGCGTAAGTAATTATACGTTTTGTATCTTTAATCAGTTTTACAACAACTGGGTCGATGCCACTGCTGATGGACGTTTCGTCCCATAGGGTATCACCAGCCAAATAGTCAGCACTTTTGTGTTGACATGAAAAATAATTGATATGTTCATGTACTGTTAATGTATTGTTATGAATATTTAATTGTTCGAAACACTTAGGTTTTTCTACTCCCAGGTTAATTTTTCCTTATGCGTATTTTGGAAAACATGTGGAGCAGGATCTACTTACCGTTGCTCAGTCTTTAGTTTTCTATGTTGTGTTTTATGTACTTTTGTTTGTCTGTTGGTATTTTTTTAGCCATAGCGTTGTCAGTTTATTTTCGACTTATGAGTTTGAATGTCCCTTTGGTATCTTTCGCCTCTCTTTTCTGAATTTTGGGTTTTAATGCCCTTTGAACAATGAAAACAACACTGTTTTTATTTTGGGACCAATGATTAGTCTCATGTAGCTATAAATCAAACGCGCGTCTGGCGTAACTTATCAAAAGCCTGGTATCTTTCATCATTTTTTACACTCACTGCTGGTGGACGTTTTCGTCCCAGCTGGAATTATTACCTTACCAATAAGTAATTGTTCTTTTTCAATTCCGACATGTTAAGACAAGACATTAGATGATTTCTTGAAGTCTTTACTTTTTATTGGATTTTGTGTTTTAATTGTTTTATCAAATAAATAATGGAACATATATATATATATATATATATATATTAATTTCTGTCGCAAACCTAGATACTTTAAATGTTTTAGGTTCTTGAGTGCACTACCTGTTATATAAGCCTAACAAATACAAACTTTATGAATAACATGAAAACCATTGTAGAAAATGCACATTACAGATGTAAACTTATAGTAAAAATATTAGTACACTAAATAAACAATACAGTCAAGACAATAAATATATCAAAGATAGTACATAACTTTTTTTCAGGAACAGTTGTTGGTATTGTTGTGGGCAGCGTCCTATTTTTATGTATAGTCTTTGTTGGTATTTGCATCGGAAGAAGGTAAATTGAATATGTATTAAAAACGTTTGATTGTATCAACGAATAAATATATTCTAAAAATAAAACAAAGTATTGCATTTGTTTTGTGAATGTTACATTGATCAATTAATTGTTATTTTACCGATTTTATTTTGACATTTTGACTGAGTGTGTATTTGCATTGCGGGTGATGCATGCATACCAGAAGACGCTTTCCCTGTCTGCTCACCCGGTCTCGCACCTTTAGAGTATATGCGATTCTCTCAGCTTTTGTCTCGCCTGCGATGAAAGTCACGGAAAGCGAGACATAGGGATTACTTTACTGGCTCCGGCGACGACGGCGTCAACAATTGTTAAGTTTTCTGCTTAAGTTAGTTGATAGGAACTACTTGTGATAGATCATTGATATTTAATATAAATTTGCATTACCTATCAGTTTGACAAGTTTTTTGAGGCTCTGCCCTCTAGGACATGGTCCAGTGACTTTGAATTAATTAACATTTTCAATGTTAAGTTTTCTGCTTAAGTAAGTTTGATAGGATCTACTTGTGATAGATTAACGATATTTTTTCTATAAAGGTACATTACAGTCTGTACATCTCAGTTTGTCAACAATTTTCATGCTCTGCTCACTAGATCATGGTCCAGCGACTGAATTAATAAGCAATGTTGCTGTCAATCAGATTGGTTTTTTTTTTTTAATTTTATGCCGATAGGCGAGACATATCTCTGTGTCAACAGTTTGTTTCTTATCTTGGTTTGATAATCAGTAAACTATTGTTGCCTTAATGAAATGGTGTGTCTAGGAGATATGTTAACGTTTCACTTCAAGCGGTGAAGACAAAAAGAAAACATTACGTCAAAAAATTACTTTAGTAAGAATTATTTGGTTTGGTTAATTCTATTAAAGAGTTTTATTTTTCTATTAATTTTATTAATTGGTAATACATATAAAAGCATACACTTTTGCTTTTATTATAGGTTTGTGTTTTGCACTAAATCCAAAGAAAAGTTCAGAAACAATCCGGAAACGAATGACTATATTGGGAACCAAGACAAAGCATTGCCAAAGGCAGTAAGTTCTGCGCGTCATGTGCAATATGAAGATTTAAATGCTCAATCGGGAAATAGAAGTACTCACAAATATTCAAGCACAAATATTCATTTACAAAATATCGATGATAAATATGATTACGCCAAGAACATAGTAACAAATAGCTCTAAAATATCTAACGACAAGACGAGTACACCTACATATGTTGTGCTTCAGGATGATAGTTATAAACTCAATTCGGAAGCAAATAGCGATGAATATGCCGTTGTTGATCCTACAGCTGAATTAAGTTTTAAACAAACACCAAAAGCAACAACCCAAGGGCCAGAAAATTATATGATTTTAGATCCAAATCAGACTGGCTTTAATAGGTCCAAATTTCCAAATGCTGACCAAGCTTACGAGCTTGCAAAACCTATCCATGATACAAAGGACCAGAAGAATGATCTGTATGCTCTGTCTCCAGAGGGTACCTACGACCATTCGGGAATTACTCGTCATCACAAAGATCAAGATACCATTTATAACCACGCCGTCGACAATGTTTATGATTCTGCAAGTCGAGGATTGAATATTGCCAGGACAGAAGACACATATGATCATTTCTTTGGACAGGAAACCGAGGATGAATATAATATTTCTATGCATTAATAATTTGGGTTACAACTCTCAAGAGTTGAATTGAGAGTGTTTAATTACATTCAAAAACATAAAATGTTCACGTTGGTGGACTCTTTTTTATCCTGAAGCTTACATCTTAATTAATAATAAAGTGCTTTTTAATACAATTGTCAGTTGTGTAGTATGTCTGTGATGTACATGTATGTTAACAATGTTTTGGGTGCTGTATCCTAACTATTGTCTCATTAACCAATTATGAGGAATTCCAAATTCAAACTGTATTTCTCAATAAAATTCAATATTCAAAACTGCAAGTGTTTCCAATGACAACGTCACTTCAACTCTAAAATCTCGATATAACTCGTAATTTCATAGTTGTGGCATATAAATGTAATTATAAGAATTGCCTGTTTCTTTTTGAAATTTTATAGGGTTGCCAAAGAGTTGATCGTGAGCACATGTTACCCCAATAAAATTACAAAAGAAGCATTCGATTCTTAATAACAATCCCAGATCTTAATATATAATGATATGTTTATGTATTGCTTTATTAAATGATAATAAGAAGTATCATTATGATCTTTCATAATAAAATGTTATAGAATGTATTTTGTACCTTTTTATTGTATTACATTTTGTAACAATTTTTTAACAAACGGAAATTATATCATTATGGTTTCATTATAAAGTGCCATTAAAAATGAAAGTTAATAATTGATGCATCCACACAACAAACGACAATATAATAAATCATTCACTGCATATTTTTCATGTCTCTTATTTGTTTGTCTTATGATTCAGTTTCCATCTAATCATGGGGAATAGTTAATGACTGATATTTTTTTAACATGACAGTTATATTGCATGTTATGTGTTTCAAATCATAAAATTTAATTTCAAAACATGTGAGACTTCAAGACTTTTTGATACACTAGTACTGCCAGTTCTCATCTACGGCTGTGAGGTGTGGGGTTTTGAAAACGCGTACATTTTAGAAAAGATACACTTACAGTTTTGTAGAAATACCTAGGTGTTTGAACAACAACTCCAAATTAAATGATTTATGGTGAGCTTGGTCGATGTCCGATCGATATCATAATTAAACTTTGAATAGTTAATTTTTGGAACTGAATTATTTGCAATAATCGTAAACTTTCTTCCATTTTGTACTCTACAATGTTAAAATTGAACGAATCCGTGTTGAATAAGTTTAAATGGATTGAACATGTTAAATCTATATTCGACAGTACTGTATTTAGCTTTATATGGAATCTTCAGTCGAAGATGGATCCAATTCAGATACAAACGAATATGAAGCAAAGATTAACAGATGAATTCATCCAACAATGGCACAGTCAAATTAAAAAACCCATCGAGGGGGGAATATTATGGTCTTTTCAAAATCGACTTTGGCTTAGAAAAATATTTAGTAAGACTCTCATTTGCAGATCGTAAAAATATTACTAAACTGCGATGCTGCAACCTTAAAACACCAATAGAAACAGGCAGATGGAATGGAATTCCTAGAGATGAAAGACAGTATCATCTCTGCTCCTTGTCAATTGGAAATGAATTTCACTATCTATTTGAGTGCCAGTATGTTATTGTTAAAAATATAAGAAATAAGCATATTTCAGAATATTACAACAGGTATCCATGTGTTGAGAAAATGAAAGGGCTGCTTTCATTTTGCAATATTAAAGTTATGAAGAACTTATCACTTTTCATTAACAAATTAGTTAAAATATTGCAATTATACTCTCTTGAATATATATATATATATATATATATGATTATGTTAACATTATTCTGTAGCAACCATAAATATGATTATGTATTTTGCCTCTTGTTGCACATGTATATGTGTCGAGTGTTTCAAAATAAAGTATTGTTGATATAAAAAAAGAACTGGGTTTAAAAGTCACCCATCAAACCTACATGTACTTTAAAATATATATGCCGTATTTTAAAGGGGTATTACATGATTAATTAATAACAACCGAATTGACTCGAACTCTCACATTGACAAATATCGTACTAAAACGTATATCTTAATTAAAAGAATTCCATACGATACAAAATACAATGCATGAAATCGTTAAAAAAAATTGTTGGACAACACGCCACCGAATTAACCATCATGACCTCGAATATCAACGAAAATTTTGTGAATCCGATATAAATATAAAAAGATAAAAATAAGCAGATAACATTAATAGCACGTGTCATAGTAACTATAACGACGATTTTCCGTTTTATTTCATACCATAGCTAAAAATAGAAAGGTATATTATCGTTTTATTTGTAACCTGGATAGAATGATATTTAGTGTCGAAATCGGCCTTACTCACAGGCACTTGTCTCTGAAAAAATACCTTAATATAACAGGTATATAGGATTTTTTTTCAGAGACAAGTGCCTGTGGCCTTACTGTTGAATGTCTGGTTTCATTTGTTCAACTGCCATTCGTTTCAATAACTGAGCCTGCTTATCGCATGCTCAGTTATTTCAAACTGAGGTCAAATCAAAGGTCGCATGCATATGAATTATTGCACATCCAATGTGCGCAATGAATATACTCTACAGATTTTGAGTTGTTTCCTTCCTGCGTAAGTATAGTATAAACAACAAACAAATTGAAATTTGATATTTGGCTGATTATTTGGCATGGCGTTTATTCAACAATATTAAACCAAAAAACAACCAATATCAACAAACTGGCCAAAAAGTTAAAAAAAATTATCACTGAAAGGAAAAACAACAGTGAATGTAAAACAATTTCTAGCTGCTAGGCAGATCCATAACAGCTAAATGAACAATATTTGAATAAATTACTGCCAATTGAATTATGTTGATGTTGACATCCAACGCACTTTCCATATTGAACTGAATGCCATAACGATAGACATATTTTCTTCATCTCTTGCTGCAAACTCCTTGAATTTTCGGTTTTCATTGCAACTGCCGATGAATGTTGAAACAATGACATTAATTATGATATATGACAATCTAAATGGTACGTTCAATACATTTGGATCTGTTCACCATGCAATCTGAAAAATAAACTAAAACAGCAACATTTGTTTGTATTAAAGGGAGGGAGGGTAGGTTGTAATGTCTTGTTGAAAATTTGTCGTGGAATGAAAATTGAGCGGGAACAATTGTTTATATGTGACGAAAGTCAACGAGGCGCTTCAAAACATATTCTTTTCCATGTTTAGATATAAGGTTACGTAAAGATTTAAATGGGAAACCGTAAATAATGGACTCTACATTTAAAACGCAATAAACAAATAAATGTATTTGTAATACAATAAATCAACTTAATTAGTAGATCATTAGATTTTATTATTGTCTTCCAGTCAATTATGTATAAGTTTTGGGTTTATTGTGAAACATAAACCCAAACTGAATGCTAATACCAAATTATTATACAATTCAATATTCTGATAAAATAGAAATATTTGGAGGGTAAAGTACCGAAAATTTGCTTTAACCTCACCAAATATTTATGAGCCTGTTCCAAACCATAAAGCGAGTCAGTAGTTGTCGAATGTCATAGCTTAATTATTTTTTTTCCGTCATTTTGAGCACTCGGTGTTTATGGCATATCTCTGAATGTTTCTGTTAAATTTTTCACAACTTTATTTTTTTAAACTTCAGAGCTTGATATATTAAAGGAAGACCTGTATATTTTTGTAGATTGCATCTTGCCCTCTGGATATCATTTTGGTTGATTTGTGCTCCTGTCTCATTGACCTATACCCCACATCTCCTTTTTATAGTACGAAGTTCACATTTGGTGTTTAAGCAGCAGTCTACATAGCTAGTTTATGACGGAACATCAAGCGTCAGGTTGGGTACAGACGTGTTTATCTGGTAACTAGAAATGTTTGAAAAGCCGAAATGTAGGAAGTTTTTTTTCTAATTTCCTGCGCATTGTGTCTTTCGTACAGGGTATCTGATTTGGTTTTCTCCCGAAAGAGAACGGATTGTATTCTTAATATCATGGTTTCGCCGTCTTATTGTCATCTATTCCTTGAGCGTCATCATTTGAGGAAAATAACTCATTCTAAGTTTGAAAACTGGCCTGTATGATTTCTGTATAATCGCTGGTGTACGCTGATGTTTTTGAGAATGCATGTTGCCCTTTCTGATGTAGCATGCATTTGATGTATTCTTGTCCAATGCTACTTTAGTTTTCTTGCGAGTAACTCAAAACACTTTGCTACCTCTGCTACCCTGCTAAACTATCGAAAACGTGGTCCATCACCCGCTCAAAATATTATCAAGGGAGGACGTATGTTCAGAGCCATCTTTTGGTCCAAAAATGTTTTAGATGGTAAAATTACTTAAGCCTTTCAAAATTATTTTAGTTTTATTGATAAATGAATATTTGATGTCATAAACATGTTGAAATTGACGTATTTGACCTTAAATTGCCATCTTACAGCATTTGAACAAATAATATATGAGCTAATGCCTTGCAGGTTTATACACACCATAACATCTTTGTGAAATACATTTCGTAGAAAAATACCTTCTTGGACTAAGAAGTTTGATTTTTAAAACTTATTGACAAGATTTCAATATGAGGCTACTTTTGGCAGTTTTGCACTCAAAATTTGCGCTAATGAAAATATGTAAGACAAAATTCAAAAATAGGAATCTGATGACTGACGGACTATATCTTATAGACATCTGAAGGATGTCATTTGGTAAATTGGCAATAATTTCTGATTTGCATATTCAAGGGGCTCAAAAGTGGCCTTTACATTATATCTTCTCCTTTTAAGTGCTAACATATTATCAATGAATCACAGAATACAAGCATGATCTATGACAGAAGTAAAATGTCACTACGATAAGTTGCTTTACTAAACCAAGACACTGAAACATTATTTCAAGTTGAAATTTGCTACAAAATGCACGTATGCATGATTTTAATAAAATGATAGGAAATTTTGTTACCCTTCTTACTATAAGTAGATGAAAAATAAATATTTCCCTAGTTAGATTTCAATTTAATTTAAATTAAAGTTAGATCTTATCAACATTTGCAGTTTTGAAAGATGAATAAAACGTTCTTAAAGTGCATGATAAGGATGTAAAACAGATTATCGAAGTATGTCAGTTTAGAACTTTTATAAAAGTATAACCATAGGTTTTTCCACCCAAAACGATATATTTTGATATGAAAATATTAAAATCCGGTTTAAGATGTCATTTACAGTGTCAGATGATAGCTTACTGTACGCTGATTACAAAAAATATATGGCTTTTATACACTTTTGTTTGAAATAAAGGAGATAATGTGTTACTTCCTGTTTGAAAATGACATTTCCGGTATTATATGATAGTTTACTTGACACTGATTCCAAAAATGTAATAATCAGAACAAAAGCAAAAGGTCTTTCCAAGAAAAAGTGGAAAGACCTAATGATATGTATATTATACTCAAAACACAAATAGAATAGATATGAATATTATTTTGATGCCGTGCAAACATTTTTAATTCTTCCCATTTTCAGTGGTAGTGTCGGGTAATTGTTAAAGTATTAGCTACGATTCTTGTTCAAACATTTATCAAAGAATTCTGAAATGATATTTCGCTTTAAGCAGTAATTTTGTTTCAATATTGTCAAAATATGCTCATAAACATCGCAAATGTAATTTTGGCTTGCAAGTCAATAATAGACGATATTCATGTTAACTACTTTTGACACCGGAGTATATAATTTTATCGACAGGTACCTATTCTGCGGTTTAGACCAACATTCTGGTACTTGGTCAAAAAAAAAAAACAGAAATAAGTAAAATCAAACTTAAAATCAGTTCAATTTGGGGGAAAAATAATAGTTTTCCGAAGATTTTGTCGTAAAAAGAAAACATAAAAATGATTGATAAGGTTTAAACTTGAAGCATACATGAATAAAATCACCTTCAAACATTACGCTTACCACCGTCGTTTCAGCCTTTTCAATGTGCATGAGACCTTCCTTCTTTAATACGATTGCACGTGCTTGTCTGTGTACTAGTATTCATATTTATATTTACATAGATATAGGAAGATGTGGTGTGAGTGCCAATGAGACAACTCTCCATCCAAATAACAATTTATAAAAGTAAACCATTATATGTCAATGTACGGCCTTCAACACGGAGCCTTGGCTCACACCGAACAACAAGCTATAAAGGGCCCCAAAATTACTAGTGTAAAACCATTCAAACGGGAAAACCAACGGTCCAGTCCATATAAAAAACGAGAAACGAGAAACACGTATAAATTACATAAACAAACGACAACTACTGTACATCAGATTCCTGACTTAGGACAGGTGCAAACATTTGCAGCGGGATTAAACGTTTTAATGGTACCAAACCTTCTCCCTTTTTCTGAAACAATAGTATAACATCACAACATAGAAAACACACGATAAAATATCAATTGGGAGGCTTAACTCAATCAAAAACGTAAATTAACACACTATGAACGAATAAATTTGATCTGTGATACCTGAATGTAAATACATAGTTATAAAATATTAGGGACAAACATTCAAGGCCAAAAGCAAACAAACAAGTCCAAACAAAGCCATGGCAAGACACCACCGCGAAATATTTAACCCTTAGAAAATAATCACTTTTGAAGAAAAAAAACCGGTTTTCATAATATATACAGGTAAATGAAAAATAACTTTGTCGTTTTAGGTATACTACTTCTGTCTATATAAAATCTTCGAATAATTAGGAATACCAAGAAAGGTCTGTCATATAAATACCTAATTTAACACTAGATACATAAGGGGTGACGTATATTTTATATCATATGATATGCTTAAGGTAGTACATAACACTACAGGGAGATAACTCTGTAAAAATCAGCTGAACGTTTTAATCACATTCTATTGTTAAGGAAATATTAAGCCTCTCAATGATCAAAATTAGTGTTTGTCAAACTGCTATATATCCAATGAAATTTTTCCGATAAAGTGTGTGGTTCAAGTTTTTTGAAATTTTTATATTTTTGTTAAAGAGTCACAGTAAATATTTTGTCAAAATTTTATGAAAATTAAACGAGCCAAATTAATTTTAGTCAAGGTGTTTGGTACCACCTTAAGTCTCTTTGCAAGAACAACTGGTGAGATGATAATTAAGATATTTGAAGAGGAGACCCAAAATAACCTTACAATGATAGGATACTTCAAATTTTTAAAGAAAAGGTTTAATTTGCTTTATATACTTGAATGGCTAAGTATTACATGTACTATAAAACACGTGTACATGGACTTTATTTTATAAGAAAATACTTTATCTTATCAAAATGTTTAAAAATTTACTGCTATTGAATACTTGTCTTCCTATACTCAAATCCGCCGACAGATTTTCCGTATGCAGTGACCTTAACCACGCAACCCCTCGTTAGAACTCCAGCAACAGCACAGCGCATGTGAGAGTTGAAAATCCGAGTTGAAAGAAAAGGTAAACAAACGTGGAAATTAAATAGTGTTAATATGTAGGTATGTGACTTTTACTTTGAAAAAAATTGAGAGAATTACAACAACATTTCCTATAGAGATATGTATAATTACTTTAGTAAAAGAAAACCCCAAATTTTGCTAGACAACGGTTTTTAAGCATGTTAATTAAAGTTCAAATATTAGTCCCAAAAAACATCGATGATAAATATGATTACACAAATAACATAGTAACAAATAACTCTAAAACACTTAACGACAAGACGAGTACACCTACATATGTTGTGCTTCAGGATGATAGTTATAAACTCAATCCGCAAGCAAATAAAGACGTATATGCCGTTGTTGATCCTACAGCTGAATTAAGTTTTAAACAAACACCAAAAGCAGCAACCCATGGCCAAGGACCAGAAAATTATATGATTTTAGATCCAAGTCAGACTGGGATTAATAGGTCCAAATTTCTAAATGCTAACCAAGCTTACGAGCTTGCAAAACCAATCCATGATACAAAGGACCTTAATAATGATATGTATGCTCTGTCTCCAGAGGGCACCTACGATCATTCGGGAATAACTCGTCATCACAAAGATCAAGATACCATTTATACCAACACCGTTGACAATGTTTATAATTCTGCAAGTCGAGGACTTAATATGGACAGGAAAGAAGACACATATGATCATTTCTTTGGGCAGGAAACAGAGGATGAATATAATATTTCTGTGCATTAATAATATTGGGTTACCACTCTCAAGAGTTGAATTCAGAGTGTTTAATTACATTCAAAAACATAAAATGTTCACGTTGGTTGACTTTTTTTTATCCTAAAGCTTACATCTATATTAATAATATAAAGTGCTTTTTAATACAATTGTTATTGTCATGGCTGATGTTAAATCTTCTCTTTTATTAAAATTTTCTCTGAGGAAGTTTAATTACATATTGATCAGATATGTTTTCATTTGTTTACCCTTGAATTTATATCTAACTTAGTTTGTACTGGATGGGGAAAGTGTAGTATACTAGTACAGCATTATGTTTTCATTGCAATGTACTATCAACTACAATAACTTTTTTGTTGGCGTCCTTGTCATATTTATTTGTATTTTTGTTTGAATTTTTAATCAGTTGTGTAGTATGTCTGTGATGTACATGTATGTTAACAAAGTTTTGGATGCTGGATCATAATTATTGTCACATTAACCAATTATGAGGCATTCCAAATTCAAACTGTATTCAAACTGTATTTCTCAATAAAATTCAATATTCAAAACTGCAAGTGTTTCCAATGACAACGTCATTACAACTTTAAAATCTCGATATAACTCGTAATTTCATAGTTGTGGCAAATAAATGGAATTATAAAAAATGCCTGTTTCTTTTTGAAATTTTATAGGGTTGTAAAAGAGTTGACCATGAGCACATTTTACCCCAATAAAATTACAAAAGAAGCATTCGATTCTTAATAACAATCCCAGATCTTAATATGTAATTTATAATGATATGTTTATGTATTGCTTTATCAAATGATAATAAGAAGTATCATTATGATCTTCATAATAAAATGTTATAAAATGTATTTTGTAGAAATAAGAAGATGTGGTATGAGTGCCAATGAGATAACTCTCCATCCAAGTCACAATGTTTAAAAAGTAAACAATTATAGGTCAAAGTACGGCCTTCAACACGGAGCCTTGGCTCACACCGAACAGCAAGCTATAAAGGGCCCCAAAATGACTAGTGCAAAACAATTCAAACAGGAAAACCAACGGTCTAATCTATATAAAAACGAGAAACGAGAAACACTTAAGAACCACATCAACAAACGACAACCAATGAAACAGGTTCCTGACTGTACCTTTTTATTGTATTACATTTTGTTACAATGTTTTAAACAAACGGAAAATAATCATTATGGTTTCATTATAAAGTGCCATTAAAAATGAAAGTTAATAATTGATGCATCCACATAACAAACGACTATATAATAAATCATTCACTGCATATTTTTCATGTCTCTTATTTGTTTGTCTTATGATTCAGTTTCCATCAAATGATTGTGAATAGTCAATGACTGATATTTTATTTTTATTTTTCAACATGACATTTATATTGCATGTTATGTGTATCGAATCTTAAAATTTAATTTCAAAACATGTGAAACTTCAAGACTTTTTGATACCCTAGTACTGACAGTTCTCATCTACGGCTGTGAGGTGTGGGGTTTTGAAAACACATACATTTTAGAAAAGATACACTTACAGCCTAGGTGTTAGAACAACAACTCCAAATTTCATGATTTATGGTGAGCTTGTTCGATGTCCGATCGATATCATAATTAAACTTAGAATAGTTAATTTTTTGGACCGAATTATTTACAATAATCGTAAACTTTCTTCCATTTTGTACTCTACAATGTTAAAATTGAACGAATCCGGATTGCATAAGTTTAAATGGATTGAACATGTTAAATCTATATTTGATAATACTGGATTTAGCTTTATATGGAATCTTCAGTCGAAGATAGATCCAATTCAGATAAAAACGAATATTAAGCAAAGATTAACAGATGAATTCATCCAACTATGGCACAGTCAAATCCAAAACCCATCGAGGGGGTAATATTATGGTCTTTTCAAAATTGACTTTGGCTTGGAAAAATATTTAGTAAGACTCTCATTTGCAGATCGTAAAAATATTACTAAACTGCGATGCTGCAACCTTAAAATACCAATAGAAACAGATGGATTGGCAGATGGAATGGAATTCCTAGAGATGAAAGACAGTGTCATCTCTGCTCCTTGTCAATTGGAAATGAATTTCACTATCTATTTGAGTGCCAGTCTGTTATTGTTAAAAATATAAGAAATAAGCATATTTCAGAATATTACCACAAGTATCCATGTGTCGAGAAAATGAAAGGGCTGCTTTCATTTTGCAATATTAAAGTTATGAAGAACTTATCACTTTTCATTAACAAATTACTAGTAGTTAAAATATTGCAATTATACTCTCTTGAATATATGTATGATTATGTTAACATTATTCTGTAGCAACCATAAATATGATTATGTATTTTGCCTCTTGTTACACGTGTATATGTGTCTGAGTGTTTCAAAATAAAGTATTGTTGTTATAAAAAAAAAGAACTGGGTTTTAAAAGTCACCCATCTAACCTACTTGCACTTTAAAATATATATGCCGTATTTTAAAGGGGTATTACATGCTTAATTCATAACAACCGAATTGACTCGAACTCTCACATTGACAAATATTGTACTGAAACGTATATCTTAATTAAAAGAATTCCATAGGATACAAAATACAATGCATGAAATCGTTAAAAAATTGTTGGACTTCACGCTACCGAATTAACCATCATGACCTCGAATATCAACGAAAATTTTGTGATTCCGATATAAATATAAAAAGATGAAAATAAGCAGATAACATTAATAGCACGTGTCATAGTAACTATAATGACGATTTTCTATTTTATTTCATACCATAGTTAAAAAAAAGTACATCATCGTTTTATCTGTAACCTGGATAGAATGATATTTAGTGTCGAAATCGGCCTTACTCACAGGCACATGTCTCTGATTTAAAAAAATCCTATATACCTTAATATAACAGGTATATAGGATTTTTTTTTTCAAAGACAAGTGCCTGTGGCCTTACTGTTGAATGTCTGGTTTCATTTGTTCACCTGCCATTCGTTTCAATAACTGAGCATGCTTATCACATGCTCAGTTATTTCAAACTGAGGTCAAATCAACGGTCGCATGCATATGAATTATTGCATATCCAATGTGCGCAATGAATATACATCTACAGATTTTGTGTTGTTTCCTTCCTTCGTAAGTGTAATATAAACAACAAACAAATTGAAATTTGATATTTGGCTGTGCACATTACGCCCATTGGCGTGTGGGTAGCAACGAAATTTCTCCACAATCTTCTTCAAGCTCCCCGAGTATGTTGAAATTTGCCATCTCAGACTCAACTGTGCGCCGCCATGTTATCTTAGGTCGTCCTCTTCGTCTCTTTCCCTCTGGGGTCCAGATTGGCATGGCATTTATTCAACAATATTCAACAATATTACACCAAAAAACAAACCAATATCAACAAACTGGCCAAAAAGTTAAAAATAATTATCACTGAAGGGAAAAACAACAGTGAATGTAAAACAATTTCTAGTTGCTGGGCAGATCCATAAGAGCTCAATGAACAATGTTTGAATAAATTACTGCCAATTGAAACATGTTGATGTTCACATCCAACGCACTTTCCATATTGAACTGAATGCCATAACGATAGACACATTGCTAAGTTATGACAGAATATCAACTGTCGGGTTGGGTACACACGTGGTTATCTAGTAACCAAAATGTTCGAAAAAGGCCGAAATGTAGGAAAGGTTTTTTTTATAATTTCCTGTCCATTGTGTCTTTCGTACAGGGTATCGGATTTGGTTTTCTCCCGAAAGAGTACGGATTGTATTTTTAATATCGTGGCTTCGCCGTCTTATTGTCATCGATTCCTTGAGCGTCATCATTTGAGGGAAATAACCCATTCTAAGTTTGAAAGCTGGCCTGTATGATTTCTGTATAATCGCTGGTGTACGCTGATGTTTTAGAGAATGCATGTTGCTCTTTCTGATGTAGCATGCATTTGAGGTATTCTTGTCCCATGCTACTTTAGTTTTCTTGCGAGTATCTCAAAACACGTTGGTATCTCTGCTACCCTGCTAAACTATCGACAACGTGGTCCATCGCCCGCTCAAAATATTTTCAAGGGAGGACGTATGTTCAGAGCCATCTTTTGGTCCAAAAATGTTTTAGATGGTAAAATTACTTAAGCCTTTCAAAATTATTTTTAGTTTTATTGATAAATGAATATTTGATGTCATAAACATGTTGAAATTGACGTGTCATTTTACAGTTTTTGAACAAAATATATATGAGCTAATGCCTTACAGGTTTTTACACACCATAACATCTTTGTGAAATACATTTCGTAGAAAAATACCTTCTTGGGCTAAGAAGTTTGATTTTTAAAACTTATTGACAAGATTTTAATATGAGGCTACTTTTGGCAGTTTTGCACTAAAACATGCGCTAATGAAAATATGCAAGACAAAATTCAAAAATAGGAATCTGATGTCTGACGGACTTATATCTTATAGACATCTGAAGGATGTCATTTGGTAAATTAGCAATACTTTCTGATTTGCATATTCAAGGGGCTCAAAAATTGGCCTTTACATCATAGTTTCTCCTTTTAAGTGCTAACATATTATCAATGAATCACAGAATACAAGTGTGATCTATGACAGAAGTAAAATGTCACTACCATAAGTTGCTTCACTAAACCAAGACACTGAAACATTATTTCAAGTTGAAAATTGCTATAAAATGCATGTATGCATGATTTTAATAAAATGATAGGGAAATTTTGTTACCCTTTGTACTATAAGTAGATGAAAAATAAATATTTCCCTGGTTAGATTATAATTTAATTTAAATTAAAGTTAGATCTTATCAACATTTGCAGTTTTGAAAGATGAATAAAACGTTCTTAAAGTGCATTATAAGGATGTAAAAACAGATTATTGATGCATGTCAGTTTAGAACTGAAGTATAATCATAAGCCTTTCAATCGCAACTTAAAATAACGTACTTCATTCTGAATTATAGAAAACTATACAAATTATACAAATAAGAGGTATTTTATGAAAAAAACTTCCGTGTGTTTAATGTTGCACGACATGAAACTTTTTAAATAATAATTTAGTGCGCATAAACCGAAAAAATTTAATTAAAAACAAATTGTTCAGTGAACAATTGAAGGTCTTTCCACCCAAAACGATATATTTTGATATGAAAATATTAAAATCCGGTTTAAGATGTCATTTACAGTGTCAGATGATAGCTGCTTACTGTACGCTGATTCCAAAAATATATGATTTTTATACACTTTTGTTTGAAATAAAGGAATTCCGGTTTGAAAAATGTCGCTTCCGGTATAAAATGATAAGTTTACCTGACACTGATTACAAAAATATAATAATCAAAACAAAAGCAAAAGGTTTTTCCACGGAAAAGTGGAAAGACCTAATGATATATAGATATAAGAAGATGTGGTATGAGTGCCAATGAGACAACTCTCCATCCAAGTCAAAATTTATAAATGTAAACCATTATAGGTCAAAGTACGGTCTTCAACACGGAGCCTAGACTCACACCGAACAGTAAGCTATAAAGGGCCCCAAAAATTACTAGTGTAAAACCATTCAAACGGGAAAACCAACGGTCTAATCTATATAAAAACGAGAAACGAGAAACACTTATGAACCACATCAACAAACGACAACTACTGAACATCAGATTCCTGACTTAGGACAGGTGCAAACAAATGCAGCGGGTTTAAACGTTTTAATGGTACCAAACCTTCACCCTTTTTCTGAAACAATAGTGTAACATCACAACATAGAAAGACACACTATAAAATATCAACTGAAATAGCTTAACTCAATCAAAGGACTTAGTAACACCATTGAACATACACTGAACAAATAAATTTGACCTATGATACAATGCAAATTTAAAATAAATAAACTAAGGGAAGAATAATAAAAGTAACATGTTATATCGGTATGAAATGTAAACAATTTAAGAAAAACAATATGCTCGAACAAAATATCAGCCATTTGCAATAACTTTAAACACAGGTAAATAAAATAATTTTGTTGTTAGGTATACGATACAGTTACAATAGAGAAAGGAAATATTTTTACAAAATAAATAATTTTGATGTTCATAGTACTGAAGTGGAAATTTATATTAGTACCAAACACTTATCAAAGCTGGTATAAAGATCAGGTATAACCCTGAATAACATTAAATAACAAAAAAGCATTACAATTAGTATCAACAGGTCAAATAAACAAGAAAGTACGATTTGAGAGTACTACGCAGTTACTGACAGCTAGTTAAAAGCCAAAACAATTAATAATAAAAATCATGCATCAGAGACTAAAATCAACTAAAACACATCCAAGGGATTTAGTATTTTAACGTCATGGACAGTCAAAGAAGACATGACTAGTGCAATGCCAAAATAAATGTATCGACAGACAGTAGGATAGTTAGGAGTTTAACCTCTTTATAGATCAAAATGAACGGGTGTGTCTTTAAACATCCCGTTTGAAAAGAATACAAATTTAGTTATGTTTTAATTTGCTGATGACAAAATCGATATTAGTGCCAATGTAAACTATATTCAAAGATCTAATTACAACATTGGTAAGATAACCTGAACTAATAAGTTTATTTAAAGGTTCGATGAGTTTACACGGATCATATAGTGATTTCGCGCTTTAAGTACAATATAACCGTAAAATTTAGGATGTGAAATACCGTTTTAATCAGTTTTCTACAGGTACAGCCAAATTTACTAATCAAATCTTTGTATCTATGAAAGAACTTAGCAAAAGTTTTACGTAATTTATGGTAACGAAATCCCTGACTTAATAATTTACCAGTGATGCATTGATTACGTTCGTTAAAATCTATGACATCACTACACACACGGGCATAACGAACGAGTTGAGATATATACACACCGTATGATGGAGCCAAAGGAACATCGCCGTCTAAAAAGGAAAATTAACAATGTATATTTTACTCAAAACACAAATAGAATAGATATGAATATTATTTTGATGCCGTGCAAACATTTTAATTATTCCAATTTTCAGTGGTAGTGTCGGGTAATTGTTAAAGTATTAGCTACGAAATAATAGGTTTCAAGATTTTGTCGTGAAAAGAAAACATAAAAATTATTGATAAGGTTTGAACTTGAAGCATACATGAATAAAATCACCTTCAAACATTACGCTTATCACCGTCGTTTCAGCCTTTTCAATGTGCATGAGACCTTCCTTCTTTGATACGATTGCACGTGCTTGTCTGTGTATTTATATTTATATTTACACGTATATTTTATATCTAATGATATGTTTAAGGATGTTCGCTCCTCTGTTTCAAAATTACAAGCTTTTAAAAGACTATAAATTGATAGTTTATAAATAACGGTACTTAAAAAGCTGAAAAAAATGATAGGTCCGTGTCCTTGTTTATGAGATATAGTCATTTGAAAATTTGGCGAGAAATGATTCTCTCTAGACTTTTCATTCATTTAACGTTGGCTTCTTTTTTTTCGCAAAAAATATGAAAAATAATAAGGATTTTATAAGATTTTCAGAAGTGGCCATTTAAACTTTATGTAATCAAATTATGAAAAGAAAAGTATGGGTTAGCGGGCAAAATTTTAATTGGCACTACATGGATAAAACTAGAGGATTCCGAGTATCTGTAAAAAAGTCAAAAACAAGAGTAGCCTTAAGTTGCAAGAATTACTGATGAGATGATAATTAAGATATTTGAAGAGGGGAGCCAAGATGACCTTACAATGAAAGGATACTTCAATTTGTTAAAGAAAAAGTTTAATTTGCTTTATATACTTGAATGGCTAAGTATTACATGTACTATAAAACACGTGTACATGGACTTTCTTTTATAAGAAAATACTTTATCTTATCAAAATGTTCAAAAATTTACTGCTATTGAATACTTGTCTTCCCATACGCTTATCCGCAAATCCGCTAAAATGTACAGCATAGAGCATGGGATAATAGGAAAATGTTGAACTTTTGTATCAAGCGGACAAAAGTTCAACATTTTCTTATTATGCCTGGTCTATATACCAGCTTTGATAAGTGTTTGGTACTAATATAAATTTCCACTTCGATAAGATAAAGTATTTTCTTATAAAAGAAAGTCCATGTACACGTGTTTTATAGTACATGTAATGTAAGCAGTAATTTTGTTTCAATATTGTCAAAATATGCTCATAAACATCGCTAATGTATTGTTGGCTTGCAAGTTTAATAGACGATATTCATGCGAACTACTTTGACACCGGGTTTATAATTTTATCGACAGGTACCTATTCTGCGGTTTAGACCAACGTTCTGGTACTTGGTCAAATAACAACAACAGAAAGATGTAAAATCAAACTTAAAATCAGTGCAGTTTGGGGGGAAAATAATAGGTTTCCGAAGATTTTGTCGTGAAAAGAAAACATAAAAATTATTGATAAGGTTTGAACTTGAAGCATACATGAATAAAATCACCTTCAAACATTACGCTTATCACCGTCGTTTCAGCCTTTTCAATGTGCATGAGACCTTCCTTCTTTGATACGATAGCACGTGCTTGTCTGTGTATTTATATTTATATTTACACGTATATTTTATATCTAATGATATGTTTAAGGATGTTCGCTCCTCTGTTTCAAAATTACAAGCTTTTAAAAGACTATAAATTGATAGATTACAAATAACGGTACTTAAAAAGCTGAAAAAAAATGATAGGTCCGTGTCCTTGTTTATAAGATATAGTCATTTGAAAATTTGGCGGAAATGATTCTCTCTAGACTTTTCATTCATTTAACGTTGGCTTCTTTTTTTTTCGCAAAAATATGAAAATAATAAGGATTTTATAAGATTTTCAGAAGTTATGAACATCAAAATTATTTATTTTGCGGGCAAAATTTTAATTGGCACTACATGGATAAAACTAGAGCATTCCGAGTATCTGTAAAAAGTTAATTTCACTAAGTACATCCTTAAGTCTCTTTGCAAGAACAACTGATGAGATGTCATCATGATAATTAAGATATTTGAAGAGGAGACCCAAAATAACCTTACAATGATAGGATACTTCAATTTTTTAAAGAAAAAGTTTAATTTGCTTTATATAATTGAATGGCTAAGTATTACATGTACTATAAAACACGTGTACATGGACTTTCTTCTATAAGAAAACACTTTACCTTATAAAAATGTTTAAAAATTTCCTGCTATTGAATACTTGTCTTCCTATACTCAAATCCGCCGACAGATTTCCCGTATGCAGTGACCTTAACCACGAAACCTCTCGTTAGAACTTCAGCAACAGCACAGCGCAAGTGAGAGTTGAAAATCCGTGTTGAAAGAAATGGTAAACAAACGTGGAAGTTAAATAGTGTTAATATGTAGGTATGTGACTTTTACTTTGAAAAAAATTGAATGAATTATAACAACATTTCCTGTAGAGATATGTATATTTACTTTTGGTAAAAGAAAACCCCAAATTTTACTAGACAACGGATTTTAAGAATGTTAATAAATGTTCATATATTAGTCCCAAATTTTGCTAAAAACAAAAACATGTATATTTTGTGCACTTAATTACTCTTTGTCAAAAGGTCCAAATTTAACGATAAAAGTTTCGAGAGATTTCAATTAAACTTCATTTATAGATATGTGCTGTTACTCTTTGTTTAATTTTTTTTTTTTTCAATTTTGCCAAAATATAAATAAAAATATATTAGAAATGATGCCCAAATTTAAATTAAGATAAGAAAGTTGGGAAAATTTTTCCAAAATTTGAAAAAAGGAAAAATCTCTTTGCCCAAATTATTTGGAAAATAATAGAATTTTTGGGGACATTTTTTTTGGCTCAATAAAAAAATTGAAATTTTGCCGATTTTTTTTTTTTTAACAAATTGAAAAACATGTTGACATTTTTTTGGGACAAACATTTATTAAAAAAAAGATTGAAATTTTGCTATTTTTTTAAACCCAAAAAATATTTCCTTTCTCCGGAAAAATATTTTCTCTATTGTAACTGTATACGTATACCTAACAACAAAATTATTTTATTTACCTGTGTTTAAAGTTATTGCAAATGGCTGATATTTTTGTTCGAGCATATTGTTTTTCTTAAATTGTTTAACATTTCATACCGATATAACATGTTACTTTTATTATTCTTCCTTAGTTTATTTATTTTGAATTTGCATTGTATCATAGGTCAAATTTATTTGTTCAGTGTATGTTCTATGGTGTTACTATGTCCTTTGATTGAGTTAAGCTATTTCAGTTGATATTTTATAGTGTGTCTTTCTATGTTGTTATGTTACACTATTGTTTCAGAAAAAGGGTGAAGGTTTGGTACCATTAAAACGTTTAAACCCGCTGCATTTGTTTGCACCTGTCCTAAGTCAGGAATCTGATGTTCAGTAGTTGTCGTTTGTTGATGTGGTTCATAAGTGTTTTCGCTTCTCGCTTTTATATAGATTAGACCGCTGGTTTCCCGTTTGAATGGTTTTACACTAGTAATTTTGGGGCCCTTTATAGCTTACTGTTCGTGTGAGCCTAGACTCGTGTTGAAGACCGCATTTGACCTATAATGGTTTACATTTATAAATTTTGACTTGGATGGAGAGTTGTCTCATTGGCACTCATACCACATCTTCTTATATCTATAATACACTCAAAGGCAGCCATTTTTATTGATGAACCAAACACGTTATAGAAAATCCTCAGTTTAACGATAAAAATGAACAAATACATTGAAACTTACTTTTATAATGATTTTATTTAATTTCCTAGCATGCAACACCAACACTAATGTCCATTTTGATCTTCGGCGTTGTTAAAAATTCAACTGACGTTGCAAACTTGTGACGTCAATAACGTGCTGCCCATGTTTTATTGGAATTAGAACATGGCTTTGTTTCCAAAGCGGAAGAAGAACGTCATATTAGAATCCCTATTGTGACATTTTGATTGGGTATGAATTCGCATGGTGGGTGATGCATGCATAGCAGGAGACGACTAACCTGTCGGCGCAACCGGTCTCTCTCCTTTTATATTTCATGAGATTCCCCAAAATTTAAAGGTAACCATTCCTTGGTCGATTTGCAAGATTTGAACATCGGTAAACTACTGTCTTCTTAATTTATTGGCCCAAAACATTCCTTTAAAATTCAAATAAATAAATTTGGTGTATTTACTGTCTTCTGATTGGTTAAAAGTATTACTTTTATTATCAATGTTGTCATTTTTATGGCGATGCCCACTCTGACGTTGTATATTCATACGCCAACATGTGTGTACGTTGTTATCGTTAATATAAACAATATAAAAAGTTCTTTGAGCCTTATTTTGATAGAAATTTATTTATAATGAATGGCAATAATTTATTTTATTTATTGAACCATAAATATTTTGATTCTTCACATTGAATAATCCGCCGCATGGATTATTCAATGTGAAGAGTCAAAATTAATTTTATGGTTCAATAAATTCAAAATAAATTATTGCCATTCATTAAATGAATTTTAAGAATGGGTTCTCTATTCATCGTCCAGAAACAAAAGAAAATTGGATTTTTCCACCAAAAGTTCAACATTTTCTTATTATGCCATGCTCTATGCTGTACATTTTAGCGGATTTGCGGATAAGCGTATGGGAAGACAAGTATTTAATAGCAGTAAATTTTTGAACATTTTGATAAGATAAAGTATTTTCTTATAAAAGAAAGTCCATGTACACGTGTTTTATAGTACATGTAATGTAAGCAGTTATTTTGTTTCAATATTGTCAGAATATGACCATAAACATCGCTAATATATTGTTGCCTTGCAAGTCAATGATAGACGATATTCATGTTAACTACTTTTGACACCGGAGTATATAATTTTATCGACAGGTACCTATTCTGCGGTTTAGACCAACATTCTGGTACTTGGTCAAATAAGAACAACAGAAAGAAGTAAAATCAAACTTAAAATCAGTGCAATTTGGGGGAAAAATAATAGTTTTCCGAAGATTTTGTCGTGAAAAGAAAACATAAAAATTATTGATAAGGTTTGAACTTGAAAATTCAAAATAGGTATGTGCAATTACTTCAATTACTTTTGTAAAAAATCTCAAGTATTGCAAAAAAAAAAAAAATATCTCGAGAATTTCAAGATAAATGTGCACTTACTTTTTGTAAAAACCTCAGGTTTGGCCAAAAAGAATTCTTTGAATTTAAACAAAATTTGAATACTTTATAAGTATCCGCACTGACTTTTGTAAAAAAAAATAACTTATATTGATGCACAGTTTTACATCATTCACTGAAAATTAACATACTGTGCTAAACAGCAGTGTTTGTCATTAAAAGTCTGTATGATGTTTTCGTTACTTCTACTAATACATAGTAGTGAATACATTTTTCAGCTCTAACACTTTCTTCCTGTCTTGCCCTACGAGACGCGTGCATACAGTAAAGAATATAGAGTTGATGGATTACAATTTATTGCCTGCCACAATTTTTTAATTACAATTACAGGTCAATAATAAATAAGAGAATGGAAATAGGGAATGTGTCAAAGAGACAACAACCCGATCAAAGATCAGAAAACAACACAAGGCCACCAATGGGTCTCCAACACAGCGAGAAAACCCCGCACCCGTAGGAGGGTTTCAGCTGGCCCCTAAACAAAAATGTGTACTAGTTCAGTGAAAATGGACGTCACACTATACTCCAAAACATATAAATGAACTAAAATTAAACAACATACAAGACTAACAAAGACCAGAGGCTCCTGACTTGGGACAGGCGCAAAATGCGGCGGGTTAAACATGTTTAATGATATCTCAACCCTCCCCTATACCTCTAGCCAATGTAAAATAAACAAACACACAGCAATACGCACAGTAAAAATCAGTTTAAAAGAGTCAGAGTCCGATTTCAGAATAGGTAACAAAAGAAACTAATCAAAATGACAATGATACATAAATTAACAAAGGAATACTAGCAGTTACTGACATGTCAGCTTCAGACCTCAATTAAACTGATTGGAAGATTATGTCTTCATCATATGAAAATCAAGCACAATCCCTTCCGTTAGGGGTTTAGTGTCATACCATTTGAGTCTGAGGAAGCAATATTAATTGTATGTAACAACAAATTCACAAATCAAGTACTGCTGAATGAAATCTGTATTTATCTTCCTAAAAAACGCCCCAACTTAAATATTGAAACTTGAAAGCCAAGAATGTGTACATATTCTAAAACATTAGAAGATAGCTGACCAAAAAGGACCTAAACAGAATACATGTAGCCGAATTCATGTACAGTCAATTTTGCCCGAAGGAGTCGGCACCTTTGTTTCTTTATAATTTCTTAATTTATGAACGAGGAATTTAAAATAAGTACGGTTATAAATCATATCAGTATCGAGGTACTGACTACTGAGCTGATGATACCCTCGGGGACTTACAGTTAACCAGCAGTGGTACCAACCCAGCGCTGAAGTGTCATGTATATTAAATAAGGAAGAACCTAAAATATTTCCAACATAAACTTTATACTTCAGATTATTAGCCTAAATACTATTTATCTGTTGTGCATTTTCTGAATAACAGACATAATTCTAAAACTCAATCTGACCAATGGAGTATGAAAATAAGGTCAAGGTGATTTGACATTTGTCAGAATATGACACATACCAAATATTATTGTTTGTTGAAAGTCATCTTTGTTATTTGGTCTTAGGTGGATAGTTGTCTTATTGGCAGTCATACCGCATCTACTTATTTTCATATTGTCAAGCATAGTTAATAAGTACCATACCTAATCGTGAAAACAGAACCTAACCGCTGGAGAACCAAAATTATATGTCAGACGGATATATACTTGTCACAATTAATACACACCATATATGGCCCTTTATAGCTTGCTGTTCGGTGTGAGCCATGGCTCCGTGTTGAAGGCCGTACTTTGACCTATAATTGTTTACTCTTTACACATTGTGACTTGGATGGAGAGTTGTCTCATTGGCACTCATACCACATCTTCTTATTTCCATATAACCTTGACCTGTTATGCATAGGAAGATTTATATTGAAATCTTAACCTAACCTTATCCCTGGTTACTTGGGTGTGAAAATGAACTCAAGGTTAGGAGATTACAATAGACTAACAAAGCATATGCATTAGCAGACTCAATACAAAATTTGATTAACGTATGTGAAATTTGATATAAGATATAATTTTAAGGTATTCACTTTTCATACTCCTGACGTCATTGGTAAAGTAATAGTAAATACCCAAGTTTTGCCGTCTGCAACTTTGGTAGCTTGTTACATATAAGATTGTGCAACAGAGTACATAAAGTTTATAAGTCTCCAATATTAGGTGTCCATTACTAGCCATGAACTCATCTAGGTTGCATTTCTGTAAATATCGACAATGCAATTTCCCATAGGAACTCCTTTTACGGCTAAAACTGTACTACTTTTACTATGATGTTTTAAAAAAATTATATCCTAGAATGGAAAGTTCGTATGCACTACTATTTTTTTCAAAGGTCAAAATATAGGGCTGTGTGGCATATTTTCAACGTTTATATGCCAGAAACTTCTAAGAGTTTAAACTTACACTAAGATTCTTTACTACCCCTACCTTGACTTTATGGTTTCCACAGATTTTAATTTGACCGATATGCATATGTATATTTACTGGTAACATTCCCAAGTTATGTCTCTACGAGATGAAACATAGAGATCATATCTGGGAACCAGTACGTAAACAGAATTATCTATGAATATTATATATCTCCCCAAAAGAGGCATGGTTTGAGAAACAGCGGTATTTACAAAGTGCAACCTATACTAACATTTATTCAACTAGAAAACTCTCTAAAAACACTTTTTCTCACAACAATACTTATTTATCAGAATTATAGCCTTAAAGAAATCACTGCATATACTCTAAGGTTTCTTTTACAGTACATTTCAAACCCCCACTCCTGTTTCACTTTTTAAAGAATTTGAAAACAAGACTTTAATTATTGCCAGCTTACCCTATTTGCATGTTTTCTGACATGAAATGTCTAGAACCTGTTTGAAACTATTCTGATAACAAATTGAAAGCATTTCAGAATACTATAAATGTAATGTTTAGCAGTTAATCATTCCAACATTCAAGATTATATGAAGTATCCAATCCTGCCTCTGTCTCCAGTCCACATCTTACTGTATGCCTATTTGTCAATGAAAGTTCACAATTTCTACCTCAAATGATCAGTTTAGAAATCTTGTCACAACAGTATCATCTCTTACCATATATCTAACATAATTTAGCTAATATATGAATTAGAAGTGTTTAAACAAAGCCATATTTGCAAAAGTTGTATGTATGAAGATACCAGTCTGATGTATGAATTCACTAAAAGTTTTATAGAAATGACTGCTAACATCTGATGTTTTCATAACTTCCAAGCACAGTTATTGTTTTCTCTACAAAAGACCTTTAAAATAATAAAGTTATAGCATTTACAAAATTTACAAGTTAAATTATCTGTTTTATGACCCAGGGGGTAGGCATTTTTCTCTGTTTTTTGCCCCTGGGACCTCAAATTTCCTAAATTATTCTGCTGTTTCTAGCAATATGGAATATTTAGAACATATTTAGGATAGAGCACACTATTTAAGTTTTATTTAGGTATTTTTGTATTTCTAGTTTGTATTTTTTTATGCCGCAGTCACAAAAAAGCACATTTAGATGTTACAGCTTACTTTTGGGTTACCAACAGGACTTGACAGCTTCAGACATACTAGTTTTTGACCTTTTGAACTGGACCAAATCACTACTTAACATAAAGATTCAGCACCCAAATTTTTTAACATGTAATTTCATCCCTTTACTTAATATTTCATGCATAAAATATAAAGAAATAAATTTGGAAAGTGTATGAACAAAATTTGCAAGTTATACACTGTCCACACTAGGGACTATATTTGTAGACAACGAAAATCTAAGGACGATAACTGTGTTCTCGGACCTAATAGTATAGAAAGACTTGACCGATTCTAATTAAACTTTGCATGACCTAATCTTAGGGAATTATAAGATAGTTGGCCAAGTTTCATGGCCATAGGATATATATCATAGAAACTATGGCTATTTTAATATTGAAATTTTGGATGTTTAATTTTGATGTTTAAATCAAATAATTTCAACTATCAAGATTTGGGCTTTAAAAATTTAAATATTGCAAAAATTTGCTTTTTAAATGCTCTTAGATATAATATATGAGGTATTAAAAGCAACTGAACACTCATTTGATTTATCAGATTTATTACAATTATTCAAAAGTCAAATTTATATGAGCCTGTGCCTGAAAATTGAGATTTTCGAATTAAGGGGAGCCTTACATAAACATGCATTTTTTCCAACCAATTTGAAGTTTTTGAAGGTTTTTTACCATAAATTATTCTTCCATATATATTAAATGTACTTTAAATTGAAAGAAAAGTTACAAAAAGCATACCACATGAGTATAAAATGGTCTTAGGTCATGCAAGACTGAACATTATTTAGAGTCAATTTAGGCCGTAGCTACATATTTACATATAAAAATGCATACAGAAGCTATAAGAAATGGAAATTTGTTACTTTTTGCTCATTTCTATGCTAAGATGTCATGATACAAGAAGTCTAATTGCAAAAGGACTCTTGCATTCAACTTTTTTTGCAGACAGTATGGTCTGATGCACAGTTTTTTCACTTTTCAATGGAAAACTTGCATGTAGTTTTAGTCTTAACTGGCATATATTTGAACCACATGCTATCCTACAGAAGAAAATAAAGGTAGTATATGAAATGGATAAGGTGCACAGATCATTGTCAAGTGCTTTTTTTACAGATTTAGTGAAATATTTATGATGGACTACAAATTTTATGTACAAAGCTCTTCACATTTCACATACATCAAACAGGCCGTTCGACCAGTTCCTAATTACAACACATTTTGCACATTTTTCTGTGATAATCTACTTTTTCTACATTCAGAGTTCACAAATGGTTAAAAGAATTTGAGTTAATCATAGAAACACAAATATCAAAGCATAAAAATCTGTCAGATAGAAAGTCAGCATGCCTCTTAGGCATAAAATGGAAACTGCTATAAAATGCTTATTTTAGCCGTATAATGCCAAAATGGGACATTTTAACAGAATTTCTTTCAAATAAAGATTTAAATCCTTTACTTTTATTGAATTTGGCAAATTGAAACCAGCAAACCATTCAGGGAAGTTGCCAAAGTCCAGAATCTTGATTTCTGAATGTCATCTCTTAGGCCCGAGAACACAGTTATTTCAGTAGTGCATTTCTTTTAGACAACAAATTCAAATTAAAAATCGCACCTGCTCTATCTCAAAAGATTTTTACAGTGTAGTGTACTACTATTGGGACAAATAATATCAAAATTATAGAAAAGCCTACCAGCTCTAACTCAAAATATTGACAATTCTATGTTAAGGGGGTCTAAAATTCAGTTTGACAGCTTCAGACATACTAGTTTTTGACCTTTTGAACTGGACCAAATCACTACTTAACATAAAGATTCAGCACCCAAATTTTTTAACATGTAATTTCATCCCTTTACTTAATATTTCATGCATAAAATATAAAGAAATAAATTTGGAAAGTGTATGAACAAAATTTGCAAGTTATACACTGTCCACACTAGGGACTATATTTGTAGACAACGAAAATCTAAGGACGATAACTGTGTTCTCGGACCTTATGGTCCAATATCCAAAATCTAAATAAATGGTTAGATTCAGCATATCAAAGAACCCCAAGAATTCAATTTTGATGAAATCAAACAAAGTTTAATTTTGGACCCTTTGACCTCAATGTGGACAAAGTTGATAACGGGGCCCAAAAATCAAAAATCTAAATACATGGTTAGATTCAGCATATCAAAGAACCCCATAGATTCAATTTTGTTGAAATCAAACAAAGTTTAATTTTGGACCCCGATTTGGACCAACTTGAAAACTGGGCCCATAATCAAAAATCTAAATACATGTTTAGATTCAGCATATCAAAGAACCCTAAGAATTCAATTTTGTTAAAATCAAACTAAGTTTAATTTTGGACCCTTTGGACCTTAATGTAGACCAATTTGAAAACGGAACCAAAAATTAAGAATCTAAATACAGGGTTAGGAATCTGATGTTCAGTAGTTGTCGCTTGTTAATGTGGTTCATAAGTGTTTTCGTTTCTCGCTTTTATGTAGATTAGACCGTTGGTTTTCCGCTTGAATGGTTTTACACTAGTAATTTTGGGGCCCTTTATAGCTTACTGTTCGGTGTGAGCCTAGGCTCCGTGTTGAAGACCGTACTTTGACCTATAGTGGTTTACATTAATAAATTTTGACTTGGATGGAGAGTTGTCTCATTGGCACTCATACCACATCTTCTTATATCTATTAGATTCGGCATATCAAAGAACCCCAATAATTCACAATTTTGGTGAAATCAAACAAAGTTTAATTTTGGACCCTTTGGACCTCAATGTGGACCAATTTAAAACGGGGCCCAAAATCCAAAAACTTAATACATGGTTAGATTCAGCATATTAAAGAACCCCAAGAATTCAAGAATAAAACCCCATTGAAATTGGTCAAGAAATACTGTGCAATTGAATATTTCTTGCTATTATGCAATATTGTACAATTGACAATTTCTTGCTATTGCGCAATATTGTGCTATTGGATATTTCTTGCTATTGCTAATACTGTGCAATTGAAGATTTCTTGCTATTGCGCAATACTGTGCAATTGAAGATTTCTTGCTATTGTGCAATACTGTGCAATTGAAAATTTCTTGCTATTGCACAATACTTATTATATAATAATTTACACATCCTGTTTGGTGTGTATCTCCTACCATATCATTATTATTTGCTTTTAAATATAAATCAGAAATAACCAACTTAAAAGGAAAATTTTAAAAGAAAAAAAAGGAAAAAAAAAATCCCCCAAATTTTTGAACCCCTTATGATTCATTACCCCAAACTCAAACCCAGCTTTCCCTTTGTGATATGGAACCTTGTAGTACAATTTCATAAAGATCCATACACTGACAGACAAGTTATTGTCCTGAAACAAGAAAATGCTTGTTTTTTGCCCTTTTGGCCCCTAATTCCTAAAATTTTGAGGCAATTACCTCCAAAATCAATCCCAGCCTTCCCTTTGTGGTATGGTACCTTGCAGTACAATTTCAGAGATCCATACACTTGAACACAAGTTATTGTCTGGAAACAAAACACCCTACCAATAATGTTCAGGAAGGATCTATGAGTTTCAATGACTGCGAAGAGTAAATATAAGCACTTCTAAACAATCTAAATTACAAATATGCATATATTATGAATTTATTTTGCATTCAGGGCTTTAAGTAAACTATGCATACTGTAAACTGTGAATTTATGCTGAGTCATCATAGTTAAGGCCCAGGATTTTCTCAATCTTCATGAAATATTTATAAAACTTCATATTTGAGTTAATTTCATTAAAATCTCTTAGATAAACCAGATTTAGTGAAATTCTGTATGTTCTCTTTTTTCACCCAATATAGGTTGCATTTCTGTAAATATCGACAATGCAATTTCCCATAGGAACTCCTTTTACGGCTAAACTGTACCACTTTTACTATTCTCTATGAGATGAAACATAGAGATCATATCTGGGAACCAGTATGTAAACAGAATTAATTATCTATGAATATTATATATCTCCCCAAAAGAGGCCTGGTTTGAGAAACAGCTGTATTTACAACTTCTAGCATATGTTGTTTTAACACTTCATTATTATGGTCTATCTAGGTCCTTTACTGTCCTTCATCTCAGTGACCATTGCAATGACAAAACTATTGTATGAAGTTGATTTATGATTTCTGTGTGCATCCAGTGGCAAATATTACATTCATATTTATTTAAAATAATTAATATATACCATTGTAGGTTTGTTCTGAAAATTTGTTGGATAAGGGAGCAACCATTTAACTTCAAAGGGGGTTATGGTTTTTTGTCTTGAGTCAGAAAAATTTGCTTGCGCAGAGTTGTTTATTGACGCTATCAAAAATTTTTTTTTTTTTTTTTCAAAATTTAACACTATAAGGTATGAGGAAAATTTGGATTCGGAATATTTTTTTTTGTCATCTGCTTGACCACAATATTTTTTTTTCATCAAATTGGGTATCAGAATATTTTTAGGAAAAAACCATAACCCTACCCACCCCTGAAGTTAAATGGTCCTTTCCTTAGGGAATCTCCAGTCCATCAACAAATGGCATGTTTGGAAGGTTGAACTATTTTGTAGTGCAAGCTCAGGACTCCTCTTCATAGTTGTGGTTAAGAGTTCTATAACTAACTTACTATTCACAACAATTTATCTTTGGTGTATCATTGTTTCATTGGCAATCAAACCAAATCTCCTTATTTTTATATTGAGATATTTTCATTCATATAATATCTTCAAGAGTGTAGATTAGACTTTTTTCTGCGGTGTGCAAAATGTAAATGCATCCCCTAGTAGGGTTATCTGTTTCTTGTAGTTTGATTGTTGTTGACCTGGTCTCCTGCTGTTACTGATAAAACAAATGGAAAATATCTGGAAAAAACTAACAAGTAGGCTTCACTTAAATTTAGACAGGCATATAATTTTGATGCACCAGAAAACATTTTTTATAATTGGGTTTTTATATATATAATTTTTGTATTTTTTAACCTGATTCTATGGTTTTAATCTTGCGTTCACAGCATATAAAACAACAAAGTACACATGAAAAATAATTTATTGCAGATTATATGCATCAAAATAGTTAGTACAAACCATGTATTGCACAAAATGTAAGAAAAAAATTAACAAAGAAATCAATAACCTATTAAGTATTTGCATAAAACAACCAATATTTAAATCATGCTGAACAAGAAAAAAGTGGAAAACTTTAAATTAAAAAGAAATGAACGCCAGTGGACAATATGTTGCAGACTATACCCCTAACATGATAGAGTGTTATTGCATGAATAATAAATATGGGTAAATATTGTCCAGAGTAGATTTTTAATATGCAGGAGTATGTGAGTACAATTGATATTCAACAAGGGATAGTTTTCACCAATATTTGTGCAATAAACCTTTATTGTCCTGCAAAGCTTGAAAGACTGTGTAAAACATATTTTTGTTACAATTTTTTGTGTAGGACATTAAATAACCCAAAACTGACTAAGATATTGGTATTAATTCAAATCTTCCACCTGGCATCACCACAGATCTTTGCTGAAAACCTGTACAAAAAAACCCGCCAACCTTTACAAATATTACACATATTTGCTGACTCAAAAATGCACTAGCTGACTTGAATTTTGAATTTGAAGTTGAGCTCACTTGGAGCAGACGTTGGAAAATACATACTACTTCAAAGAATAAAATTCTCATGATAAAAAAAAGTATCTTCAAAGGAGTGGGGCCAATAAGGCCCTGATTTGGCCTAAATATTTGTACAAATTAAAAGTTGTACTACATGTTCTTAAATTTGTCCAAACTATACTATAGTATAAGGGGTTAAGAAAATGTAAACAAATTTCTCATTTATCGAGTTAACATGGCAACAAACCATGACAAAATGGTTATATTTGTTTTAATTATTGATTTTCCTTATTTTGCATCAACCTTTAAGTATTTTTTGGATTGGAAAAGTACATGAACAACCAAGAAACAACTTTATATTAGGTGCAAATAGCTATGATAAAGCTTCTGTAAAATTATTTTGTTTTTCTTGGCTGCGCACAATGTTTCCACATAAAAATTTGGATAGAAAACTGCATAAATTCAGTAGTTTTCTTCTTTTTCATGAGGGGCCTCAGTGGCTGAGAGGTCTAAGTACCAAGAGAAAAAGTAGTCGAACTACTGTATCTAGCCTGTCAACACTGAGGTTGTGAGCTCGAATCCAGCACATGGAAGGTGTGTTAAGACTCCAATCCTAATTGACTATGATTGTCAGTTTTCCTACCGAAGGTCAGTGGTTCTCTCCCTCAAATAGCATAATAGTGCTGAAAGTGGCGTAAAACGCTAATCAATCAATCAATAAATCTTTTTCATGAAAAAGATACATATTATGACATCATAACATCAAAAGTCGTGTGTAATTCATTTATTTTTATTGATCCACTGCATTTCCACACATGATGTGCAAATTGAAGTAACTCTCAAAATCTTTATTTTCTGCAGCCAAAAATGGGTCTGAATGCCCCTACTCCTTTAACATTTCATAAGATTAAGTATAATATAATGTATGTAAACAAATAAAAATTTTGCATCTGTAGTTATAAAATAAGGGAACAATCATTTAACTTCAAGGAGGGGAGGGGGGTTATGGGTTTTCCTAAAATATATATTCTGATCCCCAATTTGATGAAAAAATATATTGTGGTCAAGCAGATGACAAAAAAAATATTCTAAATCCAGATTTTCCCCATACCTTATTGTGTTAAATTTTTCTGACTCAGACAAAAAACTAAACCCCCCCTTGAAGTTAAATGGTTGCTCCCTAAACAACTTTGAGCATACAAACTATGTGAAGCACAATGATAAATATATAGTGCACACAATCTCAACATTTAATCTTTAATAAAATTATTCATCTAACAAGCATTATGCAATATTAAAAAAAAGTTCCCAATGATTATAAAAACTGAATTACAGTTTGTGACTCATATTCTTACAATAACTTGGTTACCAATGACTATATCATCTGAATACTAAAATAGACAGTAATGCACCAAAAATAGTGGATCCATTAAAACCATGAATTTTATATGTCTATGTTTAATAACATCCCATATACAGTACTATAGTGAATAACAGTGACTTATTATAATTCTAAAGTGAAAGTAGAAATACATGTCTGTACAATCAAACACAATTGTAAAGTGAAAGTAGAAATTTATGTCTATACAATCATATACTGATTTCATAACACATGGTATTCTCATAGCATCTGTAATAAGAAAACAAGTAAATTAAAATTTTCACAACCTGGCTTTAACAATAAAGGCACAAAAAGCTAGCAACTACTATTGACTATAACTGTTTAGAAGGCTTTGCTTCAACAATTTTATTTTACTTCGAAGTAGCTAATTTCTACTCAAATCTGCAGATAAAATTTTCTTATAGATTCAAGGTTGATGCATTTTTATAATTTTCCATCCCAGTAATTATTATTTCAAAGGCTAATAACGTTTTAGATTGTTCCTGTAAATAATAAGAAGAGAATGGAGAATGAGGGTCTAGATGGGGGGGTTCTTCAATTCCGTATTCTTTTTAAATTTTTTGCCATTTTTTCTTTTCTTTATATTTCTTGCCCATATTTTTTCCCCATAATTCTCTATTCTTTATATTTTAGCACCCCATTATTCTCTATTCTTTTTTTTTTGGGGTCCATTTTTCTCTGTTCTGTAAACCCCTTTCCAGACCCTCATACCACATAGAATACTTTTTATATGTGCTAAGACACTCATCATGATAAAAATATCATAGTACTGCTAGCAAACTTATTTTTAGTAGATACTTCATTCAAGTTTACTCCTTTGTAGCCAACATCACAGGGATTTATTTTCACAATTTTTTTCTTTGTTGGGTGTATATTCATTTTCATACACTGTAAATGATTTTAATTCACGTTATTTTTCTACTCTTGAAAGTTGAGTAATAATAAATCACAAAGTAGAAATTAGTATTTAGTTACATATTGCAATTAGTGGCACTGTTTTTTCTTTCAATAACAATCATGAAAATTTCATATCATTAAATGCATGGTATGCTATTGAAAAATCACAACAAATTTCTATGTAACACACAATTGCAATGTTTTGTAACAAATTTTATGCTCACAACAAATATGGATGAAATTTGGGCCCCATAAAAAAAAATTTATTAACATTAGACACAACACATAAGATATGCATTGCACGCTGAAATAGTTGAATTAGGTAACAGTTCAATGTCAAGTAAAGGAGCTACCATTTGATTTTATGGGGGCTAGGATGAAAAATTTTTCTCCTGCATTTTTTTTAGTTGTAATCTCTGTCCTGCCTTTTTATTTTTCACTCTATTCGGTCCTGCCTTTTTTTATTAGTTTATCCTGACTTTTTTACATAAATTGTCATCCTGCCCTTTTTTTTTTTGCAAAGTTGCTCATCCTGCCTTTTTTTCAAATTTCATTCTAGCCCCCCTCCATAAAAATCAAATGGTAGCTCCCTTACTCTGAAACTGACATCCTAGTTAAACCACACTTTAAAAATGCTTACATTAATCTTTGAATGAGTTTACATACAAAAATTTTGAAGAATTCATTATGCTGAAAAATAAACCTGACCACTGAAGCATTAAAGTAAGGTGAATATCATGGGATGTAAAATGCATGACCTCAAAGTGAAATAGGCATTAATTATACCCAATGAATCAACCTATAAAAAAATATTTTTGTCCTTTCTCACAAACTTACTGAGAAACATAAGTGTTTAATCCTGAAACCTTAACCTCAACATCGAAACATGAGAAATACTTCAAGAGCATAGGGCATAATAACATATTTCCCCACACAAAAAGTGAACATATATAACATTGTTGACCTGTCATATATACTTACTAAAGAAAAGACCTAATGCAGATACCTTACACTAGCAAAATAATCATGAAAAGTACATCATGTTCACAATGACTGGATGAAGGTCTTATAAAAAACAGTCTCAATACAAAATGTGAAGGTGTGTGTAACTATTAAGATTTCTACAAACAATCAGAAACAAGATGTATCTAAGACTAAATGGCCAGGTTGCACAGTGTTTTGAAGAATGGTGAACAGTCATGAACTTTTAAATATATGGAAATATAGAATATATAAAATTGGGAGAAATCTTAAAACTCCATTATTGGAGTTGCATAACTTCAACAGGTTTGCAAACTATCTGTAACAATCTGTAAAAATTCAAAAATAGGAGATACATAACTTCATTATGTATTTAATCTTTTCTGTGAAGTTTCAGGGATCTTGTTCGAAAACTGTAAGAGTGAATTTAGCGATTACACAAAATAGGTACAATGATTTGCTGATAACTAAGTTCCAAAAGCTGGAAAAATAGGAATAAAATTTCTTCAAACAATTCCATAATAACAGGTGCCTTACATTTACATGTTAGTGATGTGTCAATGAAGTTTAAGGATGTGGGTGGAAAACTGTAGTATGAGTTGATTACACAAATTTTACTGAAAAATGACTAAGTTCCAAAGTCTGGAAAAATCGTGAAAAATTGAGAAAACAATTCCAAAACGGCAAGTGCAATCTTTCTGTAATTTTTCAAGGATATGGACTGAAAACCATAGGATGAGATGATAATGGTACACAAACAGGAAAAACTCCCTGTTCCAATCTGGTTTTACAATTACGGCAAAAATAAGTACTGGCAATTAAGTTTTCCATTTTCTGAAGAAGTCTCTTGGAATTTTATTATAAACAAACCCAACCTTTTGCATCCCATTCAAATTTTGCTATTGTGTCATGCTTGACTTACATAAATCCATCTATACTGTAATAAGATGTTAGCAAAGAAAGAAAAAGATTAGATAAAGCAGCAAGGCAGGGATGTGCTCCAATCTATATATCTCCAAACTGGTGAAGCTGTTAGCAGCAAAAAGTTATAGAAAACCCCTATTAAGATCAAGACTGTCAAGACACTAGGATAAGTAGAATTTTCATACTGACCTCATTTCTTCTTTTTCTGAAATTTATAAGGTTATTTGTCAACTGGACATTTAATTTTAAAGTTAGTTAACATTTTAAAGTATTCAATTTTTTTAACTGTTTCACTTTTGTTGTTGTTTTTTTTTTTCAAAAATGTTTTTGTTGTAGAATTGTTTGAATAAGATACCTCCATTCCCAATCAGAACTTAATACTTTTTTTTGCTTTGATAAGAAATATGCAAATCGTCATTAAATTTTATTTTATCCCTATGATAAATTAAGTCAGCTTTTTACTTCCCTTGTTTTCACCCTATTTTAAAACATCAATCAAATGTTATACTTCACAATTTTTTCAAACCTTTCCAGAACAGTATAAAAATTCTACTTTCCCATTCTTATGAAATGTCATTCTTTCACAAGATGCAGGGTAAAACTTGCATAGAAATTAAATTTCTACAAAAGCATTTACTATTCTTAAAAGCTGTCAAAATATTTACATTCTTATAACATGAGATCATGGAATGATAAGTAATTAACACAAGAGTGCACACGCTGAAATGTCTCGCCTTCTTTACTAATCATTGATATTATGTTGATAGTCCTAAATATAAAGCTTTATTACAACTGTCACATAAACTTAACATTAACCAAGTAAACTAAACATTGACCAATGAACCATGAAAATGAGGTCAAGGTCAGATGAACCATGCTAGGCAGGCATGTACAGCTAACAATTCTTCCATACAACAAATACAGTTGACCTATTGCTTATAGTTTAAGAAAAACAGACCAAAACACAAAAACTTAACACTGAGCAATGAACCTTGAAAATGAGGTCAAAGTCAAATAAAACCTGCGTGACTGACATATAGATCATAAAATATTTCCATACACCAAATATAGTTGAACTATTGCATATAGTATTAGAAAAAAAGACCAAAACTCAAAAACTTAACTTTGACCACTGAACCATAAAATGAGGTCAAGGTCAGACGACACCTGCCAGCTAGATATGTACACCTTACAATCATTCCATACACCAAATATAGTAGACCTATTGCATACAGTATAAGAAAACAGACCAAAACACAAAACTTAACTATAACCACTGAACCATGAAAATGAGGTCAAGGTCAGATGACACATGTCAGTTGGACATGTACACCTTACAGTCCTTCCAT
This sequence comes from Mytilus coruscus, assembly GCA_017311375.1. Classification (NCBI taxonomy): domain Eukaryota; kingdom Metazoa; phylum Mollusca; class Bivalvia; order Mytilida; family Mytilidae; genus Mytilus; species Mytilus coruscus. Next base: position 34,509,845 of record CM029602.1, read on the forward strand.
ACACCGAATATACTAGACCTATTGCTTATAGTATCTGAGATATGGACTTGACCACCAAAACTTAACCTTGTTCACTGATCCATGAAATGAGGTCGAGGTCAAGTGAAAACTGTCTGACGGGCATGAGGACCTTGCAAGGTACGCACATACCAAATATAGTTAGCCTATTACTTATAATAAGAGAGAATTTAACATTACAAAAAATCTTAACTTTTTTTTCAAGTAGTCACTGAACCATGAAAATGAGGTCAAGGACATTGGACATGTGACTGACGGAAACTTCGTAACATGAGGCATCCATATACAAAGTATGAAGCATCCAGATCTTCCACCTTCTAAGATATAAAGCTTTTAAGAAGTTAGCTAACACCGCTGCCGCCGCCGCTGGATCACTATCCCTATGTCGAGCTTTCTGCGACAAAAGTTGCAGGCTCAACAAAAACCGTCACTGTCTTAAATAGAGGTGCTACTCCTTCTTTGTCAGCTAATGTCTCTGCCACACTTGACGATGCATTTCTTCACAAAACATGCTTCTTGTTAATTAGCATAGAAGGTAGCCATTGGGATATCAGAGTTCTCGAAATCCTTTTTCCATGGCTGTCCTTTGAAGAAAATCTGCTGGTCCTCACTATTATTTCTATTGCAAAATACCAAAATTGTGTAGGTCCTTTGCAAAATTTTGGTGGTAAAAACCTTCGGACCTCTTCTCTTTCGAGAACTCTGGGGATTTATAGCCTTTATAAAAAAATCTATGACTTTGACATCGGTTTGGCAGAGCAATCAGTCTGATAAAGAAGCAATTTGAGCCTCAATTTCAGATTGTAAATCTATCACTACTGACTTGTATTTACAATTATAATTAAAACATGCATGATATATATATATATATATATATATATATTTTTCAAAAAATCTTCACAAACTGGCTTAACCCTGTTTTAAATTAAATGCATTATTAATAACTTTGTATAAGCAGCTATTCCCACATCCATTGTACTGAATCAAAAAAAAAAAAAAAAGATGAAAACTGATATTATAAGCAACCCGCTTGCTTAAAATGCTAACCATTTTTCCACAAATCCTTCTCAACCAAATAACATTTCAACCAGATTTGTATAGTGTGAACAGACAAATTGGAAATAATTTTCTAAGACTTCTACAGTCAGTATGAAAAAAAATTTGAAAAAAAATGAATTTCAAATGCGAGAATAAGGTGGTACCCAACACCTTGACTAATATTAATTTGGCTCGTTTAATTTTCCTAAAATTTTGACAAAATGTTTACTTTGACCCTTTGACAAAAATATAAAAATTTCAAATAATTTGAACCAACCACTTTATCAGAAAAAATTCACTGGTTATATAGCAGTTTGACAAACACTAATTTTGATCATTGAGAAGCTTAATATTTCCTTAACAATACAACATGATTAAAACGTTTAGCTGATTTTTACAGAGTTATCTCCCTGTAGTGTTAGGTACCACCATAACTACCCTAAAGTTCATCAGTTTCAAAATGCAAATATTTCAGTGAGGACAGCATGGTCATACAAATAATGTTGAATATTTAATGAATAGCACCAAAAAAGTTTTACAGTACTAAAGTTACATATTTATAAGGAAAATAGATAAAATACACATATAGTTGTAGCATTAGACAAAATAACATATTTCAAGAATATGAAACAAAAAATACACAACTTCCATGAAAAACAAGGATACAAAATAATACACGACTACCATGAAAAACAAATCATCAACATTAATAACATTGTTATAATAAGAAAATAGGAAAAAACTTAGGTCCCATTAAAAATAAAACTAGAACACTGGTAAAATTTGGTGGTGAACTAAATCATGAAAAATGAATGAAACATACTGTATAAAGGAAGACAAAATATTTGTGATGATAAAAAGTGGCAAGGTTATAAAATATATATTTTCAGTTTGGCACAATGAAAATGGTCCCGAAAACTAAAGAAAATTATGCATGAAAAATTTCATTCAGATATAACGTGCATGCTTTTAGTAGAAATAAAATGACATTCCCTAAAGCTGATACTTTCACTTACATGTAACAGTAAATATATTCTTACATCATGTGACCTCTTTCCATGCCCATAATTTTATACTAAGAAAATCAAGTGTTCTTGTAGAATCTGATTGAAAACTGTTTATTTGAACATTTAAAAATTACTTTCATATAAGTACAAACATAAGACAAGATATGTAACAGGCTAATTTTGGTAAAAAATAAAAATGGCAGTTTATTCCACTTTTTTGCACACTATTCTATATTCTGAAATCCCCATCCAAACCCTCATGTAAGCCTATAAAAATATGCATTATATTCACATGAGGATTATATTCTATCCATTATAAAATCTCATGCTACGTAGTACTTCTTGCAGGGCAGTTTAAAATCAATTTTATTCATTTTCTTCATGATAAAGTTAGCCTAACAACTAAATCATTTCCTTAGTAAGAAATCAAATTTTAAGAAAATATTCATCGATTCAGCTTTCAGTAAACTGCTGTTTGCAGTAACTCAATGACTGACATAAGAAGCCACTCTATGAAATATGAATCCTATGGTATTTTCATTCTTAGTGTAACAAATCTATGAGAGTGTGGACACATAAACATGGGGAATATATAACAAGTTTCAATGTTAATTAAAAAAAAACATGTAGCAGGAATTTATTTAGTTTCAGAAGTGACCAATCACAAATGTGCATGTTTTTGAACAAAAAAAAAAGTATTCTAAAGTGAACACTCTATTTTATTGCAGTTACTGGCCATGCTGAATTCAGAGTGGTTTGATAATCTTTTAAAAGCAGTCAAATATATATCATAACTTTTCAATCGAACATGCAATCTTGACCAGTATACATGGGCAACAAAAAGTCAATACATCAAGCCATTGTACCTTTTTACTAGTCAGTTATAATTTCTTCAAGGGAGACAATTGATGAAACTGGTTGCTGTTTAAAATAAATAAATCTTATAACAGTATGATGTTCTTAAAATGGTTATATTTAAAACAATTAAAATGAATACTTATATAAAAAAAAATCTATATTAAGCACTTAAAAACGTTATTGGCAGGACTAGATTTTAATTTAATAACTAGAAACACGTTTATAAGTATGCACAAATATAAAAATCATGATTTGCCCAGACACCACTCTGATCAATATGAGATTCATTGCATTGTTTTGTTCAGTCAAAGTTCAGGTCATGAACAGTCAAAGTTCAAAGTTCATACAGGGTATAACATTGCTACAACACTCAGTTCTATATAAACCCAAGTACTTCAATGCATTGTGCACTTTCTTATACAGTGAAACCTGTCTAAACTGAATCTTGCATAAACTATAAACCTGGCTAAACCAAACTTGTTCTTAAGCCCAGTCATATCAAATTATATGTGTTTTGAACCTGATGAAACCAAACATCTACCAAAACCGAACAACATCTTAAGTCCCGAAGAGGTTCAGTTTAGACAGATTTCACTGAAATTAAATTTAAACAATTTGACATGATCCGTTTCTAGAAGCTGTTGCACCACGAAAGCTTAAGATTTCAAAGCACTATGAATGTCAACACACACACACACACACACACACAGACAGACAGACAGAGGTGAAAATACTGAAATGGTATGAGTCTTTTTGAAATGAAAGATAATATTGACATAATTGGTAAGACATGAAATCCTGGTTTGGGCCACCAAAAATGAGGACATAAGATGGTTTTATTTCCATTTCAGAATGAAAAGGAGTTAATCTATTGCAAGTTATCTCCCAAAGGTTATCAACCAAGAAGATCCTTTCTTCCGATTTTTTTTTCTACCGAATGAATTATGCATCGGCATCTGGTATGTCTGGTATATCGATTGCACAACTTGTGTCACGTTCTTTGTCTTCGAAACAAACTCTCTCCACAACATCACTTTCATTGGGAGTATTCACAACAAAATCACCCTTGTTGGGAGTTTTCACAACAGCATCACCTTCGTTGAGAGTATTCACAACAACATCACCTTCGTTGAGAGTATTCACAACAACATCACTCTTGTATGGAGGTTTCACCACAATACCTCCCTCAGTCAATGTTTCATGTGGTGCCGCCGACATTGGTGAACTATGAACTATAACGTCAACTTGATTTACTGAAACGGGACTTGCGGCCATGTTTTCATCTGAAAATGAACGTTCTTGTTGTGCTATGTGTAAATAGGGACTACTTAAGTTGTCTATATTTTTTTCAGGTGTTTCATTTTCAATTGTGTTGTCTGTAAGTTCTACTTCATAAAAATCATTAGATATGGGATCACCCATATACGGTACCTCTTTGTAGCTCTGATAATCCTCTGACAGTAATAGTCATCATAGTTTATTGGATTCTGGTCATGTTCTCTGAAATAAAGAAATGAACAATTTTCTAACATATTGCTAAAATTGGTAAACATGTGGTGAAAGAATTACTGTAAGTTCAGAAATTATTGCGATGTTTTTATTAATGCGAATAATGCAACTTGATGATTATCGCAATAATAAGAACTTGCATTCAGATAGATATCTGATACATATATCTGTATACAGATTTTCCTGAAATCGCAATAATCAATCTTGCATTTTTGTTCATTCTTCAAATATTGCAATAATAAATACACGCAATAATTTCTGAATTGACAGCATTCCTTGGTTAAATTCTCTGAAATAAAGAAATGACAATTTCCTAGAATATTGCTTACATTGGTAAACAGGTGGTGAAAGAACTATTCCTTGGGCACCAGACAGAACCTGGATCTTTGGTTCCCTACCTTTAATTCTGCAAGGTATAACAGGTGGAATAATGTTGTTTCAACACGGTCAAATCTGACCTGCTCCAGGGGGTTTTAACGGGCGACCTTGCGACCTGACATATCATTTAAAGGACCTGTGACCTTTAAAAATGTTCAGAACGATTTAAATAAATGTTTTGTTTGCTTAAAAGTGACCTAGTGACCTGAAGCAACTTTTAAAGTTTAACTTGTAACCCTACTGTAGCCCAAAAGTCTAGTTTTCCCAAGAAGTTAGTAATCATTTCCTAAATATAAGTGTGAGACTAATTCATTCTTTTATAGATACAAATGTTTGGTTTGGAAGTTTGGTTGTAGAAAACTTATTACAAACAGTATATCACATCCTAATGTTTATGGTGATGTTGTTTATAGAACACTTCAATTTAGATCCATTTAATCTTATTGATCCTTTGAATAAACTTATTAAAAAGGGTAACAATATAACACTTTATTAAGATTTTTTAATACTATAAATTCAGAAATTATTGCATTCATCTATTATTGCTATTTTTAAGAAATGGACAAAATGCGATATTATTATTGGGATTTCAGGAAAATCTGCATACAGATGAATGTATCAGATATCAAAATGCAAGTTCTTATTATTGTGATACTCACCCAGTTGCATTATTCTCAATAAAAAAAAACTCACATTAACTTCTGCATTTACAGTATTGTTTTTATCGGTACTAACATTGATTTTGTAATCAATAAATTAAAACATAACTAAATATGTATTTATTAAAACATAACTAGATATGTATTGTTATACAGTTATTGTTAAGTGGGTAACTGAGGATGAAGGGCAAGACATTTGGACTGACACTGGAAAGGAGGTTATGCAAGGTAGGAATATAATATTTACTTTGAAAAAGATGAATTATGGACCTAAAAGTGTTATTATAAGGGTTTTGTATATGGCAGTCTACGTACACAGGGTAACAAACTCCTGAATATGAATGAGTTTTATTTTATACTGAACATGCAAATGGACACTGTCTCAGCACAGGTCTTACTGCCAAATGGGAGTATTCCAGTTTCCATATTTCTACTCACCCTTGGGTTTTAGAATACTCTTGGTTATGAGTTATATTTTGTATTGTTTTATGCCGACAAGCAAGGTTGTAAGGACTAAAACATGAGAAATACAAAAAATTCTCAGCAATACCATATGCCACAATATCTCTTTCCTGCATATCCACAATCATATCTATATACACAGTATATTTCTTTTTAAATTATCCGACCACACTGATTTTATAAATAACTGAATGGGTATAAATGGCAAACAGATACAAAACAACACTTCAGTAATCTTTCACTGGACAGGATGTAGAATCTGTAGCTTGCCAAATAAACACATACCTGTTGTAAATAGAAATGGCTATGCTTGCAGGATGTTGAATAGGGAGTGGAATCTGTAGCTTGTCAAATGTGGCTGCTTTCCTATCTTGTTTCCATGGCCATGACCTTGGCCTACAAAAACAAAACAAACAAAATGGTAATGGTTTATATCAAGCAGATTTCTTGAACCTTACACAAATTGATATTCTTTGTTCATTAACTCAAAAGTTGTTTGAGATTTTGAATAATAAATAATTCAGACTTTACAAATATAACATTGTTTTACATGTAAGTATAATATTGGTCACTTCATTTTTTTTCTCTAAAATTTTAAAGTGAGAATTCTTAATCTTAAACTAGTTATGAGTTTTATGGTAAAATTCGCAGGAATCTGCATGGCCTCCACTCCTACTTTACAGAGGTGAAAGTAAATAGTTCAATCTGTTATTTAATGGTTGTGATGTAATGCAGGAAAGACAAATATGATTTTTTTTCCTTTCATGAAACACTGCACCAATTAGCAATATTTGACTCCATCTATTTTCAGTATGACTCGCACAATCTAATTCCAAGGACTGTCTATTTCAGTATGACCCTCGCAATCTAATTTCCGTATGACAATGACATTTTATAAGGTAAAAACTGTAATATAAAACTTTTTGACAGTGATACATCATATAGCCAGCAATTTGAATTTACACTTGCAGCTTCATCATTGTCTGCCCACACTGGTGAACCATCTGAAGATCCAAGTCATTTCTTTATTTAATGCTGAGATTATGATATTCATAGACAGGTACTTCAAAATGTTTTTGAAGAACTTGCCATCAGTTTTAATGTGCAAAATATTCTTTAAAACTGATATGAATCCAATAAAATAATATATATAAAATAACAATTGTAATATGTGAGATTTATAACTTGTATATAAATTAGTACATTGTAGTAACTATTATAAGATTGTTTGTTTGTAACTTCCTCAACCAGAGTTCAATCAATTTAACCATTTGAGAAAATAATGTTTGACAGTTCAATTACCTTGGGTGAGCAATAGTTCAGTATTTATTTGATTTTCACATAAACAATAATTAAAGTGAAAAAGACATACAAATAAACATAATAAATAAGAAGGGTTGTCAATAAGAGTGACCATCTGATGTAAAATACACATTGCAGTACTTTGTAGCTCACCTGCTCCAAGGGCAAAGTGGGTACTACTCATTACTTTCACATTGTATCTCATAACTCAATTGAATTAACTTTATTCATTTCTTAACCATCCATTTTCAAAAGAATCCACTAATTTACTTTTGGGAACAAGATAACCTGAAGAAGTTTTATCACAACAGATGATTTACATTCTATATTATTATAAATCAGATTTTCTGTGATAATTTAATCAAACATGATAAACTTTACCTCCTTGTAGCAAATGCTGCTGTAGCATGGATTACACGACTTGGATTGAAGATATCTAGATCTGCACTTGGTCTTTTGACGGCTACATCACCTTAAATCATAACAGAAGTTTCAGAATTTTATGTTGTATGAAAGACTATAGACAAGATAGAAACAAAAAGTATATTTTGCATATATCTGAATATAAGTGATTTATCGTTTTCTGGGTGGCTGAGTATTTGTGAATTATTCTATCTCGAATGACTAGATCTTCTTTGTTGACTCTCTAGGTATCTTAGATGATTTAATCCTGAAAATAACTGAGTACACATATCTGCTTCAAATATGGTGACTAGGTAGTTTTAACTTATCTACTAAAGATTACATTTTTTATTTTTTTATATTATGCTAGATTTATGAATAATCTAAAGTTCATAATTTTCCTGAAACAGATATTTTAGTTGTCAGGACATTATCCCAAAAATGTTAAAACATAAGACTATTTTTGCCTTACTGTCTGGTTACTTGTTATAAATTGGAAATATGGACTACGGTGGAAAGTTGTCTCATTGGCCATCACACCACATCTTCTCATTCTTATATGGGTGTTTTTAATTGATGACTTTAAACATGTGTGACTTACCTGAAGTTGAATGGACTTCAGTTACAATGTCTAAGTCATCATGGAAGTCCCCAGTCTTCACCATTTCCACATATCTTCCTAGATGTAAATGCTGTACCTGAGAAAATAAATATTACAGATTTGTACACAGAATTAGAATGTGTTCTTTGAAGTTGCTTCTGCAATATAAAACTGCAGTATTAGTATAAGGTTTTAAAAAAAAAATAGTTTTTGGCTTTATATAGACTATATATTAATAAATTAATAATTAAAACCACTACATACAAGGCTATTGTAAGGTGGAACCTTTCAAAATTGTTGGGGTGGAGTTAAAATAAGTGGCTTGGCAAAGTAAGGAATAAAGACATGATAAGAGCAAGACACAATGCAGTCATATTTGGTCAAAGGGTGGTAGAATTCTTTTTCATGGGTTCAACTCAAAGCTGGGTTTAACCAAAGAGTAAATAAAGAGCTGCGACATGAGTGCATGATACACTTGTTGCTTTTTCAAGGAATAAAGTTCCATTACTCCTCAATGTCGTATCAGAAATTTATAAAAAAAAAAACTAAAGAGAGCTTATTCTAATAGACATAAACCAGTCACCAAATTTTCATGAAAACTGCTCAAAGCATTTTATGAGTTATAATCCGAAAACTGGAAAATCCCCCCTTTTTTAATCCCACAACTTGGAAACGTAAAATCTAAAATTTATAAAAAAACGAAAGGCAGTTTATGTCAATAGATATAAACAATTCACCAAAGTTTCATGAAAATTGGTTACAGCTTTTTTTGAATTATTGTGTGACATGTTGACGACGGACGGACGGACAGACCACAGTATACCATAATACAGCCTGTAAACGTGTGTATAAAAACTGGTATTTGGTTCTATAGGTGAAGGAAGCAGTATCCATGAGTAAGAGTAAAGATTGGTTTGTATGGAATATCAGAAGTTAGTTTTTAATATTCCTGTGAACTGTTACCTTGTGAAGTAGAAAATTATTATTCTTACTTAGCATGTCAGTCATGTGTAAAGTTGGGTATATACAACATCAACTTGTTACAGTCCCAAATATGCATGTAACATTTGCAGCTGGATATCAAACACCAATCCATATACAGTAAGAGCAGAATTTTTCATTGGGATTTTAATTTTTATCATTTTTTTTTTTTATATATAGACATTATCAACAAATTAAAACCCCAACCAAATTCTAACTTATAAGGAATATTACCTGCACATAAGAGAAATCATTGAAATTATGAATAAACACAAAACCATAAAATTTCAACCCCACGAAAATGAATATTTATATAAACAGACAAGGACCATAACTCTGCACAAAATTATCAGACCGAAAAAAAAATTTGAACTTGATCTGTAACTTGTCATGATAAAACTATATACCAATTATTAATCAATATCTTCAAGCATGATGAAAAAAGTGTGGAAAACACTCTAACAGTAGATATGATTAATAGTTCTCTAAAATTAGATATGATGTAATACAATGTATATTTATTTTCAAGTTATAATCAAATATAATTAATAGTTCCAAATATTTTTCTTTCATTTGTCACAAACTAATATAGATTTGTAACTTATCTATTAAATGTCAACAACTTTTATCTATACACAATGTAATATAATGAAATATATACCTTAATAAAATAGATTATTATCTTTCACTTCATAATTTTTTTATGTATATAGCATTCAGAAAATTACTTTATACAAAATAAAAACACTTCAAACAATTAACCAAAGAATGTCTTAAAAAAATGAGTTATCTCTCTTTGTACAGAAATACAACATACAAAATGTAGTACTCTAACATTAGATATAGACCATGATAACTCTGGACTAAATCATCAGACTGGAACAAAATTCGAACTTGATCTATAACTTGTCATAATAAAACTATATACCAAATATCAAATCAATATCTGCAAGAATGAAGAAAAAAAGTGTGGAAAGCTGATTTGCTGGACTGACGGATGGACAGACAGACGGACGGAGTGCAAACCTAAAGTCCCCTTTGACTTCGTCGGTAGGGGACTAATAATCATTTTTCTTGAATTAGTCCTCTTGGCTCATCCAATACAAATTTGATAGCCAATTGATATTTCTTTGGAGGACTATGTACCAAAAGAAATGAGAAATAGAATTCTAGTAGCCATCTAGACTTTATACAACAGAACAATTTTCATTATCCCAGACTGATGTTAGGGGCTTTGGTAGCTGGATCCCTGCTAATCTGCATGCCTGATATATAATTATTTACCAAAATAAATAAAAGGCAAGGAACATTGTACTATACATCAATCTACAATATATAGATTGTCCAGAAAATAAACTCTTTTTCAAATTAACGGTCTTATCAGAAGAAAGTAAGACCTGTTCCTTGACTAATTTTTTGGTAAAGTTACTCTTGAAAGACTTATAGAAAAGGAATGGCCTTATGATCATAAAAATGTTGAGTATGTACTCATACTCAGACTCAGAAATCATCCAATCAAAAAACTGGAGTTGGTGTTTCGAGCACAAATTGTGTACTCCCTTTACTGAGTCAAGTTTTATGACAAAAAGCCCTGGATTCAGACCAGTTCCAAACATTAACCATATTGCAGAAACCCTGAATCCTCTTATGTCAATAATAAAACTTACCTCCAATTGAAAGTGTGTATCAGTACCCTCCAATGGTATCAGAAATCCTTCAGAAAATACATCTTTTAACTTTTTACAAGCCAGTCCTAAAAAATTCAATGTTCAGTAAACAAAACAAGAAAAACACACAAAAGAAACATATTGACTTTGAAATAAAAATTGCTCAAGACAATATTGAAACTAAGTAGCATTCCATCAATAGCTAGGTGTCCCCTGAAGAAATATATTACATGTACTATTACATTTTAGGCTCGAGTTCCATGCTCACATCATGCATCATTTTCAAAAATAAATTTCCTTATGAAGCTTAAAACAAATAATAATGTGAAAGGAATTAATTAATTGCTTAAGGTAAGACCTCAATGTTCTTCCTCAGTAGAAAAGAAATATATCTTTTTCTGTTGGATTTTTCCCTTGGAAATCAACCCCGCAGAGCATTGTCAAATTTTGCTCATTTTACATGATAACACTTCATGGTTTGATGCCACTTTATGTGTTTTTATACTGTTCTAGTTGGTAATAACCTTACCAAAAAGTAAAATATGGCATGAAATTGTCAGCAGACAGCAGAGATGTTGTATACAAAAAAAATACTAATATTGATGGTTTTTGAGTTATCTCTCTTGTCTTGTAAATATTTCTGGTGCCTTTTTCAATTTTCTTATCATTTAATAGACACAATTTTCTTTATTTAACAAAAAGAAATGTTATACTTAAACTTAAGGACCCAGGCCTCTCAGAAAAATAAATATTGCCCTATTTATAAGTTTCTGTGAAACAATTAATAATTGACATTATTGTAAATAACAGGAGTTATCCCAAAATTTCTGATAAATGAAGGAGAGTTACCTCCCATTAAATACAATTTTTTTTTCAAAGAATGAAAATTTATTTAATATGACAATCAATGCAAATGAAAAGAAATGTGATATCTAATAAATGGCACTAAGGCATCTTTTTCTGTTGTTTTATTAGCTCTGTTGACAACTTCAGAATTTAGTTGTAATGCCTAAACTGAAATAATGTTATTGGTTATTGGCAATCTTGTTATATCAAATATCAATTTTTCTCATAGGTTTTATTGAAATAATACTCTTCTGAATAGTTGCAAAAATTATGGACAAGTTTAATGCATTATCTCCTGAAAAAACTAGTTGTGACAATGCATGAGGAGCTGAGTATATGGTAAACTTAAGGCTCTCAAGACCTGGGTTTATGAAAATTTTAACATTGAACTAAAATATAGTTCAGTACTAAGATCTCTTTTTGTTGATCTTGTATTCAATATCTCTCTTTCTATTAAAGTCTTTGCACAAAATACATAAAATGGGTAAAAATTGTCATTCAATGGCAAAATCTTCTACAATTTTGGCTTAATAGAAAAAAATAAAGAAATAAAAAAAGGGTTAAAAACTTCTTTTAAGCACAATAACTCCTATAAAGAGTTGACTGACAATTTTGGCAATGTTGTTTATCTGCAGATCTTGTGTTGCACATCATTCTTGCTGTTTACAGTTTTATTTGTATACTATAGATTTCCTCAAAAATGCAAAAAAATGGTAAAATCATTATTTAAGAGCAATAAATTCTATTTGTAGTCAACTGACAATTTCGGCAATGCTGTTTTTGCCAAAATTGTAAAAAAAAAAACAATAGAAATAGTCATTTAGGGAAAAAACTCCTATAGGGAGTTGACCCACCATTTCGACCGTAAACAAATTTAAAGATCTTGACCTGTTGATCATTTTTGATATCAAAAGTTTATCATTATCACTTAATAGTTTTCAAGATAATATACAAAATACCTAAAATTGGTAAAAAAAATTCAAATTGGGCAAGAAGTTTCAGAGAAGATTTTTGTAAATGGTAACAGACAGCTGAAGAACAACGCCAAGTGATGAGAATAGCTCACTTGACCCTTTGGGTCAAAGGAGCTAAAAAATACTGGTCGCTTATACCTCTCCAGTCTCTGAACTTTAGTTGTTCATCTTCCCAGAAGTCTTCTTCAGAAAACAAAGCCTTCCTTGGGAAAATCTTCTTTGGATAAAAATCTTGTAGCATCTTAGCTGCATGGAGAATAGTCAACTGAAAATATAATAATTTATGATAAATCTATGTATGACTGTCATGACTGTATAAATTTTTAAAAATCATAGAAAGTTTATAAATCACTGATTTTACAAGGTACTTATGTGTATTTCCAGAAAAATAGAAAAAAGAAATAGAAAAAAAAATGTTTTAAATTTATCTGGAATGACAAACCAGATAAAGTTAAAAGAAACATGATGATTGGTAGTTATGAAAACAGGGGTTTGAATATGATTGATATTGAAAGTCACTTTGAATCACTAAAAGCATCATGGATAGGTAGAATCTTAAATACAGATATTGCCAGATGGCAACTTATACCTTTAAAATATTTACAAGTCTTAGGAAAAAATTGCCTAGTAGTTTATATGAATATGGATTATAATAAAGTTGATCAATATCGACCTAATATTCCAAAATTTTATAAAAATGTATTAAAAAGCTGAATGAAAGCAGGAGGAGGACAGACAGATAAACCAAAAACCTTTTAAGAAATTAGAAAACAAATTATTTGGGGGAATAAATACATTAAATTTGATAACAAAAGTCTATTTTTCAAAAATTGGATAAACGGGAATTTGATTTATATAAATGATATTTTAGATGAAAATGGGAAATTTCACAAGATGTAATTTTGCAAAAAATAGAAAATAAATCCAACTGGATAGCTGAGTTAACATCCTTAAAAAACGCAATTCCAAAAGATTGGTTATAATGTCTTAGATCAGAGAATTCGACGAGAAGTAGAGTCAATGTAAAAAGACAATGTTTGTCAATAAGTGGTAATTATACTGACATTTCTTTTTTGTCAAATAAGTTATTATATAACAGATTAGTAAAGAAAAAAGTTGTGAAACCGATTGGTATAAATGTATGGTTAAATGTATTACCATTACAGACAGAATTTCATTTGAAACCATTGTACAACTTTATTTTTTACTATTTAGAAGAAAATACATTGAAGATGTATAGATGGGAACTTTTAAAAGTATATTACCGACTAAAAAGTTATTGTTTAGATGGAAGGTAACAGACAATGATTTATGTAACAAATGCTTTACTGAAGAAAATTATCATCATTATTTTATATCATGTTCTTTTTAAACAATTTTGGAGAAAAATTCATGATTTATTGCAAAAGTAAATATAGAAAAAGCTATCACATTAAAAGATATTGTTTTTGGCTATAAAATATCAGATAAATATTACTTTGGCTTTAACTATCTTATTACTATCATTGGATTTTCAATTTATAAATCCTACTATGCATCTGATCAGAAAATGAAAGGACTTGATGTATTTTGTCTATTCATTAGAGAATTTACGAAACGAATGTATTATACAAAGAAGTTAGAAGAAGTTAAATTCTTAGTTACTGTAAAAAAAACATTTATTAGATTGATGTTTTATTTATTAATATAATAGAACTGAAAATTATACTTATTCTTCACAAGGAGCTTGGGCTTGTTGAAGACAATGTAACAAGCAACTGATGGAAATAAAGAAATTTTAATTAAAAAAAAAAAATTTTACAAGGTACTTACAAATCTAATGCAAAACAATAGTTTATTAAATCCCTTAAATAAGTGATCAAGGGGAGACAATTTATTCTTCCTCTTTAAGACTTTATCAGTCTGATTAAAACCAGCCCCCACTATCCACTTGCAGGGGGCTGGTTTTAATCAGACTGAGACTTTATGCCCTGTTTATCAAACCATTGGAAGGAAAGTAATTTTTTTTGTCAAATCCCTACATATAGTAAATATAAATGGATAATGTGTCCATGGGACACAGATAATGCCTCTGCTTGCATGTAATGTTATAAAGGGACATTACTCAAGAACGGTAAAAATGACACCACCCAAATTTGAACTTGATCTTAGTTTTGTTGTAATAAGCATTGTGTATAAGTTTTGGTTAAGGCAAACTACAGTTAGAGAACGGAAACCAATTTCGCAATTTTGCCACTCAAATAGTACTATATGAGGACTCCTTATATATATAGATAGTCGATAGTCTCAAGATCGTTATTCCTGTAAAGTTTGAAAGGAAATTGAAATTTATCATATCAAGTCAAAAATATGCCTGCCATCCATTCAGCACAAAATTATGAATATTTGTACAGGGTCTCCCAATCATCATTTCTGTAAAGTTTTAAAAGATTAGGTATTGTAGTTTCAGGAAAGAAATTTGAAAATTCACCAATCAGAATGAAATATGTGTCTTGTGGTTATGTTTTTCATGTTTTTCATTGAACCAACTGAGGGATTTTATAATGACCTTACATACAGAATCCATACACATTTGGTTAACAATTGCTCAGCAATTTTATAAAATTAGAAAAGTTTAAAATGAAAACTAACAGAGGAATAAACTGTTGACACAGAGATATGTCTCGCCTATCGGCATAAAATTCAGAAAAAGACAATCTGATGGACAGCAACATTGCTTATAAACTCAGTCACTGGACCATGATCTAGTGGGAAGGGCCTGAAACTGGTCGACAAACTGAGATTTACAGACAGTAATGTAACTTTATAGAAAATATTGTTGTTTATTGTAAGTAGTTCCTATCAATATAACTTAAGCAGAACAACTTAACATTGAAAATTGCAGAACAACTTAACATTGAAAATTGCTAATTAATTCAAAGTCACTGGACCATGTCCTAGGGGCAGGGCCTCAAAATAGTCGTCAAACTTATATATACTGATGGTAATGCAACTTTATACAAAATATCATTGATCTATCACAAGTAGTTCTTATCAAACTGACTTAAGCAGAAAAACTTAACATTGAAAATTGCTAATTAATTCAAAGTCACTGGACCATGTCCTAGGGGGCAGGGCCTCAAAATAGTCATCAAACTGATATGTACTGATAGTAATGCAACTTTATATTAAATATCAATGACCTATCACAAGCAGTTCCTATCAAACTAACTTAAGTAGACAACTTAACGATTGTTGACGCCGGAGTCATCGCCATCGCCGGAAAAGCAATCCCTGTGTCGTCCCACTTTCTGCGCTTTTCATCGCAGGCGAGACAAAAACAGACAACACAGGCTCCAAGTGATGACAACAGCTCTAAATGGAAGGCCAGGTAAGCATAAAAGGAATTCAACACAGAATTTACTTTAACACTTCTTTTTGCATCCTTTTAGTCATATAGCTCTTCAACTGTTTCAGTGCTTATGTGTTCTTGGCTTTCAAATATTTGACTTTGAGCGTAGCTGGTGAAGGTAAATCCAAAATAGCTCATCAGACATATGAAATTCATAAACTGTTGTTTTTATTCATTTAACATTCATTTCACCTTAAGCTGTCTTTCCTGAAGTTTAATCTTTCTCTGAGTCATGGGATTAATTCCTGTGTTCAATTTCTTCTCTCGGCTATAAAAAGAAAATGAAATGACAAATAACGCAATAAATACTTAAATATGAGACATTTATTGAGGAAGTAAAAATTGAAGAAACAGCAAAACTTGTTAACTGTCAATTGTCTATTTTTAAAATGTTTTTGTTTCATTAAGTTTTGTTTTATTCTAGAATAACAATTCTTTTGAAATTATATGTGTTATCAAAACCTTTTGACACTTCCGTGTTAATGTATGGAATGCCATGAATACTAATAATGTATCTATTTTGAACATATACACACTTTTTTGGTGTACAATACTTTGCAATAATGAATCTGAATATTTGGGTAGTACTACTTCATAACTATATAAGACATGTTCAAAGTTTTGATTTTTCTACCCTGTATACCACATTGCCTCACATTCTCATTAAGAAAAAATTCACACACCTAATTAAATGGGCATTTAAAAAGTCAGAATGTGAATACATATGTTCTAACTCTTTTAGGTCATTTTTTAAGTAGCAATAAACAAAAGAACTATGTCAATTGGACATGCTATGATACTATATCTGCCCATGAATTTTTACTAGATAATATTTTTGTTCGCTTTGGAGATTCCGTATATCGTCAGGTTATCGGAATTCCAATGGGGACTAACTGTGCACCACTTATTGCGGACCTGTTTTTGTATTGCTATGAGTTACAATTTATGACTAAAATCAGCAAAGACCCATAGAAACAACATCTGATACAAAAATTTAATAATACTTTTAGATATTTGGATGATATATTGGCTCTCAATAATGACGACTTCAGTATGTATACTAAAGAAATTTATCCTGTTGAACTTACTTTAAATAAAGCTAATACTAACAATGACCACTGCCCTTTCCTCGATCTTGATATCTATATCATTAACGGAAAGCTTTATACAAAAATTTATGATAAAAGAGATGATTTTTCATTTCCTATCGTTAATTATCCATTTTTAGATGGGGACGTTCCTTGTCACCATCTTACGGTGTTTATATATCTCAACTTGTACGATTCGCTCGTGTATGTAACAACGTTTTAGATTTTAACGAGAGAAATTTATGTATTACTGAAAAATTATTACAGCAGGGTTTTAAATATCAAAAAGTAGTCAAAACATTTACTAAATTTTATCATTGGTACAAGGACATCATTCGTAAATATAGCTCAACATGCAGACTTCTTATACGTTCAGGTATTTCACATCCAATCTTTTATGGTAATATTCTTTATAAAGCACAAAATGTCAGTATTCACCTCAGAAGCTAACAAAACCTTTAAATAGACTTATTAAGAAGGGATATAGTTACGATACTGTTGTCAGGTCATTAAAGATTGCATATTTTGGCTTTAATATTGATTCACTTATAGGGTCTTTGCATCGGAACTAAACACATTTATTTAAAACCAGTTGTTGGCATGACACGGGTTATGCTCTTCTCATATATTTTATGATGGTATGATACTAAACCCCTAACAGGAGGGTTTGCCTTATATTCATATGATGAAGACATAATCTTTCAATCAGTATAATTGAGTTTTGGAGCTGGCATGTCAGTTAACTGCTAGTAGTCTGTTGTTATTTATGTATTATAGTCATTTTGTTTATTTTCTTTTGTTACATCTTCTGACATCGGACTCGGACTTCTCTTTAACTGACTTTTAATGTGCGTATTGTTATGCGTTTACTTTTCTACATTGGCTAGAGGTATAGGGGAGGTTGAGATCTCATAAACATGTTTAACCCGCCGCATTTTTGCGCCTGTCCCAAGTCAGGAGCCTCTGGCCTTTGTTAGTCTTGTATTATTTTTACTTTTAGTTTCTTGTGTATAATTCAGAGTTTAGTATGACGTCCATTATCACTGAACTAGTATATATATTTGTTTAGGGCCAGCTGAAGGACGCCTCCGGTGCGGAATTTTCGCTGCATTGAAGACCTATTGGTGACCTTCTGTTGTTGTCTGTTCTGTGGTCGGGTTGTTGTCTCTTTGACACATTCCCCATTTCCATTCTCAATTTTATAAGTAAATGGCCTTGGGCTGTTTTCTGCTCTTTGGTCGGGTTGTTGTCTCTTTGACACATTCCCTGTTTCCATTCTCAATTTTATTTACATAAGGAAAAGTGTGCTACTAAATTCATACATTTTTTGTATACTAGATTACAAATAAAACAATTATAGTCAAATATTGAATCAGAAAATGTAGTCTGATTATCCTGGTTAATTGATTATTAAAATTTTCCAGCATACTCCGAACACTTGCAGAATTATTGCAATTCTGATCAAATTGAACACTACAAGAAAGTTAAATTATTTTGCTATTTTGCAAGAACATGACAATACAAAGATGTTTGTAAATGTCAATATATAGAACAAAATTAAAAAAAAGCACACTTTTCATTGGCTGATTTTTCCAAATTGCAATTATGTTGTGCTGTTAAATAACAGTCACTGACTAGAATCAGACTCACAAACACATAATACATTCTTCATGGGTTTTGCTCATTGTTGAAGGCTGTACGGTGGGTGACCTATAGTTGTTAACTATGTCATTGTGTCTATGGTGGAGAGTTGTGTCATTGGCAATCATACCAAATCTATTTATTTTTCTATTTACATCTGTTCAAAGCCAGGAGCCTATAATCCAGCAATTGAAGTTGGTTGCTATGCACCATAGGTGTTTTTTGTTTAACAATAAATCAGGCAATTGGTTTCCTGGTTCGAATTGTTTCACATTTGTCATGACAAACTATTATTATAATATAGCCTTCTATAGCTAACTAATGAGTTTTGCTCATTGTTGAGGGCTGTAAGGTACCCTGTAATTGTTTGCATCTTGTCCTTTGATCTTTGGTGGAAAGTTGTCTCATTGGCAAAGTACCACATCTCCTTAATTTTATAAGAATCAATATCACAAAATGAGAGAGAAAAAAAAAATGATTTGCTAACCCAATCTATAAAGATCACACACTAAATATTTTAACCCAAATTATCATATGCAGCTTCTTTTTAAATATAGATATAAAATAACAAACAAGGGGCCAGATACAGATCTCACCTTACTGACTTCTCAATAAATACATACTTTTGAACCTGGACAGCTAAATCTTTATGATAGTTGCTAGTTTCTAAGTATAACTTGCTGTAAACTCCAACTGTATCTATCTGGGCTGAGAAAGGCTTGAAGCACTTTACAACGAATGAACTGAAATAAATAAACAATTGTTCTTAATAATCCAAATATTGTAACTGAATTATCTCCCTTTCTACATTTGCAGAAACGTACCTTATATTCTTCATGTATTTTCATTTAACTCTCCTGATGGGCTTTTTTGGGGAGGGAGGGGGTTCATAAAAATCAGACAACAGATAACTGGAAAAGTCCAATCATAGTCAACTATGTGTCCCAATTTTAATGGAAATTAAACAAAGTATGCAACTACTTTTATGTTCATAAATTTTAAGGAGAATGAAGCACAAACCTGAAAAAGTTTGCACTTGGAATGACATCTGATAATCTCCTACTTTTGTCATTAATTTTAATAAAAATTGTCAATAAAATGCATATGCTGAGAAAGAAAGACTTTTTGTTTAAAAATCACGAGACACAGCTTTATTACAGTGGGTAAATATGTACAAATTAACAAACTTTTTTACTCCTGATTGTTTTCAATGAAGAAGTTTCTATGAAAATGAAAAGTTTTTTTTAGGATCATAGGACATGCAGTAAACCATGTGACTCCAAGTACATTTGTAACTTTAGAATAATAATATATAATATCAGGACACATATCTTAATTCAGACTCAACATTTCATGCTGTTTATGATTTAATAAATTTTTTTGTGTACAATAAAGATGGTTTGAAATGTTCCATATCATGATGTCATAGTTTATCAAGTGTAATATTTTTACTCCAACACCAATAATAAACATAACGTGAAAAATAGTTAAAAGTACATCATATATCAATATGAATAGAAGGAGATGTGGTGTGCATTCAACAGTGAGACAGCAACCAAACGATACAGAAAAACCAAAAGATGATGAATGGTTGTTTAAAATCCAGTGGCAAGTTTAATGCATATTCAAGACTGGAACATGTTAATGCGATATATACTGCAGTATTTGCATATTCAAATTGCATTGTCCATATATTCATTTGTGATATGCAGTCACTGACCGTATATTGCCTTGTTTATGACATTGACAATGCGTTTCCGTAGAGTTTTATCTATGACGTCAATAAAACATATAGGTTCAAGGAATTTTTACGTTGTCCGCTCTAAATTCAAAAATGATGGTTTTTACTCAAAAAATTTCATTTGGAACAGTTGTAAGAGTTGCAGTATAATAAAGACTAACCATAGATTGTCTCGAAATATAAATTTTATTTGTACTCGGCTCAAAAAAGGATAGAAATGCTTGGCACAGTCTCTCTTTCTACCTAATTCTAAGCCTTGTACAAATAAATTAATATTTCAAGACAATGTATGGTTATTCTATATATAAATTTGAACCCTTCTATAAACTGAACCGACACCCTGAGCTAGATTTTTCAATGTGCAAGTTCACAAGCCAACAGTCCACATGAAGTTATGTCCCCTTACCCAGACACATTATTCTGACTTCAGGCTGACCAGTCATTGTTCTTATTCCTAACTCAGTGGAGAAGCAGCAAATACTGATTTTTAAGACTTAGGTTTGACCAGGGAGGGGATCACACCCACAACCTCTTGCACTAGCTGCAAGCAGGGTACCACAAGATCACCAGAAGGCTGAGAAAAACAGTAGACATCAAGGAGTTTTCAACAATGGACAGAAATTCTAAATCCCATCAAGTCTAGAAAGAGACTATCTGTCATCAACACAACATTCCCTGAATGACAAAAAACATTAAGATAAAACTACTAACAATGTTCCTGACTTGGGACAGGACCATAAAACTATTTATGCTTCAATTAATATGCTTTTAACTTTTAATTACTACAAATTCAGAAACTATTGCATGCATTAATCATTGCAATTTTTTACAAAATTGTGAGATTATTTCTTGTGATTTCAGAAAAAACTGTATACAGATATATGTATCAGATATCAGAATGAGAGTTCTTATTATTAGAAACATACCCAGTCCCATTATTTGCATTAATAAAAATCTTGCAATGGTTCCTGAATTGACAGTATTATCTCCTAAATATCAAATTTTCTTAAATTGAACAAGAAGCAAGGAGAGACATAACAAATGTACTTTTACATTTATGAAATTCTTGTAAAGTTATATTGAAAGATGAAAGTGAAAATCCCTCACAATGCCTTTATGTTTTATGTCATTCAACATAAAAAGGAAATGCTCTATTCTGTCATCTGACATAACAATATAGATAAAACATAAGATATACATACATATGTATACATATTTTCATATGATTACAACACTTACAACACTGACATATTCAAAGGAGAGGATAAAGATGAGAGAGTCAAATAAAATTTATGGGGATTTGCAAGGGGATATTGAGAAAAGGTAATGGAGAAAAAAATCCACATCCACAGATAAGAAATCCACATCCATGGAAAAAGAAATCCACATCCATGGAAAAGAAATCCTCATCAATGGAAAAGAAATCCACATCCATGGAAAAGATATCCAGTTCCATGGAAAAGAAATCCACATCCATGGAAAAGATATCCACATCCATGGAAAAGAAATTCACATCCATGGAAAAGATATCCACATCCATGGAAAAGATATTCACATCTATGGAAATTGTGAAATCCACATTCATTGAAAAAGAAATCCACATTCATGAAAAAAGATATCCATATCCCTGGAAAAGATATCCACATCCATGCAAAAGAAATCTACATCCATGGAAAAGATATCCACACCCATGGAAAAAGAAATCCACATCCATGGAAAAGATATCCACATCCATGGAAAAGATATCCACATCCATGGAAAAAATTTCAAATCCATGGAAAAGATATCCACATCCATGGAAAAAATTTCAAATCCATGGAAAAAAATCTTCATCCATGGAAAAGTCAAGCTTTTAGATTAGCTAAGCACAATTCTTGAAATGCTGTGCAAACTGTTTTAAAATGGTTTAATTACTACAATAATGTCAAATGTGTTCCCTATTGGAATTTCTACACAAGAATTTTTAAAATAGTTTTCGTGGTTCCAATTTCCTACATTGATATACCTCGATGTTTCCTAGAATTTTGAAAACTCTAAATATATGCATTTAATTTTTTCTTTCTTTATATGATACAAACAAATTATGAAATGTTGATTATAAATATATACATTTTTTCTAAAAGAAAAACATGCTAAAGTGCAAAAACCTAAGTTGATATCCCCTACTTCCTGAAAAAAATATGTATTTGTATATTATTTAAAAGTGTGATATTCATTTTCCTCTGGTACTCAACTGAATAGCAATATTGGTAAACTTCATTTGAGAGCAATATTCATACTCATATTGTTAATGTCCCCAATTCAACCCCTCCCTAGTGGTCTGATAGCCTTGAGAGAAAAAAATCTTTTGATATGTACTTTTTAAGTGGATCAGTGGAAACTGAAGATAAAATCACTAACACACTTGCCTCACTTCTCTTCTACAAAATTACTTAATCTTATCAGGAAAAATATTCTCTCTGATGTTTTTCTGATACCAGGGAAAAATACTAAATCTTATTTTCATTTGAGAAAGATTTTTCTGTGTAAAAATCTCCAATAAAATGCACAAAGAATATGCAGAAATAATTAGCATTTTCATTAGGCCATAAAAAAACAGAAATATGTACATCAGTTTTATGGGGCAAGTCATATTTCTGTTACCAGTTGTATCCCTTTTGTTGGGGCTCTGAATGGAGTACTAGTTTCTATTTTATTTATTGATAAAATATATCAAAGTATTAGTATAAGAAAAGGAGAAAACAATCCAGACAAAAACTAAAATAAGGTGATCACAAATACACCCTCGACCACAGAAAAACTCTTTTTAAAGGTACTTGGCAAAACCTAATTTCAACTGAAGTGACCTGCATTTTATATTTCATTACATTGTGTTAAAATCTAAAAGAGATTGTCAAACAAAACTTCATTATCACCTGGTGGGGGAGGGATCCCATTTTCCATGTAACTAAGGGAAACAATATATGTCAAAACCTTCCATATTTGAGACTGATAGAAGAATAGAAAGAGGAATAATCAGAATACACAGGTGCAACCCTATATACCCCTCCTTCCTCTTAGAGACAAGGGTATTAATAAGAACAGAAGATCAGGCATATTTCTATATCATAAATATTATTGCTCTATACATTGACTTTTTTTTTCAATAAATATCCTGGTAAATTACACGAATCTACGACAATTATCTTCATTTTTTTTCTTTGTCATAGTATTTGTTTTTGTGTATTTTCAAGTATCCCAAATATGAATATATATATATACTGCACATTTTATTTAGACCATTTTAAAACGGTGATCATTTTATAGTACACATTTAAAACAAATTTCAGAAATCAAAAGAAATGTGGAAAATGCAATATTTTTTTCAGAGAAGTAGTTCCAATAAATAATGCACAAACAACTTTAAGAATTCTAACGCTGTGACAAAATTTTATGAATTTGAAATGAGAAAAACTGTTCTATAACTTTGGAATGACAAAAGTGAAAAGTGTTTCAATCAACATGACCTTTTCATCTAAATTTTTTTTTTTTTTTTTTTTTTTTTTTTTTTTGTGGAAAGGATGGATAAATTGGACAATGGCAGAACACAACTCTTTTGTTGTTGATCAGCACGTAATAATCCCTTAAGTCTTTATTCATATATTCTAAAATTCTGATAATAAACATGTATGATAAATATATTGCATAACTCACAAAGCACTAAGTCTGCCCATATAAAATGCATTAAATTGACTATAAAAACATGTCGAATGATACAAAAACATATGTCAATTAAATAAATGTCTATGGAGGAACAGAAAAAAACTTTTAATTTACCATTTAGAGCAACTTCACGCAAAACTAAGTCCCTTTATTGGGAATATCTCTCATATACGAGCTAAAGAATAATTGAGTTTGATGCTGTTTACCCAGAGGGAAACCACACAGAAAATTCAATTCCAGCATTCCAGCAGTTCAGACAGAATTTAATTAAGTTTAAAGCATAGGAGAGTATTATTGACCAAATATGTATATATCATTATATTTAAAAGGAATCTACTGAATTTAGTTGTAAATTATGGAATAAGTTTTAATATTCTCATTAAATCAGGGTTCCTCTATGTCCAATGTCTATATACTCTAAATTCCAATGCACTAGTATATCAGACTGATCTGATGTCTCATGGCCTACTCTGACATTCTGAAAACCTAGGGTAAACAAAGCCTTGTGAAATCCTACTTAAGTTAATAGGCTGTTGTCTACTATGGCAAATTACTATCTTTTGTTTCAACCTCTCATTCAACCTATGATGTCATCTACCTCTCTGTAAAGGAGTACTGCAGGTCTAGTTGGAAGAAGACTGAACAAGCTAATTTATTTTATATTAAGTTGACCAGACTTTTAACCATGAAAATCAGTACAATGGAGATGAATAATACCAAGTTGAATTTCAGTCTGTATCAAGTTGTCATGATTTAACCTGAACTCTTGACCTCTGAGAGATCTTTGACCTTGAAAAACAATAGAGGCTATCCTGTCTTCATATAAGTTTTAAGAAAGTTTGCTTTAGCAGTGCAGTTTGCAATGCATAAACAATGTTTGATCCAGAATTCCTGGTCCTTGACCTTTTACATCTGACACTGAAAATGAAAATTGCTACTCTCTTTAATGAGGTTGATATATACCAAGTCTCATGAACTTGCTCCAGCAGTTTAGTTTGTATTACATTGACAATGCTTTGACCAAGATCCTTGACCTCAGCTGCACTCAGCTGATCTTGAAATGTATTATGTATACCAAGTTTGATGGAGTTCCTTCAATGAGTTTGTCTTTAATGCATTTAGAAGGTTTTGACCTACACAGGTTGTTGTTATATGTGAACCACTGACTGACTGACAAACTACCCAAGGACAGACAGTTTAAGGTAGATCATAAGTATATACTTTTTGAGATAGAATTTTCTTATACTTTGCCAAAAGGAAGATTTTACTATGCTTTTTTCAAAAATATAATAAAAAGTATGGGTCACCGTGCTATTTTCCAAGCTATAAGTCGTTGAAAATTGCCTAAATTTGATTAGATTGTTTATGAAAAAACACATTTGTGTGCATAACAAAAATTCTTTGAGATAGAATTTTGAAATAAATTGTAAGAAGATAGGTTTTATAATATGTTTTAAGAAAATAAAAAGAAAAAATGGTGTCACCGAACTTGTTTTCTTGCTAAAAGAGTTATCTCCCCTTAAATGGCTTACTTGAAAAAAATGATTCTAAAAACACAAAATTTGATATTTGTTTAAATATTTTGAATAATACAATAAATCACCAAGTTTTCTTTATATACCGGTAAATAAACAGTCTAACCCTTAAAATTGCAAATCTGTCTCCAAATTTGCAGATTTGAGCAAATAACTAGACCCATTTTGTACTGAGATTGTACAATCCAAGATCGCGGTATACCATGAATCTACCTTTTAAAAATATTATCACCTTTCTGCAATCTGTTCCATGAGGACAAAAATATACTGAACTTAACTGCTAAATATAAAAATAAGAAGATATGGTATGAATGCCAATGAGACATTAACTCTCCACCAGAGACCAAATGACATAGAAGTTTACAACTATAGGTCACTGTACAGCCCTAAACAATGAGCAAAACCCAAACTGCAGAGTCAGCTATAAAATGTCCCGAAATGACTAATGTAAAACAATTCAAACGAGAAAACTAACGGTCTGATTTATGTACAAAACAATGAATGAAAAACAAATATGATAAACAGCAACAATGGACAACTTATATCCTAACTTCTAAAAGGAACCTGATGTATCTTATACCTAGTTAGACATATTTAGAATGATCATATGTAGATATTTTTCAAAGAGATAAACATTATATGTCATCATCTTTCAGACCTCACAAATAAGACAAATATTTATATGATTATTCACTAATGAAAATCTTTCTGTTCTGAAATATTTAGGTAATTATATTAATAAATGTCTAGATGTTAGACATAAAGTTAATTAGTATACAGCTACAATGGTTATTGTAACTGGTTTTATGATTCTGGTCCTGACTTGAATACAACTTATGTGATTTATATGATATATAAAAATATATAAACAGTTTGTATTTTTTCTCATCATGTAAATGTGTTAATGAATCATATTGTAATGTCTGATAATAAGCCCATAAAGGGCCACTAATCAGAATACAAAAATATATCCTCTATGTTCTATCACACATTGTACGACATCTAGGTGTAGGTTTTTTTTTCATCTTAACTCATATGTCAGTGAACCTTTTATTATAGGTCAATGTGACCTGCTTTAAGAGGGAAGCTGTCAGACTCTAATATATTGTATGCTAATACTATGTTACATGAGAGTCAGTGAACCCGTTTATATCATATTAAATTAGTGTGACCTGCTTTAAAGAGAAGCTGTAAGACTCTCCTATATTGTATTTTAACACTATGTTACATGAGAAATAGAAAATGAAAGGATATGGAGTAAATGTACATGGGACAAAATCGCACACAATACATAGAAAACATAGAAAATTATCAATGAACAGGGCTTTTATTCCTGTTCTTCATCTTGACAGTTGATGTAGGGTCTTAAACAATGAACAATGAGAATGTCAGTGATCCTGTTATTATAAGTCAATATGACCTACTTTAAAGAAAAGCTGTCAGACTCTCTTATATTGTATTCTAACACTATGTTACATGAGAATGTCAGTAAATCCATTATTATAAGTCAATGTGACCTGCTTTAAAGAGAGGCTGTCATACTCTCCTATATTGTATTTTAACACTATGTTACATGAGAATGTCAGTAAACCCGTTATTATAAGTCAATGTGACCTGCTTTAAAGAGAGGCTGTCATACTCTCTTATATTGTATTCTAACACTATGTTACATGAGAATGTCAGTAAATCCATTATTATAAGTCATTGTGACCTGCTTTAAAGAGAAGCTGTAAGACTCTCCTATATTGTATTTTAACACTATGTTACATGAGAGTGTCAGTGAATCCTATATTATAGGTCAATGTGACCTGCTTTAAGAGGGAAGCTGTCAGACTCTCTTATATAGTATTCTAACACTATGTTACATGAGAATGTCAGTGATCCTGTTATTATAAGTCAATATGACCTGCTTTAAGAGGGAAGCTGTCAGACTCTAATATATTGTATGCTAATTCTGTGTTACATGAGAGTCAGTAAACCCTTTATCATATTAAATCAATGTGACCTACTTTTAGAGGGAAGCTGTCAGACTCTCCTATATTGCATTTTAACACTATGTTACATGAGAGTGTCAGTGAATGCTTTATTAAAAGTCAATGTGACCTGCTTTAAGAGGAAGCTGTCAGACTCTAATATATTGCCTTCTAATTCTGTGTTACTTGAGAATCAGTGAACTCTTTATTATATTAAATCAATGTGACCTACTTTAATAAGAAGCTGTCAGACTCTCCTATATTGTACTCCCAACACTATGTTACATGAGAGTTTATATATTTAATCAATGTGACTTACTTTAATAAGAAGCTGTCAGACTCTGCTACATTGTATTCTAACACTATGTTACATGAAAGTTAGTGAGTCCTCTATCATAAGGCAATGTGACCTAATTTAAGAGGGAAGCTGTCAGACTCTCCTATATTGTATTTTAACACTATGCTACATGAGAGTGTCAGTAAACCTATTATTATAAGCCCGTTATTTTAGGTTGAAGTGACCTACTTTAATATGAAGCTGTCAGACTCTCCTATATTGTAATTTAACACTGAGTTACACGAGAATGTCAGTAAACCCGTTATTATAAGTCAATGTCACTTGCTCTAAAAAGAATATTAAATTAATGTGATCTACTTTAATAAGAAGCTGTCATACTCTCCTATATTGTACTTCAACACTATGTTACATGAGAGTTAGTGAATCCTTTATTATATCAAATTAATGTGATCTACTCTAATAAGAAGCTGTCAGGCTCTGCTATATTGTATTCTAACACTATGTTACATGGGAGTTAGTGAGTCCTTTATCATAAGTTAATGTGACCTATTTTAAGAGGGATGCTGTCAGGCTCTGCTATATTGTATTCTAACACTATGTAACATGAGAGTGTCAGTGAACCTATTATTATAAGTCAATGTGACCTACTTTAATAAGAAGCTGTCATACTCTCCTATATTGTACTTCAACACTATGTTACATGAGAGTAAGTGAATCCTTTATTATATCAAATTAATGTGATCTACTCTAATAAGAAGCTGTCAGGCTCTGCTATATTGTATTCTAACACTATGTTACATGGGAGTTAGTGAGTCCTTTATCATAAGTCAATGTGACCTTCTTTAGAGGAAGCTGTCAGACTCTCCTATATTGTACTCCCAACACTATGTTACATGAGAGTTTATATATTTAATCAATGTGACTTACTTTAATAAGAAGCTGTCAGACTCTGCTACATTGTATTCTAACACTATGTTACATGAAAGTTAGTGAGTCCTCTATCATAAGGCAATGTGACCTAATTTAAGAGGGAAGCTGTCAGACTCTCCTATATTGTATTTTAACACTATGCTACATGAGAATCTCAGTGAACCCGTTATTTTAGGTTGAAGTGACCTACTTTAATATGAAGCTGTCAGACTCTCCTATATTGTAATTTAACACTGAGTTACACGAGAATGTCAGTAAACCCGTTATTATAAGTCAATGTCACTTGCTCTAAAAAGAATATTAAATTAATGTGATCTACTTTAATAAGAAGCTGTCAGGCTCTGCTATATTGTATTCTAACACTATGTTACATAGGAGTTAGTGAGTCCTTTATCATACTGTCAGGCTTTGCAATATTGTATTCTAACACTATATTACATTGGAGTTAGTGAGTCCTTTATCAAGTCAATGTGACCTATTTTAAGAGGGATGCTGTCAGGCTCTGCTATATTGTATTCTAACACTATGTAACATGAGAGTGTCAGTGAACCTATTATTATAAGTCAATGTGACCTACTTTAATAAGAAGCTGTCATACTCTCCTATATTGTACTTCAACACTATGTTACATGAGAGTAAGTGAATCCTTTATTATATCAAATTAATGTGTATATGTAATACATCATCCTTGCAACTTCATTCTGTTTATCATACTTGTCGAGGAACCTCCTGACTTTCTTAACAAAGTTTCAAGAGTGATCTACTCTAATAAGAAGCTGTCAGGCTCTGCTATATTGTATTCTAACACTATGTTACATGAGAGTTAGTGAGTCCTTTATCATAAGTCAATGTGACCTACTTTTAGAGGGAAGCTGTCAGACTCTCCTATATTATATTTCAACACTATGTTACATGAAAGTGTCAGTGAACCCATTATTATAAGTCGATGTGACCTACTTTAAGGAGAAGCTGTAAGACTCTTCAGTATTGTATTTTAACACTATATTGCGTGAGAAAGTCAATGAACCTTTTTTATAAGTCAATGTGACATTCTTTAAGAACAAGCTGTCAGACTCTCCGATATTGTATTCTTACACTATGTTACATGAGAATGTCAGTAAACCCTTTTATTATAAGTCAATACGACCTACTTTTAGGAGGAGCTGTCAGACTCTCCTATATTCTATTCTAAATAAAAATATGAAGATGTGGTATGATTTTCAATGAAAGAAAATGAGACCAAATGATGAAGAAGTTGACAACTATAGATCACCATACAGCCTTCAACAATGAGCAAAACCCATACCACATAGTAAGCTATAATTTGAGTCAATTTGACCGACTTTGAGGAGAAAGCTGTCACTCTCCTATATTGTATCATAGCACTTGTATTCTCACACAATGTTACGTGATGTAAGGTACTTCAGCTCTTCAAGGGAGACTAAGAAAGCGTAACAAAGGTTTAACTGTATATGTAATACATCATCCTTGCAACTTCATTCTGTTTATCATACTTGTCGAGGAACCTCCTGTCTTTCTTAACAAAGTTTCATATTATTTAAAATCTTGTTACACCCATGTAATAAGATTATTTGATGAACTAAAAAACCCTTTAAATGATAACAAACTTGTTAAAATTCACCAAGAAAACATTTATTCTCTTGTAAGAAGATAAATCTATAAGATGAAAAAAAATTTGATCAAGGAAGAAAAGATTTTTCTTCAGTTTCTGATCATGAAAAATCACAGTTGATAAAATTTCAGAAATGTTACCTAGTAATAAATGTTACTTAGTAAATCTAAGCAGGCATCAAAATATTTCAAACATAAATTTAAACCGCAAATAAATTTATCAAAATAAAATCAATCACTGTCAATAAAAATCCTCTAATATTTTAAACTGTTTTTTTAAAAATTGAGGAAAATGATGTAGATTATTCCCAATCATTGGCTAACAAAGATCAAGGAAAGAGAATTTAAACTCCACCCACCTGTCATCACATTTCACGTCAATTTCACCGACAGGTACATGTTTTTCATGCTTATTATATCATACTTTATATTGTACCGGATGTGTATCTACAAACATAAGTTTTTGTACAATCTGATAGATACCTACTGTTCTAGCACATAAACGCAGGGTGATATTGACATAACCCTACCCACTCAGAATAGTAAGATCATTGAATGCACGAGTATTCTAACTTCACCTGGAATAAATACTAAAGTGGCACATTTAAGCCACAAGGTAAGTTTATCATCAATGTTGGTCATTGTTTTGTTATCATGGACATAAGCTGCAAGTGGCATTTAAGCCACATAAAGGTAAGTTCATTGACAGAGGATATACTAGTAACTGCTGAATAAATCTACATCTATAGTCAAATGATTATAAGTTCAGATTTGTTTAGGCCATTTAGATACCAGCAAATGTATATACATGCTTTCAAAAAAATCTTTGCTTTACACATCAAAGAGTAGAAAAATGGTGAAGGTCAAATATTATACTTAGTGATCATTCAAAAAAGAGAAGAGAAGTGCAATTTGGAGGGGTGAGAAGAAAGGGGTAGCTGTTATTTCAACATATTTTTCAGTATTATAACTAACAACTGTTTTGCTTTAATTTATTGTTATAACGACTCCATATATAGGTCATCATTACCTAACTTGTCTCAACAGCTGACAAAACACTACAAAATCAACAATTACACTTAAACAGGGTTCAGCTTTCTACCATAATTTAACTTTCACTTTCAATCAAAAGTCAAAGCTTTTTAATAATTTTTTCAATCCTTTATCTCCTGACGAAATGTATATAATGTTATTCCTTCTTTTTCTTAATTCAATCCTTCATTCCATTTTCCTTTCTATTCTTTTCTCAATAAATATTAACTTTTGAGTCCTCCAGTAACACTATGAATTTTCTCCATCTTAAATTAATTGACTTCTACTATCATATTCCTACAGGCATTAATAGTCATAACATAATTAACCTTCAATGATATTGTCCAGTCTAGCACCGAGCCTCTCTGGAGCCACAGAGGTGGCATGCTGGCTACAGGTTTAAGATATCACAGATTACACACAATAGTAGCAAACAGTAAACACTGTGGTCGACAGTAACTACACCATTAGTAGATAAAAACTTTGATACTTGACAAACAGTGTTTGTTTATACAGTAAATCTCCCTTGCCAAAGAAAGTCTATTAGTGCTCATATGCTAAATGGTTCTAGGGTGATATTTATGGCTGAATTAGAACATTTGATTTATATACGATGGCTATAAGGTAAGACAAAGAGATTTTCTTTATATTGGAATAAGAAATTAGCTTATAAAAGTTAAAATGAGGCTAGACAAAGAGATTATTTATATTAAGCATTAACTAAATGTAAGTATTTTTTTTGTAATACTATTTTTCTTCAAAAGTTTGATTTATTGACAAACATAATTTTAAGACATAAAACTTGTCAGAAAAAAATTAAATAGGTCATTTTTTTTAAGCTTAGAAATGTGAGAAACTACAGGTTTATCAGCATGTTACATTTTTACAAGTGTAAACAACTTCTAAGGGATTAAACATTTTCATATGTGCATTTCCAACTATGCAAATACATTAAGAGAATTTTTTCCCTAATATTTTTCAAAATTATGTAGCATTGGTTTTATATTTGATATCATATAGTAATGACAATTAGGGCAATTAAAACGCATAATTAACATAATAATCTGCATGTCAAACTTCTTATCGTCTTTTTTTTAATCAGACTATCAAATTCGTAACCAATTCACATTACAATTACTTTCCTTTGTTTTTTTCAAAATAAAAAAAATGTCACTATTCAATTTTTCAGTGAAATTATTATGGGAAAACTCACATACTTTTTCATGACTTTTGACAGCTGATCGAGTTAACAAGCATTTTAGTTTTAATTATTTCAATAGCTAGATTCTCTGACGCCAACATTTTAAGTGTTCAATAGTTTTCCACATCTACTAAAATGAAAAATATATTCATTAACGAAATATCATTTTACGTTGAATTGTGTCAGCGCGTCAATCGTACAAAGAAATTAAGGTGATTATCAGTAGGGTTTTGTTAAAAAGAAATTTGAGGATTGGCCAGCCATTAAGCCAATCTTCGTTAATGACAATTAAAAAATTCTTACAGGTAAAA
The DNA here is from genome assembly GCA_017311375.1 of Mytilus coruscus. Lineage (NCBI taxonomy): Eukaryota > Metazoa > Mollusca > Bivalvia > Mytilida > Mytilidae > Mytilus > Mytilus coruscus. The sequence goes on from CM029602.1 coordinate 34,543,022, forward strand.
ATCTCTACATGACTCAGAGACATGTACATCTTTGATTTTCAAATAACAAATGCATATTCATTCAAAATGTTATGAAATAAGTATACAAAATCTATTTGCATGATAGGAAACAAAGACCAAATAAACTATTAATGTCATAATCGTACAAAATCTGCTTCCCCCTGAAGGATTTTACCTGTAAGAACCTAGAAGTGATTAGCCATAAGGCAATAAATTTGGAGACACAGTTCTGAATAAACTATGCTTGGCTAGGCCTATAAACGACATACAAATCGGGTTAACTCAGGACAAAAGGAAGAATATCGGACAAAGTGGTGGATATTTACTCCCAAAATATTATATAAAGTGTGTTTAATTTTCTTTTTCTAAATGGAAACATGATTAGTTCCTAATCGGGTTGAATGCAGGTAAGGAGAATTAGTCATCTAACCTTAATAATCAAATAGTTATTTATCTTTTTACTTTTGAGACTCCACTTTATCAGTATTATCATCTAAATTTATGTTTGTTCAAACTCGTAGAAGATTAAACTGTTTTTCTTTTCAATAATTCGGGAATTCAACTTAAATCAATGAGGCTGGCTGAGTTTATAGTTTTTCAAGTAGCTTGCTTACAGTTTTAAAGTACCTTGATAAAAACTGCAACTGTGGAATTGAATGAATGGAGTTCAAAGGTGAAAAACACTTAACTAAATGTATGTATTTATTTTTACGTTTTTTATCCTGCTTTGAGAAAACCAGCAGTTGTTGTAAGATTTATCACAGTAGTTTCTGAAATTTTTTTTTGGACAAAATTGAGAGAAATCTGATTCTAAAAAGATTTTTTACCTTGTAGAAAGATTTGAAATTTGTTTTATGTCATTTTTGTTTGAACATCACTAAAACAGAGATCTACTGTGATAAAGCAAAAAATGTTGCTTTCAATGTACACTAAGCCAACAAAATGCCAGAAATCCTCTTAAATTTACAATCATAACATTGGTATAAACTATTTAATCTATTGTTTTTATATTTCAAAATGTTGACTTATTGCCTCAACAGACTTTAATGTCTATGAAAACATTGACATATGGGAAAATATTAAATCAAGTCTAAGGTGATCCAGTTTTATGAAAACATCTTTTTATTTTTAATATTTTTAATGTTATATTATGCTTGACACCTTTATAACCAAAATCTGACCTAAAATTTTCATCAAGCTATACTAAATGCTTTTAACCCCCAACTATATTTAAAAACTTTCAAAAAAATATTTTTCATTTTCTGGTGATGTTGGGTTGTCATAAACCCCACTTTTACTTTAACTCATAAGGAAACATAGAAAAAAAAAAGAAAAGACAAGGCCCTTCCTTTTGTAAAATGACATCTCCTCCTGAAGTCAAAACACCACTTTAAATTAACCTCCAACCCTCTATCAAAATCAACCTTGTCTAAAACAATCTCTCTCCAAAAACCACAATTTCCTAAAACAAACTCTCTAAAACAACCACAGTTTTCCTAAATATTGATATTAAGCTCTTAAGTAAATAAATTTATTTTTAATCACATGACTCAATTTTAAACTTTATCTCAACAGCAAATTATAGATATTGAAAGACAGACATACTGGCTGGAGTCAGTTGTCACCGATTTGATTTATCTTTGTCAATATTTATACAAAGACCCTTTGGCTATAACATATTATTGTCTTTAATTTTACCTATCATAACAAATTCTGTCTGGTGTACATACTTAATAAAGAAGGGTGAGTTTCTTAAAATATGTGGTGAATAGTATGAAAGAGGTCAATTAAAAAGGTCATGCCAAAAATGGCAAAAGTAGGTGGGGGTGAGGGTTGGCATAGGCTTGGACAACCATACTCCCTTTCTTAGACAAAATTTCTGAAAAAATCTATGTTCCGTTATAATGCTTGTGGCACCATGAGCTCTAATGGGCTTGGGTGAAAGCTATATAAAGTTAGAAGACTATATTAGTAATAATTAACTAAAAAACATGTAGTAGGGATTATTTTTTAAAAAGGGAGGGGGGCTTCATAACATTTTTAAAAATTTTGTATTGATGGGTATCATTTTCTCACTGATGTATAACCCACATTTTCTCTTATTTAGGTCTTAATAAATCTAAATTTTAGATATGTCATGAGAGACATAAATTTCGTAACAAAGTATTGATTCAACAAAAACTTGGAATGCAACCCCATTAGCTAGCTCACAAACCTAATGATGACTTCCTGGAGATATTGCTGAGAATGAAATATTCTTGCATTAAACAGACCATTATCACAAATTAAAGAAATCAACTGATTAATATCTTTCCTGATAGGGGGCCACAGTGTGTTATAAAGTATCTGGTGCCAAAGAGATCTGGAGCACTGATTCTCTAATAATGATAAAGTGGCCAAATTTTACAACTACAGATCACTACATGACTTGGTTTCATAAGCTATTTTTAGAATTGATGATCTCTAGGTTATATTACTAGTTAGTTTTTTTTTATAATTATGATCCAGATTGGGTATTGAGGTGCTGAATATTTGCAAAATCCTTATCACATTACTGAATAACATAAGAATACAATTTTGAGGGAGGAAAAAGGAATTTCAAACTTTTATAAGATGTCCTTCTGGATTATAATGGATAATGTGGATTCAATATTATTTGTGGACACAAATTTTTGTGGAGTTCATGGGTATAGATTTACCACTAATTTAAATGTTCAACGAAATACAATTTTCTATAGACTTATATGCAAACTTTGCCAAAACCACAAATTTAAATATCCATTAGAATACAACTTCTTTTGAATCCACGAAAAATTGGTACCCAGGAAAATAAATTTATCCCCAGTGATTGATTGTCTGAACCATCACTGAATAATATGAGGGTCCATTACTAAAAGAAGACTGTTCTGGTCTCTAGTGCAGGACTTCCCAAATATGACAAAAGATGAGGTGTCAATAAGATAATTACAAGTAAGATGAGATCACAATGAGACAGTTACCAAATGTAGTGTGATCAATATCAGTGCAATGGCTGGGGCCTGCTTTAAACTATATGCTGAACTGTAGCTCTTATGGTCTTAAAGATATTCTTTGACAATTTGCTGACCATAGATCTATGCAAATTGTCAAAAAATATCACAAGGACCAGAAGAGCTACAGTTCCACAACTAGTCTTGAATTTGCAGTGAGGTGAGAGGTTTTGCTCTAAGTTGAAGATTTCGCTGTAAGTTTGAGATGAAGAACAGCAATAATTAAAGAGTTTTATATTTTCACTTAAGGACCTACTTTTTACTATAGTCTAGTCTCAGGCTTAGGGCTAGTGGCTACAGGTGAGACAGCAATGAGTCAGATACCTACCAAAAAAGACTTGGAAAAAATTAAGTAGTAAAAATTAAACAATTATATTCTTCTATAATAGTTTTTAAATCTTTTAACATCTAAAGAAATTAAAATTAGAGATCTCTAAATGTGTTTTTTTTTTTTTTTTATTATTGCAATTTTTTTAATCAAAATAGCAATTACAGAATTTTCATTATCATGTATTGCTCTTGGATATAATTTCAAATGGTGTCAATTTAATTCTCACTTCAAATAAATAACCCCCTTTGACACTTAATCAAATTGAGGAAACTTCATTATTCACAAAAATTGAACTTTTATCAAATAAATTATCTTACCAAACCTTACATCACCAATTTTCAAATTGTTATTTGATGTAAATAACAAAATATGAAAGAAAATGGCCATGGGGGCAAATCCATTAATGTACATTAGCTGTGTGCCAGCAATACTAGACTGACAGACTGGCCGACACCCCCTCAAGCAAGATCAGGAGTTTCACACCTCTACTATCTATCAAGTATACCATCAATGCAATATTTATTATTTACAACTTCCTACCAATCGTAAATCACAATCTTTATTGAGATGTAAGTTTCTCTGACAAATATAAGTACAAGGTAAATGATATGTGTATTATTACAAATTATTGCATATTCTGAAGAAAATTTGACATAATTTTATTATTCGAACCTGAAGTAGGGTGTTAGTTTTATGTAATATTTAGAATTATTTCATATCTTATCTCATGAATTTAATGTTATCAGACAGAAATCTACATCTTTTTTCCTAGGGTAAATTTTCTATGTTCTGAAGACATAAAAACAGTCAATTTATTCATATTACATGTATTTTCTAAACAAGAAACATTTATTAAGTTGGAAATCGAAATTGGTTAGTAAGATAAAAAGATGCTCTTCTTCATATTATTGTAAATATTTAGTGTTTTCAAACACAAAATTACACGGATTAAGAATATTTTAACATGTTACACAGAGATATGCTGTTGTCTTTGGGGTAAAAAGAAACATTTTGATGCATACAACTTAGGTATACCAAGAATTTATATAGTAACACTAAACAAATCCTTGGATACACTATAATATTATGTTACACAAAGTATTGATTTGGATTTTTTCTGGAATTCGCCAACCATAATTTCTCTCGTTTTTTTCCAGATTACCAAAGGACCATCTAAAGACCATCTTGAAGTAATGTAAAGTAATACAATGAAGAATGAAAAGATTCAGTCCAAGTGGTCAGCATTATCCTGATCCTTCCAAACCTCCGGAAAATTACGCTCCCGACGAACCAATTTATGGAAATGCCGAAGATGGATGCAAAAAAGTCAAGACAACTCAGTCATTTGAATCACTGTTTGATAATGAAACACTCAGTGACATCATTATCGACATTAATGATGGTCAATTTGTTTTCAATGGACATAAGATGATTATAAGCATGAAGAGTGCCGTCCTCGCTTCAATGCTAAATGACACGACTTTGAGTGAGGACCGTGAAATATTGCATTTACACGAGCTGCCAGAATGTAGTCAGGTGTTCAGTCGATTTTTGTTTTTTATTTACAGTGGTGCAGTTTGGTTACATCGGGAATATGTGCTTGAACTTCATAAGCTTGCCGAAAAATATATGGTAAAAGCCTTATCGCAGCACTGCGAGAGTTACATTTTGCAAATTTTGCACAAAACATTAGTGGAACATGATAGTTCTAGAGGGTTTCCGATTGATGTGATATGTGATATATATGAGTCTGATTCTTTCTGTGGAGAAATACATATGCTATCATTTCAAATTCTTTGTGCCAAGTATAAGGAACTTGTGACGAGTGACAGGTGGCAAAAATGCAGCTCTCATCTCGTTTGTGATCTAATGAAAAGTGATAACTGTCGTGCAGAAGAAAACATTATTCTGACATCTGCTACAGACTGGATGAAAAAGAACAGCATAAGTGAAAAAAATCTCATTGAGGATATTCTAGTCAATATTCGATATCCGTTTCTTCATCGGAGGGTACTTTATCATTTACAGAAGAATGAGGCTTTCAAAAACTTCCCACAAGTCCAAAAAGATTTGGACACTGCCATAAAATATCATTGCTTCAAAGAATTACCGGAAGCAAAGAACGACTTTATTGGCATACAATACAAACCAAGGCATTATCAAAGTGTGTCTTATAGTGCTACAAATAATTGCTCAAATACGTCAAAAAGAAACTCGATAAATATGCCAAACTGTGTTCAAAATAATCATGTGACCTTCATTCAAAATGATTTGGTTCGTTCAACTGTTCATTCTGTTAGTCCATCAAATTTTACCCAGACTATTTCATCTGATAACAGTACAACTGAAATTGGAGAAAACACTATACTTTATAGAACAAATGACACAGGAATCAATTTAACTGACACCATACCCTGGCGACCACCGCGGTTTAATGGAACATTTAATGGCAATAGTAGTCCGGGTGTTCGAAACACCCCGCAGTGACTATATACGATGGTAAAATGTCTTTTTTGTTGTTGTTTTCAAATTAAAAAGGAAAATTTTATATAAAAATGCCTTTTGAAAATTATTTTTGTAATATGAACCAGAGAAATGGATTGATATAAAATATCCTCATTTATTAAATTGGTAATAACCTGGTATATGAGAACTGCAATTCATTTCACAATCATAATTGTCAAGTTTTATAGGCAATTATTATACAAAAACATTTCTGTTAGGATGGAAATACAATATGCAACATCAGAAATGACATGCATTTCACAAAAGAGGCTATAAATTGGTGTGATAGTTAGAAAATCAGATAATAATATTTAAATACATCTTATCAAAGCACTTTCATTACAAAGGAAGACCTTGGTGGCCGAGTGGTCAAGGCAGATGGTCTAGTTGATATTTCAGCCTATTATTACCCATTTATAGATAAATTTTGACATACCTTATAAAATAATAAGTATGACTGCCAATGAAACAACTATCAACCACAGTCCAAATGACTATAGGTCACTGTACAGCCTTCAACAATGAGCAAAACCCATACAGTATTGTCAGCTATAATAGGCCCTCAGATGCGGATCCAACTTTCTTAAAAAAAATGGGGGCCTACTAACAAGGAAACGTTTGAAGTGGAACTAGTAAAAAATCTATGCATTAACCTTTTAAGTATCTCCATAAAGGGCCTAAAGAGTGCTCAGGTCCTCAAGTCCCCTTTAAATTCGCCTCTGACCTAAATATAAAAAAAATGTGAAACAATTCAAACAAGAAAACCAACAGACTGTTTTAGTTCATTGAATACCCAAAGCCTAATATTTTAGCTACATGTATGTCAGCAATGGAGAAAACTTTTTCATATTAACTACCGGTAAACAATGTTTTCAATGTTTTAAAAACTAATTATGATGTTGTATTTCAAAGCACTATTTACAACTTAAAATTTCGTTTTGTCAACAGGCAAAAAAATCTAACATTGTTTGACCTTGTTCCAGTATCTGACTAATAAACATGATTGCCAAACATAGCAATGACTATGATTATCACTCAGTATCTCAACGTAAATGTATTTTGCAACGGTTTGTTATATTTCATTCCATGCATTACACCTTCATTACAAAAGAATTAATTTCGTGTAATTACAAGTTACACCGTTTTGTGACAGTTCCGAGCCATTTATCTGTCAGGCAAACGAATATACAGGTCTAGGAGGAACAAGTTTCCAGATGTTCGTTTTTTCTTAACAATTCAGCATTATATCATATGTTTTGCAAAATTACATATTCATCACTGCAGATTTCTTTTATGTTGATATAATTAAATATTATACCAATAATTTAATGGATTAAAGATCCGTTTGCATTTTCAAATGTTTGTCTTGAATGATAAATAAGTTTTCTTAGGCCTTAATGTAATTTTAACACCACATTTGTCTGTCTTTTTTCTTCTTTATTTTGATGAGGAAAAAGGAGCACACAATAAAAAAATCAACCCCTCACAGGAAAATTAAATGAAATGCATCGAACAAAAATATGTTATAAATTCATAATATGATTGATTGATTGATCGTTGGTGTTTAGCACCACTTTCAGCACTCATGGCAGCCAGTTTTTATTGGTGGAGGAATTCAGAATGACCTGACAAAACAAAAACCTTTGGCAGGAAATTTAGCTTTACTAGTCAATTAAGATCAGAGTAGAACACACCTGCCACTTGCAGGGTTCGAACTCACAACCTAAATGCTGACAGTGATTTTGTAGAGGCACTACTAAGACCATTGTGGTCAAAAGTTCATAATAAAATAGTAACATGGTATCAAAAAGATCTGTAAAGATTGATGTGGACTTCCTACCTCAGTGGTCTAGCTAGGATTTAAGGTGAGAGGGGAACAGTTTTAAGATAAAGAGCACTTTCTGAAGGGACATCTTGAAATAAAAATTTTAAATAATTGAATAAATTAAAGTATTTTAGGGTTTAAGAAAGTTTTTTCTAATAGGTAAAATGATTTTATGCTTTGAAAGAATCTATTTTTTTTCTTCAAAAAACAAAAATGTATAGATCAGGGATATAAGGGCAGAGGGTGCATAGAAGGGATGAGGGACATACAGAAAGGACAGTGATATAAGGACAGAGGATGCATAGAAAGGGATGAGGGACATACATAAAGGACAGAGGATGCATAGAAAGGGATGAGGGACATACAGAAAGGACAGTTATATAAGGACAGAGGATGCATATAAAGGGATGAGGGACATACAGAAAGGACAGTTATAAAAGGACAGAGGATGCATAGAAAGGGATGAGGGACATACAGAAAGGACAGAGGGTGCATAGAAAGGGATGAGGGACATACATAAAGGACAGAGGATGCACAGAAAGGGATGAGAGACATACAGAAAGGACAGTTATATAAGGACAGAGGATGCATAGAAAGGGATGAGGGACATACAGAAAGGACAGTTATATAAGGACAGAGGATGCATAGAAAGGGATGAGGGACATACAGAAAGGACAGAGGGTGCATAGAAAGGGATGAGGGACATACATAAAGGACAGAGGATGCATAGAAAGGGATGAGGGACATACAGAAAGGACAGTTATATAAGGACAGAGGATGCATAGAAAGGGATGAGGGACATACAGAAAGGACAGTGATATAAGGACAGAGGATGCATAGAAAGGGATGAGGGACATACAGAAAGGACAGAGGGTGCATAGAAAGGGATGAGGGACATACAGAAAGGACAGTGATATAAAAACAGAGGATGCATAGAAAGGGATGAGGGACATACATAAAGGACAGAGGGTGCATAAAACGAGATGAGGGACATACAGAAAGGACAGTGATATAAGGACAGAGGATGCATAGAAAGGGATGAGGGACATACAGAAAGGACAGAGGGTGCATAGAAAGGGATGAGGGACATACATAAAGGACAGAGGATGCATAGAAAGGGATGAGGGACATACAGAAAGGACAGTTATATAAGGACAGAGGATGCATAGAAAGGGATGAGGGACATACAGAAAGGGCAGTGATATAAGGACAGAGGATGCATAGAAAGGGATGAGGGACATACAGGAAGGACAGAGGGTGCATAGAAAGGGATGAGGGACATACAGAAAGGACAGAGGGTGCATAGAAAGGGATGAGGGACATACAGAAAGGACAGTGATATAAGGGCAGAGGGTGCACAGAAAGGGATGAGGGACATACATAAAGGACAGAGGGTGCATAGAAAGGGATGAGGGACATACATAAAGGACAGAGGGTGCATAGAAAGGGATGAGGGACATACAGAAAGGACAGTGATATAAGGGCAGAGGGTGCACAGAAAGGGATGAGGGACATACATAAAGGACAGAGGGTGCATAGAAAGGGATGAGGGACACACAGAAAGGACAGAGGGTGCATAGAAAGGGATGAGGGTGCACAGAAAGGGCAGAGGGGATCTGTGCCTATCGTTTTAGGCTCACTTAGACACTGTATAGAAACATAGCTAGATGTCTAATTCATGTTAGCTTGTGTTGCTCTCTATAATGCAATATTTCATTTCAATTCCAATTAGTCACCAGGACACTTGTACTAAAAGCAAAAGTACCAAGCAAAACTTACATGACTTTGTCCAGACAAACAGAACAATCATCAAGTACAAAACAATCTTATAGGCAAATGTTCTGACTCTGTGTTGACAACCTTATTGCCTTATAATGTAAATTGCAATCCATTTCAACCCCAAGTTATATATTTCATTAATTTCTGTCAATCTAACGTTGCATAACAAACGATTAGAAAATGTCAATATTTCTTTTAGTATGCATTAGATAAGGGGCTGGTCTGACAAGAGGGTTGCAATAACATGCAACATTACTGATAAAGACATTTTATTTGCATGTCAAAAATTAAAATCAAAATTGGGAATTTGTTTCTTGATAAATTAAGTCCTAACTGATATGAACTGCCTGTATAATAAAATACAGTCTGTAGTTAACTGATAAAATGCTATTATAATGTCGCTAAGGAAATTGGCGAATTATTTTCTTAAGAATGGAAATTCTACAAACTGCTGAGTAGGTAATCAAAGATCAATTCATCCCAGAAAACCATCTTTCCAATAAATCAATAAAAAGAAATTGAGGAAAATAACATACAGTATATTTTTCCTTGGTAGTGAAATTTCAAATTTTACGGTTGGCATGATTTTTTTAAATAAACAAAATCTGACTGAAAAGTGGAATATAAGGAATTTATTGCCTTAGTAACTGATTCGTAGAAAACCATCTTTCCAATAAATCAATAAAATAAAAGTGTGGAAAAAATAACATGCAATATACTTTTCCTTGAGTAGTGAAATTCTAATTTTAAGGGTTGGCATGGTTCTTGAAATAAACGTAAGCTGACTGAAAATAGAATATAAGGAAATCATTTCCTTAGTTTTGCAGAAAATGACATACAGAATACATTTCCTTGGTTACTGTAGTGAAATTTCAAATTTTAAGGTTGGCATGATTCTAATGAAATAAGCATCATCAGCTGACTGAAAAAAGGAATATAAGGAATTTATTGCCTTTAGTTCTGCAAGGAATTAACTGATGTGTAGTTTAAAGAAAAATAACAGGGGGTTATTAACCTGACAGAAATAAAATAATTGTCTTATGAAGTTTGATCTATAGGTTGGTACAGACTTGTTTAACAAAATTTATTGAGCCTAGACAATCTGGCTCTAGTATCCAAAAGCTATCAGATCACTAGCATTTACAAAATCAGCCTTCCAGACATTGTGGTGTAGTTGATATTTGTTCCTTTAATACAAGACACTGATAGAGATCAAAAGAACAAAATCACTTCATCTAGAGATAGCCGATTACTAACTACCTCTTCAATACACAAAACTGACATGCTTACATGTTTTATAAAAACATGTAAATACCATTCATAACAAACATATCATAAATATAGACTGATAATTTTTTTTTATTAAAATGTGATTTAATATTGCTGGCACCAGAGATGATTAGTCAAGGGGCATATGGACAGACTAATTAAGAAGTACTTTTGACTGGTAATCAGACAGATCTAGAAACTTTCGTAGGAACACGATTACGATAAGCTTGATCACTACTCTCTAAATCTTTAGTCTACAATTCAATTATTTAAATACTTATAATAAAATGTTCTTTTCAATGACGGTATGCATGTGAAATGTCATTGCAAGTATGATAGATTACCGATAATTGAGTGCATGATTACCTGTAAAAGAGACCACTTTTCATCAAGTGGTGCTTGATGCCATGTAGGTACAACCACCAAAATAATACTTTTATAAACAAGTAATACTTATGTAATACAACGACTATAAAAGCCTTAGACATAGGACAATACTTTTATAAACAATTTATACTTATGTAATACAACCACCATAAAATCCTTGGAAAACAAGACAATACTTTAATAAACAAGTAATACTTATGTAATACAATTGACTATAAAAGACTTGGACAACAGGACCATAAATTACATAACTAAACTTGCAATCACTTTAAATAGGGGGACTCTAAATAATACAAGACTATAATATCCATGGATAAGAATATACCTAAATATAAAAGTCATTGATTAATAGTAAACAGACCTCTAATAGTAATTGACAAGAGAATGATAGAGGAGGATACAAATAAAATCATAGGGTATAAGAACCCCTGGATACTTAAAACCCTAAAAGTTATACCCTTGGGTAAGAGGAGCCTAAATGATACAACATATTTGTTAACTTACATTTATATGTAATAGACTTTGATTGGATTATCCTATTACAACAGACTTGTAAAAGCTATGGATCAATGGAATTCAAGACCCTTAAAAGTAAACAGACTTATAATAGGCCTTGTATGTGAGGACCTTCAAGACCCTTAAAAGTACACCAGACTTATAATAAGCCTTGTATGTGAGGACCTTCAAGACCCTTAAAAGTGAACCAGACTTATAATAAGCTTTGTAATGTGAGGACCTTCAAGACCCTTAAAAGTACACCAGACTTATAATAAGCCTTGTACTTGGGGACCTTCAAGACCCTTAAAAGTACACCAGACTTATAAGAAGCCTTGTATGTGAGGACCTTCAAAACCCTTAAAAGTGAACCAGACTTATAATAAGCTTTGTAATGTGAGGACCTTCAAGACCCTTAAAAGTACACCAGACTTATAATAAGCCTTGTACTTGGGGACCTTCAAGACCCTTAAAAGTACACCAGACTTATAAGAAGCCTTGTATGTGAGGACCTTCAATAAAACAAAATTTTGTAATGGATAGGAAGATCTTAGATAATACAGCAGGGGAAACAGTTATGTTTAATAGGCTCTCAATTGATTAGTCTTGACTGTAGGTGCACACAATAAAAAGCAAAATGCTTTGATGAAAAATGTCTGATATTTCACTAAAGTTTGAAAAAGTATTGTATGGTTTTTTTTCTATCTGCCTTTCTTTTCTCTTTTAAGCAAATCTGAATTTAAACTGAATCTAAAAAATCTGATATCAAGGAACTATAATTGATACTTGCAAATGCCTGCAAAACTGTAAAATTATACTGTTCTTGTATGGACATCTCTGATGATAAAAATATCCCATACAAAAACCAAGGTTAAGTATTACAAAGCTTCTAATCAGGTCAACAAAAATAAAATGTCAACCATGACTGCCTAAATCTTATCTCTAAAATTAAAACTTCATCGATTGTCAAAATATTCTCAATGAATCTTATGACAAAAGTAGTTATATAGATCAGTCATAAGGTTGATTTAAATACTTTAAGCCAAACAAAATCTATTTCATTCAATAATTTCACAATTTTAATATTCACTAATATTGTATAACCATACAATATTACACACAATACAAATAAAGAATAGATCTTTTTTTTCGATACAAGGCGGGCGTCATTCATTTTGTCATTTAATAACCCTATAGTCATTTTTTGACAATCGAAAAGGATAAATTAGTATTTGAGAGACAATTTGTACCAGGGTATTCAATGGCAACCATTTGATTAGAGCATCAAAAGTGCAAAGAATGATGAAAATCACTTTCGGGAAAATACGAAATACGACAATTAATATTTCAAGTCAAATATGATTCTTACAAATCAGAGATTTCAATCTTAAAGAAATAATATTTTATAAAAATCATATGTCAAAGTAAATAATTGGAAAGGTGTGGTAATAAAAGATGAAACTAGAAAAAAACCTATTTCAGTTTTATATTTATCTACTTGATTGGTTGGTAAATTTTCGATTTTTTAGTGTAATCATTACCCATGGTACAAAATAATGCTTTTGAAGCTTTTCTTAAGTCAGTGATCTTACACATCCCAACAGATGTCTTCACTCCTCTTTTAATCTGATAAATAATGAAAATCTGTAACAAACTACAACTAGAGGCTCCCAGGAGTATACTTGCTCACCTAACTGTAACCAAAGGAAGTTTTGTAAACATAAATACCCTGACAATATAAAAATGGTAGGATGTGGTATGATTGCCAATGAGACAACTTTCCACCAAAGACCAAATGACTAGAAGTAATAGCAGCTGCCTTATTAATACAGAGGACAATTCAAGCTAAATTGTATTTTTGAAATTGCTGAAGTTATTTCAAAGAATTTATTTAACCTCTTGTCTGCATAATTTCAAAGTTCTGCAGTGTTTACCTTGTGAACAAGGTCTCAGAACTAAGTGATCTTCTTCAAGTAGGGGAGATGTATTATTTATATAACAGCATGCTCCTTTAACATCCTTGAAAAGCATAAAAAACTGTTAAAAACAAGGCTTGATTTATCTGTGATAGGCACTGACTAATGTTCATCTTACAGTATGGCTGCAAGGGCCTTAAAACATATCAGTATAAAAATAAGGAGATGGGGTTTGATTGTCGATGAGATAACTATCCAACAGAGTTCAAATGACATGCATGTAAGCAATGAAAAGGTCACCACACGGCCTTCAACAACAAGAAAAACTCATGTTGTAAAGTAAGCTATAAAAAGGCTCTGACATGACAAAATGTGTAACAATTCGAAATATAAAACTAACGGCATAGTTTATAACAAAAAAGAAAAACAAACATGACAAACATGTACCAAAGACAAACATTGATGCATCAGTATATTGCACATTGGTAAATATAAAAAATAAGGAGATGTGGTATGATTGCCAATGAGACAACTAAGTCTTTCCATAAGTTATATCATCCTAAATGACTCATGAATAAAAATTCCAAAGCGGAAAACTGTTCTTAGTTAGTGCAAGGTCCCCATGGTAAATATCTAGGCCTAGCTTGATTTCAATACGAATCTGATCTATCTCTTCCAAATTTATCGGTATTAAATTGAGGGCCTCTATTTCTGATTTTTATATAATAAACAAAAAAATAATAAAATATTCATGTTTCTTATACAACGTAAGATTCTACGATTTGATAAAATAACTCGCATTGTACTTTGTCGATATAATATTCATTACTTATGCATACTAAGCTTGCATGTAACACCATAATAGCTAAGAATGTCAAATTATTGTCGTCACAATCTACATTTTAATGAGCACACCGAGACAGTTCTCTATAAAATTAGTCTAATTACAAATCAAACTGTCTTTTCTATGTCATTGTTGTTCCTCTTCTGAATATTAAGTTTTAATCTAACTTAAAAGCCTGCAAGTTTTTATGCAATAAATGTCAGTGACATGAATTCATGTATATTCTTATAACACGTAAGGGAGAACTGTACAAAACTTATTCAAATTATATAACTACTTATAATTCTTCAATTAAACAGAGAGGAATTTTAAAAGAAGTTATTGGGGAAGTCCCTCCTCCTAAAAAACAACAACAAAATATTATATCTGTTCAATGCAACTCATAAATCCAGTAGTTTATAAAAAAATGAAACTTATTAGTCTAATTCTGAAAATGATGGCAGGCTTAGTTTCAGGGATTAAATCATAAATTCAGAATCAACACTTTGAAATTTTAAGTAGTTGTAGAACGTAAATTGTTTGGTTTCTCACTTGAAATTAAAATAATTTAAGCTCATAAAAATAATGCATACATTTAGAATAAAAGTACATCAATTATCAAGCTTTTAAAAAGATGACAACTATTGTATTTTTACCCAAAGTGGAAAATTGGAAAATGTTTCAATTTCTAAAGATAGACCTTCTAAAAATTGGCTTAGATTAGACAGTTTTAATTTAAAAGGGAAAAATACAGATGTATTGTTTTCAAGTCAGGTACAGGATAAATATAGGCAATACTAGATCTATAAGTATCTCTTGGTCCTGTCACACAAGTGAGAGGTTTAGCTAGCTATAAAACCAGGTTTAATCCACCATTATCATTAGGAAATGCCTGTACCAAGTCAGGAATATGACAGTTATTTTCCATTTGTTAGATGTGTTTGAGCTTTTGATTTTGCCATTTTATAAAGGACTTTCCATTTTGAATTTTCCTTGGAATTCAGTATTTTTGTTATTTTACTTTTTTTTATGAATCCAGTTATCCCTTAGGTTGCTTTTATTACAGTAGTGGTGCTAAGCCCCAATAACTCAAACCTTCAACAGTATCTTTTCATTTCAGAGTAAATATCATGCCATTACATTGCTTTTTACAAAACACATTTTAAAGCCAACTTTCCAACAAAGCACAAATTGTCTAAAAGTTCAATAATATTAAAATGTAAATAAGACAGACAGACTGACTTCTCTTTCAATTTTATAATTTCTTGGTCTGAAGCAAATCAGGTACAACCTGTAAAAATCCCTGTTAAAATCATGGTAATTAAGTTATCGGGAGCCACTGACAAGGATCTTACTGCATCAAACGTAATTACATTTAATTCCATAAATTACTACTGTGCTATGAACATGCAAACGGATTAGAGTACTGATAACAGAGGCTCTACAAGAGGAAATTGTTTATTTTAGTATTTTTCTTGTCAAACTATGCAGGAATATTAACAAAGATGAATTTGTGAAAAATTAGTCGAAGCAAACTTCTTTCGAATTAAATCAGTGGAATGTAACATTATAATAGATGATTGATTGATTGTTGTTTGCTTTATGTCCAGTGGCAAATATTTCATTCATTTATAATAGATTTTTAGCTTCAAACTTGTACCATTTTCAGTAAGAAATGTTTTTTCTGTAACCTTTATACAAATATACTGAACACATCTAACTGTAAAAATCATATTCATGATGTATTTATTTCATATCATTATTTTTTTCTGTGAGGAGGGGTGATGGAGGGGGATGAAAGAGGGAGTAGAACTAGACATTTTTTTGTAATATAGCATGCTGAGTCATATTGTTTTGACATGGAGCATCACAGAAGAAAAGTCATTTGTTGAAATGTACATATACTGCCGGTAAACGTTTTCACACTACCTCTGTTGTCAGGTGGCTGCATCATATACCCTTCATTTTGTTTTATTCCATAATAAATTACTAGACAAATTATAGGAAGCATAATCAACACTATTACTGTATATATAAATGGGTACTTTTCCTGAATTGATTTTTATTGTTTGTTCTATCATGTACCTTTTGTTAATCATCTCATCAAGAAAGGGGCAGGGTTTAGATCTAAATAAATGGAGAATGTGTCCATGGGACACAGATGATGCCCACGCTTGCATATAACATTATAAAGGGGCATAACTTGAGAACACTAAAAGTGATGCCCTCCAAATTCGAACTCGACCTGTTTTTTGTGGTAATAAGCATTGTGTATAAGTTTCATTACATTTGATTGAGGCAAACTAAAGCTAGAGAACAGAAAATTTTGTAATGTATGGACAGACAGACACACAGACGGATGGACAACAGTAACATTTAACCTCCTTTGGTGATGGTGGAGGCATAAAAAAACTAGTTTAATTCTGCCATATATTAATGTGTCTTTCCCAAATAAGGAATATAACCTGCAGTGAGTATGGCAGTGATGGCGCTCTCCCTAAGCAGGACATTTAATTTAATGCTCCATTCCATACATTCATTGTGGTTTGTCTATACATTAGGCACAACTTAACAGATGATTTTCAGCATAAGTTTTACTGTGAGACAGGAGGTCTTGATTTCCATATTTCTATGCCCCAGTCTCAACTAGGTTTCAAATTTTTATGAAATTATGGAAAAAAAACAATCTAATACTATGAAAAGATGTCAAGTGAAAGCAACTCAGACTTATTCCTGACGTCAGGTACTAGGTTTCAAATTTTTCAAGAAATGAGCCACAATTTTTTGAAATTGTGGAAATAAAGAATCTAATACTATGAAAAGATGTCAAGTGAAAGTGACTTAGATGTTATTATTCTGACGACAGACAAAGTACGTAACATAAGTACAGGTACAAATGTATATGTTCATGTGTACAAACAATGTTAAGAAATATATGTAGAAAAGAAGAATAACAGTGAACATACTTAACATATGATGTGCAAATTATATACAGATAATACAACAAGTGTGTTACATCAATGACATATCCTTATCTCAACTTGTTTATGATAGTTCAATTATTTTATCTAAGTTTGATTTAGACGAAATTCTCTTTGCCAAAATTTCTTAAGCAATACGAAAACAGAGAAATATGTTCTCTCTGTCTTAGATAGTATAGAAAAGTCCTGCAACAATTTTTTCTCTCATTTTCTTTTTCACGATAAACATAGTTTTCAACATAATAGTATAGGTGTAGCTATATCCTAATATGGAATATTGTCTTCCAGCAGTATTTCAGAATTTTAATGAACTATTTTGCACTATATCATAAAAGGGTTACTAATATTATGGAATAGTGCCCCCAACAATAAATCATATTGCATCAGCTTGCTAACTAATCTAATTTCAAGTATAAAAGTAAAATTTTTCATATATTAATATTTTTCACTCTATCATAAAAGGGTTACTAATATTATGTCCCAAACAATAAATAATATTGCATCAGCTTGCCAATTAATCTAATTTCAAACATAAAAGAATAAAGTTATCATATTTTTGTCAATGCAAGCTTCTCACATAAAAACTTTAATAGCGCAAAATTCATAAACTTCATAAGTTCAAATCTAGGTCACATACATAAGAAGAAGAAAAGGCAACACCACACACCTTCATTTAAACAAAAACCTCAAGCTTATATAAAACCCAAAACTTTCACCTGACTGATGAACAGAGACTTACAGATGGACGGTCACACAGACAGAAATACATGATGACCCCTTACTATCTTAGGTGAAGAAAAAAAAAAACAATAAATTAAGAGAGCTTTTTTTTTTCTTCTTTCATTGAGAGGGGAGGGGGTGAAGGAAAGCTTTAATACATAAGAATAATCAGAATTTAGAAACAAATCTGAAACAGCCTGGATCAATATCTCCATTATCCACCTGTGAAATTTCAAATGGTCACCTTAATTTTTTTCTTAAAAATTACCTTTTGTGTCTCCAAATTATAAAATCAGAATATAAAAATAATTTCAATTATTATTATTATTATTAACATTATTACCACCAGGTGTCTTTTCAAAACAACCTCTGTTAAAAATGAGTGGGTTTTTTCATTAACCTCACATTTCTATTTATGGGAAATTATTATAAATATTCATTTCAGATAAGATCACAGTAAATAGCTATAGAATCATGATACAAAAGGGTCTTAGGGAAAAAATTGGGGCTAAGGTTCCAAATTATACTCAAGATTTAAAAAAAAATATTTATATAATCAATCTGATTACAGAATTCAACAAAAACATTTTTTTTTTTCAATATTTCTTTTCCCAATTTACAATACACCTGTCAAAATCAAAACTGTTCATGAGTATCCATTCCTAGCTATAGTCTGGTTCTCCATCCTCATTTAATGCCCACCGTATCTTTTAAACACACACATCATTAAAGGTAATAATTTACAGAAATATGGGTTTAAAGTTAATTTTGACAAATTTAACTTTCTCAGCTATGAAAAGCAATTCATGTGTTTACTTTAATAATTCAATAAAGCCTACATAAAATTTACAATTAGAATTTTTTAAGATTATGAAATATGGGAAATGTGGAATAATAAATCACAGGTGATTGATCTAAAGAAAATTATCTGACATCTACAGTCATTTAGTCATCAAATGCCCCCAGGTATGAATAACTGTACACCTTCAAATGATTTCGTAAAATCAAACCTTTTGAAATCCATGTTCAGTCTTCAGTAAAATGCCAAGGTTTTGCACTTCAAAACCTAGATAATTTCAGCCTGGGACTATTATATTAGTATAAATAGTCACAGTTTCAGACAATTTGAAAAGGAAACGGAAACAGAAAGTGCAGAAAAAATTCAAAAGAATTCAAGAATGGTAGTTCAAGAATAATTAATTACTCTATAAACATGTTAATTTCATGATTTTTTTCCCATTATAAAAACAAATTGATTGTTCTTTGTAATTTATATATGAAATACAGGGAAAAAAATGCAAAAAGACTATAAAAATTTTAAAAAAAAACTATTTGTCTAGACCAGGAATGATTTAGGGCTTGACATATGGTATGGACTTTTGTTTATCATTGAAGATAGTACGTTGAACTTTATGTACTTAATGATGTTGTTGTCTTTTTGGTAAAATAACCTACATGTCCTTTTATCCATATTCAAACAATACTTCATCACAGGATTATTTTGTTCATCCCACTTAAACATTCATATGAATGTAATTTTTTTTTAAATTAAATCAGTCTTGGATATTAATACCATGTAATTTTAAACATTGCCCAAATCAGAATTGATGCTATAAAAATGTTGCATCAGAATTTGGCAAAAAAAATCTGAAATAAAATTTTCTTATTCGAATTATGAAAGGAAAACTTCAATTGAACTTTATGACCTTATTTTGTGATAATTAATTTCCCTACAAGATATGTACCAATTATTTCCAAAATTTTATAACAGAAAATTTCAATCAAACAATATATAAGGCCCTACATCAACTGTCAAGATGAAGAACAGGAATAAAAGCCCTGTTCATTGATAATTTTCTATGTTTTCTATGTATTGTGTGCAATTTTGTCCCATGTACATTTACTCCATATCCTTTCATTTTCTATCTTCTAATATTGTATATGTGTTTCCCCCTCATCATAACAATATCATCTCTTGTGTCTTATTTTGTCTAGACTAATGTAAATAACATATCAAGAATTATTTCATATGTTCTTGTTGATTTCTGATTCTGTCCATTGTTCACATTTTTTACTTTTCCCTGAAATACAGACCTTATTCAAACCAAACACAGACATATCTGATAATAAAAACCTCTGTCATTTTTTTTTTTAACTGCAATTTCATTATTATATCAATCAAACTGAACCAGCAACTTATTACAAAACTTTCCAAATTTTCCCCAGCTTTACCGTCAAAGCTATATTTGCATAGAACCTGTTCTCAATGTACTTTTAAAATAAATTATAATTGTTTAAAATTTTTCAGACCTGCCAACTTTTGAAAATCTCCATGGGGGATTTAGTGCGCGACCAGATTTTTAAGGGTTACAATTTTTGTGGCGTTTCTGTGTTCACTGTTTTTAACTCTTGAAATAGTCTCATATTTCTTCTTTTTTTTTTCTTTAGGTATACTGATGATGAGCTAATAAGCTTTGATTTCTTTTATTTGCATGATTCTTGTACTTATCAAAATAACTTAAGAATAGAGAAAAATGGCATAAAAAAATAAAGAATCCAAATGAAGACCCCCCTTTCCCCCTCTAAAGACCTTCTTATCTTTGCACCATGACTCAAAAGACCTAAACCTAAATGTCCTAAAGTTAGAAGGATGAAGACAGATTTTGAGTTAGTCTATCAGTATTAATGAGAAAATGGATAAAATTTGAGTTATCTTTCTTTGTGTTCAGGTGCTCTTACCGGCGGAGGCTTATACACAGTAGAAGTGAATACAAAATGGCATCGATTTTAAATCAGAACTGGACAGAAACATGTCTGATTTCTAAAATTTTAACGGATTTCAAGATAAACACTGTTTTCTAAAGAGTTCATTACAGTTATCGTCTTTCAGTTAATTACGATTTTGTCATGAAACTACGGTAAACGTTGCAAAATTGTGATCATATGATAAATTGATTAAAATTGAAATGCCGACTGACCAATTCTGTTTACAAATTAATTAATTTTGAGGACTGTTATGACCCATCAGATATGCAGATTACCTGTAACAACAAATTATGACACCTGTTGTGACCGTTGATTAGTGCAGGGTCGTAAACTTGTCATGAATATTTCGCCAGGTAAAATTATAGATTTATAGAAATTGATCAGAAAAACTTCAAAATCAGTAACCAATATTTTCTTCTGGTAGATTTTGTGAAAATCAGGATTTTTACTTGTGTTATTATCCTGATATCGGGATTCTGGTTGAGGCATGAAAATCGGGACGATACCGCCAAAATCAGGATAGTTGGCAGGTCTGATTTTTATGATTAACATAAATTCAATTATTGAAACATATGAGGTAGCTTGTGCTCTTCATACTGTGTAAACAAATAATGTTTTGACATAATTTGACTATTGTTACAAATAGGAACGGTTTTTGATTATCCAATGTGGATTTTTAACAGTCATTAATAATTTCAATTGAATGAATAAAAAAATCCACAAGACTGTTAAAATACTTAGCGAAATAGGAAAAAATACAGTCTAATGATGATTCTGGCAATAATTCTTTTAAGATCAGTCACAAAGTCACTCTAAAGTATCTGTCAATCATGTAAATTCTGACTCTAAAATTAAAGAAACCAAGGGAGATAACTCTAATTCCATATATGATCACTGAGAGAAAAATTTTGTAGATGGCTTTGCTTGTTTGTTATTTGTTTTTTAATCAGGTAAAATGGCTGTACAATACATAACTTATCATTTGACTTTAAACATGTCAAATCTTTTTATTAATTGTTATCATCATAATTAGTTTCAAAGATTTAAATCTTTTTTAATCTAACTGTAGTGAGGTTCAAAATTTTCATTTAAAAATACAAATCCAAAATTTCAATTGTAAATTAATGATTTTTTTTTAAATTGGCTTTACACATACACTATTCACTGACATTTTAAAGCTGGATGATTTACATTTGTGGATATATGTAAGATGTAAAGTCTTAACTTTTTAATAACATATTGAATAGAACAGAAAACAATCATGTAGTAATATAAACATGTGGGGCTGGCATTTACTTGACTTACAAAAACAAAGTTACGATTTCAATTGTAAACTAGAGGCTCTAAAGAGCCTGTGTCGCTCACCTTGGTCTATGTGCATATTAAACAAAGGACACAGATGGATTCATGACAAAATTGTGTTTTGGTGATGGTGATGTGTTTGTAGATCTTACTTTACTAAACATTCTTGCTGCTTACAATTATCTCTATCTATAATGAACTTGGCCCAGTAGTTACAGTGGAAAATATTTTGTAAAATTTACAAAATTTATAAAATTTATGAAAATTGTAAAAATTGACTATAAAGGCAATAACTCCTTAATTGACAATTTTGGTCAGGTTGACTTATTTGTAGATCTTACTTTACTGTACATTATTGTTGTTTACAGTTTATCTCTATCTATAATAATATTCAAGATAATAACCAAAAGCTGCAAAATTTTCTTAAAATTACCAATTCAGGGGCAGCAACCCAACAACATGTTGCCTGATTGGTCTGAAAATTTCAGGGCAGATAGATCTTGACCTAATGAACAATTTTATCCTGTCAGATTTGCTCTAAATGCTTTGGTTTCAGAGATATGAGCCAATAAAATGCTCATGGGCGCAGCTCGATACGACCGCAGAGGTCGAACCCTGAATAGTTGGGACAAGTATGGACACAACATTCAAGCTTGATACAGCTCTGAATTTGGATTGTGATTAAATATTTGACACAGCATAGGTTTCTGACACTGAATGAATGTGGTCTAAGAACTTAAAATTTTAAATTGGACATTCACCTATTATGGTCCAATATCCAAAATCTAAATACATGGTTAGATTCAGCATATCAAAGAACCCCAATAATTCAATTTTGATGAAATCAAACAAAGTTTAATTTTGGACCCTTTGACCTCAATGTGGACAAAGTTGATAACGGGCCCAAAGTTCAAAAATCTAAATACATGGTTAGATTCAGCATATCAAAGAACCCCATATATTCAATTTTGTTGAAATCAAACAAAGTTTAATTTTGGACCCGATTTGGACCAACTTGAAAACTGGGCCCATAATCAAAATCTAAATACATGTTTAGATTCAGCATATCAAAGAACCCTAAGAATTCAATTTTGTTAAAATCAAACTAAGTTTAATTTTGGACCTTTGGACCTTAATGTAGACCAATTTGAAAACGGGACCAAAAATTAAGAATCTAAATACACGGTTAGATTCGCATATCAAAGAACCCCAATAATTCAATTTTGATGAAATCAAACAAAGTTTAATTTTGGACCCTTTGACCTCAATGTGGACAAAGTTGATAAAGGGACCCAAAATCAAAAATCTAAATACATGGTTAGATTCAGCATATCAAAGAACCCCATATATACAATTTTTGTTGAAATCAAACAAAGTTTAATTTTGGACCCCGATTTGGACCAACTTGAAAACTGGGCCCATAATCAAAAATCTAAATACATGTTTAGATTCAGCATATCAAAGAACCCTAAGAATTCAATTTTGTTAAAATCAAACTAAGTTTAATTTTGGACCTTTGGACCTTAATGTAGACCAATTTGAAAACGGACCAAAAATTAAGAATCTAAATACAAGGTTAGATTCGCATATCAAAGAACCCCAATAATTCAATTTTTGATGAAATCAAACAAAGTTTAATTTTGGACCCTTTTGACCTCAATGTGGACAAAGTTGATAAAGGGCCCAAAATCAAAAATCTAAATACATGGTTAGATTCAGCATATCAAAGAACCCCATATATACAATTTTGTTGAAATCAAACAAAGTTTAATTTTGGACCCGATTTGGACCAACTTGAAAACTGGGCCCATAATCAAAATCTAAATACATGTTTAGATTCAGCATATCAAAGAACCCTAAGAATTCAATTTTGTTAAAATCAAACTAAGTTTAATTTTGGACCCTTTGGACCTTAATGTAGACCAATTTGAAAACGGGACCAAAATTAAGAATCTAAATACATGGTTAGATTCGCATATCAAAGAACCCCAATAATTCAATTTTGATGAAATCAAACAAAGTTTAATTTTGGACCCTTTTGACCTCAATGTGGACAAAGTTGATAAAGGGACCCAAAATCAAAAATCTAAATACATGGTTAGATTCAGCATATCAAAGAACCCCATATATACAATTTTGTTGAAATCAAACAAAGTTTAATTTTGGACCCGATTTGGACCAACTTGAAAACTGGGCCCATAATCAAAAATCTAAATACATGTTTAGATTCAGCATATCAAAGAACCCTAAGAATTCAATTTTGTTAAAATCAAACTAAGTTTAATTTTGGACCCTTTGGACCTTAATGTAGACCAATTTGAAAACGGACCAAAATTAAGAATCTAAATACACGGTTAGATTCGCATATCAAAGAACCCCAATAATTCAATTTTGATGAAATCAAACAAAGTTTAATTTTGGACCCTTTTGACCTCAATGTGGACAAAGTTGATAAAGGGGCCCAAAATCAAAAATCTAAATACATGGTTAGATTCAGCATATCAAAGAACCCCATATATACAATTTTGTTGAAATCAAACAAAGTTTAATTTTGGACCCGATTTGGACCAACTTGAAAACTGGGCCCATAATCAAAAATCTAAATACATGTTTAGATTCAGCATATCAAAGAACCCTAAGAATTCAATTTTGTTAAAATCAAACTAAGTTTAATTTTGGACCCTTTGGACCTTAATGTAGACCAATTTGAAAACGGGACCAAAATTAAGAATCTAAATACATGGTTAGATTCGCATATCAAAGAACCCCAATAATTCAATTTTGATGAAATCAAACAAAGTTTAATTTTGGACCCTTTGGACCTCAATGTGGACCAATTTAAAACGGGCCCAAAATCCAAAAACTTAATACACGGTTAGATTTAGCATATTAAAGAACCCCAAGAGTTCAAGAATAAAACCCCATTGAAATTGGTCAAGAAATAAGCAATTTATACAAAGTATCTTCTTTTGCACAATACTGTGCAATTGAATATTTCTTGCAATTCGCAATACTGCTGTGCAATTGAATATTTCTTGCTATTGTGCAATACTGTACAATTGACAATTTCTTGCTATTGCGCAATATTGTGCTATTGGATATTTCTTGCTATTGCACAACACTGTGCAATTGAAGATTTCTTGCTATTGCGCAATACTGTGCAATTGAAAATTTCTTGCTATTGCACAATACTTATTATATAATAATTTACACATCCTGTTTGGTGTGTATCTCCTGCCATATCATTATTATTTGCTTTTAAATATAACTCAGAAATAACCAACTTAAAATGGAAAATTTTAAAGAAAAAAAAGGAAAAAGGAAAAAAAAACCCCCAAATTTTTTAACCCCTTATGATTCATCACCCCAAACTCAATCCCAGCCTTCCCTTTGATGTATGGTACCTTGCAGTACAATTTCAGAGAGATCCATACACTTGAACACAAGTTATTGTCTGGAAACTAGAAAATGCTTATTTTGGCCCTTTTGGCCCCTAATTCCTAAACGTTTCAGGCAATTACCCCAAACTCAATTCCAGCTTTCCTTTGTGATATGGAACCTTGTAGTACAATTTCAGAAAGATCCATACACTTACACACAAGTTATTGTCATGAAACTAGAAAATGCTTGTTTTTGCCCCTTTTGGCCCCTAATTCCTAAAATTTTGAGGCAATTACCCCAAAAATCAATCCCAGCATTCCCTTTGTGATATGGAACCTTGTGGTACAAAGTCAGGAGAGACATACCCTAACACACAAGTTATGTCTGGAAGTTACAAAATGCTTATTTTTGGCCCCTTTTGGCCCCTAATTCCTTAACTGTTGGTACCATAACCCCAAAATCAATCCCAACCTTCCTTTTGTGGTATTGAACCTTATGGTAAAATTTCATAGAGATCCATTCACTTAAACTAAAGTTAGAGTGCGAAAACCAATGTGTCTTCGGACGACGACGACAACCACGACGACCACGATGCCAACGTCATACCAATATACGACCGCAAAATTTTTTGCGGTCGATAAAACTGCATTTTACCCTTATGTACTATTTTTAGCCATGTCGGCCATCTTGGTTCATGGGCAGGGTCATTGGACACATTTTTCAAACTAGATATCCTAATGATGATTGTGGACAAGTTTGGTTAAATTTGTCTTAGTAGTTTCAGAGGAGAAGATTTTGTAAAGATTACAAAAATTTACTTAAAATGGTTAAAATTGACTTTAAAGGGCAATAACTCCTTAATGGGGTCAACTGACCATTTTGGTCAGGGTTGACTTATTTGTAGATCTTACTTTGCTGAACATTATTACTGTTTACAGTTTATCTCTATCTATAATAATATTCAAGATAATAACCAAAATTGGCAAAATTTACTTAAAATTACCAATTCAGGGCAGCAACCCAACAACGGGTTGTCTGATTCATCTGAAAATTTCAGGGCAGATAGATCTTGACCTGATAAACAATTTTACCCTTCAGTTTTGCTCTAAATGGTTTGGTTTCAGAGATATAAGCCGATTCAGCATATCAAAGAACCCCAATAATTCAATTTTGATGAAATCAAACAAAGTTTAATTTTGGACCCTTTGACCTCAATGTGGACAAAGTTGATAACAGGACCCAAAATCAAAAATCTAAATACATGGTTAGATTCAGCATATCAAAGAACCCCATATATTCAATTTTGTTGAAATCAAACAAAGTTTAATTTTGGACCCTGATTTGGACCAACTTGAAAACTGGGCCCATAATCAAAAATCTAAATACATGTTTAGATTCAGCATATCAAAGAACCCTAAGAATTCAATTTTGTTAAAATCAAACTAAGTTTAATTTTGGACCCTTTGGACCTTAATGTAGACCAATTTGAAAGCAGGACCAAAAATTAAGAATCTAAATACAGTTAGATTCGGCATATCAAAGAACCCCAATAATTCAATTTTTGATGAAATCAAACAAAGTTTAATTTTGGACCCTTTTGACCTCAATGTGGACAAAGTTGATAAAGGGGCCCAAAAATCAAAAATCTAAATACATGGTTAGATTCAGCATATCAAAGAACCCATATATTCAATTTTGTTGAAATCAAACAAAGTTTAATTTTGGACCCCGATTTGGACCAACTTGAAAACTGGGCCCATAATCAAAAATCTAAATACATGTTTAGATTCAGCATATCAAAGAACCCTAAGAATTCAATTTTGTTAAAATCAAACTAAGTTTAATTTTGGACCCTTTGGACCTTAATGTAGACCAATTTGAAAACAGGACCAAAAATTAAGAATCTAAATACATGGTTAGATTCGGCATATCAAAGAACAATAATTCAATTTTGATGAAATCAAACAAAGTTTAATTTTGGACCTTTTGACCTCAATGTGGACAAAGTTGATAACTGGGACCCAAAAATCAAAATCTAAATACATGGTTAGATTCAGCATATCAAAGAACCCCATATATTCAATTTTGTTGAAATCAAACAAAGTTTAATTTTGGACCCCGATTTGGACCAACTTGAAAACTGGGCCCATAATCAAAATCTAAATACATGTTTAGATTCAGCATATCAAAGAACCCTAAAATTCAATTTTGTTAAAATCAAACTAAGTTTAATTTTGGACCCTTTGGACCTTAATGTAGACCAATTTGAAAACGGGACCAAAATTAAGAATCTAAATACAGTTAGATTCGGCATATCAAAGAACCCCAATAATTCAATTTTGATGAAATCAAACAAAGTTTAATTTGGACCTTTTGACCTCAATGTGGACAAAGTTGATAACGGGCCCAAAAATCAAAAATCTAAATACATGGTTAGATTCAGCATATCAAAGAACCCCATATATTCAATTTTGTTGAAATCAAACAAAGTTTAATTTTGGACGATTTGGACCAACTTGAAAACTGGGCCCATAATCAAAAATCTAAATACATGTTTAGATTCAGCATATCAAAGAACCCTAAAATTCAATTTTGTTAAAATCAAACTAAGTTTAATTTTGGACCCTTTGGACCTTAATGTGACCAATTTGAAAACGGGACCAAAATTAAGAATCTAAATACACGGTTAGATTCGGCATATCAAAGAACCCCAATAATTCAATTTTGATGAAATCAAACAAAGTTTAATTTGGACCCTTTGGACCTCAATGTGGACCAATTTAAAGCAGGAATTTAAAATCCAAAAAACTTAATACTGCAGTTAGATTCAGCATATTAAAGAACCCCAAGGTTCAAGAATAAAACCCCATTGAAATTGGTCAAGAAATAAGCAATTTATACAAAGTATCTTCTTTTGCACAATACTGTGCAATTGAATATTCTTGCAATTGTACAATGCTGTGCAATTGAATATTTCTTGCTATTGTGCAATACTGTACAATTGACAATTTCTTGCTATTGCGTATTGTGCTATTGGATATTTCTTGCTATTGCACAATACTGTGCAATTGAAGATTTCTTGCTATTAGCAATACTGTGCAATTGAAAATTTCTTGCTATTGCACAATACTTATTATATAATAATTTACACATCCTGTTTGGTGTGTATCTCCTGCCATATCATTATTATTTGCTTTTAAATATAAATCAGAAATAACCAACTTAAAATGGAAAATTTTAAAGAAAAAAAAAAAAAGGAAAAAAAAAATCCCCAAATTTTTGAACCCTTATGATTCATCACCCCAAACTCAATCCCAGCCTTCCCTTTGAGGTATGGTACCTTGCAGTACAATTTCAGAGATCCATACACTTGAACACAAGTTATTGTCTGGAAACTAGAAAAATGCTTATTTTGGCCCTTTTGGCCCCTAATTCCTAAACGTTTCAGGCAATTACCCCAAACTCAATTCCAGCTTTCCTTTGTGATATGGAACCTTGTAGTACAATTTCAGAAAGATCCATACACTTACACACAAGTTATTGTCATGAAACTAGAAAATGCTTGATTTTGCCCTTTTTGCCCCTAATTCCTAAAATTTTGAGGCAATTACCCCAAAAATCAATCCCAGCATTCCTTTGTGATATGGAACCTTGTGGTACAAAGTCAGAGATCCATACACTAACACACAAGTTATGTCTGGAAGTTACAAAAATGCTTATTTTGGCCCTTTTGGCCCCTAATTCCTTAACTGTTGGTACCATAACCCCAAAATCAATCCCAACCTTCCTTTTGTGATATTGAACCTTATGGTAAAATTTCATAGAGATCCATTCACTTAAACTAAAGTTAGAGTCGAAAACCAATGCGTCTTCGGACGTGACGACGACGACAACGACGATGCTAACGTCATACCAATATCGACCACAAAATTTTTTGCGGTCGTATAAAACTACATTTTACCCTTATGTACTATTTTTAGCCATGTCGGCCATCTTGGTTCATGAGGCAGGTCATTGGACACATTTTCAAACTAGATATCCTAATGATGATTGTGGACAAGTTTGGTTAAATTTGTCTTAGTAGTTTCAGAGGAGAAGATTTTTGTAAAGATTACAAAAAAATTTAAAATAAAAAGCATGACGATGATAAATGTCCTGAGATACCATATTGAATCAAGTATAAGATTACTTGCTCCATCTAAGGAATACTCCATTTGAGGGACAAGAAAAACTACAAAATATTGCAATATATCTGAATGATTATATAAAGCTACATAAGTACTTGGTGATAAGTAAACCATTCATAGAGCTGTACAAAAGTATTTGGTCATTAAATCATAAGGTAGCTTTCAACAATACTATATATAGCTACGAAAATACTTGGTTGTTAAAGAAAGAATATAGCTTTCTATCATACTATTTATAGCTTGGAAAGTACTTCGTGGTTAAATACATCATATAGCTTTCTGCCATTCACAGACCGTTGTCATCTAATTTTTATGCAATGGCTACTTTCAATCATGATCATTTAAAGAAAAAAATTAAGATCTTACTTGAAATGTTCTTTTGGTTGATCTATCAATCTAGACATATGATGTTTCCATGCCTCTAATTCTTCTCGTTCAAGCATGCTTTCAAATGCTGCTAGTGCTTGTTCAGGTTCAATCTGCAAAGAAGATCGAGTATAACTATCATTCAAAAAACATATCATTAAAGACACTTCCAAATAATCTTTCTTATACAAAAGTACACATAATAAAATGTTAGGCAGAATTTTCATATTAATGATTGCAGACTGTAATATGGGAGATAACTCTAGTCACATTGAAGTACTGTATTTGATGGTGAAAAAGAGAGTAATTTTTTGTTAACATTTTACCAGCAACCTTTTTTAACCCAAGATGGTACTCAGAATAAAATCTTGTGTAACTCCTGATTGTATGATACAGGGTTGGAATTATTTTTAATTAAAAACTTATCCATTTAGGTTTAAAAAATCCAGAAAATTAAATTCATATTTAACAAAGTGTAGAAAATGCATTTATTGTATTTACAAAGAAACCATTTTAAAATTTTCCTTTCCTATTAAGTGAAAAAAATGGACATTATGGTTTCAACTGCTTTTTGGATGTAATACAATGCAGACATTTCTAGTTACATGAACTGTTACCCAATTTTTTTCTAATTTATTTATTCTTCAAGAATTAAAATACGGAACACCACTGGTACCCTACAGAAAATGCATTACATATGATTGCCCTCTTGTAACCTGGATTGCAGAAACATGGGAGATACCTCTAGTCATATTCAGAGAAAGTATTTGATTGTACTAAAAAACTGTAATATGGGAGATAACTCTAGTCATATTCAAGAACAATATTTTTCTTTTCTTCTATATTATCTGCTACCTTGTAGGTAAGAAAAGTTCCATCTAAATGTTTTATCCAATACATATTCCATTTTGATAATCCTTGAACAATATTGTTTAGAACTCAGTATGCCACCTGACTTACACAAAAGGTTCTTCTTATAAGACTAGATACAGCAGTTCTGTACAGTACATTACCAGGTGGCAACAATAAAATACTCTTACATATTTTTCATTTCTTGTTCTACCCAATTAATTTTCATCCTGAAGAGGTTCTTTAATCAGTACTGTGAGGCAACAATTTTTGTGCAATTTGAGATTCGCATAAAAAATTTAATACCAAGAGAATTGGATATTTTTAATAACGTTGAATAAATTTATTTTTGTAAGTGCCAATTTTTCGTGGATTGAGGAAACTTGCATTTATTTGATATTTCATTTCATGATTTTGCTAAAGTCTACATACTTTCCTACAGAAAATTTGTGATTCATCAGGGCTCACACTACTTCAGAATCATAGGGAGAAGTGACTTCCCTTTTTGAAACTGATAGGGAGAAGTGGTGAGATTTGAAAGAGAAGTGCTCCTTCGCGTGCTGCGCTACAATGTTTGGTTTTTACTACCTATAGTACAAAGGGTCATATGTAAATAATTTTCTTTTTATATTGTTCAATGCATACCTGAGTATACAATTAAAGTAACAGTTCAAATTCAAAGTTGTTTAAGTTTAGGTTCTTGTGAGAAACTACCAACTAAATATCTATATAGCTAGCACTAAAAAGAATTTTTTTTATGTCAAAAAGGTAAAGAAATTATAATATATCAATTACAATTCAATTAAAAAACTATCTTGTTTATCATGTTTATGAAATTCAGTGTTTCTCATCAAAAGATAAACAAAGTTAAGCTAGGCCATAATATATTGATATAATAGTACATGTATTATAGTCCCAGAGTTATGCAACTTTAATCAATATTTTGAAACAATCCATATGTATGGAAAAATATACATTAATCAAGTAGATCTAACCAAAAGTCTGTTAATGCGTGTGGAATGCGTAATTTTTCCTTTTGGGATCAATATTCTTCTGTCAGCTGTTCCATTCATGCGTCCGTAGTTATTATTGTAAAAATACGGATTTTGGTCATAGCTGGTCCGTTTCCGATCCGTAGTTAGTAAACAGTTAATGGCGGACGAAAATTTACAAAAAATAAACGATGTTTGACAAGCTATTTGGAAAGGAATATGACGTTTTTAATGCAATAAATGGATTAAACATTTACTGGAGGCAACAATTATCACGTTCAAATGAAGTAACAAACTTATTTTGCCGCCGAAAGTTAGATTGATGTACGCTCTCGTTTAACAAGTACCGGAAGTGCATGAAGTGATAAAAAGTTTGTCTTTTTATTAAATAACCTGCTACACACTGTAAAATCAATGCTTAAACCTCTTTTCTTCAGAAAATGAATTGTTTAAGTCTGAATTTCTTTAATTATCAATAAAAGATTGATTTTTCATCGACTTGATAAAAATTGAAAATGTCCGATGACGAAAGCGACTGAAAGCGAGTATGGTGAACAACAAGGCGACTAGATTTCGCTTTTGACGGTCGGGCAAAGCGAAGTGACGGAGGGGAAAGCGACTTTATCGCCCCAGTCGCCTGCTAGCGTGAGCCCTGATTCATTGAACATATAAGTTTCTGGTTCACCTTTCCCCACAAAATCTATGAAAACTGGTATACAACGATTATGCACAGCAACTAGATATGGAGAAAGGTTTAATACTATAATTCAAAATCTCATGAACAAAACATTTTTTTCCAAAATTATAAAAGTCACATTTTGCATAAATTGTTATACCTGATAGAAGAAATCTGCTGCTAAACCAGGACCTGCAATTCTCCTAGCTACAAAACTGTCATTTGATGGTACTCTGGCTCTAGGCTTGATTACAATATAATATATAATAGTATCCCAAAATCCACGACATGTCCTTCGTAATAACCCAACTGAAAATCAAAATAAAGATCTATTTACAATTACATAATCAAAGCATCGTCGATGTTGTGATCCAGCCATATTCATAGCTAGTCTGATATTCTTTCTGACCATACTTTTTTCAATATTTTTTTCTCTTTTCATTTCCAATCTTACTGTAAAATTTCTATATTATTGTCCAAAGGTAGGGAATTTGATATATATAGATATTTCAATTTTAGACTCTGTGAGATTTTTTTTTTATAAATATTTGCAATTTAATGGTATTGACAAGAATGGAAAGGAAAATCGTCAAACAATTAATATATTTTTTTATACGCCATTAATAATAACTGGCTTAATCATTTCCAGAAATACTCTGGCCTTGGAAATGCACATTCTCAACAACAAAAATTAAAAAAATAATAATTATTTTTATCTAAATTGGTGTTCATTCTTCATAAAGAAAAACACATTTCCTGTATTCAAATTTAAATGTACAAATACCTAATGCTGAGATATTTCCAATTACTGTTAAATAGCAATATAATGGGATATAAATATAGAACAAACAAATAAATTTTATTGTAAGAGTTTTGCAATTTTGTTTATTGTTTCAACCAAATTTCTGATAATTGTAACTAATTAATTAGAACTTTATCATTGACTTATGTCAGATGATTATAATGACACTGATTTTACAAGTGAAATAAAATTTGCTTGCATTTTTATATATATTTTTTCATTTTTGTCTTTTGTTTGAAAAACCACATCTGATTAATCAATCAGCTAGCTAGCAAAATTAACAGAATATTTTAATGTAGTGTAGATCAAAATAAATAATACATTTGTAGGTTTACTATTTAGATCAAGAATGTGTGTATTCAGTTAGGTGTGTAATAAATTGTGTCTATTTAATTATGTAACAGGTCATGAGATATTAACTTTGGTGAATTAAGACTGGGGTTGTTTCTAATTAATACTTACACCTTTAAGTGTAATTATTTGAAAATCATGAAAGTTGATAATCATGCTCATTTTGGGGCCCTTTATAGCTTACTGTTCGGTGTGAGCCTAGGCTCCGTGTTGAAGACCGTGATTTTGACCTATAATGGTTTACATTTATAAATTTTGACTTGGATGGAGAGTTGTCTCATTGGCACTCATACCACATCTTCTTATATCTATTGACTCTTACTTCCCTAATGGAAAGAATTGGAGTAATACCATTTCAAAAAGTGTGGAATCAACTTAAGATATATTAATACACATGTTGACCCAAATTTCATTGAACAATAACTTACACAAGCATTAGATACTAATATAATACTTTCAAAATTCTTATCAACTGATTCAATTGATGTACAAATACTTTTTCAAATTAATTCATAAATAATAAATCATTATAAATTTTGATTTACAAAAGAACTATATGCAAGTGTATATCTAAAATAAAAGGGTTATTCCATCAATCTTTTCTTAATTGAGGGCAAATAACATGTCAAAAGTTGGCAGTTGATGATTAAAATGGTGAAGAAAGTTTCTGCAAGTCTTAAAAACACATAATTAGTTTCATGATATGTCTTCAACTTAGTTATCTGCACCATTTCCAAAACCAGAGTGATCACATAGATCCAGCATGGCTGAATCAAAAAATCAAATTGTAGATTACTGTGGATTCATTTATATTCGTGAGTGCATGAGTATCAATTTTTGTAAATTGAAGAAAAAGAAAAGTTGTACTTGCATGGATTTGCCAAAGTTTTCATATAAACCTTTAGTAAATCTATATTTCCTTTAGAGTCAATTTCCTAATGCATGTAGAGTAAGTGTTTGGTTGGCTTGCTTTGTTTGTATTAATGTTTGCTCAAGCATTGTAATTAAGATTGACATCTGCAAACAATATAAGTAGGCCGAGTTAAACTTGTATACATTATATTTAAATTTGATTGGACATTATCAAATAATCAAATTTACCTATATACAGGTTTAACTCTACCTACTTATATTGTTTGCAGATGTCAATCTTAATTACAATGCTTGAGCAAACATAAATACAAACAAAGCAAGCAAAGCAGGCAAGCCAACCAAACTTAACTCTACATGCATTAGGAAATTGACTCTAACATTTTTAATTAACGGTATGTTTCTATCCACAAATTCCAAGAAAATTAGTACCCAATAATAATGAATCCACAGTAACAAATTTAAGTATTCCTACATGTTTCAATTTGAATTCCTTTGAACTATATAAACATTCTATCACGTAGTGATTATTTCTATAATGTGAAAACCTTAAAATATAGCACGCAAAAGTTTTTTAAGCTTTGTTTCAAACATCAAATAAAAATAAGTTAAATCAGAGCTTTCATTATAAATTTACCCACAATAATTTAAGAGAACAATTGCTAGATTATCAAAATTTTAATACAAAACTTGCAATAATGATGAAAACTAGAAAATATTCAATCTGAAGATGTCATACTGTAATTACTGCATTAATAACTAATTTTAGCATGATCATAACTGTATCTAAAGGTACATTTATTAAAAGTTTTTAACAGAGCATTATCAACAACAAAATATTTTTGTTAGAAAGATGGATTTATTTTAACCAGAACACGAGGAGGTCTTAAACAATATCAAAACATCAAAATTGTTTTTCCCCTTTCAAAAGTTCTTGCATTACTCCATGTTTCATTATCTTTATTTTTAAAGGAGTTGTGTATTTTCAAGGAAATCATTTCTTTAAAGCACTGGAAAAATAGATTGAAATTATTAAATTTTTTAACGATTGGAAATATATTTTAAGCGATGAAAAACTGAATGCAAAATTAGAACCTGAAACGTTATATTTAAATCGTTGAAACTGGTTGCTATATTTATCTATCTAATAATGACATCATCAATTAGATAACTATGAAAATCTGAGACAAAAAAACAGGCTGACTGATTCTTATCCTTTACAGAATGTCAGTTCCAAAGCGCAGACTATAACAGGGTTTAGGTACTTACAGAGCGTAATGCCCAGAGAACTTAAAGGACAACCAATACTGCCAACCAGCACTGCAGTCACCGGCTGGATACAACCCTGTATTAACAATCTCCATATTATTGCCTCAAACAATATTCCTATCTTATTGCTGTCATCTGGAAAAAAATACATATTTTTGACATTTCAAATCCTCTATATTTTGCAATGAATCTTCTATGGAAAGAAAATTCAGAAAAGAAGTAAGTTTTGTAGGAACCATATTTGGCCCCGATTATTAGGTTCTTTGTTTCAAGATTACAAATGATTCAAGTTGATGCATAGACATGTAAGAAAGTGAAATAAAATGCTCCAGGGCGCAGCTTGATACGACCGCAATTGGACATTCACCTATTATGGTCCAATATCCAAAATCTAAATACATGGTTAGATTCAGCATATCAAAGAACCCCAATAGTTCAATTTTGATGAAATCAAACAAAGTTTAATTTTGGACCCTTTTGACCTCAATGTGGACAAAGTTGATAACAGGGCCCAAAATCAAAAATCTAAATACATGGTTAGATTCAGCATATCAAAGAACCCCATATATTCAATTTTGTTGAAATCAAACAAATTTTAATTTTGGACCCGATTTGGACCGACTTCAAAACTGGGCCCATAATCAAAAATCTAAATACATGTTTAGATTCAGCATATCAAAGAACCCTAAGAATTCAATTTTGTTAAAATTAAAATAAGTTTAATTTTGGACCCTTTGGACCTTAATGTAGACCAATTTGAAAAGGGGACCAAAATTAAGAATCTAAATAGACGGTTAGATTCGGCATATCAAAGAACCCCAATATTTCAATTTTGATGAAATCAAACAAAGTTTAATTTTGGACCCTTTTGACCTCAATGTGGACAAAGTTGATAACAGGGCCCAAAAATCAAAAATCTAAATACATGGTTAGATTCAGCATATCAAAGAACCCCATATATTCAATTTTGTTGAAATCAAACAAATTTTAATTTTGGACCCGATTTGGACCGACTTCAAAACTGGGCCCATAATCAAAAATCTAAATACATGTTTAGATTCAGCATATCAAAGAACCCTAAGAATTCAATTTTGTTAAAATAAAATAAGTTTAATTTTGGACCCTTTGGACCTTAATGTAGACCAATTTGAAAACGGGACCAAAAATTAAGAATCTAAATAGACGGTTAGATTCGGCATATCAAAGAACCCCAATATTTCAATTTTGATGAAATCAAACAAAGTTTAATTTTGGACCCTTTTGACCTCAATGTGGACAAAGTTGATAACGGGCCCAAAAATCAAAAATCTAAATACATGGTTAGATTCAGCATATCAAAGAACCCCATATATTCAATTTTGTTGAAATCAAACAAAGTTTAATTTTGGACCCGATTTGGACCAACTTGAAAACTGGACCCATAATCAAAAATCTGAATACATGTTTAGATTCAGCATATCAAAGAACCCTAAGAATTCAATTTTCTTAAAATCAAACTAAGTTTAATTTTGGACCCTTTGCACCTTAATGTAGACCAATTTGAAAACGGGACCAAAATTAAGAATCTAAATAAATGGTTAGATTCGCATATCAAAGAACCCCAATAATTCAATTTTCGATGAAATCAAACAAAGTTTAATTTTGGACCCTTTGGACCTCAATGTGGACCAATTTAAAACGGGCCAAAATCCAAAAACTTAATACACGGTTAGATCCAGCATATTAAAGAACACTAAGAGTTCAAGAATAAAACCCCATTGAAATTGGTCAAGAAATAAGCAATTTATACAAAGTATCTTTGTACAATACTGTGTAATTGAATATTTCTTGCAATTGCGCAATACTGTGCAATTGAACATTTCTTGCTATTGCGCAATACTGTACAATTGACAATTTCTTGCTATTGCGCAATATTGTGCTATTGGATATTTCTTGCTATTGTGCAATACTGTGCAATTGAAGATTTCTTGCTATTGCGCAATACTGTGCAATTGAAAATTTCTTGCTATTGCACAATACTTATTATATAATAATTTACACATCCTGTTTGGTGTGTATCTCCTGCCATATCATTATTATTTGCTTTTAAATATAAATCAGAAATAACCAACTTAAAATGGAAAATTCTAAAAAAAAAAAAAAAAAAAAAAAAGGAAAAAAAAAAAAATCCCCCCAAAAAAATTTTGAACCCCCTTATGATTCATCACCCCCAAACTCAATCCCAGCCTTCCCTTTGAGGTATGGTACCTTGCAGTACAATTTCAGAGAGATCCATACACTTGAACACAAGTTATTGTCTGGAAACTAGAAAATGCTTATTTTGGCCCCTTTTGGCCCCTTATTCCTAAACGTTTCAGGCAATTACCCCAAACTCAATTCCAGCTTTTCCTTTGTGATATGGAACCTTGTAGTACAATTTCAGAAAGATCCATACACTTACACACAAGTTATTGTCATGAAACTAGAAAATGCTTGTTTTTGCCCTTTTTGGCCCCTAATTCCTAAAATTTTGAGGCAATTACCCCAAAA
Source organism: Mytilus coruscus (assembly GCA_017311375.1). Lineage (NCBI taxonomy): Eukaryota > Metazoa > Mollusca > Bivalvia > Mytilida > Mytilidae > Mytilus > Mytilus coruscus. Next base: position 34,581,422 of record CM029602.1, read on the forward strand.
TCAATCCCAGCATTCCCTTTGTGATATTGAACCTTGTGGTACAAAGTCAGAGATCCATACACTAACACACAAGTTATGTCTGGAAGTTACAAAAATGCTTATTTTTGGCCCCTTTTTGGCCCCTAATTCCTTAACTGTTGGTACCATAACCCCCAAAATCAATCCCAACCTTCCTTTTGTGATATTGAACCTTATGGTAAAATTTCATAGAGATCCATTCACTTAAACTAAAGTTAGAGTGCGAAAACCAATGCGTCTTCGGACGACGACGACGACGCCGGACGACGACGACGACGACGACGACTACGACGACGACGCCAACGTCATATTAATATACGACCACAAAAATTTTGCGGTCGTATAAAAACTGTATAACAAAGCTTTAAATCTATTTTCTAGAAATAATCTTTACCTGGACTGTCAAAATCATATATCAAGAATCCACCAATATGTACTATCAATGTCACAACTGGTATCCTGAATATATACATCAATGTTTTCTTATAGAGGAGATAACTATCTTCCAAACAGAACAATTCTAATTATTATATTTGGTCCGAAAACAAAATTAAACATTTAAATATAAAATAGTCAATTGAAAAAACATATCAATATAATGTAGTTTGATTTGATGTGTACTTGTTATTCTTAGAAATCTGATAAAATTTTGATCAATGGTTCTAAAAATAATTTCAGCCATCTGTAAATTTCTAATGATTGATACATTTTGTCAATATGATACATGTACATCTGCTTAGGTTTCTTGTAAAGAAATAACAAATATAATCCTTGAGATGAGCAAAGAGCAAACCTGAAAGAATTATTACTTTTTTAGGTATCTTTCCAAAAGGCAACAGAATGTTAGTCATTCTTAAAGCTTTTCTCTGCAACTGGTCCATGGAATTCCATATAATATAAATCAATCTCAGTAAAAAAGATCATACCATAATGGGGCTGATATTGCTAATATCACTGACAATGTAGATGTCACTGTACACAGGACTGGCATAGATACTGCTACAAAAAACGTCCCTACCCCTCCTTTCAGAATGTAGTTCCAAAATCTGTTAAAATGTCTGGCAAAACTTTTGCCCAGAAAACCTGAAATATATATACAAAATGTACCATTATGATATTAAATTGCATCCATTAAAAAGAAAAGAAAACACTAAAAATAGTGAAATTTTAAATTTTTAGAAGTCTTTCAACACTTTAATTCATATTTCAGTCTTATAACTTGCTGCCAATAATTACATTTTCCGCTTTCAAAGAATAGCGGAAACATTTGTATTAACGATGCGCATTTAATTTTATTATTTAGTCACGCAAATTTTCACGCAGGGAAAATATTTTGAAAGCCTTCACTTTCTACCCAACAGTCGTAGTGTCAAGATGGACACCGGGTTAGATTCTCCGATTCGAGAAGCCATTGCAAACAAGGTAAAAATGTCATCGCTAGTTCTCAGCAGGACATGTTGAACAATATGAGCGCAATGATGGAATCCAGATTAAATCGCTTACAATCCAATACTCAACAATCTCAGTTTGATATTTCCAACGCACAGATCATCAAAATAGAGGAAAGTGTATCAGACAATTATAGGTTTCAAAGAAAAGGAACGAAAATCAGTTTCGCACAGTGTGAAAGTTATGTCCAAGTTAACTGAGGCCCATTCTTTGCTTGATAGTCCTGATGTCAGCATTTCCAAAGTAGTCGTGGCAAAGGACAAGATACCAGAAGGTATAGACTTAGTTCAAGAGCGCCAAAAGTTAATTGAGTTAGCGGATTCTTCCGAGTTAGGATGGCGTGTAGTGCAAGAATACATTACTAATCCTATAGCAGACGATTCTGAGGACGAGAAACGTATGAATAGAGCCCAATCTAGAGCTGAAAGAAAGTCTAAAACAAGGAATTATTTGAATCTGGAATAATTTTGAATTCTGGAAAATTGATGAGAAATTTATGATGAAAACTAACCCAACTAAATAGGGTTAGCCATGCACGCATGGCTAAGGGGGTTAGTTAGTTCATACTGAAATGATAGTGAAAATAAAATTAACCTTAGCCATGCGCGCATGGCTAACCCTATTTAGTTGGGTTAGTTTTCATCATACATTTCTAATCAATTTTCCAGAATTCAAAATTATTCCAGTTTCAAATAATTCCTTGTTTAAAGCAGAAAAGGCAAAAAGCGCACAAGACCAGTTCCATATAACAAAGATAGGAGCTCTGAGGACAAGAACTCAACCTACAAGCCTGGCAGATGTTTCACTTGTGGAAAGAGAGGTCACTGGAGTGACAATTGTCCAGAAAATAAGAAGTCAAAGATAAGTACAATCAATTTATTATCTTTAAATAACGATTTGTTATCATCTGAAACAAAGATAAAAGATATTCATTTTGAACCTACATATACTATTTTACCTTCTGTCTCAGTAATGAGCAAAACGAATCACAAAACAAGAATGTAACGACTGAACAGTTCTCACCTGAAACTGTTTTATACTTACCTGGCACACCTTTAGGTAGAATAAAGATCAGGTTAGATAAATGGAAATTGATAACTGATAATCAATACATTCTTGACGTAATCGAGAACGGTTACAAAATACCGTTTTAAACAGAACCTGACCGTACACATATTAGAAATAACAAATCTTCATTAGACAACAAAGATTTTGTTTCATCCGAAATTGTAAACCTGTTGAAAAAGGTTGTATTAAAGTAAGCACTAAACCGTTAGTCGTTAACCCTCTTACAGTAGCTTTCAACAAATCGAGTAAACCTAGACTCGCCCTGACTGCAGTCACGTAAACCCACACTTATTTAAATACAAGTTTGAATACGAAGATTGTAAAGTGGCTAGAGAATTGTTCAATGAAAATGATTTTATTTTAGTTATGATTTAAAATCAGCATATCATCATATCGAGATATTTAAAGAGCATCAACAGTATTTAGGGTTTTCATGGCTTTTTGATGATACATTAAAATATTTTGTGTTTATTGTTCTACCCTTTGAATTTCAACTGCAGGATATATCTTTCCGAAAGTTTTGCGAAAAGTTGTTAAAGATTTTAGATCTCAAGGCAAGAAAATTTTTGTTTTTAGACGACGGTTTGGCGGGCGAAAAAGATTTTGCCTCTGCTTTACAGTGTAGTAAACAAGTTAAACTTCAATTAGAAGATTTGGGATTTTAATAGCACATGAAAAATCGTACTGGTTTCCTTGTCAAAAATTAGATTGGCTCGGTTTCATGGGATACCAAAATGGTAACATATTTGTCAAGGAAGAAAGGATAGAGAAACTTGAAAAATATTTGAATTTTGTTTTGTTTCAAGTGACTAACGGAAAAATTTTATTTAGAGCTAGATTTATAGCCAGTATTATTGGTCAGCTTATTTCCATGCACGCTTTTGGCAATGATGTACGAGAAATAATAGATTTCTTTATGATTGTGTTGTCAAAGGCCAGTTGGCAAGCTTGTGTGAAAATAACGCATGAAGCTTTAAATGAATTGATGTATTGGAATCTTCACTGTAGAAATATAAATACAGTAGGTGCTAAGATAGCACGGTAACAGTCAATACTTTGTTTGACTGTGATATTTTTGTGACGCCGGATGTGGGCTTTGGTGGTTATATTACACCATTTGCTGAGTCTCATTTTGAGAATTTTGAAACATTTGGTAATTGGACCGAATCCGAGATGGGTGAAAGTTCTACATGGAGAGAGTTAGAATGTGTAAGAAGGGTATTAAATACATTTAAAAATGTCACTGAAAACAAACAAATTAGAATTAATTCAGATAACAAGAATGTTGAGCATATTTTAAAAGTAGGTAGCAAGAAATTGAAATTACAATTAATTTCTACTTCTATTCTTGATTTTTGCAAAGTACAAAAGATTAACTTAACACCTAATTGGATACCTAGAGCTGAAAATAATGATGCAGATCATTTGAGTAGAGTAATGGATCATGACGATTGGGGCATAGAATCGTCGATTTATCATTATTTGTGCAATTTATGGGACACATGTACGGTAGACAGATTTGCAACACACTGTAACTCTCAGTGTAAGAGATTTAATTTAAAAGTATGGTGTCCAGGGACAGAAGCTGTAGACGCTCTCACTCAGTTTTTGGGGAATGATGTAAACTGGCTTGTACCGCCTCCTATCGTAGTTACTAAAACTCTGAATAAATTAAAACAAGACAAAGCAAAAGGAACACTGATCGCTCCTGAGTGGACTTCTGCACCTTATTGGCCTATTTTACATGGAAATGGTGCATTTTTGATTTCGTGAGAAATATTTATTATTTACCTCAGAATAATTGTATTGTTAAGGGGCAGGGAAAATGGTGTTTTCAAGACAGGGTTGCTAAAATTCAGAATGATAGCTTTGAGGCTAGTGTTTGATTTAGTAATTCTATTTTGCAGGAATAAGATTGAGGCAGAATGTCGGAGCAGCTGTGGAGGCAAGTGGAGTTTCTAGTGACCATATTTTTATGATTTAACCGGAAGATGTCTTCATTTCTCCTCGACTCAAGAAGTAACAATACTGAACAAGACGTACTTTTCCAGTTTCAATAGATGGAGTGCATTTATCAAAGAACATGGTTTAAATAATTTACCGCCGATCCTATTCAAGTCGCATTGTACATAACTAATTTGATAGACAAAACTGTTCTCCAAATCATACTTGCCAACCTCTGACAATGAGAAATCATGTCATGACATGACATGACATGTCAAAAAGCGTGTGAAAACGCGCGACTAGGATGCGGACTTTTTTATATGAACAAATTGTCAATGTTCATAATTTCACATCATCATGATTATACAAATTTGTTAATCATGTTAATATATAATAAAAACAATATTCTAGAGTAAACTTTTATTGTATTTAACAGTGGTCTGTTTTGCTGCTTTTAAAGCAACACCCTAGGCTTGGGCACATATTCAAAACAACTGCCAGTTTGATTGCATTTACTTCATAACAAGGCACACAATTTATCATTGTCGAGTTCTGATCAGAATTCAGTGTAGATTTCTTTATAATTGAAAATGTTCTCTCACAGTCAGTATTGATAATTGGCTGAACTTAAATAGCTTGATCAAGCTTTGAAAGAGTGTCATAACGTTTTTTTGCCATCTAAAATGTCATCTATTATCTTTGCCATTGCTCCCAACGAACTATATATGTTGCTATTGTCTCTGAGGCTTTTGTCTGGTCAACACTGGGTAGATCATTAGAAGACAGCTGGTACTATGAGAACTGATCCAACAGTTTCGTGATATTTCCATCCCCTTCGGCCTGTGGAAATCTGTTGGCTAGATTTGAAACTGAAAAAGAAAAGTATTTTATTATTTGATTACCATTAAGCACGTTAAATGCTTAATCAAATCGCTACGTTGTAGTTCTCCTCTCACATGTATTGTTATGATTTCAACATAGGGTACACAATGCGTTACTCGTCTCTCAATAATTTAAACTTGAACTCCCAAATATAATTTGTAAATCTTGAAATTTATCTTGGTACATTGTACGTACACATCGTTTTCGCTTAGCAATCGGCTCTTTAGACGACGGTACAGGTCCTGAAAGCGAACTATTTCTGTCGACATTTCCCCTAAGTGAATTTGAATGAAAGAAAGTCACAAAATCGTAAAAACTAATCACAAACTACTTACCTTAAGGGCTTTTGCTGTTCGTCCATACAGAAAAATAAACAATGGCGACGATACAATTACTTCAAATTTTCGGTATTTTTGTCTAATAATGAAAAAACCCAAGAATCGCGATATCACTAAGGACCAAAAATGGAAACAACGAAAAAGCGTGTAATTGCGTGTAAAGTGGCGAACGCGTGTACACGCCATGTGATAAAGTCCTCGTGTAAACCGTTGAAAAGCGTGTATTACACGTGAATATCATGTCAGTTGGCAACTATGCTCCAAATGTTATTAATAGTGCTATTTATTCTTTAAAATGGGTACATGAGCTGAATGGTTTCGCTGACCCTACTGATAATTCGTTTGTTAAATCACTACAAGAATCTGCCAAAAGGTTAAACGGAAAACCTGTCAACAAGAAAGAACCTGTTAGTATCGACATGATTAATGAACTATGTACAAAATTCAAAGATTCTAATGATTTATTAATTGTTAGAGATTTAGCTATGATAGTGTTAAGTTTTGCAGGATTTCTCCGTTTCGACGAGCTTAGTTCTTTAAAATGTAAAGACGTTACTTTGTATGATGAATTTTTGAAATTATTTATTTCTCATAGCAAAACGGATCAGTATAGACAGGGTAATGAAATTTTTATTGCAAAAGGAAAACTATAGCATGTCCAGTTAGTATTTTCAAGAATTATATTAATTTGGCTAAACTGAACCTGAATTCAGATTTTATATATTTCGACCTATATTTAGGCATAAATGTATAGCTAAACTTATTTACAAAAATAAAAAATAAGTTACACAGCAGCTAGAGAAAATATATTGAAAAGACTGAAATTAGTCGCACCTTCGTTGAATTTGGGTTTACATTCCTTGCGTGCTGGTGGGCGATCGCTGCTGCTAGTTCAGAAGTTAATGAACGATGCATTAAAAGGCATGGCAGATGGAAGTCAGACACTAGCAAAGATGGTTATATTGCTGACACTTTTAGAAAAGAGGCTTTCTGTATCTCAGAGTCTTGGATTATAGACGCTTCTACTCATATTTCAACCCTTTCTTTGTATGTTTTCTAGCTGTCTGGGTTATCGGCAATATGAATATATTGTTTTTTGTTTTATTTAAGCCTATGTATTTATGGCAAAGAAGTTAAGGTAATACTTACATTTTCCCGTTTCAAAGAATAGCGGAAACATTTGTATTAACAATGCGTATGAATTTTATTATTAAGTCACGTGCAAATTTTCACGTATGGAAAATATTTTGAAAGCCTTCACTTTCTACCCAACAGTCGTAGTGTCAAGTTTCTTTTACATATTTCAGATATGTATCATTTTAGTTCTAATTCATATTTTGCTCATGATTAGTTGTTATTATATATATCTCATTTTTGTATACTGTCCAAGTATACCTCTTGAGACGGTCTTCCAATATTGGGTTTGGACACAGGTTTCCAACTTTTTCCACTACATATTTAGTATTTAATGTAGTTTGACCGAGTAAACTCGTTTTAGTTGGTTGTTCCTGGCCGGGGATCGTCGATGATAGAGACTTTATATATATATTGTTTTGTTTTATTTAAGCTTATGTATTTATGGCAAAGAAGTTAAGGTAATACTGCAAAATGTTGATAATTTAAAAACTAATTACCAAAAATTATGGAATTTTGGCAAGTAGGATAAGTCTGTTCTAACATTCAAAGGTAAAACAAGCACTTAGGCCCTGTCATGCATGTCTAACCAACTTTCAGGGTTTCTTAGGTTATCAATTAATATAATTGATCAAATGATCAGAAATTACATCCTCTATATGAAAATATAGTACAAATTTTGTACTTCATTCAAAATAAAAAAAATTGACATATTTGTTATGAATTTTGTATATATAAACCTGGATTTCCTGTAAAAGGAATGAGTGCAATTGTAAAAATTAAATATGCGTGCAAATGTAATGTGCCCACATTTTAACCTCTGACACTATTTGACTTTAACTATTCAAAATATAAAGTAATTATTTTTCTAAATGTGTCCAAATTTTCTATCTTCACTGAAAAGAAGACTATTAATAAACTATTGAAAAGTTGGAAAAATTGTTTTTAAATTTAGAGTTTAATTCAGCCATGCATTTGCAACTTTGTAAATATTTGAAATATTTAGAAATTTGCATAATTGTAACAAAATCAAAATATCCTACCTCTATCAGGGGTTTCTTCAAACTTCTTCCTGGATATTCTAACATGTTCCCATAAAGCTCTTATCCTGGAAACCATTGTATGAGTTTTGGAAGACTCCCTTTGTATAAAGCACCCTATAATTGTAAATTTGTATTAAAAAAGAATCATTTGTATCCTTATGAAATATCAAAAACAAAAATGTCTGTCCCTAGGAAACACTATCCTGCTAGCACTGTCATATTTTCATGTTCAGTATATATATTTAAATAGTTCACATCATAAATATGCATTCTTCTTTTGCTTTGGAAACAAAGCCATGTTCTAATTCCAATAAAACATTGGCTGCACGTGATTGACATCACATTTCTATGATAAGTGAATGGGAAATCAGGGTCAAAACTATATTATTGCATGTAATTTAAACAGTTCATATGAACAGAGATATGTAATTTTGATAGTTTAATGCAAATACTGAAATGAAAATGGCAATACTTTAACATGTAAACTAAGGTGCTCTTCTGTACCCTCTTCAAAATTCTTTCAATCATTCTTTAACAAGTCTGTAGCCTGTAGGCAACCTGTTTCATTCTATGTCATTTGGTTTTTTGTGGAGAGTTGTCTCATTGGGATTCATCCACATCTTCTTACAATATTTTTACGTGTACTAATTTTCCAGTTGTTTTGACCTTGACATCATGGTAAAATACCTTAACTAAAAACTTTAAACCTGATACAGTTGATTCTTTTTTATTCGTGGGATATCAATTTTCGTGGATTTTGTGGTTATAAATGAACCACACATTTGAATGATTATCAAAATTTTAATTTTTATAGGCTTATATGCAGAATTTGGCAAAACTATGAAATCCAATATCCACGATAATACAATTTTTCGTCAATCCACGAAAATTGGTATCCACGAAAAATAGATGAATCTAAAGTACTGGATGGCCAAACAAATTGAAAATAACATGGACAGAATATCAGACTTACGTAAAGCTCAAAAACATTATGCCCTGTTCTAGCACCATGGGTATAAGATTTATTTCTTTTCTAAACTAGATATGGACAATGCCCCCTTTTCTGCTCTGCCATATGCATGAGTATAGTTCCACATATTTTAGATTTGACAAACAGTGATGTTGGCATACAACTTCAAATTGTTACGCTGTCTGTAAGACACAAATGATGCCCCCGCCTGACCATAGGAAATTATAAATTTAACACTATGTATGATGATGTAACTGTAGGAGATAGTTGGACAAACCATGATCTCTTTATGCAGCTAGTACCAAAAACAACTTAGTCCAACTACCTGTCATTTTCAGAATATTTGAAAAAAAATCAAAATCATGTGGCCATGCACACCTTCATTATGTGTTTGAACATCCTACAAAATATTAAAGCTGTATCTCCAAAACTGTAGGAGGAGATAGCTGGACAAACCATGATCTCTTTATGCAGCTTGTACTAAAAAAATGACTAAGTCCAACTACCTGTCATTTTCAGAATATTTAAAAGAAATCAAAATCCTGTGGCCATGCACACCTTCATTATGTGTATGAACATCCTACAAAATATTAAAGTTGTACCTCCAAAACTGTAGGAGGAGATAGCTGGACAAACAATGTATCCTAATCCGGACGGATGGACGGACGGACAGGGGTATATTAATATGCCCTCCGACATTTTGTCTCGGGGGCATAAAAACAAAATATCAAGCAAATGCTTTTACTTTTTACCAGTAGTGTCTACTGCTGAAAATATCAATTCTATTCTATTCGAGTTGAACACAAACATTAATCTACTTTTCTCAACCCTTTTTAATATTTGACACTATCCTTGCTTTAAACATATTTACCTACTAAATAAACTGTTGACACAGAGATATGTAATTTTGATAGTTTAATGCTGAAATGCACATTCTCAACAACAAAAATAAAAAAAATAATAACTATTTTTATCTAAATTGGTGTTCATTCTTCATAAAGAAAAACACATTTCCTGTATTCAAATTTAAATGTACAAATACCTAATGCTGAGATATTTCCAATTACTGTTAAATAGCAATATAATGGAATATAAATGTAGAACAAACAAATAAATTTTATTGTAAGAGTTTTGCAATTTTGTTTATTGTTTCAACCAAATTCTGATAATTGTAACTAATTAATTAGAACTTGATTATTGACTTATGTCAGATGATTATAATGACACTGATTTTACAAGTGAAATAAAATTTGCTTGCATTTTTATATATTTTTTTCATTTTTTGTCTTTTGTTTGAAAAAAACCCACATCTGATTAATCAATCAGCTAGCTAGCAAAATTAACAGAATATTTTAATGTAGTGTAGATCAAAATAAATAATACATTTGTAGGTTTACTATTTAGATCAAGAATGTGTGTATTCAGTTAGGTGTGTAATAAATTGTGTCTATTTAATTATGTAACAGGTCATGAGATATTAACTTTGGTGAATTAAGACTGGGGTTGTTTCTAATTAATACTTACACCTTTGAGTGTAATTAATTGAAAATCATGACAGTTGATAATCATGCTGACTCTTACTTCCCTAATGCAAAGAATGGAGTAATACCATTTCAAAAAAAGTGTGGGAATCAACTTAAGATATATTAATACACATGTTGACCCAAATTTCATTGAACAATAACTTACACAAGCATTAGATACTAATATAATACTTTCAAAATTCTTATCAACTGATTCAATTGATGTACAAATACTTTTCAAATTAATTCATATATAATACATCATTATAAATTTTGATTTACAAAATAACTATATGGAAGTGTATATCTAAAATAAAAGGGTTATTCCACCAATCTTTTCTTAATTTGAGGGCAAATAACATGTCAAAAGTTGGCAGTTGATGATTAAAATGGTGTAGAAAGTTTCTGCAAATCATAAAAACACATAATTAGTTTCATGATATGTCTTCAACTTATTTATCTGCACCATCTCCAAAACCAGAGTGATCACATAGATCCAGCATGGCTGAATCAAAAAATCAAATTGTGGATTACTGTGGATTCATTTATATTCATGAGTGCATGAGTATCAATTTTTGTAAATTGAAGAAAAAAAAAAGTTGTACTTGCGTGGATTTGCCAAAGTTTTCATATAAACCTTTAGTAAATCTATATTTCCTTTAGAGTCAATTTCTAATGCATGTAGAGTAAGAGTTGGCTTGCTTTGTTTGAGTTAATGTTTGCTCAAGCATTGTAATTAAGATTGACATCTGCAAACAATATAAGTAGGCCGAGTTAAACTTGTATACATTTTATTTAAATTTGATTGGACATTATCAAATAATCAAATTTACCTATAAACAGGTTTAACTCTACCTACTTATATTGTTTGCAGATGTCAATCTTAATTACAATGCTTGAGCAAACATAAATACAAACAAAGCAAGCAAAGCAGGCAAGCCAACCAAACTTAACTCTACATGCATTAGGAAAGTGACTCTAACATTTTTAATTCACGGTAGTAACAAATTTAAGTATTCCTACATGTTTCAATTTGAATTCCTTTGAACTATATAAACATTCTATCACGTAGTGATTATTTCTATAATGTGAAAACCTTAAAATATAGCACGCAAAAGTTTTTTAAGCTTTGTTTCAAACATCAAATAAAAATAAGTTAATCAGAGCTTTCATTATAAATTTACCCACAATAATTTAAGAGAACAATTGCTAGATTATCAAAATTTTAATACAAAACTTGCAATAATGATGAAAACTAGATAAATATTCAATCTTAAGATGTCATGCTGTGATGACTGTATTAATAACTAAATTTTGGAAATTATCATAACTGTAGCCAAAGGTAGATTTATTAAAAGTTTTTAACAGAGCATTATCAACAACAAAATATTTTTGTTAGAAAGATGGATTTTTTTTAACCAGAACATGAGGAGGTCTTGAACAAAATCAAAACATCAAAATTGTTTTTCTTCTTTCAAAAGTTCTTGGATTACTCCATGTTTCATTATCTTCATTTTTAAAGGAGTTGTGTATTTTCAAGGAAATCATTTTAAAGCAATGGAAAAATAGATTGAAATTAATAATTTTTTAACAATTGGAAAGATATTTTAAACGATGAAAAACTGAATGCAAAATTAGAACCTGAACTGTTATGTTTCAATCGTTGAAACTGGTTGCTATATTTATCTATCTAATAATGACATCATCATTTAGATAACTATGAAAATCTGAGACAAAAAAACAGGCTGACTGATTCTTATCCTTTACAGAATGTCAGTTCCAAAGCGCAGACTATAACAGGGTTTAGGTACTTACAGAGCGTAATGCCCAGAGAACTTAAAGGACAACCAATACTGCCAACCAGCACTGCAGTTACCGGCTGGATACAACCCTGTATTAACAATCTCCATATTATTGCCTCAAACAATATTCCTATCTTATTGCTGTCATCTGGAAAAAAATACATATTTTGACATTTCAAATCCTCTATATTTTGCAATGAATCTTCTATGGAAAGAAAATTCAGAAAAGAAGTAAGTTTTGTAGGAACCATATTTGGCCCCGATTATTAGGTTCTTTGTTTCAAGATTACAAATGATTCAAGTTGATGCATAGACATGTAAGAAAGTGAAAAAACTGTTTTTGTTGAGCTTTTCTCATAAACTGTTGACATTTACACCATAAATATGCCAAAAATAGAAGTTTAATTAAATTTAGGTCTAGGAAATAAAAAGCACAGGCTTTGACAAACTAAATATTCATGTCAGATATGTAATTTGTTATAATAAACTGTTTCAGCTATGATTCATGATTTGTTATGCATGTATAACAAAGCTTTAAATCTATTTTCTAGAAATAATCTTTACCTGGACTGTCAAAATCATATATCAAGAATCCACCAATATGTACTATCAATGTCACAACTGGTATCCTGAATATATATATCAAGGTTATTACATCAATGTTTTCTTATAGGGAGATAACTATCTTCCAAACAGAACAATTCTAATTATTATATTTGGTCTCAAAACAAAATTAAACATTTAAATATAAAATAGTCAATTGAAAAACATATCAATATATTGTAGTATGATTTGATGTGTACTTGTTATTTTATAAATCTGATAAATTTTGATCAATGGTTCTAAAAATAATTTCAGCCATCTGTAAATTTCTGTAATGATTGATACATTTTGTCAATATGATACATGTACATCTGCTTAGGTTTCTTGTAAAGAAATAACAAATATAATCCTTGAGATGAGCAAGAGCAAACCTGAAAGAATTTTTACTTTTTAGGCATCTTTCAAAAGGCAACAGAATGTAAGTCCTTCTTAAAGCTTTTCTCTGCAACTGGTCCATAGAATTCCATATAGTATAAATTGGTCCATGGAATTCCATATAATATAAATTGGTCCATGGAATTCCATATAATATAAATCAATCTCAGTAAAAAAGATCATACCATAATGGGGCTGATATTGCTAATATCACTGACAATGTAGATGTCACTGTACACAGGACTGGCATAGATACTGCTACAAAAAACGTCCCTACCCCTCCTTTCAGAATGTAGTTCCAAAATCTGTTAAAATGTCTGGCAAAACTTTTGCCCAGAAAACCTGAAATATATATACAAAATGTACCATTATGATATTAAAATTGCATCCATTAAAAAGAAAAGAGAAACACTAAAATACTGTAAATTCAGAAATTATTGCGTGCATTTATTATTGCGATTTTGTCATTTTAGACTAAAATGCGTTTTAATTTTTTCGATATTGAGGAAAATCGTGTTTAATTCATATAAAAAATTTCAAAATGCGAGTTTAAATTATTGCGATTATAACCCTGTCGCATTTTCGCAATAATAAAACATCGCAATAATTTCTGAATTTACAGTAGTGAAATTAAAATTTTTAGATACTGCAAAATGTTGATAATTTAAAAAACTAATTACCAAAAATTATGGAATTTTGGCAAGTAGGATAAGTCTGTTCTAACATTCAAAGGTAAAACAAGCACTTAGGCCCTGTATCATGCATGTCTAACCAGCTTTCAGGGGTTAATATAATTGATCAAATGATCAGAAATTACGTCCTCTATATGAAAATATAGTACAAATTTTGTACTTCATTCAAAATAAAAAAAATTGACATATTTGTTATGAATTTTGTATATATAAACCTAGATTTCCTGTAAAAGGAATGAGTGCAATTGTAAAAAAAATTGAATATGTGTGCAAATGTAATGCGCCCACATTTTTAACCTCTGACACTATTTGACTTTAACTATTCAAAATATAAAGTAATTATTTTTCTAAATGTGTCCAAATTTTCTATCTTCACTGAAAAGAAAACTATTAATAAACTATTGAAAAGTTGGAAAAATTGTTGTTTTAAATTTAGAGTTTAATTCAGCCATGCATTTGCAACTTTGTAAATATTTGAAATATTTAGAAATTTGCATAATTGTAACAAAATCAAAATATCCTACCTCTATCAGGGGTTTCTTCAAACTTCTTCCTGGATATTCGAACATGTTCCCATAAAGCTCTTATCCTGGAAACCATTGTATGAGTTTTTGAAGACTCCCTTTTGTATAAAGCACCCTATAATTGTAAATTTGTATTCCAACAAAAAGAATCATTTGTATCCTTATGAAATATCAAAAAATGAAAATATCTGTCCCTAGGACACACTATCCTGCTAGCACTGTCGTATTTTCATGTTCAGTATATATATTTAAATAGTTCACATCATAAATATGCATTCTTCTTTTGCTTTGGAAACAAAGCCATGTTCTAATTCCAATAAAACATTGGCTGCACGTGATTGACATCACATTTCTATGATAAGTGAATGGGGAAATCAGGGTCAAAACTATATTATTGCATGTAATTTAAACAGTTCATATGAACAGAGATATGTAATTTTGATAGTTTAATGCAAATACTGAAATGAAAATGGCAATACTTTAACATGTAAACTAAGGTGTTCTTCTGTACCATCTTCAAAATTCTTTCAATCATTCTTTACCAAGTCTGTAGCCTGTAGGCAACCTGTTTCATTCTATGTCATTTGGTTTTGTGGAGAGTTGTCTCATTGGGATTCATCCACATCTTCTTACAATATTTTTATGTGTACTAATTTTCCAGTTGTTTTGACCTTGACATCATGGTAAAATACCTTAACTAAAAACTTTAAACCTGATACAGTTGATTCTTTTTATTTGTGGGATATCAATTTTGTGGATTTCGTGGTTATAAATGAACCACACATTTGAATGATTATCAAAATTTTAATTTTATAGGCTTATATGCAGAATTTGGCAAAACTTTGAAATCCAATATCCACGATAATACAATTTTTCGTCAATCCACGAAAATTGGTATCCACGAAAAATAGATGAATCTAAAGTACTGGATGGCCAAACAAATTGAAAATAACATGGACAGAATATCAGACTTACGTAAAGCTCAAAAAACATTATGCCCCTGCTCTAGAACCGGCGGGGCATAAAATTTATTTCTTTTTCTAAACTAGATATGGACAATGCCCCCCCTTTTCTGCTCTGCCATATGCATGAGTATAGTTCCACATATTTTAGATTTGACAAACAGTGATGTTGGCATACAACTTGAAATTGTTACGCTGTCTGTAAGACACAAATGATGACACCGTCTGACCATAGGAAATCATAAATTTAACACTATGTATGATGATGTAACTGTAGGAGATAGTCGGACAAACCATGATCTCTTTATGCAGCTAGTACCAAAAAAACAACTAACTCCAACTACCTGTCATTTTCAGAATATTTGAAAAAAAAAATCAAAATCCTGTAGCCATGCACACCTCCATTATGTGTTTGAACATCCTACAAAATATTAAAGCTGTATCTCCAAAACTGTAGGAGGAGATAGCTGGACAAACCATGATCTCTTTATGCAGCTTGTACTAAAAATGACTAAGTCCAACTACCTGTCATTTTCAGAATATTTAAAAGAAATCAAAATCCTGTGGCCATGCACACCTTCATTATGTGTATGAACATCCTACAAAATATTAAAGTTGTACCTCCAAAACTGTAGGAGGAGATAGCTGGACAAACAATGTATCTTAATCCGGAGGGATGGACAGATGGACAGGGTATATTAATATGCCCTCCGACATTTTGTCTCGGGGGCATAAAAACAAAATATCAAGCAAATGCTTTTACTTTTTACCAGTAGTGTCTACTGCTGAAAATATCAGTTCTATTCTATTAGAGTTGAACACAAACATTAATCTACTTTTCTCAACCCTTTTTAATATTTGACACTATCCTTGCTTTAAACATATTTACCTACTAAATAAACTGTTGACACAGAGATATGTAATTTTGATAGTTTAATGCAAATAATGGAAATACTTTAACATGTAAACTAAGGTGCTCTTCTGTACCCCTAAAGAATTCTTTCAATCATTCTTTAACAAGTCTGTAGGCAACCTGTTGCAATGAAAATTTCTCAAAATACCAAACATATCCACAGTGTGCTACTTTCTGCCTTCTTTGCAGGGCAACTCCATTAATATATTGTTTTTATTGTTCTTATTGGAATATTCATGTGTCGACTTCATGAAATTGAAGATCCAAAATTTTTTTGTCGACTTCATGAAATTGAAGATCAAAATTTTTTTCATTTTTTTTTGCCGACTGTAGTTCCTTTAATTTTATCATTATGGTACATTTATTTAAATGTCAATTACCTTTATAGAGTTTTACACACATATATATATAGACTAAATAATTTTAGTGTAGATCTGATTAGTTACTTTCTCCCAACAGGGGCTAGAACCTGTACTTTTTCCTCTCACTTCTACCTATGGTGTTAACAATTATTTTTTATGATGAATACAAACATTTATAATTGTAAAAAAAAAAGATCAAAAACTTACATCTGCTTGACAAAGCTGAGTGTCTGGATAGAACTGTTGAATACCAAACAATGCTCTCCAGCTTAAAGAACTACACAATGGAATCACAATCTATAAATAATCATACAAGTTTTTCTTATAATGCATTATAGCTATTTCTTTTACTGTAAAAACACAAATGTATAAGAAAATGTTCCTCCAGAGCATTATCAGAGCTCAAATTCATTTAGTAAAAAATGGTATCAGAGAATATATACTGTAAATTCAGAAATTATTGTGTGCATTTATTATTGCAATTTTGAAGAATGGATAAAAATGAGAGATTAATTATTGCCATTTCAGGAAAATCTGCATAAAGATATATGTATCAGATATCAGAATGTGAGTTTTATTATTGTGATAATCACCAAGTCGCATACTTCGCATTAATAAACCATCGCAATAATTTCTGAATTTACAGTAAAATTTCTACTCATAATCTAAAATAAACAAGTTGCCCTATGAACTACATGTATATATCCCAATACATATACAAGTGATTCCCCAACGATAAGTATTCAGCTAACAGGAAGTTTCTAAGAGATGAATCTGAAAATACATCACAGTATAAAGTAAAATAACAAAAATACTGAACATCAAAGAAAATTCAAAATGTAAAATCCTTTATCAAATGGCAAGATCAAAAGCTCAAACAATAAAGGTGACAATGGCCCATCCTTTACATCTGTCCTTGTGGCTCGAATGCTTCAACCAAGAGGAATGGTTAACCATTCTGGATATCAGATTTCAACCTATGATGAGACAACCGTAGTAAAATATCAGGTTCTATCACTTACGAATATAGCATGCTCATATGAAGCATGACATTAAATTTCAGGAAAATTTGTAGCTCCTGAGAAAAGTCAGGAAGTAGCTGCAAGACAGATGTAAAAATGTCTTACATGCTAAAAATCTTTATTATCAAGCTGCAGACCAAATATAAAATCATTCCCTTCCATAGAAGCCAAGATAAATTTGACAAAATTTTCTTTGTACAATAAATGTTGTAAAATTTCAAACTATCGGCAAACAGGAAGTGGCTGCACAGCAGATGTAAAAATCGCTTGCACCTTACAACTCATCATTATCAAGTTGCAGACAAAATATAAAATCCTTGCCTTCCACAGAAGCCAAGAAAAGTTTGACAAGTTTTTCTACCTAAGGTCTTTAGGATGGACAGACAGAGTGGAGTGCTTATTATACAGGCTTTCGCAGTTGCAACGCAGGTACAAATCTTGCAAGAAAAAGTATTTGTAAGTCCTGAACATTTCAGTATAACTTAACGATAATTGTTTTGGTAAAAAGATATATGCTGTATATTTAGTATGAATAAGAAGATGTATGTAATATCATGATAAGCATACCCCACATGTATTTCAAATATCGAAAAACAGTAAGAAGATGTATGACAGATCTGAAAAGTTTTCCCACATTCCAACTCATTACTCAAAAGCTGCTGACTACATATGTAGCAGTAGTACATCAGAAAAATGTGACAAAAATTTTAGTTCATTCAACATATTGAAAAATTTGAAGTATCCAGACACAGGAAGTAGATGTCTGACAGACCTGAAAAAAACTCAAACATTACAACTAGACAACTAGTTTCTGTCAAGCTGCTGATCAAATTTGCAGTTTTCAGTAGTACCTGAGGAAAGTGTGACGAAAATCATTATCAAATTTCATTCAACATATTGGAAAATTTGAAGTATCAGCAAACAGAAAGTAGGTGAATGACAGATACAGAAAGTACTCACAGAGTATACAGAAAGTACTCACAGAGTACTGTCAATCTGCTGATCCAAATATGAAGTCATTTTGTTTGAAAAGTGTGATTGAAATATTTATTAGAAGAACAGATAGATGGATGCACAAACAGACAGAAGGACACAGAGACAGACAGATAGGCAGACGGCCAAGTTGAATGCAATATAGCCCCAGTTCTAGAGTGAGGTATCATAATGGTAGTTCACAAACAAAATATCCAAGTATTTAAACTTATTCCAGTATACATTTGTCCAATTAAGAATATTTTATAAATATTTTTACTTTACCCCAAACATGAATATAGAGTTCTTCATCCAAGTGAGAATTCTAACAAGGAAATTCCACCATCTCCAGAAAGGGTAATGACTTGTTGTCAACTTTTGTGTATTCTTCTCTACACTATAATGGATGTCATCTGATTTCTGCAACAATTAAAACAAAATATTTTAATGGTATTAAAGATAAGTTTACAACAACCGTGCATAAATTTTCTAAAGTAAGGGTGATAATGCAATAAAGAATTAAAATACTTCAAAAATGCCACTTTCAAAATTTTATATGAAAATGACACACACACTGAGCAGAATGACAAAAACATTGATTGATTGGTGTTTGCTTAAAGACATATGAAACTTCAAATTTAAAAAAGTTGAATATGTTTATTGTCTTCCGTACACTAATTACGATATTACCCTGTTTGCAGTGACCTTACTACGAGACCTCTCGTTAGAACTTCAGCCACCGCACAGCGCAAGTGCGAGAGGAAAACTGTGATGAAAGAATGTAAACAAACATGCACTGGAAGGTAAATAGTTATAACTGTTTCTTAAGAACAAATTTAATACAACAAATCCTTTAACAACTGTTTAAAAAAGTTTAATTAACATATGGAAACTCATGGAAAATATAAACAAAAATATCATGGCTTTATCAATTCACTTATTTGTCACGTGCTCCAAGTGGTCTGTGTTGATTGCTTATCAATGTCAAGATCCGGAAAACTTTGGCAACAAACTTGTCGATAATACGTTATAGATGAGTAATAAATATAAAAACAAGGACTTAGTTAATTATACATGCATTTTACTCCTATGTTCTATTTTAAACCATGTCGACCATTTTGGTTGGTATGAGAGATCATCAGACACATTTTTTTAACTAAATATCCATATGATGATAGCAGCCAAGTTTTATTCCAATTATCCCACTAGTTTCAGAGGTGAAGATTTTTTTGTAAAAGGTAATGGAAGACGAACATTGATGCCAAGTGATGAGATTAGCTCACTTGACCTTTGGCATTTAAATTTTTTTTTCCACAGGTAAATATGTATTATTCAACAAACAACCCAGGTAAATTGTCTTTGGTTAATTTTATCAACACTCTGAATAAATAAAACATTCTTATCAAACTAATAACTTTTTACCTGACTCCTCCAATTTTCAGGCATCATTTGAGCTTTTACAACAGTTTGTATGACCTCTGATTGACCTTTGGTTGTCTTGGTGATAACATAGTTAGAGGGCATCCATATTCTTGTAGAGAAAGTAAAAACTTTATTGGGGGAAGTTTCTCTACTCAGTTCTGTGATTAAAATTGATTCTCTCTGAAAATATAAATTAAACTGAAATCTATATTGGTCAAATATTAATCTATTCACAGTGTGTGAAACCTTTTTCTTGGAACTCGCCAATTTGGCGAGCAGCTTTCATTTCAACTCGCCAAATTGAAATCCCACTAGCCAGCTTGGCGAGTTTCTAAAATTTTGAACTCGCCATCTTATTAAATACGTTATTGTATGTAATAAACATTTTTAGAAATAGCTTTATTCTAGGTTTACTTATATATATTAGGTTGAAGCTTTTCAGGAAATATCTGTGATTTCCTTTTCTCTTTGACAGTTTTTATGTGCTAATTTTGTTCAGTGGCTTCTCATTCAGGAGTGCTTGGTCAATAGAAAGGGGTTACTGGTATTTATATAATACCCTAGATAGGGTATAATAAGTATAATATATAATAATCTAAATAGGGTTAAACAGATTAACTGAAGAATTTAATTTAATTTGTGATTTAATAAGAAATCACATGAAAATGATATCATTTAAGCAACAATTTATGGGTTTTAACTTTTCTTGATGCAATGAATCTGGTTATATATTAACTTGGTTCCAAAGAAAATGTTGGTTTTAGAGGGACTATATAAATCAAGGACTTATAAATTTTCTTTATCTTGAAAAAAATTCTTTAACATGTTTAATATCCAAAGTTGCTACTGTTGACCATAATTAATGCATTTTCAATATTTATGCTATAAGAAAAACAAATATTGTTCAGCAATGTACACTGTTAAGATTATTTTGGTTACCTTTTCCTTCCTTTCATGTCATTTAAAAGCTGAATTAATAAAGCAATGTACACTGTAAAGATAATTTTTTGGTGACCCTTTCCTTCCTTTCATGTTATTTAAAAGCCATTATTAGAATTAAGTTTTTATTTACAGTTTATAGGAAATTTACTCTTGATTCAATCTTCAAAACATATATTAAAATTACATTGCCAAAAGGAAAGTGAAAGTAAATTTATCTATCTATAAAACATGTTTTGATTGGTTTAAGTTTTCATTCAACAGTCTCTCTAACCAATCAGAACACATGTAATATAATAATCAGAACACATGTAATATAATATGTATCATCTGGGTTCCTGTTTAAACAGAAGTCATGGATAACAGTATAGATTTTGCGGGAAAAAATGTTTTGTGACGATCTTTTGCTGGCTTGATTTAAAGTCGCCACAGAAGAGTCACCGCCACAAGGCGAGTTTTATTGAATCTGGACTGTAAACACGGTTCTTACTCGCATTTGGCGAGTTGGCGAGCGGAGGTTTCACACACTGTATTCATTCATTGGACATTTTTTATCGTTTAGTAATTACTGGCTCTAAACATTTAAGTTGTGACTATTTTAAACAGTAACTAGGAACTTTCATTCAGGTGTATGACTTCTTGATGCTTTTGGATTTCATCTGAACCAGAAATATCAATTCACCATTAAGTTTATACTTCCTGTTGATTTGTGTAAAATGTCCATAACCTAAGATTTTTTAAACCACAAAAATGGAAATCCCTGTCAGACAAAAAAGACATACATAGTGGTAAATTTTAGCATACTGTACAATTCAGAAATTATTGTGTGCATATAACATGGCTTTTTGTTGAGAAATGGATACACATGCAAGATCTATTATTGTGATTTCAAGAAAGCTACACAGAAATAATGTTATCAACATTTTTACTGATGCTTGCCCCTCTGTTTAAAAATAACAAGCTTTTAAAAAAAGACTGTTATAAAGTTATAGTATATAAATAACGGAACTAAAGAAGTAGAAAAAAATTATAGGTCCGTGTCCTTGTTTTTGAGATATAATTATTTGAAAATGAGGCTGAAAATGATTCCCTCCTGATTTTTCATACATTAAACATTAGCAACTTTTTTCATTCAAAAACTATGAAAAAACAAGAATGTGTCCATAGTACATGGATGCCCCACTCGCACTATCATTTTCTATGTTCAGTGGACCGTGAAAATGGGGGAAAATCTCTAATTTGGCATTAAAATTAGAAAGATCATATCATAGGGAACATGTATTCTAAGTTTCAAGTTGATTGGACTTCAACTTCATCAAAAACTACCTCAACCAAAAACTTTAACCTGAAGCAGGAATGACAGACGGAGCAGCGAACAGGCGAACAAATGAACAGACAGACGGACGAACAGACGGACGGACGCACAGACCAGAAAACATAATGCCCCTCTACTATCGTAGGTGGGGCATAATAACCAGGATTTTATAAGATTTTCAAAAATGGCTTTTCAATTTATATGTATTAAAATTATGAAAAGAAAAGAAGGTGTTAGTGGGCAAAATTTTTATTTGGAACTATATGGATAAACTAGAGGATTCTGAAAAACTGACAAGAAGTCAAAAATAACAGTAGTGAACATCCTTAAAATGTATCCTAACGAACAGTTATAGATTGTAGGTCAATTTGTTTGTTTTCCACTTAATGAAAAGGCATAACAGAAACTACAAAAGTGAAATACTTCAAATTAGTTCAATGTCAAATATTGACCTTGTTAAATGGTCCCTTGACTTACATCATTTACATTCAAAAAAATTGGTCAAGACTGATACAAGATAATTAACAGTTCTTTCATTGGACAAATAAAAGTAATACTAAATGTTACTTTTAATCTATAATAATGAATACAAACTTTAACATATTCTTTGACAAATATTTACCTCTTTGATGAAAGTCAGATCCCTTTTCAAGAAGTATACAGCTTGCTTTAATCCCTGTTCTTCACAAATACTTATAGCTTCTTCATGCGCTGAATATAAGTTCTGGATTATAAAATCTTGCTGAAAAATTTTAAAATGAAAAACATTTAGAAGTGTTTCAATATGTTATAAAATGTCATGATTCAGAATTTGTCAGAAATTGTCATAGAAGAGTAAAGATTGAGCAACACCAACCCAAACAAAACTGGGTATGAACATGTGTGCTTAAGGATTTACAGTTCCTGCTTTCTTTTTAAATGTAATGAAAGAGTTGGATTACCTCAAAGGCTCTGATTTGTTCATTTATCAAGGTTGTATTCTTGATTTAATTGGAAACTTTGTCTTCAAATGTAACTTTAGCTGAAAAATATCAAAAACAAAATGTTACACCATAATATCTCAATTTTAAGTCATAAAATATTCCAATTATATATAATTTTTGGGAAAAATACTATATATATAGATTCTACCACTGCATCGAGTGTGATACGATATTTATCCACTCGAGACAGTTAAATTTTCAAATTTAAACGCGAGGCTCGCTGGCGTTTAACTATTTAAAATTTAACTGTCGAGTGGATAAATATCGTATTACAATTGATGGTGGAATCTGTTCTCTAATGATTTTCAAACAATATGCAGGCAAACTTATTCCTTCTTTCTGAATGCTCTGCAAAAAAGATGTGTTCTTTCTATGTGACATCATCAGGCATGGTCGCCTTTTTCATGCTGTCACAATAGGAAATTCAGAGAAAAGCAAGAAAATTCGACGTCATAATCGGATTTTAACCAATGAAGAACTGAGATCAAACGAACCACACGTTGATTAAATTTTTTTATACAATGGGTGCAGAAAGGGATAAATTGACGAAGAATTAGAGAAATATATATTATACCACCGCATTCAGTCTGATACAATATTTCTCCAATCGAGATAATTAAATTGTTAAATTTAAAACAGGAGGTTTGCTAAGCTTTTAAAATATTTAAAATTCAAAACACAAGGTGTGGAGCTTTTAAAATATTTAAAATTCAAAACGTAAGGCTTGCTGAGCTTTTAAAATATTTAAAATTCAAAACGTAAGGCTTGATGAGCTTTTACAATATTTAAATTAAACTGTTGAGAGTGGAGAAATATTGTATTGGTTGGCGGAATCTGTTCCTTTAATGATTATAACTTGATCATAAGATGGCAAACTTTCTCTCTTTTTCAATGATCTGCAAAAAGATGTGTTCTTTATATGTGACATCATCAGACATGGTCGCCTTTTTTCATTACATCACAACAGTATTTTGAGAGGACAGCAAAACCATTTGACGTCATAATTGAATTTTGACCAATGAAAAACTGAGATAAAAAACAAACCAATCGTTGATTACAAAAAATAATCAACCAATCCGAAAGGTATAAATCAGGTAAGAAAGGTTAATTTCAAAAGTAACACTTATTTTATGCCTTACAAATCCTTTAGAGTGTTCAAATGAGTTAACTGAGAGTCAGAGCTAAGAAAATTCTTGTATAAACATAGTATATCAATTTATGTCTCCAGCTATCATCTGGAAACCAAAATTGACTTACACTGTCCCAGATAGGGGGAGGGTTCGGCACCCACAAACATGTTTAACCCAGCACATTCTGTATGTGATTGTCCAGAGTTAGGATCCTGTAATTCAGTGGTTGTCATTTGTTGCTGTTTATCATATTTGTTTTTGTGTTTTTTGTATTGTACATTAATCAGGATGTTAGTTTTCTTGTTTTCTTGTTTTACATTTGTCATTTCAGGGCCTTTTACAGCTTACTATGTGATATGAGGTTTGCTCATTGTTGAGAGGCTGTACAATAACCTATAGGTGCTAACTTCTATGTCATTTAATCTTTGGTGGAGAGTTGTCTCACCATATCTTATTTTTATATTACAGACTGATGGACAGAAGGAGAGGTCCACCTCTATAGCCAAACATGTATTATGAAATTTCTGCTAATATCCTGATTTTTTAGGTACCACATGATCAATTATCAGTTTAATTCCCAGAATTTATAAGACTTTTTAAGTAAATCGTAAAATATCAAGAACAATTGAACTCAGGCAAACAGCTGAGGAAATTTTACCTAAGATTTACCAAATTGAACTTAAGGTGGTACCTAACACTACAGGGAGATAACTCTGTAAAAATCAGCTAAGCGTTTTAATCACGTTGTTTTGTTAAGGAAATATTAAGCTTCTCAATGATCAAAATTAGTGTTTGTCAAACTGCTATATAACCAACGAAATTTTTCTGATAAAGTGGTTGGTTCAAATTTTTGAAATTTTATATTTTTGTCAAAGGGTCAAAGTAAACATTTTGTCAAAATTTTATGTAAATTAAACGAGACAAATTAATATTAGTCAAGGTGTTGGGTACCACCTTAAAGCAAATTTAGATTCATCAACTGATCAGTTTTAAATACCTCTGGATAAAGTTAGAGAGAAATATTAAACATGTTTTATACATAAATCTGGAGGTTAGTTTTCTCGTTCAAATTGTTTTAAATTTGATATTTTGGGGCCTTTTATAGGCGACTATAGGGTATGGGTTCTTCTCATTGTTGAAGGCCATACACTGACCTATAGTTGCTAATTTCTATGTCATTTTGTCTATGGTGAAAAGTTGTCTCATTGGCAGGGTTTCCCTGGGTCAATTTTCTTTTCGTCACCTCTTCGCCAAAACAATATATTTTTCGCCACTTTCAATTTTTTTCGCCAACAAACAAAAACATATTTTCTTCTCTAACAAAAAAATTAGTTTGCCACATTGCTACTTGTATATGAAAATAAGAAGATGTTGTATGATTGCCAATGGGACAACTCTTCACAAGAGACAAATGACATAGAAGTTACCAAACTATAGGTCTCTGTACAGCCTTCAACAATGAGCAAAACCCATACCACATAGTCAGCTATAGAAGGCCCGAAATGACAAGTGTGAAACAATTCAAATGAGAAAACTAACTATGTCTTTTATAATTCTAAATATATATTTTTAATCTCATTGTCATAAATAAACACTCAATAATAACAAACATTTAGTTTTAAAAGATACTGTAAAATTGCAATATAGAATAAGATCATGAAATCATCATGTTGACTTCTGCAAGGAGCAGGATTCATCTATAATAGTTTATAAGATACTTCCGTCTAGTTGAAGGATAAAATCAGAGATTTTCTTACTTTTGAATATTTTTCTTAACAATAGATTTCTTTTCAGACCATCATTAAAAAGTTTGGATGTAAATTATGCCTCAAACATGTGCGTTGCTAAAGCGATTGTAAATTACCAATTTCAAAAGAATTATTACTCTCAAAAGTTATAAGATAAAATTTAAAGTCAGAGATTTTCTTTACTTTTGTACATTTTGTCATAACAACACATTTTTTCAGACCATCATTAAAAGAAAAAGGAGACTAAAATGTGCGTCGCTAAAAGGATTGTAAAGTACCCACTTCAAAACAATTATTTCAATCAAAGTTGTAAAATATCCTTTAAGTGACATGTGAAGCCATTTAACCACACCATTTCACGAAACAATACAATCAACACATTTATTAATTATAATCCTTTGTTGCCGATGGCTATAAAATGCAATCAGATGATTATTGTCGTAACGAGTTCAAGGTGAATTCCCAGTATTGTCTGATCAGGAAAAGTCCGAGAAACACGAAAAAAGTAAACAAGATGGACGCAGTCGAACAGTTATATTTCTTTCGCCAAATTCATTCGCCAATAGCAATTTTAATCGCCACAATTTTATTTTTTAGCAAAATGCGAAAATGGCGACCATCAGCGGAAACCCTGCTCATTGGCAATCATGCCAAATTTTCTTATTATAATTTTGTATTAACAACTTGTAACATATAACACATGATTGGTCATGTTATAAAAGAATGCATTATGGGTCTTACCTCTGTTTTATGTTTGGTCATTTTTTCTTGTACATGCCTGACAGCTTTCTTCATTGTTAGAACTGTCTTTGCTTGATCTACCAGTAGTGTACCTGTAATATTGTAATTCTTTTTTTAGTATGTCATACATTGATCTACCAGCAGTGTACCTGTAATATTGTAATTCTTTTTTAGTATGTCAAACATTGATCTACCAGTAGTGTACCTGTAATATTGTAATTCTTTTTTTAGTATGTCATACATTGATCTACCAGCAGTGTACCTGTAATATTGTAATTCTTTTTTTAGTATGTCATACATTGATCTACCAGCAGTGTACCTGTAATATTGTAATTCTTTTTTTAGTATGTCATACATTGATCTACCAGCAGTGTACCGGTACCTGTAATATTGTAATTCTTTTTAGTATGTCATACATTGATCTACCAGCAGTGTACCTGTAATATTGTAATTCTTTTTTTAGTATGTCATACATTGATCTACCAGCAGTGTACCTGTAAACTGTAAATTTATCCATTTTACCATGAAATGATACAGAGCACAATCTTTCCGCAATAGAAACAGAGGAAATGTTATTATTTATTTATCTACTTACGGGCAAAAATTAATATTGGACAAAGCTAATGACTTTTGCCCTATGGTGGTTCCTGATATATAGATATAAGAAGATGTGGTATGAGTGCCTACTATTTGCTAAAATGCTAAAATTTGGTCATTCTACCTTACAATATCACTTCCAATGACATCATAAACAAATCTAGAACCAACCCAGTATTTCTATTTTCTTTTAACCTTTATTAAGATGTTTAAAAGTTAAGATCAATAAAAATAAATTTATCTTACAATTTTGTTAAGGGGATATAGCCCTTCATATCTTTGTTTATCAATTTGTTCACCCTGGTTTAGATTTACATAAAAATCCAAAACTAAGCAACTACAAATCGAATAGGAATCATTTTTGTCCCGTTCACACTTAAATAAGATGACCTTGACCTTCATTTTACAGAAAGCTTTGGTGTTAAGTTTTGGGTTTAAGTCCAATTCTAACCAGCTACAAATCAAAGATAAATGATCTGTTTTCAGTCGATGCATCATGGTTATGTCGGCCACAAAATGTATATTCTTCTTTGACAAACGTATTTTCTCTTTAATATAATAGAATAAAATATACCTATTCCTTCTTGTAGATTTTCCAACTCTGTGTTACTTTTTATTGCTTCAAATACCCTGTCTAAATACTCTTCCATTATTGCCTCATTGATTTTCTGTAAATAATAAACAAAATTCTTTCTAATGTAAAATTGAGAAATAATAGTGAGGTTTTTATTATTGTGAATATTGTGACTCCTTGAGTATCGCATTAATAAGAACTGGTATTCTGATATCTGGTATGACTTTTTGGTTACTTAGGAAGCAAGTACATTTCAATTTTTTCGCTTGAGTCAAGGACTGGTGAATAGTTTTCAAATATCAATGTTAATAGATAGTTTGGTAAATATAACAATTTATCCAACCAATCAACATGTACAGTTACATGACTTTCGAATAACGATAGATTGATTGGGGTTTTTATATGTCCAGTGGCAAATTTTTCACGGCTTTCAAATAAAGGTAATTAAGCGCAGTTCTTTTGCTTTTTGTGTGTTTTTTTTTACTGTGCATGTACTGATTTTATGTCATGGATGGATACCCCATATCCTTTGTTTTTCTATTAATAGATTACAGTTTGTTCGCTAAACAACATATTTCAGTAATAAAAGGGCATCATCTGAAGTATCTTTGAAAAGTTTGTATATATTTTATTTATTGCATATCAACAAAAAGATTTCTACAAAAGTTAATGTGACTTAAATTAGTCTTCTCTGTTGAAAAGTTCAATTGTATTGTAAAGGACGGAGTGGGATAAGAGCCTTTTTTGGCCTTAATTATCACCGAAATTTGAACTTTTAATTAAAGTTATTTATTTATGTCTATTTTAAAGATGTTGTATAAAAACCAAAACAGGTATAGTTTATGACCCATTCAATAATAATTAATGTATTTGTGACTTCATATAAAAGGCATTGATTGGTAAATTTTCAACTGGAAAATCAAATTTCTGCTATGTTGCAACTGTAAAATCTTGGCAAAAATTAATAATATTTGAAATTCCGAACAGCTTAAATTTTGCACATACATATGCACCTACATATATATATATATCTATTGAAAAACCACCTCAGTGATACTTTAATTGTTAGGAGCCATTAAGGGTGTACTTAGGTCAGGTTTAGGAATTTTTGTCAGATGTTCGGACTCCTTGTTTTTTTTCCTACCGTACAGGGTAAAATATTTTGCCAAATAACACTGATTTTTCTTTTCATACAAGACTTCAATAGCTCATAAAAGGTCATTTACCAAAATTTAAGCAGATTCTAGATTTCTTTTCTTTCGATTTGAGACCCAATTAATACCAATGCAAATATAAGGTAAAAGTCCGAGTCAGCTTTTTCCCACCATTTTAAAAAGATTAAATATCTCGAAAAGGAGCTCCATAACCTATCAATATTTTTAGGTCATTTTGTTCCTTTACTAAATCTCTTCTGACTTATAGTATCAATTTTAAATTCTAGATTTTTTTAATTTCACCTATGTACATCCTCAAGCTCACCTCCTCCTTTGTTTAAATTGTAAAGTAATAACATACCTTGGACATCTCTTTATTTGAAAGACCTTGCCCTGAAATATAATTATTAAATAAAATAAATTTATAGTTATTATAAACTTTTATAGCAGATCTGTGTTACAGTTACTTAAAGTATTAACTGTGGTTCTAAACTGAGGCTACAAAGCTACTGGCCAATGGATATTGGTCATTAATGGTTCTTTAGTATTGTTCAGAACATGAACTTCAATGGCATAAAATAATGTATTTATGAATTCTCCTGATAAAATACAATGTGAGAACCTTAAACATCACAGATTCATTTGGTATTCAATTCAAAATGTAAAAAAAAATTTAACTTGGAGAAAATACAATACCGGTAATTGAGTGTAAAAAATATTTAATAGATTCAAACTTCAAAATACATGTATATCAATTAAGGTATTTATTTTGGGCGTCGGTATTAAATTCATGCTCAAAATACAATATAAATACTATGAGGCAAAGTGGAAGATATTTCTGATTGGACAAGTTAAACTGCAAAAATAGTAGAAAACATGGAGCTAAGGTAAAATTTGAAATAAAGGTCACATATGCAATTATTTTTAATCCAAGTTTAAAATTTTAGAACATGAGACATCTGTTAACAAGGTATGAAGTATTCAGGTTTTCTTCCTTCTGAAATCTAAAGCTTTATACAAAGATTTGACGCTGACACCTTTGCCTTGTGTGTTCCAAAAGTTATAGTAAAACATATAAGTAATACCCTGCTGTCATCCTCTGAATAAATAGCATTTCTAATATAAGTCTACATACAAAAGCTCCTAATATTATATCATTCAGATTTTCCAAAATTATAACTTAATTATGCAGGGTCAGATATCATTTGCATTTTTTTAGTATTCACAGAAACTCATACAAGTGTTTACTAATTTTCTTTTTACTGGTCAAATTAATTTGATGTTACCAATAGCTTTTTAACATTTGTTAGGAATTAAAATAAATATTTACTCTGAATTCAATTGGAGCTAAATCAATGCAATTTTGGTTTATCATAACATCTAATATGATTTTTACAAAACATATCATAGACACTAAATACAAATGACCATGTGCAAGGAAATAAAAATTGATAAACACTTTATATGAATTTGGCTGAGAAAATTTTAAAACCTGACACAGAAAAAAGCTTTTGAGTACATTCTGAATATAAAACATTGTTCAAACTCCTGTCTACATCTTGTGAAATTTGACTATACTTCAAACTGAATAATTCATATAAGTGTCTTTAAAATCAAGGAGGAGAAATAGTTCAAGAATACATTGTTAAATTAAAGCTAATTAACTTTTACTGTTACTAAGAAATATACAGTCTGCCTATCCTAGAAATGGAAGAGGTATCTATTACTCAAGGGGAAGTAATCCTGTCAAAAATATTAACCAATTGGGTAAATATGTTGTACGTAAGGCTAGAACTAAAATATATATGTAAAAATTATTTCAGTCAACAAAGTTTAAATGGTAAACAGTCAAAGCCTAAATCACTTCTTAAAATAATTCATTTTTCAACAAAGAGAAAAATGATTCATGCACATTTTTCAGGCTTGACAAGCATGCTACCATACCTGAAAATGACACTGTAATATAGAAACAAAAAATCAACTTCATTTATCAAATAAAAAAAAACATTTCTTAAAGCAGTTAAAATTAAATACTGAAATCAAGATATTTCCAATTCTTTTTTTTTTTTAAATCAAATAAACTGTTAACACAGAGATATGTCTAGCCTATTTGTTATTTTGATAATGCAAATGTTGAAATTAAAATAGCAATACTTTAACATGTAAGTTATGCAAATATTCAAAGTCAATGAACCATGACTGAAGGTACAGGGCTAAACAATCTCCACGGAAATGAGATGTGCCAATGCTAATACAACTGCAAACCAAATACCATCGACTTTTCATAAGTCGTTCCCTTTAAACAAACCTAAACACAAACATTAACTTGTAAACTATGTAAAAGTTTCAAAGTCAATGAACCATAATTAAGGGGTGGGGTTATATAATCTCCATGGAAATGAAACTTGCAAATGCCAATACATTTGCATACCGAATATCATTGACTTAACATTAGTGATTCATCTTAAACTGACCTAATCACAAACTAATACATGTAAACTAAGCAAAAGTTTCAAAGTCAATAGACCATGACTGAGGGGTAAGGACCAAATATTCTCCATGGAAATGAGATGTGCTAATGCTTATACAACTGCATACCAATTATCATTGACCTACCACTAACAGTTCCCCTTAAACTGACCTAATCACAAACTAATACATGAAAACTAAGCAAAAGTTTCAAAGTCAATAGACCATGAATGAGGTGGCGGGGCCAAATAATCTCCATGGAAATGAGATATGCCAATGCTTATACAACTGCATACCAATCATCATTGACCTACCACTAGTGGTTCCCCATAAACTGACCTAATCACAAACTAATACATGAAAACTAAGCAAAAGTTTCAAAGTCAATAGACCATGACTGAGGGGGCGGGGCCAAATAATCTCCATGGAAATGAGATATGCCAATGCTTATACAACTGCATACCAATCATCATTGACCTACCACTAGTGGTTCCCCATAAACTGACCTAATCACAAACTAATACATGTAAACTAAGCAAAGTTTCAAAGTCAATAGACCTTGACTGAGGGGGTGGGGCCAAATAATCTCCATGGTAATGAGATGTGCCAATGCTAATACAACTGCATACCAAATACCATTGACCTACCACTAGCGGTTCACCATGAACTAGACCTAATCACAAATTAATACATTGTTGACGCCGCACGCCGCCGGCCCGAAACAACATACCTATGTCTCGCTTTTGACTCTGTCAAGGCGAGACAAAAATTAAAATGAAATTTTGTTGTTCAATTTTATTTCCACTTTTGTTCTTATTTCTTCTAAAACTAATCATTTGCTGATTAAATGATCAGATTTAAATATCAGAATTTATTCCAACAGAAATCTATATTGAAAAAAATTTGTATAAAACTCAAACAGCTCTCGCCATTTTTGTGTGTATTGTCTTACTCTCAAACAACAAGAATGACACTACCCAGTAAACAAAATAAAAACATATTCTCATAGCAAATAATATTTTACATACCTTGTAGATCTTGCATCATTTTGAGTCTGTACTGGACATACCATCCTCGTGATCCCCGGTCTAAGATACTGCTCAGTATTGGTAAACAATTGTTTATCAGATCTAAAAAAAACCTTTTTTGTTACATAAAGAAACTTTTAAAATATGACTTTAACACATTGATATTTGAACTTTATAAACAATAATATAGCACATAATCTGTGAAAATTAATCAATGTCACTCATGCATAGAATATAGGTCAAAGTCACTTAAATATTTCAGAAATTTGTTTTGCCATATAACAGTACTTTATTAATTAATAAACTGTTAGCACAGAGATATGTCTAGCCTATTTGCTTTTTTGATAATGAAAATGTTGAAATTAAAATAGCAATACTTTAACTTGTAAGTTATGCAAATATTCAAAGTCAATGAACCATGACTGAAGGTACAGGGCTAAACAATCTCCATGGAAATGAGATATGCCAATGCTAATACAACTGCACACCAAATACCATTGACTTTTCCCTTTATACAAACCTAAACACAAACATTAACTTGTAAACTATGTAAAAGTTTCAAAACAATGAACCGTAATGAGGGGGTGGGGTTATATAATCTCCATGGAAATGAAACTTGCAAATGCCAATATATTTGCATACCAAATATCATTGACTTAACATTAGTGGTTCATCTTAAACTGATCTAATCACAAACTAATACATGTAAACTAAGCAAAAGTTTCAAAGTCAATAGACCATGACTGAGGGAGCGGGGCCAAATAATCTCCATGGAAATGAGATCTGCAAATGCTTATACAACTGCATACGAATTATCACTGACCTACCACTGGTGGTTCCCCATAAACTGACCTAATCACAAACTAATACATGTAAAGTATGCAAAGTTTCAAAGTCAATAGACCATGACTGAGGGGGCAGGGCCAAATAATCTCCATGGTAATGATAAGTGCCAATGCTAATACAACTGCATACCAAATATTACTGACCTACCACTAGTGGTTCACCATAAACTAGACCTAATCACAAACTAATACATTGTTGCCTCCGTCACCGGAAACAGCATACCTATGTCTCGCTTTTTGACTCCGTCAAGGCGAGACAAAAATGACTGATATACATGTACCACATAAGGTATCAAAGATATGTTTGTCCATGCAAAAGGAAACAAAAATGCTTGTAGTAAAGAAGTATGTCATGGTGACCTAAATATAATGTAATTGTGTTGTACTATATAAGAGACTAAAAGTTCTGAAATATTGTTGATATACCACATCAGTTTATTGAATAATTAAATGAAACAAAAATTAAGTCAATATGTTAAAAAATAAAATTTTCAAATTTGAAGAAAATCCAATGATTTGTTTCAGTATAACACGAATGCCTCCACATGCAGCCTTATCATGAAAGATCAGCCGTTCTTCAGGTGATCTGCAAGTCACCTTTTATTCATACAATAATTGATCAAAATAATTGAATGGATATTTACAGGCATAGTGAAAAAAAGTTACAGCCAAATGTTTGAATTCAGAAGAACACTTTTACATTCTTACCTTTATTAAATAATCTCAGATCTATATCCAGTTTATTTGGTGTTTGGTAGGAGTATGGTATTGGAGGAGGTCTTAAAGCAGTTGTCTGAAATTTAAAAAAGTTAAGAAATGATTTAATTATAATACTTTCATCAATAAGGAAATGGTTTGTTTCATCTAAATATAACTGAAATTTCTCTTAACTATACTTGTACAGATTTTTGATCAAAACTATGTTGTTTAAATCAATTTTAGCCCTCTTTACTCAACAATTTGTTTGTACACATACAAATTGATAGTGGTCAATGTGTGATCAAATTTGGAGATAAAACATTCCGGTCTTACACATATTTTCTTTCAGCTGATCTGAAGCATTTTTGAAATATTTTGATCACCATTTAGCAGATGTTAATGGTTGATTTTCTTATTTGATTAACCAAATTGAAATATTTTGTCCACAAATGCCTAAAAAGGCATCGGCCAGTGTGAGACCCTGATGAATAGTCAATGTTGTTAAACACTCTTGTAGTGGTCCACACAAGTCTGATAAGAGATCCTTACTAGATCGTGGTGATGAATGAAGCAAGGCTTAAAGAAATTAAAATTGTTCATAAAAACTTCTTCTTCAGTATAGCAGTCAATATAACAACTTGAATTTGGCTGATTAATGTGCCTTTGAATTTGTGCATGTAGACCTCCAACATGGTGACAAAAGGAAAATAGTTCTTGATTAAACTGCGTCAATCCAAAACTATCTATAACACTGACTTAATTTTGAAATATTTAAATATATCCATAATGCAAAACAAAAAACTAAATCCATATTAACAATAACATACTGTGGATTTTTTATGAGGGTCGTAATGGGGGTACCTTCATGACGAATAATGGTATAAAAATCTTGCCAAATGACGAATAATGGTATAAAAATCTTGCCAAATGACGAATAATGGTATAAAAATCTTGCCAAATGACGAATAATGGTATAAAAATCTTGCCAAATGACGAATAATGGTATAAAAATCTTGCCAAATGACGAATAATGGTATAAAAATCTTGCCAAATGACGAATAATGGTATAAAAATCTTGCCAAATGACGTTAACGGTAATTTTTAGTGCATGACGATAAAATGTACATTTTCTTTATGACAATCAAAATATCAACTGATTTTGACGAATCACGTTAATTCTTTCCAAAAATAACGATACGGATAATTATTTGAGACCTCTGACGAATCACAATAAGTATATTTTGACAAATCACGATAAAATTTTAACCAATTTGACGCTAATGGTAGACATGGTAAAGGGCCTTCCTACCCTCATTTATTTCTGTGAGTTCCAATTTTTGTGGATTGAGGAAAAATTGTGTGATTTTGTAGATACTTGCCTTCAAAGTTTTGAAAAATCATGCTTTCAAGCCTATAGAAAATTTGTATTTTGTGTGGAACATTTGAATTCATGATTAACCTCAAACAACAAAATCCATGAAAATTAGTATCCTACAAATAATAAGGCATTCACCGTACTTGCTATTAAAATAGCGACAATTTTCACGATAACACTCACCTGAGTTTTCTCAGACTGTAACTCTTCACATTTTTGTTTTACATAGCTGCAAAAAGCTTCAAAGTCTTTCATAGAATTTTGCTGCAAAATATAAATTATTTTTTCTGATTATTAGAGACAAGCATTGTGTGGAAAATAAATAAGACACACAAGCAATAATTCAGAACTTTAGACATATATTCAGATTGTTTCATCAAATTATTTCTAATATCTCAAAAAATATTCAACTGAAGAAAAAAATATCTGCATGAAAGGAGTCTATATTTTTGAGGTTTGTTGTCAACTATAATTATGGACACACTAAGGTTATGCTTTCAACATGATAATAAAATATGACAAGATAGGTGTTATGTATTTCTAGCAAACTCCAGCTCCATCAGGTTTCTTCTTTTTTAAATCATAATACCATCATAGGATTTTTTTTAAAGGGGAGGGTAGGGGTTGAAATAGTATACCTTTATTGTTAGTTCTGCCACCAAGTATCTCATATGTTCATCTAAAATCTTCTGTTCTATGCTTTCTAAACATGTTGATGGCATACCAATAACAATATCTACAATGAATCACAACTTTTAAATTCTTAGACTTCAAAAATAACTCTAATACTGTACAATAAAACCAACATATCATTCTGATGATGTGCCAAGCTGAATAATCCAGTAATACAAATTTTCAGCCCTTTTAAATATATATGGGTCCAATGTAAGACCATTCACCTTTTGTAATTTTTTATTATGCTCAAATATAAGTTTGCCTAACCAAATTCTTCTGTGTATAGTATAATAATGTTTTGTTATTATTATGAAGTTTTGAGGTGAACAATATACATCAAGCTATGTTTCTTCACTTTTAGATTTTATTTTCATAACTGATTCTTTTTATTAATCAATATGTGCAGTAAAATTTATAAGCACATGTGCATATCTCAAATGATGGCTTGAAGCCACTTTTTAGTGGTAGCATTTTTTGTATTTAGATTTTACATCTTTTTTTCACTAGATCTAAGACTTATATATAGGGCACACATTTGTGGATTTTGTGGGTAGAGGTTTACAATGAATTTAAGTGTTAAATAAAATACAAAGTTTTTAATAGGCTAGTATGCAGAATTTTTTTAAACCACAAAGATCAGTATCTACCAAAAATATAATTTTTCCTTAATCCACAGAAACTGGTACCCACAAAATCAAATCATCAGTATTTCATAATTTTTTTATACATTGCCCTTTTTTTTTAAATTGAAAATTAGGGAATACTTTAAACTATTATTAAAGATAAAGGTGAATGCCTTTTTTTTTTAAATTGAAAATAAGGGAATACTTTAAACTATGACTAAAGATAAAGGTTAAACTTCACAACAAAACTCTTATGTTGCTTTTTGCTAGTGATATTGTATGATATATATTCAGAAATCACAAAAGTCACATACATTGTGTACTTACCTAAAAGTTTGACCAGGCCTTTTCCAATGCTTTTTATAGATTCTGACACACTGAAGAAATCTGATACAAATCTGTTTCTTGCTGTGATAATTAAAATTCTCAATGACAAAGCTAAATCCTGAAAGAAAAGATCAAATAATTTAAGAATGAAAAATGTTTCATCAAATTTGGCCATGACATGTGAAAATAAGCCAGAAATTTGTTTATTACATTTTTAATACTTACAAATAAACTGATTTTAAGTGTTTGGTTCAACAAATTCAATAGAAAAACCATGAAAAGGTAGAAACTTTGTATCATTAAAGAATTGTCATTTACAAAAATAAGGAGCATATTTTTATTTTCATGTCATTGAAATGTGTTCATTGATGTAGGTCATTACAGAAAATGATGTCTATGTTTAGTTGTTGGAAAATCCCAATAACTGTTTAAATCAATTGAATAAAATATGAAGTGCACAATGTTATTTAGTACTGAAGAATCTCTCACAAAATTCACAGTGCCTGTGAGCACTGTTTTTTTTTTTTTTGGTGTTTTTTTTTCGAGGGGGGGATAAAGATTTTTCTCATTGTACATTGTGAACTTAAAATTAAACATTGCATTGTACTTAGCAAAGACACATATTTCGGCAATATTTTGAATTAAAGTTATTTCCTATTGTCCATAATTGTTTGTACATGTAGAACAGATAAATTGTACATGTATACACCATGCATTACTTTCTGGAACAAAGTTTGTTAAAACACGTATATGTATACATCATTTTGTAAATTGAATTTATTCGATTGTATATTATTAATAAATTGCATTGTATGGACATTCAATGTTCAGCTCACTTACTATGCTGTACGTGTATACTACCAGTCAGTTACTACAGATTCAATTGCACTTTGTGCAATATTCCCCAAACGTTATAATTCAATAATTCATATGCTTCATACATTGTACTTAAAAATAAGGAATGCTTACATTGTAAAATGTATTTTGAGCATTCGATGACCCTTTCTGAAGAAGGTTTGACAGCCTCCATCTGTGAACTTGACCTTGAAAGTTTATACTGTCCACTTCAAATTCTCTGCAAAATATTCAGAATTTTATTAAGTTTTCATTCTTATTAAATTATATAATGATAAAACTATTAACACTAAATTTACCATAATTTTTATGATTATTAATCAACCTGGCTTACACAATTACTATTTAGAGACATGTAAATATCATAAATCTGACCTAGCCATATATTCACCATTTTTCTCCCAGTTTATTGAGATTTTAGTTTAATATATATTGTAAATTAGACGTACTATGAGTTAAGCTCATAAATGTATACCAATCATGTTGGATGTGAACTGATTGATATTTTAGTGTTAGATGCATGATTTTTTGTTATTAGTTATTATTGGCTTTGAACTAGCTGTCAGTAAAAAAGTATTCTCAGATCTGTACTTAGTGTCTCTTTAGTGTTGGGATGTATAAGTACCCATCCATGTTCACTCTGTGTTTTTGTTACATGTATTTCTATTTGTATCTATCTGATGAGTTAAGCCTTTTTCAACGATTTTTATAGTTTGTTCTTATGTTGTACTGTTACACCACTATCCCAGATTTTGGGAGGATTGGCGCCTTCAAACGAGTTTAACCCAGCCACATTCTGTTTGTGCCTATCCCAAGTCAGGATCTTGTAATTCAGTGGTTGTAGTTTGTTACTGTGTAACATATTTGTTTTTTCATTCATTATTTTGTACATAAATTAGGCCGTTAATTTTCTCGTTTGAATTGATTTACATTTGTCATTTCAGGGCCTTTTATAGCTGACTGTGTGTTATGGGCTTTGCTCATTGTTGAAGGCTGTACGGTGACCTATAGTTGTTAATTTCTGTGTCATTTGGTTTCTTGTGGATAGTTGTCTTATTGGCAATCATACCACATCTTCTTTTCATATTGTGGAAGCATGATAGCTTAAAGAATGAGAGGTTGTGGGTTCCATTCTCAGTTCAAACCAATTTATTTAAAACTGGTTTAAGCTACTTCTCCGACAAATATGTGGAATTGTTGAGGAAAGCAGAGACTACTCAGATGGAAATCAGAAGAATGATTCTGTTGATCTGACATGTCTTTCTGCTGACTGTAACCATGGGAACTGGCACATAGAATGTTTTGCGCACAAGTCAGTTCAGAACTAAGGTGAGATATTTTTGAACGCACTCATGAATTATATTTCACTTATAATTATTAATACCCTCACCCAGTATTCCAAACTTGCTGAAGTTGTTTATCTGTTAAAGACTTCAAAGCACCTGCAGAATTTAGTGCAACCTGTTCTAATTCATCAAATGTTGGAGCTTTAAACAGGTCCCGAAATACTTGTTCTGTCTAATAATAGTAAAAACATCTTAAAAATTATAAATAAAATGTTTATTTAAGATCTAAAGCCAAGAATTGTACATTTCAATCAATTTCAAACTTAATTTTTAACTTCAGAGAGTTTCATTATATGTGTCAACTTTTCTTCTTAAGGCAGTTAATCAACAGTTTTGAGCTCATTTTAATTGATAAAATAACCTTTCTGAAACTTAAGCCAAAAATTTAGACATTGTTTAAGCTGTTATTGCATCATGAAATTTTTGGCACAGGTGTATTTTGTGCTTTACAACCATTCAAAAGAATCAACTGAACAAAAAGGTCTAAGTAACAACATTGAGTAAATATTAAGTACATATTATAGAGAAATTTACATATAACTGTGAAATTCACAACACGTTCATTCTAAAATGACATTATAATTCTATTTTTTTCAAAGGCTAAGTTTTGCTAGTTTCATCACACCTTTCTCTGACAAGGAAGAGACCATACTCACTTAGATAATACATACCTGAGTTTTACCATCTGTAACAGACTGGAGACCATACTCACTTAGATAATACATACCTGATTTTACCATCTGTAACAGACTGGGGACCATACTCACTTAGATAATACATACCTGAGTTTTACCATCTGTAACAGACTGGAGACCATCATCCCTTATATAATACATACCTGAGTTTTACCATCTGTAACAGACTGGGGACCATACTCACTTAGATAATACATACCTGAGTTTTACCATCTGTAACAGACTGGAGACCATACTCACTTAGATAATACATACCTGAGTTTTACCATCTGTAACAGACTGGGGTAGCACTATAGGAAAAGTTTTCCAATGATACAGCATACTCTCTGCCAACTGTAAAAATGAAAATATAAAAGAATTACTTTATAAAAGAGTAGGTCCTTACTATGGATTCGTTTGTTTTCATGGGTAATAATTTTCGTGGATAGAGGAAAAATTGTATTTTTGTGGATATTTGTTTTAGTGGTTTGGCCTAAATTCTATACACACTTATCAAATCCTTGGTTTCCCTATTCCCATGAAATCAATAAAATTTGCAACCCACAAATAATAATGGATCAACAGTATTTAGTCTGTAAATGAAGTATTGCAAAATATTTCATATGTTATGCAAATTTTAATATCAAAAGATGGCTTAAATATAATCTTTCTTCAGTTCAAAAACAACAAAAATTACTTAGTTTTCACAAAGGCAAGCAAGAATAACATACATCTTTTTTTTTTTATGAATGCAGGGACTGATAATTTTTGGTTTTGACTAGTCCACAATTCTGAAGAAAATCAGTATCATCATTTAAGTCTTCTGATCAAAACAAAATGTTTCAGAATATTTAAGAAATCTGATTTGATTTATTTGTTATAAAATGATGATTTCTAGACTTGTTGAAGCTTGGCACTCATCTGTTGAAACATGGTGTTAAATTCATATTTAACCAATCATGGTTAAATTCATATTTAACCTGGGTTTAGGTAAAGGTCACCTGTGAGAGTTCAGTAATGTTGAGTAAATTATTTATATGGAAAAATTGGGTAATTCTATTTCTTTAGAAGTAATGGTCACTATTTATTCTATTTGGCCCCTTAAGTCATGTTAAATCAGGTGAAACTAATAGAGTAATACACACACCAATGTATAATATTTGGCTCAGAATAAAAATATGAAACTCTAAAATATTCATTATTATTTAACGATAATTACAAAAGTGTCTCGTGAAATGTATGTATAACTTAAGTAAAACAAACCTGTTTTATCTGTTCCATCACCTTTGCCATGTCCTTAGGAACCTTAGATAAATCCAGTGGAAAAATCAGAGGTTCCTTCTATAATAACAAACAAATATTTACAAATTGTATACAAATTGTTGCACATTAAAATAACCTGTACATGTATATGTGCTTACTTCTCACATATTAAATCTTAATCTTATCGTAATTTTCTGTAATTTGAGTTTTATTCTCATAGTTTAACTGTTTTTATAACACAATCAAATACCAGTGAAACTTGAATATATTAAAAGATTTTGAAGGAGTCTTAATATGAATAAAAGAGATATTGGCATATGTCAATAAGACTTCCACCAACAACATAATAAAACAAAAAGGCATCAAAGTCTAAACACAGACATAATACAAAATTAAGACAAGTTTTAAATAAATTCTATTGAGTCTTCCAAACACGTTATAAAGAAGGTAAAATAAACAGTTCATGAAAAATTACTGTTAAGTTTTTTAAATTTTACAAAAATTTTTTTTTAACGATATCAAAAATCTTTCTTTTCCCCAATTTTAACAAATGTTGGTATAGTTGCTACTCTTTACTTTTTTAAGCTCTTTTCTAATACACTTACCTGACTATTGGCTTAACTTAATGATGTCCTAAAACAGCTGTGTTGTAAAATTTTAACATTCCTGTTATTTAGCTATTTGGATCAGTGCATTTTATTTTTAGTATTTTAGTTATTTGTTTTCGTGCTTTTACTCATCTGGTGAAGCAATAGGATATAAGTTTTGTCCAGTTGTTCACATTTTTGTTCTTTGATTTATATGGATAGTTGAATCATTGGCAAGACAAAAATTAAAAAATGAATGGAACTTGAAACATGTGGCATTGTTTTTGAAAAAAAACTGATAAGTGGTAATATCATGACAAGAGTAATTTTTTTTCAAGCTGTGTGCTTCTAAAGGATTCATTCAACTTTCAATTCAAAATGACAAAAGATCCTGAAAGAGTGGTCATTGATCTCTTAGGTAGATGTTTTATAGGCTATGACCCTTAGATCAACTTGACTCAAGCAAGTTAAATCCTTTAAACTTTTTACAGGAAAGTTTTTGAAGTACAATAAAAGAAAAACCAAAAAAGAAGGAGACATGCAAATATTACAGGGAACTAAATGTAAAATGACTTACCTGAGGGTCCATACTCCTCAGTCTTCTATCAGGTTCAGTTTCAGTCATACCTTTTCCTGTCCTTATTTCATTTCAGTTAAAAAAAGATATACCTTAAAAAACAAAAAAATCACATTATAAATCATTACTTCCATAACTATCACATCAATAGCTTATAAGAGTAACTTTTGCCGAAAAGAAAAACATGGTTGATAAAATATAAGGGGTGGGGAGGGGGTCAATAACTTGAAACTCTGGCTTGAATGCTATACATG
Source organism: Mytilus coruscus (assembly GCA_017311375.1). NCBI lineage: Eukaryota > Metazoa > Mollusca > Bivalvia > Mytilida > Mytilidae > Mytilus > Mytilus coruscus. The sequence continues at coordinate 34,624,218 of CM029602.1, forward strand.
TACACTGAGAAATCATTCATGGCTTTTCTACACAAAAATATTGTGATTTCTTATTAACCTCTAAAATAATGAATATGTTACAAATAATGGGACGTTATTTTAATTTAGGGGTACAAACAATAAAATTACTCATACATTGTAGGCAAGATTCTGAAACTAAAATTGACTTGTGATGCATTATGTTTAATACCTATTGTATTGCTTTGTTAACCATTTCAGCCAAGGAGTTATAAAACTAATAAATAGCTTATGTCTCATTAGTCTAGTCTACTCTTAATTAATGCTTAAATATGCACGGACCACCTGAAGGCAGCAAAAAATGGTAGAGGGGTCAATTTTAGTATACAGTGGGTACTACTATCGTATTAAAAAGCCTTAAAGTTCAACACCTTGGTGACGATTTCTTTCTGCTGTTTATGTTTTTCTGGATTTTTCGTCCAACATCTTAAAGCAGAAAACAATTTTACAATGTATGTTCAATAAGGCCCTAAAAGAGTCCCTACATGTATTTCTGATTACAATTTCAAATAAGGATTAATTGACCAATATCACAATGAGTCATAGCTAATATACATGTAATAACTGGATAGGAAATATGACTTTTGTTGAAAATTTATGTACTTGACCTCACAAATACACGTAGCACTCAATTTGATTTTCAATGAAAATTCAATGAAAACAGATAAATTTCCATTAATTTTCTAGACTGGAAGCATAGAGCGCATGCTTTAAAAAAAGATCTTTTAGCATAAACTAGGAATTATTTTAATCTGGAATAATTTTAAATTCTGGAAAATGGATAAGAAATGTATGATGAAAACTTACCCAATTTAGGAGGGTTAGACATGCAAGCATGGCTAAGGGGGGTTAGTTAGTTCATACTGAACTATTAGTGAAAGTAACCTGAACCTTAGCCATGTGTGCATTTCTAACCCTATTTAGTTGGGTTAGTTTTCATTATAGTCAACTTTCTAGAATTTAAAATTATTCCAGATTCAAATAATTCCTTGTTCATAATGTTTGTTATAACATTTTAAATATCTGGCTTGAATATTACATGTAAGTTTGTGAACGACTGCGCTTTATCATGTTTCCTAGACCTACATTTGTTTGAAATACAGACAGTCAGGGTACTACTTATTCAAGTAATTTTATTTACTTGAAGAAGTAAAAAACCATACACATAAATTTGTAGGATACTTATACAAGTGAATTTTCTTTACTTGTATAGGTAAAAAAAATTTCTTAGTTATGTCCCTTAGACATTCAGAATTTTACTTGTATAAGTAAAACAGTCATCCTTTCTTCTTTTCTTGAATTCTTAAGATTTCTTTGCTCTAATAAAATTTTAAATTGTGTACCCTTTGCAGATGTCTTTACTAATCATTTAAGTGTAATTTCATGGACAATGAAAATCCCATGTGTCTGTTATCTTCATAACACTGCTCATTTACAAGCCCCAAAGGAGCAATTTTGAAGGCCTTGCACAAATATACAAGATCTTTGCTCAATCAGTTTCTTTGTTGAATTAATGAGATGAAATATTGAACTTTAATAAAAAATTTGAGCAAACCTGGGAAAAATCATTAAAGGAATGATTTTACATCTCAAAACTTGAGGATTTTTGTGGATTGTAAGAAAAATTTACTTATACAAGTAAATTTTGAGAAAATTTAGGGAGATTATTCAAACATTATCTATTTACTTATATGTGTATATTTTTTTACTTCTTCAAGTAAATAAAATTAACTTGTACAAGTAGTACCCTGACTGACAGACAATTTTGTCAAATTTTGCAAAAATCTCTATTTTTGGATGTAATATTAAATGCTATAAAAAAATATTTTGACATGAACAGGTCTATCTAACTTTCTTAAATGTCTTTTCATCAATTTAAAACATTTTTGATCTTGAAAAATTTAATAATCGAGGCTATACATGGCCCTTACCGAACATACTCTGTTGAATCAGAAGAGCATATGAGAGGGTAGGAATGGAATACCCAAAATATGAATGACAGTAAAATACTTGTTAAAATAATGTTAACAATAAACATTTTACTCCATTTGACGCTAACAATAGCTACAAAATTAGATTCGACGAATGATGATCAAAATTTACGGTTCATTTGACGCTTACAGTAGTGAAAAACGGTAGTTTGAAGCTTGTTGATACAGGGCATTCCTACCTTCATATGATTTCCCTCAAATTTGTTTTTATGATTAACTAAAAGTGTGATGATAGATAAAGCAAAAACATGCACCAATAACCTTTAGAAGAAGCTCATCAGGTACCACCTGTCTGTTTCTCTTGATAATGTCTATCTGATCTTGATATTTATTCAACAACAAAAATTATAGAAAGGAGTTAACCTCTACAGATGGGAAAATTTTAAAGAACAAGATTTCCTAATTTTTCTTGGTATATGTAAATTACTGACGTTTACTACAAGTGAAATATGTTCGAGTTTTAAAGGTAACTGAACCCGAACTGTTATTCAATGGATTTATTTTCTTCAGTATACACAGACTCCATAAAGTTAAACTACACAAAATTCAAGACCTAGCAATAGGCTCAAAAGTCTTCTCGGTCCAGCTCCCTTCTGTAAGTCTCGGGTTTTATCTATAAGTTCGAGAACTCCGACGTTTACTTCCTTTTCCGGTTAAATTATCACGTCGGTATCAATGCTAAAAATATGTCTCTTTTAAATCTCAAATAATCGTCGTGAAATATAATGTTTGAATTGAAATCAGTTTTGTAAATTGAATTTAAAAGCATGTTTTTATGACTTATGTATACTTTGAATGAAAATAGTTGCTTTATAGGGGAATAATTGTGATTTTCGTATCATGGTCCATCCCTTAAACACTGGTGGTGTCATTTAATTTGATTGATATACCTTCTAAATGGCTTTATACCATTTCTTTAACTTGTAAGTTTGTCGGTTAGTGTGTATACAGTTTGAGCATAAGCTGGCAAATGGCAAGTCCTAACTGCCAACATAAAATTTCCTTGAAAGAACCTTATACAGGTTGGGAACACTCCCTCCCCCCCCCAAATGAGGGATATCCCTTAAATGAGGGACTGTCCCTCAGACAAGGGGTCATTTTACTGTTGAAGAATAGAAATAAGAAATACTTAGATTTATTAGCTTCAAAGGAGAAATATTCATTATATTTGGAACAACTTTTCTAAAAGAGGGGTCCCATTATTTTTAATAATAAAGAAGATGTGTAAGTCCAGGAATATTACAAAATTCTTGGACATGTTTTGACCATATAATACCAGATAGATGCATAGTTCTTTGGGAAAAGATTCTTCAAATAATATAAATATTTGCTCAATTGTACTAAAAAGTGTTTTTTACAATAAAATAGTTTTTATACGACCACAAAAAAATTTTGCGGTCGTATATTGGTATGACGTTGTCATCGTCGTCGTCCAAAGACACCTTGGTTTTCACACTCTAACTTGAGATTGAGTGAATGGATCTCTATGAAATTTTACCATAAGGTTCAATACCACAAAAGGAAGGTTGGGATTGATTTTGGGGGTTATGGTACCAACAGTTTTTAAAGGAATTAGGGGCCAAAGATAAGCATTTTTGTAACTTCCAGACATAACTTGTGTGTTAGTGTATGGATCTCTGACATTGTACTACAAGGTTCCATATCACTAAGGGAATGCTGGGATTGATTTTGGGGGTAATTATTTCCAAATTTTAGGAATAAGGGGCCAAAAAGGGGCAAAAAAACAAGCATTTTTGTAGTTTCAGGACAATAACTTGTGTGTAAGTGTATGGATCTTTATGAAATTGTACTACAAGGTTCCATATCACAAAGGGAAAGGTGGGTTTGAGTTTGGGGGTAATTGTCCTAAACATTTAGGAATTTGGGGCCAAAAAACAAGCATTTTTCTAGTTTCCAGACAATAACTTGTGGTCAAGTGTACGGATCTCTCTGAAATTGTACTGCAAGGTACCATACCACAAAGGGAAGGCTGGGATTGAGTTTGGGGATGATGAATCATAAGGGGTTCAAAAAATACGAGGGGATTTTTTTCATTTTTTTCTTTAAAATTTTCCATTTTAAATTGATTATTTCTGATTTATATATAAAAGCAAATAATAATGATATGGTTTGAATAGGTAAATTCAAAAAATTGAAGTTCTTAGACCACATTCATTCTGTGTCAGAAACCTATGCTGTGTCAAATATTTAATCACAATCCAAATTCAGTGCTGTATCAAGCTTGAATGTTGTGTCCATACTTGCCCCAACTGTTCAGGGTTCGACCTCTGCGGTTGTATCAAGCTGTGCCCAGCGGAGCATTTTATTATTGCTTGAAATATACCCCTCATAAAAGGGATAGTTATTATATTGATGGGTTGTTCTCAACCTGTTATAGTATACCCTTTTGTGAACATTTTGGGCCCGTTTTAAATTTTTTTTGAATCTAACCGTGTATTTAGATTCTTAATTTTTGGTCCCGTTTTCAAATTGGTCTACATTAAGATCCAAAGGGTCCAAAATTAAACTTAGTTTGGTGGTGGTAATCGCTGTAGATTATCAATATTTAGGAATCTACAACGTTGGATCTTAGAATTTGCAACACTTGGAACTATGGTGTCATTTTATTGTGGGTGGTGGTAATTGCTGTAGATTATCAATATTTAAGAATCTACAACGTTGGATCGTAGAATTTGCAACACTTGGAACTATGGTGTCGTAGAACAAATTCAATAGGCCACTTCACGGTTAGTTCGGCCATATTGAATAGGGGGCAGATTTTTTTTAAAGAAGTGGAAATAGTATGATAGTATGGGAAATCAAATGCATGTTTCCAAGCAACTGCTCTGTTTTATTGATGTTTTCCCATATTTTTTATACTATTTTTACCTCCATCATGAAAATCTGCCCCCTATCCAATGTGGCCAAACTAACTGTAAAGGGGCCTATTACCTTTCCTTTGTCGTGTTGTACATTAATCCCTTTTTCTGACTACATGTATGAGTCCAGAGTTATTTTCTGATTTGGCAACTTAAGACAAGTTAAGGCCAAAAGGGATTATGGCACACATATTTTGACCAAAAAATTTGACAAATTATAAATACAATCTAGATGTAATAACAGTATTTAGATTGCCCAATCCATTGTGTAACTACTAAACTGCTATGTTTTTACACTTCACAACTTACTCTTAACCTGTGCAATTGAAAAAGTCTTCACCTAGGTACATATTAAGTTTCAAGAAGTTATTTGGATGGAATTCATGGGGACACACCCCATAAGCTATAAAAGGTGTATAATCATGCAAAGTTTGGTAAAATCTTTGAGATGTCCCCACTTCTGAAACACTAAATGTATTTAAATTTTGTATATCTGTGCTGCCAGGCCTTAAAGATGTTTTTCATCACAGGTTGACTTTAATGCTAATGGCAATAAAAGAAAGTGATTTTGCAGATTATGATATTTTTCTAATGATGGTGATTCTAATTTAAACAGCAATGGCGGACGCACCAGCAGCAGCACCAGCCGGTGGTAGAGGAGGCGATAGAGGAGGATTCAGAGGTGGTTTTGGGTCAGGAGAACGTGGTAGGGGTAGAGGAAGAGGGCGTGGACGTGGTCGTGGAAGAGGTAGAGGACGTGGAAATAAAGATGGAGATAAGGAATGGATGCCTGTTACCAAACTGGGACGTCTTGTGAAAGACATGAAGATCAAGTCTCTAGAAGAAATTTATCTGTTTTCATTGCCAATTAAGGTTTGTTTCAAATTATCATAATGCTCATGTACAAAAGTCTACTGAGCATTGTTTTATGTATTTTGGTCATGATGTTCCTCTTAACCTTATGGTGTGTTTTTTACTGAAACAAGAAAGTTTTGACAAAATTGTTGCATTCCTTAATTTTCAGTATATTACACCATAATGAGCAAAAAAAAAAATCATTATTTTGAATATAAAATGAAAACATATTGACCTGTTAATCTGGTTTTTGAAAAGTCCCCCTTCTGAAAATTGATATAAGCATTGACAGTTACATGTAGACATAAAGAATATTTTATTCCAATTAAGGACCCCAAAGTGTACTTGTAGGAAAATGCAGAATTCTTTGATTTTGATTTTTTTTTTTTTTTCATCTAGGAATGTGAAATCATTGATTTCTTCTTCCCAAGTACACTAAAGGATGAAGTTTTGAAGATTATGCCAGTACAGAAACAGACCAGAGCTGGACAGAGAACTAGGTTCAAGGTAAGGTCATTTAAAAGAAAGTCACCTAGTTATAATGATTTTGCATTTTTAAAGTGAATAAAAGTTGCAAGAGTCTATTGAATTTAAAGATGACATTGAATAGAATACAATCTTAAGCTTTATCCCAGGTGTATCACTATTTAAAAAAAATTCATTTGAAATATGTAAAGGTTGAATTACTATCCACTATTTTAACTGTCATAAGAACTCCATAATAGTTCCAACCGTTATTTCTGTGTAGTTTTGATGTCAAGGATTTTATCCACTGCCTTTTAAATTTTACATTAAAGTGACAAGAGGTCAATAATAGTTGACATTTAATCCTAATGTATTTATTTATAATACAAAAACAATCTATTTCATTAACACAATTGGACCTTTAGGTTTTGGAAGTGACAAATTTTCCTTTCAGATTATCCTTATTTAAGAATAAAAATGAATAATTTAATGATTCACAAGACACCAAGAAGTTCAAATGTTAATTACATATTCTCTAAAAGTAAGAAATGGACTGATAGGAATGGATGACATTTGTATGTGATATTTATTACAGGCTTTTGTTGCTATTGGAGATCATAATGGTCATGTTGGTTTGGGTGTAAAATGCTCAAAGGAAGTGGCAACAGCTATTAGAGGAGCCATCATCTTGGCTAAATTGTCTGTCATCCCTGTCAGGAGAGGATATTGGGGTAACAAGATTGGTAAACCCCATACCGTACCATGCAAGGTAGGTTGTGTAGTCTAAGCCAAGCATAATAGTATACCATTAAATCATTGAAATCATTAATGGCGCTAGCACATTTAACTCTTATAAAAGGATTCAAATTTACTTGTGGAAAAGGGGGTATTTAGAAATCATGTTCATGTGTCTTTTTCCTCAAAATTGTTTCAAATTGCAGGGGTTCAAATTAAGTTGGTCCGAGGTAGGTCTTGGACCTATCTTTTTCAGAGTGGGCTTTTTATTATTGTTAGATTTTAAGTCAAGGACCTACCATTCTTCACACTAATGCTTTATACAGGACCATTGAATTTCTTGTGGAGGACCTTTCACTGAAATTTTCAAATGGTCCTGGACTTTTCATTATTGAAAGGAAATTTAAACCCCTGAATTGTTACTTTTGAGTGCCTGGAACAGAGTGGGAGTTTCTGTCTGTTAGTATGAGGTGATTAACAGTTTAAATTTATATACCTCTTATTTCTTAATATTTAAAGTTGTGTACATAATATAATACAAAAACCTGATGTAATATTTTCTTTCTAATTATAAGATACATTAGGCGTGAACATTTGATACAAGTTTGTGACCTTTTTTAAACAAATTGAAAGAGGTTATGGTATATAAATTGTACAATGTTCATTCTGTGAAAGTAGTCCTGGCTAGATTGTGCATGAACTTAAAAATGGGTCTTGAACCCTGTATGAATAAATCAGGGGAGAACAATTTTATCTACCATGAAAATATCCAGGCAATGCTAGAGACTTTGAAAGAAATTTTGAGACGTATAGAATAAATTGTACTTTTACAGGTTACTGGTAAATGTGGCAGTGTAACTGTAAGACTTATCCCAGCCCCCAGAGGAACAGGTATTGTCAGTGCTCCAGTTCCTAAGAAACTGTTGAACATGGCTGGTATTGAGGATTGCTACACTTCAGCTAGAGGTTGTACAGCCACACTTGGCAACTTCGGTAAGTGTTCTGTAAATTGATTGGGACAACACTGGCTATGATACTGTCATGTTGTGCACTTTTTGTTTAAAGGCTATTGTTCAAGCTACTATATGTGTTGAATATAATTATTGCCTTTACACAAAACTTTTATTACAATGCTTATTAATTAAACTCCCAAAATTATCAAATAAGGAAAAATAAGTTGAGCTCAAATAGATTTCAGAAAATTCATTCTTATAAGTTGAATACACTATAGTTATTATTGGCACAGTAAATATTTAAACAAAGATAAAGGAGCTACAACAAGCAAGAAATTTTCAATTTACAGAAATTTAAATAGAAAATTGTATTTTGAAATTATCTCATACCTTGATGACATCCTTTATTAAATTTTTTTCAAATTTATTTTTCAGCCAAGGCAACATATGCAGCTATAGCCAATACCTATGCTTACCTGACTCCTGATTTGTGGAAGGAAACCACTTTCACCAAGTCTCCATACCAGGAATTCACCGATTATCTGGCTAAGAATCATACAAGAGAAGCAGGCCAGAAACAAGAAGTCAAAGTTTACTAGGACTTCACAACAATAGATACATTGTATCAGAAATAAATTGAATACATGTACATTAAGATTTAATTGCTTTATTTATTCATCTAGTTCCCCTGTCTGTGAAGAAAATTTAGATCTCCTCCCTTGATAAAACTTTACCCCCAAAAAAACTTTAAACAGAAGGATTCTTGGGTTGTCTTGTATCAAATTTGTTACATTACAACAGCTACTGAAATAGGAACAGGAGCCTGCAAGTCCGTGGTTTGTTATTGTTTATCATATTTGTTATTTTCGTTTATTAGTCCCTTATCGACAAAGTCAAAGGGGACTTTAGGTTTGCACTCTGTCCACTTTTTTCTTCGTGCTTGGAAAGATATTGATATGATATTTGGTACATAGTTTTATCATGACCAGTTACAGATCAAGTTAAAATTTTGTTCCGGTCTGATGATTTTGAGCTATGGTCCTTGGACTTAAAAAGTTCACTCAAATAATCAGTTTCTGCACTTTTTATACGACCGCAAAAATTTTGCGGTCGTATAATGGCATCACGTCAGCGTCGTCCGAAGACATTTTGTTTCCGGACAATAACTTTAGTAATTGTAAATAGAAAGCTATGAAATTTTAACACAAGTTTTATAAACACAAAATGAAGGTTGGGATTGATTTTGGGGGTTATAGTCCTAACATTTTAGTAATTAGGGGCCCAAATAAGCATTTTTCTAGTTTCCAGACAATAACTTGTGGAACGGTGTATTGATCTCTCTGAAAATATACCACAAGTTTCCATACCACAAAGGGATGGTTAGGATTGGCTTTGGGGAGTTATGGCTCAAACTGTTTAGGAAGTGGGGGGTGGGGACAGGGGTTTCCTGGTTAATGGACAAAAAAAAGTACAATGTTATGTTTGGATTACCTCCCTTGCACTTCTTTTAAAGTATGTATAAAGAAATGATGTATTGTCTTGAGGTGATTAGCTGTCAATTAATTTTTAGAAGTTACTATTTATAAATGCTGATTAAGGAATATTAATTTTAGCCATGATTATGTATGTCATTTTCTATTTTAAGACTTTTAAGATGTATTTAAATGGGTAATTATGGTTGCGAACTCCATTGGAAATTTGTATTGAGATGATGACCATATCTTGAGGGAAAGAATTTTTTTTTTATGCCCCCGCCGAAGCGAAGGGGGCAATAAGTTTTACCCTTGTCCGTCCGTACGTCCCAAAATTGGTTTCCATTCTCTAACTTAAGTTTGCCTCAACCAAATGTTATCAAACTTATACACAATGTTTATTACCACAAAACACAGATCAAGTTTGAATTTTGGTGGCCTCACTTTAACCGTTCTAGAGTTATTCCCCTTTATAAATGAACAAATTGCAGAATTTTTCATTTCCGTTCTCTAACTTAAGTTTGCCTCGTCCAAATGTTATGAAACTGATACACAGTGGTTATTACCACAATTTACAGATCAAGTTTGAATTTTGGGGGCGTCACTTTTACTGTTCTAGAGTTGCACCCCTTTACAAATGGAAAAATTAAGCAATTTTTCATCAATGTCATTATTCAAGTAATTTTTAAAATTGCAGTTATCTTCCTTTGTCCATGATTATAGTTCCATCAACTACAATCAATGCTTTATACAATGTAATGTTTAATTTTGCCTTTCACTGATAAAACACAGATCAAGTTGAATTTGGGTAGTGTAACTTTAACCGTTATTGAGTTACGCCCCTTTATAAATCGAAAAATTGCAAAATTTTTAGTTTCCATTCTGTAACTTTAGTTTGCCCCAACCAAACATTATGAAACCTATACACAATACTCATTACCACAAAACTAAGATCAAGTACAAATATTGTTTCCGTTCTCTAACTTTAGTTTGCCTCAACCAAATGTTATGAAACTTATACACAATGCTTATTACTACATAATACAGATTAAGTATGAAATTTGGTGGCATCACTTTTACCATTCTTGAGTTATGTCCCTTTATAAACAAAAATTGCTGAATTTTTCGTTTCTGTTCTCTAACTTGTCTCAAATAAATGTTATAAAACTTGTACACAACCGTTCTATAGATATGCGTGTTTACAAATAGAAAAATTGCTGAACTTTTCGTTTCTGTTCTCTACTTAAGTTAGCGTCAACCAAATGTTATGAGACTTACACACAATGCTTATTACCACAAAACTCAGATCAAGTTCAGATTTGGGTAGCGTCACTTTTACCGTTCTTCAGTTCTTCTTTGTATACAGAAAAACATCAACTGGTTGATGATTACTTTCTGGCACATGCCTGGTTTAACAATATTGTTAATGATTAAAAATATATTTTTGATTTCATAATAATTTTTCAATTTTTATATACAAATGTATATGTAAGCAATATTTTTCAATTTTTATTTTTAATTTTTGGTATAAGATTAAAAAAAAGATACATATTAAACATGTAGGTGTTTGTGTCAAGGAGCACCTCTCTAGTGAGTTTCTCCTTGAAGCACTCAGTAGTGGTGCTGCAGGCTATTGTTTCAGGTAATTTGTTCCAGTCTTTTATAGTTTGGCAGAAAAATGAAAATTTGTAACTGTCTTTGCTGCATCGAATTTGTCGGTATGTTTGTTCGTGACTAGACCTGGTGTTTGATTTGCTTTTAATTAGTATGTCAGTATGTGGTATGGCAATTTTGTCGTTTGTTATTCTATGGAACATATTTAATCTGCTTTTGAGTCTCCTTTCTTGTAATGTTGGCCAGTGAAGTGGGTTTATCATGTTTGTTACACTTTCAGTATATTTGTAGTTGGAGCATACATATCTCGCTGCACGTCTTTGGACTTTTTCTATGGAGTTAATGTTCTCTGTTGTGTAAGGGTCCCAGACAGTGCAGCAGTATTCAAGTTTTGGTCTAATAAGGGCTTGGTCTGCTCGGTCTTTGATGGTTACTGAGTTTATTTTTAAATTTCTTCTGATGAATCCAAGGGTCTTATTTGCTTTTGATGTCATGTTCTGAATGTGTTTGTTCCATTTTAAATTTGTTGATATAGTTATACCTAAATATTTTGCATTTTCAACTGACTCAAGAATGTGACCGTGCATGTTATAATAAAAATGGATAGGTGTTTTCTTTGTGGTCACTCGAAGTATGTTGCATTTGTCAGGGTGGAACTGCAATAGCCAGTCTTGTTCCCATTTGATTGCCCCTTCTAGGTCTTCCTGGAGTTTAAGGCAATCTGGGGTCACCCCTCCCACCCCATTCTGTTTTAGAACTTGTAAACGGTCAAGATCCCCACCCCTAAACCATATATATTCTTGTATGGGGCAACAAAACAAATCAAATGAAATATAGTGGGAGTCCCTCTGGGTCAGCCCCACCCCCTCCTGTTTGAGAAATTGTAAACAGTCGAGATCCCCACCCTAAACCATATATATTCTTGTATGGGACAATAAAACAAATCAAATGAAATATAGGGGGTGTCACCCCAACCCCATCCTGTTTTGAGAACTTGTAAACAGTCAAGATCCCCACCCTGAAACCATATATATTCTTGTACGGGACAATAAAACAAATCAAATAAAAGGTGAGTCCCCTGGGGTCACTCCCACCCCCTTCCTGTTTGAGAACTTGTAAACGGTCGAGATCCCCATCCATAAACCATATATATTCTTGTATGGGACAATAAAACAAATCAAATGAAATATAGAGGAAGTCCACAGGGGTCACCCCACCCCCTTTTTTTTTTTAAACTTGTAAACGGTCGAGATCCCAACCCCGAAACCATATATATTCTTGTACGGAACAATAAAACAAAGATGAAATAAAAGGCGAGTCTTTTTTTTTTTTTGGGGGGGGGGGTCAATTCACAACAGCATAGTGTATTGCACAAAAGCAAAAAATTGAATATAAATTCAAATCATATAACTAATTCTAAGTTCTTTGACTACAGTTATTCTGTGTCAGAAACCTATTATGTGTCAAATATTTAATTACAATCCAAATTCAGACCTGTATCAAGCGCGAATATTGTGTCCATTTTTTCCCCAACTGTTCAGGGTTGGACCTCTGCGGTCGTATCCAGCTGTGCCCGGCGAAGCAATTTATTTTCATCATGCTTGAATATATTGATTTGATATTTGGTATATAGTTATACCATGACAAGTTACAGATCAAGTTTGAATTTTGTTTGGTTTCGGATGATTTTTTTTGCAGCGTTGTGGTCCTCGGACTCATAAAATTCACGCTAATAATCAATAGAAAATGAAAGGATATGGAGTAAATGTACATGGGACAAAATCGCACACAAATCACTCTAATAATCAGTATTCCACACTTTTTTCATCATGCTTGAAGATATTGATTTGATATTTGTTATATAGTTTACATCATGAGTTATAAATAAAGTTAACATTTTGTTCCAGTATAATGAATTTTTAACCGGTAGGGGACTATGTATTGCTATGCAATACTCTCAGAATGCTTGTTGTTTTTTTACATTAATCAGTCCATTAGTTTTCTGGTTTGAATTACTTAGTGATGCCAGGGCCTATAATAGCATGCTATGTGGTATGGGCTTTGCTCATGTTTGAATTACTTAGTCATGCCAGGGCCTATAATAGCATGCTATGTGGTATGGGCTTTGCTCGTGTTTGAATTACTTAGTCATGCCAGGGCCTATAATAGCATGCTATGTGGTATGGGCTTTGCTCATGTTTGAATAACTTAGTCATGCCAGGGCCTATAATAGCATGCTATGTGGTATGGGCTTTGCTCATGTTTGAATTACTTAGTCATGCCAGGGCCTATAATAGCATGCTATGTGGTATGGGCTTTGCTCATGTTTGAATTACTTAGTCATGCCAGGGCCTATAATAGCATGCTATGTGGTATGGGCTTTGCTCATGTTTGAAGACGTTACTGTGACCAATATATACAAACAACTTACTTTTATAATGGATGAAATAAGCAACAAGATCTTATGGATAAAAGAAGAATTACATTGTATTTTGTAATTAGAGCTTGCATCATACATGGATGAAATTGTTCATGAAAAAGTTTATGCAAAACCCTGTATAGTGGCCATTTGAAAACATGTTATCAAAACAGAATATAGAAAATTTAAACCACAAAAATAAAATGGAAATGAAGTTATGGATGAATTATACAAATTTTAAGCAAATGTAGTATTTTGGTAACCAGTCGGAATAAAATGATGACCATATCCACTTTTGAACATGGCCACCTCATAATTGAAAAAGTTGTAATGAAAAGAATTATAAATAAATTAAACATGGAGGACAATTTTAAAATAAATTTTGTTTGATGTTCTATATTTTATCATAATATGCCTATTTCCAGAATAAGAAATAAACTTCAAAAACTTTCATAGCGGTTTGTGTTTGTACCGGCCAACAAAGAAGCCAACAATGTGGTGGTGGTATGCCGTAAATACTACACGGACATTGTTAAGAATGAAATTTTAAATTCATCTACATTCATGTCCGTGCACTCCACAGAGAGACGTATAGTAAACAACATATCATAACCACATCACAGCTTAAGGCCTCTTCTTAACATTTGAAGGTCCCTACTATGTATTTGTTACCTAAACTACACAAAAAACCAGTAAAATATTGTTTCATCTCGGCCTCTTGTAAGTGTTCTACAACTAATCTTTCAGTGCTTTTAACTAGTTCCTTAACTACTATCAAAGAACTTGTCATAAACTTTTGTAAAAAAAAATATATGAAAATAGTGGATTTAACTATTTTTGGAGTGTAAAAAAATCTTTGGATGTTTTAGATAAATAATGTGCTTTTGATGGTCCTTTTGATTCTGTTGACAGTTTTGACTTTTCAACTCTTTACACTACACTTCCACACAATCTTATCAAACAAAAGTTTTCTTATTTAATTAAGGGGGCTGAGTGGTCTTAAGTAGTCGAACTACTGTATCACTAGCCAGTCAACTCTTGAGGTTATGAGTTCGAATCCCGCACAGGGCAGGTGCACTCGACTCCAATCTTAATTGACTAGGCTTGTCAGTTTTCCTACCGAAGGTCAGTGGTTCTCTCCAGGCACTCCAGCTTCGTTCAATAAAAACTGACCGCCAAGAAATAGCACAATAGTGTTGAAAGTGGCGTTAAACACCAATCAATCAATCAATCCTATTTAATTAAATGGTCGTATGGTAAATCTGAATGCAAATATATTTGCTGCAACTCATTTACAGCCTTCTTCTCTAATGAGAAAGGAAAGTATGCTAGATATACTTACTGGAGGTGTGATGAGATGATTTAAGCTGTTAATTTTCTCCTTGATAATGTTTATGTATGTTTTGGCAACAAAGTTATCGACAGGTTGTAGATATTCCTATGGGCACTAATTGCGCCCCTTTAATAGCATACTTGTTTTTGTACTGTTATGAATCATAGTTTATGACCAAACTCAGTAAAGACCCGTCTAAATTGCATTTAATTGATAAATTCAACAACACTTACCGTTATCTTGATGATATTTTTTCGTTAAATAATCAAGAATTTTCTGCCGAAATTTACCCAAAAGGAACTTACTTTAAATAAATCAAATGTAAACGGTAACAACTGTCCTTTCCTAGATTTAGATATTTCAGTTTTACACGGGAAACTCCGCACTAAAATTTACGACAAAAGGGACGATTTTTTGTTCCCTATTGTTAATTTTCCTTTTTTGGATGGTGATGTTCCTTTTACACCATCTTACGGTGTTTATATTTCACAACTCGTTCGCTATGCCCGTGTCTGTTGTGACGTTTTAGATTTTAATGAACGTAATCTATGTATTACTGGTAAATTATTAAGTCAGGGATTTTGTTACCACAAATTACTTAAAACCTTTACTAAATTCTTCCATAGATATAGATTTGGTTTTGAAGTTTGGTTGTACCTGTAGAAAACTTATTTCAAACGGAATAGCACATCCTCATTTTTAAGGAGATGTTGTTTACCGTGCCCGGAAATTTAGAAACGATCCTGGTAAACTTATCGATCCTTTAAATAAACTTATTCTAAAAGGTTACCAATTCAACACTGTAATTAGATCTTTGAATATTGTTTTTATTGGTATTAATATTGATTTTGTTATCAGTAAATTAATAGCAAACTAAATATTATTGTTATGTACATATGCACTTTCATGGATCTACAATAAATTGTTATTTGGATGGAGAGTTGTCTCATTGGCACTCACACCACATCTTCCTATATCTAATACTATTTTTGCGGTGTTCACAATCATCAGAACATATATAGTTCTCATTCTCAAATTCATTATAAGTAACCTTTACCAATCTTAGGTACGCTCCATGTTGGTATATTGATTCTTTGTTTATAAATTTATTCAAAAAGGTTATAAATTCAACATTGTAAGTAGAGTTTTGAATATTGTTTTTATCAGTTCTTACATTGATTTTGTTATAAATGAATTAAAACATAACTAAATATTTATCCCTTTACAGTTTTAACTCTTGTGATCCTATATCCAGCCGATACTTATATTTTTGTATTGCACAAGGCCATGTTTTTTTTTCTGAAATTGTTTTTGACGTTTTACAATAAGTCCAATGGATGTGTACTGATTGATTTTAATTTGGAAAACATGATTTATTTATTAGTTGTAGTTAGCTTTTGAAATAGATTTCAGTAACTGTGAGAACTCGTAGATTTGCACTTTGTGTCTTTAGTGTTTCTGTTGGTGTTGCTTTGTGTCAATCTGATGAGTCGTTTAGCCTTTTCAATAGATTTTCATAGTTTGTTCTTATGTTGTGCTCTTACACCAGTGTCCCAGGTTAGGGGAGGAGATCGCCCACAAGAATGTTTAAACCTGCTCCATTCTGAAGTCAGAAGCATGTAATGTAGTGGTTGTTAAATTTCTCTATGAGTTTTGCACATTGTTGAAGGCCGTACAATGACCCGTAGTTCCTTACATCTACGTCTTGTGGTCTCTGGTGGATAGTTGTCTCATTGGCAATCATCATACCACATCTTATTTTTATTTTGAACGTTAAACAACTATAAGTTTCTGATTCAATTCTTTACATACATTTTTAAACAATCTAAATTCATGCTAATAAAGTGATCAAATCTGTGTTAGAAAGATTGGAAATGTTGTGTGTATCATAGTTTCATACCATATCTTAGTCGTCCATAATTTTGTGGCATGGTGGTGAACAAAGAAATGATATAGCAGTGGCGGATCCAGAGAGGGGGTTCCGGGGTTGGAACCCCTTTTTGGACGATCAATGCATTTGAATGGGGACATATAGTTGAATCCCCTTTATCCAGGGCTGGGAACCCCTTTTAAAATGGCTGGATCCGCCCTGTATAGCACTATCGCGTTCGTTGTTGTGACGCAATCTTTTATACGACCGCAAAAAATTTTGCGGTCGTATATTGGTATGACGTTGGCGTCGTCGTCGTCGTCGTCGTCCGAAGACGCATTGGTTTTCGCACTCTAACTTTAGTTTAAGTGAATGGATCTCTATGAAATTTTACCATAAGGTTCAATATCTCAAAAGGAAGGTTGGGATTGATTTTGGGGTTATGGTACCAACAGTTAAGGGCCAAAGGGGCCAAAATAAGCATTTTGTAACTTCCAGACATAACTTGTGTGTTAGTGTATGGATCTCTGACATTGTACCACAAGGTTCCATATCACAAAGGGAATGCTGGGATTGATTTTTGGGGTAATTGCCTCAAAATTTTAGGAATTAGGGGCCAAAAAGGGCAAAAACAAGCATTTTTCTAGTTTCATGACAATAACTTGTGTGTAAGTGTATGGATCTTTCTGAAATTGTACTACAAGGTTCCATATCACAAAGGAAAGCTGGAATTGAGTTTGGGGTAAATGCCTGAAACGTGTAGGAATTAGGGGCCAAAAGGGGCCAAAATAAGCATTTTCTAGTTTCCAGACAATAACTTGTGTTCAAGTGTATGGATCTCTCTGAAATTGTACTGCAAGGTACCATACCTCAAAGGAAGGCTGGGATTGAGTTTGGGGTGATGAATCATAAGGGGTTCAAAAATTGGGGGATTTTTTTTTCCTTTTTTCTTTAAAATTTTCCATTTAAAGTTGGTTATTTCTGATTTATATTTAGAAGCAAATAATAATGATATGGCAGGAGATACACACCAAACAGGTGTGTAAATTATTATATAATAAGTATTATGCAATAGCAAGAAATTTTCAATTGTACAGTATTGCGCAATAGCAAGAAATCTTCAATTGCACAGTATTGCGCAATAGCAAGAAATATCCAATAGCACAATATTGCGCAATAGCAAGAAATTGTCAATTGTACAGTATTGTGCAATAGCAAGAAATATTCAATTGCACAGTATTGCGCAATTGCAAGAAATATTCAATTGCACAGTATTGTGCAAAAGAAGATCTTTGTATAAATTGCTTATTTCTTGACCAATTTCAATGGGTTTTATTCTTGAACTCTTGGGGTTCTTTAATATGCTGAATCTAACCGTGTATTTAGTTTTTGGATTTTGGGCCCTGTTTTAAATTGGTCCACATTGAGGTCCAAAGGGTCCAAAATTAAACTTTGTTTGATTTCATCAAAAATTGAATTATTGGGGTTCTTTGATATGCCGAATCTAACCGTGTATTTAGATTCTTAATTTTTGGTCCCGTTTTCAAATTGGTCTACATTAAGGTCCAAAGGGTCCAAAATTAAACTTAGTTTGATTTTAACAAAATTGAATACTTAGGGTTCTTTGATATGCTGAATCTAAACATGTATTTAGATTTTTGATTATGGGCCCAGTTTTCAAGTTGGTCCAAATCGGGGTCCAAAATTAAACTTTGTTTTATTTCAACAAAAATTGAATATATGGGGTTCTTTGATATGCTGAATCTAACCATGTATTTAGATTTTTGATTTTTGGGCCCTGTTATCAACTTTGTCCACATTGAGGTCAAAGGGTCCTAAATTAAACTTTGTTTGATTTCATCAAAATTGAACTCTTGGGGTTCTTTGATATGCTGAATCTAACCATGTATTTAGATTTTGGATATTGGACCATAATAGGTGAATGTCCAATTTAAAATTTTAAGTTCTTAGACCACATTCATTCTGTGTCAGAAACCTATGCTGTGTCAAATATTTGATCACAATCCAAATTCAGAGCTGTATCAAGCTTGAATGTTGTGTCCATACTTGCCCCAACTGTTCAGGGTTCGACTTCTGCGGTCGTATCAAGCTGCGCCCTGCGGAGCATTTTATTATAAACTATTCCGTTAGCAGAGGTTACTGATTTGATTTTGATTTTGGTGTTTTAACGCCACTTTTAAGCACCGCTTTTGGGCTATTTCGTGGCGGCCAGTTTTATTGGTGGAGGAAGCCGGTGCCCGGAAAACCACCGACCTTCGATAGGAAAACTGACAATCCTAGTCAATTAAGATTGAGTCGAGTGCACCCGCACGAGCGGGTTCGAACTCACAACCTCAGTGTTGACTGGCTAGTGATTACAGTAGTAACTACTTAAACCACTCGGCCACCGAGGCCCCAAGGTTACTGATAAAATCAGTTACTATTAACATTGAAATATTCTGCAGTTAAGATTATCTTTCCAATTATTTGTTATTTGGGACGAGAGGCCTCGGTGGCCCGAGTGGTCTAAGTAGTTACTACTGTAATCACTAGCCAGTCAACACTGAGTTCGAACCCCGCTCGTGCGGGTGCACTCGACTCAATCTTAATTGACTAGGATTGTCGTTTTCCTATCGAAGGTCGGTGGTTTTCCGGCACCCGGCTTCCTCCACCAATTAAAACTGACCGCCACGAAATAGCCCTAAAGCGGCGCTTAAAAGTGGCGTAAAAACACCAAAAATCAAAAAATCAAACCAATTATTTGTTCACAAGTTAGATTATCTTCCTAAAATTTTCAATGGCTATTATTTTGGCAACGAGACAATATATAATATTTATAACACACACGTATAAACGGAGAAATTAGCAGAAAACGATTTTACATATTTTTACCTCCGCCATATTGGGATCGTGCAGTTACCACGATCAGTTTAACACCAGTGATCTTGGCATTGCACAAGGTAATGTTTTTCTCTGACTGTTTATGACGTCTTAACACTAAATCCAATGGATTGATAATTTAGTCTTAGATTCATGATTTTTTTTTATTTATTGTTTTTGGCTTTGAACTAGCTGTCAGTAACTGCGAGTACTCTCAGATCTGTACTTGGTGTCTACTCTGTGTTTTTGTTAGACGTATTTCTATTTGTATCCATCTGATGAGTTAAGCCTTTTTTAACTTATTTTTATAGTTCGTTCTTATGTTGTACTGTTACACCACTGTCCCAGGTTATGGGGAGGGTTGGGATCCCGCTAACATGGGACAGGCAAGTCAGAAGCCTGTAATTCAGTGGTTGTCGTTTGTTGCTGTGTGACATATTTGTTTTTCGTTCATTTTTTTATGTACATTAATTAGGCCGTTAGTTTTCTCGTTTGAATTCTTTTACATTTGTCATTTCGGGGTCTTTTATAGCTGACTATGTGGTATGGGCTTTGCTAATTGTTGAAGGCCGTACGGTGACCTATAGTTGTTAATTTCTGTGTCATTTGGTCTCTTGTGGAGAGTTGTCTCATTGGCAATCATACCACATCTTCTTTTTTATATTTACGATATGTTAAATGTATATATCTATTAATATACATATCAGTGTAGGATAGTAATATCTAGTTGCTTAAGCGCAGGACAGTTTTATTTTATATTACTTACAAATAGCTTCTTTTATTTCATATTTTATGCTCATTGAGTACTGTAGGCATGCTAACTCGGTATAAAGATATTGACAAACAGAATGCCGACACATGAGCATATTATGAAAGAACTATTTCGTCTCTTATAAGAAAATTCTAACTTTTTATGTTCGAGGCGGACCTATAGACACATTCGACAAGCGGCCATATTGATTTGACGACCCAAACACGTTCTTAAACAAAATGTTTCAGGATTTAAAGTGTTGGCAAATTTTTATAGACTTACTTTTTTATCTGACTCTTTCGGACGTACGGACGGACATTTGGGACGCTGGTAGACCCACGATAAATCAAAAAAGAAATTTTCATACATGGATAATGCCTTAATCAGAATTTAGTTTTTATCAAATTTCGGGAACAATATTTAAATAACAGTACAGTATATATACATGTGCCAAACATATTGACTTGCATCTAGAAATTAACAATGCGGGTCGGCTGAGAACAAAACTTTAAGACAAATGAGATGGTTTCAATTTTCCAATTTAAATATGGGTTCCATATCCAGCAATCGCCTGTACTTCATCCTTATCTGAAAAAGTTAAAACACTTCCGCAAGATTCCTACAAAATTAAATTTTTGAAAATTCAAAAAGTATATCAAAAGGAATATACGATATTCCAGGGCTTGTTTTTTCTATTAAAAAATTAAGACTTATTACCGGGTTTGTATACTTACACAAGCAACCCGACGGGTGTCATATGTGGAGCAGGATCTGCTTACACCTCCGGAACACCTGAGATCACCCTAGTTTTTGGTGGGTTTCGCGTTGCTCATTCTTTAGTTTTCTATGTTGTGTTTTGTGTACTATTGTTTTTCTGTTGGTCTTTTTCTGTTTTAGCCATGGCGTTGTCAGTTTATCTTCGACTTATGAGTTTGAATGTCCCTTTGGTATCTTTCGCCTCTCTTTAAGTCCCAAAACTTTCCAAAATTTAGAAAGACGTGAGACTAGTCCCCAATCACCTTTACACTTTTGTGCTGTGTTTGGCATGCAGTGATGCTTAATACTACTGTAAATGACATTGTTTTAACATCAAAAGGCCATTTAGTTAATTGTCATGACTGTGGTCTCCTACACGGGGATTCGGTTAGCGGATTAAAAAAAATAATCAATGTTTTTTATTTCGTATTCCTTGTCTATTTGTATTACATTAGTAACGTATTCAACGTTGGCATCAATATTTTTTTTTTTATTTCTAGGAATGTGCAGTTTACTTTCCATATCCGTATACTGAAAATTAGAAAAAACAAAGAAATATTGATACAGACGTCAAATAAGTTAATTATGTAAAAAATATATATGCAGGAAATACGAAATATAAAAAAAACATTGATTTTTTTAAAATATACCAATCCCCCTGTGTGCTCTTGATCGATTTCGACAAAGTGGTTTTTAATTGTTTAGATAAGTTCAAGTGTAAGAGAAATAAACATTAAAATGAATATGTAAAATATAGTATATCTTCCAATTATAAAAGTTCTAAACTTCTATCGGTTTGAAAATTACTCAGTTGGAAGATCTAGTGAATTGGAACATAACTGCATTACTGGAAATTACAAAGACAACGAAATGCTATTCAGCGCTGGATTATTATTTTTTTCTAGTAAGATTGCATTCGGTGAGTCTTGTAAACATTTAAATAGAAAGAAAAAAAACACGATACACCAAATATATGATTGAATCCATAGCTATTAGAAAGGCCATAGCTACCAATGAAGAAGAGAAAACGAAACATGTTCGTGATTTTGTGAATTGATTTTTCGGCAATAAAGCTTTTATCAGCTACTTACTTATAGTATAACCCAACTTGTAAAATGTCAATTTTGGTTGGGGTTACACCCTCAGTTTGAATATTATTACATTTGCGCGCATTTGGGGATTAAATTTTTACGTTTGCGCGCAGCTTTTGATTACATTTGCGCGCATTCATTCCCATATAACGCAGGTCAGCACATCCATGTATTTTGTGTTTTCATAAAGCAGTGGGTTTTCAAATATTCAGCAGGTTACCATGGTTACGACATAAAAATCTTAGATTGGCTAAGATTTTACATTTTATCTGTATACTTTTCCAGGACTAAGTGTTTGTGCATAATAAAACGGACTTATCCTGCTCGAAAATAATAGTTAAATATATAAGTATAATCTACCTACATTTACATGAGTTTAACTAAAAAAATGCGCGCAAACGTAATGATTTTACGCGCAAATGTAATGCACCGATTATTACTTGATTTATTTACAGAAAACTAAAAATCAAAAGGTGTCGTTTAAATTATTCCAGCACAGAAGTACTAACTACCTTTAGCGGGTCGTACATTTTGGAAATACATAAGTTTAAGAAGTTTTATATAACGCACTAGCAAATTATTTCCAATCATTTTTCACTACGATTATATTTTATATGAAAAAAACAGAAAACCCCACCAAGACCTACTTTATATCTGACGACCAAATTACATATTATGCCACGTTCGGTCATCTCACAAAGCTATGAATGCAAGACAAAAGACAAGACAAGACAAAATATTTTATTTCCTCAGACGTGTACATGAGGTCAAAACATATAGATCGACAGCAGAGTAGTGTATAATAGCACGTGATTTTCATGACATTGAGATATATGCATTATATATTACCTATTAAGTTTAAGGTTCATGTGGACAATTCGGCTGTAATGGCTGCATTTTCACCTAAAATTTAGTACAGACAAACCTGTTTATCTGGAAAAGTTTTAAGGCATAGCATGACCTAGATAAATAAAATTCAAATATATTTCATGTTTTAGAAAATTAAAAACTTAACAAGATTTTGCATATATATGTTCCTGCTTGTATTAACTGTGAGTTTCCACTCATTACAATATTGCTCAAAACTGACAATGCATGTTGCAGATCCTCTTCTGACTCAGATAAAATAACTGTGTCATCTGCATATAATATTATAAAGATTTTACATAACATAATAAGAATTTTGGTATTTATCTGATATATTTTCAAGGTCTTTTACATCATTATCAAGTAAAATTTCTCCGAATCATCCAAAAGAGAGAGAAAAGAAAGGGGATAAATTCTCCCTTGTTTCACTCCTATATCACAACTAAAAAATGCAGAAATATCCTTTCCCATTCTAATACATGTCTGGATATTCTGATACATGTTGTGTATAACTCACAATATTTTGCCTTGAATATTATACTGTAGCATCTTTTGCCACAAACCAGCTCTCCAAACTGTATCAAATGCACTTTTGAAATCAATGAAGGAGCAAAATAATTTTTACCAAATGCAAAATAGATAGAAATAAGTGAATCCAAAATAAAACATTATCCATAGTAGAAACCCTTTTCTAAACCCAGTCTGTGCTCCTGTAAATAAGCCTATTTCATCTGACAATTTATTATTAATCTGTTATTGAGCACAGCAGTGAATGTTTTACTTAGACATGAATTGAGAGTTATACCTCTGCAAGAATTTGGGTCAGATTTAGAACCCTTATTCTTGAAAAATTGGAACCATTATTCCTTTGGTCCAGCATTCTGGTATAATACCCGTATCTAACACAATGTTAAATAACATTACATACACATTCATCATATCGTCTAATGTACATTTAATATATTCATTTAATATGTTATCATATCCAGCAGATTTATTATTCTTTAGATTTTTACGGAACATTTTATTTCATCTACTGTTATTGGAGAATTTAACAATTCTTCTATATCTGGTGATAAATTATTAACATCAATATCTATATCAATTTCGTCATGTACATTATTTTCATTCACGGATTTAAAATAATCATATAATGTTTCTACAGATATATCACATTTCTCATCTTTATTTGTCACAAATTTATTAAAAATTTTCCAAAACTCTTTCCTTGTTTTTTTTATGTATTTCTCATCAATTTTTGTTCGAAGTCAAATTGATAGTTTTTGTATGCTTGGTTTGTAACCATCTTGTATGATTTACTTGTCTCTAGTAGTTGTTTGCGTGTTGCTTCATTTTTAAAAACGTTATAACGTTTTCTGGCTTTAGGAAATTTTTTCTAGACGAAAGCCATTTACTAGTGTACCAGCTAGGGTTTTGAGTTCGGTTTCTTTCGTGATTTGTAGTTCGGTTTTGAAAGTGTTGTCTTTGCAGTATTGTGGAAAAGCTCATTTATTTCTCCGGTGACGTTGTCTATGTCTTGTTGGGTACATATATGTTTTCAAGGTCATTCATAATATTGGTCAGCTGATCTTGACTATTGTGAAAATTATTTACAAACTCGTTTCTTCTATTGTCGTTCCACTTGATTGTAGTAGATTTTGTGACGTATCATGTGTAATTTCATCATGTGACAATACTGATTTTTTTAAAACAATGTGTATTGCATTGTGAACATCAGACTTTTTGAAAAAGTGGTTCAAAATCAAGAATTTCAAATTCATCTTCTAAAGAGAACAGTTTTGATGATAAAAGCAAATAATCAATAACACGGACATTTTTACATGTAGTAGTCCAATACCTATATCAAAACCATGTCTGGAGTTAGTTATATAAACATTGCGTTTTTACACATATCTAACAGTTTATGACCATAATTATTACAATGACACTCTGATGTACGAGATAACGGTATATTTTGAAGCTTCAATTGTTCAGAGTCTAACATATATGACAAAATTTCATTATCACTTTCTAACTCAAAAATATCAATCAATGAATCGTCAGGAACAATAAAATCATCTCGGTGTTCCCGTTTTTCCATTAAAATCTCCAATAAGAGAGACAAACGAATTAAATTTATCAGCAAATGTCAATAATTCATTTCAATTTCTTTAAATGCATGAATATTTGCATATTTAGAATTTTCCAGTGGCATATAAACAGCACCAAATAATACGTCATTTTCACAGTACATATTGACTTTCACTTTCTATAAAACTGATGTATTGTTTCAACAAAAATTTGTATATAATTTCTATTCCACCTGAATTTTTAGTCGCCTGACCTTTTCTATTCTTTGTTACATATGAAAAACCGTTAGGAAGATCAATTATATCTAAATCATCTAATTTAGTTTCAACAAAAACTAATACATCGTATGTTTGAAAGATACTTGAAAATTCAGTAAATTTTAGTTTAGACTGTAAACCACATACATTAAGATAATAAACATTCAGTCAAGATAAGTGTTTATTTTGATTAAATACAATATTGTTCCGTTCCCTTTGTCCTCTTGTACGCCTGTCCTATTGTCCTGTTGTGTTCTGTGGTGGTATACTAAACTGCATAGGATTATACGACATGATCCTGTTGTTGTTCACAGGTACAGACATCGGATGGCCTTGGTCAGATGGTGGCTGTTGAGGTCCATGATCAGTTGGTGGTTGTGGGGGGCCTTGTTGATGTTGTGGGTTCATCTGTGGCATAAATTGACCTGGAATGAAACGCCTTTTGTCGATAAACAATTTATCCTCGACTAATACTGCGTCATGTCCCTTTTCACGAGCATCTTTCATAATAGGGATTAGTTTACGCCTCCTTTCTATTATTTCAACTGGAAATTGTTCATGCACATAATATTCAGGTTTTTGTTTTAGTTTGTTTTTTGACTACCTCCAAAACTTTATTTCTGTCTTTTCTCCTTTCAAATTTAGCAATTATACTGCGTGGACCTCTGTCCTCTCTGGGCCTAAACATGTGCACAACATTTATTTCTTAATTCACTTTCAAGTCCCAATTATCTTTCAATTAAGTCTTTTACCTTTTCTTCCGTGTTGTCTGTTGGGATGTGCTCATCAGAAATGCCTTTAAATATTAGATTTTCCCTCATAGCCCTTTTTGCTGAACAATTAAATGATTTTTTCCTGTAGTTTATAATTTTCATCAGTTAATGGCATATTTTGTGTTTCTATTTCTTGTACTTTCGAGTGTAAACCTAAGACCCTTGTTCAATGACACAATATAAGATGTATGGTCCTTTATCTCTGTTTTAATGCCACAAATATCACTGTTCAGCTTTTGACAATGTGCTTCCATATCAACTAGCCTTGAGAATATATCTTCCAAAATGTCAAGTTTTTGTTTTTGTTTTGTTTTTTTTTTGACTTCATGTATGAATTGTAGTAAATCAGGACGAGGCGGGGGTTGATATGGCATGGAAGTTGTCTGCTGTCCCATCTGAGCTGGTGTTGTATGTGGGGCTGGTGAATGCATATCCATTGTCTGCTCCATAAATTTCTTGAGGAGATGAGGAAATAACATTACTTGATAGCGGCGTATCATTTAAGTTCGGTGTATACTGTGTAGGATATTGATTTGGACATGGTTGCATTAGGGTTGGAGGTAAAGAGTACTTACTGTTTTGAACCCGAGTCGTTCGGGTCAGCCATCTTGTTTGGTTTGTTTGGAGAAGGTGTATCCGTTGGTTTAATGATGATGTTAAAACACCTTTATTGAAAACATGTAATTGTTTGTAGATTCTTGCACATGTCAATGTCAATTGAAAGCAATGTTAGATAGTTGTGAATAGAAAAGTGTATATATACAGCTACTATTTGAATTTACATTTTAAGGCTATTACATGGGAGTGTACATCATCATTTTTTCCTAATCTTATTGCAAATCTCAGTTTCTGCAAACCGGGTGTTTTATGCAAATTGTAAACCACTAGCAAATGTAAACAAGTAAACAATGCATGGTATCGCATTAGTGACTTTTTTTATATATATTTATACTTTCTGTTTTTCTTAAAGGGTCAGAGATCAATGTTTGCACCGATTCGGCCTGGTTCCGTGACGTACTTAACAACGAACCCATAACAGATTCAAATCAATCACAACTTATATTTTCTGTTAGGACATGTGAACATGTAAGACTAATATTTTATGAAAGAAAGTTACGACCATCATACGAGTTGATTATTGGACGTAAACAAAATACCCTATCTCGAATTAAAATTTGCGCCTTTGAAGAGTGTTTTCAGATTTGCCCAGACAATACTGATGACAATTGTCACATTTATGAAAATACTGATATAGATACTGAAGGTATACTCGATTGCAATGAATTTCGTTGGTTCTGGGTTTCATGGAATACTAGCTTTTGTTTTGGGAGGGGTAAGGAAATAGGAAAAGAGGAGATAAAATCGGTAAACTTGGTGGATATAGTAATAAACTACATTGGATTAACCGTTCGTCAGAATGTGTCTGGGAAGAAAGATGAATGGATATTTGATTCAGGTAATTTATTGATTATGTATTTTGAAATTCATAACAAAATTAAATGTATTGTTTTGATAAAAAAAAATCTAAGCACGTAATTTTTTTTTTGCTTAAGGTAACAGGTTCGTAAATGGAGAATCTCATTTATAGTTATGCCATTTTAAATGCTACTGGATCATGAGGAACTGCATATATGTATAAATATCGAAAATAAGATATGTAACTGCATTCTGTGTCGAAATTTCATTGTTCGACTATTTAAATATGACAAATAAAATACGAATGATGTATACATTATAAAAAGACAAATACGGTATCACCAATGTATATATATATATTTTACATCAATAAAATGGAAATTAAAGTTGCGAAACCATATGATTTTAAAGAAAATGCATAGAATAGGTAATTTTTTAAGGTCAACTTTCAACGACAAAATTATTTTATGTCTACGTGTGCGAATTTCAAACGCGCGATTTTACGCCAGTACTTAAAACCTTCCATCCTTTATGAGTGGATTTTACATAGATAAATAAAATCGTATAATATAAGCAAAATGAGGATGTTAAATTTGATGTATGCCTTTTTGTGCTTCTTCGTTACATTTGTTTGTTTTTATAGTGATTAAGATGATAACACAATGTTGACTGCTGTACCCTATTTTGACATTTTACCTATTGTGTCTGTTTGTTTTGTTCACGCATCGTTGTCAATAATAATGGAATTTGATGCGACTGTCATACAAGTGAGAGGTTTAGCTAGCTTTAAAACCAGGTTCAATCCACCATTTTCTACATAAGAAAATGCCTGTATCAAGTCAGGAATATGACAGTTGTTATCCATTCGTTTGATGTGTTTGAACTTTTGATTTTGCCATTTGATTGGGGACTTTCCTTTTTGAATTTTCCTCGGAGTTCAGTATTTTTGTGATTTTACTTTTTAAAGTAAAATTATACATCTTTTGGCGATATTTGAGAGAAATTCCACACATTAAGACTCCTATCTCCAGGATATTTGTTTGCCTTATCTCGATAAGTATGAAGCTCCATAACTATATACCATCGTTCGATATCCATATTCATCAGCTGATACGATTGCCATGAGCGCAATTGTGCAATTTTGTTTTTGAATAAACTTCATTGATTACATTCGTGCCCAACTGTGTGATTATCCAAAATATGAAGAAAAAAAAACTAAAAAAAAAAATAGACAAATTCATTTAAGGGCAACTTTGCCTAGGGACTTGGAACTTTAGTTTCTTAAAAATTTCTAAATTCACCATCGGAGAATTCTTAAGCAAAGTAAGTCGTTTAAATAATACCAGTACCGAAGTACTGACAAATTGGCCTACTAATAGACCACCGCAAGCGGTACCGACTCAATTGTTATAAAAAAAATTGATATTCGAGAGCAATTATAATAAAGATTAAAGCAAATGTTATTAGAAGACAAAGGATATTGGAATATGAGCTATTTTTTTTAAAACGCTCGCCCATTCTCAATCATATTAGGACAGCAGTTTAAATTATTGATATGTTTGTTGTTCAACAATAAGAAAAACTGCATGTACAAATTAATTTAAATATACGTTACCCGTCAGTTTGGTACTTAGATAACATGTAATATTCAAGAAATAACACAAGAAGAACTTTCTTAAGAATACTAACCGTAATTGAAAGCTTAGTTTGTTCAAAATGAAAAGCCTGGACGTGGATATCAATAGTACACATTTGCAAACAAACAAATTTTTTTTAACAAGAATAGCAAACTTTCTGTGAAGGAGGCAATTTATGGAATAAAATAATCTAGTAAATGAAAATCTGAACATTCGAAAACTGTAGGCTTGAATAAATATTAATTTTAATTGGTTAAATGGTGTTTATTCCTTTTACGCGGATGTCGATCGAAAGCTTAAAACCCTGCATAAAAAGTACAAATATTATAATTGGGAACAAATTGAAGGACCGAACGATTTATTGAACACAAAGCAAAATTTATTTAATTGTACATTATAAAACCGCACTGAAGTACGACTATTATTCATTTTTTTTTTTTCATTTTTTTTTCATTTTTAATATTGAATAATGAAATAGTTCATTACTCATTATTCAACGTTTAGTAACAAATAACGATTGTTTTTATATTTCAATATTCAAGTTGAAAAGTGACGTGAATAATGAACTAGATCATTATTCTAAAAAATATAAGAAATATTTGAAGAAAAAGATTTATTTGTTTATAGTAAAGATCTAGGTGCGGTGTCAGGATTTCCAAAAAGCGAGGCCCTGTCAAGCCAACGCTTGGAGTGATACTAAAGTCTATGCATCTTTCATATATGTAGCTCCACAAGGGGACCGTGTCCCCTGCCCCCGCTCCTTAATCCGCCTTGGCAGATTTCCATCCTGGTTTACTACTCAAACTAAATAAATAAACTAAAATATTACAGACAGCCAATCATTCACCATCAACGAAGATCTACTATGCAACAAAAACAGTAATTCAACACCAAATTTCACTGGAACAACAAAAACAAGTGGAAGCAACTCTGAAGATACAACAACCGATTTGTCTTTGGTGAATTCTACCGAGAGTTTAACATATAGTACAACGACATATGGGAAAACAACAACAGACGGCATAATCAAAACAACAACTTTACAGACAACGAAATACCAACCAAGAATGGCTGACTACAACTGTGTGTGTCCATGTTCCAAAGTAAACAATCAAAATCTCACTAACGATGAACTATTGCAATTTTTAAGTGAGCATCTTGAAGAACTAAAACAAGTTTTGCAAATCGATCCAAAATCTACAAAAGCTGCTCAAGCTAAGAAAATGTGTGCACCGGATGACAGAAATTCTTCACAAATAATGGGATGGCTGGGAAGTATTGTTATCGGAATTGGGGTTGGTTTTTTAGTGTTATCAGATATCACTCGGTTTCTACATTACCTTACGAAATAAAACTCAGTATATATTGTTTGTACATAAGTAAAATAATTTTTTCAAATGGATGTTTCTCAAAGAATTAAATGATTTGATAATCAAAAGTCATTTCAGTGAAAGCTGATCGTACGGAATTCAAGACATTTCAAGTGTCGATACTGTACATCAAGCTCATGATCGTCTAAAGTCTAGACTAGCTGTAAATTAATTTAAAAGTACACCAAGTTTTTAAACAGACAAAAAAAAAGGCTTAAATATAACTAACAATGTAAAACAACAACTGACAGGCTGAATCCTGGTTTGGAATAGGCAAATTCATTCTATTGTTGTGTTAAACTTGTTTTCAATACTCCAATCTCTTTTTTTTTTAAGTTGAAGCCTGTATATTGGTGAGTTAATGTTATCAACAATAGGCCATTTATATTCCGAAGGAATCATGATTCTGAGAAAGCCTCGACAATTCTCTTTGAATTATTTTCTCTATCAGTGGAGTGAATGTGGCACGATAGTATTTCCAGAGCCAAATAGATAATGACACCATTTTTAGAATTTTCACCATGCACTTTCCAACACTGATCCAGAACACAGAGGCTTGTTTAGTGGGTTAGATGAGGTTTAACTGTCAATGGTGGTCCTATTTTTACAAAACCTCATCTGACCCATTAAATATGCCCCTGTGCCAAGACCCTTCATACACAGTCAACTGAATTACTTTCATTAAAATATTCAGAAATGAATAAGAATATGTATGATGACAGTTTACTTTTTCTGCTATCTTTGTAAACCAAAGGTTATTAGTGCTTTTATGTCTTTTATCATGAAGTGAAAAAACCCGAAACAATTAATTTTGCATGTATGTAAATTATTTCATATTTTTCTCTGAACCTGCATCATCTCTCAGCTTGGGAAAATATGTTCAGTAGATGTCGTATTTTTTGTCCAATCACAGTGTTCAGATATATTGACTTAAGTACGGTACACAAAAGATAACCTAGTTCACGGAAAGTAAATGCTACTGTGCCAACTGAAGAATAGTACGTTAAAATCAGTTCAACATAAGCACACTTTATAAATATCAGTTAGCAGACGACAAAAAACACCGTTCAAGTAGAACAATACTAAATAATACCGTATAAAGTATAAGAAGCAGATATCAAGGAGGCAATCTAAATAATAAGTCAAAAACATTACCACATGACAAAGAAGAAAAAAACAAAAGAAAACAACAGTCCACACAAACTACACAGAAAACTTGAGATTTGACAGCAAGCATGAATTGATATGGGTTATGTTCTTCTCATATATTTTATGATGGTATGAAACTAAACCCCCTTACGGGAGGGATTGTACTTGATTTTCATATGATGAAGACATAATCTTCCAATCAGTTTAATTGAAGTCTGGGGCTGGCATGTTAGTAACTGCTAGTCGTCCTTTGTTAATTTACGTATCATTGTCATTTTGCTTAGTTTCTTCTGTTACCTATTCTGGCATCAGATTCGGACTTCTTTTGAACCGAGTTTTACTGTGCGTATTGCTGTGTGTTTGTTTAATCTACATTGGATAGAGGTATAGGGGAGGGTTGAGATCTCACAAAACATGTTTAACCCCGCCGCATTTTTTGCGCCTGTCCCAAGTCCGGAGCCTCTAGTCTTTGTTAGTCTTGGATGTTTTTTTTTTAATTTTAGTTCATTTATATGTTTCGGAGTTTAGTGTGTCGTCCATTTTCACTGAAATAGTACATTTTTGTTAAGGGACTAGTTGAAGCCCGCCTCCGGGTGCGGGATTTTTTCGCTGTGTTGAAGACCCATTGGTAGCTTTTGGCTGTTTTCTGTTCTTTGGTCGGGTTGTCTCTTTGACACATTCCCCATTTCCATTCTCAATTTTATTTATAGCTCCGGACTGGTTGACCGGTCTTGCCTCACAAGTTTATAATGAAACTGTGAGTTTTGTTTTGTACGACTTACTATAGATCAAGGTATGATCAATGATTAAAAGGATAAACAAATCATGTCAACGGCAATGGCTATAGGCGTGATATATTTGTAAATAAGTTAAAAATTGTTCTTTCGTCCGACGGTCTCACTATGTTAAATACTGACTGACCTATCAAAAACACTATTGATTTCAAATAAATTTTATGATAAGACTTCGTGAAACCTGGAAGGAGTGATGTGTATTTTTTTTCTTGAGCGGCAGTATCCATCCAATACGTGTAACTACCTTAGCTAGTATCGATAACATTTGGGTCCTAATTTCTGAGCTATTTTCTATTTCTTATATCATTGTTTACGTAAGGGGTCATCCTGTTGGTAGCTTCAAAGGGATGAAAATTTTGTCCTTCTTTTTTAGTTGTAATCTCTGTCCTGCCTTTTTTTTTACTGTATTTGTCATCCTGCCTTTTTTTTTACCAAGTTGCTCATCCTGAATTTTTTTTTTACTCAAAACTCCTGTCCTGCCTATTTTTTTCAAATTTCATCCTAGCCCCCATAAAAATCAAATGGTAGCTCCCTTAGTATAGTATGGTTAATAGGAAATATCTGTTTCACAGAATGTTAATGACGACGGATCTGTTCCAATTGTTGATATCACCACAATCCCGACCTCTTTTCCTAGAATGTGATCACCGAATTAGACTTTTCACTGTGTTTTTACTTACATCAGCAACAAGACGGGTGCCACACGTGGAGCATCTTCTTACCCTCCGGAGCACCCGAGATCACCACCAGTTTTTGGTTGGTTTCGTGTTGCTCAGTCTTTTATTTCTATGTTGTGTTTTGTAGACTGTTGTTTGCCTTTTTCGTAGTTTTTCGTATTTTGCCATGGAATTGTCAGTTTTTTTTTTCAACTGATGAGTTTGAATATCGCTTTGGCATATTTTGCCTCTCTTTTAGAGTCTGTTAAATTTATTCATTGTGTTGATTTGAAATCTTATGGTCATGTGTTAGAGAGAAAAATGTCAAAACTAGTTGTTTAAAACGAGATGTGCGGTAAACGACAATCGACAAAAGAATCAAAACTTTACAGAGATAGTGAAAAAAGCAAGTCTCCATTTCAATGTTGTCGTTCTATTCATTTTTTTACCTTATCTAATTTACTCACCTTTTTACACGCAAATTTCGTTAATTTGACACATGAACTTATTAATTTTCATAGATGGTCAGGTGTAACATAAAAATGAATACTGAACTGCAACATGAAAATGCAAGCCACATCGTATCTCAGCAGATAATGAATTGCATAAAGTAAAAGTAGAATTCACAGTAGAGTCATACTTTGATAGAAAATGAACAAATATATAATATGATACCATTTGATTAAAAAGTAAATCTCGTCACTTGGTCCTTTATCTTCAATTACAAGTCATCGAAGAAAGAATTACAAGGATCGTGTGCTCTTAATCAGTTCTTTTCATTTATTTGGGTTAAAATATTTTTTCTTAAAAATTTATGTGCACGCCCGGGCTTTTTGACGTAAACGTAGCTACGCGCATGACATTTGAGTTGGTGGTCATATGTAGGAGATCAGGGTATTTTTCAATAGAAAACGTAAAATAAACTGTTAACACAGAGATATGTCTCGCCTATTTGTTATTTTGATAATGCAAATGTTGAAATTAAAATAGCAATACTTTAACATGTAAGTTATGCAAATATTCAAAGTCAGTGAACCATGACTGAAGGTACAGGGCTAAACAATCTCCATGGAAATGAGATGTGCCAATGCTAATACAACTGCAAACCAAATACCATTGACTTTTCATAAGTCGTTCCCTTTAAACAAACCTAAACACAAACATTAACTTGTAAACTATGTAAAAGTTTCAAAGTCAGTGAACCATAATTAGGGGTGGGGTTATATAATCTCCTGAAATGAAACTTGCGAATGCCAATACATTTGCATACCGAATATCATTGACTTAACATTAGTGGTTTATCTTAAACTGACCTAATCACAAACTAATACATGTAAACTAAGCAAAAGTTTCAAAGTCAATAGACCATGACTGAGGGGTAAGGACCAAATATTCTCCATGGAGATGAGATGTGCTAATGCTTATACAACTGCATACCAATTATCATTGACCTACCACTAACGGTTCCCCTTAAACTGACCTAATCACAAACTAATACATGAAAACTAAGCAAAAGTTTCAAAGTCAATAGACCATGAATGAGGGGGCGGGGCCAAATAATCTCCATGGAAATGAGATATGCCAATGCTTATACAACTGCATACCAAATATCATTGACCTACCACTAGTGGTTCCCTATAAACTGACCTAATCACAAACTAATACATGGTGACCTATAGTTGTTAATTTCTGTGTCATTTTGGTCTCTTGTGGACAGTTGTCTCATTGGTAATCATACCACATCTTCTTTTTTATAAGCAAAGTTTCGAAGTCAATAGACCTTGACTGAGGGGGCGGGGCCAAATAATCTCCATACCTAATATCATTGACCTACCACTAGTGGTTCACCATGAACTAGACCTAATCACAAACTAATACATTATTGACGCCGGAAACAGCATACCTATGTCTCGCTTTTTGACTCCGTCAAGGCGAGACAAAAACGGATGATGAATTGCAACTTATAGTCACAATATTTGATACAATTTTTACCGTCTTCGTACCATTAATAATAATAATAATATATATGTAGTATTTCTGTCACTTTCATTGTTTATGCAGTGCTGTCTCCAGTGTTCAGAAATATCTTCAAGGAAATAAGAAAACTTTGCCGTCGAAAAGACAATAAAGAGAAAAATGCACCACCAAGTACAATGTATAACCTTAGCAGATCAGCATTTGGAAATCCTCCCCGCCGGCCTATCCCCCTAACGACGCGCGGCCTAATAATTTTCTCCACACTATCAAGCCACGATAACGATAAAAGGGGATAGGACGATATGACAAAAGAAACCGTATACATATGTATTGTCATATGTTGTGGCTCGTGCATATCAGAATTGAAGACGTTTTGAAAATAAATTTCTCAATTTAACCGTTTCTGTACCCATTGTATATATAAAATTTAATCAACGTTTGTAGATAATCTCAGAAGATGATTGTCTGAGTTTAAGGGTCATAATAAATAACCTTTATCAGCTCAGTGGATAAATCGAAATGTGCTAACAGGTGTTAGAGAAGTTGACAACTGTGTCTCAATGTGGTATGTGGAAGGCATTCGAATGGGATTTTCGTTTATCAAAAATGAAAATGTATTTGATAATCGTAAGTTAATCCGGTAATCCACTGGTACCAATGTAAGAATCTGCTATATTTGATAATACTTACTTCGTTGTCGGGTGAAATGCCATGTATCGTGTTCTCTCATAATTAATTAAAGGAACTGTGGGGTATACGTCAATGAGGCGACAACACACTTATTATTGTAAGGTGTACATGTCTGACTGGCAGGTATCATCTGACCTTAACCCCATTTTCAGGGTTCATTGATCAATGTTAAGTTTTGTATTTTGATCTGTTTTCAATTACCATAAGCAAAAGTCAACTTATTTGGTGTATGGAATAATTGTAAGGTGTACATAGATATAAGAAGATGTGGTATGAGTGCCAATGAGACAACTCTCCTCCCAAGTCAAAATTTATAAAAGTAAACCATTATACGTCAAAGTACGGTCTTCAACACGGAGCCTTGGCTCACACCGAACAACAAGCTATAAAGGGCCCCAAAATTACTAGTGTAAAACCAATCAAACGGGAAAACCAACGGTCTAATTTGTATAAAAACGAGAAACGAGAAACACTTATGAACCACATCAACAAACGACAACTACTGAACATCAGATTCCTGACTTAGGACAGGTGCAAACAAATGCAGCAGGTTTAAACGGTTTTATTAGGTACATACCTTCACCCTTACCTGAAACAATACATGTCTGTCTGACATGATTTATCATCAAATATAGCTGACCTATTGCTTATAGTACTTGAATAACAGACAAAGACATAAAACACTAAACATTGACCAATGAACAATGAAAACAATGAACAATGAAAATGAGGTCAAGGTCAGATGAAACCTGCCAGACTGACATATACTAATTACCATCATCCCATGCACCACATAATTGACCTACTGCTTATAATATCTTAGAAACGGACCTAATCGTTTAAGTATAACCTTGATCACTGATCCTTCAAATGAGGTCGAGGTCAGGTGAACCTTGTCTGACGGACATGTAGACGTTGCAAGGAACCCATATACCAAATACGGTTGTCCTATTTCTCATAATTAGTGATAAATTCACGTCAAAAAACTAAAAATATTTAAGCACTCGCTGAACCATAATGAGGTCAAGGACAATGGACATATGACAGACGGAAACTTCGTAACATAAGGCATCTGCATACAGGCACCAAGGTTATTTTTCTTCTGAAATATAAAGCTTGATACAAATGGTTTAGACCACCGTCGCTGGATATTAATCCTATGTCTCACATACTGCGTCTTTTGACGCAGGCGAGACAAATCAAAGTACTGAAGAACTGAACATCGAATGACCGTAAGTTCTGGTGGATGGTCTCAGAAAAAAGTCATATCTCTATACCTGAAAGTTAGGTTAAGGTATATAGATATATTTTTCTGAGACAAGTTCCTGTGTGGATGATGAATAAAATGACAGGGAATTTAACCTCACCGTAATAATTATTATATTGTAGAGATATAATCATTTATTACATTGGTAGCATGAATTACATTGATTTCCCAGTCAAATAAAACCGATAATTTCACATGTGAAATAAACGTGGTTATTTCACTCTCTGACGTCATACAACAATAGGCGTTGTCAAGACGTCGATAACGTCGAATCAAAACAAATTGTAAATGCGTAGAAAAAGTTATAGTACCTTACACTTTCTACTTTAATTTCATAAAAACAGCCATTTGCCAATGTAATAAAAGAATAACTAATCAAAGATTCAAATGTCGAAAATATTCAACTCGTGACCGAACAACACTGATAATTAACTCATGCGCTACGCGCATTCGTGAATTAATGTGTTGTTCGGTCTCGTTGAATATTTTCTCTATTTGAAATCTTCGATTGGTTATTCTATAATTATTATCAGTATAATCTGGTTTGTTGTTATATATTATATTAATATCTGTATAACAGTTATATATGTAGGACTCTAAAGTGCGATGGGGACACTAAAACGCGATGGTCACGCTAAAGTGCGATGGTCTGTGCTATTTGATGGAACACGCTAAAGTCCGATGCCGCGATACGCTAAAGTGCGTTTTCCGTGAAAGTGCGTTTGTTCGCGAAAGTATGGACGTTTGCAACGTTAAGGTAGTACAGGGTATACCGCCATCTTGAATTATAAAATCACAGTACATAATCGGTCTAGTTCTTTGCCCAAATCTGCAAATTTACACACAGATTTGCAATTTATTGGTAACACTGTTTATTTATATAAAGAAAACTTAGTGATTCATTGCATTATCGAAAATGTTTTAACAAATACTAAATATTTGTGTTTTAGAATCAATTTTAAAATCAGCCATTTAAGGGAGATAACTCTTTCAGTACAAAATTTATACTGGACATATAGGAAATTTTCTTTTTACTTGTAGCAAGAAAACAAGGTCGGTGACACCATTTTTCTTTCTATTTTCTTAAAATATATTATGAAATGCCATGTATCGTGTTCTCTCATAATTAATTAAAGGAACTGTGGGGTATACGTCAATGAGGCGACAACACACTTATTATTGTAAGGTGTACATGTCTGACTGGCAGGTATCATCTGACCTTAACCCCATTTTCAGGGTTCATTGATCAATGTTAAGTTTTTGTATTTTGATCTGTTTTCAATTACCACAAGCAAAAAGTCAACTTATTTGGTGTATGGAATAATTGTAAGGTGTACATAGATATAAGAAGATGTGGTATGAGTGCCAATGAGACAACTCTCCATCCAAGTCAAAATTTATAAAAGTAAACCATTATACGTCAAAGTACGGTCTTCAACACGGAGACTTGGCTCACACGGAACAGTAAGCTATAAAGGGCCCCAAAAATTACTAGTGTAAAACCATTCAAACGGGAAAACCAACGGTCTAATTTATACAAAAAACGAGAAACTAGAAACACTTATGAACCACATCAACAAACGACAACTACTGAACATCAGATTCCTGACTTAGGACAGGTGCAAACAAATGCAGCGGGTTTAAACATTTTATTAGGTACCAACCTTCACCCTTACCTGAAACAATACATGTCTGTCTGACAGGATTTATCACCAAATATAGCTGACCTATTGCTTATAATACTTGAATAACAGACAGACATAAAAAACTAAACATTGACCAATGAACAATGAAAATGAGGTCAAGGTCAGAGGAAACCTGCCAGACTGACATATACTAATTACCATCATCCCATGCACCACATAATTGACCTACTGCTTATAATATCTTAGAAACGGACCTAATCATTTAAGTATAACCTTGATCAGTGATCCATCAAATGAGGTCGAGGTCAGGTGAACCTTGTCTGACGGACATGTAGACGTTGCAAGGAACCCATATACCAAATACGGTTGTCCTATTTCTCATAATTAGTGAAAAATTCACGTCAAAAAACTAAAAAATATTTAAGCACTCGCTGAACCATAATAATGAGGTCAAGGACAATGGACATATGACAGACGGAAACTTCGTAACACAAGGCATCTGCAGACAGGCACTAAGGTTATTTTTTCTTCTGAAATATAAAGCTTGATACAAATGGTTTAGACCACCGCCGCTGGATATTAATCCCTATGTCTCACATACTGCGTCTTTTGACGCAGGCGAGACAAATCAAAGTACTGAAGAATTAACTGAACATCGAATGACCGCAAGTTCTGGTGGATGGTCTCAGAAAAAAAATCATATCTCTATACCTGAAAGTTAGGTTAAGGTACATAGATATATTTTTGTCTGAGACAAGTTCCTGTGTGGATGATGAATAAATGACAGGGAATTTAACATCACCGTAGTAATATTATATTGTACAGATATAATCATTTATTACATTGGTAGTATTGAATTACATTGATTTCCCAGTCAAAACAAATTGTGAATGCGTAGAAAAAAGATATAGTTCCTTACATTTTCTACATTAATTTCATTACAAAAAGCCATTTGCCAATGTAATAAAAAGAATTACTAATCAAAGAATTCAAATATCGAAAAATGTACCATAGTTTGTTTAATTTTCCACTGAAAAAGTGTGAGGGTATCTACACATACACCACATTTCCATGTCAGCCATCTGATTGGTTTACCAGATGCTTGAAAATGGTCCTGTGGTGTATGTTAGATACCTCACACTTTTATTCAGAAACTACAATGTAACACATTTTCTTTCCTGGAATGTTTTTCAACCCTAAAACTAAAGTGTTGGGTAGTTGTCTCATTGGTGAATACCCCGTATCCTTTCTTTTTCTATAATAAGCATAACAATGAATTTTAATAACTGTATTATTTTTTTTAAAATGTGAGACTGAACGCCACATATATATATCCTCTGATCCTACCAAAAAAAGATGCACATAATTCCATAATTATAATGCAAACAAATTCACTACAAAAAAAGGGCACATAATTCCTTTATACAAACATTCCTTTGAATGAAAGACATCAAACCATTCAACATTAATCCACAAATACTGAATTAATCACACATATACATTGTAATTAACTTCCATTATTAGAATTGAACATGCATCCAGTCAACAAACTTCCAATGCCTCCTCCAGCACTATTTGATGGTTCACGATTTTCCGTTTCGTGATATTAGATAATTTGTTAACGCCTACTGACTTAGTGACTATTCACCAAACTTTACATGTACGTCCTTAATCTAGAGGTCTCTTGTAACAGGCTGTCCCATTCAGACCACGTACAATATTCAAATACTCCTAACTGTTCATATATCTTCAA
Source organism: Mytilus coruscus (assembly GCA_017311375.1). NCBI lineage: Eukaryota > Metazoa > Mollusca > Bivalvia > Mytilida > Mytilidae > Mytilus > Mytilus coruscus. The sequence continues at coordinate 34,664,643 of CM029602.1, forward strand.
AAGTACAGGGTTTTGAAGGTAGTGTTTTAAGATTTTGGCACTTAGGCTAAGTTCCGCTGATTTGAGTCAACCTGAAAAAAAAATGAAGTATTGACATTCAGTGACATAAAAATCATACATTGAACAAAACTGGTTATTGAAATATAAAACAATTTTATTTGGCCTGGATTGGGTAAAATGTAATAAGCATACACACGACACAATATACCCATGTTTACATTATTGTTTTCCATAATCGAGGAAGCACCTGTTGTAGCGCGGACCTCGACGAAGACACCTGGATTTTCTGAAAACCGTCAGTCAAGTGTAGTGTTGATGACCCAAATACACAAAAGAACGAATTGAAATACACAATAAAAGCACAAATACTACAAAATTATAAGAAAAATGAAACTAACCATAGTACGTTTTGTTGGCTCTGCCATTGAATAAAATATTGCTTCCCGTCTGATCATTTCCAAGTTCGAACTGGTCCACGGACATATTCCGATGCTCGTCCACTCCTCTGAGCCTGAAAAGTTTACTGTTGTAGAAAAAGTTTTAAAAGTCAATGTTACTGACTTCCATTTTTGCAGCCATTTCAGACAACTGAAACCCGCAGATTGATAATATAGCGGGAAAGACACTTTTCATTACGTGATATCAGTTGTGAACTTTGATACATGTCATTTACCAAATAAAAAAGTGATTGGCTATGTGTAGATACACCATAGGATGGACTAAATTTCACTCGAAAGCAAAGCTTTCTCGTGAAATTTAGTCCCTCGTATGGTGCATCTACGCATACCCAACACTTTTTAATTTGGTAACTATAACATATTCAACTCGTGACCGAACAACACTGATAATTAACTCATGCGCTACGCGCATTCGTGAATTTATGTGTTGTTCGGTCACTCGTTGAATATTTTTCTCTATTTGAATTCATCGATTAGTTATTCTATAATTGTTATCAGTATAATCTGGTTTGTTGTTATATATTATATTAATATCTGTATAACAGTTATATATATAGCAGATCATCTCTCGAGATATTCTTCCGCATGCGTTAACACAAATTTTCCGGGTATTCGTGATTTGTTACTGATATATATATTTCGCACGACAAAACATTTTCGTATCATTTATCTATGTTCTTAACAAATATGTTCATGAGTATTCATTGAAGAAATGAATTTATAACAAGCGATAAGGAATGTTATTTTGCACTCCATAATATCCGCGTATTTATACGAAATATGTTCGGTTATCAGTCAAAAGCGCAAGGAAATTTCCGCGGCAACATAACACCAAATGACCTCTCAAGGTCACATCCGATGTAAAAAGGGGTACAAATCATCATATAAGAACAGCAAGTGTGCACATGCTGAAATGTCTTGCCTGTTTTACTGACCATTGATTTTATGTTGATAGTCCTAAATATAAAGTTTCACTACAAGTATAACATCAGTGGCGGATCCAGAAATTTTCATAAGTGGGGGCCCACTGACTGCCTAAGAGGGGGCCCGCTCCAGTCATGCTTCAGTGATTCCCTATATAATCAACCAAATTTTTTCCCCAAAGGGGGCAGGCCCCTGAAAACCCTCTAAATCTGCCTCTGAACATAACCTTAATAAGATCCAAGAAAATGAGGTCAAGGTCAGATAAACCAAGCCAGAAATACATGTACATCTTACAATCATTCCATACACCGAATATACTTATAGTATACAAGAAACAGACTAAACCCTGAAAACTTTATATAGACAAATAAACCATAAAAATGAGGTCAAGGTCAGATGAACCCTACCAGATTGACACGTACTCCTTACAATCATTCCATGCATCAACATGTAGTTGACCTATTGCATATAATCTCGAAGAAACTAACTTAACCAGGAAAAATTAACAATGTACCATAAAAATGAGGTCAATGTCAGATGATACCTGCCAGACAGACGTATACACCTTACAGACCAAAACATAAACACTAAACATTAAGGAATGAACAGTGAAAATGAGGTCAAGGTCAAATGAAACCTGCCAGAATGACATGCACATCGTAAAATATTTCCATACACCAAATATGGTTGACCTATTGCATACAGTATTAGAAAAAAACAGACCAAAACACAACAAGAGTGCACACGCTGAAATGTCTCCCCTACTATACCTGGCCATTGATTTTATGTTGATAGTCATAAATATAAAGTTTTACTACAAGTATCACACTAATGCTTATGATCCAAGAAAATGAGGTCAAGGTCAGATAAGCAGGAAATACATGTACACCTTTAATACAATCATTCCATACACCGAATATAGATGACCTAATGCTTATAGTATAAAAGAAACAGACCAAACCATGGAAATTGTATATTGACCAATAAACCATGAAAATGAGGTCAAGGTCAGATGAACCCTTTCAGACAGACATGTACACCTTAAAATCATTCCATGCATCAAATATAGTTGACCTATTGGTTATAGTATCTAAGAAACAAAGTTAGCTAGGCAAACTGAACATTGACCAATGAACCATGAAAATGAGGTGAAGGTCAGATGATACCTGCCAGACAGACATATACCTTACAATCATTCCATACACCAAATATAGTTGACCTATTGCTTAAAGTTCAAGAAGAAAAGACCAACACACAAAATCTTAACATTGAGCAATGAACCATGAAAATGAGGTCAAGGTAAAAAAAAACCTGCCAGACTTGACATGAACATCGTAAAATATTTTCATACACCAAATACAGTTCACCTATTGCATACAGTATTAGAAAAACAGACCAAAACAAAAAATTTAACATTGAGCAATGAACCATGAAAATGAGGTCAAGGTCATATAAAACCTGCCAGACTGACATGTACATCGTAAAATATTTCCATACACCAAATATAGTTCAGTATTAGAAAAACAGATCAAAACACAAAAACTTAACTTTAACCACTGGGACTATGAAAATGAGGTCAAGGTCAGATGACACCTGCCAGTTGGACATGTATACATTACAATCATTACATATGATACCAAATATAGGAGACCTATTGCTTATAGTATCTGAGATATGGACGACCACGAAAAACTTAACCTTGTTCACTGATCCATGAAATGAGGTCGAGGTCAAGTGAAAACTGTCTGACAGGCATGAGGACCTTGCAAGGTATGCGCATACCAAATATAGTTATCCTATTACTTATAATAAGAGAGAAATTAACATTACAAAATTTTTTAAACTTTTTTTTCAAGTAGTTTCTGAACCATGAAAATGAGGTCAAGGACAATGGACATATGACAGACGGAAACTTCATAACATAAGGCATCTTTATACAAAGTATGAAGCATCCAGGTCTTCTTTCTACCTTCTGAAATAGTAAGCTTTTAAGAATTTAATGCCACCGCCAGATCAATATCCCGAAGTCTTGCTTTCTGTGACAAGTCCAAGCTCGACAAAAACATCACTACAGGGTCAATTGATGATGTAGGTCATGTTAACCTATTTGTTCACCATATTTTTTCTGAACATTCTTGCTGTTTACTGTTTTGCTCTATCTATTAGTTTCTGCAAAAATGGGTAAAAATTGTCTTTCATGGGCAATAACTTCTATCGACTGTCAATTTACAAATTCTGCAATATTAAATTAGTGTTCTGTCAATTTTTTATTATAATTTTTTATCTATAACAGTTTTTAAGATAACCAAAAACTGTGGCTATAAAATGGCATTTCAGGAGCAATTACTCTAAATTGGATTGTCCAGTTTTACTGAAATTTCGTGGTAGATAGAACTTTTAACCTGCTGATCCTATTAACCCAGTGAATTTTGCTCTAACTGCATCAATTTTTGAAAAATCAGCAAAAATGAAAATTTACACCTATGTTAACTTTTTTGCAACAGTAGCCATGTTTTTGTGGATATAATTTTTATTCTGAAATTCCAAAGGAACATTCAGATTGAGATTGCTTACATTTTCACAAGGAAAATTTGGACCATGTGAGCTATTGTCATTATTTGGTGTCCGTCGTTGTCATCTGTAAGTGTTGTCTGTTGTAGGAAACTTTTGAAAAAATATGTTATTGGCTATTTATAACATAAAAATATAAAGCTTTGAATAACTCATTAACACCAATGACTACCAGAATCTTACAAAAAAGATACACCGGCCCCTGTTATCTTAACGTACAAAGTATTGACTGAATTTGCAAACATTCTAAACTTTGTGTATATTTCTTTTTAAAAAATCCTGCTTGCCCCCACTGCCTCTCCCCATTCAGATGCTATTTTTCTTATTTTGAAGAAATTAAAGTCTAAAAAATTTAATCCTAAACTTTTAAGTAAATGGTAACAGCAAAGAACAAATCCATCTATCAATAAAATGCTGTAAAATGAAGAAAAAAAAATCAAAATATGATATTTTTTGTATGATTCAAATTTTTTTTCAACTTTGCCATTTATGGTGAGTCATAACTAAAAAAAAACTTACTTACCTATCTTGTTTTATAGCAAAAAATCGAATCCAATGACCCCGATTTTGATTTTGATTTTCTGTAAGCACATCTTAAGAATGCTCTTTTCATATTTGATATGAAAATTCTACTGTTCAGTTTTCTTCCTATCACACGAAGTTGGTTTTTCTATTTATAGACTATACAAAATCTGACAATTTTACACAATCTGCATATAAAAAAAAAAAACAAGAATGTTTTCGTAGTACAAGGATGCCCCACTCGCACTATCATTTTCTATGTTCAGTGGACCGTGAAATTGGGGTCAAAACTCTAATTTGGCATTAAAATTAGAAAGATCATATCATAGGGAACATGTGTACTAAGTTTCAAGTTGATTAGACTTCAACTTCATCAAAAACTACCTTGACCAAAAACTTTAACCTGAAGCAGGACAGACGGACGGACGAACGGACGGACGCACAGACTGAAAAACAAAATGCCCTTAGGTGGGGCATAAAAAAAGCAAGATATAAACTCCAGTTTTGCAAATTTTTAAAAATTTCTATTGATTTTAATTTAGACCTTTATCTACCTTAATCATAAAAAGCTTGTGCCAAAGTTCCATACAATTTGAGAAGTTTGACACAGTTATTGATGATTAAAGACTTTAACCTCGGACTAAACCTAACTGTTGACCATGCTTCAGCTCCCATGACAAAATGTTGCAGACTTGACAAAAATATCAAAGGATCCTTTAAGATGGTCTGGATGGGGGTCCTTTATTTCTGTATTCTTTAATTTTTTAAGCCATTTTTCTCTATTCTTTATACTTTTTGTCCATTATTCTCTATATTTTATATTTTAGCACCTCAATATTCTCTAATGTTTTCTTTTTTTTGCCAATTAATCTCTATTCTGTAAACCCCCATCCACACCCTCCATTAAGACTAATACCATATGCATTGCAAGGGAGACAAACTGGTACATTTTTTTGCAGTTATAAGGCATGTGTATATCATATTCCAGTTGTCATTTGCCAAAATATTAATAGGTGTTCAAAGAAGAACTATGTTATCAAAAATGTGTCCCAATTGCCTTTATGATTTGGACAGGAATGCACACAGGAAAAAAACTACCAGTATACACCTTTTAAGTACCTTAAAAATTCGCAAGGGGTTCTGCGGAACCCTGTGTCTCGCCTGTGATTGCTGCTGTCAGTGTAGAAGTGTAAAGTTGACTGAAAAGTGAGTCCATTTATCAGTAAAATACAGAATTAAAAAAAAATCAAACTTTTTCTTTAAATGCTATTTCATGGTTTTGAAGATTAGCTTCTGTCCAAGTTTCATAACAATCCATGAAAGTTTACATATTTATCATGTCAAAAAAGTTTAATCCTAGACTGTCTGCAAATGTTAACTAAAAAACTAAGTCCATCTATCAGAAAAATACTGAAAACGAGAAAAATATATTTTCAAAAGTTTGCTTCAGAAATAATCCATTAATCATAAAAAAGCTTCTGCCAAAGTTTCATAACAATCTTTAACCCCAGACTGTCGCTTTGTTAAATGTAAACAAAAATAAGTCCATTTATCAGTTAAATACGGAAAAATGAAAATAAATATTTTCAAAATTTTGCTCTGAATACTGTATTTTATTCATAACTAAGCTTCTGTCCATATTTCCTAAAATTCCATGAAGGTTTGACAAAGTTATTGATGACTGAAAAACTTTAACCTCAGACTGTAGCTTCTTGATATCTGTTAAAAAAAAACTAAGTCTATTTATCAGTAAAAGATGGAAAAATGAAAAGATATATTTTCAAAATTTTACTTTAGATACTGCATTTTGGTCATAAACAAGCTTGTCCAAATTTCATAAAATTTCATGTAGGTTTGACAAAGTTATTGATGTATAAAAAAAACTTGAAACACAGACTGAACCTAAATGTTGACGCTGCCGATGGAATTTAGGATTGCTATGTCTCGCCCAAATTCAATGCTTGAAAAATGACATTTTGCATGCCATTACTCCAAACCAGATTGTTCTATTTTTCTGAAAATTACATAATCTGACCTGCTGATCTGTTTTACCCTGCCAGTTTTGATGATTGCTTTATTTTTTTAGATCCAGGCCAAAAACAAAATTTAAACCCTATGTTCTTTTTTAAGCAACAGTGGCCATATTTGTTGATGGATCAAGTCCATGGAATTGGATAACCTTTTTAAACTAGGTACCATAAGGAAATTCAGATAGTCTTGTAAATTTTGTCTTGTAGATTTACAGGAGACTTTTTAAATAAAAGTTTACGAGGGAAGCGAAGCCAAAAGCTACTTTTCAGCAGAAATTGTTTTTTTGGATGGAAATTAATGTGTATTGCCTTTCATTTCAGCTAAAGCAACCAAACCACATATACAAACTGGCCTCTAAAAAAACTGCAAAGGATCTCATTCGTGTGTAGGAGCACAATGTATTATGTAGCACAAAAGGGCATAAAAAGACAACAAAGGACCTAAAAAAAACTTATTTTATACCATAAGTACGGAGTATGTGTCTTTGAAAAATTAACTTGAATCCCTGTAATAAAAATTTGTATAGGATCATAAGTTGGTAAAACTTGTGTCTGATCCTATTTGCATCATTGATCTGAAATAAAATAACCATACAATTAACTTAACAAAGTGATTGAAATAAAAGTGTGAAACACCGTAATTTCTGAAACCCCTTTCCTGTGATTGAAATCATTTAGCGTGAAACACCCCTAATTTCTGAAACCCCTTTCCTGTGACTGAAATAAAATAGTGTGAAACACCCTTAACTTCTGAAACCCTTTTCCTGTCATTGAAATAAAATAGTGTGAAACACTCCTAATTTCTGAAACCCCTAATTTCGAAACCCTTTTCCTGTGACTGAAATTAAAGTGTGAAACACCCTAATTTCTGAAACCCTTTCCTGTGACCTGCATTTTCCATCCAGATTCAAACTCATAGATTTAAGAGATCAGATAGTCGGCTTGCAGAAAACAGTAAATTAAATACCAAAATTAAAATTGAATGTGACCTGTATTTCATGTTACGTAACAGTGTTAAAATCCCAAAAGCTTTTGTCAAATAGTACTTTTATTGTCATCTGGAAATAAGAAATACCATTTTTGGCTACTTTAGGGCACAACTCTTTAACTGTAAATGTGAAAACATCAAAATCTCACTTGACCTGTATTTTATGGTTCATGACATTGTTTTCTTTTCAAAGGTATTTGTTCAAGCAGTATATTCAATACCGAAACCAAAGACAATCAAACTTTAAAGGTAACTATGGACACATTTCCTTTGAATGGTAAATTTCAAAACAAAATCAAACTAGACCCGTGTTCATTTCAAAGATTTGGTCAAGCAGTATTATCATGAAATAGATGAAACCCAAACTTTTAACTATAAGGCAGTTCTTGTTTAAAAGCAAATGTCAAAACCTTAAAATTTGACTTGCGTTTTATGGTCCATGACATTGACTTAATATTTCAAAGATTTGGTCAAGCTGTTCTTAAACATCTAGAAACCCTGAGTGGAAATCAAACTTGTGACAGACGGATAAAGGAATGGATGGACATGTGCATCACTATATACCTCTCTTTATAGCAGGGGAATAATAAGTTATAATAATAACATATAGATTTTGTAAAATAAATTTTATTTACGAGTCAATTAATATATAATTATATAGTATTGCCTTAACTTCTTTCCTTTAAATATATTGAACAGTTATATCATGTTAAGGAGGGGTATTTGCGAAAAATACCAGTCGAGAGAATGTTAAATTTCGCGAGCTGTAAGGCGGGGGAAATTCATTCTCAAGACTGGTTTTTCATAAATACCCTCAAGAACATGCTATATCTGTTTAATTACACCGAATGTTAACGTTCAAAACGCATTGATGATCTTGACGTTACAAGCGTCCAGTCAGATAGAGTATTTTTGGCAAATACCATGGCAGAGGGTAATAAACAGCTGCGCCATGAGCGCATGATCGCCCGTTGTTTTATGCAATAATCATAAATAGTTTCCTGAGATACAGCGTGACATGTGAAAACACACCTTTTTTAACAAAAAACTCAATAACTCTTAAATAAAATTTTGAATCATCACCAAAAAGTATACAGATCTTGAGATTAATATAACTAAGAAGTGTGTAAAGTTTTAAGCAATAATCATATATTGTTTTTGAGATACAGTGCGACATGTGAATACACACCTTTTTTAACGAAAACTCTTAAATAAAATTTTGAATCATCACCAAAAAGTAAACAAATCTTGAGATTAATATCACTAAGAAGTGTGTAAAGTCTTAAGGCAATAATCATAAATTGTTTTTGAGATACGGCGCGACATGTGAAACCCCCTTTTTTTACAAAAAACTCAATATCTCTAAAATAAAATTTTGAATCAAAATCAAAAAGTATACAGATCTTTAGATTAATATAACTAATAAGTGTGTAAAGTTTTAAGCAATAATCATAAATTGTTTTTGAGATATGGCGTGACATGTAAAAACCCCATCCCCCTTTTTTACAAAATACTCGATAACTCAAAAATAAAATTTTGAATCATCACCAAAAATTATACAGATCTTAAGGTTAATATAACTAAGAAGTGTGTAAAGTTTTAAGCAATTATCATAAATCGTTTTTGAGATACGGCGCGACGTGAAAAAAAACACACCCCTGTTTTAGTTACAAAGTCCCATAACTCAAAATGTTTTACTCTTATTTTCACCAAAAAGTATACAGATCGGTTGACCATCATAAGGAACAACTGCATTAAGTTTCATGAAATTTGGATGAGTCGTTCTCAAGTTACGGTGCGACATGTTTACGCCGGACAGACGGACGGACGGACAGCACCCCTGTTTTAGTTCCAAAATTTTGACGGGCGTATAAAAATATAAATTTGTTGTGTGTATGGATCGTATGATATCCTTAGAGATGGGTGACACACTGGGTTTGTCATAACCAAAATCTTGTTTTAACCCCCGATGTCCCACATCCCCACTTTTTTTTAAGGACCTAAATCCCCACTCTCCTATTTTTACCCCCTATAAAGCATATCCCAAAAAAAGCATGTAATCCCCTCTCTGTATGCTTTTCTTCATCTGCTTCAACTAAATCGTCTCAAAGTTTTTCCAAATAATACAAAAAAAATTTCAATATCAATAGACTATTTGCTGTTATAATGAATTCAGAAATTAATGGGTGCAAGTTTTACGTCAAATCCTAAATTAGGGTCTTGGAAATATAATTACGATTACCATACATTTTTATCAAAATACATTTCATTGTAATATCAATTTGAAAATGATAGATACGGGCCCAATTGCAATAAAGAACAAAGCCGTTTTTCCGGGGAAAACTGATCCAAACAAATATTCACATAGCTTTAAGTACAATTGTAATGACCAAATACCTACAATCGTCTCATCGTCATCTGCTGTGAACAATGGAACCATCTTCAAGGTCTACCACTGTAATATCGTAAGGAATGTATCTGTTACAAAAACAAAAATTATAAATTAGTGGTGGATAACATTTGTGACAAATATTATTTCAGCTGCATCTATAAGAAAAAAAAAAAAAATTAGTGCTGTGTTGGAGAACGTCAAGTGTCATATTCATGGAAGCAGGCACTTCTACAAGTTCGGAGTAGAACTAGCTTGTAGCTATTGTATGGACTAGCGGAACCTTTGTGCTACTCTCCCTCGTCTACTACAACAGAGCCATTTTCAAGGTCTATAACGGAAACATCCTCCAGGCTGCATCTGAAAAAAAATTCATTGGACTGCATCTGTAAAAAAAAGGAAGTTCTCTGGCCTGCATCTGTAAAAAAATATAAATCCTTTGGGCTGCATCTGTAAAAAAAATCTGCATCTGTAAAAAAAAAGGCTGGATCTGTAAATGAAAAAAGCTGCATCTGTACAAAAAAAAAAAAAGTCTGCATCTGTAAAAAAAAAAACAGAGCTGCATCTGTAAAAAAAAAATCATATTAAAAATGTTATGGTTTGAACAGACAAAAACCACAAAAAGTTAAAAAATCAACATTAAATTCAATAAAGGTCAAAATTAAGAAGTAATTAAAGAATAATGTTAATACATACCTCCACACTTTACACTAGTTTTTAACCTCAATATGTAATCCATATTGTTTACCTGTCTGCTATACCTGTTTTTTCTTTAAAACCTGAAGAATAAACTAATCAGCTGAAGCAGTTGTGGGATACATGTCAATCAGACAATAATCTAACAATCTAAATAACCCAACCCCCCTTTTTTCCCCAAAAAATACCAACAATAACATTTAAGATCCTGTTTTGCTAACTTAGTTTTATTTCCATGAAGCCTCCATACATTCCTGGTCTTTTTACATTTATATTCTACTCAACTATACCTACATTTTGCCCAACACTCATTGGTAGACTAGAAACCTGCAAGGAATAAACTCTGATAGTCCAAACCTCATATTTTGCCCAATTCATTTCTTTACTCATTGTCAAATACTCAACATGGAATATCTCTCAAAATTTACTTTAGTTCACATTAATTTCTGAATTTACAGTAATGGTTAAATTTTTTAAATCCCTCGAAATAGAAACAAGTCAATTATGAAAGTCTTTTGGTGCACAAACCTTAAGCCTTGCTATCAAAAGTAAAAAATGGTGAAAAATTGATTAAATAACTCATTTATACTCTGGAGAAACAATAAACAAGTCTTGGGTCAAAGTCAATCCAGTGTTTTAATGAACAAACACTTCAATGCAACTAACAAAAACATTTCATCATGAGACGTCACTCAAGAGGTCAATAATGAAAAAGTTCTTTGTAGGACCTAGTTCCAGTGGTCTGTAGTCCCGTTCAACTTAGATATTTTGTCATGAGTCTTCAGTCTAGGTGCAGTGTTTGTGCAATATATAATATCTACAGAGTATAAATGAGAAAAATTTTCAATAAAACTTTTCATCACAAGCTTGTATAGATACATTACATTGTAAAACTTGTTCAATGACGTAGGATACACTTTAGATATATTAGAGTGCTTATAGGTCTCCATGCTGTTACAATGAAGTTTTGTTAAAGAAATGGCATCCTACATCAATAACTGGTTTTGTGACAAATGAAAAAAAAAATCTTTAATGGATGTAAGCATGGCTAATAGTTATTTAATATTGTCAAAGTTTTATATTTCTTTAAGTTATGTTAACAATAAGGAAATGCTGAAAGTTCATGATAAAGACCATTTAAAAAATAATATAAAAAATAATTTTCAAAATTTTGTATAAAGAAACAAGATTAAGAGATCAAGGCATTTACATGAAATAACTCACTTAAATATGGAAATTAATCTAAATTAAATACAATTTTAAGCAGTTGAAAATGTTTTATAATAGACATATTTGACACACTTAGAAAAAATTAGATTGGGACAAGTAAACATTTATAAAGAAGGCAATTTTAGAAGAAGAGTGTTCTTTATGCAAAATCCATTCATGAAAATTAAAGTTTACTAATTTAGATAAGACATTATGATCAATATTTTCACAAAGCAATAACCTCAAAGTTTTCACTATCATATGGGCAGAGTTATCTCCCATTTATTACTGGTCTGAACTTCAGAATAACAACACTATTCACTTTTAAAAATTAGTTTTTCTGCCTTTTTTATAACTTTTTTTTCGACTCATGGTGATTAACAACTTAATTGAAATATTGAAATAAAATTAAGAATGGAAATGGGGAATGTGTCAAAGAGACAACAACCCGACCACAGAACAGACAACAACAGAAGGTCACCAATAGGTCTTCAATGCAGCGAAATTCCGCACCGGAGGCGTCCTTAAGCTGGCCCCTAAACAAATATATATACCAGTTCAGTGATAATGGACGTCATACTAAACTCCAAATTATACACAAGAAACTAAAAGTAAAAATAATACAAGACTAACAAAGAATTCATTAATTACAATAATTTTAGTATCTTGCGATATGAATGATGTAACAAAAAATTACTTACCATGTTTTAACTACAGACTATGAATCTTATCACACTCTTCGGTTACTGCAAAGAGAACTGCATTACCCTCACATTACTACTTTAAGCCTAAGGTTGTTCCATTTTTTGCAATTTTCTGCTAGTTATTGGATTTCTCTAAAATATCAAATTTGTAAATATAAATTTATATCAAATTTGTAAATATATATATATATATATATAAATGTTTGAATAAAATGGAAACTAAGCTTATTCCTAATTTTTACAGTGATGTTTAAGAGCCCATAAATCTAGATACAATAGGGCTTAACTTATTGATCTTTTAAAGAAACTTATTCTTAATGGTTACCAATTCAACACTGTAATTAGATCTTTAAAATTTTATGGCCGCCCTCACGAGTTGGTTGACCTTTATGGAATATCTGGATTCATAGATGACAATGGATATGCTCAAATTGTCGTAACCACAATCCTGTCCTCTTTCCCTCAAATGTCACCTACCAAAATTAGACTTATCACAGGATCTGTACTTAAAGAGTACATTGTAACACAACAGGTTGTGCCATTAGTAAAGCAGGGTCTGCAAACCCTTCTGCAACACTTGAGATCATCCCCAGTTTTTTGTGGGTTTGTGTTGCCCAGTCTTTAGTTTTTTTCCTATGGCATTGTCAGTTTGTTTTTTTCCTATGGCATTGTCAGTTTGTTTTTTTCCTATGGCATTGTCAGTTAGTTTTTTTCCTATGGCATTGTCAGTTAGTTTTTTTCCTATGGCAATGTCAGTTTGTTTTTTTCCTATGGCATTGTCAGTTAGTTTTTTTCCTATGGCAATGTCAGTTTGTTTTTTTCCTATGGCATTGTCAGTTTTTTTCCAAGGCATTGTCAGTTAGTTTTTTTTCCTATGGCAATGTCAGTTTGTTTTTTTCCTATGGCAATGTCAGTGTGTTTTTTTCCTATGGCAATGTCAGTGTGTTTTTTACTTGTGAGTTTGAATATCCTTTTGGTATCGTTCACCTTTCTTTTGAATTTTGTTTTTATTGGTTTAAATATTGATATTGTTTAATTCATTTCAATAAATTAGAACCCAACTAAACATTATTGTTATACAAATATGTGCATTCGTGGTCTTACAATCTGTTGATATCTACACTTTGGCATTGCATATCATATTTTTGTTTTGAACATAAATCAGGCCGATAGTTTCTTGTTTGGTTGTCATTTCAGGACCTTTTATAGCTTATTATGTGGTATGAGTTTTGCTTATTGTTGAAGGCCCTACAGTGACCTATAGTTGTTAACTACTACATCATTTGGTCTCTGCTGGAGAGTTGTCACATTAGCAATCATACCGCATCTTCTAATTTTTGAAAATATATATATATGTATATATATTCAGTTAAAACTTATACTATTATATGGTGACATTGAGTCTTCATTAGCACATCTCCATCAATCAGCTAAAAACCAGCTTGGTAGCCTATGGCATCATCTCGACCAAGTTGAGGTTAATTGGATTAAATTCCTAAACAGGACAAAAGAAAGATATGAAAATTGATATTTGCAGCAATGCTGCTTCACTGCCTAAATCAACCATGCAGCATTTAGTAGTTGGAGCAAAGATTGGTCTCTGGAGTCATAATAATGTTTCTGGTAATGCTGACAGGTCTTCCTACAGACTTACCTTGTGAACAAACATACTAAACTGTATGTCAGTGTGTAAATTTCTTACAAAGCATGGTTCATTGCACAGTAACATGTTCATGAGGATAACAATGGCAGCAGGTTGATGTCAAACTAGTTTTTAACTCCTACAATTTTAGCAGAATTCAGTGTTAATAAGATGTTGATTTACATATTTTTATGAGCAAATGATACATATGATAATGTACTATGTTTTGGGAGAATTCCATTTGTGAAATATTTCAAATAACATAAAAGTAATAGAACTTGTATAATGGATGGTATTTATCTATAAAAAAGAAGATGTGGTATAATTACCAACGAGACAACTCTCCACCAGAGACAAAATGACATAGAAGTTAACAACTATAGGTCTGTAAAGCTGAATGTTAACTGGAGAGTTGTCTCATTTGCACTCATACCACATCTTCTTATATCTATGTAAAAGAAAATTAAGTCCATTTATCAGTAAAATACGGAAAAACAAAAATAAGTATTTTCAAAATTTTGCTCTGGATACTGTCTTTTGGTCATAAACAAGCTTCTGTCCAAACTTCATAAAATTCCACGAAGGTTTGACAAAGTTACTGATGTCTAAACTAACTTAAACTACAGACTGAACCTTAATGTTGATGCCACCGACACTGGAATCTAGGATTGCTATGCCAGAAAATAGTAACTGTTTCAAACAAGTTTGGTATTTTTAATTGCACTTTTTAAGGGGGAACTAGCGGTCTACAGATGAAATTTAGAATGTATCACAACATCAACCAAAGAATTAATCAAGGTAGATAACTCACTTATAATTTGTTTATATTCTGACATACTAAATGAGTTTTATATCAAATTATACTCTAGAATAAAGAAAATCATTATGACCCTTAGTTTATGTATATTTTTGTATAAGTATTCTTTTAGAAAAATAAAGAAAATTGACAATTTGTAGATTTTGCTAAAATCACAACCTTATTTTCAAAGTATGTGCATGCCTATCATCATGAATCTTTACTCAAGTTTTTATTCAAGTCCTTATAGTTTTTATAATATGCCTTCACATGACTGCTTTATGAAACTGACATCCATATAGTAAAATCTTTGTTTGCAAGATGAATTTATTTCGGTCATGCATTTTATATGTGTACATAACAAAATTATACATAATGTAATAACTTCCTTAACTTTTACTTACATTTAAATTGTGAGGGTTTCTAAGGTATCACTGACAAGTGAAAGGATTTTCTTATAACAATAAAATATGTTGCCATCATCAATTTAGATAATATCCACTTGAAGCCCACATGAACTCAAAAGCACAAAAAACATAAAACTTCCAGTAAAGTGACTCATGTCAGCCCTCTACCTTATTCACTTTTTCTGTTTGTATTGCAGCAAGGAGCACATGAACAGGCTGGTGGTACAGTAGAAAAACTACATGTACTTAGACCTCTCAGCCATTTAGGCCTATCAGACTATGAAAGTTTATTTCCAGGACACTGATGGTGAGGAAGTTAACATCTCACACTATCAGTCTATTGCCTTCAGTAAGAAGGATCCTGGTTAATCTTCTAGTCAAGAGGATAGGTTACCCCAAATCTTCTGCTTCATCCAATGACAAAAAGCCAAAGTGGTGAAGAGAAGAAGGTAAAGCCCCAAGACAGTGAAGGTTGATGTCCAAGATACTGATGGTGTGAGAAAGGCTTTATCTCACACTATCATTCTATTGCCTTCCATAAGAAGGATCCTGGTCAATCTTCTAGTCAAGAGGACAGCTTACTCCAAATCTTCTGCTTCATCCAATGGCAAAAAAGCCAAAGTGGTAAAAGGGAAGAAGGTAAAGCCCCAAGACTTTAAAGGTTGATGTCCAGGATACTGATGGTGCGAGAATGGTTATATCTCATACTATCAGTCTATTGCCTTTCAAAAGAAGGATCCTGGTCAATCTTCTAGTCAAGAAGATAGCTTACCCGTACACGCACACCTTGTGCTTCATCCAATGGTAATTAATGAGGGTCTGGATGGGGGTCTGTTATTCTGTAAACATTTAATTTTCACCCCTTTTTTCTCTAATCTTCAAAAAATTAACCCCTTTTTTCTCTAATCTTCATTTTTTAAGGGCATTATTCTTTAATCATTTAACCCCATCCAAACCCTCATTAATACCAGTAAAGCTAAAGTGGTAAAGGAGAAGATTAACTAACTGATTGGTGTACCACTTTCAGCACAATTGGCTATTCAATGGTAGTCAGTTTTTATTGGTGGAGGAAGCTAGAGTGCCCTGAGAGAACCAATGACCCTCAGTAGGAAAACTGACAATCCTAGTCAATTAAGATTGGAGTCGAACACATCTGTCACATGCAGGATTCGAACTCACAACCTCATTATTGACAGGCTAGTGATACAGTAGTTGGACTAATTAGACCACTCAGCAGCCAAGGCTCGTTACTTAAGTAGGTAAAGTACCCCAGACTATGAAGGTTGATGTCCAGGATACTGATGGTGTAAGGAAGGTTACAACTCACACTAGTCTATTAACTTCCATAAGAAGGACCCGGTCAATCTTCGAGTCAAGAGGACAGATTACCCCAAATTTTCTGCTTCATCCAATGGCAAAAAAGCCAAAGTGGTGAAAGGGAAGAAGCAAGTTCAGCGATGGGATGTAGGTTAAGCACCCCAGACTATAAAAGTGTATGTCCAGGATACTGATGGTGTGAGAAAGGTTATATCTCACACTATTAGTCTATTGCCTTTCAAAAGAAGGATCCTGGTCAATGTTCTACTCAAGAGGACAGCTTACCCCAAATTTTCTGCTTCATCCAATAGCAAACAAGCCAAAGTGGTGAAAGGGAAGAAGGTAAAGTCCCCAAGACAGTGAAGGTTGATGTCCAGGATACTGATGGTGTGAGAAAGGCTTTATCTCACACTATCAGTCTATTGCCTTCCATAAGAAGGATCCTGGTCAATCTTCTAGTCAAGAGGACAGCTTACCCCAAATCTTCTGCTTCATCCAATGGCAAAAAAGCCAAAGTGGTGAAGAGAAGAAGGTAAAGCCCCCAAGACAGTAAAGGTTGATGTCCAGGATACTGATGATGTGAGAAAGGTTATATCTCACACTATTAGTCTATTGCCTTTCAAAAGAAGGATCCTGGTCAATGTTCTACTCAAGAGGACAGCTTACCCCAAATTTTCTGCTTCATCCAATAGCAAACAAGCCAAAGTGGTGAAAGGGAAGAAGGTCAAGTCCCAAGACAGTGAAGGTTGATGTCTAGGATACTGATGGTGCTAGAAAGGTTATATCTCACACTATCAGTCTAATGCCTTCCATAAGAAGGATCCTTGTCAATCTTCTAGTCAAGAGGATAGTTTACCCCAAATCTTCTGCTTCATCCAATGGCAAAAAAGCCAAAGTGGTGAAGAGAAGAAGGTAAAGCCCCCCAAGACAGTAAAGGTTGATGTCCAGGATACTGATGATGTGAGAAAGGTTATATCTCACACTATCAGTCATTTGCCTTCCATAAGAAGGACCCTGGTCAATCTTCGAGTCAAGAGGACAGCTTACCTGAAATCTTCTGCTTCATCCAATGGCAAAAAAGCCAAAGTGGTGAAAGGGAAGAAGCAAGTTAAGCGATGGGAAGTAGGTTAAGCACCCCAGACTATAAAAGTGTAAGTCAAGGATACTGATGGTGTGAGAAAGGTTATATCTCACACTATTAGTCTATTGCCTTTCAAAAGAAGGATCCTGGTCAATGTTCTACTCAAGAGGACAGCTTACCCCAAATTTTCTGCTTCATCCAATAGCAAACAAGCCAAAGTGGTGAATGGGAAGAAGGTAAAGTCCCCAAGACAGTGAAGGTTAATGTCCAGGATACTGATGGTGCTAGAATGGTTATATCTCACACTATCAGTCTAATGCCTTCCATAAGAAGGATCCTGGTCAATCTCTAGTCAAGAGGACAGCTTACCCGAAATCTTCTGCTTCATCCAATGGCAAAAAAGCCAAAGTGGTGAAAGGGAAGAAGGTAAAGCCCCCAGACTATAAAGGTTGATGTCCAGGATACTGATGGTGCGAGAAAGGCTTTATCTCACACTATCAGTCTATTGCCTTCCATAAGAAGGATCCTGGTCAATCTTCTAGTCAAGAGGATAGGTTACCCCAAATCTTCTGCTTCATCCAATGACAAAAAAGTCAAAGTGGTGAAGAGAAGAAGGTAAAGCCCCCCAAGACAGTGAAGGTTGATGTACAAGATACTGATGGTGTGAGAAAGGCTTTATCTCACACTATCATTCTATTGCCTTCCATAAGAAGGATCCTGGTCAATCTCGATTCAAGAGGACAGCTTACCCGAAATCTTCTGCTTCATCCAATGGTAAAAAAGCCAAAGAGGTGAAAGGGAAGAAGGTAAAGCCCCAAGACTTTAAAGGTTGATGTCCAGGATACTGATGGTGCAAGAAAGGTTATATCTCATACTATCAGTCTATTGCCTTTCAAAAGAAGGATCCTGGTCAATCTTCTAGTCAAGAGGATAACTTACCCCAAATCTTCTGTTTCATCCAATGGCAAAAAAGCCAAAGTGGTGAAGAGAAGAAGGTAAAGCCCAAGACAGTGAAGGTTGGTGTCCAGGATACTGATGATGTGAGAAAGGGTATATCTAACTATCAGTCTAATGATCTCCATACGAAGGACCCTGGTCAATCTTCTAGTCAAGAGGACAGCTTACCCCAAATCTTGATTCATCCAATGGCAAAAAAGCCAAAATGGTGAAGGGGAAGAAGCAGGTTAAGTGATAAGTAAGAGTAGGTAAAGCCACCAGACTATAAAAGTGTATGTCCAGGATACTGATGGTGTGTCCCAGGAAGGTAACATCTCACACTATCAAGTCATTTGCCTTCCATAAGGATCCTGGTCAATCTTCTAGTCAAGATGATAGCTGACCCCACACCTTCTGCTTCAGCCAATGGCAGCAAAGCGGTAAAGGGAAGATATAAAGGCAGAGGTTGGACTTGACCAACTTTTGTTTGTGTGTGTAGTGGAGGTTTTCTTTTGTTTTGTGTGCCTTCTGGTTAATGTGAGCTGGGAGTTGATGTTATCAATGTTTTAATTTGGTCAGATACTTCTTGTAAAAAAAATATATCTTTTTATACATTTAAATAAAAAAAAAATGAAGGAAGTCCATTATAATATAATTTTGATGTACAAAAATAAAATACTTGACCAAAGTAAAATCATCCCACTTACAAAGGCTTTACAATATGATCAGTCATATTTAGCATTATATATTGTGATTGACTATATAGAAGCTCACTCTTGTTCCAGTTCATCAGTGGCGGATCCAGGGGATTCAGGGTTGGACCCCCCCCTTTTTTTTTGGCAATCAATGCTTTTGAATGGGGACATATGGTTGGAACCCCCCTTTTAAAAATGGCTGGATCCACCTGTTTATTGTCCTAATACCAACAGTGTTAATTTTTATGACAAGATTATGAACATGGTTGAACATTTTGGTATGAAGTTTTATACCTTCTGGTGATTATAATTTAGTATTGTACCAAAAATAGTGCAATTGTCAGAGATAACTAATTCTTGGACAAAATTAATATAGACTACTAGTCACTTGTAGATCCTTTTAGAGAACTTTTCCAGATTTATAAAGATAACAGTCCTGGAGAAAATTTGTTAAAAGACACCTTTCAAACAAGCAAGACTGGACTTCAGATTCCATGTTACAAAATCTATTCAATGGTAAAATAGTCTAACTTCAGTTCAGACCATTTTATATCATTATACTACACTTGAAAGCCCCAGGTTTTGATTGGTTAATACGAGGGAGACATTCAACTCCAATTTTGTCTTATAGTCTAATAACATTCACAGAGATCCTTGAAAATTTGTGTGCTTTATTAAATATGGACGATTGTTGTGTATTACGTCATGACGCCATAGTTTACAAGTTTCAATTTAAACTTTAAATGACTATAATAACAGAACATACAGTATCACTAGATCAAAAACACTATTAGCTGAGAGGATGATGGAGCACTGATTGGCACCCCAAGATATATATTCCTATATATGCATCTCAAACAAAAAAAAATCCCAACCTTCCTTTTTGTGGTATTGCACCTTATGGTAAAATTTCATGAGATCCATTCACTTAAACTTAAGTTATTGTGCGAAAACCAATGTGTCTTGACGACAACGACCACGCCAACGTCATACCAATATACGACCACAAAAATTTTTTGCGGTCGTATAAAAATATCAATATTGACTTGTGAAAGTCACATATAACCTTCTTTGCTTGTTAATCTCGAAAATGCAACGTAAATGCTATTACCTATGATATCTTGTTCTCACAATAAAGCACTGTCAAACTTTAAATCATCTTTCCTTTATGATCAAACTTGTTAGCTAATATAGATAAGAAAGAGACAAACTAAGTCACAAAATAAATATGTCATGCTTCTCTGGCTTAGTTCTACCTAAGAGGCAGGTTTTACTGTATTTGCTTTAGCATCCAGAAATGACTTCTCTTGTCTATTTTAGTAGCTTTGACCTTGACCTTTGATGTAGTGACCTCATAATCAGTACAGATCTTCCACTTATCAATATGAGTGACTTAATGTCCCAAGTGAAATTGCAATACCATATCACACATGTGAAGTATTTTGATTTAGCATTCAGAAACCACTTTTTTGCCTAAATTTCAGTCTAATATTTTAATTTACTATGACCTTGACCTTAAATGTAGTGAACTCAAAATTAATAGATCATCCTTTTATCATATGTGACCATATATGCAATCCTGTATGTTGTATTTGATTAAGCATATATGGAAACCACTTTTCTGCACAAGTTTCAGGTTTTTTTGTGCAACTATGACCTTAACCTTGAATGTAGTGACCTCAAAAACAATAGGGATTTTATAAGTGACCATATATCAAAGTACAGTTGCAAACCATATAAAGATTTGTTGTTAGCATTACAAAAAAAAAAGAAAATGACTTATGAATTGGATAATCAAAGTGCTGGATGGCACCTCTGGGAAGTTTGCAACTGTAGATGTGAATTTTTCAAATAGATTATAGATGTGTATTATTTTAAATATGTATTCAATCACAGCTTTGATATTTTTAACTAAACCATTTTCTTTTTTCATAAAAGTTTTCATATAAAATTTTGATATTTTCTATTGCAACCTTGAACTGTTGTTCTAAAATAATCAAATATACAATAAGCTCTGTTAATTTCTTTATGTGCCCATGCCATATCTAGGGCCTGTGATTTTACAGTATTTTTTCCATTCGTAACTGGGCATAACCCTAACAACAACAGTAAAATGACGCAGCAAATTCAAACTTGATCTTGGTGTTGTGGTTAAAAGTATTTTGTATAAGTTTCAGTAACAATTGGTTCAGGCACACTAAAGTTAGAGCACGGAATTGAAAAAAAAATCGTAAGTGTTCCATGAACCCGGTGTTTCGCCTACTTTTGCTGTGTAATGCAGGCTCAACAAAAATGAGGAAAAATTAATAAAAATATTCCTCTCTATACTATCTTTTGATTGTAAGAAGCTTCTGTCCAAGTTTGGTAAAAATCCAGGATAGTTTATGAATCTAATAAATGTTTTAAAAAATAACTGCAGACTGTATGTAATGTTAACTGGAAGAAAAGCTAAGTCCATTAAGTAAAATACGGAAAAACAAGAACAAAATTTTAACAAATTTCCTTCTAGATACTAGCTTTTGATCATAAACAAGCTTCTGTCCAAGTTTGATACAAATCCAGGATAGTTTAAGAAAGTTATTAAAATTTAAAAACTTTAGCCACAGAGTGAATGTAATGTTTCCTGGCAGAAAAACCAAGTCCATTTATAAGTAATATACTGAAAAAATGGATTTTTTTTAACAAAATTTACTTCTGGGTACTATTGTATGATCATAAACAAGCTTCTGTCCAAGTTTGGTAGAAATCAGGATAGTTTAAGAGAGTTATTAAAATTTCAAAACTTTAACCACAGAGTGAATATTTGTGGATGCCGCGCCGCTGAAATGTAGGATCGCTATGTCTCGCTTTTTCGACAAAAGTCAAAGGCTCGACAACAATCAGTTTTCAAATTTGTAAGGGCATAACTGTAAAGGGCATAACTCTAGAACAGTAAAACTGACGCCACTAAAACTCAAATTTAATCAGTGTTTTGTGATAATGAGCATTGTGTATAAGTTTCATAACATTTGGTTGAGACAAACTAAAATTAGAGATCGTAAACAAAAATTCAAGCAACTTTTCATTTGTTAAGGAGCATAACTCTAGAATTGTAAAATCGACGCCACCAAATTTCAACTTGACCTGTGTTTTGTGGAAATAAGCATTGCGTATAAGTTTCATACAATTTGGTTTAGAAAACTAAAGTTAGAGAACAGATGGGATGTGCGGACGTACATACAAGTAAGGACGATATAAATTCTTACAGAAGAAAAAGGGTAAAACTTAATACGGTGGAGACATAACAATAGCAGTATGGCGACATGAATAAAAAGTTTATATACACTAGATTCATAGAGGTGCTAATAACTTGGCTGTAACACATTTTATAGTTGATGCTGTGAAATTTAGCATTGAGACAATAACATTTGAGATTTTGGTTTGTCATAATTATTTGGACTAGCACTAAGAAAAGAAAGTCATTTTCCTATTACATGGACAGATTTTATTTAATCATGTAAATAAGCCCTTGTCTTGATACACTGAGTTATTCTAAGTAGAAGCTGACTTGTCTACCTTATATCCTCATAACGATTTGTGTACAAATGTAATTGTTAATCGTAGCGCTGAGGAGGCGATATGTACGAACTGTCGTTCAGTCAATGTTTTCAGCTGTCAGTTTGACCCACGTGACTGAGCATGCTGGACGAGTGAAGGTCCTTAAATCCACATTGGAATGTGAAATAGCTAGTATTTAAATAGCGGAATTTAAAGTTTTCAAATGTTTTTGGCATCAAAACATTCTGATCGATGTTTTAACAAAACATGCACCTTTCTATCATAGCCGGTATTTACCTTTACTCATCAATGGCGTTTGACATAAGCCATAAGATTATCAGTATTTCTGTCACCTGTGTTTAATTGTTCAATCAAACTTTATCACTTGTCAATTATCCGAAGGCTTGGTCAAAACATATCAGTAATGTCAGCCATACGGGATTCTTCGATACCTCGGACTTTTACTTATTTAATAATAAACATTTGTAAATATCGTACATAGTAAAAAAAAGCGGAAAATGTTCATTCATGAAATATTCATGAATGAATTAACGCTGTCTCGTGAGATTTCTTTGATTTTCTCTTCAGCGTATGGCAGATCCAGAAGTAGTGTTTGTGATAGTTATTTTCAAAATGAAGTTAAATTCATCTGAACTGTCGGTGAACATTCATTCCTTTTTATTCAAGCTGTAATCTTTTCAAAAGGACTCAAAATTTCAAAAGAATCTTCTTACAATCAGTATTCAAACACTAGTACTACATTATCTTGGAGCAGAACATTTGCGATAGTCTGTCACCGGAAGTTTGAGGCGACGCCTAAGGAAAGTATTGCTATAGCAAACTTCCCAAAACTATTACTCCCCCCTCCTCCCTCATAGCATGGGGTATAATAATCACAAAACATTATAAAACAGTTTTAAATTCAAATCAGTAATCATAAATAAAGGCTAACTATACCTGGGGCTACCATAGGAAAGTTGTTGTACTGTCTGGCTCTTCAAAGTGCATACCGAGTAAGATGACTGTTGGTCAAAATCATAGTTTCCAAGAACTGAAATTAAACAATTAAATGTAAGTTTATTTTAGTTACAATGATCTAACTAAGGAATGACATCACTTGATCCCCTTACTGCTATTCAAAATGGTGTTATATAAATGCATTGAGTAAAGTTACATGACCCTAGCTTACAAGGTTTTAAATTTGTTCCGAAACAGTCAACAGATGGGGTGTTGCTGAATGGCGGAAAAGGAATATGGAATGGAAACAGAAAGAATTATTTAATGGACTGAGTTTTAGAAAAAATGGTGAGAACTACAAAAATCAATAAAGACTGAAATAACAAAATCACACAAGTATGTTGAAATATGTTAGATGATATCAAGGAAAATAGCTAACAATTTTGGAAATACATAACAGCTAAAAAAACTAGAGGCTCCAAGGACCCTGTGTCGCTCACCTGATATTTTTATTTACAATTGCTGCATATTGAATGCAACTGTTGTACTGTCGTTTAGTTTCAGAGATATAAGACTAAAAAGTGCGTTTGAAACCTATGTTTTGTTTCAGCCATGTGTGCCATGTTGGCAGGCAGGAGGGTCATCATACACAGTGGTCCCTGGATATCCTAGTGGTGATTTAAACCAAGTTTGGTTTAATAATTTGACAGTAGTTTCAGGGAGATTTTTGTAAAATTTATCTAACAAGAATGGGAAGTGATTAGAAAGTTTGTTGTGAAGTTTTGTTGTTGCGGTTGTATAGCCAGCTGAGGTCGTTAAAACTCTCATTTGTTGTTACAAAATTCAAGTGGTTTTTGAATTGCTTAATTGTTGATCTTTTTGTATTCAACTTTTAAACAACAAAGTACAACAAATGTGATGACTGATACTCATGACACTGAAAATATGGTCTTCATTCTTGTGAAGAAAATGGTAAGGTTTGAAATATTTCTTAAATATTAATTCAATACCAATACTTTAATTTGTATTGGATTTATCCCAGGAAATGAGAACAAGGGACACAATTAAATTCAATTTTTTCCTAAACTTCTGATAAAATATAAAATGAAGAACTATATTTTTTAATGAGATTTTTTTTTAATAGTTAATTGATAATTTGAACAATATTAATTAAGTTTTAGATCTTGCATGGTTGATTAATTTTCTCTCAAAATTTCTGATATTCTATTAAAGTTTTAAATATAATATGAGGCAGGCATTACCTGTGAAAGGGATGGTCTGTATAAATTAGTGTAGGAATTCAAGCATCATTTGCACTTTGGAATCTGTGAAAATGAAGCCAAAGTACTGAAACATATCTGACATTCGACCTATTGTTCGGGATTATAGTTGTGACATCATTTTCAATGTAAAGAAAGAAACACCATCATCAGGTATTAAGGTGGTTTTTTCATGTTATAGAATTATCAATTATTTTATTGCCAGTTCATTAGTAGATTGTTTTCTATATTGATTTTTTACTGCAGTTTCAGAAAAGAAGATTACAAAGGAAAACATTTTGTAAAACTTACCAAAATTTACCAAATTAATGAAAATTGTTAAAAATTCAATATAAAGGCAATAACTCCTTAAGGGGTCAACTGACCATTTTGGTCATGTTTGACTTATTTGAAGATCTTACTTTGCTGAAGATTATTGCTGTTTACAGTTTATCTCTATCTGTAATAATTTTCAAGATAATAACCAAAAGCGGCAAAATTTCCTTAAAATTACCAATTCAGGGCAGCAACCCAACAACCAGTTGTCCAATTCATCTGAAAATTTGTAAATTTTTGAATAAAATGAATAATTATTGAAGAATCAGAGAAATAATTTAGTGAATTGGTAATTGGACAATTGGTCTCACTTCATTTAACAGTGAATACATCTCTGGTCAAGGTTTAGTTTGGACTGCCTTCTAATTTAATTTAAACGTTTTCATTGGTCACAGTACAGTAATTTATATTGGATAACAATTTCAGTTTAAAAGTAGAACTCACTACTAATTATCACTTTTCAGAAACACCAGAAAACAGGTAGTCAACATTTTAATAATTTAAATTTTTATGTTTAAATATGTCTTAGTTTGTCGTTGAAACTTCTATCAGCGTAGTTAATTTGTTAATGAACATTGTGTTTCGTCGTTTGTTCATTTTCAAATGTTTAAATATGTCTTAGTTTGTCGTTGAAACTTCTATCAGCGTAGTTAATTTGTTAATGAACATTGTGTTTCGTCGTTTGTTCATTTTTCAAAACCCTCCCTCCCTTTCCTTAATGTGGAATAGGTTTGTATGAGTAATTATGAAATTTACATTTCATTTGTATCTCATAGAATTTTTATTTTGTTATGCTTCATTCTTTATATTTATTAAGATACTTCTTAGTATTTCTTTAATTCAGAGTTTATTTGTCAGTTATAATCTATGATCACATGGTATTGCATTTGTATTATAATCTTGACATATGTATATAGTAATATGACTACCTGCAAAGCCTAATTAAAAGTTTTATGTAAACAGTATTTTCTTCTGAATTAATTTGAGGCAGATAGATATTTACTTGATAAACAAGTTAATCCCTGTAAGATTTGCTTTAAATGCTTTGGTTTCAGAGTTACAAGCCAAAATCTACATTTTACCCTATGTTCTATTTTAGCCATGGCAGCCATCTTGGTTGGTTGGCTGGGTCACTACTAACACATTTTTAAATTAAATACCCTAATAATGATTGTGGCTAAGTTTGGTTGAATTTGGTCCAGTAGTTTCAGAGGAGAAGATTTTGTAAAGATTACAAAAATTTAAAAAATTGGTAAAAATTACTTCAAAGGGCAGTAACTCCTTAAGGGGTCAACTGACCAATTTGATCATGTTGACTTATTTGTAGATCTTACTTTGCTGAACATTATTGCTGTTTACAGTTTATCTCTATCTATAATAATTTTCAAGATAATAACAGCGGAAAAAATCCTTAAAATTACTAATTCAGGGCAGCAACCCAACAACCCATTGTCCGATTCATCTGAAAATTTCAGGACAGATAGATCTTGACTTGATCAACAATTTTACCCCATGTCAGATTTGCTCTAAATGCTTTGGTTTCAGAGTTATAAGCCAAAATATACATTTTACCCTATGTTCTATTTTTACCCATGGCGGCCATCTTGGTTGGTTTGGCAGGTCACCGGACACAATTTTTAAACTAGATACCCTAATGATGATTGTGGCCAAGTTTGGTTAAATTTGGCCCAGTAGTTTCAGAGGAGAAGATTTTTGTAAAAGTTAACGACGACGGACGCCAAGTGATGAGAAAAGCTCACTTGGCCCTTCGGCCAGGTGAGCTAAAAACTAGAGGATCTAAATAACGTGTGTTGCTCATCTAGGTCTATGTGCATCTTCAACAATGGGGACTCTCTAACGGATATTTGTTAGATATTTTACATCTCCAATGAATAAACCAACGTGAAGAAGCGGTAAAAGTCATTTTTGTTTCACATCAAACCTTATTATGTATGAAAAATTTGTGAAATCTTTTGATTCTTCAAAAGTAACTTTCTGGAACTAAAAGTTTGAAATCCAAAACAGATCACATTGAAGTAAATTTAAATACCTTAAACTACATTAAACTTCAAAACATATTTGGTGTCCAAAAAATTCTGAGGAAGAAACACAAGTCTTTGTCCAAGTAAAGATCAAACTAATTGGAATCCAAATTCTAACCTGTTTATCAAATGATCATACAGGTAAAAAATATTTTCACTCAAAATCTACTCACTTCACACTTGAGTAATTGCCTGGGTAGAAAAATATAATGTCACATGACAAAGGTATTTCACAAAATGTGTAACAGAATTATATTCAGATAAGAAAGCATTCCCCTAAAGGGAAAAAGTTTTAATCTATGAACAGTAAAATCTAAAAACATGAGGCTCCAAGAACCTGCATTAATTTTGTAAACTTTGCATGATATTGGCCAAAGCATTAAAATGAGTACATGTATAACCACCGACATTTGGGTTAACTCAGTTTAAAAATTAAATACATATATACCACATGAAACTTTCAAATCAAGTGTCAAAATACAGATACCTGATTTTCAGGTCCTATATAATAATCACATACAACGTAACTCTTAATATATGCCAATTGCATCTCTTTATTAACATACCCTCATTTCACTTCCAGTAATGGTATTGGGAGATTTGAAAAACATCAGATTGACATTACTAGTCATACAGAAAGGATAACTAATCAAAAAATTCAGTAAGGGTTCAAGCGGAACCCAGTGTCTCCTACTTTTGCTGTTAATCTCAGGCTCAACAAAATGAGGAAAAAATCAATAAAAATATTCCTTTAGATACTATCTTTGATTGTGAAGCTTCTGTCAAAGTTTGGTATAAATCCAGGATAGTTTATGAATCTAATAAATATTTTAAAACTTTAACTGCAGACTGTATTTAATGTTAACTGGAAGAAAAACTAAGTCCATTTATAAGTAAAATACGGATGAACAGGCACAAAATTTTAACAAAATTACCTTCTAGATACTAGCTTTTGATCATAAACAAGCTTCTGTCCAAGTTTGGTACAAATCCAGGATAGTTTAAGAAAGTTATTAAAATTTTAAAACTTAACTACAGAGTGAATAATGTTTCCATGAAAAACTAAGTCCATTTACAAGTAAAATATGGAAAAACAGGAATTTTATTTTACAAAATTTACTTCTGGATACTATCTTATGATCATAAACAAGCTTCTGTCCAAGTTTGGTAGAAATCCAGGATAGTTTAAGAAAGTTATTAAAATTTCAAAACTTTAACCACAAAGTGAATATTTGTGGGCCGCATACCGACGACGACGAGATGTGGGATCGCTATGTCTGCTTTAGAGCTAAAATCGAAGGCTCGACAAAAATCATGTTTATTGACATCTAAACTGTGGACAAACTAGTAAAAAATTATCAAATAGTGTTATTCAATGCAATCCAATTTCTCAAGCAAGGAGGCTATTGATTATAACTTCATAATTAGAGGCTCTAAAGACCTGTATCTTCAACAATGGCCACTTTTAGCAAAAAAATCATTAAAGGGAATAATCCTATTAAGAGTTAACTGACAATTTTAGACAGGTATTTGTATATCTTATCCTGCTGATCACGTTTACTTTTCAAAGTTTCTATTTATCTATTAAAGTTTTCAAGATAATAAGCAAAAATGCAAAACAATTATAAAAGTTATCATTAAAGGGCTCCATTAACAAGTCCAATGAAGATTTAGTTTGAAGACAAAGTAGAAATTGTCCTGCTGATCATTTTGCTAATCAAATTAAAGTATCTATCTATCTATTATAGTTTTCAAGGTAATAGGCAAAACAACTCATTATAGTAGACTCGCATACTAAAAATCAGCTCAATATGTGAAGGCTTTTAGAAAAACTGGTCTGTATAACTGTTATTTTCAAGAAATTTTCAAAGTCCAAAGCCCGTAGTATCAGCAAAAATCAGCTGATTAAATCCAAATGTTAACTCTATCTGTAACTCACACACTAAATATCAGCTCAATATGTTAAGGCGTTTAGAAAAAGTTTGTACTCTTGTTCATTGCAGAATGATTGAATGACAGATAAGGGTATAACTACGTTTGCAGGGCCATAAAAATATGGTGCAATTATCTGATTTACTTTTTTAGCCACATGTATCCAAAAGGTAAAAAAAAAAAACAGGGTTTTTATAAGGTTTTTTTTTTCATTTACTTTTGACTATTATACCTTTATATCACTGGGTCTACCATTGTTGAAAATCTATATAATGGAGTTGTTATACTGTCTGGCTTTTCTAAGAGCATCTGAATATCAATTTAGATAACTGAGCGTTCATAGCATCTAAGAACTGAAAAGAAACATTTACTATCAAACCAAGTCAATGAAAAATGTTGTATAGGTTATAATAATCTACTTGCTGATGAGAGATGTCAAACTCACCTCAATACATTCCGGTATTCATTTAGTCAAATGATCCTAGAATACAAAGTTTTTGATTTAAACCCATTCAGTAGGTAACGTGCCCAACTAGAACAATTCAGGAAGTTTTACACTCCTACCTAGGAGTCTATTCGGAAGAAGAAGAGGAAAACTCAACTCAAGTTCAAAAGATAAATATGTTATTGTCCCTTAGGGAGCTACCATTTGATTTTTATGGGGGGCTAGGATGAAATTTGAAAAAAATAGGCAGGACAGGAGTTTTGAGTTAAAAAAAAAAGGCAGGATGAGACACTTGCAAAAAAAAAAAAAAAAGTCAGGATGACAATTTAGGTAAGAAAAAGTCAGGATAAACTTTAGAAAAAAAGGCAGGACCGAATAGAGTGCAAAATAAAAAAGCAGGACAGAGATTACAACTAAAAAAAAATGCAGGACAAAATTTTTCATCCTAGCCCCCCACAAAAATCAAATGGTAGCTCCCTTAAACAGATACATGACTGTGACCACCTTTCCTCAACATGTTATAGAGATTACTTAGATGCGATTCCATATCAGTTACCTGGTTACTGTTACTTTTGGCAAACTTGTAAAATTTGAGGACATGTACGGATATTTGTAAGATATTTTACATCTCCAATGAATAAACCAATGTGAAGAAACGGTAAAAAGTCATCATTTTGTTTCACATCAAACCTTATTATGTATGAAAAATTTGTGAAATCTTTCGATTCTTCAAAAGTAACTTTCTGGAACTAAAAGTTTGAAATCCAAAACAGATCACATTGAAGTAAATTTAAATACCCTAAACTCCACATAAAACTTCAAAACATATATGGTGTCCAAAAAAAATTCTGAGGAAAAAACACAAGTCTTTGTCCAAGTGTAAAGATCAAACTAATTGGAATCCCAATTCTAACCTGTTTATCAAATGATCATACAGGTAAAAAATATTTTCACTCAAAATCTACTCATTTCACACTTGAGTAACTGGCTGGGTAGAAAAATATAATGTCACATGACAAAGGTATTTCACAAAATAAAGTGGGTTAACTCAGTTTAAAAAAATTAAATATATACCACATGAAACTTTCAAATCAAGTGTCAAAACAGTGGCGTAGCTAGACAAATGTTGAAGGTGAAGCCCAAATCGGCAGGGGGTCTGGGGGCCGCTCAAGGCCCCCATTGGGTCCAGGGCAAAGCCCTGGTAGGGGGCCAGGGGGCGAAGCCCCCAGAAGCTCCTGGATTTTAGGGTTTTAGACCCACAAATATTAACTGAAAATATTGAATGTTAAGGTGTAGTCAAAAGCATTTTTGTTTGATACAAGTCAGATAATTTTGTGAAAAAATATATATTGTTCCTCAAAGAAACTGTAAAAACCAGGAAATTCCAGAGGGATAAATCGTTATATTTACTAAGATCAGTGTCTCGCCTACTTTAAGAATCTAATAAATGTTTTAAGAACTTTAACTACAGACTGTATGTTATGTTAACTGGAAGAAAAACTAAGTCAATATATATAAGTAATATACGGAAAAACAGGAAATATATATTTTTTTTAAATTTCCTTCTAGATACTAGCTTTTGATCATAATCAAGCTTCTGTCCAAGTTTGGTAGAAATCCAGGATAGTTTAAGAAAGATATTGAAATTTTAAAAACTTTAACCACAGAGTGAATGTAATGTTAACTGGCAGAAAAACTAAGTCCATTTATAAGTAAAATACGAAAAATAAGGATTATTTTTTTTACAAAATTTACTTCTGGATACTATCTATGATCATAAACAAGCTTCTGTCCAAGTTTGGTAGAAATCCAGGGTTGTTTAAGAAAGTTATTAAAATTTCAAAAACTTTAACCACACAGTGAATATTTCTGGACGACGACGGAATGTAAAGATCGCTATGTCTCGCGTTTGTGACAAAAGTCGCAGGCTCGACGAAAACCACACCTTTAAAAAATGTTTGGAGATGAGATGTAAACAATATATTCAGGTAAATATAGTGGGTACCCAGGTTAGGGCAGGATGGCGCCTTCAAATTAGTTTAGCCCCGCCACATTCGGTATGTGCCTGTCCCAAGTCAGGAGCATGTAATTCAGTGTAATGGTTGTCGTTTGTTGCTGTATCATATTTGTTTTTCTTTCATTATTTTGTACATAAATCAGGCCATTAGTTTTCTCGTTTGAATTGTTTGTGTGGATATGAATTATTAAAAGAGTCATAGTCAATCTCTCCCACCAACAATAAAGCAAGCCTACTGTCAATTACTTTATCAATGGACGTCTCCTTGTACGCGTGAAGGAAACATCTATAGCCCCGTAAGTCGTTCGGTTGACATCGTATAACGCAGATATGTTTTAACACGGCACATGACACTGAAACTGCATTGATTCAGCGGTCAAATTGGTCACAGGCATTGTCAATTCTGCGTTGCATTATAAATAGCAGAACACCCTGCATACACAATATGCGTCTGCTATAAAAAGAAGGGAAATAAAGCGCTGGTGATGGGAACGAACGCCGGGAGTCTGAGAAGTGATATTGACTCGTTGACTTCTACAACGTTTTGTTTATTTAACCGCACAGTGCCCATTTATTTTCCCCTTCATTTTCTCTCACTCGGAGTCTCCTCCCTCTTTCTCGTTTTTATTTTTTATTTTTTTTATTATGATTTTTTGTTTTTGACAAAACGATGTTGAAGCCTTGGCTTCCGAGCTTCCGCCTAGCTATGCCACTGCAAAATACCAATACCTGATTTTCAGGTCCTATATAATATCACATACAACGTAACTCTTAATATATGCCAATTGCATCTCTTTATTAACATACCCTCATTTTCACTTCCAGTAATGGTATTAGGAGATTTGAAAAACATCAGATTGACAGTACTAGTCATACAGAAAGGATAACTAATCAAATATCATGTTTACTGACATCCTAAACTGTGGACAAACTAGTAAAAATATTATCAAATAGTGTTATTCAATGCAATCCAATTTCTCAGCAAGGAGGCTATTGATTATAACTTCATAATTAGAGGCTCTAAAGACCTGTATCTTCAACAATGGCCACTTTTTAACAAAAAAAAATCATTATAGGGGAATAATCCTATTAAGAGTTAACTGACAATTTTAGACAGGTATTTGTATATCTTACTTATCCTGCTGATCACTTTTACTTTTCAAAGTTTCTATTTATCTATTAAAGTTTTCAAGATAAAAAGCAAAAAATGCAAAACAATTATAAAAGTTATCATTAAAGGGCTCCATTAACAAGTCCACTGAAGATTTAGTTTGAAGACAAAGTAGAAATTGTCCTGCTGATCATTTTTGCTAATCAAAGTTTCTATCTATCTATTATAGTTTTCAAGGTAATAGGCAAAATTTGGTGAAAATTGTAGTTAATGAGCAACAACTTCAATAAGGAGTCAACTAACAATTTTGGTCATGTTGACTTGTTGTAGATCATCTCTTCTTGCTGATAGTTAATGCTTTTAAACTTTCTGTCCATAAGTTATAATTTTCTAGATAATAGGCAATTTTTTTAAATAGTAAAAATTTGTTGTTTAAGGGCAATAACTCCAATAAAAACACGTCTGACAGTTTTGATGTGGATGGAAAATATGTAGATTATATTTTCTCTATCTGTAGTGATTTTCAAGATAATAGACAATAAATTTTCTAGGAGAATGTGTCTAAGGACACGAATGCCCCCGCTCAAGCTTTGCAATTTTCAAAGTTAAAAAGGGGCACAACTCTAGAACATTTAATGACTCACTGCCCAAATCATATTTCTGTCTGTGTGTTGTGATTCTCAGCATTGTGTATGAGTTACATAAAATTTGGATGAGACAAACTGAAGTAAATGTGTGGAAACTGAAAATTTGCAAAGTTATGAAGGGGCATAACTCTAGAACAGTAAGTGACTGCTGCCCAAATTCAAACTCTCGTCTTTGAAGTTTTGGTTTCATAAAATTGGAATGAGTAAAACTGGAGTTAGAGTGCAGAAACGAAAATGGGACAGACGGAGGGATGGATTGATGGAAAGACGGTCAAGGATATCACTTAATGCCCCTGTACCTACGAAGGGGTATAAATATTGCGATTTACCCCTATGTTCTATTTTAGCCATGTCAGCCATGTAGGTTGGTAGGAGGGGTCATTGGACACATTTCTTAAACTAGATAACCAAATGATTATATCAAGTTTGGTAAAATTTGACCCTGTAGTTTCAGAGAAGATTTTTGTAAAAGTAAACAGATGACGACGGATGCCAGGCGAGCTAAAAATATGGCTATTTTCCTTCAAATATAAAAACAAGAGAGCACACACTGAAATGTCTCGCCTGCTTTACTGACCATTGATTTTATGTTGAATGTCTTCAAGATAAAGGTTTAACTAAAAGCATTACAGAAACTTAACATTTTTAAAGATCTATGACAATGAGGTCAAGGTCAGATAAATTGTGTCAGCCAGACATATGCAACTTACAATTTTTTTATACACCAAATATAGTTGACCTATTGCCTATGCTAATTGAAAAACAGACCAAAACACAGAAACAAACATTGACCAATGAACCATGAAAATGAGGTCAAGGTAAGATTATACCTGCCAGACAGACATGTGCACCTTACAGCTATTCCATACAGCAAATATAGCTGACCTATTGCTATTAGTATTTATAAAACATACCAAAACACAAAAACTTAACATTGAACATTGAACCATAAAAATGAGGTCAATGTCCGGTTATACCTGCCAGGCAGACATGTACACCTTACAATCATTCCATACACCAAATATAGTTGACCTATTGCTTATAGTACTTAAAACAAACAAAAACACAAAAACTTAACATTGACCAATGAACCATGAAAATGAGGTCAAGGTCAGATGATAACTGCCAGACAGACATTTACACCTTACAATCATTCCATACACCAAATATAGTTTACCTATTGCTTAAAGTACTTGAAAAAGAGACAAAAACACAAAACTAACATTGACCAATGAACCAAGAAAATGAGGTCAAGGTCAGATGAAACCTGCCAGACTGACATGTACCCATTACAATCATTCCATACACCGAATATACATTTTTGTAGTTGACCTACTGCTTATAGTATTTGAGAAACGGACCTAATCATGTAACTTTAACCTTGATCACTGATCCATGAAATGAGGTCGAGGTCAGGTGAACTCTGTCTTTCAGACATGTAGACGTTGCAAGGAACCCATATTCCAAATATAGTTATCCAATTACTCATAATAAGTGAGAAATTCAAATGACAAAAAAAATCAATTTTTTTTCAAGCAGTCCCTGAACCATGAAAATGAGGTCAAGGACAATGGACATATGATTGATGGAAACTTCGTAACATAAGGTATCTGCATACAAGATATGAAGCATCCAGGTCTTCTACCTTCTGAAATATAAAGCTTTATACAAATAGTTCACGCTGCCGCCGCGGGATAGTTATACCTGGGTCTTGCATACTGCGAGGAAAGTCGCAGGCGAGACAAAAGGAAGATTTTCTTCTTTGTATTGATCTGATGAGGTGAGCCCTTTTCAACTAATTGTTATAGTTTGTTCTTATACAGGTAAACCAAGAATTTAAATGTTCAATAAAGTGAAATTTACCAGTACTATAGGTTTGAATGCAAACTTTGGTAAAATTATGAAATAAAATATCCATGATCTACAATTTTTCTCAATCCACAAAATTTGTATCTACAGTATACACTGAGTCAAGCCCCTTTGAACGTGTATGAGACCATAGGTACTTGGGGACAGGTTATTTTTTTAGCCCTCCCCCTTTTTTCAGTATTATCAGTGATCGCTGTGGATAGTGGAATTGATAGTAACTAGCAAATATAAGTTATTTCTAGTATGGTTATGTTCATATGATTCAGAAAAACGCGAAAATAATTGAAATTAATAGAAAAAAACAAAATTACCGATTTTGGAAAAAAAGGGGGAGGGCTAAAAAAAGAAAATTCCTGTTCCCCAAGTACCTATCATCAGCAAATAAAACAGATTTCGAACATTTTTAAAGGTCACAGGTCTGGCAAATAAAGTTAAGACTTTTGCAAAATACCTACAAATTTTATTACAGAGATTTTCGTTATAAAATTGTAAGCATAGATCACTCACTTCTTAGCCAATCATTCTCCCAATGATATGCTAGCATTTATCGTCTACAAAAAGTCTTAAAACAATCTTTACAATCCAAACAACCTCGTGGCAAGTCACAAAAGTCGAGCGCACCCTAGAATGTGTACTAAACGAAGTCCAACTTCATACTTATTTAACCAAACGAAGTCCAACTTTATATATTTATATAGATATAAGAAGATGTGGTATGAGTGCCAATGAGACAACTCTCCATCCAAGTCAAAATTTATAAAAGTAAACCATTATAGGTCAAAGTACCGTCTTCAACACGGAGCCTTGGCTCACACCGAACAGCAAGCTATAAAGGGCCCCAAAAATTACTAGTGTAAAACCATTCAAACGGGAAAACCAACTGTCTAATAATCTATATTAAAAACGAGAAACGAGAAAGATACTTGTTTTATGGAAATCATTGCTAACACTGCATGCAATAATCGTCTATCTTTTATGAACCGAATTGTCAAATAGATCTATAGGAATACAAGGGGAAAGGCTGTGGATTTTAAAAAAAAATGTCATGTGTTTAGCTTTGAAACAACAAAAGGGTATATTATCCTTAAATATTTTTTATCTATCATGTCTATCTTGCCTTAATCTTTATAATGCAATGTCTCATGTTTTCAACAATCTGATTTTCTCATAAAAAGTATCTACATCTGATTAAAATACTATCTACCTGGCATAACTCAATGGTAGGTTTACATGCAGGAACATTCTTCATCTGAAAATGATAAAATGATTTGAAAAGATAATTCTCGCGGAGGAATTTATTGTCTTCTCGAGTATTTCCGAGGCGTATGAAGTTTTGGCGCCAAAAATAAAGCGGTAAATAGGTAGTAATATGATTATTACTTCTAGCCTTGCTTTCGTACATCAATTTTTTCACCAGCATTAAGAATTTTCAATTTGGCAATTTTTTAATGTCTTTTTTTTATAAATATTTTTTGTATTAATTGTTTGGCTATATAACCGTAATCGGATTTGGATTATATATTTTGTCTTCAAAACTTGTTTGATAGCCGCGTAGTCTTCGGACTAAACTCTTTGTTTTTCAAATTGTTAGTAAGATTGAGAATTTTTTATACATGTACATTTTCAAGTAAGGTCCTACATTGACAAAAGGACGCAGGTTTCCAAATTTGGTTTTTCCTGATCGCCACGAAACAGTATTTTTTGTGTTTTGGATATGGATATTTTCATATATTATAGAAAATAGTACTTTGCATATATGTTATGTCGTTATTGTATATTGTAATAAAATCGGCAGTTCAGAAAAGATACAAGCAGCGAGCTAGTAAAAAAATAAGCGAGTTTGTAGTTGGGTTATTTGTTTTATATAACCGTTGGCAAGCTAAAGAATATATTTAGGTGCAAATTAAGGTACATAAGTATAGAGAAGACTAAGATTTTCCACTATAACTACTCCCTTCAGACCAAAATTATTCAATGTAAAATATTAATAAAGACATCTGTTGAAAATCATATCAAGATCTCTTAATGTTGTTCTTGTGTTGTTACGATGTCTCATTAGCATATATTCCACATCTCTTTTTATTCATACACGCTGTTATTTCCGCATTGAAAATAATAAAGGCATCATATATAAACTACTGTGATTGTTAAATCATATCGATAAGAGCAAGAACAAATTAAAAAGTTACTAAAAACAATTACTAAAAAATAGATAGAAAAAGGGGGGTCAATTTCCCAGACTGCAGTGCTCCCGACTTGGGACAGACACCCACAAAATATGACAGGGTTAAACATGTTTGCGGACCCTTAACCTCCCTTAATCTGGGACTGTAGTGTAACAGCACAACATAAGAACAAACTATAAAAATAAGTTAAAAAAAAGTTTGACCCATCAGATTGACACAAAGTAGATAGTTGGATTTAGTTGTGTTTTAGACACAGATCATAAATTTCAAAGTGATTTACAGTAATAGAGGGTTGCTTCTTTAATATCAACTTCTAAATTGTGCAATACCAATAGCATTGTGAATGAATCCTGGATGCAATTTGTGCACTGCTGCATCAACTTCACAATTGTGAACTTTCAATTTCTATGTTGCAACATCCCAGCAGCACCTGTATATTGAGTAGATATCTTCTATAGTTGATAGGCCATTCCAGTTTGCATTTTTCATCCTAATTTCCTCGATAGAGGGTTGTTGCTCACAAAGAAGGTCAGACTAGTTTTGTAATGTTATGTGGACTTAATTGTCTTTTTGTCGTTATTTGTTTTCTGTCATAGTTGTCTTTTTGACGTTATTCGTTTTCTGTCATAATTGTTTTTGTCGTTATTCGTTTTCTGCCATGGCGTCATTTTCCTCTTCGACTTGTGAGCTTTGAATGTCCCCTTTTAATCTTCCGTGTCTTTTTTTATGTATCAAAATTTTAGTACTAAACAAGAAGTATCGTTGCTTTGCATATTTGTATTGCCACTAATTAAAGCCAAAAGATTTTCTTGATTGATATAAGCTTAGCTTAATCAGGGAAGATAGGAAAGTCGAACCTTCTTCTCCGAAAGGTGAAAACACATACTAGTAGATAAAGGCTATACATTAAGGAGGATCTGGATGGGGGATCCTTCAAATCTGTATTCTTTAATTATTATATGCCATTTATCTCTATTCTTTATACTTTTTGCCCATTATTCTCTATTCTTTGTATTTTAGCACCTCATTATTCTCTATTCTTTATGATTTTTTGTTAATTTTTCTCTATTCTTTATATTTTTTGCCTATTATTCTCTATTCTGTAAACCCCCATCCACACCCTCATAAAGTTTAGTACGAATCGTTTATTGGAAAGTCGATACGATAAAATAAATTGGATGCACTTTAACGGTACTACAGTCTGTCTATACCTTTATTTTGGCATTGTACAAGGTCATGTTTTCTCTGACTGTGAATGACGTCTTTACACTAAATCTATTGGATGTGTACTGATTGATATTTTAGTCTTAGATACATGATTTTTTTATTAGTTATTGGCTTTGAACTAGCTGTCAGTAACTACGAGTACGCTCAGATCTGTACTTAGTGTCCTTTTTGTTGTTAGGGATGAGGGATGGATAAATACCCTGCAACGACCGGTCTGTGTTTATGTTATCAATATTAATAAGCGAATTATTATTTCAGAATTACTCTTAGAGAAATGTTTTTAAAAAGATATTTAAATTTTGTCTTAATCTTAGCTAACGTCCCTTTAATGCGATTGTCTACCTTTGTTTTTTTTTTTAAGTTAGGCTACGCCTTTAAAAATGTTAATTTTTTTATTAAAATAACCACCGTTATGTGAATTTCTTATTATTTAAACGAACTTCTGGAACACATAAAATAAAAACGATTTCGCCCAACAATACAATTTGTTTTGTCATTCATTATTATATTTTACAGTTATGATATATGTATTCATTCCATAATTAATTTTCCTGTTATTTAATATCGGTTATATGCATAACACTTGCATATATCTTATTTCTGTTCCTTGATATTATACAGCCTAGAAACATTTTCTATGCACGATACTTGGTCCTGCTTCGTCGTACTCTTGTTTGCTGATCCACATATGCTGGAAGGTCGAGAGTGAAGCTAAGATTGATCCTCCTATCCATACGGAATACTTTCTTTCAGGAGGTGCAATGATTTTAATTTTCATGGTGCTTGGTGCCAAAGAAGTGATTTCTTTCTGCATTCTGTCGGCAATGCCGGGATACATTGATGACCCTCCTGACAGGACGATGTTGGCATAAAGATCTTTTCGAATATCTACGTCACATTTCATTATAGAGTTGTACGTAGTTTCGTGAATTCCGACAGACTCCATACCCAAAAAGGATGGCTGAAGCACAGCCTCCGGACATCTGAATCTTTGATTTCCAATTGTAATAACTTGTCCATCTGGTAGTTCATAGCTCCTTTCTAGCGACGATGACTTTGCCGCTCTCGACATTTCTTGTTCGAAATCTAAAGCTACATAACAAAGCTTTTCTTTTATATCTCTTACAATTTCTCTTTCAGCGGTAGTTGTAAATGAATATCCCCTCTCTGTTAAGATCTTTATTAGATAATCGGTTAAATCTCGCCCAGCTAAATCTAAACGGATGATAGCATGAGGAAGTGCATAACCTTCATAGATTGGAACCGTATGTGTGACACCATCGCCAGAGTCTAACACTATCCCTGTGGTTCTTCCAGACGCATATAACGACAAAACAGCTTGGATGGCTACATAAGTGGCAGGCGAGTTAAAAGTCTCAAACATGATTTGGATCATCTTTTCTCTGTTGGCTTTTGGATTGAGCGGAGCTTCTGTGAGCAATGTTGGGTGTTCTTCCGGTGCTACTCTCAGTTCATTGTAATATGTGTGGTGCCAGATCTTCTCCATATCATCCCAGTTTGTGACGATACCATGTTCAATTGGATATTTCAAAGTGAGGATGCCCCTTTTACTTTGTGCTTCGTCTCCTATATGGCAATCTTTATTGCACATTCCAATCATTACTCCCTGAAAAATATTTGAAGAAACGGTTTACAAAACTTTTCGCTTTTCTTGATAATAGAATGTCAATAAAAGAACAGCGTTCTAATGTCCGACGCCGCGTAACATATATCTAATCTGTCCAAGGGCAATAACTCCAATAATTTTCTATTTCATGTGCAAAGATCATTCAGTTTTCAAGTCAGAGATTTTGCATTTATAACCTTTGATATAATTTTCATTAAAAAATCTTACAATAAATCAAGGTGTGAGGGTGCTTGAAATGTGATTTAA
The DNA here is from genome assembly GCA_017311375.1 of Mytilus coruscus. Classification (NCBI taxonomy): domain Eukaryota; kingdom Metazoa; phylum Mollusca; class Bivalvia; order Mytilida; family Mytilidae; genus Mytilus; species Mytilus coruscus. The sequence continues at coordinate 34,705,467 of CM029602.1, forward strand.
TATAAATTTACATTTCCAAGGGGCATACTTTCCATAGAAATAGTTGATCTGCGGCGATTTTCGGCTTATCCGAGAAATGAAGTCCCTTATGGGGGTGTCCAAGTAATCACATAATCATTAATTTTATTTTTTTAAACAAGATAATCAAATAATCAAAAATACAGTCCTAGATTATCAAATAATCATGAAATATTTGGTCTGGTAATCAAATATAATCACTATAAAAACGGTCAAGTAATCACATAATCAAAAACCCCACGAGGAGGCTCAGAGATTGCCGAAATAAACCTTTGGTATACATTTCAGAAAAAAAATCCAGCAAGAAATGAAGGAGGCGTGAGAGTGATTACGATGCTATTTTCCAAATAATTTTCATTTCTAAGGACAAAGTTCTTGAGAAGAATTTTGTCTTGTTGCACGTTTGGACTGAAACTATTTAGAATCAAATTTCACCGAGATTTTGCGGTTGAATATTACCAACTTTTCTACAAAATATTACAAAAAATACATATTTTAAAATATTTGTGAGTGGGGAATATTGAATACATGCAAATGCCACAAAAAAATAATAACATTAGTAAACGTTAAGGTAAAAGGTAAAAGGTCCTGATGTTATTTATAACGTCGTGGTAAATAGTTTAGGCGTTACTTGCAAAAACGCGCAGACGGTACTTTTTCATGACGCCACAAGTACATTTTTGTCATGGGTAATAAACTACCTGATATTTGTTTTGTGTCTGGCTCTACTTTAGAATGGACATACATGCCATGTTACATACACCTTATCGCTATTTGTCCGCCATTACTGGATATCACAAAGGTTCCCGTCAAATTTTGACGTCACAATAGAAAATAACTGACGCCACAATGGAAAAGTGATTGTTGTATGACATTAATAGTTCAAGCGGCGCAGATTCGGGTCGGCGCAGATTTCCAAATAGCGATAAGGTGTATTAAACTTCAAATTTCAATGATAGATTAGGCCAAATAAGGCCTTTATTGCACCGTGTCCTTTGTAGCAGTAACAGTATTTACACACCAAGGTTTCATTTAATTTTTCCTTGGTACAGAACTCCATTAAGAATAGTTGTTTGGCACTGATTTTCGAATTACCCCGAGACTGCTGATATAAACCTTTTGTCTTGTCATATAAATTTCGTAAAAATCTAACATGAAATCTGACCTTCTTAAACGTAACCTGAAGTAGATAAGCACTTATATAACTGTATGCTGATTTTTTTGGTCTGTGGTAGCCCAGTAGAGTCTACCAGAAATTTACTTTTCATTTGTAAATTGTATTTCAACTGCCAACATGGATCTGACCATGGACTCTAAGGAAGATATGCTGGGCTAATCAATTTTCTTTTGCACAGACCAAGTCACATGACTAATTCGGGAAAATGGGCAATCTGTAATCCTGGTATAAGGAATAAACAAGACAACTGCTCTGTTACCAATCAGTTGCGCCACTCTAGGTCAAGTTCAGCTTAAAAGTCACGAAGTGAAGAAATAGCTACAGTTCTCATCAGAAATGTAAGCACTTTGAGATTGCTTTCAGTAACTGTGAGCATTTATGGAAGATGTGGTATTTTCCATCATCTTAGATGATAAAACAGCAGAAACAATCGTTCTACATCATCATCTAATTAAATGTGCTAATTTTGAGAGAATTGTGCAATTCGCTTGTAAAGAAAATTTTGTGTTAATCTTCTTATCACGACTGCTTTGCAAATGCAGAATATGTTTTGTTTAAATCATTTTTCCTAACAGTCACATAAGGGGAGACGATTATCTCAAAATATTTATTCTATAAAAGTAACTTACAATGAGTTCACCTATTTTGTTTTGTAATCAGAAAACGTGACCATAATTTTTATTTTTTTTTTGGCTATGATACTTTTAATTTCCATCGCTTTAAGTTTTCTTTCTATTCACACATTCATAATCATTGCAAAATCTGACTATCTTGCAAAACCTGCAGCTTGACCTCTTTGATCCATATTGTTAAAGGTGGTGAACTATACTTGCTTAAACGTCATTTGGACTCTGTTGGAAAGATGTCTCATTGGCAATCTTACCACATCACCTTATTTTTGTATTATTTTTGAAAATAGTATGTATAAACTACATTTTGACAAAGCATTAACAAATTCGATCGTTTTTTTATTTTGACCCTCTTTCCCCATCAGCCTAAATATGGTTTGATTTCCTATCTGCAAGACTTATCCCTAACGGATCACATGAACTATCGCATGTACTTAGTTTTAAAGATATCTATGTAGACTGTTGAGTTTCATTTTTGTCATATTAGATATCGTCAGTTTTGTTTTGACTTACGGCTTTTTATTGTCCCCATGGTAACTTCTGCCATTTAAAAAAAAAAACATTTTGTGCTGGAAAAACCAGAATTCGTTTTAAATCGGAAGAGATCTCCTTTTTATCTCTCCCAACAATAGTATAAAATTTTAGAATCAATCCAAGAATACTGGAGTGCGCGATGTGAAAAGCTACCTTAAATCTGACGGTTAAAGTCACGTAACTCTGAAACAAAACAACAGAAAATATTCAAACTCGAATGGGAGCTTGTTCCCGTCAATTCTTCTGTTTTGTTAAAATTTCACGAGAATTGGGTTAAGCAAATTTGAGTTATTGTAGGGAGTGATGACAAACGGACGGATGGACTACAGTAATATATTTACCATAATGGCAGGGTGTATAAGAATTATAGGAATTCAAGTGTTCATTTAATTCGAATTTAACTGAAGTATTTTGCAAACATTGACTTTGTTCTCAACTATTTCAACTCGTCTCTCAATACATACTGAGCGGATAGGGGCAATTTTCCACAAAAGTTCGTTTGGCTAGTTGGGTGAATTTGCACTTGTGTGCGAGCATGTCAGAATTGCAAATTATTGCATTATTGCCTTTGGCTATTGGTCAATTTATCAAACCGCGTCCTGATTATTCATTAAAAATGTTGCCTCTGGATGTTTAGCAAACAACAATAAAAGAACAAATAAGTATCAAAAAGCGGAGGAATATATGCAAATGAAATAGGTTGTTGTCACCTAAGTTACATCAGTAGTAAAACTAACTATGTGCAATCATACAGATCCAGTTTTATAACGTTTGCTTGTGAGGATAATGACCTATCGACTACCCTCCCCTTAATGTAATCTTAATAGTTTGATTGTTTGTTAATACGGTTTTATTACCAATTTTACTTTTTATGTTAGCCTTGAATTGCCAGTTTTTCTCTAAAATAACTGTAAACCACCATCAAGTGAATTTCTAATATTTCAAACGAACTTCTGGAACACATAAAATAAAGAATAATGTCAAACATCAATACAATTTGTTATACGTTTTTTCTAATTTTTACAGTTTAATAATATGTATTTCATTCCATTTTTAGTTGAGTTGTAATTTAATATCAGTCATATGCATAACACTAGCATATATCTTATTTCTGTCCTTTGATATTATACAGCCTAGAAACATTTTCTATGCACGATACTTGGTCCTGCTTCGTCGTACTCTTGTTTGCTGATCCACATCTGCTGGAAGGTCGAGAGTGAAGCTAAGATCGATCCTCCTATCCATACGGAATACTTTCTCTCAGGAGGTGCAATGATTTTAATTTTCATGGTGCTTGGTGCCAAAGAGGTGATTTCTTTCTGCATTCTGTCGGCAATGCCGGGATACATTGTGGACCCTCCTGACAGTACAGTGTTGGCATAAAGATCTTTTCGAATATCCACGTCACATTTCATTATAGAGTTGTACGTAGTTTCGTGAATTCCGACAGACTCCATACCTAAAAAGGATGGCTGAAGCACAGCCTCCGGACATCTGAATCTTTCATTTCCAATTGTAATAACTTGTCCATCTGGTAGTTCATAGCTCTTTTCTAGCGACGATGACGACGCCGCGGTGGACATTTCTTGTTCGAAATCTAAAGCCACATAACAAAGCTTTTCCTTTATATCTCTTACAATTTCTCTTTCAGCGGTAGTTGTGAATGAATATCCCCTCTCAGTTAAGATCTTCATGAGATAATCGGTTAAATCTCGCCCAGCTAAATCTAAACGGAGGATAGCATGAGGAAGTGCATAACCTTCATAGATTGGAACCGTATGTGTGACACCATCGCCAGAATCTAACACTATCCCTGTGGTTCTTCCAGACGCGTATAACGACAAAACAGCTTGGATGGCTACATATGTGGCAGGCGAGTTGAAAGTCTCAAACATAATTTGTGTCATCTTTTCTCTGTTGGCTTTTGGGTTGAGAGGAGCTTCTGTGAGCAATGATGGGTGTTCTTCCGGTGCTACTCTCAGTTCATTGTAATATGTGTGGTGCCAGATCTTCTCCATATCATCCCAGTTTGTGACGATACCATGTTCAATTGGATATTTCAAAGTGAGGATGCCCCTTTTACTTTGTGCTTCGTCTCCTATATGGCAATCTTTCTGGCCCATTCCAACCATTACTCCCTGAAAAATATGAAGGAACGGTTTACAAACTTTTAGGAAAATAGTTGATCGGTGCTGATTTTCAAACTTATTCGAGACATTACTGAAATAAACTTTGGTATAAATTTCATAAAAATCCAACAAGAAATGAAGGCGTGGGAGCAATAGCAATGCAATTGTCCAAATTGTTTTCATTTCCAAGGGCATAACATCAATAAAAATATTTGATTTGATTTTCTGATTTTCGATCTCATTCGAATCATTGTTGATATAAAACCTTTCATTTAAATTTCAGAAAAATCTGACAAGAAATGTAGGCTTGATGGGAGAGCCCTTACAATGCAATAAATAGAGCATTGAAGGCCGTACGGTGACCTATAGTTGTTTAAAACTTCTACGTCATTTTGGTTGAGAGTTGTCTCATTGACAATTATACCACAGTCTTATTTTTATATATAAATTTTACATTTCCAAGAGGCATTTACCATTACTTTTGTAGAAATTGTTAATCAGTTCAAATTTCCGAACTCGCCCTGTGCATTGCTGATATAAAACTATAATGGTATAAACAGAGAAATCAAACAAGAGATAAACGTTCATTTTTTGATGATGTTCCGTTGATCCCTTCTTACGATGTGTATATTTCCTACTCGTGTCTTTACTAAATTATTTCTCACATGCAAAGATTTGATTTTGAAATTTGGCTGTACGGTATCCGTAGAATTTTAAAAAAAAGGGTACCATATCCTAATATTTACGGTAATATTGTTTATAAAGCCTGTAAATTTAGATACTATAATCGGATTCATATAAACTCATACTCATTAATCCTTTTAATAAACTTATTCTTAAAGGATATCGATTTCACACAGTAATAAGGTCTTTAAACATAGTTTTTATCGTTACTAACATTGATGTTGGTTGTTATTCATAAAAAATATTACTAGGTTTGTATTGCTGTACATTTATGAAAACTTGTGGTCCTACATTCTGTCGATATTATGTGCTTACGTTTTGGCATTTTTTTCCCAGACTGTTCATGACGTCTTTACATTACCCGGTTGTTGTGTACTGATTGATACTTTAAATTTAGTTATAAGTTGTAATTGGCTTTGAACAAGCTTTCATCAACTGCAAGTACTCTTAGATCGGCACTTTGTATCATTTCGTTATGGTTTGTTTTGTGCTTCGTGATTAATACAGCCTTTACAGTTTTTTCTTTCGCCATTGTCCCATGTAAGGGGTGGGTTGAACGCTCGCCAACATGTCTTATCCCGCCACATTTTAAGTGTCTGTTCCAAGTCATGAGCGTGCAATTCTGTGGTTGTCATTGGTTGCTGCGTCATATTTGTTTTGTCATTAATCAGGCCATTCGGGTTTTTTTTAGAAATGAGAGTGTATACAATACCGGTCGGACGGAAAGACTCTCGGTATTGCTATGTCCCTGCTCCGCGTTGCATCGAAAAAGGGGAGGGGGCAAAATAATTTAGTAAAGAGAACATGATGTTAATTCAAACTGCAGAATGACAGCTGAGGGCGAGAACTTTGGCCATACTAAAACGTCATCTAAATAAGATAGGCAGTGATATAACGGGATACTGAAATTTTTTCTGTAGTAACCCATTCGATGCTACAAAATACCTTTTACTTTTCCTATTTGACAATGCTAGTGCCTACAACGTCCTAGCCATGGTCTATTAAAGAAAGATATGCTGAGCTAATTAATTTTCTTTTGCTCAAACCAAGATGGCTAATTCTGGTAAAAAAACGGCAATACGTAATCTTGGTATAAAGGATAAACAAACAATTGCTCTATCCTCAAATCTGGTGAGCCACTCGTGGTAATGCTCAGTGTGGAAATAATAACAGTTCTCATCAGAAAGATAAGTACTTTGAGCTTGCTTTCAGTAACTGTGAGCATTATTTATGGTAGATCGTGCGAGTTCCATCATCTTAGATTGTAAAATAGAAGAAAACAATCAGTCTAGATCATCATCTTTAATGATAGATGCCAATTTGAGATACGAATGAAATTCATGCCTTTATCTTTTTATTACGACTGCTTTACAAATGTAGAATTAATATTTCCCTTATTATCATTTTTTTTAAACTTATCCATTTAAGGGGAGATCACTCAAATAAATTACTTTTATAAAGTAACTAATAGTTAATTCATCTATTTTGTTTAGTAGTCGGAAAACGTTCCGCGACTCCCATTTTGATTTTCACATTTGATAAGAACTACCTTCAGATATTTTTTATTTTCTATTGCTTAATTCTCTTTCTATCCACGCAAGTTTTTCCCATGCATAATCTGTACAAAATCTATCAATTTTGCAAAACCAGTAGCTTGAAAAGAAAGCTCCGTGACCTACAATTGCTTAGACGTCATTTGGTCTGTTAGGTAGTTGTTTCATTGGCAATCATATCAGAACCTATTATTTCATTTTGAATTATATTTTTGAAAAAAGCATGTATAAACTACATTTTGGCAAATCATTAAACAAGTCAATCGATTTTTATTTAGACCCAACCCCAATCTACCATTATACGGTTTAATTTGCTATCTACAGGACCTGCTTTCCCAACCGGAGAGCACATAAATTCACCGCGGATTATTGGTTCTGTTCGTGTTGCTTAATTTTAAAGAATTCAGTTTTATGTGTAGTGTTTTCTTTTCTTTTCGAGTTAACGTAACGAGTAGACATACAGACGGATGGACTATTGCATACCATAATAACCACATCTTCGACGGGAAAATAAAATTGTTAGAATTCAAGTGATTATTTAAACAAATTTATTAAAGAAGAGAGTTCCAATGTCCCCTGCGTTGCACATATTTTATCTGTCGAAGGGCAATATTGATTTTTTTTTTCATGTTTGTTCTTTAAAACTCTTATCAATATCTTAAAGAAATTGTAGGCTTGAAAGCGCTTATAGTGCAATTTTCTATATAAACAATATTTTCAAGGGCATTATTCTTTTAAATATAGCTGATCTGCACTGATTTTCGATTTTATCCGAAACATTGGTGATATAAACCTTTGAAACCAATTAACGGTATGTATATATGTCCCCTACAATGCGTCGCGCGGGAAAAAAATCAGAACCAATAAAAAAGAACCTTTGTGAGCAGGCTCACATACCCGACATTTTCACTGGGCAAACAAAATATCACCCGATTCATAAGTTCAAAGACACATAATTCTTACAAAAGTCAACTGATAAAAGTTTGTTGTTGATATGCACATCTACATAATTATTATGTCCTCTTTTGTTGTGTGGTTTCAGAGGAGCTGCGCTTACAAACTGTTGCAGTAGTTTAATTAGGTCAAAATTATAAGTTCAAAAGGGCATAACTCCTAGAAGAAAACACATCGAATCATATTTTTTGTCGATATGCACATCTACATAGTACGTCCTAATTGTCTACAAAGTTTCGTTAATTCTGTTGTGTGGTTTCAGAGGAGTTTCGATGACAAACAGGACTGAAAGGTAAAAACATTATACTCTACGCAACAAAGTTGCGTGGGTTAAAAGGTGTTTTGAATGTAAACAATGATTTGTTCTCAACTACTTCGACTTGTCTCTCAATATTTTGAGAATTCTAAGTGATAGGGCAATTTTTCACCATGTTTCGTCAAGTTGCTTTTGTTTAGACATGTCATCTCGTCCTGATTATTCATGAAATATTTGCCGCTGGACGTTATGATAACAAACAATAAAAGAATTGATAAGTATTAACAGCGGAGAAATATATGCAAATGAAATAGGGTTTTTTTTTAATCTGAAATTGTATCAAAAATTAAACTAGAACATAAACTTAACGGAATGAATATGGTAATGATACCTATTGTTTTCGCAATATGAAAAATTTGATTGCAATGAAACATTACAGTATTACATCCGAAAGAAATTTCCTTAAAAAGAATTTGTTCTCTATTTCTTAGTGTTATTTGTTTGCATCATTTTATTACATTGTTGTAAGTGTATTGTGCATCAATCCAGGTTGGCATCACCTGTTAAAGTCTTGTCACTTTACTTTACAGCGATAATTAACCTAACTAGCAGTGTAATGATGCGTTACAGCTCCAGGATTTGCTTTATACTAATAATACTTGTAAGGATAATGGCCTATCGACGTCCCCTCCTCAAAATGTTATCTTCATCGTTTGTTTATCGTGACGATTTTATTACCCATTTTTCTTTTTTTTAGTAAATCTTAAATATTTCTGTATAATAACTGTAAACCACCGTCAGGTAAATTTTTAATATTTCAAAAGAACATTTAGAACACACAAAATTAAAACAATGTCACACATGATCATTCAATACAATTTGTTATATAATTCATTCTTAATTTTTACAGTTTAATAATATGTATTACATTTCATTATTAATATCTACTGTTATTTAATATTGGTCATATATGCTTAACTCTTGCAGATCTAATTGTTGTCCCTTTGTAATTATATTACAGCTTAGAAACATTTTCTATGGACGACACTTGGTCCAGCTTCGTCGTACTCTTCTTTGCTGATCCACATCTGCTGGAAAGTCGAGAGTGAAGCTAAGATCGATCCTCCTATCCATACGGAATACTTTCTCTCAGGAGGTGCAATGATTTTAATTTTCATGGTGCTTGGTGCCAAAGAGGTGATTTCTTTCTGCATTCTGTCGGCAATGCCGGGATACATCGTGGACCCTCCTGACAGAACGGTGTTGGCATAAAGATCTTTTCTAATATCTACGTCACATTTCATTATAGAGTTGTACGTAGTTTCATGAATTCCGACAGACTCCATTCCCAAAAAGGATGGTTGAAGCACCGACTCCGGACATCTGAATCTTTCATTTCCTATTGTAATAACTTGTCCATCTGGAAGTTCATAGCTCTTTTCTAGCGACGACGATGACGCCGCGGTGGACATTTCTTGTTCGAAATCTAAAGCCACATAACAAAGCTTTTCCTTTATATCTCTTACAATTTCTCTTTCAGCGGTAGTTGTAAATGAGTATCCCCTCTCTGTTAAGATCTTCATTAGATAATCGGTTAAATCTCGCCCAGCTAAATCTAAACGGAGGATAGCATGAGGAAGTGCATAACCTTCATAAATTGGAACCGTATGTGTGACACCATCGCCAGAGTCTAACACTATCCCTGTGGTTCTTCCAGACGCGTATAAAGACAGAACGGCTTGGATGCCTACATAAGTGGCAGGCGAGTTAAAAGTCTCAAACATGATTTGCGTCATCTTTTCTCTGTTGGCTTTTGGATTGAGCGGAGCTTCTGTGAGCAATGTTGGGTGTTCCTCCGGTGCTACTCTCAGTTCATTGTAGTACGTGTGGTGCCAGATCTTCTCCATATCATCCCAGTTTGTGACGATACCATGTTCAATTGGATATTTCAAAGTGAGGATGCCCCTTTTACTTTGTGCTTCATCTCCAACATAGCAATCTTTCTGGCCCATTCCGACCATAACTCCCTGAAAGAATATGACGAAACGGATTACAAAAATGTTAAATACTACCTATATAAAAATAAGAAGATTTGGTATGATTGTCAATGTTAAAGACAACTCTCCACCAGAAACCAAATGACGTAAAAATAAGAAACTATATGTCACCGTACTGCTTCAACAATGGGCAAGACCCTTATTGCAAAACAAGCTATAAAAAGCCCAAAAATGACAAATGAAAAACAATTTAAACGAGAAAACCAACGGTTTGATTATTGTTCAAAACAATTAACGAAAAACAAATATGTCGCGGCAACAAACTGAATTATAGGCTCCTGACTTGTGTCGGACACATACAGAATGTGGCGGGGATTAAATTTTTTCGGGCTCCCAATCCTCTCCCTTAGCTGGGACAGTGGTGTAACAGCACAACATAAACTATCAAAATCAGTTGGAAATGGCTTAAATCATCAGAACGATATATAGCACAAAAACAACTAATAAGAAGACACAAAGTATAGATCTAAGAGTACTTGCAGCAAAAACAACTATTGAAAATCACGTCTTTAAGACTAAAATATCAAATAGTTCACATCCAACACATCCAATGGATTTCGGTCATAGAAAACGTAATCGTATGTGCCATGCCAAAAAATTAAAGGTATCGGCAAAATGTGGGACCGTAATTGTTCATCTCATAGGTGTATAGCAATAATATTGAAGTTTTGTTTTAATCTATTGATAGCAAAATCAATATTCAAAGGCCTACTTTACAGTGTTAAATTGGTAGCCTTTTAAAAAGTTTATTTAAAGGATAGATACGTTTACCTGGATCGTATCTAAATTTACGGACTCGATAAACAACATCACCGTAAAATTAGGTTGTGCCTTGAATTGGATGGCACCACAGGAACATCACCGTCCAAAAAAAGAAAATTAACAATAGGGAACGACAAATCGACTTTTTGTCTTTAATTTTTGTGTAGTTTCCCGTCTAAATTTGGGAAAGGACAGTTATTGCTGTTTATGTTGATTTAATACATAAAGTAAAATCCTTTGGCTTTGTGTAAATTTCGGCGGTATTACGGTAAGTGTTGTTGCGTTTATCAATTAAATGGAATTTAAATGGTTCTTCACTGAGTTTGACCGTAAACTGTGATTCATAACAATACAGGAACAAGTCTACCATTAAAGGGGCTTAGTTGGTGCCTATATGAATACCTACAGTAAATTCTAGCGTGTTTTTTTTTTTAAATTAAGAACCCTTTCCCCATTTGCTATCAGCAGACAGGACCTAATTATCCATACCAGAGCACCTAATTCACCGCGAATCATAATGTGTGGTGTGTTCATGTCGCTAGGTCTCAAAAGACAGTAGTTTTATGTGTTTTGTAGTAGGATTGTTTTGTTTTGTCATGTCAGATATTGTCTGTTTTTCTTTTGACTGTGAATGAGACAACTATCTATCAGAAACCATTGAATGACGTAGATGACTATACACCTTATCGCTATTTGTCCGCCATTACTGGATATCACACAGGTTCCCGTAAAATTTTGACGTCATAATACAAAATATCTGACGTCACAATGGAAAAGTGATTGTTGTATGACGCCAAAGTTCAAGCGGCCGGGTCAGCCGGGAATAGCGATAAGGTGTATAATGTCACCGCACGACCTTCAACAACGAGAAAAACCCATACCTATAGCAAGCTTTAAATGTAAAACAATTGAAACGAGAAAACCAAGACTACTTAGGAGTGATTATACAGAATATATTTAAAGTGTACAGATTGAGATTTGTTTGATAAAGTTTCACAGTTTATCTGACCTTGACCTTATCTGCGAGGTCATGAATAAACTATGTTCGGTGTATAGAATGGTCATATTAAAGTTGTTCCTGGTCCGGAACACAATTAATGTCATTTGATTTTTGTTGTCTTACAAATATTATCCCTAGTGTGGACAGTGTATTACTTGCAAATTTTACAAAAACCATACAAATTTATTTCTTCATGTTTTATGTATCAAATAGTAAGTAGGGGTTGGGACTATTATTCTTTCTTGGTATGTCACAGGTAGGGGGGATGAAATTACAATGTAAATAAAATTGGGTATAGAGTTTTAAGGTAAAGTAGAGGTTTGGTCTAGTTAGAAAGGGTAAAAAATGAGTATGTCTGAAGCTGTCAAACTTCAAGATCCCCTTCACATTTAAATTGTCCATATTTTGAGTTAGAGGCAATAGAGCTAATGAAGTTTTCTGTAATTCTGATATAATTTATCACAAAAGTAGTTCCCTAGTCAGTCACTGTAAAATCTTATTGAGAAAGTGGAAGTGCGATTTTTTCAATTTGAATTTATTGTTCAGAAGATTCAAGAAGTGCATTACAAATTAAATGTTCTCGTGTCATCCGTTTGGCAAAATTCCTGGCCGTGACTTGATTATCAATTCAATTCAATTCTTTATTTACACTCGGACACAAAATATGTGTTACATGACGACAAATTACAAATCAAATACAATAAATGACAGAATAGACAGGAAACTAATAACAAAATTATACTATCTAGAGTACATAGTCACTGGTCAATATATGTCAGGAAGGGCGGATGATGAGAGTCGCCGCTACAGATACTTATAATAAAATTATTATTTGGACGACTCATTTTATGCAGAAAATGGCCCACAATTAAAACCACTCCTTTAGTCTTTGTGGTTTGGTGACTATTATATCTTCTGTGACCCAGTTGGTGATAGTTTTGGTGTCCCATTTTTCCTGCGACATTCATAGTTCATTGATCAATTAGGTTAAGTTTTTTGTGATGAAATAAGTTTAAGTTTTTTTTTTTATACTGGTAGTAAGACTTTGATGTGAAATTCTCAATGTGAATCCTGCCATATCAAGTATAGCAGTCGAGACATTTCGGCGTGTGCAATCTTGTATAGATTTAGTCCAATTATTTTTTGAAAAAATAGTGTTATGTTGCTGTTTAACTATTTTTGTGTGTTTTTATTCGCGTCTTATTAGTATTAGTATATGGGGAATCAACATTTGATTGGTTGAGACTATCCCACGTGACATTGAACAAAACTTCATATTCCCCTCTTATCATCAGGACTACCTCGTGCGACGTTACGCGCGGTTAATGTACTATAGCTATTTTCCTAATGCTTGTAGTTTAAAGGTTTAGTTTGGCTTGTTTGCTTTGTTTGTATTAATGTTTGCTCAAGCATTGTAATTAAATTGACATCTGCAATCAATAGATAGGCGGGGCTTCAGCTTGTATATATTATACTTAAATGTTATTGGATGTTACGTATAATGCAGAGTATAATGTATACAAACTGAAGCCCCGCCTATCTATTGATTGCAGATGTCAATCTTAATTACAATGCTTGAGCAAACATTAATACAAACAAAGCAAGAAAGCCAAACCAAACCTTTAAACTACAAGCATTAGGAAAAGAAAAATAGCTCTAATAAATATCATAAAGAAAACAAGGTTTCATATAACGAATAAATATAAAATGCATTTCTTTAGTTAAAAAAAGTAGGGTCAATTTCCCCTGAAATTATTTCAAACATAACCCATTTTCGAAATATTCTTAAATCTTAACTTAAACTTACAGTTTCAACACATCATATGTATACTCTTTCTAGTTGCAACATGATGACTTTTTTCTGAATATAGAGCCCAATTATAAAGGCCTAAAGATGTCTCAAACCTGCAATTTTGAACGAGTTTCGCAAATTTCGAGTATATGGGAAAACCGATGACGCGAGAACAATAGAAAAGTGACTCTTCTGATTCAAAAGGCGACAATTTATTATTATCGCTGATTACCATATTGATTAAAGGTTGTTTCTAAACCATATGATAATCGTAAATTTTAAAAACTTGAGCTGTTTTATTGGAGAGGAATTTGTATAAGTGACTTGTCACTTGTTTTCCAATCCATGTATTATTGTTGTAATGGTGGTCACTTTGTTTACTTGTTTATTCTATTTATTTGGGGAAATTGGTTACTGCTAGTATTATTTATAGTTCCGCAACTCTTTCCCCTGAGACCGGCCATGTAATTATTCTTGTCGGGACTTCCGGCCCGGCCGGGCTCGTTGTCCCTAGGAACTATAAGTATGACGTCACTCATCGGGTTTAGGGCAGTCTACACTTAGGATTTGAAATGAGCAGACGCTCATACCGTTTGGCTTGCAAATAGGAAACTTTACAAAGACAAGTAGACTAGCCACCACCGTATATTTTATTATTCTCGTATGTAACTTATATTCAACCATAACGTATGTCTCTTAATAAACATCTTGTTTATATTTAGGTGGTTTTATAGTTGTCCAATATCCCAGAACTTGGGTAGACAACGGGAAAACGAAGCCAGTGGAAACACCATTCCCGTTACATTGGGGGCTCGTCCGAGGGATATTTTAGGACAATAATTAAAACAAACGTATTGTTTGTACATTATATCTGCAATATATGGCTGGAATAAAAGGGATTTTTGTATCCCTAGGAGTCAAAATCTAACAGTTTATTGTTCGTCTTCTTATCATTTCTGCTGTTTGTGCCGGTCCGACAATGACCAGACTGTACTGCATTCAATATTGTTTTGTACAATAAGATAAGTAAAGGTGACTTACCTTCAGAAATTGAAATTAGAAATCCAGGAGAAAAATTCCAAACTGGAGCACAAGGTGAATATTTTGTTCACGTTCCAGAGGGAAAATGCAGTTCTTGCATAAAAGGAAAACAGACACACCATGTTTGTACTAATTTACACAACAGCAAAATTAAATATTTAACTGCATTTTATCGCAGGATAAAGCTTATTTAAATGGCTTTTCAATTTTCATGAAGTTGGCGATTCATCATGCCATGTTTACAAAATGATAATTTCGACGTCAAAACACATGACACCATAAGGAATGTGTGTATGGAGGTACCAATGGGGAACACTCATTGTCGTTCTAATTACGAAAAAAAACTTTTATTTCTTAGTTCCGTTTAATTGATACGTTTTTATATTTATAGTCACAATTGGATTTGGAAAATCAAATAAATTGTTTGATTATACTTGAAATTGTTTTGGATTAAAAAGTACATTTTGTACATGCATTTCTGTCAGTTTTGTCTGCATCTATGTCTTGTCAGTGTGGATGTAATAGCAATTATTTAGCTTTCTTGCATGGAAAAGAGGGAATTAACAATACTCAAAACTTCAAAGTTATATCGTAAGTAATAGGCTATATCGTGCCGTTATTGATTAAATACTGGAAATTTGTCCGGTTTATATTAATCCCGAAAAGAATTAAAAGTACAGTTTTGTACTAGAATATTGTTTTATATAACGTCATCATGATGTTCATTTTTACTTTGGTCTTTTGGAAATAAACTGAATTAATTTCAGTTTGGTGGGGTTGTTACGTGGAGGGAAAATGATACTGAATCTTTTCAGTAGTTAAGCAATGCATATGAAGGAATTGTGGATGTAGTCAGAATTTGGATTAAAATGACATTTTTGTCATACAGCTGGAATAGGGTTGTCTTGTACGAGTTGTGCTGGAATATTGCTAAATAGAAGAAAGTACACTCAGTATTTTAGCTGTGGGAAGCTGCTTTCGGTGGTGCATACAGGCAAATTTGGAAATACCTTATGTGCTAGAGAATGGCACTAGGATGGGTATGGACTATTGGTTAGTCTTGTTGCGTATGTATTTTTACTACCTAATTATTGGTTCACCATGGGTATGCTGTCTGCATGGTTAAGGATATTGTTTGGGGATTACTGGAATACAAGGAATGATTTATTACGATACAGTCCAATTGTTTTATATGACTTTCTAATTTTTGAAATATTTGATAAACAATCAGTTTGTATGGATTTCAGTATAGAAATGTGTGTTTTATATGTTTATAGTAATACCATGGGCTATATACTTTCAGTGACGTATAAAATTAAATATTGGGGCACCCGATTAAGTGGTGCAGTGCTCGTGTATTTTAGACTTATAGACTCTTGGTAAGTCAGGATTTTATAAGAAGAATGTGCTCCTTAAATTATTCCAGTGTCTGACAGAATATGGGAGATAAAACTGAAATTGTTTCAGTGCGTTGATAGCTGGCCACAATGAGGGAACATTGAAATTTATATTGGCCTTTTTGCCGATAACTTTGAACGTAACTAAACCACATGGAATAAAATGTTGGGGAACACTTACTTGGACTACTTTACAGATTTGGAAAATCTACTGGACGACTTTTACCATATTTACCTTCCTGGAACCTTGGACAAGATGTGTACCTGGATGCTCCGCTCGAACTTTGAAATTGGATTCCTTACGCCGTGATGATGTCTCGTGATGTATTTGTGACTTTTGAACATTTAGTTAAAGACCGTTGAATATCTTGAACTATTTTTCAAATTATTTATTGACATTAACAGTAAATTGATTAATTGGTTGATATCAATATATGTGCCTGTATTCAAATTTTGGTAAGTATAACTCACCGATCTTAGGACTAATGTGTGGGCACATTATGTCTTAAGAGAAGGGAGTGTAATGGTGGTCACTTTGTTTACTTGTTTATTCTATTTATTTGGGGAAATTGGTTAAAGCTAGTATTATTTATAGTTCCGTAACTCTTTCTCCCGAGACCGGCCATGTAATTATTCTTGTCGGGACGTCCTGCTTCATGCACGTGACTGACATCCGGCCCGGCCGGGCTCGTTGTCCCTAGGAACTATAAGTATGACGTCACTCATCGGGTTCAGGGCAGTCTACACTTAGGATTTTTTTTTTTATTAATATCTTTTAATATATCATCAAAGACATTTTAAACTTTTATTTTATTCACTTTAACGAACTAATTTTATTTTAAAATTATATTTTTCATATCGTAAATATAAAAATATCCGCTTTTTCGGTTAAGTATTTAAAATTTTAATCTCATTCGATAAGTGGAGTGCTCCGATAAAACGGAGGAATATACCAGAACAGAACAGAACATACCGTTTGGCTTGCAAATAGGGAACTTTACAATGACAAGTAGACTAGCCACCACCGTATATTTTATTATTCTCGTATGTAACTTATATTTAACCATAACGTATGTCTCTTAATAAACATCTTGTTTATATTTACGTGGTTTTATAGTTGGCCAATATCCCAGAACTTGGGTAGACAACGGGAAAACGAAGCCAGTGGAAACTCCACTGCCGTTACATTGTATTGATGTACGTATTTATTTATTTGTTTTTGAATAAAATATTGTTTACACTAACTGTTTAATTATGATATTTGAATATACATACAAATTAGGAGATAACTGTATTGTATTTTAAGCTCCGACGGCATCAATTGGTGATTTGATGGTCGCAAATTAAGTTTACCGGCGACGCGTTAGCGGAACCGTCGGTGCTTAAAATACAATATTGTTATCTCTATTCTAATGAAACTGACAGAAAACAACGTCAAATCATACATTTAAAATCTGTCATACGTCGTCTGCGCTTGCGCGTACGTTTTCATAGCATCAATGGTGAATTGATGCCATGAAAATTGGTGACGTTATCCAATCAAAATGAACGTAACAAACGATGTGTATTTGTATGTATATTCCCAATTAGTGCTATGGAAACGTACTTGCAAGCGCAGACGAAGTAGGACAGATTTTAAATGTATGATTTGACGTTGTTTTCCGTCAGTTTCATTAGAATGGAGATAACAATATTGTATTTTAAGCTCCGACGGCATCAATTGGTGATTTGATGCCGTCGGAGGTTAAAATACAATACAGTTATCTCCTAAATGTCTTTATTTTAATTATTTATAGAGCTTATTGCTACACTGAAAATAATGAGTGAAATTTAAAAATCTTTGTTGCATATTGTTATTTTCCCCCTTAACTTCTTCAATCTAGCTACATACATATACGGATAATTGATATATTCCAATGATGTACACAGCCAGTAGAAAATACATCAACTGTCAAGATGAAGAACAGGAATAAAAGCCCTGTCCATTGATAATTTTCTATGTTTTCTATGTATTGTGTGCGATTTTGTCCCATGTACATTTACTCCATATCCTTTCATTTTCTATTGAAGTTGGTACCCGAAGAATTTAATCGCATAGCAACATTTTAAACCAATCTTAAACAAAACTTCTATGTTCTGATTTACTCATCGTTTGCTATATGAAGAAGGAAATGATAACAGTGCATGGTAATGTTGGTTTTTTTTCAATCTATTTTTGTTTGTATCAATATTTACCAGAACGCTTTCTTGTGAATTTATAATTATTTATTAATACTAAGCTTCCATTTGAAAACGAGACAAACATTGAAAAGATAAAGTTGTCTACAATATATACAATAACCCGTTTTGGTTAAGTATAATGTTCTTGGATGCAAAAATATCTTATCTATAATATGGATCATTTAGATTTTATAGATGCATCGAAAATTGTTGTAAAATCCGAAAAGTTGTTCATTCATTATTATTATTCATATTTCACTAGCAAGTAGATTTAAATCAGTTTTTTTTTTCGGATTCACCACATGAATGAAATAAATTTTCGTCCTGAACATGCATGAAATATTTGCCACTGGACGTTAAGCAACCAACAATCAATCAATCATGAAACAAATTCAGAGGAAATTAACCCTAGTCTTTAATTGAACAATTGATGTGACGAGGCAGTGCGTGAATAAATCAATATCGTACTATTAAAGTTTATTTAACTAGACATAGCTGCATACAATATCCTTGGTGTCTCCTGCTGATGAACAAACTATATATCTTAACCTTATAAATCTAAAATGATAATTGTGCTGATGTGAACACGAGGTGCACTGCTGGACATAGAAATAATAAAGGTTAAAAAAGGTTAATGACTAACATGAGTACTTATAATGAATTTTTATTATTAATGTTATTTTCATGTCTTATTATAATATCTGTCACATTATATGCTGTACAATGTCTCATGTCTCATAGCATAGAAGACGAAAACATGTAATACTATCATGCCCTTTATATGCAGATTTGCGCTTTTGTCTATATAGCGAAGCTATGAAATATAATGTAGATTTTAATGATTTGTCTGATGATGATAAATTTGTTTATTTATTTAAAACATTAATTGTTATGATATGGTTCCCAAAACCTGCTTTGATATTTTAAGTAGAAGAAATACCTTTTATATTCTTAAAATGAAATTATTTTAAAAATCGTATGTATTTTAACTAGTTTTATATAGAAATTGTTTTACAGTCTCTCATAATTCTTAATAGAATGGTACTTGTATTTTATATTTGCGTATTGTCTGTTTTATATTGTGTATATACTCTGTATGTACTGTATATTTATGTATTGCAAGTAGTGAGACTTTAATAAAATATTGAATCTGAATCTATTTGTCGCTTATATTGTCATATCTAATTATAATTGTTAATTGTAAACGCCCCTGTGGAACCCTGATTAGAATAATAAACTATTTGATTTTGATATTTGTTATTTGATTTGATTTACAATGATAAATCAACTTTTGAATTTCAATGATAAATCAACTTTTGAATTTCAATGATAAATCAACTTTTGAATTTCAATGATAAATCAACTTTTGAATTTCGATGATAAATCAACTTTTGAATTTCAATGATAAATCAACTTTTGAATTTCAATGATAAATCAACTTTTGAATTTCAATGATAAATCAACTTTTGAATTTCATCATGTTTTTCTGCGTTAGGTCTTTTTGGATTGTTGCTTTTAGAAATTTCCTAATAAGCACTCAATCTTAATGTATTTATGACATTTATAGCTTTAAGTTTACAATCGAAGCATGTTCATTAAGACCACATTGGTTACCTCAATCAGACACTGCATGAAAATGATGCTTGATCAATTTGATGTAGTCCATCCCTGGCTTCGTTACCTTATTTTCTGACATCAGAAAATAGCGAAACTGAAAATAAGTCCCTGAAGTCAGAGCTGGACTACATCTTAATGGCAATGAGCAGGGGTTCACACTGAATAATGATAGTATAGCAAACTGTATATGGGCAGACCAAAAATTTAAGGATGAGAGGCAAAAATTTGGAATCTGTGCGTCCTGAAAGTCTCGGCTGTTTTATAGATTTTGCTTGAAAAAACATGGTTACCGTTTTGCTTTGATTATGTCAGCCTTCACGATAAACTTTCGAGTCCACAAGCCCAGGGCTCAATTTTATGAAAACTTTAGTTGGTTTCTGTTGGCTTGTAGAGAAGAATTTTACAAGCCCCGAGCAATTTTACAAGCCATGGCCGTAGGACTTGTGGTTAAGCGTAAACTAAAGACTGTCATGTAGTTCTTGTATGACTAATATGCTTTATGATGATTTGAAAGCTCAATAGAGTTTATGTTTTCTGTATGCTAGAACTTAGCTAGTTAGTCTATAAATAAAGCTATGACTGAAATCGAAATCTGATTAACTTGCTTAAGTAGTCAAAATTCCTACGAAGGTCACAGCAACCTTTAATACATTATCATTCTATCTCGGGCAATATTAATTATATTTTTAGCTCTATTTAGGCCAGAATATTCAATTTTTTAAACACCCCCTTTCTAGAAATTCATGGGATGCAAGCAAGTCTAAAAAGGTCTTTGACTTTGGTAATTCTAGATCGTAGTAACGAAGTATAAAAGGCTAAAAGAAATTAAAATTACATTATTAAGAAAAATCTGTCTCTAAAGTCGAGCGTATCTTATAACCAGTTGAATTTGGTTGATTTATGAAGGGAGTTGAGCACGTTGAGACGTTGCCCTTCAGCATGGCGACAAAGGGGAATAACTCTAGGTCAAATACGGTAATGGAAGCTGATAATATTCATTGTTTTTACAAATGACAATCAAAATATGTTCTTTTATGAGATAAACTGGTGTGTTTTGGGGTTTTTTTTACTTTTGATGACATCAAGTCAACTTACTCGTGTTTTTGGCAAGCAATTTACTTTTTATGATTGTTCAGTTCGAGTTTTGAAAATACTTGTAAGGTCTCAAATGCAAACCTGGTGACGAGGACGTCCAACAATTGATGGAAAAACTGCTCGTGGTGCATCATCTCCGGCAAATCCAGCTTTGCACATCCCAGATCCATTGTCAATCACGATTGCTGCAACGTCTTCGTCCATGATGTATGATTTGTTCCTTCCCGCGTGGCAACTTTTTGATGAATTTAAAAACGCTCTGTAATGTTACCAAATATGGTCACAACTAAAATTCTGCAATTTCATTGGACAACATAAAAATCTTTTCCAGGAAACTGGGGCTCTATATGGAAAAGTTTCACTTTTGCATATGTAAAATTTAAACCATCTTTTGTAATCTATCCCTATTGGAATAAAAAGAAAAATTGAATATGTTTTAGATTCTTAGTATTTCATATTTACTAAAATTTCATTAACCTGCAATAATTTTCAACCTTTAGACAATCTTTCGAAGTTTACATGGCTATTTACACATGAAAATTTAGATATATTAATCTAATTAAGAACCCATAAAGGGCATCATTTTACAACAATATTATGCACAATATGATTGGAAAAAAGCAAAACAGAAACCTAATACCATACTATAACGTTATGGACAGGATCAGAGCCTAACACAACATGTGTCTTACATAACTATTACATCAAATCTCATAATAATAAAATATTATTT
Source organism: Mytilus coruscus (assembly GCA_017311375.1). Taxonomy (NCBI): domain Eukaryota; kingdom Metazoa; phylum Mollusca; class Bivalvia; order Mytilida; family Mytilidae; genus Mytilus; species Mytilus coruscus. The sequence continues at coordinate 34,727,115 of CM029602.1, forward strand.
CATATATTTTGTTTACATCTGGATCTTATTTCTAAACCTTTAATAATGTAATTTCCTAGGCACATGAGAGTTGGTAAATGCTCATTTGTGAACAGCCAGAAATATTTTTTATCCTTAGGTAGTTCTTTAGAATTAGTACAAAAAGTGTTTACTTTATCAAATAATAATTTCCTCTGTTCATTATATAAAGGACAGTTTACTGTAAAATGGGTCTCATCTTCAGTAGAATTTGATCCATGTGATAAGCAGTGATGACATAGACGCTGAGTTCTCTCTATGTATTTTTTACTATATCTATCTTTCTCAATTCTAAGATCATGAGCACTTATTCTCATTTTACATATAGCTCTTCTTATAATAGATTGAAATAATTTTCTAATTTACTATTACCTTGTGATAAGGTATCAGATCTTTGACCACCCAAAATGTTTTAAAACTGTTACAAATTTAATGAATTTATTGAGCTTTGTATTCAAATTTTGTATATCAAGTGATTGAAGTACATATCTCATAGATGAATACCAACAATTAATGTTTCCTGCATCTAAAATTTTATTACAAACATAAGCATCATAATGTAACCCTTCGAAATAAACACGATCTATACACAACGCATTTACTCTACTTTACACAACATTTTATGGTGCCGTGACTGACGGGAAATTGGTTCAACAATGGAAACGAAGTTAAAGGCAATACGTGCCGGCAACAGAGCAGCAGTGACGAAGCTATGGACCAAATTCGAGGAGCTGAAGGAGAATCCAGACAACGTTGAAGTGGAGGAAGTCAAAGCCATAGAGGATGCCGTAACCCAGAAAAGATTTAAACGAGAAGATGATAGAAGTCCTACACGAGGATCACATTGAAGACGAAAGTACAGACTCGGATGAGTATATGTTTAATTTAGACAGTAAACTTAGGCAAATACAAAAACTTACGCAAACAATCAATTCTTCAAACAATACTTCAGATTTAAAAGAAAAGTCAACAATGAACGCTAACGCTGAATGCTATATACCTAGATCAAACACTTGTAATACAAACACATCAGCCATTTACTCGCTAAACACTAGAGAAAGAATTCCATCGGAGGAAAATCCTACCGGAAATCAATCACGCAACTTTCCGGGCCAGAATTTACAAACATACAATAATCAAGAAGAATGTTCTTACATACAACCACCAGCCCAACCACCAAATATATTTAGTAATAACCATAGATTACCTAAATTAGATTTGCCACATTTTGACGGGGATGTTTTACAGTGGAGCACATTTTGGGACTCATACGAATCTACAATACATTATAATAGTAGCCTAACACCAATACAGAAATTTAGTTATCTCAAAGCCCAGCTTATAGGAAGCGCCGCCCAAACCATAGCAGGATTTGCGCTACAAACGCCAATTATGAGACAGCCGTATGTTTACTAGAGAGAGATTTGGACACCCACAAAAATAATAAACGCATACATGAAAGCTTTAATGGATCTTCCTCACCATCAAATGATTTGAACAGCTTAAGGATGTATGGGGACTACTTAGAAACGTACGTAAGAGGTCTTGAATGTTTAGGTCAAACACAAGAAATGTATGGCGCGCTACTAGTACTTATAATTATAAGTAAACTACCAGCAGAAACGAGAAAAGTATTGCCCGTGAATATGATAGCGATAGCGATCATATAAACCTTAGCAATTTAAGAAAAGCCGTTACGAAAGAAGTAAAAATTCTTGAAGGGACAATTTACAGACCGTGACAGATTACATGCTACCGCAACATTTCTGACCGAAGCTCGTAATAACACACAGCGAAATTTCAATACAAACAATGCACGTTACAGTGACAAAAAACGTCCATGCATCTACTGCACTGGTGTACATTTTCCGGGAGATTGCACGATAATTTCTGACGTTAATGCAAGATTGAACATCGTAAAACAAAAGAAAAATGTTTTAACTGTCTAGGAAACCACGGTGTTTCCGAGTGTAAATCGCGTAACCGATGCAAGAAATGCAACAAGAAACATCACACTAGTATTTGCGGGGGACAAGCTACAGATGGAAAAGGACAGGACAACAAGGAGAAATCAGCCGTCGTTAGCTTGATAAAACAGAAGAACCAGAAACCGCAGTTATGTATACTTCACAACAACACACGAGCGTTTTATTGAAAACAGCTATAGCACCAGTTTCATACGGGAAACAGACCACGGAAGCTAGAATTTTATTTGACGAAGGAGCCCAACGTTCATTTATCACCCAGAGCATAGCCGAAAAATTACAGATAAATCCAACCGGAAGGGACACAATTGAACTGTCAGCTTTTGGAGACACGGAGAAGAATATACGCCATTTGAATACAGCAACCGTTCAACTACAAACTGACAAAGGTGAGGTTGTAAACATTAATGCATTGATAGTTCCAGATATTGCAGTCCCACTTCAAAATCAGATGAAATATTTAACACGCAATTTGCCATACTTGAAAGATTTAAAGCTCGCACATCCTGTAAATAACGCCGATAGCTTTGAAATTTCACTCTTGATAGGAGCAGACTATTACTGGGATATAGTTCAAGATCACGTGATTAGAGGAATGGACCTACAGCCGTAGCATCAAAGATTGGTTATTTGTTATCTGCACCCGTAATAAGAAACGGAAAGAAATCCGTTACTTCATCCGTTCTTTTGAATGTTACTTCACACCATGCAGAGGAAAGCGACATCGAGAAGTTCTGGAATCTAGAATCGCTAGGAATACGTTTACCACAACAGGACGATGAGGAGAGTTTTGTAAAGACTTATCAACAAGATTCTATAAAATTTGAAAACGAACGTTATTCTGCCAAGTTGCCATGGAAACTGGATCATCCGGACTTACCTTCAAACATCATGATCGCTAAAGCAAGGACCGAAAGCACAATTAGAAGACTAAGTCGTGAACCACATTTATTAAGAAAATATTCAGAAATTATTGAAGAACAAATGAAGAGAGGGTTCATAGAGAAAGTAGACGAGAAAAACGACAATGGTAAAAGCACTCACTATATACCACATCATGCCGTAAAAAAGGATTCGACGACAACACCAATTCGTATAGTGTACGACTGTAGCTGTAAAAAATCACCACATCACGCAAGTTTGAATGACTGCTTAATGTCAACCCCGCCCCACTTGAACGACTTGACAAAATATCAATGGGATTTAGAACCAAAAAGTACGCAATTAGTACGGATATTGAAAAGGCTTTCCTACATATTGACTTAGATGAGAAAGATCGAGATTTTACACGCTTTTTCTGGTTGAGCGACACAGATAATCCCAGCAGTACTCTTACAACATATCGATTTAAATCCATTTTGTTTGGTGCAACAAGTTCACCGTTTATCCTAAACGCAACACTGCTTAAACACTTGGATGCATGCAACACAAATATATCAGCAATGATTAAGAATGACCTTTACGTAGATAATATTTTGTCGAGTTTGGAAAATGAAGATGACGCCGCAAATTATTTTGTACAAGCTAGATCATTGATGTCGGAGGCTGGATTTAACCTTCGTTCTTGGAGTTCAAATTGCTCAAAACTTACAGATTTAGCAAAACAACATAACGTATTTGAAAAAGAAACTTTAGTCAAAATACTTGGACTGAAATGGAATACAGATAAAGATACGATCACCTTTCAAAAAGTCGACTTATTTGATATTGAACTACCAAATATTACGAAACGTGAAATTCTTAAACAGTCGTCACGTATTTACGATCCGCTAGGATTACTTAGCCCTGTATCGGTAAGAGCAAAAATTATGATGCAGAAATTGTGGGAACAGAAGTACGAATGGGATGAGCCACTGCCATTAGAAATACAGACAACATGGAAAGATTTAGCCAAGGATTTGGAGAAAGCGACTTATATAGAATTGAAAAGACCGTACTTTACCAATTTAACAAATCAGAAAACCCAACTTCACGTTTTTGTAGACGCTAGTACAACTGCATATGGAGCAACTGTTTACATATGTAACCATCATGAGTCATCCTTAGTTATTGCAAAAAATAGAGTAGCACCGCTTAAACAACTGACACTACCACAGCTGGAATTAATGGCCGCATTGATTGGAGCACGACTAGCCGATCACGTTAAATCAGCTTTACATATAGAAGACATAACGTTTTGGTCAGACAGTCAGATAGTACTACAATGGTTATCAACTTCAAGGCAATTGAAAAAGTTCATAAGAAATAGAGTTACGGAAATACGTAAACTGACCAATACACAAGAATGGAGATATTGCCCAACGGAAGATAATCCAGCCGACCTTCTTACTAGAGGACTCAGCGTGTCACAGTTTGAAAAGAACACAATATGGTTCAACGGACCCGAATGGATTACCGATAAATCGAAATGGCCGTCGTGGAAGCCAAATGACACAACAGTGTTACTTACCAGCACAGATGTAGTAGAATCAAGTACAGCGGAAAATGAAATTGATTATCAACAAGGAATACACCAGATTATGCAAATTACTAGATATAGTACATTATCAAAACTACTACGAATAACAGCTTATGTGTTTCGATTTATACGAAACTGCCGTTCGCCAATATTACAGAGAAATAAGGCGAAATACGTTTCAAGAGAGGAATTGCAGGATGCAACAGAGTGTTGGATACTAAATTGCCAACGAACTTCATTTCAAGACGAAATGTTAAACTTAAAATTAAAGGATACTAAACCTACTGTTTTAGTAAGACAACTAAGATTGTACCTGAATACCAAAGACGCAATTTGCTGTGGTGGGAGAATTCATAACGCTGCTGTATGTGAAAATACGAAATTTCCTTATTTGTTACCTAGAAATCATCCTTTTACGAAATTAGTTGTTCTTGATATACACAAGTACATGAAACACGCAGGAGTTTTATCAACAGTGACTCAGATACGACAAACTTACTTGATACCTCGGGTTCGTCAAAACGTAAAAGGAAATTACGAAATTGCGTAATTTGCCAAAAAATCAACAGTAAACCATATACAGCACCTGATCCACCGCCACTCCCGAAAGTTCGATTATTGGAAGCGGCGCCTTTACAATTACCGGCGTCGACTTTACTGGAGCGCTGTACGTTAGAGATAAACATGATATTGAAAGCAAGGTTTTATATGTCTTTTACTTGTGCTTCAACGAGAGCCGTAAACCTGGAAGTTGTACCGGACCTATCAGAAAATCATTTTACAAGCCTTTAGAAGATTCGCTAGTCGTAAATCTAGACCACACACCATGATTTCGGATAACGCTTCGACATATTTAGCCGCCTCGAAACATTGAAGAAATTAACCCAATCACCATCGCTAAACGATACGTTGTCAACATATGGAACAAATTGGAGATTTATACCGAAAAGAGCACCGTGGTATGGTGGATGGTGGAACGCTTTATCGGAATTACAAAAACTTGTTTGAGGAAAACATTAGGTAGATCTTACGTTACCATGGATACACTTCAAACAATTGTGACAGAAATTGAAGCCATCATTAATGATAGACCATTGACCTACGTATCACCGGATATTGAGGACGAGGAGCCGTTAACTCCGTCACACTTACTGTACGGAAGAAGAATAACTTTAACACCATATCCACAACAGAATATTGAGTACATTGCCGTGAATAGTGGAAAACAAGAACTGTATAAACATTTGAATAAACAGTTGAGTTTAATGGAGCATTTTGGAACCGATGGAAATCTGAGTATATAACGACACTAAGAGAATTTCATCGCCAAACAGGAAACAATTTACAAACTATTCAAGTTGGAGATGTAGTGCAAGTCCTAGATGATAAATTACCGAAAACCGATGGAACATTTCTGTTGTTGATGAATTGATCACCGGAAACGATGGTTTTACACGAGCAGCTATAATACGAACATGTGCAGGACGTACATCACGTCCCATAGTAAAACTGTACCCGCTCGAAATCCGAACAAACATTAACAACTTAGATGACAAAATGATGATACTTCAACAGAGAAATCGATTAGAATTCTACCAAAACGAGAGGCATCTGTGCGAGCTCGAGAGAACATCAAGAAATGGACTACCAAAATTGAACTACTAGCGGACAACTATGTGTATTTGAATAGACTTCGTTAAAAGCGAAAGTTATTAATAAGTGAATTATTTGAATTTGTTTTAGAAAGACATTTAATTATTTAATTTTCAGTAATATCTATTCGTTTGACATTTAAAGTAATTGATATTTTTATATTTAAACTTTTGCCGGCCCCGAGAATGTCGGGAATTTAGCGCGGATATATACAGGTTAAGGGCATACGATACAGTTTTGATCCCGTATTTACATTTTGATAAAATTTCCATATAGACTTTTTTACCTGATTAAATCAAATATGCAATAAAAAATATACCTTCATGTGCTACTTTTTAATAAAATGAGGTCGAAATTTTGTATATTTGCTCAAAATTCGGATTTGTGGCCGTATTTTCCCTTTCAAAAGAAAGACATAACTTTTTGTTTTAAAAGATAAACACAAATAGTTTTTTGTTAAATAATTTGTAATTTCTGTATTTTATAAGTATCCTAAAAATTTATACATTTTTTATTCAGAAATAACTTATATTTATCAAATATTCATGAATGTAGAAAAAAAACATCATTTTTTGCTGTATATTTATCAAATTTAAAAAAATTGCACTATTTACGTTTTCATGAAAATTGGCACACATAATCTTCTCGCGAAATCAAACCAAATGGCATTTTAAAAAAGAGGGGTCCATGAACTCGTTTTCAAGTTAAATAAGTTTGAATGATAAAAATCAGTCGAAAACTGAATCTTTTCCCGATAAGTCATAGTTTGACGTCGCGAAAATAACAATTTACGTTAGCAACGTCATTACCTCCTCTGTAACTGTATCGTATGCCCTTAACGTTGCTACCTGACACTTTGTATATTATGACGTTACATATATAGCAATGGTTAGACGTTAAATAAACACGATCTATACACAACGCATTTACTCTACTTTACACAACAGGGTGTTCCAACTATATGTCCCCATTCAAATGCATTGATCGTCAAGAAAAAGGGGTTCCAACCCCGGAACCCCTCTGGATCCGCCACTGGGCCTTATATTATAACAGTCATTGTAAATCTGTGTTGTTTTCTTTATGTTCCTCAATTGATGTATTTAGGAATAACAGTACTGTAGTTGAAGAGTTGCCACCGTCAATTGTAGATTTGACGGTCGCAAATGCAGTTTTACTGGCGACGCGTAGCGGAGACAGTAAACGGAGATTTGCGACCGTCAAATCAAAATTGACGGTGGCAACTCTTCAACTACAGTACTGTTATTCCGATTCTAATGCATTACAAAAGAAATAATACGATAAAACCTGAAAAAATGTCTAAATTTGACAAATAAAAAAATCCGCGAAACTTTATGAATGATTTTGCAAAGACGTCATGGCTAAACATGACGTCATACAAATGAAAACTTACAAACTGGAGATTATTACGTTACCTGTACGATTCAAATTCGGATAGAATTACATTAAAACGGCGAATTCGAGGTAGGTGTTGTTTTATTTTCGATTATATAGAAGTAATCGAACATTTGTTGATTCAATCAATTCAAAATGGCGGGTCCCTCCTTAGTTACGCCTGGTCAACTGTGGATTTGACGGCAACTTTAAGCCAATGAAAAAAATTGTTACATACAAATTGCATTAGAATGTAGATTTGACGGTCGCAAATGCAGTTTTACTGGCGACGCGTAGCGGAGACAGTAAAACGGAGATTTGCGACCGTCAAATCAAAATTGACGGTGGCAACTCTTCAACTACAGTACTGTTATTCCGATTCTAATGCATTAGAAAAAAATAATACGATAAAGCTTGAAAAATGTATAAATTTGACATACAAAAAAATCCGCGAAACTTCATGAATGATTTTGGCGCAAAGACGTCATGGCTAAACGTGACGTCATACAAATGAAAACTTACAAACTGGAGGTTATTACGTTACCTCTACGATTCAAATTCGGATAAAATTACATTAAAACGGCGAATTCGAGGTAGTTGTTGTTTTATTTTGATAATATTGTAGTAATTGAACATTTGTTGATTTAATCAATTCAAAATGGCGGGTCCCTCCTTAGTTACGCCTGGTCAACTGTGGATTTGACGGTAACTTTTAGCCAATGAAAACATTGTTACATAAAATTGCATTAGAATATCTTATGTATTTGTATGTATTGTGATAAAAGCTCTTTATAGGGCCCTTTAATTGGAAATAAAAAATTCTATTCTATTCTATTCTATCTCCCTTTTTGCTTTCTCTACTTTTGGGGGAGGGGCGGAGACCGTGACGATCTGTGACAGGAACAGAACTTTAAATTTATTCACCGTGTCACGGTTATCGACTTTTTATTTGGAGATGGGTTGATTGAACTTTATTTCTACAAACATATTTGTTCCTTTATATACTTGAAGAGCAAGAATTGTTCAGCAATTATAATGATAAATATGATTTTAATTTCAAACTTGAAGCATTCGGTTTAGGGTTTTATTTAGGAATAACAGTACTGTAGTTGAAGAGTTGCCACCGTCAATTGTCGATTTGACGGTCGCAAATGCAGTTTTACTGGCGACGCGTAGCGGAGACAGTAAACGGAGATTTGCGACCGTCAAATCAAAATTGACGGTGGCAACTCTTCAACTACAGTACTGTTATTCCGATTCTAATGCATTACAAAAGAAATAATACGATAAAGCTTAAAAATGTATAAATTTGACATACAAAAAAAATCCGCGAAACTTCATGAATGATTTTGGCGCAAAGACGTCATGGCTAAACGTGACGTCATACAAATGAAAACTTACAAACTGGAGGTTATTACGTTACCTTTACGATTCAAATTTGGATAAAATTACATTAAAACGGCGAATTCGAGGTAGGTGTTGTTTAATTTTCGATAATATTGTAGTAATCGAACATTTGTTGATTCAATCAATTCAAAATGGCGGGTCCCTCCTTAGTTACGCCTGGTCAACTGTGGATTTGACGGTAACTTTTAGCCAATGAAAAAATGTCACATAAAATTGCATTAGAATATAGGGCCTATACACCCGGGGGTTACTTCCTATATTTTTAGTGGTACGAGTGTGCCGCAAAACAGGGTCGCTTTTCATGCCCTGCTGGTTAGAACAGGGTTGCTTTTTCACGCCCTTCTGGTGAGAACAGGGTCTTTTTAAACAAAGTATTTGTGTAGAACAGGATCGCTTATTTAACTGTTTAAGATACAGTCTAGAACCCGGGTCTAGAACAGCATCTATTTTATACGGTCTAGAACAGGTATGTTTTTAATATTTCTGTTTAGAACAGGGTATGTTTTTCAATACTTCTGTTTAGAACAGGGTATGTTTTTCAATGTTTTCTGGTTAGAACAGGGTATGATTTGGCAAGTGCTGTCGGCACAGTTATACCCGAAAGGATAGTCAGTAACCCCCGGGGCCTATACAATGTATGTATCGATGGTCAAATTACATGTATGAACTTGGTGAAGTCTTTGGGATATTATACAATTATAAAATATATCAACAATTGGTATGTTAGCCAAAAAAATGCTTCTGATGGAAAATTGTTCAATTATTTGAAATTTAAACAAACTTTGATTTTAGAAGAGTTATTTGCAAATTACGTATATCTGTTCATCAGCTTCAAATTGAAGTTGGCCGTTTTTCAAATATTCCACGAAATGGAAGAATTTTCCAAAAAAGCTCCTCTGGCTGTGTTGAAGATGAAATCCATTTTTTAACTTCATGTGAACAATTTAACTCTGATAGAAATGCTCTCTTTGACTTTGTTTGCCAAAAAAATCCAAACTTTTTTATACTGGACAATCAGCAAACATTCGTTTATTTATTAAGCTGTGAAGACAACTTAGTCAGGTCCTTAATGCTGTTGGAAATTTTATTTAAGTCAACATGAGTTAGATTTATTTTCCATGTAACTATAATTATTATCTATACTACTAAAATAACGAGGTCCAATTTGTTAGCCGGCATGACGTAAAAACGACGAATCAAAGAATTCAACTTTATATATAACTTATATAAGACAATGGTGTTGATTGAAAATAACACCATTCCAGGCCCTTTTGTTTTCCACATGTATAATATTACCAATAATTAACAAGTTCTGTGTCGAATCCGATACTGATACCAATAGTATATATGTCACATGTTACCTGTTACCTAATCTGTACGTTCCGACTCTGCCAGGCGCACCACCAAACGGTGTATTTGGGATTTGCTATTTACATGCACGAATCATAACCACACCCGAATTTCGTCATTATAAACAGGGACTGACACTACCAAATTCAATCATTGACCAAAAAAATATATCTATAAGTAGTTTCCGGTTGTTGTAAGAAAACCAGGACGAATTCAAACAGAAAGATTTTGAAAGCAGAGAAAACTGCACCTCAGTTATATCAGAATGACTTTAGCAAATGACAATACGAATACTAAAAATCCAGGCTGAAAATAAGGCGTAGATACTTTAATTCAATCACGGACACACGATGTCGCGGGTGTGTTCTAGTATACTATAAACCAAGAGCCTTATTAAAGTCTAATTGTATTGTGATTGTGTTTTTAAATTCTAATATGTATCTATCTAATAAATGTTCTTTTTTCCTTATACATGTATTCTCTATATGCCTCTTGTGGACCCTTAATTAGTAATAAATATGTTCTATCATCAACATGAGTTCGCCAACGGTATTTGGTGGAGTTCGTGTTGCTTAGCAAACATTTAGTTTTCTGTGTACTATAATGTATCCATGGACTATAATTGTTCGTCTTTTCCGGCCGTTTTTCTTTTTGTCATGTTGCTGTCTGCTTTTATCTTCGATTTATGGTTTATTATTGTCCCCTTGTTATTTTCTCTTTCTTTCAACTTTATATGTCTTATTCCATTTTCATATTGTTTATTGTTTTTTTTTCAAATCAAAAGCAATCTAGCTTCAACTGAACTAAAAAAAACTATGGCGCGGAATAAAGGTCAAAAATACTTATTTACGTATAACCATAATTCGATTTACGTACAAAAATAATTACATATATACAGAAATAATTCCGTATATACAGAAACCGAATTGCGTATATACAAAAAATTCCATATATACAGAAATCGAATTACGTTTATACAGAAATAATTACATATATACATTTCTCTAATTCTCCGTTAAATTATCCCTTTCTGCACCCATTGAATAAAAAAATTTAATCAACGTGTGGTTCGTTTGATCTCAGTTCTTCATTGGTTAAAGTCCGATTATGACGTCGAATTTTCTTGCTTTCCTCTGAATTTCCTATAGTGACGGCATGAAAAAAGGCGACCATACCTGATGACGTCACATAGAAAGAACACATCTTTTGCAGATCATTCGAAAAGAAGGAATAAGTTTGCCTGCATATTGTTAGAAAATGATTAGAGAAACAGATTCCACCACCAATCTCGTGTAATACGATATTTATCCACTCGAGACAGTTAAATTTTAAATATTTAAAACGCTCGGCGAGCCTCGCGTTTTAAATTTGAAAATTTAACTGTCTCGAGTGGATAAATATCGTATTACACTCGATGCAGTGGTAGAATCTATATATATCGAATTACGTATATACAGAAATACGGAATTCGATTTACGTATATACGTAATTCGATTTTCGTATATACGTAATTCGATTTACGTAAATACATAAATCGAATTCCGTATATACGTAAATCGAATTCCGTATATAAATTATTATTCAATTCGATTTACGCATATACATAAATCGAATTACGTATATACATAAAGAATTCCGTATATACGTAAATCGAATTCCATATAATACGTAAATCGAATTCCTATATACATAATTATTTCTGTATATACGTTGTTCGATTTACGTATATACGGAATTAACTATGTATAATTATAGATTATCGTTTGTCATCTCAACGAGATTGATTTTCTCGCTTAAGCCGGTACGGCGAAAGTGAGAAAAGCAATCGAGTTGAGATGACCAATGATAATCTGTTTATCGCTATTTTACCTATCACGACGTTGTTAATTTCATTGACAACGGCACGTGCGACCTTAGTTTCTAGCGATAATTTTTCATATCACTCTACTGTGCTGAGAAAGGAAATTATCAGTCAGTAAGATCAAAGGAAAATTTCGTAAAATAGCGATAATATAATATAAATAAGTATGTTTGACCTTGATTCCGCGCAATAAAAACATCAGCATGCAAACTCATGATTATCAAATGTTTTCAATACTTTTTGAACAACCGGAGACAAGACTGCAAAAATGATTGATTGATTGATTGATTGGTTGACTGTTGCTTGCTTTTAAACGCCCCGTGGCAATTATTTCGTGTCAATTAAGGACGAGAACACATTAATAAAAAATACAATAGGTAGCGTGTTCTGCAAAGTAGGCTTACCGGGGAAAAGGGCGGGAAATTTGGACTGCCAATGAAAAATGAGGGTATGTCGGATAGGGACAGAAATTATTGCAATAGTTTTGTAATCATGTTCCGAGAGCATGGCACTCACCTATACCAGTGGGCATAGGCCCCTTTGATCGCCTAAAATTAAAGAAAAAACTCGTGTGCCTCACGATTTATATGATTTTTCAGCGTAGAATCGCCCAAATATTGTTCGATTCGCTCCTCTCTGTGGTACATATGTCGTTTTGGGTATCACGCCCCATCCTTTTTTTTTAAATCTGGGGCTCTTTTCACTAAAAAAAAACTTACGTTATACTGAGCGGCTTGCATGCACCTATACAGTCCAGACCACCCTTGCAAATAAAGTTGACCTATTTATTACTTATTATACCGATTTGAGAAACGGATATATAATCACGAAAACTTAACACTTACCTTTGTTAAGTTTTCATTATTGTTTTTTACCAGGATGTTTTCTTGTGAACTTCTGTTAGACAACAACTTTTGGAGACCATACCAATATGTAAGATAATTGTCATTAGATTAGGAAATTTGATATATTTAAGCGAACACCAAAACAAAATTATAAGTACAGATTTATTTGAACGATCTTAGTAGCTGTTATCTTCTTTTTTTTTTTTTTACAAAAGTAAAAAATCACTGCTTTTAGAAGCATTTTCTATGAACAATGCTTTTGCCGCATTCCACATATTCCCCTTTACCAATCCACATGTCCTCAAATGTGGACAAAGATGCTAAAATAGATCCGCCAATCCATACGGAATATTTTCTCTCTGATGGAGCAATTACATTTACAGCCATATTTTGCGGAGCTAAATGTCCAATATCAGATTTAAGTCTTCCTGACATCCCATCATAGAGTGTCGTCCCCCCAGATAAAACTATATTGGTGAAAAGGTCTTTCCGAACATCGACGTCACACTTAACTATTGAATTATATACAGATTCGTGAATTCCAAATGCTTCCATTCCTATAAAGGATGGTTGGAAAAGGCACTCGGTTGCGCGGAACCTTTCGTTGCCAACAGATATGATCTCTCCGTCTGGTAGTTCGTAATGCGTTTCTAAATCCGTGGTTGTAACGGATCGAAGCATATCCGCATCATAATCTTCTGTAACAAAGCATAATTTTTCCTTGATGTCCCTGACAATTTCTCGTTCGGCCGATGTTGTAAACGAATAACCTCTTTCCGTTAAAATTTTCAGGAGGTAATCGGTAACATCTCTACCTGCTAAATCAAGTCTGAGCGTTGCGTGAGGTAAGGCGTATCCTTCATATATCGGTACAGCGTGCGTTACTCCATCCCCAGAGTCAAGTACAATCCCCGTTGTGCGTCCTGAGGAATACAATGACAGCACAGCTTGGATAGCAACATAGCTTGCCGGTACACTAAAGGTTTCAAATAAAATTTCCATCATTTTTTCTCTGTTCACTTTCGGATTGAGAGGTGCTTCCGTCATCAAAACGGGGTGTTCATCCGGGTATACACGGAGCTCGTGATAAAATGTATGGTTCCATATTTTTTCCATGTCATCCCAGTTCGTCACTATGCCATGTTCTATTGGGTAAGTTAAAGAAAGGACACCACGGTAGGTCTGAGCCTCGTCGCCGACATAATAGTCCCGGATGTTTGCTCCTATCATTATTCCCTGAAAAATAACGCAAATTAAAGTTTTCAGTAGGAACGGGGCGATTGTTGTAATAAAAAGTCAATTTTTAAAGCATACTAGTACTAAGCGCCTTAACGGCTAGGAATTCACATAATTTAAGGCAATACAACTTTTACAGTGGTGTAACAGGGGCGGATCCAGGATTTTGGAAAGGGGGGCGTAGTATTAAAGTTTGCCGAGCGGAGCGAGGCGAAAATTTTTGTAGACCTTTTTTTGGCTAAAAAACATAAAATAAGTGTAAAATGCATTTTATAGTTAAAGTGTAGGGGTTGGACATTTTTGGTACCGTATTCTCTCCATTAATTGTCTATTATAAAATGATTGGATGGTTCCAAAGCTATGTACTAATTAATATATTTGATGTGGGATTTGTCAGTAAAATATGGACATGCTGCGGAAAATTCTCGTTTGTTGTATGGATAGTTAGCATAACCTCACAGATTTCTTGTTTTAAACAAGATATACGGCTATTCAATGAAATTTACAATACGACCGACACGAAGAAAGACAAACAAGCAATTTTTATCCAAATGTTTGGTTGAAATGTTTTAACCAACAAGGGAAGTGAGGGGTTCCAAATCAACCAAACTGCAAGGCTACGAACGAGTCGGAAATGACAATGATGTTGTGAATGACGGTCGACACATGGGGACATATAGGCCACACCCAGCAGGCAGGTTGCAGTCGGGCCTTGAAAAAAGTATTCAGTATATCAGTTCGGCGAAACAGACATTCCAGTCAGATATGGGATTCACATGCAACCCCCAAAAAAATTACGCCCGTTTTTATTCATCATGTTCATTTAATGCTAAATAATTTTGTTAAAATATTTTTTCGAATAGCAAAAAGTGGACAAGATTATTGTTTTCAATCCAGATACGGCCAGAATTTTTGTTTAAGGCAAAATAAGGGTCAGAATTTTCTCTAAAATATCTCAGACTGCCCCTCAAATCAAATGGTCCGTACCTTAGACTTTAAATCTATATCTAGAGCTTACTGACTGGGGACCACTATTCAGCAATGTTATTAATGGGCTGGGGCGTGTGCGGTTAAACATGTTTTCGTAGGTAAATAATATTGCTGTGGAGTTTTTTTATGAGAGTGTAATAGAGTATTACTTTTATCCTGCAATCAGCTAACTATTGTACAAATAACAGGTACACAAATAAATTTTTGCTTTATTTGTACTTGTACAATAAAGTCTCCTGTTAGCCCTCTTCCATGTTGAGCAAGCGGTAATGTGGATATTTCTTTTTGGGTACCAGTTCATTTTGGGGTCCTCTTCGCGGTCCGCGTTAAAACTATGTCGACTTCCTTGAAATATTATAGACAATGATTTAGATTTTAACAACTAAAGTTTCAAGTGTTGGGTGTAAATTTCAGGATAAAAACAATATATGTACATTGTCGGAAAATATATAATTTATTTGTACTCGCTGCGAAACAGAAGAAAAGCTCGGCGAGCCTCGCTTTTCGTCCTGTTTCTAAAGCTCATACAAATAAATTTTATATTTTCCGACAATGTACATATATTGTATATCTGTTGGGTGGAATTGTGAAATAGAAGTCAATACGTTCTTGCTCAATACTTTGTCGCTTTGAAGGCGTCATGCTTGTCATCCTCAGCCTAAGCAATGTGTTACTGCCCAGCAAACACACAACGTAAACATAACGTTATGGTATCGTTATATTTACGTTACGTTTACGTGTAACGTTAAAATAACTGTAGGAAAACGTTAAAAATAAACGTTATGAAGTAACCAATCTTGAACGTTATTTTTAAAGTTCTTATAACGTTGGTTGAACATTATGATTATTACGTCACATTTGCAATGTTGTACTTACGTAAAGGTAACGTTATTCTATTAACGTTTGTATTTGAATGAATTTATAACGTAACATTTATACCATAGTACAACGTCTAAATAATGTTATTGAAAACGTTAATTGATAACATTAATATAATGTTGAAAATAAACGTTATTTAGTAACCTATCTTTAACGTTATTTTTTTATGTTCTTATAACGTTGGTTGAACATTATGATTATTACGTCACATTTGTAATGTTGAACTCACGTAAAGCTAACGTTATTCTATTAACGTTTGTATTTGAACAAATTTATAAGGTAACATTTATACCATAGTACAACGTCTAAATAATGTTATTGAAAACGTAAATTAATAACATTTATATAATGTTAAATTAACAAAATGATGTAACGTCTGATTACTAACCATTGTATAACTTTAAATCCCATGCTGGAATGTGACGTCATTTAACATTTTCAGAAAGACGCTAAGATGGCGTTCCATTACAAGTACTTGAAAATTGACAATTCTTTTTGTTTATGTCTTACCTATATCTGCATTTTGATTTACCAAAAGCAAAAAGAATCTAACTAATGGTAAGTACAACTAAATAATTTGCCAATCTTCTGTAGAGAATGATTCCACCTATATTAATATGTATTTGTTAAAAATGTCAATGCATGACTGCATGGTTTTATTTCTATGTCGTTGAACGACAAAAGCCATAGTTCTTTAAAAATTCTCGGTACAGTCGTGCAACTTTTAGAAGAACAAAATGTTTGCTAAGGTCTACAGTAATTCCCTCATAGTATTCCATGCTTTAAGATGGTCACGTATTACGTTAGAATAACGTTAGTATAACGTCGAAGAAATGTATTTTTATGTTTTAATAACGTTCGTATAAAGTTAAAACATAACGTCTTATTTATAATGTTGAAATTACGTAAATGTAACGTTAAAATATTACGTTTTTTCTATACGAAATTATAACGTAATATTAATACGACAGTACAACGACTACATAACGTTTTTTCAAATACGTAAATTTTCAATATTTATTTAACGTTAAATACACATATTAATTTACGTTAAATAACTAACCATCCTATAACATGATGTCATACGCTAGTATATGACGTCATTTAAAAAGAAGAAAACATAGAGTGCCATTATCATAATTACAAGGAGTTTAAAATGAGCAATTCTTTGTTTACATTTAATTATTTATGCGCTTCGATCTTTACGCTAAAAGTAATTAGTTAGTGAAACATCGGTAAGTAAAACTTTCAAATTTTGTCAATTTTTTCAATCATACGACATGAACAGAATAAACATTGAACAATTCATGGGATCATTTTAATTTATTTGTACTTTGTCAGGACTCTATTTAATCCTTGCCGAAACTCATCAACATTGCAAATTTTAAATACGCCTATGCTTGATGGTCAGTTTATTTTGGATTAGCACATATTATAATGTAGTGCGAGTACTCTCAAATCGTACTTTCTTGTTTATTTGACCTGTTGATACTAATTGTAATGCTTTTTTGTTATTTAATGTTATTCAGGGTTATATCTGGTCTATATACCAGCTTTGATAAGTGTTTGGTACTAATATAAATTTCCACTTCGTACTATGAACATCAAAATTATTTATTTTGTAAAATATTTCCTTTCTCTATTGTAACTGTACACGTATACCTAACAACAAAATTATTTTCATTTACCTGTGGTTAAAGTTATTGCAAATGGCTGATATTTTGTTCGAGCATATTGTTTTTCTTAAATTGTTTAACATTTCATACCGATATAACATGTTACTTTTATTATTCTTCCCTTAGTTTATTTATTTTGTATTTACATTGTATCATAGGTCAAATTTATTTGTTCAGTGTATGTTCAATGGTGTTAATATGTCCTTTGATTGAGTTAAGCTATTTCAGTTGATATTTTATAGTGTGTCTTTCTATGTTGTGATGTTACACTATTGTTTCAGAAAAAGGGTGAAGGTTTGGTACCTTTAAAACGTTTAAACCCGCTGCATTTGTTTGCACCTGTCCTAAGTCAGGAATCTGATGTTCAGTAGTTGTCGTTTGTTGATGTGGTTCATAAGTGTTTCTCGTTTCTCGTTTTTTATATAGATTAGACCGTTGGTTTTCCTGTTTGAATGGTTTTACACTAGTAATTTTTGGGGCCCTTTATAGCTTACTGTTCGGTGTGAGCCAAGGCTCCGTGTTGAAGACCGTACTTTGACCTATAATGGTTTACTTTTATAAAATTTTGACTTGGATGGAGAGTTGTCTCATTGGCATTCATACCACATCTTCTTATATCTATTAATTTATATCGCTTATTCGGAGACTTAGGGGGAAAATCATTTGATTTTTTTAATGTTCAATATTTTCATATTCCACTGTTCTTCCTTTTAATATATCATAGTTCAGATTTCAAATGATTATAAGAAGGGTTTTTTTTTCTATTACAGTATCGCATTATTTTTCTAAAGAATATTCTTGGTTTTCATTTTTTTTAAAGTGTTTTCAAAGATGTCTTTACTAGTTCTTGAAAGATGAAGATGCACTAGTGTCGTTCCTATTTAAGTTTAAATATATTTTACATTTAAAACCTTAGTTGCAAAATTTAATAGTATTAGTACACTTGTGTTAGTATCATAGTAAATAATACTAATACAATATGTTTTAAAAATATTAATTTGTCATTACATATACATTGAGTTATGTCATGACTGAACATTGAGATATATTTTTAGCATTTCTGGAGCAGTAGCCGTACCTTTCTGGTTACTAGTTGTGTGTTGCATATGATATAAATTGTAACACTTCTTAGTGACTGGATAGGTTGAATAGAATCTTCCACGAAAGATACAAGCAAAGAACTTGTTATCGGATAATGTAACATAAAAATAACTAAGTATGCAAGGACAGTTCCAGGATGAAGGTACAGAAATTGTTACATTAGAAAGGAGTGTTTTATTAGAGTTGATAAAAGTAAATAATATTACTCAACAATGTAACTTAAAAGTTTTCTCTATCAAATGCCATGTTATTAGTAAATGTTACAGTAACGTTAGTTTTATGTAACTATAAGAAATGTTACTGTAATGTCAGCTTTATGTAAATATATAACATAATAAGAAATGTTACTCAAACGTTCGTTTAATATTAATATATGACGTGATAATGGATGTTACGCTAACGTTAGTTTGTTGTAAGTAAATAACGTAAACAAAACGTTACTTTAACGTTAGTTTTAAGTTTCTTTTTAACGTTTCTTGGAACGTTGCTTTGACGTTGCTTGGAGTCTACAAAATGACGTTAAAAATACGTTCGTAAGTACGTAATTATAACACAAAATTTTACGTTATAATCACGTTTTATTAACGTTATTTTGTTTGCTGGGTGTAATTTGAATTTCAAAATGACTGAGTGACGTTTTTCGACGTACTGGTCAACTCCACCGTAGCGAATCACATGATTTTGACATAATCAATAATATATTACAGTAAATACGAGCGAAAAATATCTTTATAAGTAAGAATTGCCGCATAAAAATTAAATGCACGGAAAATGGCGAAGTCTAGTCTGCTTGATCATTTTACAAAAAAAAAAAAAAAAGTGCAAGCAAGGGGGCGTACACCTCTACGCCCCTCTGGATCCGCCACTGGTGTACTTTAAAGATGTAAATAATATTTAGCAACAAGCGAGGTAGAATTATCTTTTAGGCTGGAAGGAAAGCTGAATTGATAATAATGTTTTATATATATAAAGAATCTCTCTTAATAATCATAATGCATTCCATTTGATAAACGTTTTGCCTGTGGGATTGGAATTAAGCTCAATCGGACTATCGTTATCAATGAATAAAAGTATGAAATCAGCAGTCGTCCTTTTTAGAAACTTGAATAAATTTTTAAATTTTGCTTATAATCTTTGTATAATAAACTCTTCGTTAAATTATTTCGTTTTGTTAAGCTAGAGGGACAAATTTTGTATCTTATAAAGAGTTATGTTTGCAGATCTCAGAATTGTTAAATTTAGAAAGTATTATCTTTAAATAAATGACAAACCTGATGTTTCGGCCTTCCAACAATCGATGGAAACACGGTGGATGGGGCATCATCTCCTCCATAGCCCGCCTTACACATGCCCGACCCATTGTCTATAACAAGTGATGCTATATCATCCATTTTAACTGATGTAGAGAACCACACCCAGTAATTACAGGAAAACCTAAGACTCCTGATATCGATTATTGTAGATGTCATCTAGTTAATATGATGTTGTCTTTTTCTTAATGACGCTTTGATGAGCTGAATATATGTTGATATCATGAACTGTCACACCTGGGAATCAATTTCTATATAGATCGAAACCTGAGATAAAAATATATTTCATCGCAGTCTTATTCGTGAATTTGCTTCTAATATTACGCCAGAATATATATTTTTGCTATATCGGATTCAGAGACCAAATTTGTATAAAATAACATATACATATAAAATAATGTACAAACAAACATAAATTTACATTCCGCAGGAATTTATTCTTGGTACTCATTTGCAGATAAAATTGTTAAAGATATGAAAATAAACCCAGAAAATTACTCTAATATTAATGTACCTTTTAAACAATAAAAAAAAAGTGTTAAAATGTAATATTAAAAAGTGTGTTTCAGAGGAATATGAAAAAAAAAATACTTAAACTTTCAAAATTGGATTCCTCATCCAAACTTTGTCTTTATGGGAAATTAAAAACTAATTGTCAGTCTGAGGATATTTAAATTGCAATAATTTTATACATAGGCAGTTACTCTCAAAGTTTAGACTTAGTGATCATTCCCTAGGCATTGAATTGGGAAGGAACAGGAACATTCCAAGAGCACAAAGATTATGTAAAAAATGTGGAGTCTTTTTGTATTGTGACATTAACATATCATTGCGTTCTAATTGTTTTTGCTTATCTCAAAGACTATGTACCATTATTTCAACATCTTGATGCATTTAATAAACTAAAACACATTCTAAACCCCACCCCGAACTTGTTTGTCATATTGGAGTCTTTATTAGGCAGTCTTTAGAACTGAGGGGTCAGACCCATGTCAGACAAGCTTATGATTGTGTTTATTTTACATAAATTTGATAATTGAGCTCTTAAAATATGTTCTATTCATTGTATTGTATTGTATTGCATTGTATTATATTTAATAGTATCATTGTTTGTTTGTATTGCTTGACCCTTATGGGTGTAATTTTGCAATAAAGATTATTATAAAAGCGGGCATTAGGCTACGAGATATATGTATAAAAAATATTTCTTTTGTTAAATCAATTAATGAAAGTGAAATAGGTTATAGATAATGCATATTTTAAGGTTTTTCTTGTTGTATAACACACCGAGGGGTGTCAGGATTGGTCAAATGAAAGACCGATCGTAGAAAGGTCTTTCTTTGGGCAATCCTGACACCACGAGGTGTGTTATACAACAAGAAAAACCTTAAAATATGCATTATCTGACTTATATACCGTCAAAAATATTATTTTCTGCAAAGATTTGCATGATTTGCATCCTATTTTACCGACCACACTGAAATGGGATATTCTTTTCTAGTGCGTTCAGGTTTTAATCTGAGAGATTTCCAATAAAATGACATACGTACGTAACTCGACCTACGGACCTAATGGGACTAGTTATTGCCAACCATTGAATTTGATTGAATACGTCGCTCAAGTTTAAACTAAATGTTCCAAGAATATTAAAATCATACGCTAGATTTTTCGTACATATCAAATAATTTTTACGTGATGAAAAATGAAAGAAATAAGGTATTTTTCTATTTATCACGTGGTTCTCCAGATTCCCGCCTTAATTTTCACCAACATAAGATCATGATATAAACACATATCCCTTACTTGTAAGATCGAGTTGAGATATTTTTAATGGTTTTGATTATGATACCTTATTTTCACTTTACTTTGCAGATGAACGCTCCATTATTCTATATTTTAAATCTTATTGTTTCGTTATCCGATGTTCTTTCTTCTTTCTTTATCTATGTATTTAAATATTTTTGTGGGAAAAAGAAGTATTAGACGGATGTTTTGCTCCTTCAAAAGTTACAAAAATATAAATGTTCTTATAATTCAATTCATTGGTTTACTTCGTATTTGGCTGAAAGACATCAGGTCGTATTCATTTCAAATACTTTTTCCGATGTATCTACATTAAAAGCAGGTGTACCTCAAGGGTCAGTTTTAGGTCCAATATTATTCTTAATATTTATTAATGATTTGCCTTTATGTAATCCTAATCATAATACTGATCTATTTGCTGATGATAGCACTATTTCTGTAATTGGAAAAGACAAAAGGTATATGTCAGGCACTCAATGTTGTATTAGAAAATATTAGTCATTGGGTTGATGAAAACAAAATTTTAGTTAATGTGTCAAAACTAAGACAATGTGTATAGGTTCAAAACAAAAACTGTCTGTCATGTGCAATGACACATTAAATATATCAATTAATGGTCAACATATTAATGAAAGTCACTGTGAAAAAGTCCTTGGTATTTTTGTTGACGCCGCTCTTTCTTGGTATGATCTAATTAATCATAATCAAAAAAGTTAATTCTGAATTAGCTTTATTAAAAAGAATCAAGAAATACTTGAATCATAATGCACGAATTCTATTTTACAATGCGTATATTCTTCCACATTTTGATTATTGTTGTTCAGTATGGGGAAACTGTAACAAGTTTTTAGTTGACAGTTTACTAAAATTGCAAAAAAGGGCAGCTAGAATTATTTTAAACGAACACGAAATTCGTAAACCATCTATTATTCTGGAATTATTCCCGTTACCAAAAGAATACTTTACCACAAGTCATTATTAATGTATAAATCAAAACATGAACTGGCACCAAAATATTTTTCAAATCTTATTGTGCCTACAAATAGTAAACTATCGTGCAATACTCGACTTTCATCATCAGATACTGTTATTGTCCCTAAATCAAAACAGAATTATACAAATCAAGTTTTTCTTTTAGTGGTCCAAAAGTGTGGAATGCACTATCCAGTGAAATTAAAAAATCAAAAACTATATCTGCATTTAAATACTCTTACAAGTCATTATATTTTTAAAAGTGTGATATTTATAAGTTAAGCCACAGTGTATAGTATAGGTGGGTTTTTGTTTTTGTTTTTGTTATACTTGTGTATATATACATCTATTGTTTATATGTGTGTAATAGTAGATTAATTATGTTTCATTCATGTAGTTGATATTGTATGTAGAGAGCCTTATTGAAAATTGGTTTAATCCAAATGAGTTATACTCTCTTTAAATAAAGATATTATTATTATTATTATTATTATTATTATTATTATTACTGACAAGTTAAGACTGATGTCGAAATCAGTGATTGTCAGAATTTGTCTTTGAAAATTGAGATAACAAGTGAAACTGCGAGCTACTGCTCACTGATGATACCCCCGCCAAAATATTTCGGTAAACAGGAAGTTGTTGAGTGATGAATCTGAAAACGCATCACACGGTAAAGCTGACTTATATAAACCCTGAAACAAAATTTCAGAAATCCTTATGATGTAGTTCCTGAGAAAGATGCGAAGAAAAATATTCATGGGACGGACGAACGGACAGACGAACGGACAAAGGTATACGGTCTTAGAAGACGAGCGTATAAAAAAATCTCTAACATAACGCCATATAGATATCGATGTTTGTAATTTCAGTGTTTCAGATGTACCACGCCGTTATTTTTTTTTTATTATTATTTAAAGGGGCATTAGCTACGATTTTGACCAAAAAATTAAATGATTTTTTTTCTCTTTTTTCATACATTTATAAAAGCGGAATATTGAAACAATATTTCTCTATCAGCAGTCAGTTTGGTTTAATTTTGAAAAATCGCTGATTTGTTATTGGCTTGCGAGTCAATAATTCACCCTCGTTTGAATTCGTGTTCATGCGACCTTTTATTGAAACCTTAGCTGGAGATGTTAAGAAACTAAAAAGAAAAAAAATGTCAATAATGAAAAGAGAAACCAAGGAGCCGCAAGGAAGAATCATTTCGTTGACTAATTCGGTCCATAAAAATCATTCTTATACAGGCAGGGTTTCCCTGGGTCAATTTTCTTTTCGCCACCTCTTTCGCCAATACAATATATTTTTCGCCACTTTCAATTTTTTTCGCCAACAAACAACTTGCATGATATATAGATATAAGAAGATGTGGTATGAGTGCCAATGAGACAACTCTCCATCCAAGTCATAATTTGTAAAGTAAACCATTAATCCTGCTGCAAATGTTTGCACCTGTCCTAAGTCAGGAATCTGATGTACAGTAGTTGTCGTTTGTTTATGTAATTTATACGTGTTTCTCGTTTCTCGTTTTTATATAGACTAGACCGTTGGTTTTACCGTTTGAATGGTTTT
The DNA here is from genome assembly GCA_017311375.1 of Mytilus coruscus. Lineage (NCBI taxonomy): Eukaryota > Metazoa > Mollusca > Bivalvia > Mytilida > Mytilidae > Mytilus > Mytilus coruscus. The sequence continues at coordinate 34,751,626 of CM029602.1, forward strand.
ACACTAGTACTTTTGGGGCCCTTTATAGCTTGTTGTTCGGTGCGAGCCAAGGCTCCGTGTTGAAGGCCGTACATTGACCTATAATGGTTTACTTTTATAAATTGTTATTTGGATGGAGAGTTGTCTCATTGGCACTCACACCACATCTTCCTATATCCATTATAGGTCAAAGTACGATGTTGTCAAAAAACATGTTTTTCTTTAAAATTTTCCTTCTTTCTAACAAAAACAAATCAGTTTGCCCTATTGTTTTCTATGATAATTCTACAAATCTTTTTTTTTAATCGTCATTGTTATGAATAAACACTAAACATTTATTTTTCAAAAGATACTGTAAAATTGCAATATAGATCATGAAATCTTAATTTTTGACTTCTTGGAACACGAGATTTATTTCAAGTTTATCGGATATATATTTTCCAGTCTAATTGAAGGATAAAGACTAAGTCAGAGATTTTTCTTTCTTTTGAATATATTTCTTCGTAGCAACAGTTTTCTTTTCCGGACCATCGTAAAAAGAAAAGTCGAGACGTAAAAATATGCTTGAAACACGTGCGTCGCCAAAACGGTGTGAAAACTGGTACCCACTTCAAATCAATTATTTCTATCAAATTTAAACGATAAAGTCTATAGTCATACATTTTTCTTACTTTTGAACAGTTTTCGTCATAACAAGTTTTCTTTTCCGGACCATCGTTAAAAAGAAAACGAGGAGACGTAAAATGTTTCAAACAGAAACACGTGTCTTTGCAAAGTTGTAAATAAATCCTTTATGTGACATGTGACGCCATTTAACCACATCATTTCGTAAAATCATACAATCAACACCTTTATGAATTAGTCTATTGTTGCCTACAGCTATAAATTGCAATCAGCTGATTATTGATTTTCTGTCAAAATCGTAACCAGTTCAAGGTGAATTCCGAATATTGTCTGATCAGGTAAAGTCCGAGACACCCGAAAAAAGTAAACAAGATGGATGAAATCGAATTGTTATATTTCTTGCGCCAAATTCTTTCGCCAATAATGAATTTTAATCGCCACAATTTTTATTTTTTCGCAAAATGCGAAAATGGCGACCGCCAGCGGAAACCCTGTATACAGGTAAAACGATGATTTACATATTTTTAATCTATGACATGAAATCAAACAGACCTAGAAAAATCGTCCTTGTACGATTGCACGTGCTTGTATTTCTATTTCTATTTATGCTTAGGTCGGGTCATATGAATTTCGGCAGTCTTCTGAGGTCATATCGTTGGTTAATTAAATGGCGTCTAGTCTCAAATACGCACGAAAAGCTGATACAATATAACGAGTCCGTGTATTGTTGTTTCTTTTCTAATTTAGATATACGATTTAATATGTTATAAATCAAATATAAGAATTTGAGTCAAATCGGTGAACATAAATTGGACAGCTCATGTCTCTTTACTGGTATGTCATAGGAGAGAGACGAAAGATAAAGATATTATTATTATTATTATTATTATTATTATTTTACCAAAGGGTCATTAACTCATAGAAAATAAACTGACAATGCCATGGCAAAAAAACAAACAAAAAGACAAGTAGCAGTACACAAAACACAGCATAGTAAACTAAAGACTGAGCAACACGAATCCAATCAAAAACTGGGGATCTGTTGCTCCGGAAGAGTTTGCAGATCCTGCTCCACATGTGGCATTCGTCATGTTGCGCGTGTAAGTACAAACCCAGTAAGTAATACGTCTAATTCGATAGATCACATTCGGGGAAAAGAGGACGTGTTTGTGGTAACGACAATTGGAACATATCAATCGTCATCAGTGAAACATATTCCATCAACCAACTCGTGGTGGCGTCCGTAAAATTTACGAAGGGATGATTTCAACTTCAACACTTGGAACTCTTGGTTTAATAGCTTCCTTGTGAGCAGCAACCCTCTATCTAGGAAATCATGATAGCAAATACAAGCCGATAGGTATAAGAAAAAAAAAACCAGGTTAAATCAGGCTAACAACGATGGGCTCATTTCGAAACTGCAATTCATTTTCAGAACTACGTGTATCGTTTTAAATTGAACTTGGTTATCCCATATGCTATGAGTGTTTATTTTTTTTTTTGAAAAGTTAGCAAAGAAATACTAAAAAAAAAAAGCTCAAAAGAACAAAGTTAATGTGTAGCGAGACAAGCCATTCTTCAATTCTGACATAGTCTACAAAAGGCTACCCGTTCAACTAAATAGTGTGCAACACAAACCCCACTAAAAACCGGGGATCAACTCGGTGGCCCCTGTGGCCCCTGAAGGGTAAACAGTTCCTGCACAAGAAGCTTCACACACTTTAATAGAATACGTTGATGAGTCATACAATAGCGGATTGGTACCAAGACAACACAAAATTTACAAAAAAACATCGATGCATGTAAATTCTCTTGCCCTTAAACCTCATCAAAAGAAAGTTTGAAATGAAAGACACAATTGCTACAGGTATAAACGTTGAATAAATTAGTGGAGGGATAGCATTTCCTATTCCACTAGTGGTATAAGTGATCTGGTGATGTCATAACCGAGGTGGGGCCTCGGTGGCCGAGTGGTCTAAGTAGTTGAACTAATTGAACTGATGATAAGATATCTAAGATATAATAAACTGTCGACATTATAAATAATTTTTAAGTCTTTTGTGTGATAGTTTGCGTGAACTTTGTATAATTCTGTGAGTGATTTAATTCAGAAATATTGACATGCAGTATATATACTTAAACGAAAGAATGTTTTTTTTGTTTATTTAGGAAATAAATTGCTTCGCCGAGCACAGCTGGATACGACCGCAGAGGTCAACCCTGAACAGTTGGGGCAAAAATGGACACACTATTCGCGCTTGATACAGGTCTGAATTTGGATTGTAATTAAATATTTGACACATAATAGGTTTCTGACACAGAATAACTGTAGTCAAAGAACTTAGAATTTCAATTTTTTTGCTTTTGTGCAATACACTATGCTGTTGTGAATTGACCACCTCTCCCCACCCCCAAAAAAATTTACCCCCTATTTTTTGCTTTTGTGCAATACACTATGCTGTTGCGAATTAACCCTCCAAAAAAATTTGTAACCCCTTTTTTGCAGAAAAATATTTGAAGAAATTTTCTTTTTAATTTCTGAAATCTGAAATGAGAAAAAATGTTTGCCCCCCACACACACATTTTTTTCATCACCTCCCCCTTTTAAAAAAAAAAAAATCTTTCCCTCAAGATATGATCATTATCTCAATTCAAATTTCCAATGGAGTTTGCAACCATAATTACCAATTATTTAAATACATCATAAAAGTCTTAAAATAGAAAACGACATACATAATCATGTTTAAATTAATATTCCTTAATCAGCATTTTTAATAGTAACTTCTAAAAATAAATTGACAGCTAATCACCTCATGACAATACAACATTTCTTTATACATAATTTAAAAGCAGTGTAAGGGAGGTAATCCAAACACAAAACATTGTACTTAAAAGTAAATGTTCATTAACAAGGAAACCCGTGTTTTCCCCCTTTTTTGCCCCTATCTTAAACAGTTTGAGCCATTACCCCCCAAAGCCAATCCTATCCATCTCTTTTTGGTATGGAAACTTGTGGTATAATTTCAGAGAGATCCATACACCGTTCCACAAGTTATTGTCTGGAAACTAGAAAAATGCTTATTTGGGCCCTTTTTGGCCCCTAATTCCTAAACTGTTTGGACTATAACCCCCAAAATAAATCCCAACCTTCCTTTTGTGGTTATAAACCTTGTGTTTAAATTTCATAGATTTCTATTTACTTATACTAAAGTTATTGTTCGGAAACTAAATGTCTCCGGACGACGCTGAGGACGACGACGTGATACCAATATATACGACCGCAATTTTTTTTGCGGTCGTATAAAAATTTTGACTTCGTTGAATGCGTTTTCAGGAATGGAATCCATCGGCAAACGCTTCAAATAAACATTGTTGGATTTAAGAATACAGTAAAAATAAATTTTGTATACTAAGTAAATATATATACGGTATTTTATGTAAGTAAGTAAATGTAGGATGTGTATGATAGATATTGATTGTGAGATGAGAGCATGCTGCAGAATGTTAGTATAAGGACTCTATGTTTTCTGTGCTAATGTGTAAAATTTTGTTGTAGATAATAATGATTGAATTTAAAAATATCATGATAAAATTTTTTTTTAAAAAGTCGAACTACTGTATCACTAGCAAGTCTATACTGAGGTTGCGAGATAGAATCCCTCACGGGGCAGGTGCACACGACTCCAATCCTAATTGACTAGGATTGTCAGTTTTCCTACCGAAGGTCGGTGGTTCTCTCCGGGCACAATGGCTTCCTCCACCAATAAAAAATGACCGCCACGAAATAGCACAATAGTGTTGAAAGTGGCGTTAAACACCAATCAATCAATCAATCAATCACAACCGAGGTAGAGGACAGGATTGTGGCTTCAAGTAAAATATATCAGTTGTGAACTGTGACAGATCTTGAAGTAACTGTACAAGGTCAACTTTTCAGAGTTTTTCCAAATGAAGGAAGAGATGGTCAGTGTACTGTGTACACGTATTTTGACTATGTAAATCTACGGTTCAGAGCACCACTTAAAAAGGTCGGATGAAATGACAGAACCTCAGAGATTAGTGTGATAGACTTAAATGTATTTATCAAAGTTGATAAAAAATTCGAACATGTAAAAATAATGTTTGTTTATAGTTAACATGTGCTTGGTTATTTATAGTAAGGTCGGATCGATTGGGGTATAGAGTTCATGCACGAGTGATATTTAGGTGGTTTAAAGTCATTCGAGCCATTGCAGTCAAAGTGTACAGTAGCATTTTGCCAAATAAATAACATAATAATTTATATTATGATTTGTATGCGAAAACCAGTACCAGCTGCTAAATTTCGATGTATTTACACGAACTTTCTACATTATTATATTAATAATAATAATAAAATGTGTACTTGTCTCTGCAAGGGGCGTCTCCCATGTGGGAGTTTGTGGTTATTTGATAAATATTTTATGTTCGTTTGAGTTTAAGAATTTGAATAAAATAATTCAATATGTTCGATTTACATGTATTTTGTTCTATGATGAATGGTTCTAGCTGAACCAAAAATATGCCTTCGGAATATACAAAAAGGCATACTGAATATTTTACGGAGGAACCAACCTAGAGGGATTGGGAAGGAGGATTTTTTTTTACACAAAGGCAACGTTAGGAGTGGGACGTCTCAAAGTCTATGCATTAACCCATATATGTAGCTCCATAGGGGCATCTCTAAATCTAAACTCTGATATTGGCATTTTGTAGATCTTCTTTAGCTGATCATTTTTACAGTGAAGTTTCTACCCATCTATAATAGTTAGGTAGATGTAATTTGGCAAAAAAGAAAAATAGTATTGCTGATTATTTCTGCTGTTAACTGTTTCTACCCATCTATCAAAGTATTCAAGATGAGTGGCTGTAACACGAAATTTGTCAAAAATTATCATTTAAAGCCAATAACTCCTAACATCAAATGGTTAAATTCCAGGTTTGTAGCTCTTGTATTGTTGATAATTTTAACTGTTTACAGTTTGCTATTTAAAGTAAATCTCTTTTATAGTTCTAAAAAATTTGTTAAAAATATGAAAAAGAGTGCACACGCTGAAATGTCTCGCCTGCTTTACTGACTATTGATTTTATGTTGATAGTGCTAAATATAAAGCTTTACTACAAGTATCACAAAAACTAAACACGATCCAAGAAAATGAGGTCAAGGTCCGATAAACCAAACCAGAAATACATGCACACCCCACAATCATTCCATACACCAAATATAGTTGACCTATTGCTCATAGTTTCTAAGAAACAAACTTAACCAGGAAAACTTAACATTGACCAATGGACTATGAAAATGAGGTTGAGGTCAGATGAACCATGCCAGACAGACAAGTACACCTTACAATCAATATATGGTTAAATATAGTTGACCTATTGCATATAGTATCCAAGAAACAAACCTAACCAGGAAAACTTAATATTGACCCATGAACCATGAAAATGAGGTCAAGGTCAGATGATAACTGCCAGACATATACACCTTACACTCATTCCATATACACTACACTGTTGTGAATTGATCACCTCCCCAAAAAAAAAAAATTTACCCCTTTTTTTGCTTTTGTGCAATACACTATGCTGTTGCGATTGACCCCAAAAATTTCCCCCTTTTTGCAAAAAAATATTTGAAGAAATTTTCATTTTAATTTCTGAAATCTGAAATGAGAAAAATTACCCCCTCATAATTTCTTTCCCCCAATTTTTTTTTCTTCGCCTACCCCTCCCAGGTCGCAGCTTGATACGACCATAGAGGTCGAACCCTGAACAGTTTGGGCAAGTATGGACACAACATTCAAGCTTGATACAGCTCTGAATTTGGATTGTGATTACATGTAAATATTTGACACAGCATAGGCTTCAGACACAGAATGAATGTGATCTAAGAACTTAAAATTTTAAATTGGACATTTACCTATTACGGTCAAATATCCAAAATCTAAATACAAGTTAGATTCAGCATTTCAAAGAACCCCAAGAATTCAATTTTGATGATATCAAACAAAAGTTTACTTTTGGACCCTTTTGACCTCAATGTGGATCAATTTGATAACGGGCCCAAAAATCAAAAACTAAATAATGGTTAGATTCAGCATATCAAAGAACCCCAAGAATTCAATTTTATTGAAATTAAACAAAGTTTAATTTTGGACCCTTTGGACCATAATGTAAACCAATTTGAAAACGGGACCAATATCAAAAATCTAAATACACGGTTAGATTCAGCATATCAAAGAACCCCAATAATTCAATTTTTGATGAAATCAAACAAAGTTTAATTTTGGACCCTTTGGATCTCAATGTGGACCAATTTAAAAACAGAGCCCAAAATCCAAAGACTTAATAATTGGTTAGATTCAGCATATCAAAGAACCCCATATATTCAGTTTTGTTGAAATCAAACAAAGTTTAATTTTGGACCCGATTTGGACCAACTTGAAAACTGGGCCCATAATCAAAATCTAAATACATGTTTAGATTCAGCATATCAAAGAACCCCAAGAATTCAATTTTGTTAAAATCAAACTAGACCCTTTGGACCATAATGTAGACCAATTTGAAAACAGGACCAAAATTAAAAATATAAATACACGGTTAGATTCGCATATCAAAGAACCCCAAGAATTCAATTTTGATGAATTCAAACAAAGTTTAATTTTGGACCCTTTATACCTCAATGTGGACCAATTTAAAACAGGGCCCAAAATCCAAAAACTTAATAGACTGTTAGATTCAGCATATAAAAGAATCCTAAGAATTCAAGAATAAAACCCCATTGAAATTGGTCAAGAAATAAGCAATATAGAGAAACAGTGAGGCCATGACCCCAAAATCTATCCCAACCTTCCTTTTTGGTATGGAACCTTATGGTACAATTTCAGAAAGATCCATGCTTATTTAGGCCCTTATTCCTAAACAGTTGGGACCATAACCCCAAAATCAATCCCAAACTTCCTTTAGTGGTTATAAACCTTGTGTTAAAATTTTATTGATTTCTATTTACTTATACTAAAGTTATTATCCGGAAACCATCTGTCTTTGGACAACGCTGACGACGACGTCATACCAATATACCACCAAAAAATTTTTAATTTTTGCGGTCGTATAAAAAATTCTTTCCCTCAAGATATGGTCATAATCTCAATTCAAATTTCCAATGGAGTTTGCAACCATAATTACCAATTTAAATACATCATAAAAGTCTTAAAATAGAAAATGACATTCATAATCATGGCTAAAATTAATATTCCTTAATCAGCATTTTTAAATAGTAACTTCTAAAAATAAATTGACAGCTAATCACCTCAAGACAATACAATATTTCTTTATACATAATTTAAAAGCAGTGTAATTTTCCATTTACCAAGAAACCCTCATTTTTCCCCTTTTTAGCTCACCTGGCCAAGGGCCAAGTGAGCTTTTCTCATCACTTGGCGTCCGTCGTCCGTCGTCGTTAACTTTTACAAAATCTTCTCCTCTGAAACTACTGGGCCAAATTTAACCAAACTTGACCACAATCATCATTAGGGTATCTAGTTTAAAATTGTGTCCGGTGACCTGCCAAACCAACCAAGATGGCCACCATGGCTAAAAATAGAACATAGGGTAAAATGTATATTTTGGCTTATAACTCTGAAACCAAAGCATTTAGAGCAAATCTGACATGGGGTAAAATTGTTGATCAAGTCAAGATCTATCTGCCCTGAAATTTTCAGATGAATCGGACAATGGGTTGTTGGGTTGCTGCCCTGAATTAGTAATTTTAAGGATTTTTTCAGTTTTCCGGTTATTATCTTGAAAATTATTATAGATAGAGATAAACTGTAAACAGCAATAATGTTCAGCAAAGTAAGATCTACAAATGAGTCAACATGATCAAAATGGTCAGTTGACCCTTAAGGAGTTATTGCCCTTTAAAGAAATTTTTACCAATTTTTGTAAATTTTGTTATCTTTACAAAATCTTCTCCTCTGAAACTACTGGACCAAATTCAACCAAACTTAGCCACAATCATTATTAGGGTATTTAGTTTAAAAATGTGTAAGGTGACCCAGCCAACCAACCAAGATGGCTGCCATGGCTAAAAATAGAACATAGGGTAAAATGTAGATTTTGGCTTGTAACTCTGAAACCAAAGCATTTAAAGCAAATCTTACAGGGATTAACTTGCTTATCAAGTAAATATCTATCTGCCCTCAAATTTTCAGATGAATTGGACAACTGGTTGTTGGGTTGCTGCCCTGAATTGGTAATTTTAAGGAAATTTTGCCGCTTTTGGTTATTATCTTGAAAATTATTACAGATAGAGATAAACTGTAAACAGCAATAATGTTCAGCAAAGTAAGATCTTCAAATAAGTCAACATGACCAAAATGGTCAGTTGACCCTTAAGGAGTTATTGCCCTTTATAGTCAATTTTAACAATTTTCATTAATTTGGTAAATTTTGGTTAAGTTTTACAAAATGTTTTCCTTTTGTAATCTTCTTTCTGAAACTGCAGTAGAAAATCAATATAGAAAACAATCTACTAATGAACTGGCAATTTCTATAACATGAAAAAAAACCACATTAATACCTGATGATGGTGTTTCTTTCTTTACATTGAAAATGATGTCACAACTATAATCCCGAACAATAGGTTGAATGTCAGATATGTTTCAGTACTTTGGCTTCATTTTCTACAGATTCAAGTGCAAATGATGCTTGAATTCCTACACTAATTTATACAGACTTCATCCCTTTCACAGGTAATGCCTGCCTCATATTATATTTAAAACTTTAATAGAATATCAGAAATTTTGAGAGAAAATTAATCAACCATGCAAGATCTAAAACTTAATTAATATTGTTCAAATTATCAATTAACTATTAAAAAAAAATTCTCATTAAAAAATATAGTTCTTCATTTTATATCTTATCAGAAGTTTAGGAAAAAATTGAATTTAATTGTGTCCCTTGTTCTCATTTCCTGGGATAAATCCAATACAAATTAAAGTATTGGTATTGAATTAATATTTAAGAAATATTTCAAACCTTACCATTTTCTTCACAAGAATGAAGACCATATTTTCAGTGTCATGAGTATCGGTCATCATATTTGTTGTACTTTGTTGTTTAAAAGTTGAATACAAAAAGATCAACAAAGCAATTCAAAACCACTTGAATTTTGCAACAACAAACGAGAGTTTTTAACGACCTCAGCTGGCTATACAACCCTTGCACAATCAACTGAATTTTGCAGAAATCATTAATAGGAAAGATTGCCCTTAAATGATAATTTTTATTACCTTTTGTTTTTTTTTGGGGGGTGTTGCAACAACAAAACTTCACAACAAACTTTCTCATCACCGCATTTCTCGTTAGATAAATTTTACAAAATTCTCCCTGAAACTACCGTCAAATTAAACCAAACTTGGTTTAAATCACCACTAGGATATCCAGGGACCACTGTGTATGATGACCCTGCCTGCCAACATGGCACACATGGCTGAAATAAAACATAGGTTTCAAACGCACTTTTAGTCTTATATCTCTGAAACTAAACGACAGTACAACAGTTGCATTTATCATGCATCAATTGTAAATAAAAATATCAGGTGAGCGACACAGGGTCCTTGGAGCCTCTAGTTTACCCTAATTCCTAAACGGTTTGAGCCATAACCCCACAAAGCCAATCCTAACCATCCCTTTGTGGTATGGAAACTTGTGGTATAATTTCAGAGATCCATACACCGTTCTACAAGTTATTGTCTGAAACTAGAAAATGCTTATTTGGGCCCTTTTGGCCCCTAATTCCTAGACTGTTGGGACCATAACCACCCCAAATCAATCCCAACCTTCCTTTTGTGGTTTCAAACCTTGTGTTTAAATTTCATAGATTTCTATTTACTTATACTAAAGTTATTGTCTGGAAACCAAATGTCTTCGGACGACACGATACCAATATATATGACCGCAAATTTTTTGCGGTCGTATAAAAGACCAAAACACAAAACTTTAACCACTGAACCATGAAAATGGTTAAGGTCAGATGACACCTACCAGTTGAACATGTACACCTTACAATCATTCCATACACCAAATATAGTAGACCTATTGCTTATAGTATCTGATATATGGACTTGACAACGAAAACTTAACCTTGTTCACTGATCCATGAAATGAGGTCGAGGTCAGATGAAAACTGTCTGACAGGCATGAGGACCTAGCAAGGTAGGCACATACTAAATATAGTTATCCTATTACTCATAATAAGAGAGAAATTAACTTTTTTTTTCAAGTAGTCACTGAACCATGAAAATGAGGTCAAGGACAAAGGACATATGACAGACTGAAACTTCATCACATAAGGCATCTATATACAAAGTATGAAGCATCCAGGTCTCCTACCTTCTAAAATATTAAGCTTTTAAGTAGTTAGTGTACGACACCGGATCACTATCCCTATGTCGAGCTTCCTGCGACTTCTGGCACGACAAAAATTATCTTTCCAGGGCAACAACTTCTGTAAGGGGTCAATTTACAATTACAGTAATGCAGACTTATTTGCAGATCTTACTTTGCTGAACATTTTTACTGTTTAGTTTCTCTAATTGCTGCAATAAACTAAATTGCAAAAAATCTTTTTTCAAGGACAATAAACCCTACAAGGGATGAATTGACGATTTCAGTCATGTTGACTTTTGCTGAACATTTTAGGGTCTCTCTCTATTGCAGTTCTGCTAAAAAAAACGTGTAAAAATTGACTATCAAGGGAAACAACTCCTTTAGGAATAAATTCATAATATCACAGACATGCTACTGACATCTTTACACTAAATCCATTGGATGTGTACCGATTTGATATTTTATTGTAATTCTGCCAGAACATGATTTACTTGTTAGTTGTTATTGACTTTGAACTAGCTTTCAGTTACGGTGAGTACTATCATATTGTGTCTTATGTCTATGTTAGTTGTTACTGACTTTGAACTAGCTTTCAGTTACGGTGAGTACTATCATATTGTGTCTTATGTCTATGTTAGTTGTTATTGACTTTGAACTAGCTTTCAGTTACGGTGAGTACTATCATATTGTGTCTTATGTCTATGTTATTTGTTAACTGATCTGATGAGTCAAGCCATTTCCAACTGATTTTTACCATTTGTTCTTGTTTTGTGCTGTTACACCATTGTCCCAGGTTCTTAGAAGGGTCGAGTATTAACAAACATGTTTAACCATGCCACATTCTATATGTGCCAGTAATTCATTAGTTATTGTTGGTTGCTGTACGTTACATCAGTTTTTCCTTTATTGTTTATTCATAAATCATTGCAGTTGTTTTTTTCCTTTGAACTGTTTAACATTTTGTAATATTTGGGCCTTTTAAGGTTGACTATACAGTATGGCTTTTGCTAATTGTTGAAGGCTGAACAATTACCTATAATTGCTTAAATCATCGTTATTTGGACTCTTATAACTTTCTGAAAGAAGATGATGAATGCAAAGAGCAAATGCAGCTCACATGCATCAGAGCATGTAAAATGTGGCAGATGTAACAGTCAAGAAATTCAGAAACAAACAAATGGCTCCAAAATTTTTACTGTAAGTTTTGATTAAAAAGTTTATAATTCTTTTCCTACATTTTAAAAATTGGCTGCATCTAAATTTTATACCATTCCTAAAATGGACTATACATAATCGATAAGGTACAGGAAACTGTCCTGAAAAGTGAGAAAACATTACACTGAGCGGGATAGACGGATAAATAAATAAAATCAAATTAACAAGCACTTTCAGAAACCATGACAACATATTTGATAGCAAAATCTTCATTATTATATATTCTTATGTCAGCACTAATTATTTCAATTAAAAATCTTCAATAACTAGTCTCCCCTTGTTGTTTTCAAGATGGCTGCTGTTGATGACGGCTGGTGTTAAAAAATAATTCAACAACAAGAGGCGACCTAAAGCTGGTGGAATTCTGTTGTCTACTCTTCAAGGACAACTTCTTCAACTTTCAAAAGGAATTCAACAACTTCTTCATCAATTTCTTCTTCGTACAAGATGTCAGTATCCATGCCTGAAAAGACAAAACAAATGAAATTATTTACTGATATATAAAAACAAATATGTCACTTATGTATTATCTATTTGAAAGCTAAATAATTTTCTTTTTTACTTTACAACAAAATCATCAATAACCATTTCGTAGATAAGTATATATATATCCAACTGGCATTGATAAAAATTCAAACACTTACTGCCAATCAAAACCTTTATATGCACAAAGAAACCGCTTTCAAATAAGAAATGCAACAACACAAATCAGAAATACTTTTGGTGAAATAAATTTGAATAAGGAAGTGCTATACAGGGATAAAACTTAACTTTTTTTTCAGGAGCCAGCTGGGCTACTAACCTTTTATTTCTTGGGGCCCAACAAAATAGTTTGTGGCCCAGTTTTTTTCTTGGGAAAACAAATATACATCAAACAGTTCTTTAGTTTAATATATTTATCAAGAGCTGAAAATGTTTGTCTTTGGATCACCATATTGTTGTCAAATGCTGACATGTTAGGCAAATCATTCCCTCCTCACTGTCTTTTAACCAGGACCTGTCATTTTCCCAATCAGTTGAGCAATTCCTCACCCTTTTTGTTTTCTCATATTCGCGAAAGTATGTAACCTTATCCCTCATTTTTTTCTTTGCTGTGGAGGCTTAGTGCTGCTTATATATTTCCACATTTTGAAACAGGAAGTTTACAAATTGTTTCTAATTTAAAATTTTGACAGACATGGGCATGACAACGATACGTACTTACCATTATATTAATATTTAGGAATAAATAAATTGATTTGTTACTGGCTGTTTGAGTAGAAATGTTTGAAATATATATCAAATTCACTTCAGTATTTTTTAGAAATGAAAAAAAAAGCGTGTATGTAATGAAATTCAACCAGATTGACTAGGACGTACCGATTTCACTTCGTCTATTCATTCGTTAACTGGTTCCCGTTTGAAAACATTTGACTTCCATTTAAAACAAAACCAGCGATGTTTTTTATCTACAGAAAGCTTTTCCATAATGTGTTTTGAATGATTAAATAACCGTCGAGAACTTCTAGCGATAGAACAAACTTGTCAGTTGGAGTTATGAAATAAATATATTGCAATCGCCACCTGGGCGATCTGGAAAGTGATGTGAAGTCGCCCATGTGAAATAATGCTCGCCATGGGCGACTGGGCGACCGTTAAGTTTTATCCCTGTTATAGTGGATTAATTACTTATTTTTTATAACTATAAGTAGATTTCATGATCAAATATAACCTGCCATTTAAACTATTGTGATGCATGTGCAATGTTTCAAACCAGTTTTCACTCAATGTCTTAACTCATTTCTATTTGAATAAAACCACTTTCTATTTTCAATGCTTTACATAAAAGTTTATGTACAGTGTCTTTCATAATTATAAGTAGTGTTGTCAGATTGAACAGTTTTGCCTAACCAGTTACTCGGATAATCTTTCGACTAATTAACCGGTAGTTCAGTTGGTGTTTAAAAGAACTTATCCACAGTACTCTACAAATGCACGTTTTTTATGATACGATAAATTGAAGTTTATCCTTGGGCACTGTAAGGCTTGGCTTTGAGCATTCTAGGTGAAGTTTTACTTTTAATAATCAAATACTACCATATCTACTATGGCGTTTGTAATAACTTCAGATTGCGAAAATGAAAATCTTCTTGAATTGACAATGTCTCAAACTGTTGATTGTTTCAGTTTCGCTCATGTCTCAGAAAATTCTGTGGAGCGTTTAAATTTGAGACGATTAAGCGTGTTTCTCTTACCACCCATTATAAATTAATTCCATTCACATGATTTGCATTTACCATTTTTGAGTCGGTATTTCCTTTAAAGTATGACAAAGCCTTGGACGATGGAGGTGGCATATTAACATGTAGGTTTACGCAATATTAAATCAAAAATGAAATAATGAAGTAAAACATAAAATTTCATCAGCTTAAAACTGTTTAAAATACATGTCTGCTAATTCTGTTTACTTTAGATCTTGCCCGGAGTTGATAGACAAGTTGTCTTTGTGCTAATTAATTTTGTAAAACCGGAATGTTTTCAAGGTTAACAATAACAATCAATACACTGGCCAATTGATCTGTCAAATTAATTACCATGACGATATCATTTTAACATTAAACAAAATTTGTTAATGATTTCAATACACATTTATAACAAATCTTTTTAAATCGTAAAAAGGTCCGGTTAACCAGTTAGCGTTTCTGGTATTCGATACTCGGTCCTTCAGACTGTTAACCAGTTAACAGTTAACAACACTAATTATTAATAAGATAAAGGTCATTCAACTCCTTTCCAATATTAAAAAAAAAACAAATGAGACTTTACTTATTCATATATTTTGTTAAAAAAATCAAGTGCCAATACACTGGAATCGTAAAAGTGAAAAAGAGTGAAACAAATCTCAATCTGTATTTGTTGTCTTAAAATTAAATTGAGGATTAAACCATGTGAAATAAAACTGAAGACCATAACTGAATATCAGCCAAGAACTAGAAGTCAGTCATTCAAAAACCTTCACAAAATCAATCCATCATGAAAAAAAAGAAGCAGATTTTGAAAAAAAAAGGGGGGAGGGACACCAAGATGATCTCTTAAGATGTTTATCTGCCTCAATCATGTACACATACCATCTCGTAATGCTATCCTCCTGTTTTTATAACGACTAAACTCCTCCTCTTTGTCCTCTCTGTATTGCTTGAACTCAGCCATAAGGGTTTTCCTCTTCTCTATCTGCTCCTATAAAATAGATTATAAAATCCCAGATGAATTATGGTATTCAATGTGGAACTATGATGGCTTCTCCATAATCCATTTATATAAAGTAATAAAATGCATGTGTCTTCCAATTAAGATGTGTACATATGGTAATAAAATGCATGTCTTCCAATGAAGACGCGTGTCAGCTGTAGTCTCCAACTAATATAAGCAGTAATGATGAAGTCCATGATTTCGAATGAAACCCTAAAATTCACTCCGATAAAAATTGAAGAAAGGAGGTGCACAGCTTCATCTCCTGTTGACATATCATTAGGGCTATTCCATTAAAATGTATGTGAGCGGGTAGGAAGGGATGTTTAATTATTGAATGTGGGTCATGGGTCTTTTTTCAGTATGCGTCTATTACCATCATGCAAAATTATCTAAAAATGGTTCATGGTTGTAGGGATATTTTGAAAGTCCCTCCCTACCCTCCAAATACATTTTAATGGAATAGCCCTAATTTTTTTGAAATAATATAGGAAGAAAACAAGTATTTCCCAAAGGTCTACTTTTTGATTTTTGAGGTAGTTTCCTATACTAAAACAATAGACATTGCCATTATCTATCAAAATGGAGGAATATGTATGTACGAGGACTGCTCACACTTTCTCTAGTTTATCATAATGATCCTATAAACGCTAAATCATTATTTACAGAACTTTTGGTGCAAGAGATAAATGTTCACCCAAGGTATGGCCTAACACAAAATTGATAGATTTCCCCTGTATTCATTTCTGTCAGTAATATTCCAAACTATGTTTACAAACTTACTGAAGACACATTAGACTGTCTCAACCTGTCGACTGACTCAAACTGTTCTGTGTATTTCTTCATGTTCTTCTTAAGACCCTGAAAAAAAGAAAGAAAGATAAGCTGTGAGGAATCTTACTATTGTTACATATTTAGCAATCAGTAGTATTTCATTGGTAGGGTAATGCAGTTGTCATTCTAATTTTGGTTGATTCCAGAAAATTTCAAATACGCACTACTTCCAGTTCATATCACAGACTTTTGAAAGAAAAAATATCCACTCATAGTATTTCTCTATTTGGTGATACTTGTCCCATTGACCAGTTTTTGATCAATGGCTAATTCTAATTGTAGAAAAAAACTTCTCTTAGAAATATGAAGCTGATTGGAGTATTTAAGAAAGTCCTAACTTGAAATATTCTCCTAGTTAGTATACAATAAATTTCTGCAATTATAGCACTGTTACTAAAACAGTGAAAACCTGTTTAAACCAAACCCTATGGGAATGAACCTTTTGAAAAAAAATTCACAGATGTTTGGTTTAACAGATTAAATAACTTAAAAATATTCATTATATGTCCTGATCGAGTTTAGTTTAGGCAGTTTTCATTGTGCAAGAATATAAAGCTGTTTTAATTTAATAACATTTTTTTATATTAGTTAGCCATTTGAATATATAAAATAGCCAGCCATGCATTACACAATTCCTTCTATAAGACATGTAAGAGTTAAAATCAATTATTAGAAATAGAAATCTTTAATCCTAATTAGCCCCTGATAACTTGTTTCTACTAGTTCAGTTGTTTATCTTAAATTGTATAATAAAATGCATGTGTCTTCCAATACAACACATAATATTCTATTTGATATGCTAGTCACACTGTATTTAGATTTTAGGCCAAAAATAATATATAAATAGTTTGATGTTGCCTACCTACCCACCTAAAAAGCTGCCTACCTGAAAAATCTTATGACAAAAATTGTTTCACTTTTTTTTTTTTAAAGATTTTTTCCTACTCTAACATCGTTTTCTTGTATAAAACAAGTAACTTCTGTTGTTTGCAAAAAAAAACTACAGGCTCTCAAGAGCCTGTGTCGCTCACCTGTATTTACTGATGCTTTGGAAATCATGTAAAATAAGGTTAAAATCATAATTAATAGTATTAGATAATAGGTATTATAATGATATAAGGTTAAAATCATAATTAATAGTATAAGATATTAGTTATTACAATGATATAAAATCATAATTAATAGTATTAGATATTAGGTATTATAATGATATCTTTTGATTATTAGAAGCTTCTGTCCAAGTTTGGTAAAAATCCAGGATAGTTTATGAATCTAATAAATGTTTTAAAAAATTTAACTGCAGACTGTATGTTATGTTAACTGGAAGAAAAGCTAAGTCCATTTATAAGTAAAATACGGAAAACAAGAACAAAATTTAACTAAATTTCCTTCTAGATACTAGCTTTTATCATAAACAAGCTTCTGTCCAAGTTTGGTACAAATCCGGGATAAGTTATTAAAATTTCAAAAACTTTAGAGTGAATATTTGTGGGCATCCATGACAATATGTAGGATCGCTATGTCTCGCTTTTTAAACAAAGTCGAAGGCTCAATACAATAATAACAATTTTAAATTTGTAGGGCATAACTCTAGAACAGTAAAATAATAACAAAAACTGCAAAATTTCTGTAAAATTACTAGCTCAGGGCAGCAACCCAACAACGGGTTGTCAGATTCGTCTGAAAATTTCAGGGCAGATAAATCTAAATCTGCTGAACATTTTTGCCAGCGTCAGATTTGCTCTAAATACTTTAGTTTCAGAGATATAAACCAAAAACTGCATTTTACCCCTATGTTCTATTTTTAACCATGTCGGCCATGATGGTTGGAAGGCCAGGTCATCGGACAAAATTTTTAAACTAGATACCCTAATTATGATTTATTTGTAGATCTTATTATGCTGAACATTATTGCTGTTTACCTCTATCTATAATAATATTCAAAATAATAACCAAAAACTGCAAAATTTCCTTAAAATTACCAATTCAGGGGCAGCACCCCAACAACGGGTTGTCAGATTTGTCTGAAAATTTCAGGGCAGATAGATCTTGACCTGATAATCAGTTTTACCCGTGTCAGATTTACTCTAAATGCTTTGGTTTCAGAGATATAAGCCAAAATCTACATTTTACCCCTATGTTCTATTTTTAGCCATGGCGGCCATCTTGGTTGGTTGGCGGGGTCATCGGACACATTTTTTAAACTAGATACCCTAAAGATGATTGTGGTCAAGTTTGGTTAAAATTGGCCCAGTGGTTTCAGAGAAGATTTTTGTAAAAGCTAACGACGACGGGCGCCAAGTGATGAAAAAAGCTCACTTGGCCCTTCGGGACAGGTGAGCTAAAAAAAAAAAAAAAATCCCTACCTACCTACCCAACCCTACAAGGCATGGGTAGGCAACTTCAAACAAAGAATTTGTTAAGGGTGGCCTTACCTTAATCTGTTCCGTGGTTAATAAACATGATGGTCTAGGTCTCCATTGTATTTGACAGAACCTCTCTTGAGGCTGTTTCAGTAATAATCGTCCTTGGAATGACCATATCCAGTAAGCATTGTCAACCTGAGACAAAAAGTTCATTTAATAGAAAAACAAAGGATAAGGGGTATCCATCCATGACACAAAATCAGTACATGCACAGCAAAAAACAAAGGAACAGTGCTTTTATTGTTGTTCTTCATCTTAAAGTCACAGTGAGGCTTTCAACACAGAGCAAAAACATGTTCACCTCACTGCAAGTTTAAGATGGCCCCTAGCACCAGCTTGAGTGAAATTCTTTGCAAAATAATAAAAATAATAATTAATATAGTTATATTCATCATACCCTTTTGGTTTTTTTTTTTCAGCAGACATTTGGACAGGTTAAGAAATAATCAGTTTTTGCCTAATATTTTTGCTTGTTTTAGAGATTACAGCAAAATGCATTGCCTGTGTAAGTAAAGGTAATATCTTTGATTAGCTTGCTTGCTAGCTGAACCGTGAAGTCATTATTAGGTACGGTATACTACCTCCTTTTGGAGTAGTCTAGTCCTACTAGTCTACTCTCAAATGAGGGTAGTATACCTAACCTAATAATGACTTCACGGTTCAGATAGCAAGCAAGCTTGTCAAAGATATTACCTTTACCTACACACTCAATGCATTTTGCTGTAAGTAAACAGTCAAGTATTGGGTCTTTTCATGAGGAACTAACTGTGCTCATCTTATTGTAGATTTAATAGTTCCCTCTCTATAATTAATTGTATTGTATGGATAAACAGTATAAAACCCACAATAAGCACCACTTGATAGATATTTTAAACAATATCTGGAGATATTAAGACAACACATACTCTCTAAATAATCCTAATTTTCTGAACAATGAAATTTATTCCCTAGAACTTACTATTACTATATCCATCATTTAAAGTGAAACATGTACTGGTCTGTCATTTAAGACCTCAATTTTACATTTTTCAGAACTAGATATTAGAATGTTTAATGGTAGTCTTCATACCAAGTTTTATTTCAAGTTTTTCTACTTATTGTTTATTTTCTGTCCTTGACAGTGATGTTTCTATGTTCTCTCCTTAAGGGTGTGCATAATGGAGTTAATTGTAAAAAATAAATGGAGAATGTGTCAATGGGACACAGATAATGCCCCTGCTTGCATATAACATTATAAAGGGGCATAACTCGAAAACGAGAACGCCACCCAAATTTGAACTTGATCTGTATTTTGTGGTAATAAGCGTTGTGTATAAGTTTCATAACATTTGGTTGAGGCAAACTAAAGTTCGAGAATAGAAACCAATTTTGGGACGTACATACGTACGGACAGACTGACTGACATGGGGTAACTCCAGTGAAAGCGGGGGCATAATTAAACTAACCTTATGACCCCACCAGCTGACAGCTGAGACTACATATCTCCCTGTAGGATCCCATTCTACATCTGTTGCCATGAAATGTTCAGTATTGGCCATCACTGTAACATCAGATGCATCTACAAACTCCAAGACACCATTCATACTGAAAAAAGGTAAAACACCGTCATAAACATTGTACGATATATGATATTTGTAAAAGATTCGTTGCTTATGAACTGAACTTGGCAGTCACTCATCTCAAACACTTCAAATCATAATTTGAGGATTTTTTAAAATAAATTCCATCAAAGATATTATTTACTGAAAGATGTCACACTTGCTTCAAATATGGTGAAAATAATAGCAAATCATGTGAATATAAAGCAAGCAGTAATGGCTTTTCATGAAAAATAACTATTGAGGACTCGTATTTACGATAGAGAAACTGACAAGACCTCCTTCTCATCCTAATGTGTGCTAGTTTACTATCTAGTACTTTTACATAGGTAAATCCTTATACCACCCTTGATAAGCAATACTGAATCTATCTATGATCTTATCACCAAATCACTCTCTATTGCATTACTTACTTTCTAAGTCCAGCTAAAACTATAAACTGTCCAGCAGGACTCCAAAACAAATGGTTAGCTTGTCTTCTTTCCAAAGTTTCTACAAATATCAAATTCTTTAAATGACTAACTGATCTGCTAAAGAAAAATACAATAAATGCAAATAAATTATGCAATACTTCTGAATAAATGTAACTTTTGACTGGCATTATCTTGCAACATTTAAAAAAAACTCTCAATCTGTCAACAAACATCGCAAGTTTGGTAGGTATCTAGGCCTAAGGGGATTTACATATATTTTTTTTTTACTCTATGAAAACTTGAAACAGAAAAAAATTATATCAAGCAATAACTTTATATTAGATTTTTTGTTTAGAGCTATTTTCCTAATGCTTGTAGTTTAAAGGTTTGGTTTTCTTGCTTTGTTTGTATAAATGTTTGCTCAAGCATTGTAATTAAGATTAACATCTGCAATCAATAGATAGGCGAGGCTTCAGCTTGTATACATTATACATAACATATACAGATGTCAGTCTTAATTACAATGCTTGAGCAAACATTTATACTAACATTAAAGCAAGCAAGCCAACCAAACCTTTCAACTACAAGCATCAGAAAATAGCTCTTAAAGTTATTGTATTCCATTGTTGCACTGTAAAGGGATCAGATCTTAAGGTCTAACCAAAACTTATATGTAAGGTATGAGTTCTTGAGCTTGCTGTATAAAATCTTCCAGTAACTATCAAGATGAAGAACTGTAATAAAAGTGCAAGTCCTTTTTTCACATATTTTATATGGTAGGGATATTGTTTGTGTATACTGCCATTTAACACACTACCATGCATCCAAAATGAAAATCTTCTAGTTTCTTACATCAATTTTACCAGACCTACTGATCTGAAAAATGCTTTTTTGATTCTTAATGCAATTTAGAGGTCTTGCTTGCTAATATTTTCTTGTCAAAGTAAAGCTTGTTGTTTACAAGACATGGAACTTCTTAATATTTCGCATCCCTCAACTTTGCAATGCAAACGTGAATGGTGTTAAATTAAAAGGTGATTTCACAAAGTCTAAATAGCCCAAAAGCAAATTTAACAAGAATGTGTCCCTAGTACACGGATGCCCCACTCGCACTATCATTTTCTATGTTCACTGGACTGTGAAATTGGGGTCAAAACTCGAATTTGGTATTAAAATTAGAAAGATCATATCATAGGGAACATGCATACTAAGTTTCAAGTTGATTGGACTTCAACTTCATCAAAAACTACCTTGACCAAAAACTTTAACCTGAAGCGGGACAGACGGACGGACTAACGAACGGACATACAGACCAAAAAAACATAATGCCCCTACGTGGGACATAAAAATCAATATATCACTTACTCATTAATTCTACCTTGCCAGCTCTTATACTGTAAAATGATACAGATATCCTAGGACTTTCTCCATGGATAAAGGCAAATTTATTTCCTGTTGGTTCCCAGGCAAAAGCCATGACACTTTCTGAAAGAAAATACTTTTAACATTGTAATCCTGTATAACTTGAGGGTTAAGAGTACTATACTGTACAAGTGTGCATCAAAATCTTTTCTAACTACTAGTTTGAAGACCAATATTCTGACATTTTTCTTATGTGTCAAAATCAAGTTTTGCAAAAACTTACTAGTCCGAATAAAATTTTACAAGTCTGGGGCATCGGACTAGTGGCTAACAGTGCAGACTGCTGTACATACACTGATAGTGGCCACGTGATTAGAAAAGTTCACTTGGCCCTGTGGGTGGGGTGTGCAAAAAAAAAACAAAAAAAACAAAAAAAACATGGAAAAAAGTCTTAAATAATTGTAGATGACAATAGTGCAATTATTTTGAGGACACCATCCAATTTAAAACTTTTACAGTATATCAATAGACGTTGCATTGTTTGTACTCTGAACCACAATTCTCAAATACCTTTTTACTCATGTATTATTGTACAAGTTTATCAAATGGATGTTTGTTATTTTCATTGGTTTGCAAGATCGGTAAATTTTGTATAATCATTACCTTTAACTTCCACTTTATCTACAGGAATCTGTTTCTCTCTAATCCTAAACAATTCAAAGTTGTAATACATTCCCTACAATATAGAACAATACAATATATAATAAGACAATGTTCAAACTAAAACGGTCAACAAAGGTTGTAATAATGTACCTGCTGAATGAGTGTCAGATAAGAACTGCATATAAAAACAAGAGGCTCTAAAGGGCCTGAATCGTTCACCTGTATTTCAGAGGAGAAGAGTTTTAAATGTTAGCAAACTTGATGAACAAATAGTGTAAAATTGTCTTTAAAGGGCAATAACTCCTTAAGGGGTCAATTGACAATTATGGTCATATTAACTTTTTGTAGATCTTACTTTGCTGAACATTATTGCTGCTTACAGTTTATATATATCTATAATAATATTCAAAATAATAACAAAAACTGCAAAATTTTGTTCAAACTACCCAACAATTGGTGGCAGCAACCCAACAATGGGTTGTTTGATAGCCATGGCGGCCATGTTTGACAGACAAAACTTGGATACAATTTATAAACGACGGACGTTCAAGTTTGAAGGTATTTGGCTCAAGTGATGGCATAAGCTCACATGGGGCACCTTCGGGTCCCGTGAGCTAATAAGAAGATGTAGTATAATTGCCAAGGAAAGAGCTCTCCACCAGAGACCAAATGACATATAAGTTTTCTCCTTTAAGGGTTCAAATTATGGGTGTAAAGTTGCATAAGATGAAGAAATCAAAAATATGAATTATTATAAAATTGTGACATAATCAAACAGTAAATCATTAAATGGCTTTTCCACAAATCATTGCTCCAGTGTGAAAGTAATTTTCTCCACCCAGAATAAATCAATTTACATACTTGTTACATCTCTTCCCAAGAGTAACTAGCCTCAAATCAGGTTGGAATCTAAAGTTGGTAATAAGCATAAATGTTCTTTTTTCTTCAGCCCCCTTTTCCCATTTGATCTAAACATAATCCCCCTGAATTGCACTTGTGAGCAAAGCACAGCTGTTAACCATAAAAAAGAAAAGAAAAATCATTAAAACCTAGCCCTTATCCCCTAACTAATCAATAAAAAGAATGACTCATGAAATCTGTATCTGAAAAACAGTCTCTTCTAAGTTTTTTTCAAGACTAAACCTGCTTTCAAATTTGAAGGATACAAGACCTGAATAAAAGTAATATCTAGGTAACATTAAAACTACTGTGGTTATTTATAAAACCCTCCCTCTAAAACTATAGTATAGATTAATTTCAATTTTCCGTGACTTGATTTTGAGCATTTATCTACATTTATTGCAGTTAACTCAAAATTCTGACCAAATTACATTTTTTTATATCAAATCAAACTGATGAATTAACTTTGCTGTTGCTTAAAATTTCTGACCAGTTGAAAAGTTTGATTTGATAAAACAAATTGCTATTGGTCAGAATTTTGAATGAGCTGCAATAGGTGGAGAGAGACACTTTCAAACAAGTCAGTGTAAAAGGAAAAAGAAAAAGATGATGGCACTAGACAGGCAACACACATAAAAAAAAACAAAGATGAACAAGAAAAGGTTCCAAAAAATACCATGTGTATTAAAATTGAACCAATCAAATAATCTAATAAGAATACACCCTCATTCAAAGATTTCACAAAGTCTAAATAGCCCAAATACATGTAGCAAATTTAACAAGAATGTGTCCCTAGTACACGGATGCCCCACTCGCACTATCATTTTCTATGTTCACTGGACTGTAAAATTGGGGTCAAAACTCGAATTTGGTATTAAAATTAGAAAGATCATATCATAGGGAACATGCGTACTAAGTTTCAAGTTGATTGGACTTCAACTTCATCAAAAACTACCTTGACCAAAAACTTTAACCTGAAGCGGGACAGACGGACGACATATGGACGGACTAACGAACGGACACACAGACCAAAAAAACATAATGCCCCTACGTGGGACATAAAAATCAATATATCACTTACTCATTAATTCTACCTTGCCAGCTCTTATACTGTAAAATGATACAGATATCCTAGGACTTTCTCCATGGATAAAGGCAAATTTATTTCCTGTTGGTTCCCAGGCAAAAGCCATGACACTTTCTGAAAGAAAAATACTTTTTAACATTGTAATCCTGTATAACTTGAGGGTTAAGAGTACTATACTGTACAAGTGTGCATCAAAATCTTTTCTAACTACTAGTTTGAAGACCAATATTCTGACATTTTTCTTATGTGTCAAAATCAAGTTTTGCAAAAACTTACTAGTCCGAATAAAATTTTACAAGTCTGGGGCATCGGACTAGTGGCTAACAGTGCAGACTGCTGTACATACACTGATAGTGGCCACGTGATTAGAAAAGTTCACTTGGCCCTGTGGGTGGGGTGTGCAAAAAAAAAACAAAAAAAACAAAAAAAACATGGAAAAAAGTCTTAAATAATTGTAGATGACAATAGTGGAATTATTTTGAGGACACCATCCAATTTAAAACTTTTACAGTATATCAGTAGATGTTGAATTGTTTGTACTCTGAACCACAATTCTCAAATACCTTTTTACTCATGTATTATTGTACAAGTTTATCAAATGGATGT
Source organism: Mytilus coruscus (assembly GCA_017311375.1). Taxonomy (NCBI): domain Eukaryota; kingdom Metazoa; phylum Mollusca; class Bivalvia; order Mytilida; family Mytilidae; genus Mytilus; species Mytilus coruscus. The sequence goes on from CM029602.1 coordinate 34,776,971, forward strand.
TTGTTATTTTCATTGGTTTGCAAGATCGGTAAATTTTGTATAATCATTACCTTTAACTTCCACTTTATCTACAGGAATCTGTTTCTCTCTAATCCTAAACAATTCAAAGTTGTAATACATTCCTACAATATAGAACAATACATTATATAATAAGACAATGTTCAAACTAAAACGGTCAACAAAGGTTGTAATAATGTACCTGCTGAATGAGTGTCAGATAAGAACTGCATATAAAAACAAGAGGCTCTAAAGGGCCTGAATCGTTCACCTGTATTTCAGAGGAGAAGATTTTTAAATGTTAGCAAACTTGATGAACAAATTGTGTAAAATTGTCTTTAAAGGGCAATAACTCCTTAAGGGGTCAATTGACAATTATGGTCATATTAACTTTTTTGTAGATCTTACTTTGCTGAACATTATTGCTGCTTACAGTTTATATATATCTATAATAATATTCAAAATAATAACAAAAAACTGCAAAATTTTGTTCAAACTACCAAATTGGTGGCAGCAACCCAACAATGGGTTGTTTGATTCGACAGACAACGACGACGGACGCCAAGTGATGGCATAAGCTCACATGGGGCCCTTCGGGTCCCGGTGAGCTAATAAGAAGATGTAGTATAATTGCCAAGGAAAGAACTCTCCACCAGAGACCAAATGACATATAAGTTTTCTCCTTTAAAGGTTCAAATTATGGGTGTGAAGTTGCATAAGATGAAGAAATCAAAAATATGAATTATTATAAAATTGTGACATAATCAAACAGTAAATCATTAAATGGCTTTTCCACAAATCATTGCTCCAGTGTGAAAGAAATTTTCTCCACCCAGAATAAATCGATTTACATACTTATTACATCTCTTCTCAAGAGTAACTAGCCTCAAATAAGGTTGGAATCTAAAGTTGGTAATAAGCATAAATGTTCTTTTTTCTTCAGCCCCCTTTTCCCATTTGATTTAAACATAATCCCCCTGAATTGCACTTGTGAGCAAAGCACAGCTGTTAACCATAAAAAAGAAAAGAAAAATCATTAAAACCTAGCCCTTATCCCCTAACTAATCAATAAAAAGAATGACTCATGAAATCTGTATCTGAAAAACAGTCTCTTCTAAGTTTTTTTCAAGACTAAACCTGCTTTCAAATTTGAAGGATACAAGACCTGAATAAAAGTAATATCTAGGTAACATTAAAACTACTGTGGTTATTTATAAAACCCTCCTCTAAAACTATAGTATAGATTAATTTCAATTTTCCGTGACTTGATTTTGAGCATTTATCTACATTTATTGCAGTTAACTCAAAATTCTGACCAAATTACATTTTTTTATATCAAATCAAACTGATGAATTAACTTTGTTGTTGCTTAAAATTTCTGACCAGTTGAAAAGTTTGATTTGATAAAACAAATTGCTATTGGTCAGAATTTTGAATGAGCTGCAATAGGTGGAGAGAGACACTTTCAAACAAGTCAGTGTAAAAGGAAAAAGAAAAAGATGATGGCACTAGACAGGCAACACACATAAAAAAAAACAAAGATGAACAAGAAAAGGTTCCAAAAAATACCATGTGTATTAAAATTGAACCAATCAAATAATCTAATAAGAATACACCCTCATTCAAATACAAAGTTGTCTCAAAATCAAAGTTATTTTATAAAAAACAGTCCCCAGGTTATAACGAAGGACCAAGAGACAGGTTTGAAACACTTTACCCTTAACAACTCCATTATATGAGGTGTAATAAGATCCTACAAATGTACTTCTGGAACTTCTTAGATAATCCTATGTGCAACAAAGAAGATCAATCACTATAAGATATGTCATAATAATAGGAATGCACCCATGGCCCAAATATAAATTTAGTCATCGAAAATGAAACATGAACTCCATCTACAACTTAATAATACACACAAGTTAATAAACCAAAAATCTGTTCAATATCTACAGGCATAACAACAAAAGTCCATACAACTGTAGGATTGATGAAGTACAGAATGACAGACATTAGAAACACTATTTAGGCACTGAGTAGATTGGGAATCAAAATCTATTACTGTAAATTCAGAATTTTTTGCATGCATTTCTTACAGCAATTGTCGAAAAATGGACAGAAATGCAAATTAATTATTGAGGCTTAAGGAATTGTTGAACACAAAAATTAAGTTTGCAATCTAATTCATAAGAAATCACTTATTCTAATTGGGTGTAGAATTTGTTGTATTGATGTTATTGGAAATCTGAGACACCCTTTTGAAGATAACAGGTCAAAGAACAACATGTGCTCAAATCAGACATATCGGGGCACCCATCTAGGAGCTTATTTCATTTAAAACTACATTTTCATGACAAAAATTTATGTGTCAGAATTGAATAAATAAGGATTTTCCCACTTGAACCTCATCAACTGGAATATAATTCACAAATGTACCATGGGGATACATCAGGATTGGCCTTTAATCATTAATCAATTTGGTTTTGACCAGTAAGAAAGCATTCCATCTCAGCAATTCTAAATATATACAGAAATAGCACACCTTGTGCATCAAAAACCAGATCTGACAGGAGAAGTTATATCACAATTGACCTTGCTCTGACTCGGTTGCTACTGATATGTTCAAAAATCAGCCCACCTGGATAAACATGAACTATTAATGATCTCAGAAGTTTAATTACACATTGCATTTGCTTTTTTTCAATTTGGATTTTATTCATTTAATACATGAAACGATGTATTTTGTTTTTAACAATTTCAATATAAGTTATACATGAGAACATAAAATGATCGGTTGGTCAGTCTAGAGGATTCATATGGGGTATTTCATTAATTATAATTTTATACAATGAAAATATAGTGTTTTACACAAACTTGAATTTTCTAATTTTGAAGTTTAAATAAAATATTCAATTTATGTTTTGTTTTAAAAGAATTCATATCTAAACCTTTTCCTCAAGAAAAATCTGATGTTATAATCATCATTAACATCATTAACATTAACTGTTGTACAGTTGTATTTGTTTAATACTTGTTCATTTATATTTTGATTCCCTCTAAAGCTCCAAATAGTTTTCTTGCTTTTTTCTGCTGGCAGCTCTAATACATGTATATAACTGTATTTTTATTTGGAATTTATTATCTTCCATTTTCTATTTATACCCCTAATCCACCTCTTTTTCCATAACTGTTATTTTAATAGCTGGTCAGTGGTCATAAAGCTATCAAATTATTCTGTTAACCACATAGTACTGCCCACATGATCTTATCTTGTATCACTAAGAAACGTGCATTTGTTTACAAAACTAAATATTATCAAAACTCATTAGCAGTGCAAGATATGAAACATTTTTTTCTTCTGTCGTTTTGGAATATTAAAAGGCAACAAAAACAGCTAAAAATGAAATTTTGATAACATTTTGTTATTTTTGTATTGTGCTTCCTTAAACAAGCACACACAGTTACTTACACTGTATTTATACTGATCTTTCTCTTCCACTTTTTTGGCCTTGGAATACCGATCTACTTTGACACAAAGGTAATCTCCATTCTTCTGCCAATGCATTTTACAGTCTGCCACATTAAAGAGATTCTTGACACACACTTCCTGTCTGCTTGGCATCTGTATTAATGTCACCCTAGCTGGTACATTCTGATCTTCGGGTACCCAATAAGCTATAAGGTTATCTGTGGGGGACCAGCTGAAGTCTCTGTTGAAAAATAAAATGATATAACTTTAAACTTTTGCTCTGCACAAATCTATTTTCCATTTACCTGAATAACAGTTCATATTTCTTTCAAAAATCTTTGAAATCACAATGTGTTCATTTTAATGTTAGAACTGAAAAATTTCATCAATTATGTAATTATGATCTCAGGTTGTACTTCTTGAAATATAAGTACATAAATAGAAATGCCAAATTTTAGACCATAAAGGTATAGTCAAACCTGTATAAGCAGTCACTTGTGGGAAATATCAAAAGTGACCGCTCAAGAGAGGTGATCTTTTAAACAAGAAAAACTCTGGTTCCGACACTGCCTGTGACCAAGATGGGGGGAATTGTTTTAGTGTTTTCTATCGGTAGAGTTATCATACTTGTGAGCAGTGACATAAATAATGGCTTATTCCGGTGCTGTAAATTTGAAGAAAAATTCAAAATGTGTTAATATTCGTGGAGAAATAAGTCAGTGAAACCGTTTTGAATGGAAACTGAAAAGAGCAGAACACGAAAAATTCACGAATTCACCTTCTATTGGGCGATCTTGGTTGCAAATGGGTTTCAAATTTTATTTTGACTGGTAGTTAAAACATTAAAATGAATGTTATTAAAAGTTGAAATGACGATTTCGTTGAAAAATTAGGCGACCACTGACCGCTGAAACCAGATAAATTATATAGAGAAAATGTTTGGGAGGGTCTGAAAGTGATAGAGGAAGGTGACCGCTGAAATGAGATGACCGTTCCGGCAGGGTTGACTGTATCTCCTTTTTATTTATTAAAGTGACTGAATACAACACTGATTACAATTTTTCTGCTGCCAAGAAGAATAGAAAAATTATCCTATCAATTGTCAATACTTTCTGAAACAAATTTTATGTTGCTGCTTAACTACTTTCTCATGATAAGATTGACACTATTATTTTTTTACTATGAATTATCTTTGGATCAGTCGCACTGATACATTTATTTCCATTTCACAGTGACTAACTGATGCAGAGATCTATTATATATTACAGCATTTTAATCTTCTAGTGCTGATACTTACCTAATGCCCGTAATTTTCAAACTTTTCTTTTCTAACAAACCAAAAGACTAAAATTAAGAAACGTAAAAATATTTAACAGATTTCTTTAATTACATGCAAAGGTGGGTTGATCTGCTAAACATTCTTTTTGTATTGCATGTGTCATAGTATTGTGTAGGAAAGATTATTCTATCAGGTCTAATAAAAAAAAAAATGCATATTAATTTAATGAGAACTTTCCTTTTAACAAAGAAACAGACTGAATGTCTATTAAACCTATGCAGGGCTTTGGAGCTTGAGTTATGGTGTTTGAAACTCAACAAATCTAATCAGATTTTCTGCATTTATATTTGAAAGTAGGAATTGCTGACTTTTCCAAAGCACATGAGTTCACCTCCCAATCTCTGGTTGCTCCAACATTAGTTTTCAGTGTAGAGTATTATAGACTGGCAATCATTTCATCTTTTTGCCATGGAATTGTCTTTTTTCTTATGGCCATAGTATTGGTCTTTTTTCTTTCGACCATGATATTATCTTTTTCTTATGGCCATGGTTTCGTCTTTTTCTTTGGTGTTATTGCCTTTAGGTATCTTCTCATTTTTTGGTACTCATTAAAGAATTGCACAAAACTTTATAGACTATTTTTTATGTTGAAATTTTAATAAATGTGAATTTCTTCCTTTATAACCATGAACAATAATTTCCAAAAACTTACTGGTGTTTCATATACACTGAGTGTATCTGGACTAATTCTGGCAAAGTACAAACCATCAGGATTCCACCTAAAATTCACATTACAAATGAAAAATTAATCCAATTTCAATTTTAGCTATCTCCCAACAGCAAATCATTATAATTTCATTCTAAAAACTAATATTGTTAGAAGCATATATGACTAAGGGATAAAAAGAATAAAATTACATGTCAAACTTCAGAAAGTAAACAAATCTAACAATATATTAAATTGCTTCGCTGAGCGCAGCTGGATACGACCGCAGATGTCCAACCCTGAAAAGTTGGGGCCATTATGGACACAATATTCACGCTTGATACAGGTCTGAATTTGGATTGTAATTAAATTTTTGACACATAATAGGTTTCTGACCAGAATAACTGTAGTCAAAGAACTTCAAACTGGTTATATGATTTGAATTTATATTTAATTTTTTGCTTTTGTGCAATACACTATGCTGTTGCGAATTGACACCCCAAAAAAATAATTTCAACCATGTTTTTGCGTTTGTGCAATACACTTTGCTGTTGAATATTAACCCCAAAAAAATATTTGAAGAAATTTTCTTTCAATTTCTGAAATCGGAAATGAGAAAAATTGCCCCCCTCCTTTCCAATTTTTCACCTCCCCCTTTCCCTTATTCCAAAAAAAATCTTTCCCTCAAGATATGGTCAGTATCTCAATTCAAATTTCTAATGGAGTTTGCAACCATAATTACCCATTTAAATACATCATAAAAGTTTTAAAATATAAAATGACATACATAGTCATGGCTAAAATTAATATTAATTAATAGTAACTGCTAAAAATAAATTGACAGCTAATCACCTCAAGACAATCATCATTTCTTAATACATAATTTACAAGCAGTGTAAGGGAGGTAATCAAACATTGTTCTTTAAATTGATTTGGATTACCTCCCTTACACTGCTTTTAAATTGTCTCAATTGTCCTTTAACCAGAAAAACCCTTGTTTTCCCCCTTTTTGCCCCTAATTCCTAAATGGTTTGAGCCATAACCCCCAAAGTCAATCCTAACCATCCCTTTGTAGTATGGAAACTTGTGGTATAATTTCAGAGAGATTCATACACTTTAACACAAGTTATTGTCTGGAAACTACAAAATGCTTATTTGAGCCCCCTTTTTGGCCCCTAATTCCTAAACAATTGGGACCATAACCCCAAAAATCAATCCCAACCTTCCTTTAGTGGTTATAAACCTTGTTTTAAAATTTTATTGATTTCTATTTACTTATACTAAAGTTATTAACCATCTGTCTTCGGACGACACTGAAGACGACAAAGACGATGACGACAACGTGATACCAATATACGACCAAAAATTTTTAATTTTTGCGGTCGTATAAAATTAAGAAGATGTGGTATGATTGCCAATGAGACAACTCTCCACAAGAGACCAAATGACACAGAAATTAACTATAGGTCACCGTACGGCCTTCAACAATGAGTAAAACCCATACCGCATAGTCAGCGATAAAAGGCCCCGAAAATGGCGAAATGAACTCTTCATTAACAAGCTTTATAACACTTACTTTTAATGTTCTTTTCACATCTGATGAATCACATCATATGAATAGACTTTAGTTGAAAGAAAGAACTCAGATCATCGATATTTTTAAATGCCTGTATTTTTTCTGTTTTATAAACTTTTGAAAAGAGCACAACAAATATGCCATGCTAACACTGCCTTCATGAAACAAAATGAACACTACCTTTTACATCATTTGGTTTCTGGAGGAAAGTTGTCTCATTGGCAATCACACCATGTCATCTTATTTCCGTACAAAAACCTCTGTTCTACTTTATTTAAAATTGAGAATGGAAATGGGGAGTTTGTCAAAGAGACAACAACCCGACCAAAGAGCAGAAAACAGCCCAAGACCACCAATGGGTCTTCAACACAGCAAGAAAATCCGGCACCCAGAGGTGGGCTTCAGCTGGTCCCTAAACAAAAATGTGTTCAGTGAAAATGGACGTTACACCAAACTCAAACACATTTGTTTTTATATAGTGATTTTCAGTAACCTTATGATGTTACAACCTATTGAATCACTATATTTTTATATAGTGATTTTCAGTAACCTTATGATGTTGCAACCTATTGAATCACTATCATCTGCTGCTTACTTCCAATAAAAACTCTCTATTATTATTTATATTCATATCAAATAAAATGCATGTGTTATAGGAATTTGCTATTAACAAAAATCCTGACTAAATTTACAAATTTAACTGTTAAAATAATAATTATTGTTTCATAAAAATCATTTCATTAATTTCCCAAATAAGACTTACTTGAATATTGGCCAGGTAGATTGTGTTTCACAATGAAACCCTCTCTTCTTTTGACCAGTTCGGATGTCCCATATGATGATTGCACTTGGTTCCTCCTGATTGGTCTGTAAAGGACTAAATGTTACCAAATAGCGCTCACATGGTGAAAAGTCTATCAGCTGCACACCTGGATGACTGAATCTCATAATCTGTTCAAATTTTGGACCTCCCCACAATGCAATACCTTTACCATGGAAGGTGGCAAGATAGCTTCCTTGGTGTGACCATCTTACATATGTTTCAGTCCATCTCTGTAAATAAGACAACAACAATACATAGACAGGTTTTAGTGAACGGAGACAGACTCTGAATATTAGCCTGTAAATTATAAATGACCACACATACACTGTTCTCCTACAGTTTTACAATCAAGCTTCAGGTCATTCATTTGATGAAATTTCTACTTGTTGCATCTTTGATCTGAACCTTAGATTAGATAGATGGATCAACGGATGTTGAATGTCCATTATTACATGCATATTTATGACAACACTGTGAATCCAGCTATGCATATGACAAGCAATGCTGGATATTTCATTACCAGGGTCAACAAGATGTGTCATACCAGCAAGACACTTTTTTATGACTCAGAGGAAACTGTTTTTTTTTCCTTACTTCTAAATGCTGCATGTTAGAGAAGCAGTGAAACCAAATCAAAGTCTTTGGTTCAACTTGGTCTAAGATTGAACATAAAACCCTCAAACTTCCTCACTGAAGACAACAAATAACTTATGTAGTGTTGCATTTAACAGTAATACTTCCTTTCAGTTTGAAATAAAATGCTCCGCAGGGTGCAGCTTGATACGACCACAGAGGTCAAACCCTGAATAGTTGGGGCAAGTATGGACACAACATTCAAGCTTGATACAGCTCTGAATTTGGATTGTGATTAAATATTTGACACAGCATAGGTTTCTGACACAGAATGAATGTGGTCTAAGAACTTAAAATTTTTAAATTGGACATTCACCTATTATGGTCCAATATCCAAAATCTAAATACATGGTTAGATTCAGCATATCAAAGAACCCCAAGAGTTCAATTTTGATGAAATCAAACAAAGTTTAATTTTGGACCCTTTTGACCTCAATGTGGACAAAGTTGATAACGGGCCCAAAAATCAAAAATCTAAATACATGGTTAGATTCAGCATATCAAAGAACCCCATATATTGAATTTTGTTGAAATCAAACAAAGTTTAATTTTGGACCCGATTTGGACCAACTTGAAAACTGGGCCCATAATCAAAAATCTAAATACATGTTTAGATTCAGCATATCAAAGAACCCTATGAATTCAATTTTGTTAAAATCAAACTAAGTTTAATTTTGGACCCTTTGGACCTTAATGTAGACCAATTTGAAAATGGGACCAAAAATTAAGAATGTAAATACACGGTTAGATTCGCATATCAAAGAACCCCAATAATTCAATTTTGATGAAATCAAACAAAGTTTAATTTTGGACCCTTTTGACCTCAATGTGGAAAAATTGATAACGGGCCCAAAATCAAAAATCTAAATACATGGTTAGATTCAGCATATCAAAGAACCCCATATATTCAATTTTGTTGAAATCAAACAAAGTTTAATTTTGGACCCGATTTGGACCAACTTGAAAACTGGGCCCATAATCAAAAATCTAAATACATGTTTAGATTCAGCATATCAAAGAACCCTAAGAATTCAATTTTGTTAAAATCAAACTAAGTTTAATTTTGGACCCTTTGGACCTTAATGTAGACCAATTTGAAAACGGGACCAAAAATTAAGAAGCTAAATACACGGTTAGATTCAACATATCAAAGAACCCCAATAATTCAATTTTGATGAAATCAAACAAAGTTTAATTTTGGACCCTTTGGACCTCAATGTGGACCAATTTAAAACGGGCCCAAAATCCAAAAACTTAATACACGATTAGATTCAGCATATTAAAGAACCCCAAGAGTTCAAGAATAAAACCCCATTGAAATTGGTCAAGAAATAAGCAATTTATACAAAGTATCTTCTTTTGCACAATACTGTGCAATTGAATATTTCTTGCAATTGCGCAATACTGTGCAATTGAATATTTCTTGCTATTGCGCAATACTGTACAATTGACAATTTCTTGCTATTGCGCAATATTGTGCTATTGGATATTTCTTGCTATTGCGCAATACTGTGCAATTGAAGATTTCTTGCTATTGCGCAATACTGTGCAATTGAAAATTTCTTGCTATTGCACAATACTTATTATATAATAATTTATCTCCTGCCATATCATTATTATTTGCTTTTAAATATAAATCAGAAATAACCAACTTAAAATGGAAAATTTTAAAAAAAAAAAGAAAAAAAGAAAACCCCCAAATTTTTTGAACCCCCTTATGATTCATCACCCCCAAACTCAATCCCAGCCTTCCCTTTGAGGTATGGTACCTTGCAGTACAATTTCAGAGAGATCCATACACTTGAACACAAGTTATTGTCTGGAAACTAGAAAAATGCTTATTTTTGGCCCCTTTTTGGCCCCTAATTCCTAAACGTTTCAGGCAATTACCCCCAAACTCAATTCCAGCTTTCCCTTTGTGATATGGAACCTTGTAGTACAATTTCAGAAAGATCCATACACTTACACACAAGTTATTGTCATGAAACTAGAAAAATGCTTGTTTTTTGCCTTTTTGGCCCCTAATTCCTAAAATTTGGAGGCAATTACCCCCAAAATCAATCCCAGCATTCCCTTTGTGATATGGAACCTTGTGGTACAATGTCAGAGAGATCCATACACTAACACACAAGTTATGTCTGGAAGTTACAAAAATGCTTATTTTTGGCCCCTAATTCCTTAACTGTTGGTACCATAACCCCCAAAATCAATCCCAACCTTCCTTTTGTGATATTGAACCTTATGGTAAAATTTCATAGAGATCCATTCACTTAAACTAAAGTTAGAGTGCGAAACCAATGTGTCTTCGGACGACGACGACGATGACAACGACGCTAACGTCATACCAATATACGACCACAAAAATTTTTACGGTCGATAAAAAGAAATCATTGAATAATGTTAAAATAAATGGGGAATATGTTCATGGGACACAGATGATGCCGCTTGCATATAACTTTATAAAGGGACGTAACTCAACGGTAAAAATGACGTCACACCACCAACATTTGATCTTGATCTGTGTTCTGTGGTAATAAGCATTGTGTATAAGTTTCATTAAATTTGGTAAGGGACTAAAGTTAGAGAAAGGAAACCAATTCGGGGACATACAGACAGACAAGGGTAACATTTAATGCCCCCTCTGGTGACGGGGGAACGGGGCATTAAAATAATTTCACAGTTTCTCGACTGTATAAATATAGTATTATTTTTTACTAGTGATGTTCCATTTAACCATATATGGCACCAAGGAAGACACTTTAAAGAATGGATAATGAAAAAAATTTAGAAGTTCACAACATCTTCACTGTACTTGACATCCACTCAGAGTGGAAATTTAAAAGTGCATTCCCTCTGTCCCGTGTACGTTTATTTATGAAACAGCCCTTAATCTTAATAATGAAATGTCAGCAAAATATCTAGATAATACAGGTAATGTATCCTAACAATTAGATGCTTCATTAATTCAGTGTATGTTCACTATCAACAAGCTTACAGTTCTTTCTTCCAATACAGTTGGTTCTCTTGGTGTATTTTTGAGGATTGCAGTCCTTTCCCCACCATCATATATAACACTGTATTCATCGAAGCAGTCAGACTCTTGCAAGAAATACCTCAAATTTCCCTGAAAATATATTCTAAATGTCAATTTCTTTTCAAGAGGTACAGAAATATCTGCAATATATATGTATACTATAACAGGAATTAAAAATAAATATAGGTACTGTTTCCTTACTTCATATAATACCACAGGACTGTCACTATACATGTTTAATAACATACACTTTCTTAAAAAAAACATGTCGTTTATGAACTTGTCCTGACAAAAACGGATTTTAACCTTTTAAATGACACTTTGGGAGACAACAACCATACAAATTATTACTAATATCCCTTTAGACATTCAAAACTTCAATGATTTAAAGTTTTTATTTTAGATAAGGCTAATGAAAAGTTTGTAACAACAATTTGAAATTTCATTTTTACAGGTTCTAAATGGACTTCTGTATAATCCTTCTTAAAATTGTCCATTTCTTAAAAGAAAGACATTCAAAACCTTATTCATGACACGCACTCTGGTGGTGGGCAACAATTTTGCTTACTTTGTGATTCAAAGTATCTCTGTAGATGTTCTGAGCAACAAAAGAATTTGTATATATGTTATATTGACACTGGAACCTCAATAAGAAACAATTTGGTATCTGGTATCAATCTCAGCATTAAAAGTTTTGAACAAGAAACCACTCTATACAGTGTAACCTGTCTAATCCGACACCTGAGTATTCCAACATCCTGCTTTAACCGACACATTTTCATGGTCCCAAAATATGCCTATCCTTGCAGAAAAAACCTGAGTATTCCGACACCCTGCTTAATCCGACATTTTTCTCTGGTCCCCAAGTGTGTCGGATAACACAGGTTACACTGTATATGAACATGGAATTTGTTAAGTTGATATAATTCTGAGTTCAAATCAAATTTGACCTTGACCTTTCTACATATAGACATTTAGGTTTTAACAAGATTAACCCTTTGATCGGTGGAGGAAATATGCATTCCTATCTCAAGAACAGAATTTACAAGGGTTGTATTACCAGGGAAAAAAGAACATTATTATTTTAATAGATGCATTTTTTTATATCACTAATTACACTTGACCACTATTTTTTTTTATATTGGTTTCATATTACTTTTGAGTAGATCTGTCAATTTCATTCTCTGTAATTACAAGTATGAAGCTGAATAAGGTTATACATGTAATACTAACCACATCTTTAAATGGTTTTGCATTAGGAGGTTCCCAATCATTAGGTATATTTCCATACCTGAAATAGAAGAAAGTTTGCCATTATGTCTTCTGAACTAATTCAATTTTAAGTCTTCATCTACTAGTTGCAACAATACTTATATTTACCCAGTTAAATGTTCAGTTTGCCTTGCTAATGATTGCTTTGCAGTGTTGTCTCTTCCTAAAATTTAATGATTCTATTGGTTGAACAATTTAAAATAAAATGCTTCGCTGAGAGCAGCCTGATATGACCACAGAGGTCGAACCCTGAACAGCTTAGGCAAATTTGGACACAATATTCAAGCTTGATACTGTCTGAATTTGGATTGTGATCAAATTTTTGACACAATATAGGTTTCTGAAACAAAATAAATGTGGTCAAAGATCTAACAAATCTATTGCGCAATACTGTGCAATTTAAGGTTTCTTCTTTCTTCTTGAAACTTTTCAAAAATTTGAAATTTAAAAATTTTTGAAAACAAAATATGAAGCCCTAAAAAAATTGGAACCCCCCACCATTTTTGAATCCCTCCTTGATGCAATTACCTCCAAACTCAAACCCAGCCTTTCCTTTGTAGTATGGAACCTTGCAGTACAATTTCAGAGAGATCCATTCACTTAAACACAAGTTATTGTCTGGAAACTAGAAAAATGCTTGTTTTTGGCCCCTCATTCCTGCATGTATGGGGAAATTACCCACAAACTCAGTCCCAGACTTCCCTTTGTGATATGGAACCTTGTGGTACAATGTCAGAGAGATCCATACACTCACACACAAGTTATTGTCTTGAAACAACAAAAATGCTTGTTTTTGGCCCTTAATTCCTAAACTGTTGGCACTATAACCCCCAAAATGAATCCCAACCTTCTACTTGTGGTATTAAACATTGTGGTACAATTTCAGAGCAATCAAAATACTTATACACAAGTTATTATCCTGAAACTAGAAAAATGCTTGTTTTGGGCCCCTTTTGGGCCCCTAATTCCTAAACGGTAGGGACCATCATTCCCAAAATCAATCCCAACCTCCCTATTATGGTATTGAACCTTCTTTAAAAAATTTCATAGAGATCCATTCACTTAAACTCAAATTATTGTCCTGAAACCAAATGTGTCTTCGGACGACGACATCATACCATTATAAGATCCCAAACAAATTTTTGCAGTCGTATAAAAAAAACGATTCAAATATACTTTGACAGATAATACATAACTGCCACACACTGCAACTTACTGACACAAATTGTGCCATAACATTTGAATAACACTATTTTGAATGGTGGATGGCACACTTTGTTTCAATAAATCGCCATACCAAAATGTTTTATCTATTGACAGCAATTATACTCTCATCATAAAACCTTAGTGATAAGGATAATAAAGGTTATCAAAAACTTAACTTAGGATAGTTAAAAACACTTGATGCAAACATTAGGCAAAAAATGCAGGTGTTTAGGGTTTCCTGCTAGATCTTTTTAAGTCTTTATGAGGATCCCTTAAAATCTTTTCACCAATCTATCAGTTGTAGTATTTGTTACCTTATTTTATCAAAATCTAAATATTTTACAGATTGTGACTCAAAAATAGTTCTGAACTAAGGATACTGTAGGGAAAAAACCTTAAATACTAAATATAATTGGGGTTTGGGTATGAGTGGGGGTAGGCTTATTAAAAAAAGACTTACTTGTCAAAATCTGAGAACAAATTAACAGAAAAAGTATGCATTTTGTCCAGTTTGTAACCATTAGCCATTTTGACAGCTTCCAAGGCATGTACTGGAGAAGAATACTCAATGAAAATGTATCTACAAGAGAAAAAACTCAATTAAATTTCGTTTCTACCTTTCATGCACACTACAAAAATAAACATTAAACCATTGCAAATTGTGCATTTTTTTTTTTATCTGATTGAATATTGAATACGTTTAATCTGTAAATGTAGTAATCAAATGAAAAAATCCACATGAACAATTGCATGCATATCACATGTAAGGCCAAAAAAAATATGTGTCTGTTTAAGGTTACAGTATTAAAAAATTAATTGCTTCGCCGAGCACAGAGGTCCAACCCTGAACAGTTGGGTTGACCCTCCCCATCCCCAAAAAAAAAGAGATATGGTCATAATCTCAATTCAAATTTCCAATGGAGTTTGCAACCATAATTACCCATTTAAATACATCATAAAAGTCTTAAAATAGAAAATGACATACATAATCATGGCTAAAATTAATATTCCTTAATCAGCCTTTTTAAATAGCAACTTCTAAAAATAAATTGACAGTTAATCACCTCAAGACAATACAAATTTAAAAGCAGTGTAAGAGAGGTAATCCAAACATAATCTTTTATTTTTTTTTATTGTCCATTAACCAGTTTCTTAAAACAGCTGTCATATTCAGGATTGTAAACATTGGGATGTATCAGGCAATGGATTTATTTTATTGGCAACTCTAACTTTGCTTTTGACACAAGTTCAATAAATTTTTCACTTTACGACAGGAATAATATGACTTAGGGTCGGTCAGGTAACCGTAAACAGACATATATTTTTTTGGCCTAATACATGTAATATTTTAGGAAATAGCGAAATTGAAGAGGGCAATCAGCCCTACAAGTTAGAATGCACTTTTCATAACATATGTAAGAGTCGAGTCTGAAGTTTCAATTAAACTGTATGACTGTATTTTGTATTTCAATCCTCAATATGTCTTAGGAGACTTACCCCTTTGTTTTGTCTCCATCTGTTGGATAATATTCATTTACTATTTTCCCAAATTTTTCAAACAGTTTTCGAATTACTTTCGACAACTTTTCTTGACGATCTGGTCCAACTTCTGGGACATTATCTACAACAATAATGTTATCAATCCCATCGGACTCCTTTGGCTTGGATTTCAATAAATCACCAAGCAATTCTGAAAAAACCAAATGCAAAATATCAAGAAAAAATACCTTTGTTGTACATTTTACACTAGAAAATTCATTGCTTAGTAATGAATAAATAAATAATGCAAAGCTACATGTATAAGATTGTCAAATGAGTAATTTTTCCTATCCATGCTATGTATATCATCACAAATCATACTACATGTATAGGTTCAATGAAGCCTGTTTAAACAAATCTTAACTATCTGGATTATTTTCCCCAGTAAATCTCAAAGTAATTAACAAGTTAACAGGGTTGGACTGAAACTTGGTATTTTCTTGTTTCCAAAGAGCAAACCAAGTATCCAAATTTTGCACTTGAAATAAAGAGAAAAAAAATGAAATCAATGAAAAAACTAAACAAAACAAAAAAGGAATCAAAAACAAATAAAAACCAAATTGTTAAAGTTGTACAAAATAAAATGAAACATAATATTATATCATAATTCAAGGAAATGTATATATTTGCTCCTTTCCGTTTTAATTTTCAGAATGATTTGTAAAAAAAATAAAATAAAATCGTTATTCACAGAACGAAAGAACATTTTAAATCATGCTGATAAAATAGTGTTTAACATCAAGTGGCAAATATTACATGCAGATCGGGATGAGAACATGTTAGTTTGTTTTGAAAATGAATCCTGTTTTGAACAAGATAAATTACTGAGTCTTACTTTTAACGTGAACAAGGCAACAAGACATATCACCTTATCAAGACTAGTTGTTGCTCTTACTCCTACATGTATATACCACTACATAGTAAATAGTTGGAAAGCAAGGAACAATTTTAAGTTTTGGTTTGACTGTGACATGGAAGAGTATCTAATAATCAAACTCATGAAATCCAGCAATCGACCCCCAAGGGTGACTGGAGAATAGAAACATGGTCACTTATGCCTTCTTCTGACCAGCATCAAAACCATTGCCAAATTGGGGGATGTACATATGTACAAGTACATAGCCACATCCAGTCAGATTGGGGACGTTAAACCTTATGCCTTATGTAGAGAGTACCACGTTCTCTGCAGTCTGCACATTATACCTTGCAACAACTTTCTGAGGAGTCCCTAGGTGGCCTGTTGCAAGTCAAAATTTCTGTCCCTGTCCAATTTACCCTCCTTTTCTAGTGGTTATCATAATTTCCCAAGCTTTTATCCCAGACGGCCTCTATCATGCGATCTTCCTTTTGTATATATTGTTAACTTGTTCTGAACATGCATGAAATGTTTTCCACTGGACCTTAAGCAAAAAACAATCAATCAAAAATGAGACAGAGCGAAATGTACTCAAAATTTATTGACAAATTAGGTGTATATTTAGTTGCTGATGATTTCCAGCCTGATGAAATCAACAAATTTAGTGACAGTTCAATTGATTGAATAAAATCTGTTCCATACCCAATCCCTTGCTGTTGATTTTAGCCCCAAGTCAAAACAAGTATCCAACTTCCTGATTTTTTAATGGGATATAACACATTTTACATTGGTATTAGAGAAAATATAACATTTTTAATGTAAATTTGAGACAAATAAATGGAGAATGTGTCCCCATGGACACAGATGATGCCCCCGCTTGCATACAACATTATTAAGGGACATCACTCAAGAACGATAAAAGTGATGCTACCCAAACTTGTACTTGATCTGAGTTTTGTGGTAATAAGTATTGTGTATAGGTTTCATAATGTTTGGTTGGGGCAAACTTAAGTTATAGAACGGCAACTAAAAATTTTGCAATTTATGAATTAATAAAATGCTCCGCAGGGCGCAGCTTAATACGACCGCAGAGGTCAAACCCTGAACAGTTGGGGCAAGTATGGACACAATATTCAAGCTTGATACAGCTCTGAATTTGGATTGTGTTTAATATTTGACACAGCATAGGTTTCTGACACAGAATGAATGTGGTCTAAGAACTTAAAAATTTTAAATTGGACATTCACCTATTATGGTCCAATATCCAAAATCTAAATACATGGTTAGATTCAGCATATCAAAGAACCCCAAGAGTTCAATTTTTGATGAAATCAAACAAAAGTTTAATTTTGGACCCTTTTGACCTCAATGTGGACAAAGTTGATAACGGGGCCCAAAAATCAAAAATCTAAATACATGGTTAGATAGATTCAGCATATCAAAGAACCCCATATATTCAATTTTTGTTGAAATAAACAAAGTTTAATTTTGGACCCCGATTTGGACCAACTTGAAAACTGGGCCCATAATCAAAAATCTAAATACATGTTTAGATTCAGCATATCAAAGAACCCTAAAAAATTCAATTTTTGTTAAAAATCAAAGTAAGTTTAATTTTGGACCCTTTGGACCTTAATGTAGACCAATTAGAAAACGGGACCAAAAATTAAGAATCTAAATACACGGTTACATTCGGCATATCAAAGAACCCCAATAATTCAATTTTTGACGAAATCAAACAAAGTTTAATTTTGGAGCCTTTGGACCTCAATGTGGACCAATTTAAAAACGGGGCCCAAAACCCAAAAACTTAATACACGGTTAGATTCAGCATATTAAAGAACCCCAAGAATTCAAGAATAAAACCCCATTGAAATTGGTCACAAAATAAGCAATTTATACAAAGTATCTTCTTTTGCACAATACTGTGCAATTGAATATTTCTTGCAATTGCGCAATACTGTGCAATTGAATATTTCTTGCTATTAGCAATACTGTACAATTGACAATTTCTTGCTATTGTGCAATATTGTGCTATTGGATATTTCTTGCTATTGCGCAATACTGTGCAATTGAAAATTTCTTGCTATTGCACAATACTTATTATATAATAATTTACACATCCTGTATCTCCTGCCATATCATTATTATTTGCTTTTAAATATAAACTGTTATCACAGAGATATGTCTCGCCTTCTTGTAATTTTGTAATGCAAATGTTGAAATTAAAACAGCAATACTTTAACATGTAAGTTATGCAAATATTCAAAGTCGATGAACCATGACTGAAGGTACATGGCTAAACAATCTCCATGGAATGAGATGTGCCAATGCTAATACAACTGCATACCAAATACCATTGACTTATTATAAGTCGTTCCTTTAAACAAACCTAAACACAAACATTAACTTGTAAACTATGTAAAAGTTTCAAAGTCAATGAACCATGATCAGGGTGGGGCTATATAATCTCCATGGAACGATACTTGCAAATGCCGATACATTTGCATACCAAATATCATTGACTTAACATTAGCAGTTCATCTTAAACTGATCTCATTACAAACTAATACATGTAAACTAAGCAAAAGTTTCAAAGTCAATAGACCATGACTGAGGGGGGGCAAATATTCTCCATGGAAATGAGATGTGCTAATGCTTATACAACTTAACACCAATTAACATTGGCCTTCCACTAATGGTTCCCTTGAACTGGCCTAATCACAAACTAATACATGTTAACTTAGCAAAATTTTCAAAGTCTATAGACCATGACTAAGGGGCAGAGCCAAATAATTTCCATGGAAATGAGATATGCCAATGCTTATACAACTGCATACCAAATATCATTGACCTACCACTAGTGGTTCCCATAAACTGACCTAATCACAAACTAATACATGTAAACTATGGAAAGTTTCAAAGTCAATAGACCTTGACTGAGGGGCAGGGCCAATAATCTCCATGGTAATGAGATGTGCCAATGCTAGTACAACTGCATACCAAATATCATTGACCTACCACTTGTGGTTCACCATGAACTAGACCTAATCACAAACTAATACATTGTTGACGCCTTGCCGCCGACACCGGAAACAAGATACCTAAGTCTCGCTTTTGACTTCATCAAGGCGAGACAATAATCAGAAATAACCAACTTAAAATGGAAAAAAGGAATAAAGGAAAAAGAAAAATCCCCCAATTTTCTGAACCCCTTATGATTCATCACCCCAAACTCAATCCCAGCCTTCCTTTGAGGTATGGTACCTTGCAGTACAATTTCAGAGATCCATACACTTGAACACAAGTTATTGTCTGGAAACTAGAAAATGCTTATTGTTGGCCCCTAATTCCTAAACGCTTAGTGCAATTACCCCAAACTAAATTCCAGCTTTCCTTTGTGATATGGAACCTTGTAGTACAATTTCAGAAAGATCCATACACTTACACACAAGTTATTGTCCTGAAACTAGAAAATGCTTATTTTTGCCCCTTTTTGGCCCCTAATTCCTAATATTTTGAGGCAATTACCCCCAAAATCAATCCCAGCATTCCCTTTGTGATATGGAACCTTGTGGTACAATGTCAGAGAGATCCATACACTTACACACAAGTTACATGTATTGTCTGGAAGTTACAAAAATGCTTATTTTTGGCCCCTTTTTGACCCCTAATTCCTTAACTGATGGTACCATAACCCCCAAAATCAATCCCAACCTTCCTTATGTGATATTGAACCTTATGGTAAAATTTCCTAGAGATCCGTTCACTTAAACTAAAGTTAGAGTGCGAAAACCAATGTGTCTTCGGACAACGACTACGCCAATGTCATACCAATATACAAATAAAAAGGGGCACAACTCGATAATGGTTTAAGTAACAATACCCAAATTCAAGTTTATCTGTGTTTTGTGGTTATGCATTGTGTATAAGTTCCATAACAATTGGTAAAATCAAACTGAAGTGAGAGAACGGAAACTAAAAATTTTGCATTTTTTTTTCCATCTAAAAAATGCTTTTACAAGTCTTAACTAATTTTGAAACAAGCTATTGGCTTAGGGATATTGGTTTGCAGAAAAAAAGTGATTAAACCTCTGATTTAGATTACTAAAAAGAAATTGAATTCCCTCCCTTTGTATATAGCATTTGAAAAAGTGTAGGAATCCATACACAGCTAGTACTGTATTAAATTCTATCAAATTACTTCTTCATGCAGAAGATGCTATATTCAATATAAATAATTTACAGTGGAAGGCAAAATTAAACATTGCATTGTATAAAGCATTGATTGTAGTTGATTCAAATATATTCATGGACAAAGGAAGATAACTCCAATTTAAAAATTACTTGATTGATACTTTTAGAAAAAAAAAAAGAAAAATTTAGCAATTTTTCCATTTGTAAAAGGCATAACTCTAGAACAGTAAAAGTGACAGCACCAAAATTCAAACTTGATCTGTATATTGTGGTAATAAGCATTGTGTATTAAGTTTCATAACATTTAGTTGAGGCAAACTGAAGTTGGAGAACAGAAACGAAAAATTTAGCAAGTAAAGGGGCATAACTCTAGAATGGTAAAAGTGACGCCATCAAAATTCAAACTCGATCTGTGTTTAATGGTAATAAGCATTGTGTATAAGTTTCGTAACATTTGGTTGAGGCAAACTAAAGTTAGAGAACGGAAACCAACTTTGGGACGTATGGACGGACATACAGACGGACAAGGGTAAAATAAATGCCCCTCCACAACGGCGGGGCATAAAATTCAGAAACTCTCGGAATGCAGGATTTTGCATCTTATTTTTCAAAGTTTTCTTGTGGGGGGCAAACCCCCAGTTGAACTTGTCACGACTTTAACCGCCTTGGGACTACATCAAAATCAGGACTATTTAGAAATGGTGTCGACCCCTGGGGTGTCATAAACTGATCAACCAAATCTAAATATTAAATGGAAAAGAGTGAATACAAATTTTGTTATTATAATATATATTTAATTTTGATTATTTTTTACACAACTTGTAGTCCAAATAATTATGACGTCTTGAAAGGCTATTTTATTTTTTTGCTTTGACGCCTTCCTTTGACTTTAAAACACTGAAGACATCTTTTTTGGTTGGACTTTGAAGATGCTTCACTTTGGAGAGTATAAAATTAATTTTTGCACCAAACTCCGTAAATTTGACAGACCCGAATTTCCAGAACGTTCGTTTTATATTATTTAAGGTCTATCAAATTTAACTGAGTTTGGTGCAAAAAGTTATTTCATACTCTCGTAAAGTGAAGCGTCTTTGGAGATCAGCTCAACGTTTTTAAAAAGCAGTCAATTCTCTGTCAAATTCCAACTGAAAAAAATGGCTTCGGCATTATGACGTCGAAGTAAAGGCGTCACGTCAAAGCAAAAAAATAAAATAGCCTTTCAAGATGGCATAATTATTTGGACTACACAACTTGGAGTTATTGAGAAAAATAAGCAAGCGAAAATCTTGTACAGTGACATGTCCAGTGGACATTATTAATGCACAGCTGTCATGTATTGTTAAGTCCAATTATCCCACTCCCTTACAATATTGTACCAGAAAGTTTTTGATTGATTGATTGTTGGTTGCTTAACATCCAGTGGGAAAGGTTTTGACATTAGGATCATGACGTATGGTAAAGATACTGGTCTATAGTTGAAGACAGAATGTTGATCTCTAATCTCATTTATTTTGAGTTTTTAGTGTGTTTTTAACAATTGTAAGTTGCTTTCAGTCCCTCTTGAGTCTTGGGATGCAACGCATATTATTTTCGTCCCATACTTCATCTTTTTTTATTCTTGATTTGCATAATTTCATGCACAACACTCAGTATGTATGGCTTCTATGGCTTGGTATTAAAAGATCAGGATAAAACATGACTCGTGGGGTGCCACCAGACAAAACACATTCTAAAGTTGTCTTGAACCACCCAAAAGAAGTACACGAAAATCTCCGGAAGCCCACATATGGGGTAGAAATTAACATGTTATGAATGTTAACCTTCATCAGTTATATCTTCGTTAAAATCATCAGGGTCACTAAAGTCTGGTTCGTCCCCGTAATCCTCAAATTCTCCGTCCTGATTCTGTGAATCAGATTTTTGTCTTCGCGATTCTGAATCGCTTTTATCAGCCGCCATCTTGAAAACCCTCGTGGATTCACCGGTAGTTTATTGCGCAGTCGTAGAAATATAATGGTTAAACCAATAACCTAACAATAATATCAATTTCCGCAAAAAAGATAAAAAATGGTCATCGATTAAAGAAAAAAGAAAAAAAAAAAAAAGAAACCAAGAGAACTTTAGGTGTCAGACCACAAATTTACCCACTCCAATTTAGAACGTTGTAAATTTAGCCCTACTCTGACAAAAAATAGTGCTTTTCATGTCATTGTTTACTTATTAAACTAACCAACAAATTTGCAGAACTTGAATGAAACTTTTGGTGAAAGAGAAATAAATTTAGACCATTTTGAGCCCAAATTTACTTGTCTATGAGTTTGCATTAAAAATTGAGGATTAATGCGCTCAATAGTATACTAATTTAAGATTTCCAGAAAATCGGGGGTTACTTTCATTAGTACTTGGCTTCCGAAAGGAAGTTAATTCATCGTTTAAGACTTTAAACATGGGTTGAAAATTGGTATGTAGAAAGGTGATACATGTTTTTCACAATTCAGGATATACCTGGTTTCTATCAGTGAAGTTAAGATTAAGGTAAAATATTTAGTAAGCTGTGAAAATTGCAAAATTTGGTTGAATAGATAGGGATAAAAAAAAAGAAAAACGTCAAAACACAGAAAACTAAATATTGAGTAGTAAAAAAAACCCCGCCAAAAACCATCACGAGGGTGTACTCAGGTGGTGCTCCGTAAGGGCAAGTAGTTCCTGCAGGGTTCTCAATGAGGAATTGTGTAGGCTTGTTTCGGGACTCACCATTTTTGGTCATGGGTGTCTAAAAGATTAAGGACATTTCATCAAATTTAGAAGATTTTAAAAAATTTTTTGCTATAAAATGTTGATGATATGATCATAATTTGGCCGAGGGTCTGATTTGGGATCTTTCATTCCTGTATTTTTTAACCGAATCTTCTTCTTGATAACATTCCCCAACACCTGTTGCTAGTCCGACTATTTTTTCGCCGCGAGAAAATTTATTTTCACGTTTGTACACTACTGTTTCCTTCATTTTGTTGGTTGGGCAGCATATTCCTTATTATCTTGTCTCGGGCAAGATTAATTTTGATTCAGCCTTTACCAGGATTAATTAAGGTTAAAAAGAATGAAGAATACTCATGTGAAGGATAAAGAAATCATTTGTTTTATACCTTTGAGAAGAGGGACTTTGATTGTATAGATTATCGGGTGTTATATACACATTGATATGTTATGATATCTATACACATAACATCCGATTATCTATTTATCGTGCTTTTTCTGGTCTTTTGCCCCTCCCTTGGATAGTTTTCAGCTTGACAAAAGTAAGCTTGATAACGTCGTCTTAAAGCCGTAAATAAGGAAAAGAATTATCCCTATCAAGACTCTCTGCAATGGGCTAAGATCGCCAGGGAAAAGGTGGTTATTGATTATATCGATTCGATATCATGACTACATCGTGCCTTGGCATACATAAAACTCTCTGCGGGTAAAGTTGACCTAAGACTTATTTTGCTTTTCTGTTCATGTATGTCCTTTTAGATTGGTGTGCTTTAAAAATGTTTCATGTTTGATTCCCAAAACTTTCGTTCGAGCGAACCTGGTGAAGGTTTCTCCCCAAAAATCGAAACCGGTATCATACATTTATATATAAAACAATACTTTCTAAACGATTATCATCGATTATTTTGTCAAATTGTTTACTTTAAGTAACAGTGGCTAGGGTCTTAAAACATACTTTTGAAAGGGGTTAATAAAATGTATCATTTTCCCGATATTTAAAAGCAATATGTCCCTCATATGATTAGATTTTTCAATTGATTTTTTTTAACATTGTTTGTTATCAGTTATTATACAGTGGTGGTCATGTACGTCTCGAAAGGCTATTTCGCGAGTAGCGCTTCTTACAAGCAACGATCGTTTGAAGTGTAAGTAACAATACCCAAATTCAAGTTTATCTGTGTTTTGTGGTTATGCATTGTGTATAAGTTCCATAACAATTGGTAAAATCAAACTGAAGTGAGTAGAGAACTAAGAATTTTGCATTTTTTTCCATCTAAAAATGCTTTTACAAGTCTTAACTAATTTTGAAACAAGCTATTGGCTTAGGGATATTGGTTTGCATGAAAAAGTGATTAAACCTCTGATTTAGATTACTAAAAGAAATTGAATTCTCCTTTGTATATAGCATTTGAAAAGTGTAGGAATCCATACACAGCTAGTACTGTATTAAATTCTATCAAATTACTTCTTCATGCAGAAGATGCTATATTCAATATAAATAATTTACAGTGGAAGGCAAAATTAAACATTGCATTGTATAAAGCATTGATTGTAGTTGATTCAAATATATTCATGGACAAAGGAAGATAACTCCAATTTAAAAATTACTTGATTGATACTTTTAGAAAAAAAAGAAAAATTAGCATTTCCATTTGTAAAAGGCATAACTCTAGAACAGTAAAAGTGACAGCACCAAAATTCAAACTTGATCTGTATATTGTGGTAATAAGCATTGTGTATTAAGTTTCATAACATTTAGTTGAGGCAAACTGAGTTGGAGAACAGAAAGTTAATTTCAAGTAAAGGGCATAACTCTAGAATGGTAAAAGTGGCGCCATCAAAATTCAAACTCGATCTGTGTTTAATGGTAATAAGCATTGTGTATAAGTTTGTACATTTGGTTGAGGCAAACTAAAGTTAGAGAACGAAACCAACTTTGGGACGTTGGACGGACATACAGGTGACAAGGGTAATAAATGCCCCTCCACAACGGCGGGGCATAAAAGTCAGAAACCTCGGAATGCAGGATTTTGCATCTTATTTTCAAAGTTTTCTTGTGGGCAAACCCCATGAACTTTCACGACTTTAACGCATTGGGACTACATCAAAATCAGGACTATTTAGAAATGGTGTAATCCCTGGGGTGATACTATAAAGTTGCTGACTTTTATACGGAAATAAGCAAGCGGAAATCTTGTACAGTGACATGTCCAGTGGACATTATTAATGCACAGCTGTCATGTATTGTTAAGTCCAATTATCCCACTCCTTACAATATTGTACCAGAAAGTTTTTGATTGATTGATTGTTGGTTGCTTAACATCCAGTGGGAAAGGTTTTGACATTAGGATCATGACATATGGTAAAGATACTGGTCTATAGTTGAAGACAGAATGTTGATCTCTAATCTCATTTATTTTGAGTTTTTAGTGTGTTTTTAACAATTGTAAGTTGCTTTCAGTCCCTCTTGAGTCTTGGGATGCAACGCATATTATTTTCGTCCCATACTTCATCTTTTTTTATTCTTGATTTGCGCATAATTTCATGCACAACACTCGAGTATGTATGGCTTCTATGGCTTGGTATTAAAAGATCAGGATAAAAACATGACTCGTGGGGTGCCACCAGACAAAACACATTCTAAAGTTGTCTTGAACCACTCCAAAAGAAGTACACAAAAATCTCCGGAAGCCCACATATGGGGTAGAAATTAACATGTTATGAATGTTAACCTTCATCAGTTATATCTTCGTTAAAATCATCAGGGTCACTAAAGTCTGGTTCGTCCCCGTAATCCTCAAATTCTCCGTCCTGATTCTGTGAATCAGATTTTTGTCTTCGCGATTCTGAATCGCTTTTATCAGCCGCCATCTTGAAAACCCTCGTGGATTCACCGGTAGTTTATTGCGCAGTCGTAGAAATATAATGGTTAAACCAATAACCTAACAATAATATCAATTTCCGCAAAAAGATAAAAATGGTCATCGATTAAAGAAAAAGAAAAAAAAGAAACCAAGAGAACTTTAGGTGTCAGACCACAAATTTACCCACTCCAATTTAGAACGTTGTAAATTTAGCCCTACTCTGACAAAAATAGTGCTTTTCATGTCATTGTTTACTTATTAAACTAACCAACAAATTTGCAGAACTTGAATGAAACTTTTGGTGAAAGAGAAATAAGTTTCATAACATTTAGTTGAGGCAAACTGAAGTTAGAGAACAGAAAAGAAAAATTTAGCAAGTAAAGGGGCATAACTCTAGAACGGTAAAAGTGACGCCATCAAAATTCAAACTCAATCTGTGTTTAATGGTAATAAGCATTGTGTATAAGTTTCGTAACATTTGGTTGAGGCAAACTAAAGTTAGAGAATGGAAACCAACTTTGGGAAAGAATGGACAGACGTACAGACGGACAAGGGTAAAACTTAATGCCCCCTCCGCTACGGCAGGGGCATAAAAATTCAGTGTCAGAAACTCTCCGAATGCAGGACTTTGCATCTTATTTTTCAAAGTTTTCTTGTGGGGGGCAAACCCCCAGTTGAACTCGTCGCGACTTTAACCACCTTGGGACTACAAAAAATTCAGAAGGACTTGTGAATTATTTTTTTTACTAGTCCTATTTAGAAATGGTGTTGACCCCTGGGGTGTCATAAACTGATCAACCAAATCTAAAAATTAAACAGAAAAGAGTGAATACAAATTTTGTTATTATAATATATACTTGATTTGATTATTTTTTACACAACTTGTAGTCCAAATAATTATGACGTCTTGAAAGGCTATTTTATTTTTTTGCTTTGACGCCTTCCTTCAACGTCAAAACGCTGAAGCCATCTTTGGTTGGACTTTGAAGATGCTTCACTTTGGAGAGTATAAAATTTATTTTTGCACCAAACTCGGTAAATTTGAGACACGAATTTCCAGAACGTTCGTTTTATATTATTTTAGGTCTATCAAATTTAACCGAGTTTGGGGCAAAAATTTATTTCATACACTCGTAAAGTGAAGCATCTTTGGAAATCAGCTTAACGTTTAAAAAAAGCAGTCAATTCTCTCTCAAATTCCAACTGAAAAAAATGGCTTCGGCGTTATGACGTCGAAGGAAGGCGTCACGTCAAAGCAAAAAATAAAATAGCCTTTCAAGATGGCATAATTATTTGGACTACACAACTTTGGTTTTATTGAGAAAAATAAGCAAGTGAAAATCTTGTACAGTGACATGTCCATTGGACATTATTAACGCACAGCTGTCATGTAATGTTAAGTCCAATTATCCCACTCCCTAACAATATTGTACCAGAAAGTTTTTGATTGATTGATAATAATTTGTTGGTTGCTTAAAACCAGTGGGAAAGGTTTTGACATTAGGATCCTGACATATGGTAAAGATACTGGTCTATAGTTGAAGACAGAATGTTGATCTCTAATCTCATTTATTTTGAGTTTTTAGTGTGTTTTTAACAATTGTAAACTGCTTTCAATCCCTCTTGGGATGCAACGCATATTATTTTCGTCCCATCCTTCATCTTTTTTTTATTCTTGATTTGCGCATAATTTCATGCAAAACACTCGAGTGTATATGGCTTCTATGGCTTGGTATTAAAAGATCAGGATAAACATGACTCGTGGGGTGCCACCAGACAAAACACATAAAGTTGTCTTGAACCACTCCATAAGAAGTACACGAAAATCTCCGGAAGCCCACATATGGGGTAGAAATTAACATGTTATGAATGTTAACCTTCATCAGTTATATCTTCGTTAAAATCATCAGGGTCACTAAAGTCTGGTTCATCCCCGTAATCCTCAAATTCTCCGTCCTGATTCTGTGAATCAGATTTTTGTCTTCGCGATTCTGAATCGCTTTTATCAGCCGCCATCTTGAAAACCCTCGTGGATTCACCGGTAGTTTATTGCGCAGTCGTAGAAATATAATGGTTAAACCAATAACCTAACAATAATATCAATTTCCGCAAAAAAGATCAAAAATAGTCATCGATTAAAGAAAAAAAGAAAAAAAAAGAAACCAAGAGAACTTTAGGTGTCAGACCACCAATTCACCCACTCCAATTTAGAACGTTGTAAATTTAGCCCTACTCTGACAAAAAAATAGTGTTTTTGTTGTCATTGTTTACTTAAACTAACCAACAAATTTGCAGAAATGAAACTTTTGGTGAAAGAGAAATATATTTTGACCATTTTGAGCCAAAATTTACTTGTCTATGAGTTTGCATTAAAAATTGAGGATTAATGCGCTCCATAGTATACTAATTTAAGATTTCCAGAAAATCAGGGGTTATTTTCATTAGTACTTGGCTTCCGAAAGGCAGTTAATTCATCGTTATAAGACTTTAAACATGGGTTGAAAATTGGTATGTAGAAAGGTGATATATGTTTTTTTACAATTCAGGATATACCTGGTTTCTATCAGTGAAGTTACGATTAAGGTAAAATATTTAGTAAGCTGTGAAAATTGCAAAAATTTGGTTGAATAGATAGGGATAAAAAAAGAAAAACGTCAAAACACAGAAAACTAAAGATTGAGTAACAAAAAAAAAACACAAAAAAAAAAAAAACACAAAAAACCATCACGAGGGTGTACTCAGGTGCTCCGGAAGGGCAAGTAGTTCCTGCAGGGTTCTCAATGAGGAATTGTGTAGGCTTGTTTCGGGACTCATCATTTTTGCATGGTCATGGGTGTCTAAAAGATTCATGAAGGACATTTCATCAAATTTAGATGATTTTTTAAAAATCTTTTGCTATAAAATGTTGATGATATGATCATAATTTGGCCGAGGGTCTGATTTGGGATCTTTCATTTCTGTAATTTTTAACCGACTCTTCTTCTTGATAACATTCCCCAACACCTGTTGATAGTCCGACTATTTTTTCGCCGGGAGAAAATTTATTTTCACGTTTGTACACTACTGTTTCCTTCATTTTGTTGGTTGGACAGCATATTCCTTATTATCTTGTCTAGGGCAAGATTAATTTTGATCCATCCTCTACCAGGATTAATTAAGAATAAAAAGAATGAAGAATGCTCAGGTGAAGGATAAAGAAATCATTTGTTTTATACCTTTGAGAAGAGTGACTTTGATTGTATAGATTATCGGGTGTTATATACACATTGATATGTTATATCTATACACATAACATCCGATTATCTATTTATCGTGCTTTTTCTGTCTTTTGTCCCTCCCTTGGATAGTTTTCAGCTTGACAAAAGTAAGCTTGATAACGTCGTCTTAAAGCCGTAAATAATGAAAAGAATTATCCCTATCAAGACTCTCTGCAATGGGCTAAGGTCGCCAGGGAAAAGGTGGTTATTGATTATATCGATTCGATATCGTGACTACATCGTGCCTTGACATACATAAAACTCTCTGCGGGTAAAGTTGACCTAAGACTTATTTTGCTTTTCTGTTTATGCATGTCCTTTTAGATTGGTGTGCTTTAAAAATGTTTCATGTTTGATTCCCAAAACTTTCGTTCGAGCGAACCTGGTGAAGGTTTCTCCCCAAAAATCGAAACCGGTATCATACATTTATATATATATAAAAAGACTTTCTAAACGATTATCATCGATTATTTTGTCAAATTGTTTACTTTAAGTACCAGTGGCTAGGTTCTTAAATCATACTTTTGAAAGGGGTTAATAAAATTTATCATTTTCCCGACATTTGAAAGCAATATGTCCCTCATATGTTTAGATTTTTCAATTGATTTTTTTTAATTGTTTGTTATCAGTTACAGTGGTGGTCATGTACATCTCAAGTAGCGCTTCTTACAAGCAACGATCGTTTAGTGGGTTCATTCCTCCTATTCCCACTTTTTATAAATTTGGCAAAAAAGTTTAAATTTCATGTGGGAATAGGGGGAAAACATGTGCAAAGGATTATAATATATAAACTTTGTTTAATCAACTCAGTTTTAATTGACAAGTGTTTTTTTTTTTCGGATAGGTAGAAGTTTATTTTTGTACGTGTATGAATTCTGTGTTTTAATTAAAATAAATATGAAAAAATGGAAACAAATATAAGTAAATTATTTTATTTCTTTTATAACACAAATTCAACAGTAGATTCAAGCAAGCATTATAATATGAAAATATAATATGAAAATAAAACAATACAAATTAACAGCACACATTAGAAATATAAAAAGAAGATGTGGTATGATCAAATTCACTGAATATAAGTCTATTTTGAAAAGTTTATTAATTTATTCAACGTGAAGAGTGTGGGAGGCTGCATCACCAAACTGTACTGTTGTGACTTCCTGGTTGCGGTGTCTAACCTTAAGCTCTTCTGATCTGTGACTGTTCTGTTCGATCCAGTATGTTGTTACATAGTCAGTAAAGGGCGTGTAGCTGATGTTAGTATCAATCTGATCTATGTCGGTTAGGGCATTAAACCACACATCTTCGACCTCAGCAGTAGGTACAAGTGGAAGGACAGCGGCACGGCGTACTAGTTGATGAATGTTGTTGTCTTCCTTGTATGGAACCTGAATCCCTGTTTCTTGTGCTTTTCTCCAGATGCATTGTGTGTAGTGGAAAAAACAGAATTTTGCGTCGATGCCCGGAAATACAGAATAAAATGCATTTCGTATGGCGACTTCATAGTCCAGGAAGATAGTGATAGGCTGAAGTTGTAGTTGGTGTTGGTGGCATACATCTTTGAGTTAAGTCAGGAACCTTGTGTACACTAGTTCGCTCTTTGCTGGAAGTAAACTGTGTACCAGTGGATACATTGCGCCGTCAACCAATGCGTGGAATTTGTAAAGTTATATGATATCTGCAGCTGCTAAGTGTGTTAGATTCTTTTGAGTACTGAAGATTAACATACGCCCAACTGTGTTGTTGTCTGTTAGCAGGAATGGGTCACCTTTGGTATTATGTGCCCAAATACCATCTATGTTGATTTCCTCAACAGTTTTTGGTAAAACTGGTAGCTGTTCTTCTTGCGTTTGTTGTACATGGAAATCTTGCAAGATGGGAAAGTTTGTTATAATATCATCTATATATCATCAGTTTATTTGTTCGGATGACAATTTTCTAAGTTTACAAATTCAATGATTTTTTATCTTACTTCTATTTATCTGACTTATTCCTTATTTTAACTAATTCTTTGAAGAAGAAGAAACATATTACAAATAAACAGTGAATTAAATTATTATTTTTTAAATAATATTATGCTTAAACAGTGTAAAAAGGTGTCTTCCCGATTGTCCCACTTTTTGAAAATACAGGTAAAAAAGTAATGAAATATATACATAATATAAGCATCACAACACATCATATAATTGCAAAAAATTTAGTCCAATTGTAACAAATAAGAGGCAATGCTAGCATAGTAAAACACACTAACTTCACCATTCTGAAGACGATTTCTGAGTTTGTGTTGCCGTTAATTGAGTTGTGTTTATTTTCTTCTCTTTCTTGGTCGTCCTTCCACGGCTTGGTACTGGATGATGGTCACTTCGTTTGCTGTCTGCTTTTCTTTAAGGTAGTTCAGTAGCGTGTATATTTTTGGGTGTGGTACTTGGATCATCTTCTTCAAGCTGCTGCGCCATCCTTCGAGACGGTTTGTCGTCCTTGGTCCTTTGGTTTAGAAATGGTTCCATAGTTGCCTGTAGCTTTCAACCCAGTATGTTGTGATGGAGTCCGTAAGGAAACAACCATTTAACTTCAAGGGGGGAAGGGGGTTATGGTTTTTTGTCTGAGTCAGATTTTTTTTTTTCGACGCTATCAATCAAATTATTTTTCTAAAAATTTAGCACTTTAAGGTATGGGGAAAATCTGGATTCAAAATATTTTTTTTTTTGTCTTCTGCTTGACCACAATATTTTTTTTTCATCAGATTGGGGATCAGAATATTTTTTTAGGAAAAAACCATAACCCTCTCTTGAAGTTAAATGGTCGTTCCCTAAACGGAGTTGTATTTGCTGTTGAGTCCGAATTTTCCAGGTCTTCCAGTGCATGGAACCAGAAGTCTTGTATTTCTGCATGTGGTACCAGAGGAAAAAGTGCTGTGTAAATGTCCTCTAACTTCCTTGGTAAAAGTGCAAAGACTAATGGAAACATCTCTCCATCATCAAGTGCGTGTCGAGTGTAGTGCAATTGAGTTATTATTTATTTTTTTTAAATGCATGCATTTTTTCTACACCCCAAGTGTGACTGGGAATATAAATGTAGTCACTTCAGGTCTTCTTCCGACCGGCATTAAAACCCTTGCCAAAGTGAGGCGTCCGTTCGCCTGTGCGGGATGTACAAGTACGCAGCCACGTCCGGTCAGAATTGGGACGTTAAATCCGATGTCTGGTGGAGAGAGAGTGCCACGCTCTCTGCACGTTAAGAACCCTTGCAAAAACTTTCTGAGGGGTCCGTTGTTGCAAGGCTAACTTTTCTCCGTATCCAATATACCCTAATTTTCCAGTGGCAATCTAAATTTCCCCAACCTATTACAGGACCTACCTATTGTATTTATTGTTAATTTTTTTCGTCCTGAACATGTACGAAACATTCGCCACTGGTCGTTAAGCAATCAACAATCAATCAATCAATCATTATTTCTAAAATTACGGTGTTGATATTTATTTTATGAATAAACGTAAAATTAGATATATTTCTTAACTCAAAAATGTTATATTATTTTATCAAAAGTGCAAAAATCTGATAATTAAAAAAAATCAAATTTAAACATTTATGAAATTGATATTAAATAATAGTTTGAACATGCAATAATTAATTCTTGCTTATTTAGCAACATAAACAACAGATACCTTGTTTTTTTAAGAACATTATACTTCATAAAATAATGTGGGACAATCAGAACTTTTTATGTGGGACAATCAGAACTCTAAAATTTAAAAAAAGTGGGACAATCGGGAATAAACCGTAAAAAATGTGTTTTCTTTAAAAAATACAGGTAAATCTTAGGTGAATTTTTAATTAACCTCGATTGTTATAAAAACAAATTATTTATCAAAACATCTATTGTTATTTGTATGTGGGAATGGAAGGAATAGTGATTTTTAAAAAGTGGGAATAGGAGGAAGACACTAAGGTTCAAGATGGAGAAACCTCTTGATGACGTGGTGTTGGCAAAAATTTCAAAATAAACCAACGAGGATTTTTTTTGTAGAAATTTAATCTCATCTTTTGGATCATTATATTACTAATATAACGCATCTGTTTCAGTATTGGATTACACCGATATTTAATCAAAATTAACGAAAATGCACTACTCTAAAATGTACAATTGCAACGATGAAAACATATTTCTTTTCTCTTGCTTGTTTGTATCATTTAAGATTGTCTTCTCAGATCCATGTAACGGGTGACTGTCGACGTCAAGACATCTTCTGCTGCCGTAAGATGGAGAAAAGGATTCTGGAAATTGAACGAAAATTTGCAAACTTCCTAAAGCAAAAAATGCATCTATAGAGATTAGTGCTACCACCTTTTGCCCCACCCGACTCATATGCCCTTGATATAATGATAATGTATAGTATACCCTTTTTATCAGAATCATTTTCGCGGTTTCCTTCATCAAACCATGTGCACACTACAGTACACATTTACATCCCTTTATACTAAGCTCCTTATCGGAATTTGATGATGAAATTTTCCTAGAATCTTCACCATATAATGCCATTGTGCACCTCATATTTTCATATTTTGTTTTTAATCTATTATTTTGGGGTTTCCCTACACAAAGCATAATTTTTGCAAGGGGCTGGGTAACTCATTTTGTGAGCTTGGCTAGCAGTACATCGACCTTAAATTCGATATTTATATAAAAATAAGATGTGGTATGCTTGCTTTTGAGACATATCTCAACCAGAGACCAAATGACACAAAAGTTTACAATAGATCACCGAACGGCCTTCAATAATGAGCAAAATTAAAAATGTAAATCAATTCAAACGAGAACACTAACGGCCTGATTTATGTACAAAACAATGAACGAAAAACAAATAGGATATACAGCAACAAACGACAACCACTGAATTACAGGTACCTGACTTGGGACTGGCACATACAGAATGTGACGGGATTAAACATGTTTGCTGGCGCCAGTTTGAATAAAATATGACAGAAAACGTACGATTTTGTAAGCAAATATGGAGAAACCTCTTGATGACGTGGTGTTGGCAAACGTTTCAAAATAAACCAACGAGGATTTTTTTGTAGAAATTTAATCCCATCTTTTGGATCATTATATTGCTAATATAACGCATCTGTTTCAGTATTGGATTACACCGATATTTAATAAAAATAACGAAAAAGCACTACTCTAAAATGTACAATTGCAACGATGAAAACATATTTCTTTTCTCTTGCTTGTTTGTATCATTTAAGATTGTCTTCTCAGATCCATGTAACGGGTGACTGTCGACGTCAAGACATCTTCTACTGCCGTAAGATGGAGAAAAGGATTCTGGAACTTGAACGAAAATTTGAAAACTGTGCATTGAAGGAGAAAGTTAAAAAGCTTGAGGAAGAAGTTAAAGATTTCCAAAGTCAGTGTTACCATGGTTACGGTTAGTATGTAAAATTTATAGCGAATTTTTATGATAACGCGTGGCTTAGACCTATAATATAAGCCTTCACAGGTCCATATCGTTTGCTTTCAACGTTTAATATCGGATATTTTTTTTAATTTAATGCTGAACCACAATAGAAACTTGCAAACGTGTGTGTGTGGGGGGGGGGGCAAACTATGCTCCCCTCTCCCTACTTTTTGGCCACTTTTTTATCCCTTTTGCTAATCACTTATTTACATTTTGGGTCACTTTTTAATAGTTTTTTATCCGTTGTGTAAATGAACACTACATTGAAATGTTTCAACACTATGCAAATTTTGTCATTTGAATTTATGCCATCTTTCGACCTTTCTGTGTCGATGAATATTCATTTGTTTTGAAAGATCATGAAGTTTAAACTTTACACAAACAACTTTTACACAAAAATAAAATGACTTCGTAATACCTACTTTTTAAACCAAATAAATACCCTATCCTATGAGAAGTAAACTACTATGGCAGCCAGTTTGTGTCAAGATGTAGTTTTATTTATGTACTATTTATGTAACTTGATGTATCGACTAAGCTAACTCGTTATAACGACTTAGCTAACTTGTTATCAAGACTGAGTAACTCATTATCACGACTTAGCTAACTCGATATAACGACTAAGTAACTTGATATATCAACTTCGCTAGCTCGTTATAACGACTAGGCTAACTTGTTATCACGACCAAGTAACTCGTTATCACGACCTCGCTTACTCGTTATAACGACTAAGCTAAGTCGTTATAGCGACCACGCTTACCCATTTCAACGAACCAGATAACTCGTAATAACGACTTAGCTAACTTGTTATTACGAATAAGCTAACGCGTTTTAACGACTTAGTTACTCGTTTTAATGACTTAACTTATTACAGATTAACTTATGCCGTTTAAACGATTTAGGTACTTAAATATAAAACAACACCCTGACACTAACCCGCTTCCGTAGTTTACACGTGCATTTAACCATTACTAAAATTATTCTTTTCACAAGGATTATGTGGAGTGGATAATTTAGCACTGCAAAAGAAATGTGGACAAAGTTCTGTACATGTAAATGGCAAATTTAGCTGTGAAAAGGCACTCGACGGGATTAAGGATAATTTTATGCACACAAAAGATGGATACAACATATTTGGTGTTTACTACGGCGAAGCTTACCCGTATTGGTGGGTGGATTTGGGTAACAACTGCAAAGTCAAGCGAATCAAAATATACAACAGAACATATTGTTGTGGTAAGTTGACTTAAAAACTATTATTACTGTATGAGTGTTCCTATGGATAACTACACTTTTAAAGTCTTGGTTGTTCTTTTCAGCTCTTTTGATTTTGTTTTTCCCTTAGTTTTTACTCCAAAACTTTGACCATGATTGTTTGTTATTTAAGTTAAATCTGAAAAGCGACGAAACGCTACCAATTGATGTGATGCAAATAAAAATACAAACAATTTCATATGTGTAAAAATTTATTATTCTTATACAATTTCTCTATTTCTTAAGTAACTTAATGGGTAAGGAAATTCTTTATGATATATTAATCAATTTTATTATTATAGTTATAATAAAGGTACTAGAAAATAACATATGTATATACGCATGTATGGTAAATTCACAATTTGTTAACTGCAAAAAATCCAACGTTACGGTATTAAAATTCGAAAATATAATTAATGCAGATATTGAGTTTTACTAAATTCTTTCGGAAAATAAAAATAAAATGAGTGTAAACATTCTTGATAGCAACAAATTTCGTAGTTCCATATATACTGTTCACTCATTTGTACTGTTAAGCCCGTTGTCACTATCAAAGTTTTCTTGTACAAGCCGGTTTTCTTGGTCAGAGTTTTAGATGGTTTTTTTTATAGTGACAACCTTCAAAAAAAGTTTGATCAAAAACTTTGACGGACTTGGATGAAATAGAATCTCATCCTATTTTTCTTGAAAGTTGGATGGACTTCGACTGGAGTTATCCAATCACCATGCAGTTTTTACTTGGATCAAGTTTTGATGAAAAACTTTGATGAAGATACAGTAATTTGGTCCAGGAAAAATGACAGAAATTTGGCCTACACAGTATCCGCTCAAAACAGATAGTTTTTAGCATAGTATAAATTTTATTCAAAAATGCCAGGTGAGCGATACAGGCCCCTTAGAGCCTCGAGCTTTATGAAGTGTTATTCATATAGCTATAGAACAAGAACAAGAACATTTTTTATTACCAATTAAGAACCCACAAGGGGGCATATAGAGAATACATGTATAAGGAAAAAGAACATTGATTAGCATAGATACATAGATTTTAAATGCACAATCACAATACAATTAGACTGTAATAAAGCCCTTAGTTTAAAGTATATAATATAGTTACATGAAAAATAAATAAATCTATAACTCATATTGACTTTAATAAATTTTCCAACAGCATTAAGGACCTGATTGGCTTCACAGCTTAATAAGTAAATGAACTTTTGCTGATTGTCCAGTATATAAAAGTTTGGATTTTTTTGGCAAACAAAGTCAAAGAGAGCATCTCTATCAGAGTTAAATTTTTCACATGAAGTTAAAACAATGGATTTCATCTTCAACACAGCCAGAGGAGCATTTTTTGAAAAACGACCAAATTCAATTTGAAGATTATGAGCAAATATATACGTAATTTGCAAATAGCTCTTCTAAAATCAAAGTTCTTAACCAAAGAGAGATAATTTTTATAACCAAAATTTTGTTTAAATTTAAAATAATAATCAAAGTTGGTTAGATAAAATGAAAGGCTTCCTGTTGAGTCCCTCTCTCAAACACAACTTTGGCTTAGCAAAAAAAAAAAGTAAACAAAAATGTATCTTGAAAATATTAAAAATCAAATAGGTGATATATTTGTTTTATTTGCGATATATTTATTATGTTGCAGGTGAAAGACTTCATGACTTGAAATTACCATAGGAAAGACCTTGTCGAAGATGAAGTTTTGTGCTCGTTTTACGGGACCAGCTTCCACTGGGCAGGTTTTAAATATGAACTGCAAAATACCAACAGCAGCACGATACGTCAAGCTGATGATAATGGACAGGAGTGTGCATAATTGGCTTCATGTTGCGGAAGTTGAAGTATTTGCTGATTAAATAAAAAAGAATATGACACCGAATCTTGTTTGTAGCAATGGCATACACGCCATGCCCTTTTTTTTAAATCTAGGAACATTTTTGAAGGTGGGATCTAGTAGTTATTATTCATT
This sequence comes from Mytilus coruscus, assembly GCA_017311375.1. NCBI lineage: Eukaryota > Metazoa > Mollusca > Bivalvia > Mytilida > Mytilidae > Mytilus > Mytilus coruscus. The sequence continues at coordinate 34,815,124 of CM029602.1, forward strand.
ATACTTTTCTCCTTGTTTATGCCTCCGCGACAAAATGTTCGGAGGAGGCATGTTGTTTTACCCCTTCATATCCGCTGGTCTTTCCGTCCAACATAGGGTACATGGTTTGTCCGGATTACTCTTACATGTTTGAAGCTAGTACTTTTAAAATATGCAGGTTTTTGTACATATACTAAGGACACGGGCACTAAAAAAATACTTATATACTGTTAGAATAACACGTATTATATAGTAAAGTATATAGGTACAAAAATTCAGAGACAAGTGCCTGCGACTAAAGGTGTTCAAAAATCATTATTTTTATTTCTTTCATTTTCATCAAATAGCAGGATATTGGAGTCAGTTTTCCTACCGAAGGTCGCCTCGGTGGTTTTTTCCGGGCACTCCGGCTTCCTCCACCAATAAAAAATGACCGCCACAAAATAGCACAATAGTGCTGAATGTGGCGTTTAACAAAAATCAATCAATCAATCAGGATGTTGTCAAATGTTTGGTGAAATTACGCATATAAGGTACAAGATTCAATCGACTAACTCCTACAGTTTTAAAGCTGTAACTTTTGTATAGTACTGCGTTTTTGAACATCAGAATTTCGAATTTCTTTAAATTTCCCACAAGTGACAGGATGTTGAACTGATAGATTTTTTTGCCCACTTGACAAAAAGTCCAGCGATTCTTTTCACAAAAAATCTTACGATTAAAATTGATCGTAAGTTATACTGAAATGTGTATGACTTGCGAGTATTTTTACTCTTAAGATTTTTTGTGAAACGAGCTGCAGTAGTTTACTTTTGCTATTACATGATGAAGTAAAAATGCATATGGAAATTTGGAAATGAAGACTTTTCATCGCTGTTGCTGAGTCATGGATCCTTTTCTTTTTCCTTTTTGGTGTTTGTTTGTTTTTAATTTAAATTTATTTAATATTTCGACTTTTGTTTACTTGTGTTCACTTATGTACTTACGATCTTACAGTAACAATATCAGTAGATTATATGTGCTGCCCCTTTATACTATGGACAATATAATAGAGGGGCATTCAGCATTATTTTACGTAAATAAAGAATCAATTTCTATGTACATAAGGAATATAAATCTACCAGATGATACGATATTCCAATTTGGATTGCGTTTAATTCCTATCATGAACAAGGGTTGTTTCTTACATGGAAGCTATTGAATGGAAAGGTTGATTTCATCCTTTCGAAAGTTCTACAGATGCCTCTATTATTTGGTTGACCTATGAGGAATAGCTGTATCGCAGATGACCGTATACATGAGGGTCTGGATTGGGGATCTTTCATTATTCTTTATATTGTTTTGCCCATTTTTTCTTTATATTGTTTTGCCCATTTTTCTCCAATCTTTATATTTTAGCACCTCATTATTCCCTTTTATTAATCAATTTCAACTATTTTTCTCTATTCTTTATTTTTTTGGCCCATTTTTCTCTATTATGTAAATCACATCCAGACCCTCGTATATATGTTCCACTTGTCGTAGTCACTATTGTTGTCGTTTCAACGTTTTTCCTTTGGCTATGTTGTCGTCTGTTTTTCTTCGACTTTCGCTTTTCTTTTATTTTCACGTGGTATCTTTTACGTCATCTTTTAGCTTCTCAGCTGATTGCAAGTACTACTGATAATCTTTTTTTTTTTGCATTTCATCTTTCGTTAGATTTGGAGTTCGAACTTCCATCCTTGTTATTCTTAGAATTTCGTTTTTTTTCAACAACCAGTTGTACATACTGATGATATGTTTTATTAGTGTAACGTGCATCAAAGATGCCATATGCATGTTGGTTGCGAACGCAGTCCGGTGAAAACGGTCAATTTAAAAATAATCTGGTCTCTAAATTAAATCAAAGTACTGACGTACTGTTAACTCGGATGAAAACAAGATCTGATGGCTGGCGAATAAATCATGCACATTTCCATTTCCCGGTAGACTACTAGAAGAAACTTGCAGTTGCTTTCTTACATCGAGTATCAAACATTTCAGTCACGTTTAAGACGATAACAAATTTATCATTTAATCAATTGTCTAGGTTATGTGGGCACCAAGTGTCAAAAGGGACAACTGAAAAAAAAGTTAAATGTGTCAGTCTGTAGACTTAATAATGCATTCAATGAATGTTCGCATTTCGATCAGACGTGATTGTGTATAAAACAGCCAAACAGATATGCACCCTTCCCAAAACGAGAATGGAGAAAGTTTAAGTGACTATAATGATATACTCGTGTGACCATTGCTTGTGTAAACAGAATGCGTTGGTTGTCCCTTTTCCTTAAAAAATTTACAGCGTAGACCTGTCTTATTTTCAACATTGTCATTTTTTTTTTATCTTTGATTAGCTTTAGTTTTAGTTTAAACAATATTTTATATTTTTCAAAAGTGCACAAATTACAATTATATATATAATAGAAATACAGGGATTCGGAAACAAGAAGAACTTCATAGTGTAAAGAAATCGGCTATGGTATAATAGTCAATGTACATTAAATTTTTATTCTACGGTTTGTCCGATTAGATGATTAGTTTTAAATACGTCTAATTTTAAAAGCAAGAACTCATCTATTTTCTTAATCATGTCATGATCTCAGCAATGCATCACATATTAAATTCATGTATTTTATACAGTGTTTATAATAGTATTTGGTTTATTTGTGAATTGTTCAACCATTTTTTGGTTCCGCTAAGCTTAATCAGTGTAGTGGATCATGGAACTATTCAAAAGGAGGAGTGGTTACCTGGAACTAAGGGGTGGAGGAAGGAGTCATTCTTTATATTATACTTATTTTTTAAGATAGAAATAAGGAGATACCGGTATTCGGTAAAAGTAAAACGCCTAACACAAAAGATTAACACGCATAACCATCTATTGCGATATTAAAAATTCAGAGTCTATCGGAAACACTGTTTGGTTTGCTTGCTTTCAAAGATTGGAATAAAAGGTTAAATTGAGAATGGAAATGGGGAATATGTCAAAAAGAAAACAACCCGACCAAAGAGCAGATAACAGCCGAAGGCCACCAATGGGTCTTCAACGCAGCGAGAACATCCCGCACCCGGAGGTGGTCCTCAGCTGGCCCCTAAATAAAATTGTGTACTGTTTCAATGAAAATGGACGTCACACTATACTCCTAAACATATAAAGGAACTAAAATTAAAAAAACATACAAGACTAACAAAGGCCAGAGGCTCCTGACTTGGGACAGGCGCAAAAATGCGGCGGGGTTAAACATGTTTTGTGAGATCTCAACCCTCCCCCTATACCTCTAGCCACTGTAGAATAAAGAAACACATAGCAATACGCACAGTAAAACTCAGTTTAAAAGAAGTCCGAGTCAGATGTCAGAATAGGTAACAAAAGAAACTAAGCAAAATGAAAATGATACATAAATTAACAAAGGACTACTATCAGTTACTGACATGCCAGCTCCAGACCTCAATTAAACTGTGTCTACTTAACTTAAGTGGCGTAGGTGCAGGAAGCAATTGCACCCACTTTCAAACTTGGGTGTTAAACACTGGCTCACTTTTGGACTATTAGACTATAAAAATTAGGGTTTTGTTTCTTTGCTTTTCACTGTTAGAAGTGTACACAACCAAAAACACACACATACGTAAACACTTTTCAGTCTAAGCCTATGTACGCCATTGAAAGCACGAAATTATATGACTTTTTTTATTACTTTACAAAATGTTATTTTGTTAGCTATATCATTAATATCCACTGAACTGGCCTATTTTTGCCTATTTCAATTGATTAATTTTAGAAAAAAATCATACTCATATATAACTAGATACCATTGGGACATTCAAAACGCATAACACGAAGAGAAACTGACAATGCCATGGCAAAAACAAAAGACGCAAAAAATGAAAAACAAGTCCACAAAACACCAATAACCCTGAATTGTAAAATTTCCGAGCAACACACTTCACCACAATATCAATTGTCCGCTTGGAATGATATTGGAAATAATGACTACTTAAACATGAGACCGAGGTAAAGGTCATATGACAGACTCGTACTCTAGCAACCACTCCATATACTAAATATTAAGTTACTGACCCTAAGACTTGTTCACTGAAGGATGAAAGTTAGGTCAATAACACATGTTAGACTGTTAACACACACTCTTCGCATTCGAAACGTCATCTTGAATGTGTTCAGTTCCAACAAGGCACTGTAGTAAGACATTGTTTCCAATCATACATACATGTATTGGATGTGAACGCGACTTATAAGCTACTGCCATGAACAATTCAGGGTTAATCTTTAGGTAAATTGACAATTGTGTCACGTGGCCGTACAAAATATATGTAGCATTTGAGAATGATGCTGAACTAAAATTAGGGTTGCACACTTAAATGTCTCGCCTGTTGCAATATTGATTAACCCCAAAAAATATTGAACTCTCAAACTGAGTGTGGCCATTTCAATTTTCTAATAAAACAAAACATATTAGGTGCATATATATACTCATGTTATTTATTTACGTGCCGAATATTTTCAACCTATAATGTACAATTTCCGAGCTAAGCACTTAAATGTCAACTCGAAATGACACCAAGGTCGTATAGCAAATACCATGCAGGCGGACAAATACTCCTTCAAACCAATCCACATACCTATTATAATTGACATATCTCATCCTGATCAATAAATCTAGAAATTGAGGTCAAGAGAAAATGACATGCATTTGCCAGATCTCATGTAATTATGGAGAAATTGCGGTATATTTTAGTAACTATGAGGGATTTTCCTCTCATAACATGTTACTATACGTAAGATTTCAATCTCATATGTAGTATTTCATTTAGCATCCAGAAACCACTTTCTGCACAAATTATGGTCTATCTTGAGTATGTATGACCTTGATCTTTGACTTGGTAACCTCAAACTCAGTAGGAATCTTCCTCTCATTATAGGTGACCATATATCCAAGTAAGGTTGCAATCCGATATAAAATATTTGCGATAGCACTGACGGACTGACTGACAGGACAGTAACTGGTAAAAAACTACATACCCTCCTTTGTAGCGTGGTTTTAGCGAGGGGTATGAAAGGAGGAACGGACCTCAAACTGAAATCTTACCATGACCTCTGGAGCATGATATCGAGGTGAAGGTCGTATGAAAGGTATCCAACCGTCATATACTCTTTACAACCAATCCACCTGAAAAAATTTTTTGATCATCGAGGATTAAATTTCAACCTAAAAACGTGAACACTGCATGAGTGTACAACTGATGTCAAGGCCAACTGACGGAATATTCTCCTGGCAATCGAATCAAATGCTAAGTAATATACCAAATGAGGAACAGAGGGTATCCGGTATACTCAGTCCTCTCACTAATACGTGAAATTGAGCTAACGTATTGACACGTAACCGTCAACAAATGGAAACAAAATCCTAGCATCAATCTACATATTTAGTATTACTACCCTATCCTGTTAAAGAACAGAAGGCCTCATTCAGAAAACTTTCCCCAACCACTGATGTGTGAAATTGAGGTAATGGTCATTATGTCATATGTCAGACGTACAAACATTCCTTGCAACCAATCTACAAGCTAAATGGTGTTGACCCTCCTTGTTAAGCTACTGAAGAACAGTCCGTATCCTGAAAACTGAACCGGACCACTTGAGGTATAGATCAAATAACATTAATTTTGTCAGACGGATATATATACTCCTCACAACCAAAAATGTTGTCCTAATATTTTAGTTCCTATATAAGAATAAGAAGATGTGGTATGATTGCCAATGAGCATGATGAGACAACTCCCCAACAGAGACCAAATGACATAGAAGTTTACAACTATAGGTCACCGTACGGCCTTCAACAATGACCAAAACCCATACCGCATAGTCAGCTATAAAAGGCCCCGGACTGACTAATATAAAAAAATTCAGACGAGAAAACTAACGGCCTGGCTTATATACAAAACAATGAACTAAAAACAAATATGATATAGAGTAACAAACGACAACCACTGAATTACAGGCTCCTGAAATCGAACAGGCACATACAGAATGTGCCGGGGTTAAACTAGTTTGTTGACGCCAAACCCTCCCCCTAACCTGGGACAGTGGTGTAACAGTTCAACATAAGAACAAATTATAAAAATCAGTTGAAAAGGGCTTAACTCGTCAGATCGATACAAAGCAGAAAAACATCTAACAAAACACAAACCGGACGTGACATGATATTTATACATCCCCACAACAAAAAAGACACCAAGTACAGATCTGAGAGTAGTCGCAGTTACTGACAACTAGTTCAAATCCAATAACAACTAATAAAACAAAAGGGCACACGCTGAAATGTCTCGCCTATTTTACTTATTGAATTCATGTTGAAAGTCTGTTATATGAAGGTTTTACTACAAGTATCACATTAACTGAACATTATCAATCGATTCTATGAAAATAAGGTCACGGTCAGATGAACCATACCAGGTAGACATGTAAACCTTACAATCATTGCATACACCAAATATAGTGTTCCTTGTTGCTAATAGTACCGGAGAAACAGACCAAACCACTAAATCCAACATCGACCAATGAACCATGAAAATGAGATCAAAGTCATATGAACCCTGCCAAACAGACATGTACACCTTATAATAATTCCATACATCAAATATAGTTGACATATTACTTATAGTATCTGATTAACTGTCAAAATTACGAAAAACTTATCATTGACCAATGAACTATGAAAATGTGGTCAAGGTCATCTGAACCCTGCCAGGCAGACATGTACACCTCACAATTTTTTTATACACCAAATGTAGTGGCCCTATTGCTTATAGTATCTGAGAAATAGATCAAACCACAAAAACTAAACATTGTCCGATGAGCCATGAAATTGAAGTCAAGGTCAGATGAAACCTATCAGTCGGACATGTACACCTTACAATCATTCCATACACCAAATATAGTTGACCTATTGCTTATAGTATCTGAGATACGGACTTGATCACGGAACTTTAACCTTGCTAACTGATTAATGGAATAAGGTCGAGGTCAGGTGAACCCTACCTGACGGACATGTAGATATTGCAAGGAACCCATATACCAAATATAGGTTTCATATTACTCATAATCAATGAGTATTTCACTTAACAAAAAAAAATTTTTTCAAGCAGTCACTGAACCATGAAAATGAGGACAATGGGCACATGACAGACGGAAACTTCATAACAAAAGGTATCCACACACAAAGTATGAAGAATCCAGGTCTTCTATCTTCTGAAATATAAAGCGTTAAACAAATAGCCTACACTGTCGCCCCTGCTGCTGCCGGATTGTAGTACATATGTCTCGCATACTGCGACATTCGTTGCAGGCGAGACAACAATCATGCATCTAAGAGTATGCATGGACAAGACCTTTCTGAAACTATGAGGTCATAGTCAAAAGCAGGCGAGACAAAACTAATTTTAATAGAATTAGGCTGTAGTAACAATGAAATGAACAATTTGGAAGAACATATCTTAAAAACTTCAAGGACTATCATGGATTGTTATGGAGAAACAACCATAACCTTCTAATGAACAATGAAAGAGGTCATGGTAATGTTACACCAAATGATGATACTACATACAAGCAATATTATGGTGCAATTCCGTACAAAATATACTCCTTAAACAGCAATCTTCAGATCAAGGTTTTACAAGTATCTCATAATCTTAACATTATCAAAGATCCCTGTAATTGAGATCAAGGTTGGATGAATTCTGCCAGACATACATCTTTCAATATACCAAATATAGTTGACACATTGCTTATTGTATCTGATAAACAGACCTAACCACGAATATTTAGCATCGACCAATGTACCATGAAAATGAGGTCAATATCAGATGAACCCTGCCCGACAGATATATACACCTTACATGCATTCCTTACACCAAACATAGGTGAAAATTTGCTTATGATATCGGACATATGGACCAAAACATAATTTTGATCACTGATCCATAAAACGAGATCAAGGCGAGGTTAACCTGGTCTGGCAGACATGCAGACCCTGCAGAGATCCAATATAAAAAAAATATAGTTAGTTATCCAATTACTTATAAAGAGAGAATCCATGCAATATTGTGGCCAAATAATCTCTGTGGAATTGAGATATGCCAAAAATGCTTACACAATCGCATACCAAATATCACAGACTTATCATTACTGGTTGACTTCAAACTGACCTCATCAAACTTTAACATGTAACTATACTAAATTTCCCCAAGTCAATGAACCATGACAAGGGAAATGCCATATAACTCTTATGAAATGAGCTATGGTAATGCTAATTCAATTACATACCAAATACCATTAGTGGTTCATCTTAACTCACCTAATTACCAACATTTAAACTAAGCTAAAGTTTCAGACAATGACTTAGGGGATAAAGTAAAATATTCTCCATGGATGAGAGATGCTTATACAATTGCATACCAAATATAACATTGGTGGTTCATTTTAAACTGACCCAATCACTTACCATTTAAATTAAGCAAGTTTCAAAATCGATAGACAAAGTCTTATGGGAAGGGACAAAACAATTTCCATAGAAGTATGCCAAAGCTAATACAATTGCAGTTCAAATATCACCGACTTACCATTGGTGGTTCCCCTTATAATATCCTTATCATGAACTATGCACAAGTTTCAAACTCAATAGACAAAGGGGACGAGACCAAACAATCTAAATGAAAATGAGATGTGCAAATGCTAATATAACCGCAAACCAAATTCATTGAGTTTCCATTAGTGGTTTATCTTAAACTGACCTAATCCCACACATTTAAGCACAACAAAAGTTTCAAAGTTGATATACTATGACGGATCATTGAATCATTCATACAACTAAATACCAAATATTGTTGAATTACCATAAGCAGTTCCATTTAACTAATCAAATCACAAACTTTACCAAATATCAATGCTGCATCCAACAACAGCACACAAGTCTTGCCTCCTGACTGTCTAGGGGAGACAAAAACTATAGTTTTCTTAGAAGTGGCTATTCCAAGCAAATGATGTAAACGACAATGGGAATATGACAAACGGACATAAACATCAGATCATCAGGCATCTGTATACAAGGTATGAAGTATGAAGATCTATCTTCAAAAATATAAAGCTTTTAACAAAGTTGATGCTGCAGCTGACCATGGATTAGCATCCATGTGTCTCAAATGCTGCAGCAAGTGAGACTAACATTGTAAGAGATGAATAACATTGCTTACGTTATGCAATACTAATCAGTAATTAGATATCCTCATCAGCAATTCTCAAACCGAATCAAAACAATTTATAGGAACCATTTGTGTGTCAATATTTAGGTTATGAACACATTTTAACTGTCCAAAGATCATTTCAAATATTGTAAAGTGGTAAATTTTCCGAACTTTAAGGGCAAAACCTGTTGGCAAGGTGCATTTTCACGCTTTTCCTGTCCTTGTTTCCGTTTTCCTGAAGAGAATCATATGTACGTGGAGGATGTATTTTTGGTGATTTCATTTGAATCACAAAATATTTCCATTAGGAAAATTTCAGACTTACCGTAATCTGCCCACTGGAACAGGACTGAGGTCAGACACCAATGAAAGATAAACAAATTCACAGAATTGCAAAATTTTGTTGACTTAGATGGATGAATTGATCAAATATATGCAATTGTTGCTGTTATCTTTGCTGTTACAGAACAACTTTTACCCATGTCTGGCTTTCTGAAACCTTTATAGCAGGGCTAAACAAAAATATCTGTGTTTTGTTTTTTAATGTCTTAATTACTTTTTAGAGGTTGATTGTCTTGTTGGGGATGTAGATTGTTTTAAATGTTGCTGGGATCTTCACATAAAATGCATCCCCTTTCAGTTTAATGTTTTAAGCATGGAGGTTTTTCTAAGACTGTTTTCTCAATGCTGATAATATTTTTTAAAGATTCACATGTTAGGTACCTGGTATGTTTGATATGTTTTTTTTTCGGTCAGTTGAAAATTTGAAGGCCGCCAAACAAAATTGACAACATGATGCAGTTAAAAAAAGCCATCACCACTGGAGCATGAAACCATGCAAACAGACCATGCTCACACTGCCATGGAACATGCCATTCTAGATAAAGCTCCACAAACTTATGCTGAAAAGTGCATTTATATATTACTGTACCTCTTCATGTCTTATCATTAGCTTATCTTTGATCGTAAGTTAGATAATATGTATATGATCATGTTAAAAGTTCAAATTTTGAATAATTATTTTTAGAGGACTTTTTAAATGCATGTGCCATGAAAGAAACAATTATTTCTTATCATTCATACCTACATAATAAAATTTAAATCAATAACTTTAAATCTTTTGGATCTAAAATGAAGTTTATCTTTACTACTTGATGAAAATATTACAAGACTGGGTCAACTTATAGAAATACATGTACACCTCACAATTTTTTATACACCAAATGTAGTGGCCCTATTGCTTATAGTATCTGAGAAATAGATCAAACCACAAAAACTAAACATTGTCCGATGAGCCATGAAATTGAAGTCAAGGTCAGATGAAACCTATCAGTCGGACATGTACACCTTACAATCATTCCATACACCAAATATAGTTGACCTATTGCTTATAGTATCTGAGATACGGACTTGATCACGGAACTTTAACCTTGCTAACTGATCCATGGAATAAGGTTGAGGTCAGGTGAACCCTACCTGACGGACATGTAGATATTGCAAGGAACCCATATACCAAATATAGGTTTCATATTACTCATAATCAATGAGTATTTCACTTAACAAAAAAATGTATTTTTTTTTCAAGCAGTCACTGAACCATGAAAATGAGGACAATGGGCACATGACAGACGGAAACTTCGTAACAAAAGGTATCCACACACAAAGTATGAAGAATCCAGGTCTTCTATCTTCTGAAATATAAAGCGTTAAACAAATAGCCTACACCGTCGCCCCTGCTGCTGCCGGATTGTAGTACATATGTCTCGCATACTGCGACATTCGTTGCAGGCGAGACAACAATCATGCATCTAAGAGTATGCATGGACAAGACCTTTCTGAAACTATGAGGTCATAGTCAAAAGCAGGCAAGACAAAACTAATTTTAATAGAATTAGGCTGTAGTAACAATGAAATGAACAATTTGGAAGAACATATTATGCCTCTTAAAAACTTCAAGGACTATCATGGATTGTTATGGAGAAACAACCATAACCTTCTAATGAACAATGAAAGAGGTCATGGTAATGTTACACCAAATGATGATACTACATACAAGCAATATTATGGTGCAATTCCGTACAAAAATATACTCCTTAAACAGCAATCTTCAGATCAAGGTTTTACAAGTATCTCATAATCTTAACATTATCAAAGATCCCTGTAATTGAGATCAAGGTTGGATGAATTCTGCCAGACATACATCTTTCAATATACCAAATATAGTTGACACATTGCTTATTGTATCTGATAAACAGACCTAACCACGAATATTTAGCATCGACCAATGTACCATGAAAATGAGGTCAATATCAGATGAACCCTGCCCGACAGATATATACACCTTACATGCATTCCTTACACCAAACATATGGACCAAAACATACTTTTGATCACTGATCAATAAAACGAGATCAAGGCAAGGTTAACCTGGTCTGGCAGACATGCAGATCCTGCAAAGATCCAATATAAAAAAAATATAGTTAGTTATCCAATTACTTATAAAGAGAGAATCCATGCAATATTGTGGCCAAATAATCTTTGTGGAATTGAGATATGCCAAAAATGCTTACACAATCGCATACCAAATATCACAGACTTATCATTACTGGTTGACTTCAAACTGACCTCATCAAACTTTAACATGTAAACTATACTAAATTTCCCCAAGTCAATGAACCATGACAAGGGGGAAATGCCATATAACTCTTATGAAATGAGCTATGGTAATGCTAATTCAATTACATACCAAATACCATTAGTGGTTCATCTTAACTCACCTAATTACCAACATTTAAACTAAGCTAAAGTTTCAGACAATGACTTAGGGGATAAAGTAAAATATTCTCCATGGATGAGAGATGCTTATACAATTGCATACCAAATATAACATTGGTGGTTCATTTTAAACTGACCCAATCACTTACCATTTAAATTAAGCAAGTTTCAAAATCGATAGACAAAGTCTTATGGGAAGGGACAAAACAATTTCCATAGAAGTATGCCAAAGCTAATACAATTGCAGTTCAAATATCACCGACTTACCATTGGTGGTTCCCCTTATAATATCCTTATCATGAACTATGCACAAGTTTCAAACTCAATAGACAAAGGGGACGAGACCAAACAATCTAAATGAAAATGAGATGTGCAAATGCTAATATAACCGCAAACCAAATTCATTGAGTTTCCATTAGTGGTTTATCTTAAACTGACCTAATCCCACACATTTAAGCACAACAAAAGTTTCAAAGTTGATATACTATGACGGATCATTGAATCATTCATACAACTAAATACCAAATATTGTTGAATTACCATAAGCAGTTCCATTTAACTAATCAAATCACAAACTTTACCAAATATCAATGCTGCATCCAACAACAGCACACAAGTCTTGCCTCCTGACTGTCTAGGGGAGACAAAAACTATAGTTTTCTTAGAAGTGGCTATTCCAAGCAAATGATGTAAACGACAATGGGAATATGACAAACGGACATAAACATCAGATCATCAGGCATCTGTATACAAGGTATGAAGTATGAAGATCTATCTTCAAAATATAAAGCTTTTAACAAAGTTGATGCAGCTGACCATGGATTAGCATCCATGTGTCTCAAATGCTGCAGCAAGTGAGACTAACATTGTAAGAGATGAATAACATTGCTTACGTTATGCAATACTAATCAGTAATTAGATATCCTCATCAGCAATTCTCAAACCGAATCAAAACAATTTATAGGAACCATTTGTGTGTCAATATTTAGGTTATGAACACATTTTAACTGTCCAAAGATCATTTCAAATATTGTAAAGTGGTAAATTTTCCGAACTTTAAGGGCAAAACCTGTTGGCAAGGTGCATTTTCACGCTTTTCCTGTCCTTGTTTCCGTTTTCCTGAAGAGAATCATATGTACATGGAGGATGTATTTTTGGTGATTTCATTTGAATCACAAAATATTTCCATTAGGAAAATTTCAGACTTACCGTAATCTGCCCACTGGAACAGGACTGAGGTCAGACACCAATGAAAGATAAACAAATTCACAGAATTGCAAAATTTTGTTGACTTAGATGGATGAATTGATCAAATATATGCAATTGTTGCTGTTATCTTTGCTGTTACAGAACAACTTTTACCCATGTCTGGCTTTCTGAAACCTTTATAGCAGGGCTAAACAAAATATCTGTGTTTTGTTTTTTAATGTCTTAATTACTTTTAGAGGTTGATTGTCTTGTTGGGGATGTAGATTGTTTTAAATGTTGCTGGGATCTTCACATAAAATGCATCCCTTTCAGTTTAATGTTTTAAGCATGGAGGTTTTCTAAGACTGTTTTCTCAATGCTGATAATATTTTTAAAGATTCACATGTTAGGTACCTGGTATGTTTGATATGTTTTTTTCGGTCAGTTGAAAATTTGAAGGCCGCCAAACAAAATTGACAACATGATGCAGTTAAAAAGCCATCACCACTGGAGCATGAAACCATGCAAACAGACCATGCTCACACTGCCATGGAACATGCCATTCTAGATAAAGCTCCACAAACTTATGCTGAAAAGTGCATTTATATATTACTGTACCTCTTCATGTCTTATCATTAGCTTATCTTTGATCGTAAGTTAGATAATATGTATATGATCATGTTAAAAGTTCAAATTTTGAATAATTATTTTTAGAGGACTTTTTAAATGCATGTGCCATGAAAGAAACAATTATTTCTTATCATTCATACCTACATAATAAAAATTTAAATCAATAACTTTAAATCTTTTGGATCTAAAATGAAGTTTATCTTTACTACTTGATGAAAATATTACAAGACTGGGTCAACTTATAGAAATACTAGGCAGGGGAAGTTAAGAACTGGTATCCGATTTCCAAAGCATTTGTTCCATCAACTTTATACAGTATCATTCGTTGCATGTAAAAACTATTCCTTTGTCAATTGCGCACCCAAAGTTTCCAATAGAATTTGTGAATTACTTCTATATAATTAAGAGGGGAGCTGGTATGAATGGAATCCATGTATTCTAATGTATGGTGCTTTCATCTATTTGAAACAGATGAAAAAAAAAAAAATCTTCTGGCTTAAAAATGAATGCATCCAAAAATATCTACTTGCAAATCATAAGATTGTCTTTTTTTATTATTTAAAAATTAGAGGTTAAATATATATGTATATACATATACAGATTGTTTATTTTACTGTTTAACAGGACTTGCCCTGAAATTTAAGTATATTTTAATCTAGATCTTAATTAATCATGTAGATTTTTTGACTACACATTAAAGTAAGTTAAATTGAAAAATAATGTTTACTTAAGCCAAACAGCTTGGTGTAACTCTTGTATAAATTGCTTACAATTTTATAAAACTTCAAGGAAAACTTTTTAATGTTTATATGTAATGATAAAATTCATTTTATAAAATGAGAATTGTCCAGAAATACTAAAACATTAATTATTTTCTTGGTGAAATGAAACCCTACAAAACTTCACTTTTGCTTGATTCCTAAATAGTTAATTAATACTTGTTTGTTTAAACTACAGTTCCAAAAGATTTTCATTATCTGATATATCTATTTTTATTTCCAATTTAGTTGTAGATTTGCAATATTAAACTTGAGTGTATTGTACCCTATCTAGAGGTTACAAATATAATTATTTATCTATTTGTTTTAATTTTCTTGTTATTTTCTCAAATCAATCCTACAACATTGACACTAAGAGGTACTAATATATACATAAACACACATGCAACAGCAAAAGAAAGAATTCCAATATAAGCAGAGTTACTTTATCTAGAACAGCATTGTTCATTATAGCAGATTATAAATGGGGAGTACTGCAAGGGGAGTTATTAAATGCATGCATCATTAATTCAATCTGATATAAACAGATTTCTCCTGTCAGTTTACTACAATAAAGATAAAATGCAAGATTGGTCTACTATTTTATGGTTCTTTGACTTAAATGTTTTGTTAAGCTAATTTTGTTAAACTTGATAAACTAGAATTCAAAGCAATGTATCAATGTACCTTTTTTTCAAATTTTTGGGGGCTGTTGATGTTTCAAATGAAATATGGTCTAAATATGAAAAATAAAAGATTAGAGATCTTGACAATGAAATGAATAGTTTACTTTTCTTTTTATATAAAAGTATTGACGAAATCACATATTTAAACATCTGTATGTGTTTTACTGTATATACAAATTCCAAAATGTATTATCCAAACACACGTAAATAGAGATTTTGCAAGTCTAAAGAACCATAACTCTATAATGACCGTAAGTCCATGCATTAGCAATGAGAATGCAGTGAGATAAATACACATAATGACAGTTTATTTGCATCTGGAAAAAAATCAAGGTCACACACAATGTTGTTAGACACAAAAACTGTTCAAAAGGTGGCAAAGAGGTTAAATATATATGTATATACATATACAGAATATCCATAGTGCATGAAAGAAGCTCTAAATCATATCTGTATTACAATATATAAGTGTGTGGATCAATTAACTTGAAGCTTGTGTGTACTATAATATCAATATTAACAAAATGCAAGAAAAAATGCCCTCAATATTATTCCTGTATGTATTCCATTCATGCAGGGCTCTGAGGCAACTCCACTCATTATATCAAGATTTGTCAACATTAATTTCTTTCATCAAGAAACGCTTACTGTAAAAATTTTGAAACGAAAAAAAAAAAAAAAACATCAGAAAATTGTTCTTTAAAATTCCTTCAAACTGGTAAAATGCATGAAATACCAGAATCATATTTTCACTTCATAAGCAAATTTATTGTCATTTTCTTGAACTTCCTTCAGCCATTATTTTTTTTGTAAACTAACTAGTTAACTAATACATTAAATATCATACACATGTAAACTAAAAGCTATAACTTATTGCATTTATAAAATTTAATGAGTGTATTTTAAATTTCAAAATCACCTGGAAATTTTTCAACTAAAAAGATAATGCTGACTGGTTGTGACTTCCATTTCTTGATAAAAAGAATTCAACACTCTTGATATAAGTTACACTGTGTATAAAAATACAATTAACAGTTCAAATATTTGATTACAGCTCATCATGCATAGTTTTGTTTTTTACTAGTAATCTCCCCTTGGCCTATGAGTTTTTCTATTGATGGCAATTTAGTGGCAGATGTGCTTGTATTTTATCTAGCTCAATAAAACAAATTTAATCAATTATAGATGGTTTATTGTAGGTGTTTAATGCCACTTTCTACTTTCAGCACACTTAGCTATATCATATATTGTGGAGGAAGCCAAGAGTACCAGGGGAAAACCGCAGACCTTCAGTGGGATAACTAATTACAGATGATATACAAAAGTGTTGAATCATACTGTTCGACCACTTAATCAGATTTTGAACTTTCAATAGCATTTTTAAACACAGTGAAAAAAGTTAGTCAATTTCTTATATTACATAAACATCAATCATCAATAAATACTACATATATAAACTAAACAATAAACTGATAAATTTACACAAAAAAAGACACAAAATGAATTTCAAATACAAGAGAGAAAAAACACATGTCCTATAAAGAAAGTTATATAAAGAAGTAAACATACAATGGAAAATAAAGTGTTGGAATGTTACATCTAAATTCTGGTTATTTCATAGCTACAGAGAATAACTATCTCACGTCTAAATATGCGAAGGTTAAGTTAAAAAGATTTCATGCCAGAGAAAGATCAGTTCTCAGGTATAGGGATAGAAGCACAATCATACATTCATAATAACATGCTTATTAAATCTCACTGTAATCATTCCTTTATTCATGCTCAATCCCATCATGCCCCTGGACATGCCTGTAAGTACACAGGGGGCAGCAGCATCGGTTGTCTGCTGCCACAACAAGACATCAATAAAGTTAATAAAAAGAGACAAAACGGATATTAGACTATTATGAAAGGACATGACAAAAATTAGGAAAAAAAGCAACATTCATTCACACAAAGTATATATATATAATAAGGAGTTAATGAATTGGGGCTTGCTAACTAGCACTTGTCTGTTTGTGAGGTGGCTACATATGTGTTTCTGTTTATTTACATTTTTTTGCGTCTTTGGGATAAATTGCGTGTGAGGGAAGGGAAATGAACAACTCAAAAACATTTTTAATTATGTTAAAAATTTTGCTGTATTTTGACATTTGCAGATAATATTTTGATTATCAATAAAAATTTGAACAATACTTCCAAGAGTCAAATGACCTTGTTAAGTGTAGCTCTATAAACAACATATGTAAAAATAAATCCAACAACATTATGAAACTGGAAGTACATACAAGTAAAATATAAATCATCCCAAAAAACAAGAGATTGCATTTAAAAACAAATAATATCAGATCGAGGGAAGGCTGTAAAAAGACAAGAAATGCTGTTAAAGGAAGTACCTACAATAGTGTTCATTTTAAACAAAATTTGTTTTCTATTTTGTAAATTCTTGAAAGCTACTAAATAAATAGGATATTTTAAAAGAGGAACCTATAAAATAAATAAGGATCTGTAGCAAGATAATTGCGTATTTAGACTGTATTGCACATTTTTATTGTATTATGCCAAAAAAACAAAAAATTGCTAAATATCATTTTTAATATGACATGCAATGCTTTTTCTAAATTAAGAGTCCATCATCCCTGAGTCTTTTATTTTTCCCTATAAAAAAGTTTTGGATTTTTTACTGAAGCCTAAGCAAAAAAAATGTGTAAATTTTAAACTCATTTTGTATGGTCTGAATATTTTAAAAATGCCTGAAGTTGTACTATGAAAGTGGTTCTCTTGTTATATTTTTATTATATATAGTCACCACGTAATTTCAAATAATTTTAATTATTTATATCTATTCACTATGTTATCATAGAACACCAAATAATCTTTTTATCTATTTATATTTAATGACGACCTGTTCTCCACATAATTGGAATATACCAAATAATTCAAAATGTGGTAGAACACTTAAATGTTGTATCCATCAATGTAAAACTGTGTAGTAAGAATATTGAAACTGTCTGTTATGGACCCTTAGTAGCACTTCCTGAACCCTGGGGAGATTCATGAACTATGACACAAAAAATCAATAACCAATAATATAAGGGCAAGAGCATTTTGGCAAGTTCATTAACATGTTAAATATTAACTTTAAAGTGAACAATTTTTTAAATTATGATTTTTCAACATTTGAACAATTAAAGAGACTAGCTTTCACTTTATAATACTCAGACATCACAGATTAACAAACCATTTATACATATACATCTCAGAACATTCATTCATCATACAAACTCACAAAGAAAAAATCTCATTCACTCATTGGAAGAATTAATGAATTTAATTTCAACAAAATGAAGTATGACTTCTACCTCCTCAGTATTTTGAGAATTCTTCCAAAACCACATCTCAAACATTACAATATACCTTTTCATAAAGGTACAGTATATCTAAACAAAAAAAGTTATAATGAAAAATAGAACAACATAAAAAAAATAAATTGCACAATAAATATGGTAAAATAAAGCACCTATATGACCTAGATCAGATCAAATCTACCAGTGACTTTTGAAAACAAACCGTCAACAAAGTGTGAAATGTGATGTTCTTGTTAACCAAATATAAGTAGCTATAAAACAATATAATTCATTTTCATAGTTGTTTTGAATCAAAAAAGATTCATATGATAATGAAAGGTTTTCAAACTACAACAAAATTTTATCATTTTTAAATACTCCATTGTTTAAATTAACTTAATTCCAAATCCAATAATTTCTGTATTCAATTTTCAAATTGATTTTTCGAGTTTTAAAAAAAAATTCTAGCTTGTTTCGTAAATCGAATATAAGACACATCACAGACTTCACAGTAAGCTGACAAAGACTAGGTGACTAATTATCAATGTTTTATTGTAACCATCATTCGACCTGAACAACACCATGATGGAAGACAAATCTGTTTCATTTGATACCTTGTGACAAAAGTCTTAAAATATGGCTAGCTCCTCTGTCAGCTGCCATCATATCAATTCTCAGTAACTTCATTAAGCTTAAGGAAATGACAGCAAGCAATGAATATTCAGTGCACTCAATTGATCTAATCAACTACTAAAAATGAAAAGTAAGTAATCCAAGATGGAGGAAAAAAAATGAGTTCCGATATTACTTACAAAATGAATAATGTCCAAATGTTTCAAAAGTGATAAAACTATCCTGTCGTGACTTTATGAATCATCACTGCCCTCAGTTGTTTTATCAATGGTAGTAGACTAGAATCAAAGGATACAGGCAGTTGTGAAATTACTGAGAATTGAAACGCATCAATATAATTCATGGATGAGGTAACATTGTGAAAATTGACTAGACATTTGTTCATAATAAAGCTCACCACATGAGTATTTTTATACAGTGTCATTATGACTCAAATATTAATTCTGTGGCATGGGTAGTATATTTTGTGATTCTATGTAAATAGCGGGAAAACAATCTTTAAGTTCAACAACTCCTTTTTTGGAGTCAAATTTTGAATTAGAAACTTTAACCTTAAAGTTACAAAAAATATAAAGTAACAAATGTATGCTTTCTAAAGAACAAAACAGTTCAAAAGCTGCGTAGTTTTACTGAATCATTAAATTGCGTAGGGTCTTCATTTAGCACATTATTATTTATTACATCAGATTTTACTTGGTTATTAATGTAGGTAGCTGTTGCTCTCTATTTCTCTGCAAGTCCCAATATCCACACAGAATCACAAATACAAAATGGAAGGTGAAATATAACATTGGCAGCATATGAGAATCTCAACAGTGCTTTAAGTTTCTTCAATAAATAAGTTAAACAATTGCAGAAAGCACCAATTCAGCACTGAAATATTAGCATTGCACTTCTCTGTATAATGGCTGTCCATTAACAATACTGTAAAAATCACCACAGAATATCCTCTTCATATGACGAGCCTTATCAGTACGGAGCAAAACGCTGGTATGCTCCTCGATACACTGTTGCCTAATGAAAAAAAAAAAACCATAACATGTATTATTATCCAAGTTAGTTGGAACAAATATTTTCTTCTATTTGTAACCCAAATAATTCAGTCGTTATATTCCACTGCTCTACGATGGCTACATTAACGCCTGAAGGCCTAGTCAATGAAAAATCATCAAAAAATCATTCGGAATTAGCTCGGGATTTACCTATCTTGATAACATTTAGCTATTTGCTGATTGGCTTTCTCTCACAGAGAGCACCAATCAAAATCCTGGATTTGTGACACATTTTTATCGTATATAGAGTTCAGGCCCTCGCAAGTGGGAGAGTCTATCACAGGGAGGGACTGAATTATTCAGGTTATTCTGTTTGTTGGGTATCTTGCTTTTCTCTGGAGTTACTTCCCTTCCACTTCTATAAATGTTTAACAATGAAAAATGAAAATAGGATGCAGCTTTTGTGTATTTGGATAGAGTTACAAAACATACTTTAATGCCTTTAACTGTGTACACTGGTCTAAAGTAATTTTCAAATGTTTCTATATTTTTTTTTTATATAAAACTTAAAAAATATGTTCTGTTGTCAATTTTTCCTTACCCCATAACCTGCTACTGGTCCAATACTGTGTCCCAAATATGGATCTGCATATTCTCTGCCTGTCAATCTACAAATACAAACATTTGATATTCAAATATCATTTAATAGTTTATCTACTATAAACTTATTTGTCAAGAATACTGGTTTTAAGGGGGCGACCAGCTTGCTCCAAGATGTCATCCATTCATCAATCAATATATTTTTTTCAAATATATAAACAATTTTTGTCCTGTTATATTGTTTTCCTATTTGAATTTGTCAGTCATGTACATAGGTCAGAACCAAATAATTTCACTTGTTATGGTTTTGAAAGTCTATCAGGCAGTAAATTGTTTTTAGAAAATGAGATATTTTTTTAAATAGAGTATTTGATGCAAGACTAAAAATAAACAATCAACTCTTTTACGGGTACTAAGGCATGCATATTTGCCTAAATATTCTAGTCCTTGTAAAAGTTACCCATAAAAGTCTTCAAAATATCTCTTTGTCCAATTAAACAGTCAGACTTCTTTTTTTAGTATTTTTGTCCTTTAAATATCACAACAGATATTTTCTATGCATGTAGATAATATGCAATGGTCAGTGATTAACTTTGAACAACAATAACTATTCTCTATAAATGTAAGATTTCTATTATTACATAAATTACCCAGGTATTGAAGCTGCAGTATATGTATTTCCTCCTAACATTTGAGCTGTTGCCATTTGTGGGATAGCTATCCTTGCACCCATTGGGTAGGGCTGTGTAGATATTATCTGAAATGCAATACAAAGTTATTTTAGAATTTGTTGTTAGAAGATATTTTTCATTTTAGAATTTGTTGTTAGAGAATTTTTCATTTTAGAATGTGTTGCTGCTTTTTGTCACATTGAACTGAAAAAAACTCAAAAGTAAATTAAACAGAATTTATCTTGCACTACAATCAAGTCAAAAACAGAATTATGATGAAAATCAGTTTTATTCAATAATCATTTGAACAATTTCAAATATGTATTATTAATATTAAATAAACGTTCTTTAAACAATTCTGACCAGTTGTGTTTTGTTAAATATATGTCTGCAGTGCCAAGTAAGACATTTGAAATCTATCCATGTTTTGGAGACTTGGTGAATAACTGAAAATATTTGTTATTTTTCTCAAGAAATATTTATTCATATCCTTTATGACAAGATGACTTAAGTTTTTTTTCTCTAAATATTTTGATGGGGTTGTTGAAATCTAGAAAGATTGAGTGAAAGATAAACACTAGCAATTTTGGCAGAGTAACCAAACTGAATCACAAAGATTATAAACATCTGTCTAAATTGATAAGATTTGGAAATTTAGTAAATATGGACAAAGAAGAGATAAAGTAGCTCCATGATGTTTGAGTGGACTCACCTGGTACCCTCTTTCAGCTGCTTGTGCGTATGTGGCTGCCAAATATGGATCTTGAATAAGTCCTCTGGAATTAAAGATCAATTTACTGATTATTTGTTTTCAAAAAGGCCTACATTCATTTTAAATACATGACCATCTTATTTCATAAATCATATACCGGGAACTATAAATTAAGTAACTAATTCATGCATCTATTATTGCAATTTCTGTTAAATGTACAAAAATGTGAGATTCATCAATTTTGCTTTCAGAAAATGCTGACATCAGTTAATGCAAAACTTATTTAAAACGTCAGTTCTTATTAATGCCATACGTATTCAGTCATAATTTTTGAAACAATTAAAAAATTGCACAAATATCTGAAATAACAGTACTAGTATAAACATGATGAAAAATAATATAATGAAATAGATTGTCAAGTTTTACAGGCAAAGAATAAATTTAAGATACTGTGATTATGGAGGAATTCTTCAATTTAATAAAATTTTATACACTGAATCTGAGGAATTTCTTTAAACAAAGATAGTGTGAATCTTTTTCTTAACTTATGGGATACAAATTGCCAAAAGTTTCCCTATTTTTACAAAACCAGTTATTTGGTTCCATGGTTGTTGTAATACTTACCCAGCAAAAGGTAATGCTGTGGCAGCTGTTGCTAATTGTTGTGGCCGCACGGCAGCAGCAGCAGCTAGTGCCGCAGCACTATAAACCCCTCGATTGGCTATTGCTGCTGCTGCAGCCCTCCCTCTCGTTAATGCTACTCCTCGCAGTGCAGCAGCTGAAATATTGTTAATTCACATAAAAACAGTGTGATGGAGAAATAAAATAAAGAGCATGCTAGTATTGGTATGTGCATTTCATGTGTAAAAGAAATACAATATGCAGTCTTGATGACATCTATGCAAGAAACTCTCTATTTAGATTCAGGCATTACACATTATCAATCACAATGCTGCAATTTGCAACATGTTGAAACATACCGATGCAACAATCAAAAGTTGATAAAAAATTAAAATAGTTTATATACTACAGACATCAAAACACGTAGTTAAATGGAAATGGTAGCAAGATCTACAGGGATATTTTATTTGTAAGAAAATGAGGCACATATGGGATAAGTTCAAAAAGTCTCCTATATCAGTGCACAAAGACTACAAGAAACATACTGGAAGTTCGTCTCTGCCAAACACAAAGTTTGAACTTAAAGGGGTCATTCTCGATGCATTGTTTTTAAAGTTAGTGTATTTCTGCACGATGCAGACTGGGGGTATAAAATGCAAAATTTCACAAATAATTTGTGGATGCAGTTTTTAGAAATTGTTGATACCCTTCTTATTCCAGACATGCCTTGTTATTTGTTTCCATACATAATCGTACCCACATTAATATGAACATACCCATCCCATGCCGGCCTCCTCGACTTAACACAATGTACCAGCATTATAAATTCCAAGCTAAAATTACTCTCATAATGCAGCATGCAATTACAGCAACACTTTACAAGATAATAAATAAAAGAAATAAAATAATACTGCCCACATTCATACACATTATATTTTCATGAAAATGTCCCAATTTATTTTTGTAATATCTGTAACTGGCTGAAATTTTAATAAAATAAACCATTTGCTGAACTGCATACTGCTTGAGGATTTGAACCTTTGGGCCTTGACGACTATACATTTGTTTTCTAATTATTTTCTTTTTTACATTTCCCATAAATTTCACCCATTCTTATCCTTCATAAATCATCTAATATTTTTTTCTATCACACAAACTCAATCAGATATATATTTTTGAAGTCAAGGCCCAAAGTATAACATACTATATTTAGGGTATCTTACCATTTGGGATTGTGGGTGCAGCAACTGATTTTTTGGTCAAGACTCGGGCAGTGGCATTGTTAACCTAATTTATAAAATGGCAACACTTTAGAAAGCAGGTTGGATTATATTGACAAGCATAAACATTTTCATACAATATGTGAACATCCTCCAAATTGAACAAAAATCAACATAAAATGTTTTTAATTAAATTTCAATAAAATCTGACAATAGATATGTTTTTATAACAGTTATTGAACAGAATACACTTTGATAGATGAAAAAGTCAATTTTAATATCTATCCTTTTAATTCTTCACTCAATGTCAATTTGGAAGATTATCTTGGCCTTTTTGTAATCCTAAATCAAATTCTATTTATCCAAGTAATTCCTTTAAAACAGACTTTTAAAGTCTTTATTTGTTATCAAACAATCAATAAAAATAGAAATAGTCTATCTTAAGATAAACAATTGCTCATTTCGCTTTCAGATATATAATCTAAGACCTATTACATGTGATGAACAATTTTGATGAAACATTAACTAAACTTGATTGTTTTGATAAGTATAAAGTAAACAAAACATGTCCTTAACTTCATAACACTTCCCTTATATCAGAGAATTAGAGGCTTAAGTTATCTACCTCAAGCATTTAAAAGTATATTGCGGGTGGCAAGACACAAAATGTTTCATGAAATTCACAATTACCATAAAAAGCCAAGATTCAGTTCACACTAAAAGAATAAAAAAAATAAATAATACAAAAAAACTCTTTGACAGATCAAACTGCTGTTTTCTCAACATTTTAGTACTTTAAGAAATCGTGATTTACCAAAATTTGAACAAGATAATCTGTACACTTAACCATTTAATAATTTTCTTATAATTCTAAAAAAAATGTTCTGCAAAACAGCAATTTTGAGACTCATGACAGATTTTGGGCAAATCATATGTCTATGAACAAAACATCTGGTTAATGAAATATAAAATTATTACCCTTTTATTATAGCAGTATATCAGACTTATTTTCAATCATGCATTCTTTTTGTTTAATTTAATGAATAATTAATGATTCTGTATTACAATTATTTCCCCAAAGGATTGAAAACCAGATATTTTGTTATGCCAAAGCAATATAACATTTTTTAATACAAGTATAAATTTACAATGCCTAATTGGATTTTTACAGTTTTTTTTTTAAAAAGGGATTTTGTTCTTTCTTTTTTTTTTATATATATACAGAAACTCAACATCTGTAAACTTGATTAAATAATGAACATCTGAAGATTGCTTGTACTTCTATACTGACTAAAATTCAAACTTTCAAAGCAGATGTTGAATCTTTATATTACAGTCACATTGTGTGGGTGTGTGTGTGTTTCTGTGTTTGTACATAAATTTGCATATAGGCTAATAGGATATATGCTAATAGGCTATAGCAATGAGGTGTTCAAGATGAACTTCAATTAACTGGTACTGCACCAAGTCAGATTTTATGTTGAACATCATATCTAGACATGACACGATTCTGAAGAGAATGTTATACTGTATTTTTTTTTAATTGAATTTTACTAATCAACAGTTTTTTGATAGTGACCAATCCGTAACAAGAAATTTTCTTTTACTTGAAAATTTCATATATCTTTACAATATCTGAACCAACCATTTGCTCATGGATATTGCTTTTGGATATGCAGAAATATGTTTTGGTGTAAAAAAATATAAAAATATTTACAAAATGAATGTTTTCCAGCTTTAGTAAGAAAAAGATGGTGTAGCTTCCAGTTAGAAACCAGAAAAAAAAACACTGTTCGTTTAAGGATATTTAAGCGGTATTTCCAAAGTTACACACAATTCTTTTATATCACATCTGCAATTTCCTTGTTTGAGGTCCTAAATGGTGAAAAAGATTATTACAGAGACATTTACAGTACAAAATTCCCTTCTTCATCAGATTTTATATAATTTGCTTAGACTATAGCAATGAGGTGTTCACCTACCTACCACCTATCAAGGAACACCAAATCTTTATCAAAGACCCCTATGGTTTGTAAAGCTATCAAGAATGAATAGTTCATAGTTTAGATTTGCTGTTTTTTGTAAGGGAATTAATATAGTTTTTAAGTATAATTAATGAAATAATATACAAATAAAACAGCATGAAGAAATGCCATATAGTGATTTCAGACCATGTTCTAAATAGCTAACAAACAAACGTAACATAGAGAGGCAAAACCGAACTTAAAAAGATAATAATAGAATACACACTCTGTGATCTGAATAGTACGGAGAGTATATTTGTAGCTACACGTTCCTTGCCAAAATGCAACGATTTAAAACACTGCCCGGGTGATACGATATCAAGAGAGCAACATTTCAACATTTTTAAGATATAAAGAAACAGAAATAAAAAATCCTTTGCATTTTACAGCCAAATTCTTATCTTTTTATTTAACATGGATTATTTTAGTTCTAATGGAAGATTTTTTTCTTTAAACATCAAATTTATACATATTTTTTCCTTAAATTTTCTTTCAGAAAATTTATTACAACTTTTGTTCATTCAATCATTGTACCAAAGCATATTTTTTTTCCAAAATCATGGAAGAAAGAATATTGAAATGAATCCTGAAAAGAGAGTTCTAAATATGCATTCATGCAGTTTGGTGCACATTCTGTTGCTAATGAAGAAATTTGACATAAAAAGCATAAAAATTGTGGCTGTTGAAAAATGAAAGGGTTTGTAAAGTATCACAAGATTAAACATTAATATAGACGGGCATTTCTTTATACTGAACAATAATTAAATCATTAAGACTTAGCAGTTTGTGTTGTGCTACCACATAATTGGACTATGGACATGCACCTCAATCTTTCGTCCCTCAACCACAGTGCCGTTCATTTTCTCTCGTGCTCTGTCTGCTTCTGCGCTACTTTCGAAAGTTACAAAACCAAATCCCTGCATGCATGAGGAAAATAAGGAGCATGCATTAAATTCGTGCAAAACAACATAATTTATGGCATCAATTAATTATCATAATTTTTTCATAATAATAAAATAAAACATGCATGACTTGAATAATAATCAATAATAGTATCATCTTAATGTATGAAGAACGATCTGTCCTGGGAGGGACATGCTAAATTTCTACAAAGCACTGACATGCTGTCATGCCGCGAAAGCGGACGACACCATTTGATAAAATTTACAATGGACACTTACATATATGACAAACAAACAAATAATATCATGAAATTTTCTTAATAATAACTAACCAGTTGTGTAATCAATAGCACGTTCCAATCTAGGGTTAAGAAATGCTTGTTCTTAAGTTTCCAAAAGGTGAATTTATTTATTATACATATTACAGATATCTTATTAATGAATTATAATCCTGTGATTAATTTCAGACTGAAGTCCATACAAATTCAACGTCTAAAAGCAAAAATTATGCCCTTCTTTCTACATAATTGAATAACCTAAAAGTTTTGCTACTTATAATTTATCCCTTATTTAAAAGCTGGGGCCGTTTTAAACAAGATTTCAGTAATTATACCGTAAATAATCATTTTGTAGACAATAAATCAATCAGTAATATAAAATAATTGACCAAATCCTATAGTTCTGAAGTATACATGCCAGATTTGTGTTGGCTTGATGAAGATTTCGCTAGACAAGTTATTCATAAAGGTCTTTTGTCTACTGGTGTGCATTGATTAAACCTAAGCCAAAATGATTTACTGATAAAATGTAACATCCCAGGATCAAAGGCTAAATCTATATTCTCATTCCCCCAAGTTATTTCCATCTTATACAGATAACCAGCAGAAATATATTACAAATATTTTGTTTACGGGAAAAATAATCATAGATTGGAACAATGCCACAGCTATATCACAACAGGTTGATTAAACGTTATATTAAAGCTGAGGAAACCTTGCCAAAATTTCTAACATCTTCTCTAATTTCTGATAAAATAATCTAAGATTCAAGTTCACTTCCCAAAACATAAGATATGATCATATGTGCCTTGGATATCTTTCAATTAAATTCCGAGATATTTTTCAAATGATTTTACCAAAAAAATACAATACTAAGTGATAATAGCTGTACGAATGAAAAAATGAAACATCTTAACACACGATTCATGTCAATTAAGTTGTTTTTCTGAATATGGCAAGTTTTCGCTCAACTCTTTTTGTTTTGCTTCAAGGACTTGTTTTCTAATGTATATAGTTATACATGTACTCAAATTAAAGCATTACATATAACATAAATGTAGCTATACATCATAAATTTATATTTTTTTGTGAGAAAACAATTAACTAGCAAGTCCTTCAGGCAGTTTTAACTGTGCATCGTAACAAATCTTAATAATGATCTTAAAAGACATGAAATGAAATGACAGCATATACCTGTTAAAGTACGACAGAACTAAAAGTTTTATTTCTGTTTTTATACTCTTAGGAAAAAAAGACAGATTTCATGAGAATTTTTTGTTTGAAGTTTACTGTCTGTCATTTCATTTATACCAAATAACTTAATTGTGTTGAAGATGCATATCAAAAATCAACATTTTGTGGTCATGAATTCAATGTGTAATTGTTTTTTTTTTTTTTTTCAGTTATAAACAAAATCATAACATAGTGTTTAACATCATTTTTTGTATGTGTCTGTTTTTTTACAAGTCTGATGAAGACAGCAATTTAAAAGATATATTTGTTTATGGTTTGTACAGCTGTCAAGATGATGTTTTATAAACATTTTAAGATCAGTAGAGCTGAAATGCTATTTTTTCTTTGGCAAATGTATTAACATTCCAACAAAGCTGCACTTTGGACCATGAAAGTGAAAATATAAATCTATTCGTCAAAAGTTCAAAATTTTTAACTTTTTCCCCCTTACTTTCCGAAACATTTTTTTTGTTAGTAAACTTTATACCCTTCATAACATCATTCAAATATAGTACCTAAAAACCTCACTTAGTAAGCTAAATCTAGACAATTCTACAATGACGCAGACATACACAGGAAAGCCGGACCATAGGATACGTTTCTGGAGTACGGAGTAAAGAGGCATGCAGTGTTCATGTTTACCTGTCTTCATACACACTGGTCGGAGATTAATGGTCAAATTAAAAGTATCAATATTTCTAGTTTCAACTTTTAAGGTATACAAAAATAAGAAAAAAAAATGATAAATATATATACATATATATATTCACTGAATATTGTGTAGGTGTCTCATTCAAGTTTTTTTTGTCAGACTGAGGTATTCTTGACTTTTTTCTTTTTTTCACATATATGAAAGCATTTTTTCTTTGTTTCTTGACTGCTTCTTTTGTTTCACAGCACATACATAGTTATCTTTATTTCATATCGGTGAAAAGAAATATTTGTGTTCTTGACTAGCCATATCCTGTCAACTACAACTGTCTCTACCTTCTTTTTAGCAACTCCCCCCCTCCTAAAAAAATGAAAAAAATGAAAAGGTTCTCTTTAATTGACAGACAGACATATAGTGGCAGTGAATATAGTAAATATAGCTAGTCTTATACTGCATACATATTTCTTTTTGTAAAGAGAATCCCTCTCAAAAGAATTTGAATAGAACCCACTACTTTCAGAAAGACTAGTAATTTATAATGCTTTTGCAAATATCTGCAAAATTTCCTTAATGAACATTGAAATATCAAATGAATGCTTGATTCCTAATCTTTTCCTGATAATTACATGATTGGTGGGTCTATTACAACAATTCTTTTGAAAGGGCAGGAAACATAGATATGCATCTTCAACTAAATCCAATAATGTAATAAAGCATTAACTATATTTGAGATGAATCATCATATTAAAACGTTTTTATGACAATGTTTTATCTTTTCATCATCTTTTTCTGTTAAAGATCAATTTTAATACAAATAATAAATATCAATTATTGATTTCCATAATGTCAATTTATAAGAGTAACATTTCTATTTGATTCTTTTCTCTTTTTAATCAACAAAAAGATATTACATTTTCTCATATTTTTTTAACTTAAATATTTCAAGTTTGAAACATATATTTATTTTCGGAAATTTTTCAAATTTCTATATGATGATTCTTCAATAAAATAATAAATCTTACCTTGGATCCCCTCTCGTTAAATATAATTTCCACGTCTATTATTTTACCAAACTGCTGCAAGGAAGAGAAACAATGTTAAAAGTCAAAACCAACAACATGTATTTCCATTTTGCATTTAACTACAAGATAATTTGTTTAACTACATTTATTTTACAACCAATGTTAATGTGATTTTACAGTTAAAATTTTTATTACCAGCATCATAGCTGGTCTAAAATAGAGGGGAACAGCTACACACTGCCTTTAAAGTCCTGCCCTCAACAAGAAAAGAAAAAGCTTTTCACTGCAAAAAATATTGTTTAAATTCTGGAAAAGCTTTTATACAATTTGACATCTATAATAAATTGCTTTGACGAGCACAGCTGGATACGACCGTAGAGGTCAAACCCTGAACAGTTGGGGCAAAAATGGACACAATATTCACACTTGATACAGATCTGAATTTGGATTGTAATTAAATATTTGACACATAATAGGTTTCTGACACAGAATAACTGTAGTCAAAGAACTTTAATTGGTTATGTTATTTGAATTTATATTCAGTTTTTGCTTTTGTGCAATACACTATGCTGTTGCGAATTGACACACCTCCTCACCCCCTTTTTTGCATAAAAAAAAATATTTGAAGTAATTTTCTTTTTAAAAAAAAATAATTTCTGAAATCTTCAGAACAAATTGCCCCCTATAATTTTTTAACCTCCCACCCAAATTTTCAAAAAAAAAATTCTTTCCCTCAAGATATGGTCATTATCTCAATTCAAATTTCCAATGGAGTTTGCAACCATAATTACCCATTTAAATACATCATAAAAGTCTAAAAATAGAAAATGACATACATAATCATGGCTAAAATTAAATTACCATTTATCAGCATTTTTAAAATAGTAACTTCTAAAAATAAATTGACAGCTAATCACCTCAAGACAATACAACATTTCTTTATACATATTTTAAAAGCACTGTAGGGGAGGTAATCTAAAATGTGTTTGAATTACCTCCCTTACACTGCTTTTAAATATATGTTTTGTACTTAAGTAATTGTCCATTAACGAGGACACCCTTGTTTTTCCCCCTTTTTTGCCCCTAATTCCTAAATGGTTTGAGCCATAACCCCCCAAAGCCAATTCTTACTATCCCTTTGTGGTATGGAAACTTGTGGTATAATTTCAGAGAGATCCATACACCATTCCACAAGTTATTGTCTGGAA
The DNA here is from genome assembly GCA_017311375.1 of Mytilus coruscus. Taxonomy (NCBI): domain Eukaryota; kingdom Metazoa; phylum Mollusca; class Bivalvia; order Mytilida; family Mytilidae; genus Mytilus; species Mytilus coruscus. Next base: position 34,846,534 of record CM029602.1, read on the forward strand.
ACTAGAAAAATGCTTATTTGGGCCCTTAATTCCTAAACTGTTGGGACCATAACCCCCAAAATCAATCCCAACCTTCCTTTTGTGGTCATAAACCTTGTGTTTGAATTTCATAGATTTCTTTTTACTTATACTAAAGTTATTGTACGAAAAGCAAATGTCTTCGGACGACGACGACGTGATACCAATATACAACCACAAAATTTTTTGCCCTCGTATAAAAATTTTCAAATTGTTCCTTTTCACGCAAAAAAACCCATGCTGATGCCCTTTATCATTCAACTGTGCCATCTGCCCTAGCTAGAACATTTGTCGAAAAAAATAATGCTGAAAATACCAGGACTTCCATTATTAAAATATGGTAATGCGGTATGATCACTGATTTAATATTACAAAGACGAGATGTTTAATTATCATGATAGTTATTTGAGGGTTGAAGGTAAAAAGGTAGAGAAACCTATAGGACCACTAAAATCAACATGGTTCATGACTATTTCCAGAAGAGCAAAACATCTCAGTATTCTATACAAAATTTTGAGTACAGTACCAATCCCGGTAAAGTTCTTGGGCCAGTTGGAGTCAGAGAAAAAATAATTCCTGCATTCAAAAAGCTTTATCATACTTTTGACTATAAATCTTGAGGAAATTAATCACAAATGAAAAACAAAAAGATTTCCAATTTATTCAGTCAAGTATCTATTTCTTGTTTTCTTCAATAGAAAATCTTTATTAAGCAAATGAAAGGACACTGATTGTTAATCAGAAAAGATTCCTAATCATCGAGTCTGTAGTATCTCATCAATAAATAATCTGATATTTGGCCAATACCGAACATTTAATGACATGTGTAGGTAGCGGGTCAACTATAATGTCAATGTGATGAACACAATCATTGAAAATGGGTCTATGACATGTTGTTGAAATAAAGTAAGTTACAGATATTGCAGATATTTTGCACAAAAGTCAAATTTCATGGACTTCCTTTCAAACTAATTATCTCGACAAAGACAAAACTAATAACTTTATGGTACTGATAAGGTTTCGACATGCAACCATACTATCACGACACTTTAATCCATTTTCTATCGATTTTACCAGCAGAAGATGTGATATAATTTAGATAGATCTCCTCCACATTTTTTTAACCATATAATAATTGTTAGCTTTAGTGACTGAAAATGTTCTGTCCTAAGGGAAAAATTTAAATGTGAAGAGTGTGTGTTATTATTTACGAGACCTAGGAAAATAATTTACACTCTATTTTATTTGCCTCTGGCTTATGATGAAATTGTGTTGTAAAAATCAATATCTCTGTAACATCTGCTACTGAGGATTTACAATTATTACATTAGGTCTTTCACTTCAACACTGTTGGAGAGAAATAAACACTTTTCTGGTCATAAATGGGCATGCTAATATGGAGAAAATTGGTCATTAAAGTAATTACTGTATTTCCATTTTTTAAATGCCATCTAAATGTATGAAGCTGAAGCGTTAAGAAGATCATCTTCAAACATATTAAAGATAGAATTATTATTCAACCAAAAGAACATGTCTTCCATTATTTATATCATGCCCTTGAACCTGTGTTTAACATTTTCATTCAAGATTATATGAGATACACACATATTTTACTTGTCCCCATCTGTTCAAATTTAGTTTGTGTATTTTAAAAAAAAGGTTTTTCCTAAACACTAGTCTATTGAATCCAGGGGTGAAGTATTTATCAACAACAGAAATTTATCAAGCAAGCTCAAATACCAAATGCACACACATCGATAAAAAGGGGGACCCTTTCCCCTCAAAAAATGTCTCCCTCATTTCTAACGATCAAACTTATCCAATGTTTTAAACTATCATTCAAGTAAAAGGCTGATATGCAATAATAAATGGAGGTGCATCAACATGACAACAAAGAAATGACAGACAAATACACAGAAGAAAAGACAATATACTCTCTAAAACTTTGCTTTCTGGTATATAATAGCAGGACTAAATAAGCTTGAAAAATTAACCATCTCAACTGGAGAAATATTTCACTGGAAGCAGTGGTATGATCTATATTTAACCTGTGGCAGAAAAACAACCCATCAAATTCAGGTCAAATGTTATGATATAGTTCAACTTTACCTTATAAGTCATACTGAGTCAGTCATGGTACACATAAGTATACTTAACAACTAAGTGTTCAAGGTTGATGACAGCTGTTATCATAAATTTGTTAATAAGTCTTTTAGCCTCAAGGTATATATAATCAACTAAAAACATCATCAAATATACGACCGCTAAAATGCCCTAGTATTATCCGTTACAACATCTTTTTTGTACCTACCCCTAATAAACTTTTTAAATCTGCTTCTCTAAATCTAAATGGGATATTTGACACATGGAGACGTTTAGGTCCCTGGCCGTTCCCCTGTGATGCTGAAGATGTTGATTGGTTCGCAGAATCTGGCGATAAAGCTTCTCCACTCTCTAAATCTGTTTGCTGTAAAAACAAAATACATTCTTATAAAACAAACAAGAACTGTGACAGTATGTAGCTACTTAACAAATAAACTGACAGCTAGAAACCCTCAAGTGCTTCACTTAGATGTGTTACCATTTTTTGGAATTGTGTACTTAATTATTTGTGAAGTTTACAAAAGTCAAGTTTTTTTTAAATGGGGATACAAAAACCAGGACCCTTACTGTCTGCAATTTGATATAAACTCTTTAAAAAAAGGGGACAAGGTCATGTTACTGTTTTTGAGGATTTGATAACCTACTTTATGGCTCTTTAATATGCAGGATAATGAATTTTGTCTATCAGACTCTTACTTCAAAACATATATTTTTTGTCCTTTAACATCGTAGCAATTGCAAGAAATTTCTAATCATCATATATTCTTCTCTGCATGAAATTTTTTTCTCCAAAACCCTCTGATTTAAGCAAATAATGGAATCAAAGACATAATAAATCACGAATGTTATTTGGAATTAGATTGTCTTCAGGGATAGTTTCAGCTATGAAAATCGATAGAAGAGTCAAAAGATTTATTCTTCAACCTTGAATAAGTTTGCTTTCGTGAAAAGTCATTCAAATATATGCTTTTTGGTGAATAATATTGTTTGTTAATCTTAAATTCCAATTTTACTGACAGTATAGATATAGAAATCTATACAAAACTATATAACGCTATGGCATAGGAATCCTACTTATCTTTTATATTTTGCAAATTCAAATTACTTTTGAAGATAAAATTGAAATAAAATGGACCGCTTGCCATCTCTTGTGCAGAAAAAAACATCAAACCAGATCATATGTGTGAAAGATCAATGTGAACTCTAACTGTAATTGCAGGCACAAAAATTGATGCTGAAGACTTAAATGGGAAAAACAGAATCGGTTTTATTCGTGGATATCATTAGCCATCTTATAAACAAGACATTTAATCAATCGGCTTTTTATAGAATCATTTCTGTTATTGTACAAGAAAGACATACACTTCCGCAATCAATAGAAAAACACAGACAAAAATGACCAGAGACTTCACACTTATCCCATATTACAATATTCATGGTTCATTCTACTGTTTTGACTCTGTTCTCTCTGTAATTATCCCATTATCAATATAAGATATGACTATATAATACACACGGGGTTTCAGCTTTTTTCTAGATATGAAACAAAATATTGTTCTGACATGCAAGCATTATTAAGTCATGTACAGTTATGACACACATGAGGAAAAGACAAATTCTAATCGATACCATTACTACTGGAAAATGATTTAAGTGCAAAAAATTTCCTGGGGAATACAGCAATAAACTTAGCACGACTAAAAGAATTAGAATTTAAGCAATACTAGCCGGCCAGCCAAAGCCAATCTGGCTATAATGTATGTTAGAAAGTATCCTCACACCTACTGGGTCACTTTTATATTGTGTAGAAATATCTTGTGTGTATGTGCTTACAAATTAAGAAATATGTTAAACCTAATTTACATATCTACATTAGTATAATCTATAGTTAGATCTATTTGTAATACAATATTCTAATTAATACATCTATGTATAAATACACTTGGCAAAATATGTAGCATAATCCTTCACCAACATAAAACTGGAGCTAGCGCTAAAATAAAAGTTAAATGCCAAACTCCAACCTTTTAACAAAGATGGGACCTTAAGTGCATAGAAAATTTATAGATTTAAATCAAATTCTAAAAGAAAGTTATAATTGTAACCTCCCTCCCTATCAAGATGTTTGCAAAAGTATTTGTCCGAGTCTAGTGCTTGTAAAAAGATTGGAGTGAAATATTATAATTCTGAAAGGCAAGTTTGTGCTGCAAATACTGGTATAATGCAGGATGAAACAAAATTTGAATGCCAGCAATTACTTTTAATTAGTATATCAGAATGTAAATTCCTGTCCAGACAACTTTTTGAACTTGTTATAATAATCAAAATGCAGTTTCTGTATTTCTGCATCCTTAATTTGTTTGTTTCTTTTTTTATATAGCACACTATTTAATGTCTGACCTCAATTGAAAATCATTTCAAATTGAAATCCTTTTTTTCAAAATCTGTGGCAAAATGCATATGTCTGGCATACAAAATATATTTCAGTGTAAAAAAGATTGGATAATTTTTTTTTTTAAATGAACTAGCTATGACTAACAATTTTGAAAATAAGTACAGCTTTAGATGTTTAAATAGGGAAAAATTGTTATTCTGAACTTCTCTATGAGCAATTTCAAATAATTTTATGTTATAATCAGCCATTTTATCCAATCTCCCTGAATAATTTGGAAGTTAATATGGAATTAAACAATAAAAAAATTCCCTCATCTCTGACTTTACCACCACAGCTTCAAATGACAGATAATCTATACGGAATACAAATGTTTCCAATTAGGGATAAAATCAGTTAGATCTCTCAAACTTAGAAATAGTGACTTTTATAATTGTCTGCGTATATTTCATTTGATGAAATGGTAAACTCAGAGATAGTAGTTCAATTAATAATAAAATAAGATCATGCAATTATGATTTGATGAGTGATGATAAAACCTGTCCAATTCCAAGCTGCATTTCTTCATAGTGAGATGTTGGCATCAATATATTCAACGGCTGCCCCTAAAATATGATAGACAAACAAGCATGGTTAGGGTACATCTTGTGAACCAATGGTGTTGATAAAAATAAATGTACAAAAAACGCAATATTCTTATTTTTATTTTAAATGAGGAAAAAGATTTTCAAAGTGTTCTATGAGACACTGACAATTGAAGAGGGTTAAGTCAGACTAGAGTCAAGCTCAGCAGGGTCTTCTCCCGCTGATTCTACCAAGCCCATTCCCTTGGCTGTGGTTTTCTTTCAAGACTGATGTATGTTACTTATGTTTAAGACCAGCCATTTACTTTAGAGAGCAGACATTTGAAGATTTTTTTTCTGAAGAATTCATATGCAATGGAACTGGGGTATAAAAATGAAGTAGTAAATTGTCCTGATATATAAGTTCAACCCAACAAAATTTGATCAACATAAATTTTCATTTAAAAGTTGAACAGTCAACGACTGTGAAAAACTGGTGAAATTTAATGTTCTCCCTGTTTGAATAAAAACTTTTTTTTTTTAAACATGTATAAAAAGAAACTTAGCAGACAAAATAGTTGTTCCTAGTATTATCCCCGAAATATCTTCCAAATTCTTGCTTTGAGTGCAAGGGAAATGTAAGTTGTAATATCAATTTGCCATGAAAAGATTTACCAATCATGATTCTGTATTAATAGATTATCGTTGATTATCTCAAAGAGATTGATTTTCTCGCTTGAGCCGGTACGGCGAAAGTGAGAAAAGCAATCGAGTTGAGATGACCAATGATCTGTTTATCGCTATTTCACCAATGAAGACGTTGTTAATTTCCTTGACAACGGTACGTGTTCTCTTAGTTTCTAGCGATAATTTTCATATCACTCAACTCTGTTTTCATATCGCTCGACTCCGCTGAGAAAGGAAATTATCAGTCAGCAAGATCAAAGGAAAAATTAGTAAAATTAATATTAATTTCATATCCTTATTTAACTGTTTATCATATCTTACTACACTATAAGACTGAAATGTATTCATTATACACATAACTATATTGAAAACTCAAATGCACTTCAGCAAATCCTAATTTTCAGAGATAATGAAATTACTAATTAAAAGAAATCATGAAATATTTGAAGTTTAATCCCATTTAAATGGATGAATGCATAAAAGTTTGCATCTAACTTTGAATTAATGGTTGAAATAATTAAAAACATATTTCTAACAAAGAACTTTTTTTTTTAATTTCTTGCACTGCACACGATTGCATTACCACTTAATGCTTGCTAATGAATCCTGCACTAAAAGCTACATCACAAGACTTCCTCTGGCCACTTGAGATTTTCTTGGTACACATGATACAAAATCATTGACTAAGCTTCTTAACACAAACAGATGGGTGAACGACAAAAAAGATCAAGTGTTAAATGACTCATAGGAGGTTTTATAAAAGGTTTCTTTTTTGTGTTAGATGATGGATTGTAATGAGACTATGGGAAAGAGGGGTGAAGGTTATTTTCCATAAATGGTCTCAGCTGTCAGTCTGATTAGCAAGTCCACACACAACAAACAAAACATTCTTTTTTTAGTATGATCACTCACACAATTAACAACCTGTATCAATTTAACATTCACTTTTGAAAAGATTTGACTACTTTTTTCTTTCTTTAAAAGTTACAATCCTTCATTACCAAAAATTGGTGTACTGTTATTAATCAAAAAGGCTATAACAATTCCTCTTTTCATTTTACTTAAGCAGGAGATATCTCCCTCCATTTCTGTAAAGGATGATCAAATTTAATATTTTCTATGAAAGAAAATTTTCATTAGTAAATGTACGCTTAATAAAAAATGAACTAAAGTATGCTTATTCCATCAATACAGAGAAATGTTTATTCTGTTTTCAAGTAAAATTCTTTAAACAATCCTTTTTCTATAGCAAATACATGCTGAGAAGGGTATAACTCTAAGTATTGGTAGATTATCTAAATAAGATGAAAAGAGGGAAAAGTCAATTAAAAGATTGATACAGTTTGTAATTACTTATTAACATAAATGTGCTAATCTTGGAAGCATGAAGTCATTTATAGACTTTGTATTTCCAAATCAATGCAAATCAAATTTTAAATTGTTGCATGTTACTAGTATTTTGTCTCAAAAATCAATTTCTAAAAGAGCCAATGCAAACACATATATACTAAAATTAAAGCCAAAATGCATAGCCTGGTATGAAATTAAAAAAAGTTTTAATACCAATTAATGCCAGCATGTTGACATTAAATCTTAGGTCAATCAACACCATTGTCAATTTATGTATTTCAGTTTTATATTTTGGCACTGATGACACATGATCAAATTTTCCAGGTGAACCAGTCCATGTGACAGTTATGTTACAACTTTTATATAAAAATTAAATTTCAAAATGTTTTTCAAACATAGTTTTTGAATTATATTTTATACACCTTTGGAAAACTTAACCATGAAGCCTTTCTGTGTTAACTGCAAAACTTCTCCTAGTTATAATATAATAAACATGCAAAAACCTATGTGCTTTTGGGTTAAGTTGCTGCTACCATCACCGCAAATCTTCAGCACTCTTCATGCTAAGAAAATTAAGTAAAAAACGTACATTTATCGACCTGGCTCTTACCGTCTGCTGTTCAATCCCACCATTGGGAGTGACGGCAGTCGTGGTAAAGGTTGATTGTTCTGTTTTTAAAGGTGATGTGCCTTCTGATGAAGCAACTGGCATGGTACCCTGACTAACGACTACTTGTGTATAATCCTGTAAACCTGCTTCTGTCAGACCAGGTTGTGTTAAACCTGCCTGGGCAAGACCAGCTTGGGCAAGTCCAGCTTGGGTAAGTCCCGCTTGAGCTACATGTAGGCCAGCTTGAGTTAGGCCAGCTTGTGTTAGACCAGCTTGTGTTAGTCCAGCTTGTGTTAAACCAGCTTGGGCAAGGCTTACTTGCGTAAGCCCTGGTTGAGCAGCAAACTGGTATGTTGGTGGCATTTGACCCTGCACCATGTGCTGCAAAGAGAAAAATTAGAGAATATAATAAAATTGAAGTTATCATTGGTTTTAACAGTTTTAACCTTTTCGTCTAAAAATTAAGAATTGAAAATAGAGAGCTATAAAAAACAACAAAAACATCTTCAATTTTGAATTTATGTCAACGTACTTACATGTGTAACTAAATATTTTTTTCACGTTAAAACTTAGAATATAAAATGTTGTCCTATCTTTCACACTTTAATATAGATAAGACTTCAAATGTAGTGTGTATTTAATGACAGTTTCCTGTTTTCCCTGGTTCATATAAAACACACTTCCTGAACAGGATAAGCTATAACAAAATCCACTACATATATAAACACACACTTCCTATATATACACAGAAATAACATTCAAACAAAATTACCCACAGGCAACCTAAATACAAATATATATATTTACCATCATGGTGAGCGGAGAATATGCACAATTCATATGTAAACAATCAAAGTAGTAGTTGTCAAAAAACTGTTTCACAACACAATCATCTATTGTCAAAATCTACTGTTTTTGTTTTGTTTATAACAATTTGCCTATTGCACTAGTGATATAAGATTTCTGCTGGTAGCCCTCATTCACAGAATATATTCATTACAAAATTAACATTTACAAAGCTACATAATAGCTACCATTTGATAGCTGCCTAGCTCAATATTATCCAGATATCATAACTTTGCTAATATGAACACTCCCTGAAGATTATACAGAATTAGACACATTTTCCATCAGAATTCCCTATACCTAGTAGTAAAGGTCAGTTTATGAGTCTGATCAAGGCTTTTCCAATTTCAATAATTGCATACTCATAACTCTTGGGTTTTGGATGATATAAATTGCCAACTTGGCCATTTTCGACCTTTTCATTATGTTGTGACAAAGAGAAGTGGACTTTAATGAATATTGACAATTCTTTTTTTCCTTTCTGTATTTCAATTAGACATAAGGTTGCATCATTTAAGTTCTTAATTTGTTGAATTACCTGTTTCTGTTTTTACATTTACAATTATTTAGGACAAGATGATACACAATGGATTATTATCTAGTCACTTTATCAGGTTTCATTCTAATATGGCTTTCCCAGATACTTCAATAATAAATTCAAGTATTAGAAATTCCCAGGGCATTTTGTACATTATAGCTAGGAACAGAATCAAATTAGGGTTCAATATTTATGAACAATGCTTCCAGTTCAATGTGACAGAACATCTGTTAAGCCAATTTGTAATACATACAACAGATGCCCTTGTTTCTCAAAAAGGAGACACATCAACATACATTTATAAATTTGAGCAATGCTTTTTATCACAAACTTCAAATGTGTTTTTTTTTTAAATTATGACTTATGGAAAGTAGTATTCTTTTATTTTTACATATTATAAGTATCTGATAATATATGATATAATACTCTCATGTACACCTTATCAGTTATGTAAATTAATTCACAGATAATTATATATACAGGAAACATCTGTTGTACATTAATAGTGTATTTAATGAGCTATCTTTTTATTAGTTTTTTTTTTATTTAAAAAAAATTAAACAATATATTTCTGATCAGTTCTATTCCTCCATGGAAAAATAGTATGTTATTCAATTGATTATCTGGTAACTAACTTTGTGCAGAAAATGATTACAAATACCAAACTGAAAAAAGAAGCAAATTTAAGATTTTTTTTGTTTAAGGCCAAAAATATGGGCATCTTGTTTTGTATTACACAACAGGAAGGGGGAGATATCAAGACATTTAAGCACTCTGTTATAATAAGGGAACAAAATAAAATAAACATGTAAATTGGGGAACATTTGATAATCAGAATATTTTTTTCAATTATTCATATACATGTATATACATTTATAATTATATATTTAAAAGTGAGATAAAATCCAGTTTTTGATAGGCCAAGGGCCCCAAAAAATGAAAATGCAAACCCCCTTGAGTCCCTCCTATATCTGGCCTGACTAGACAATTACACAAAGGGAAATGATTTTATGGCTTTTAGTCATTGATTTACATATATACCTTATTGGTTATTTTAAGATCATAAATCTTTGATTTGTGTGTGACATAAGTGTGTAATTAACTAATTGGATTGATCTGTATAGAATGGCTTGTTTTTATCACTTTTGTCTACAGAAATATTAACTTGATAACCGGATCAATTAGGTAATTTTTTGTTTGCCACAGTTTATATACAAAACTGTGATAAATGAATAATGAACTTGAAGATTAAGAAAATTGACAGATTATCAAACTAGTCTATTAAAATAATTCCTTTAAAATTAATAAGTAAAAAAATATTAAGATTCTTATTCATCTGTTGTGCCCTACTTGTACAAATAAACACTAAATTTTAAAAATAATTACAGAAGATAAATAATTGACCAAACACTGCCTGTAATTTACTTAGCATGACAGCTGTGTGCAATTTCAAAAAGAAACTTCCCCATTCTGCCATGATATCTGGAAAGTCAGACTTTCAGAACAATGAAATGATGAAAAATCAAGCATCTCCATGTGAATGCTCTGTTCAGATGAGAAGAAAAATGGAAATTAATCTAGTTGCAGGGATTGAAGTTAAAATTTTGGCATGGTAGCCCACAGCTTAAATTTTGTAGCCCACATATATAGTCCATTACAAGAAAAGCAGAAATTTAAGTAGCCCACACCAAATTTTAGGGGCCATTGGCGAGTGGGCCCTTGCTAATTTCAAACCCTGAGTTGAGTGACTCAAGTCCATTTCTTCCACAACAGGCATCAGTTTTTTATAATTTTCTTAACCCTTTCTTCTAAAATGTGAGGTTTTAATGTGCAATAATAATATATAATAGAGATTTTAATCTTTAATTCTTTACGTAACAGTAAATACAAATATATTATAATTGACCAACATTAAACAAACAATTCTTACATTTTCCATTGGACTAATATATTAACAGTGAAATCTCTAATGAAAATTAAAATATTTTCTAATTTAAACAAAAAATCCCTTTAGATCATTTTAGTTATTTAAAAAAAATCAACAAAACATAAAATTGTGGAGTCTTAATGGAGGAATGTTTCGTATTTGAATTTTCTACCAAAAATATACAACAGATAATGAAGTACATCAATTACGCATTTAAATTACAACAATGTCTGATAGATTACTAAGTTCGATGACAATTAAACTAACAATCATCAATCAAAAGACACAAACCTGTTTAATGTGAATTGGATTGGAAATCAATGCTGTACTTCCTAAAACCATTTTAATGTGTGTCTTCAAACTATCTGCTAAAATTTCTGTTTTTCTCCCAGTTTTAAGAAATCACTGTAAAGATGCTGAATATTGACCAATCAAAATCTTTACAAACTGATTGCTGCTGACCAGAAAAGAACTGATGAAAGTCAATAAATAAAGATGACATGAACTTCCTCTCCTAAATTCATAATCCACAGATATAAACAAAAAACATTCACACCCCAGGGGGTTCTAATAAACAATGTCAATAAACACACTCCCAACAGTTCAACTCATCAGCAATTGCCTGACACAGTTACATATCAATATCAAACAGATTTGACAGGAAGGCTTTGCCCCTTAATAAATAATGTATACACATCAACTACATGTGACAGCACTCAATATACACAAACATCCACAGATTTTTCACACCCTATATTTCACTTTACCACTTTATACAAAAAATGTTTTGTTCATTTTACTTGAAATCTATTTTTGTAACTTGTCATCAGCACTTAATCTAATGGGAGTATGTTTCCATGGAAATGAAATCTCTGTTGAATAAAATTTAGAGCAACTTAATAATGGAAATTTATTGATAATATGATGATACACAAAATTAAAATGCAAAATAAATATGTATCTGATTATATTATAGCTTTATTACTTAATTATGCATGTAGATTGTGACTAAATTTTTTGTTTGTTTGATGAAAATGCAAACATTCTGCCTTAAGCTGACTGCTTATCGGGATTTGTACAAAAATAAGGAAGTCACTAACCACTTATTTGCTTTGTACATAGATGTGTTATATCATGTATATCAATGCAAGACACACAAAAAAAGAAATAGTTATTTATGCTTGAAGCTTAAGTCCCACTAATCATATTTATCATAAAAATAATATTTTAACATATTCGGTCTATGATTTACCAGTATATCATGTATAAGATTCTTTTTCTTTCCTTTTTCTCAAATAAACCCATACCCAATTTTTGTAAGTTTAAAGCAAGTTTTCAGAAACTGTAATTTAAATTTTAAAGAAAACTGTAGATTCAGAAATTATTGGGAGGTTTTTATTCAATTTCATGTGAATAATGTGACTCTGGGAGTATCAAAATAATAAGAACTTTCATTCTGATATCTGATACATGTATCTGTATGCACATTTTCCTGAATTTGCAAGAATTAATCTCTCATTTTTTTCTTCTGCAAAATTCAGTCATACCAGTATATATATCATGCACATGTGGTACACAAAACTGTATGTAGATGATACATTCCAACGAACTCTGACATGGACTACCAAGATATTTCCTACACCTAATCTTTACCTGTCACTTTTACTTATTTACAACACTGAAACTTCTTTCAGTTGCATAAATCATTATGGGATATGCACCCAATTAAAAAGTCAAAATCATATTCAAGTTGTTGACAGTCAATGAAAAAGGCTCTTCCTGAGACATAAATACAACAGAAATCTTCAACTGATATTTTATTAATATAGATAATGAAAACCTCTTTCTTGGACATAAATTCTACAAAAGTCATTTAACTAGCAAGAAAGGCAGCCTCAATCAAAACTATACACAACTTAACTTTTAACTTTGTGCTATTCTTTTTTGAATACTTTTAGGCTGACATGTACACCGTAACTGACAAAGAAACTTTCTATCTTCAGAACAATTTTCTGAACATTTATGAATTTGACAGTAAAGAAATAGTCCTTAAATAACATGAATTTCAGACCTACATGCCTAATTTATTCATTTTAATAGCAAATTGAAGCTTTGGTGAACAGTGATTTCAGAGAAATGACTGTAATCATCCCATTAACTCTACCATTTGATGCAGACAGTAATAGATGTAATGTCAAATCCTTGTATAATCCTAGTTGAAAATAATATTTTAATACACAGGATGTTAGTTATAATCCCTGGCCAGAATAATTGTTGACACATGTGTCCTCCATTAATGAAGTCCAGCAAAAATAATATTTAAATAGCCTTTTTTCCCTTATATGTAGCAAATGGTCTTATGATGTCAACAACAAATATAGAGTCAAAGCCTGAGGTTTTTTGTTTCCCTTTTCTTTACAGATCTTAAAGAATCACTATGAAGAATTGTAACACGAAACTCTTCATTTTCAGTTAATTTACAGTACAACATAAGCCCACACCTACCCTTATTCCCTCATGAGTATGCTGGTATGCATGAAGGACATTCAAAGATCTGTTATAACTGACAGTATATTGGCCAATATTAGAAGACAATAAATAAAATATCTCAGTTTGCTATACATGTACTATTGTCTATTCTGTCCTTTTCAGTTTTCAGCTCTTAAAAGTATGAATTAAGTTTTGGATTTTGAATTATTCTGGTTTTGAGCACCACTAAATTTACTAATCGTACAAAATCACATCTGGTGCAGTAAAATTGGGACAGGTACATCTGTTAATATTATTACAACTTGTATATCAACCTCCAAACATATCATGGAATTTATAAAAAGTTATAATTGGCAATGTGATCATTTATCATACTTGATATTGTTTTTGTTGTAAATTTGTAACCATGATGGAATGGAATTCTAGAAAAAGCAAAAAGTAGGTACACAATGTAATTCAATGTAATTAAAAGTCGATTTATCTTAATACTAAGGATTATTGTAACTTTTATAAGTGTTACTAAACTTTTATTTAGAGCAAATAATTTGTTCAACCTTTTTTTTTTTTTATGGGGAAATAAGTACATGTACTCTATCCGTGTTGCAAGACAATTGACATTTTTCCTGTGCCAGAGTAAGTAAAACTTTTAAATGTCAAAAACTTATTATTATTTACAATTCCTCAATCTGATTATCCTCATTTTTTGTAAACAAACAACTAATTTTTCTATTTATAAATTTGTGTGAGTTGAATCAGATTACAAACCTGAATTCTGGAAGTGGCAGTACAGAATGTATTTGGCAGAGGAATCTTCTTCGATGATTGAGATAATATAGCCATGTACATGTTTATCAAGCCTGCCATCATTCTTATCTATTCCATTGATCTTATACACTCCTGATTTTTCTGGTTGCCATGACAACCTTCATCAGAAATCTAGTGAGCTTCAGATTATAAACATCACACATGATGTATGTCACCTGCTTTTTAAGTGAAAATTTTTGAAGAGTCTGATAAGAGGAGTTCATTTCTGTACGAAAGATATTGAGTACAATATTTTATTCTTACTTTTGTATAAAAAAATAAATTTGAGACTTAATTTGATGATTTATAAGACCTTGTTAACAGTTCTGTAATTGTTTAAATATAAATGTTACAGTGAAAATGTCATTAGCCACAACAAGGAACATTGTGACCAACTTTATATTTATTTGTTTTTTCCAAACTGCAAAAGTGCTATCCATAAAACATTCCCATTTGGCTATGAAGCGTCATTATGTCATGGTTCTAACGTAGTAATAAGTCTGACATATGAATTTCCAATGTACATAAAATGATCCTGACCATTATTGACCCTAAACCCTCTAAAGTATTATTCTGTCTTACCAAAACTTGACAGGACAGGGTTAATTTTTCAAATGTTTACGCCATTTCATTTTATGAATACAAGTACAAGAACACCAGAAAAAGTTGAAATTATTATAAGCAACAAAGAAGTGCTCAAAACAGAACTCTTTACTTCTAGAAAAATTCAAAACTTTGAACACAAATATGAACCTTAAGATAGAATGTCAAATAAGTATAATCATCTTTAAAAAAAATCTTTACAAATCTTTTGTTAGTTCAAACTTGACATCTGCTTCCATCTTGGTGGAATGTTTTTGTGTATGTGTAACACGTGTCATAAACAACAGCTTTAAAACTACACAGTCAATACTTACATACATCTATAAACAATGTAAATAATAATGAAAAATATTACCAAAGGTTTAGCGCCAATGGGAGCTCCAGTCCACATCATTTGATTCATATTCATTTCGTCTAAAACTTCACATACGTCAAAATTTTGAAACTTCCACATATACCAAGGTTCAGAATAGCATCTGGTTTAAATTAACCATTTTGCTCTTCCTTGGGTCATATGATAGTACCACATCCAATGAAAGGGGGTGTAGATAAGTAAAATCTGACTAATAGGGTATACCAGAAGTTCTCAGATATAATTTAGATACATTAAAGCCAAATTTTATGATTAGTATGCTAATTAAATGGGTTTTTGTGATGTAGCTAAATGTCAAAATGATTTTATCAAGTCAAAATTGCACCAATTTGCATATAAATGATGAAGTAACTTCCATCATAACCAACCTCTGAAATAATGGCATCTTCTGCATTTATCAGAAAATTGTTTCTGTCATGACCCCATGTTGATTTTCTTCAGAAACCTGATACCCAGTCAGGTTTTATCTTGGCATGATATCACTATCTGTATTTATTCAACATCTTTTACACACATACCCACAAATCTCTGTTAATTGCTTCCCAATCATTGTTTTTTGATGGAAAAATCTTTTGATTTACTTCAAACACTGGATACATTCCACATTCCTTATTTTGGACAGGAGAACCATTTCCAAAACACAAGCAGACGACAGTCTGCACATGACTTAAAAGTGAAATCTACATTTTGTCAATCAAAATTTTAAGGTCAATTCTTTTAAAGTGCATTCTATCATGTCTATTTCTTATGACCTTTGTTGACATTTAGGTTACAGTAAAGATTAAAAGGTTGGGGCTTAATTATAAAGAAAATGAAGTTTTATTGCAGAAGAAAAGCTATTTCTGGTTGAGTAAGAAAATAAGATCAATTTTAATTGAATTATCAAACTGAAGTAATTGAAACTTTTAGCTGGGCAAAAATCAATGAGAACTTGTTTGTTTTGAAAATTTCAACCTTACATTTGTTTATAAAATGTCAAAATAAGATACATTATGAACATGAAACACCATTGTTCAAATAAAAGATGGTTGAAAGAATATAGTTAAAACACACCCAAGTATCCATTTATATGAGAAATAAAAAAACATTTATAGAAAATTCAGAATATTTTAATTTAAAATAGACATTGAATATGTTAGGGTTAGAAGACTGAGTGTGACAAAAACATGGCATAATAATGAAATTTTCACAGGAATAACATCTTTCTAGTCTATCACTCTGCATTTACTTGAATACCAAAAAAAAAGTTCATCTGAACTGTACAGTACAGTTTTGTACACTATGTAATTGTATGTCATAAAACAATGACTTTGTATACATTTGTTTACTGCAACTTCCTCAGGATGAACTGCACTTTACAAAGATAAACAGATTTAAACGAAATTCACAAAAATAAGTGTTAGGAAACATTCTAGATTAGTTTAACTTCAAGAAGGGACTAAAAATAAACTCAACCTGAGGTGAAAGTCACTGGAGATCTTGCAATTTACGGAACAAATCAACTGTATCTCTGATCTTTACACAGAAATAATATCAACAATGACTGTTGAAAATTTAATTTCAAAACAAGAAAGAAAATGTTCTGGCTCGAACATTTTTAATAACAACAGGTCTTTGTCAAATTGCACATTTTTATCAAAATTCTCATATTCATATAGGTGCAAAGTTATATATAATCAATTATTGATCTGCATAAAGTTTTTCAGTACATCTTTTGTTAAATACTGTAACTTTATCACCTAAATCAATCTTATTTACCAAGAACTAACAAAACTATCAATTTCATAACTCGTAATGAGTTTAAATTTAACAATCAAATTTTTATCCAAGTTCTTAATTTGGTATAAAAGAGTCTAGTTGGGTTTATATAATTTATGGTAATAAACACGAGCCCCCTATTCAAGCACCTGTCGATCCAAAGAAAGATACCTATGATGAACTATGAATCACTATACAAGTTTTTGTGTATTTAAATCTGTAAAGTTAGTCAGGGGTCAGTAATCCATTTTAAGGATGTTTTTCCAGATCAATGAAGGTCTACATATCTACATCTCAAAACAAGAAAAAATTCAGTTATCTATTATCTGTACAAGACAAGATTAAAACTAATGAAGATATTTAATTTATTTAAATAATTTTAGATTAGGAACAGACACATCTATCAATCATGAATGCTAGATGGCAAAGGGGTTAAGATTAGACAAGAATTATACATGTACAGTAAGTAATGATCCATGTATCTTTAATTAACCTGGACCCACATGGAAGTACTCTTGCAAATGAATACATGCAGTTATGCAAGCTCATATGTACATGTGCACAAATGGACATTTGAGGAGGCCATATAGTAAACAAATTCAACAGTTAAAGAGAAAAACATGGTCAAGGTGCCTGGTGTAGCTTTCTCAAACAAAGTGGCTTAAGACAGATCAAGAGTATTTGGCTAGGGGAACACTTCTAAACATTAAATATTTTACCATACTTCTTCAGTAGACATAATTTCTGTTAGAACTTAATGGTTTCTACTTAATTTTTTTGCCTGACAATGGGGCCATATATTGACATTAATCAGTTATATAGCCAAAGAAAACCTGCCATCAAGGAGGAGTTAAGGTCTTGTAAAAGTAAATCACTCTGTATCCCCTTTTTAGAGTATGATTACTAAAATTGGATTTTGCATAATTCTTTTTTGTAGAAGGGCTGCTGTCATACCAGTTGTGATTTTTAAAGTACAGGATGAAATTCAACCACTTTTGATTCATCCATAATGTTTATAAACGATAAAATCACTAACATGAGTAATAAACTGATGAGGACAGAAAGGGAGGCAACTGCATACCAAATTTCACAGCTTAATTTCCTCATAATTTAGCTAAATATAAATTCAATGGGTTTTTAATGGTATAATTCTCACAATTTGAAGCTAGTGTGACAAATTAAATACAGTTTAATGGCTTTTCCTGTAACATAAAACATGAAGACTAGTGCATTTGTAATTATTTTCTTCAAATTAAAAAAACAAAAACAAAAACATTGAGTCTATTTTACCTTAAAAAGAGAATAACATTAAAGAAAAGCCGATTTACTGGTCTACCTGCATTTTTCTGACCCATTAAGTCCAAGTCAATGAGATAAACCCAAAATCCTATCTTTACTGATAGGGTTATTGAAGAAAGTTTACAGGTAAAATGTACTAGAGATTGACCTACGGAAAATTGTCACCTGTACAACATTGTCAAAGTCATCTACATGGTATAACTTTCACTTGTATAACCTGGGGCTGTTTATCTACATTTACACCATATCATTACTGCGCCATGTCTACTTTCTTGCTCATAAAATGCCTATCTGTTGTGCAAATACAGTCAAGACTTCCACTGAAAAGCCACGATCCACCCTTTCCCCTACTTGAGCTTGAGCAAACAACAGCACACACTCTTCAACTAAACATCAATAGACCTAAATCTCTCAAGTTTTCACCTTAGCAAATTAATGATTGAATAAAAAACCCGGGTTTCTTATCTAAATCGAAGTTAAATCTTTGAAAAACAAACATGAAATTAGTTTTCAGATATATTAAATAAACAAACTTTGATCGTTTCTTATGACAATGAATTCTTCGTTAATTAAATCGGGAAGAAATTGATGAATGTCTCTTTCCCACAATAACCTCCATTGTTAAATCAATGTTTCAGCTTCATCAAAATCCTAATCACAGGTAAAAATCTTACCTGAGAATACATTGGCGAAGCGAGTATCATCCTCTCAACACTATGATGTTACCATTATAAAACAATAATCCATATCCTCTATTATAAATTTAACACGTCCCTGAATTTCACCAAAAAACGAAAAAATATTGTCCCTTGAAGTCAACCTGTACTGTATCCGTCCATGATTTATCAACGTCAACAAATGATGTCGTTTCAACAATGCAGATCGTTTCACCTGGATGGGGGACACAGGTAGTAATGAAAATCTTTCACAACAATACTGAATAGTCGGACCTGGTTATCAATAAAAGTGGCTTGACCATAAATATATAACAATTTATATAGTTAAACCGTAGGTAACAGTGAAAGTCTCAAACCTTTCTCTCCAGGATACAGGTAAAAAGGACAAATTACAAAACAGGTAACACAGCTGACTAGGTTGACAGGTGTAAAATTACCAGAAACCGATCAGCCGCGGCACAATAGATCTTTAATTGATTACCATCCTTTATCAATATTGGTTTTATGATCAAATACTATAGATTTTTGTAAGAGATAATTGCAAAAGTCAAACCTAATGAAGACTTAATGTGTCACAAGGGGAAACATAACTGTAGAACAAAAATTGAACAGGAAAAAAGAGTTCATGACCTAAAAGTTAATGTTTAGCAAATTTTTTTTATCATCATGTACATCTACATGCATCAAAAAAAAAAAAACTCCACTCACATTTATATACTGGTTTTAGTTTCTTACTACTTCAAAGACTAAAATTTCAAAACTATTTAAAATTCATGTGGTCAGAAAAAAAAACCTGAAAAATTAACTTAGATTTTTTTCTCATTAAAGGAAAGTTCACATCTTAAACAAAAATAGACCTACCATCATACTTCTTCTAAATGTCCTGTACAGTCCTTCACCAAACTTTCAGTTTTCAATTATCCACACACACTCATAGAAAATAACCTACTCCCATGTTTGTGAGAGAGAAGGGGCCATTTATCACTATTATTCCTCAAAGGTATATTTCTATCTGATATAATTAATTTATTAAACACTATGCCTTTCAAGTTGAACAACTTTGCCTGACTGGCAGTACATATATCTTATGGGTGGTGACATACTAGCCCCTGGTCATACGATTATCTGTCAACAAAAATGGCCTGTAAATACTGCTTTGACACTGCTGATACATGCATGCATTCGTTAAAAATTATATTATCAATTGGAAGAGTTCCTTTGGAAGCCCTCTTGTTCATGGAATAAGGATAAACATACTTAAAAAGGGGGGAGGTGTCAAAGTCTGGTCTTTCTTAATGACTATTGTTGCTAGAGATGTATAGCCATTGTTTTGCTCTTTAAAATGAAAAAAATATATATACTTAAAATCTGCTTTCAAAACTATTGTAATTAAAATATTTATATACACATAGCTTTTTTTGTTTTTTATTTTTTAATTCAGTTTATTATTAAATCATATAAAAACAATCGCCTATTACCCTTAAAGGGTATTTTATTCTGTTAAGGCTATTGTTCATAATCAACATTCAAAGAAAAAACTGAAAACAAAGCATTGTTGATGTTTACACGATGCAAAAATAAACGTGACTGAAAGAACATGCCTATCATCAAACCATGTTTTTAATAGCTTTATCTGTAATTTTCTTTTCCATGATTGATGTGTTAATCTCACATTGGAAAACGTAGGAAAGATAGAAAAAAAAGACATCTTAGCAAAGAAGGAGATTTGTATGCACGCATTTCTACAATTACAGAATGAGATTTCATTTTCTTTTACTTAAACATGATAACATTGGGTTCAGTATTTCATATTACTTGACCAAAAGCTCTATCCATTTAAAATAGATTAATGTCTTTATTAGAAGTAAAACTTTTAAATATTTTCCTATTTAAATGTATGGTCCTTAAAGAAAATTGTTTCATAGTTAAGAATGATGTATACTTTAAGCTATGTCTAATTAAATTTGTAACCTATTTATTTTCTGATATTTATACGAATACACAATTTGTGTAGAATTTTTTTAACTACGTCATTTTATAATGTCTTTCTCAATTTAAATTGTGCTCCATGAAAGATCCTAAACTGGAAGTGTTTACTCATATAACTATGTCTTGTACTAAGTCAACACTCCAAAAGTGTAATTTATTGCTTTAAACCATAAACAGCCTTTATTTTTTCATTATAAATTCATAATGCAAAGGCATTGTGTAGCAGGTCTGTACAAGTGCCTTCTAAATTTAATAAATTATATCTGTAAATAATAGTCCAATTATAATATATTTATTTCATGGTAAATGAAAACAAACACAATACTGGGTGTAAAACACAAGGGATTCTTTGATTAAAGTTTATACCACCACAGTAACAAATGAACAAGAGGCTTTTTATTCTCAATGTTAAAGGACCACCACAAATTTAAAAGCATCATTAATGCATTTCTATAATTAGAATTTTAATTAAGATTAATTAACATCCTTTTGAATACTTACTGATTTAACAAATAAAACTTCAACTTAAGTTGATGATGCTGGAGTGTACTAAGGGAGGCAACTCTTGTATATTAATTACTGATGGTGTTTCAGCATCCAAGGGACCTAATAATTGAAGACTTGAGTAAATATCTCAAATATTTTCACAGTATTAATTTTCAGAGCTTCAAAGCAATCTCAGCTTATCAAAATTGATTTATTTGATAATTTTTTTAAATAACATTTAAATGAATGTATAAATTATGATATTGGTTTACTCACAGAAAACTAATTGATCCAAATATCCATGTAAACAAATACATAAAATACTAATAGTGATAGTCAGAAAGTTTAACTGGTCTTCTCATTTCAGTTTATATAATACAGTTAATTTTATATACCAAACAACTTACAAGAGAATCTATTTCAAGATTCTAAAATGAACAGTGTAAAAACATACCTGCTGAAAAGGTTGAGTTTAATTTTGTATCAAAGAACTCAAAAGGACAAAAAGTAAGAGCTTCAATATAAATAAGATCAAAACAAGTTTCAAATCTCCTGCAAAAAAATATGTTATACAAACTAAATGATTAGAAATAGTGTTTTAAATTAAATATTCAATATTGGAAAAAGCCAATCTGTGTAGAGAAGAGATTAATCAACTATTTATTTAGTGAAAATCGTTTATCACACTATATTTACATAGCTTACACTTAAAGGCTATTAAATACAGACCGATTTTTGTAACTGGGAGAGAAAGTTTTATCAGGCTAATCTGAACATGCTTCAATGAGGTATACAAACACTGTCAAAATTGTGACTTTTAATCTGTCCCAGTATTGTGTATTTGTACAAGTCATACATTGTTATGAATAAAATAATGACACTATTATATGCTTTAAATAGTGAAATCGTAGACAAAACAAATTCTGATTTTAAATATTGATACATAATTCCCAATCACAAATGTTACAAAGGTCCTATTTATACATGGTATGGAATATAATGAGGGATGCAAATAATAGCTAAAAAATGGAATTAGTTCCAAACGGCACTTAACGGAAAAAGGTGTAAGGTGTTTAAGGTTAATTTCATAGGGTGGATGCCATACGAAACTCTTGGCAAAAAATAGTAAATCTTCCATGGAATAATCATGTAAAAAGTGTGTGTGTGTTGGGGGTATCCCAAATATGGAGAAAATGAGTCCCAATTTCTATACTCCAGGACAATGTTGGGGTTAAAGTTTGCATATGATTCATAAAATACATGCAGGAAAAACTGTTCTAACTTAAATACATTGTGGACACTTCTCCATCTTTGAAAGACATACAAAGACCTTTTAATATCTATTTCTGTTATTTTATGTCGTTGGACTGCCTGCCATCTTGATGTTAACCCATCTCCATTAAACACATACCACTATTATACAAAATAAGGCTTACTGTTTTCTACAGACACAACAGGTCACATCTAAAAATGTTGGTTTATCACACTCTTATTCAACAAAAATCCATAATCTTATCAACTGCTAAACTTCAAGCGTCAATGCTATAAAATATGCAAAAACCCAAAGATAGAAACTTTGCCTACACCTTTTTATTAGGTACTGAAAAGGACAGTAAAACACGACTTAACTAAAGACGATATTTACGAGCGAAAAGATCGAATGATTAGGCTGTGATCATAAAAATCTATGGTGATTCTACATTCTTGAATCAATACAACGGAATTATAATTATCGGAATGGAACACATTAATCAATGGAGATCATACTGTATGCTGTTTATCATTAATAAATAATACTGTAGGTATCCCTAGAGTCCTGACATTACTATACTGTAGCTTAGATTTAAAAGTTGGTGTATTACCCGAAGTTAATAAGCAAATATCTTTAACATACAGACTAACAGTCAGATGAGTCTGATCAATACACACTGCACAATTACCCATAATAGAACTGTAGATCATTTAATGTCATTAATAATGCTACTATACTGAAATTTTCTATAAAACATAATTAAATATACGATTTAATTATTAACTAAAGGTGGCTGAGTTCTCTGAAACTTAATTAAACGAACCTGTGCTTTATACATGTACATTACATATTTATGTAGTGAAAATTTATTATGCTGATTGCTTTTTTGCAAGTTAAATAATGAAAACAGTAAACCAATTTCATGTTTGTCTGCCATTGAAGGTAATAAATAACATTTCCCCTTATTTTTTTACAAATATAAAATATTTTATGACCAAGGATTTGTATAGTAAATACTATACAAATCCTTGACATGACTGACCATAAAGTGAATGGCATGCAAATGCCATTAGGTCAGTCTGAGAAAAGTCCAGGATGTCAGATTTATTGATTGATTTTTGCTTAACATCCAGTGGCAAATACAAGAAATCTGAATCAGTGTATATATTCATAAGGCCATCCTTAACAAATTCTTTGTATGATGTTGCCTAGAGTTGGATAGGCAGGTAGTTTTTTTTTTTTTTTTGCAAACAACATAAGTTACATTTTTATATAAGAAAATAAAGTATAAGTAGGAAAAAATCCTTAAAAAAATTGAAATGATTTGTGTCATAAAATTTTTCAGGTAGGCAGCTTTATAGGTGGGTAGGTTACTAAGGCAACAGGGCTGATCCAGCCATTTTTAAAAAGGGGGTTCTAACCCAGGATAAAGGGGGGCTTCCAACCATATGTCCCCATTCAAAACCATTGATCGTCAAAAAAAGGGGGGGTTCCAACCCCTAGAACCCCAAGCTCCGCCACTGGGCAACATCAAACAATCTTAATATTATTTTTGGCCTAAATTGTTTTTATCAGGATTATGTAATTAATAATCAACATTGAAACATTACGAAAACTTCCTTGTAATGTTTACTGGTTCAAGAAACTTGTATTCATTAGATGGTGATATCATCAGTAATCTTGAAAAAGATTTTTGTTTCACTTATAAACAAATTCATGACATACAAGTAAGAGTTGAATGTAAAGTATATATTTTCATCTGTCACTAGTTAATTGTGTAAACTTGTACCACTCACTATGTTGTAATAAAAACAATCTAAATTGAACATCATGCATGTGAACTGCAGACATCAAAAGACTGAGGAATATTAAATATAATAAAAAAAAAAAAAAAAACAATACTAATAAATGCAAAATAGAAGAATTTGATAATTTCAGATTTCACCCAATCTAGCTTTAAAGGTTGAAAAAAAGATGGTGGAGATGAAAAGATTGAAAAAAAAATCAAAATATGAATCATTCAAAAAAAATTATCACAACAACTACAAACAATAGTTTTACAGGTAAATATATGTATAGTAATGACACCAAATTCATTTAAATGTACTAAAATCACAAAAAATACAAACATGCTCAAACAGTCTGTTTTGCATGCAATAACAGTGTACTTGTACCTAAACTGTTAGCAACACAAAAGTTTTCTCATTCATAACACCTAGTTCCACATCACCATTTGCAAAATTGTTCATTGTACATACACATTTGGGAAAAGGATCATAAATTTCGTATATAAACTTAAAAGATTGGTGACTGACAATTCTTGACTGATACATGTATGTTCATATAATAAAGGACCTGAATGAAGTCTGGAAAGAAGGGAAATGTACAATTAGCTACCGGTACACAGATCATAAGCAAAGGTACAGTTGTTTTTTTCCTGTTCTTCATCTCAACATCACAGTCATGACAGTGAGGTCTTCAACATGGATCAAAACCTCTCAATGAGTCAACATGAAATTAGTTCATAACAGCACATGTAAACTAGGGTCTCTAGGGAAAAGTTTAAACTGTAGAGGATCTAGAATACCCTAGAACTGAAGTGTGTAGGCCCACCACGTGTGGACATGCTGTAGCACTCACCAAGATTGCTCCAGATATGGGAAAAAAGTTGATATGAAGGTCGCTGGTCTTTGGAGGTGTATGGAATTTACCTATAAGAAAGCTCTAATAAAAAAATAGCCCCAGTCCACAACCAATCTAAAGAAAAGAACACTTGAGCAAAATTTCTCTGGCTCTCCAGGATTAAGCAAAAGAACAACAACATGTATTCATACAAAAAAATGTAACAGAAACCTGATGTGCCCTATATATATATATATATATATATATATAACCAGTCTAAAAGGGTACAACATCACCAAAAATGACAATAAACGAACAAATGTAACTATAAATATTTCGGATAACAGATATCCTTCATCAATATGAGCACGATATAAAATGAATCAGATCAAACCATTCTGGGTATTAAACAAAAGCAATCTTGATTTCTATACAATAAAAAAGTGAAACAGTTTTACCCGAACATCATATGTAGAGACGCTAATAAATTTTAAAATTTGAAAAAACGACTCAAAGACATGCCTAAAATGAAAATAGTAATTAGAGATATGAACTGGCACAACTCTAAAATTCCAAAGTGACGTCAGTTAAGATGTTACAACAACTGTGTGTAAATTCATTCCCCAAAAAACAGCATCGATCGATATAAGCTGGTAAAAATATGTCAAACAGAGGTTGCGTATTTATCATCCCAAATAAATAGCAGTTTTATAATGATAAGAAAATATAATAGTAAAATTTGGCTAAGGTTAAATAATTGGGCGTGGATGCGTGCTTGTACATCCCTCCCAAATGAAAAAACCCTGGTATTTAAACTAGTAAAATTCCAAAAGAATCCTTAAAACTGTAAGAGTCAAGTAAGGAAGCCGGAGTAACTGGAAACAAATGATGTCAGGAAAATGAGTGATGGTAGGAAAATGAGTGACTCATTCTATGTTTTTCATTTATGCCCTCTGGGAAACTGTCCTTAGCTTTCTCATCCAAAACCTTTCCCGAGCAAGTCTTTCGCCCTTGACCAACCCTCGTTGTGGTCTATGATTGTGATTGTAAGGTTTTAAGATCAGCTTGGCGTGCCCAGGTGATCTCAAATGACGACTTACGGGAGGTCGGGCTTGCAGGTGTAGTCACTTGATGACCATTCATGCGTTTGTTGAATGGCTGTTCTGTCTCGTAATATACTGCATGCCACATCGACACTGAAGAAGGTATACAACATTCTGTGTTTTGCAAGTTACATTACAAAATATAGTGTACACAGACCCAGTGGAGTGGCAAGTAAATGTTTGAGTATTCTGTATTTGTTGGCAAGTCAGACATCGTCTGTTACCACACGACTTGCACCATCCTGCAGTTGAACAGCTTTTATTAGAGGAGACGTCAGCTCTCACAAATAAGTCTTTGAGACTTGCTGGTCTCCAAAAGCTAAGACAGGAGGATTGGGAAAGATCTTGGACAATTGTGGGTGCTTGGCAATAGTTTGCCAATTGGCACGGATCAAGCGTGAAAGGTTAGTAAAGGCGGGATTGTATGTTAAAACAAAGCGGAACTATTTTGCTGCGCCTCTTCTGTTTGTACTGTAATAGGTCATTGCGGCTGTTGTTATTAGCACGCAAACCCCTTATCTATGTCCAATTTCTTATAACCTCGTTTGGTCAAAAACGCGAAGTTCCTGTAACCGTTTAGTGACAGCCTCCTCAGAGGAGCAAATCCGCTTTACTCTGAGAGCTTGACTGTACGGGATACTTTTGTACAGTGTTTGGGGTGACAGCTTTGGGGAGAAAGGTACTGATGTTTATCTGTAGGTTTACAGTAGAGATCTGTTGATATGACACCGTCCTTAATAGATGTAGTAGTGTCTAAGAAAGATATTTTGGAGTCGGAAATTTCATATGTAAATTTAATTGACTGGTGTCGTTGTTTGCATGTCTGATAAAATCATCCAATTTTGTTGGGATTCAATCCATTTCATGTCAACATCATCGATGAAACGGAACCAAGACAGAGGTTTGGATAAAGATGTTGAAATAATTTCTTTCTCTAACTTTCCCATGAAAATATTGGCGTATGATGGTACCATTTTCGTCCCCATCGCTGTCCCGTTTATCTGAAGGTAATGTTCACCATTAAAGGTGAAATTGTTGCATTTCAGAACCAGAGTGAGCAGCTGGACTAAACATTCGGTAGGTGGTTCTAAGGTGTTGCGAGAGTCCCATATTTCCTTACACGATTGTATTCCGTCATCATGAGGTATGTTGGTATACAATGAGGTGACATCTAAAGTGACAAGGAGGGTTTCGGAGGAGAGGTTCATGGATTCCATTTACGAAGATAATCTGTAGTGTCTTGAATGTGAGAAGGAAGATTTTCTACATGAGATCTTAAATGAAAATCTACGAATTCGAGATTTTCTCAGTCGGGTGGCGTTTGGATACAATGGGTCTACCAGGGTTGTTAACCTTGTGTATTTTGGGAAGAAGATACAATCGACCAGGCTTGGCGTTCTCTGGTTTTAAATATTCGATTGTATCCTCATCTATGTGACCGTCATCGTGCATGGTTTGTAACGCAGTGATAATTTTGGAACTAAACTCGGAAGTAGGGTCATAGTCAAGCTTCTTATAAAATCTCTCATCAGAGAGCTGACGCTCTGCTTCCGCGATGTAGTTAGCTTTGTCCATTACCACAACGGCACTTCCCTTGTCTGCTGGTTTTATCACAATATCATCTCGGTTTCTCAGCGATTGTATGGCTTTTTTCGTCAGAAGAGGTGTTATAAAATGACGAGTACTTGTTGCTAGCTAGATGAACAACATCCGATTTGATTTTGTCGATAACATCTTCCAGTGTAGCAGATTTACTAGGTTTTGGAATCCATGAACTCTTCTTTTAAAATGCGAATTCTGATTTCTTCCTCCGAATCAGACGTGTCTGAGTCTTCCTCATTATCCTTGTTACCAAAATATTCTTTGATTCTGAGGGTTCTGGCAAAGTTATTAAGGTCATCTTCAAGTTTCATATTATCTATGTTACTGGGAGTAGGGCAAAATTCAAACCCTTAGATAAGACTTTAATTTCGTCCTCAGTTAAAGAGACTGTTGATAAATTGACAACCGTGTTGTTGGAATTGACGAATTTGACTTTTCTTGAAATCTACGGTTGCGAGGCTTTTATTTGAATTTTTGAAGGTCTGATTAAAGGGTGAATAATTTGCACACCATCACGTTTAAATTTGTTAATCTGTTTGACGTGGAGCTTATGTGATTCAATACGTTTGATATCACCAAGGCGTACTTGAATTTCGTCAAGTTCAAGATCAGACAATTGTTCACGAGATCGGCAGTGCAAGTTATCACGTAGTTTATATAAATAATTTACTTGATGAATTGCTTCTTGGCGTAAAAGATCCATCAGACTAAAAGAACTGTTGAATAGAATGTTATTCCATCTATGGAAAAATCTGTTTGACTTTTCTCCTGTTGTAAGTGGTAACTTTTAAAACTAACCCTTCGAATAATTCCTTGATCAATGTAGGTTTCTAAATTTGAAATATGATGTTCTGTTTTGATAATTTTGATAGTAAAAGATCTTAATTTCTTAAAATAAAATTGCAAATGCATGATGGAATATGCAGTAAGAATATCGGATCAGTGAACACACTCAATGCAGACTACAAAAAGGTAAAAATATTAAATGACTGAATAATAGTCAACGATAAATCTTACGGGCGATGGATCATATAAATATGATACAGTACACTACAAAATATAATATATAACCAGTCTAAAGGTACAACATCACCAAAAATGACAATAAGCGAACAAATGTAACTATAAATATTTGGATAACAGATATCCTTCATCAATATGAGCACGATATAAAATGAATCAGATCAAACCATTCTGGGTATTAAACAAAAGCAATCTTGATTTCTATACAATAAAAAAGTGAAACAGTTTTACCGAACATCATATGTAGAGACGCTAATAAATTTTAAAATTTGAAAAAAGCGACTCAAAGACATGCCTAAAATGAAAATAGTAATTAGAGATATGAACTGGCACAACTCTAAAATTCCAAAGTGACGTCAGTTAAGATGTTACAACAACTGTGTGTAAATTCATTCCCAAAAAAACAGCATCGATCGATATAAGCTGGTAAAATATGTCAAACAGAGGTTGCGTATTTATCATCCCAAATAAATAGCAGTTTTATAATGATAAGAAAATATAATAGTAAAATTTGGCTAAGGTTAAATAATTGGGCGTGGATGCGTACTTGTACATCCCTCCCAAATGAAAAAACCCTGGTATTTAAACTAGTAAAATTCAAAAGAATCCTTAAAACTGTAAGAGTC
Source organism: Mytilus coruscus (assembly GCA_017311375.1). Taxonomy (NCBI): domain Eukaryota; kingdom Metazoa; phylum Mollusca; class Bivalvia; order Mytilida; family Mytilidae; genus Mytilus; species Mytilus coruscus. The sequence continues at coordinate 34,876,275 of CM029602.1, forward strand.
AAGTAAGGAAGCGGAGTAACTGGAAACAAATGATGTCAGGAAAATGAGTGATGGTAGGGAAAATGAGTGACTCATTCTATGTTTTCATTTATGCCCTCTGGAAACTGTCCTTAGCTTTCTCATCCAAAACCTTTCCGAGCAAGTCTTTCGCCCTTGACCAACCCTCGTTGTGGTCTATGATTGTGATTATAAGGTTTTAAGATCAGCTTAGGCGTGCCCAGGTGATCTCAAATGACGACTTACGGGAGAGTCGGGCTTGCAGGTGTAGTCACTTGATGACCATTCATGCGTTTGTTGAATGGCTGTTCTGTCTCGCCAATATACTGCATGCCACATCGACACTGAAGAAGGTATACAACATTCTGTGTTTTGCAAGTTACATTACAAAATATAGTGTACACAGACCCAGTGGAGTGGCAAGTAAATGTTTGAGTATTCTGTATTTGTTGGCAAGTCAGACATCGTCTGTTACCACCGACTTGCACCATCCTGCAGTTGAACAGCTTTTATTAGAGGAGCGTCAGCTCTCACAAATAAGTCTTTGAGACTTGCTGGTCTCCAGCTAAGACAGGAGGATTGGGAAAGATCTTGGACAATTGTGGGTGCTTGGCAATAGTTTGCCAATTAGCACGGATCAAGCGTGAAAGGTTAGTAAAGGCGGGATTGTATGTTAAAACAAGCGGAACTATTTTGCTGCGCCTCTTCTGTTTGTACTGTAATAGGTCATTGCGGCTGTTGTTATTGCACGCGCAAACCCCTTATCTATGTCCAATTTCTTATAACCTCGTTTGGTCAAAACCGCGAAGTTCCTGTAACCGTTTAGTGACAGCCTCCTCAGAGGAGCAAATCCGCTTTACTCTGAGAGCTTGACTGTACGGGATACTTTTGTACAGTGTTTGGGGTGACAGCTTTGGGAGAAAGGTACTGATGTTTATCTGTAGGTTTACAGTAGAGATCTGTTGATATGACACCGTCCTTAATAGATGTAGTAGTGTCTAAGAAAGATATTTTGGAGTCGGAAATTTCATATGTAAATTTAATTGACTGGTGTGCGTTGTTTGCATGTCTGATAAAATCATCCAATTTTGTTGGGATTCAATCCATTTCATGTCAACATCATCGATGAAACGGAACCAAGACAGAGTTTGGATAAAGATGTTGAAATAATTTCTTTCTCTAATTTTCCATGAAAATATTGGCGTATGTGATTGCCATTTCGTCCCCATCGCTGTTCCGTTTATCTGAAGGTAATGTTCACCATTAAAGGTGAAATTGTTGCATTCAGAACCAGAGTGAGCAGCTGGACTAAACATTCGGTAGGTGGTTCTAAGGTGTTGCGAGTCCCATATTTCCTTACACGATTGTATTCCGTCATCATGAGGTATGTTGGTATACAATGAGGTGACATCTAAAGTGACAAGGAGGGTTTCGGAGGAGAGGGTTCATGGATTCCATTTACGAAGATAATCTGTAGTGTCTTGAATGTGAGAAGGAAGATTTTCTACATGAGATCTTAAATGAAAATCTCTGATTCGGAGATTTTCTCAGTTGGGTGGCGTTTGCGGATACAATGGGTCTCTGAGGTTGTTAACCTTGTGTATTTTGGGAAGAAGCTGCGTTACAAACCATGCACGATGGCGGTCACATAGATGAGGATACAATCGGATATTTAAAACCAGAGAACGCCAAGCCTGGTCGATTGTATCTTCTTCCCAAAATACACAAGGTTAACAACCCTGGTAGACCCATTGTATCCATAAGCGGCCACCGACTGAGAAAATCTCGGAATTGTAGATTTTCATTTAAGATCTCATGTAGAAAATCTTCCTTCTCACATTCAAGACACTACAGATTATCTTCGTAAATGGAATCCATGAACCTCTCCTCCGAAACCCTCCTTGTCACTTTAGATGTCACCTCATTGTATACCAACATACCTCATGATGACGGAATACAATCGTGTAAGGAAATATGGGACTCTCGCAACACCTTAGAACCACCTACCGAATGTTTAGTCCAGCTGCTCACTCTGGTTCTGAAATGCAACAATTTCACCTTTAATGGTGAACATTACCTTCAGATAAACGGAACAGCGATGGGGACGAAAATGGCACCGTCATACGCCAATATTTTCATGGGAAAATTAGAGAAAGAAATTATTTCAACATCTTTATCCAAACCTCTGTCTTGGTTCCGTTTCATCGATGATGTTGACATGAAATGGATTGAATCCCAACAAAATTGGATGATTTTATCAGACATGCAAACAACGCACACCAGTCAATTAAATTTACATATGAAATTTCCGACTCCAAAATATCTTTCTTAGACACTACTACATCTATTAAGGCGGTGTCATATCAACAGATCTCTACTGTAAACCTACAGATAAACATCAGTACCTTTCTCCCAAAGCTGTCACCCCAAACACTGTACAAAAAGTATCCCGTGACAGTCAAGCTCTCAGAGTAAAGCGGATTTGCTCCTCTGAGGAGGCTGTCACTAAGCGGTTACAGGAACTTGCGGTTTTTGACCAAACGAGGTTATAAGAAATTGGACATAGATAAGGGGTTTGCGCGTGCTAATAACAACAGCCATAATGACCTATTACAGTACAAACAGAAGAGGCGCAGCAAAATAGTTCCGTTGTTTTAACATACAATCCCGCTTTACTAACCTTTCACGTTTGATCCGTGCCAATTGGCAAACTATTGCCAAGCACCCACAATTGTCCAAGATCTTTCCCAATCCTCCTGTCTTAGCTTTGGAGACCAGCAAGTCTCAAAGACTTATTTGTGAGCTGACGTCTCCTCTAATAAAAGCTGTTCAACTGCAGGATGGTGCAAGTCGGTGGTAACAGACGATGTCTGACTTGCCAACAAATACAGAATACTCAAACATTTACTGCCACTCCACTGGGTCTGTGTACACTATATTTTGTAATGTAACTTGGTCTCTAGGCAAAGTTTAAACTAGAGGATCTAGAATACTCTAGAACTGAAGTGTGTAGGCACACCATGTGTGGACATGCTGTAGCACTCACCAAGATTGCTCCAGATATGGGAAAATAGTTGATATGAAGGTCGCTGGTCTTTGGAGGTGTATGGAATTTACCTATAAGAAAGCTCTAATAAAAAAAAGCCCCAGTCCACAACCTATCTAAATAAAAGAACACTGGCAAAATTTCTCTGGCTCTCCAGGATTAAGCAAAAGAACAACATGTATTCATCCAAAAATGTAACAGAAACCTGATGTGCTATATATATATATATATATATATATATATAACCAGTCTAAAAGGGTACAACATCACCAAAAATGACAATAAACGAACAAATGTAACTATAAATATTTCGGATAACAGATATCCTTCATCAATATGAGCACGATATAAAATGAATCAGATCAAACCATTCTGGGTATTAAACAAAAGCAATCTTGATTTCTATACAATAAAAAAGTGAAACAGTTTTACCCGAACATCATATGTAGAGACGCTAATAAATTTTAAAATTTGAAAAAACGACTCAAAGACATGCCTAAAATGAAAATAGTAATTAGAGATATGAACTGGCACAACTCTAAAATTCCAAAGTGACGTCAGTTAAGATGTTACAACAACTGTGTGTAAATTCATTCCCCCCAAAAAAACAGCATCGATCGATATAAGCTGGTAAAAATATGTCAAACAGAGGTTGCGTATTTATCATCCCAAATAAATAGCAGTTTTATAATGATAAGAAAATATAATAGTAAAATTTGGCTAAGGTTAAATAATTGGACGTGGATGCGTACTTGTACATCCCTCCCAAATGAAAAAAACCCTGGTATTTAAACTAGTAAAATTCCAAAAGAATCCTTAAAACTGTAAGAGTCAAGTAAGGAAGCCGGAGTAACTGGAAACAAATGATGTCAGGAAAATGAGTGATGGTAGGAAAATGAGTGACTCATTCTATGTTTTTCATTTATGCCCTCTGGGAAACTGTCCTTAGCTTTCTCATCCAAAACCTTTCCGAGCAAGTCTTTCGCCCTTGACCAACCCTCGTTGTGGTCTATGATTGTGATTGTAAGGTTTTAAGATCAGCTTGGGCGTGCCCAGGTGATCTCAAATGACGACTTACGGGAGGTCGGGCTTGCAGGTGTAGTCACTTGATGACCATTCATGCGTTTGTTGAATGGCTGTTCTGTCTCGCCAATATACTGCATGCCACATCGACACTGAAGAAGGTATACAACATTCTGTGTTTTGCAAGTTACATTACAAAATATAGTGTACACAGACCCAGTGGAGTGGCAAGTAAATGTTTGAGTATTCTGTATTTGTTGGCAAGTCAGACATCGTCTGTTACCACACGACTTGCACCATCCTGCAGTTGAACAGCTTTTATTAGAGGAGACGTCAGCTCTCACAAATAAGTCTTTGAGACTTGCTGGTCTCCAAAAGCTAAGACAGGAGGATTGGGAAAGATCTTGGACAATTGTGGGTGCTTGGCAATAGTTTGCCAATTGGCACGGATCAAACGTGAAAGGTTAGTAAAGGCGGGATTGTATGTTAAAACAAACGGAACTATTTTGCTGCGCCTCTTCTGTTTGTACTGTAATAGGTCATTGCGGCTGTTGTTATTAGCACGCAAACCCCTTATCTATGTCCAATTTCTTATAACCTCGTTTGGTCAAAAACCGCTGAAGTTCCTGTAACCGTTTAGTGACAGCCTCCTCAGAGGAGCAAATCCGCTTTACTCTGAGAGCTTGACTGTACGGGATACTTTTTGTACAGTGTTTGGGGTGACAGCTTTGGGGAGAAAGGTACTGATGTTTATCTGTAGGTTTACAGTAGAGATCTGTTGATATGACACCGTCCTTAATAGATGTAGTAGTGTCTAAGAAAGATATTTTGAGTCGGAAATTTCATATGTAAATTTAATTGACTGGTGTGCGTTGTTTGCATGTCTGATAAAATCATCCAATTTTTGTTGGGATTCAATCCATTTCATGTCAACATCATCGATGAAACGGAACCAAGACAGAGGTTTGGATAAAGATGTTGAAATAATTTCTTTCTCTAATTTTCCCATGAAAATATTGGCGTATGACGGTGCCATTTTCGTCCCCATCGCTGTTCCGTTTATCTGAAGGTAATGTTCACCATTAAAGGTGAAATTGTTGCATTTCAGAACCAGAGTGAGCAGCTGGACTAAACATTCGGTAGGTGGTTCTAAGGTGTTGCGAGAGTCCCATATTTCCTTACACGATTGTATTCCGTCATCATGAGGTATGTTGGTATACAATGAGGTGACATCTAAAGTGACAAGGAGGGTTTCCGGAGGAGAGGGTTCATGGATTCCATTTACGAAGATAATCTGTAGTGTCTTGAATGTGAGAAGGAAGATTTTCTACATGAGATCTTAAATGAAAATCTACAATTCCGAGATTTTCTCAGTCGGGTGGCCGTTTGCGGATACAATGGGTCTACCAGGGTTGTTAACCTTGTGTATTTTGGGAAGAAGATACAATCGACCAGGCTTGGCGTTCTCTGGTTTTAAATATTCGATTGTATCCTCATCTATGTGACCGTCATCGTGCATGGTTTGTAACGCAGTGATAATTTTGGAACTAAACTCGAAGTAGGGTCATAGTCAAGCTTCTTATAAAATCTCTCATCAGAGAGCTGACGCTCTGCTTCCGCGATGTAGTTAGCTTTGTCCATTACCACAACGGCACTTCCCTTGTCTGCTGGTTTTATCACAATATCATCTCGGTTTCTCAGCGATTGTATGGCTTTTTTCTCGTCAGAAGAGGTGTTATAAAATGACGAGTACTTGTTGCTAGCTAGATGAACAACATCCGATTTGATTTTGTCGATAACATCTTCCAGTGTAGCAGATTTACTAGGTTTTGGAATCCATGAACTCTTCTTTTAAAATGCGAATTCTGATTTCTTCCTCCGAATCAGACGTGTCTGAGTCTTCCTCATTATCCTTGTTACCAAAATATTCTTTGATTCTGAGGGTTCTGGCAAAGTTATTAAGGTCATCTTCAAGTTTCATATTATCTATGTTACTGGGAGTAGGGCAAAATTCAAACCCTTAGATAAGACTTTAATTTCGTCCTCAGTTAAAGAGACTGTTGATAAATTGACAACCGTGTTGTTGGAATTGACCGAATTTGACTTTTCTTGAAATCTACGGTTGCGAGGCTTTTATTTGAATTTTTGAAGGTCTGATTAAAGGGTGAATAATTTGCACACCATCACGTTTAAATTTGTTAATCTGTTTGACGTGGAGCTTATGTGATTCAATACGTTTGATATCACCAAGACGTATTTGAATTTCGTCAAGTTCAAGATCAGACAATTGTTCACGAGATCGGCAGTGCAAGTTATCACGTAGTTTATATAAATAATTTACTTGATGAATTGCTTCTTGGCGTAAAAGATCCATCAGACTAAAAGAACTGTTGTATAGAATATTATTCCATCTATGAAAAAAACTGTTTGACTTTTCTCCTGTTGTGAGTGGCGAAGCTTTTAAAACTAACCCTTTTGGAATAATTCCTTGATCAATGTAGGTTTCTAAATTTGAAATATGATGTTCTGTTTTGATAATTTTGATAGTAAAAGATCTTAATTTCTTAAAATAAAATTGCAAATGCATGATGGAATATGCAGTAAGAATATCGGATCAGTGAACACACTCAATGCAGACTACAAAAAGGTAAAAATATTAAATGACTGAATAATAGTCAACGATAAATCTTACGGGCGATGGATCATATAAATATGATACAGTACACTACAAAATATAATATATAACCAGTCTAAAAGGTACAACATCACCAAAAATGACAATAAGCGAACAAATGTAACTATAAATATTTGGATAACAGATATCCTTCATCAATATGAGCACGATATAAAATGAATCAGATCAAACCATTCTGGGTATTAAACAAAAGCAATCTTGATTTCTATACAATAAAAAAAGTGAAACAGTTTTACCCGAACATCATATGTAGAGCGCTAATAAATTTTAAAATTTGAAAAAACGACTCAAAGACATGCCTAAAATGAAAATAGTAATTAGAGATATGAACTGGCACAACCTAAAATTCCAACAGCGTCAGTTAAGATGTTACAACAACTGTGTGAAATTCATTCCCCAAAAAAACAGATCGATCGATATAAGCTGGTAAAAATATGTCAAACAGAGGTTGCGTATTTATCATCCCAAATAAATAGCAGTTTTATAATGATAAGCCAAAATATAATAGTAAAATTTGGCTAAGGTTAAATAATTGGGCGTGGATGCGTGCTTGTACATCCCTCCCAAATGAAAAAACCCTGGTATTTAAACTAGTAAAATTCAAAAGAATCCTTAAAACTGTAAGAGTCAAGTAAGGAAGCCGGAGTAACTGGAAACAATGATGTCAGGAAAATGAGTGATGGTAGGGAAAATGAGTGACTCATTCTATGTTTTCATTTATGCCTCTGGAAACTGTCCTTAGCTTTCTCATCAAAACCTTTCCGAGCAAGTCTTTCGCCCTTGACCAACCCTCGTTGTGGTCTATGATTGTGATTGTAAGGTTTTAAGATCAGCTTAGGCGTGCCCAGGTGATCTCAAATGACGACTTACGGGAGGTCGGGCTTGCAGGTGTAGTCACTTGATGACCATTCATGCGTTTGTTGAATGGCTGTTCTGTCTCGCCAATATACTGCATGCCACATCGACACTGAAGAAGGTATACAACATTCTGTGTTTTGCAAGTTACATTACAAAATATAGTGTACACAGACCCAGTGGAGTGGCAAGTAAATGTTTGAGTATTCTGTATTTGTTGGCAAGTCAGACATCGTCTGTTACCACACGACTTGCACCATCCTGCAGTTGAACAGCTTTTATTAGAGAGCGTCAGCTCTCACAAATAAGTCTTTGAGACTTGCTGGTCTCCAGCTAAGACAGGAGGATTGGGAAAGATCTTGGACAATTGTGGGTGCTTGGCAATAGTTTGCCAATTAGCGCGGATCAAGCGTGAAAGGTTAGTAAAGGCGGGATTGTATGTTAAAACAAGCGGAACTATTTTGCTGCGCCTCTTCTGTTTGTACTGTAATAGGTCATTGCGGCTGTTGTTATTAGCGCAAACCCTTATCTATGTCCAATTTCTTATAACCTCGTTTGGTCAAAAACCGCGAAGTTCCTGTAACGTTTAGTGACAGCCTCCTCAGAGAAGCAAATCCGCTTTACTCTGAGAGCTTGACTGTCGGGATACTTTTGTACAGTGTTTGGGGTGACAGCTTTGGGAGAAAGGTACTGATGTTTATCTGTAGGTTTACAGTAGAGATCTGTTGATATGACACCGTCCTTAATAGATGTAGTAGTGTCTAAGAAAGATATTTTGGGTCGGAAATTTCATATGTAAATAATTGACTGGTGTGCGTTGTTTGCATGTCTGATAAAATCATCCAATTTTGTTGGGATTCAATCCATTTCATGTCAACATCATCGATGAAACGGAACCAAGACAGAGGTTTGGATAAAGATGTTGAAATAATTTCTTTCTCTAATTTTCCCATGAAAATATTGGCGTATGTGATTGCCATTTTGTCCCCATCGCTGTTCCGTTTATCTGAAGGTAATGTTCACCATTAAAGGTGTTGCATTCAGAACCAGAGTGAGCAGCTGGACTAAACATTCGGTAGGTGGTTCTAAGGTGTTGCGAGTCCCATACCCTAACGATGATTCCGTCATCAGGTATGTTGGTTACATGAGGTGAGTGACAAGGAGGGTTTCAGAGGAGAGGGTTCATGGATTCCATTTACGAAGATAATCTGTAGTGTCTTGAATGTGAGAAGGAAGATTTTCTACATGAGATCTTAAATGAAAATCACGAATCGAGATTTTCTCAGTTGGGTGGCCGTTTGCGGATACAATGGGTCTCTGAGGTTGTTAACCTTGTGTATTTTGGGAAGAAGCTGCGTTACAAACCATGCACGATGACGGTCACATAGATGAGGATACAATCGGATATTTAAAACCAGAGAACGCCAAGCCTGGTCGATTGTATCTTCTTCCCAAAATACACAAGGTTAACAACCCTGGTAGACCCATTGTATCCGCATAACGGCCACCCGACTGAGAAAATCTCGAATTGTAGATTTTCATTTAAGATCTCATGTAGAAAATCTTCCTTCTCACATTCAAGACACTACAGATTATCTTCGTAAATGGAATCCATGAACCTCTCCTCCGAAACCCTCCTTGTCACTTTAGATGTCACCTCATTGTATACCAACATACCTCATGATGACGGAATACAATCGTAAGGAAATATGGGACTCTCGCAACACCTTAGAACCACCTACCAATGTTTAGTCCAGCTGCTCACTCTGGTTCTGAAATGCAACAATTTCACCTTTAATGGTGAACATTACCTTCAGATAAACGGAACAGCGATGGGGACGAAAATGGCATCGTCATACGCCAATATTTTCATGGGAAAATTAGAGAAAGAAATTATTTCAACATCTTTATCCAAACCTCTGTCTTGGTTCCGTTTCATCGATGATGTTGACATGAAATGGATTGAATCCCAACAAAATTGGATGATTTTATCAGACATGCAAACAACGCACACCAGTCAATTAAATTTACATATGAAATTTCCGACCCAAAATATCTTTCTTAGACACTACTACATCTATTAAGGACGGTGTCATATCAACAGATCTCTACTGTAAACCTACAGATAAACATCAGTACCTTTCTCCCAAAGCTGTCACCCCAAACACTGTACAAAAGTATCCCGTACAGTCAAGCTCTCAGAGTAAAGCGGATTTGCTCCTCTGAGGAGGCTGTCACTAAACGGTTACAGGAACTTCGGTTTTTGACCAAACGAGGTTATAAGAAATTGGACATAGATAAGGGGTTTGCGTGCTAATAACAACAGCCGCAATGACCTATTACAGTACAAACAGAAGAGGCGCAGCAAAATAGTTCCGTTTGTTTTAACATACAATCCCGCCTTTACTAACCTTTCACGCTTGATCCGTGCCAATTGGCAAACTATTGCCAAGCACCCACAATTGTCCAAGATCTTTCCCAATCCTCCTGTCTTAGCTTTTGGAGACCAGCAAGTCTCAAAGACTTATTTGTGAGAGCTGACGTCTCCTCTAATAAAAGCTGTTCAACTGCAGGATGGTGCAAGTCGTGTGGTAACAGACGATGTCTGACTTGCCAACAAATACAGAATACTCAAACATTTACTTGCCACTCCACTGGGTCTGTGTACACTATATTTTGTAATGTAACTTGCAAACACAGAATGTTGAATACCTTCTTCAGTGTCGATGTGGCATGCAGTATATTGGCGAGACAGAACAGCCATTCAACAAACGCATGAATGGTCATCAAGTGACTACACCTGCAAGCCCGACCTCCCGTGAAGTCGTCATTTGAGATCACCTGGCACGCCAAGCTGATCTTAAAACCTTACAATCACAATCATAGACCACAACGAGGGTTGGTCAAGGGCGAAAGACTTGCTCGGAAAGGTTTTGGATGAGAAAGCTAAGGACAGTTTCCCAGAGGGCATAAATGAAACATAGAATGAGTCACTCATTTTCCTACCATCACTCATTTTCCTGACATCATTTGTTTCCAGTTACTCCGGCTTCCTTACTTGACTCTTACAGTTTTAAGGATTCTTTTGAATTTTACTAGTTTAAATACCAGGGTTTTTTCATTTGGGAGGATGTACAAGCACGCATCCACGCCCAATTATTTAACCTTAGCCAAATTTTACTATTATATTTTCTTATCATTATAAAACTGCTATTTATTTGGGATGATAAATACGCAACCTCTGTTTGACATATTTTACCAGCTTATATCGATCGATGCTGTTTTTTTGGGGAATGAATTACACACAGTTGTTGTAACATCTTAACTGACGTCACTTTGGAATTTTAGAGTTGTGCCAGTTCATATCTCTAATTACTATTTTCATTTTAGGCATGTCTTTGAGTCGTTTTTCAAATTTTAAAATTTATTAGCGTCTCTACATATGATGTTCGGGTAAAACTGTTTCACTTTTTATTGTATAGAAATCAAGATTGCTTTGTTTAATACCCAGAATGGTTTGATCTGATTCATTTTATATCGTGCTCATATTGATGAAGGATATCTGTTATCCAAATATTTATAGTTACATTTGTTCGTTTATTGTCATTTTTGGTGATGTTGTACCTTTTAGACTGGTTATATATTATATTTGTAGTGTACTGTATCATATTTATATGATCCATCGCCCGTAAGATTTATCGTTGACTATTATTCAGTCATTTTATATATATATATATATATATATATATATATATATATATATATATATATATATTTAGAGGTCTATAAAAGGACCAACCAGCAAATTTACTATGTGCGGATCGTCTAGAATAGACGATACTGTGCAGATAAGGAAAAAATTATATAAGTCTAAAATTTTTATTAACGATACTAATATAAGATGGTATTATACGAAGATGTTGTTATTAAATCGTGTTGACAAATATTTGTCAACACGATTTAATAACAACATCTTCGTATAATACCATCTTATATTAGTATCGTTAGTAAATTTTAGACTATATATATATATATTATATATATATATATCCTTTAGTAATTCAACATTCAATCAAATTGCATGTTTTGAAAACAGGGAGAAAATTGAGATTCTAGAAAATCATTGCAAGAAAGTAACTTAAAATAAAATGCTTCGCTGAGCGCAGCTGGATACGACTGCAGAGGTCCAACCCTGAACAGTTAGGGCAAAAATGGACACAATATTCGCGCTTGATACAGGTCTAAATTTGGATTGTAATTAAATATTTGACACATAATAGGTTTCTGACACAGAATAACTGTAGTCAAAGAACTTAGAATTGGTTATATGATTTGAATTTATATTCAATTTTTTTCCTTTTTGAGCAATACACCATGCTGTTGCGTATTGACCCCCTCCCCACAAAAAAAAAAATATTTGAAGAAATTTTCTTTTAATTTCTGAAATCTGAAATGAGAAAAATTGCCCCCCCCTTTTTCCAAAAAAAAAATTCTTTCCTCAAGATATGGTCATAATCTCAATTCAAATTTCCAATGGAGTTTGCAACCATAATAACCAATTTAAATACATCATAAAAGTCTTAAAATAGAAAATGACATACATAATCATGGCTAAATATTCCTTTAATAGGAACTTCTAAAATTAATTGACAGCTAATCACCTCAAGACAATACAACATCTTTATACATAATTTAAAAGCAATGTAAGGAGGTAATTCAAATTTTTTTTTAATACTTTAAATGTATTTGGATTACCTCCCCTACACTGCTTTTAAATTGTCCATTAACCAGGAAACCCTTGTTTCCCCCTTTTTTGCCCCTAATTCCTAAACGGTTTGAGCCATAACCCCCCAAAGTCAATCCTAACCATCCCTTTGTGGTATGGAAACTTGTGGTATAATTTCAGAGAGATTCATACACCGTTCCACAAGTTACTGTCTGGAAACTAGAAAAATGCTTATTTGGGCCCTTTTTTGGCCCCTCATTCCTTAACTGTTGGTACCATAACCCCCAAAATCAATCCCAACCTTCCTTTTATGGTATTGAACCTTATGGTAAAATTTCATAGAGATCCATTCACTTAAACTTAAGTTATTGTACGAAAACCAATGTGTATTCGGACCACTACGACGACGCCAACGTCACACCAATATACGACCACAAAAAATATAAACAGGGAAGAAATTATAACAAACAACATATTTGAGTCTTCACTTCTCACCTTCACTCTTTTGAAAATTACTTGCATAGACAAACTATACATTTTGTACCTGTACAAGTAATATATAAATATGACACACTGTTGACATTTTCATCTAAACTACAGACATAACAATTAATACTGTGCAATTACATGTACTCAAATGTGTATGTACAATTGTTTTAGCTTTCTGATGTGGAAATCAAACTTGCAAGCTAAATAGTTGACATGCTATTTTGTGAACCAATGTTTTTTTCTACCATTTGCTTACCATAAAACTGAATCATACAACAGAAGCCTGAAAATCATATGTTGAAAATAAATATATCAACTCATACTACAATGCAAATATATTTTTATGTGGGTGTAGTACATGTACATTTTATAAATAACTTTATCCTGAACGATCAATAAAAATAACCATTCACCCTAAAAAAAAAGACATTTTAAGTGATAGATTAACTGTGACAAACTTATCATGTACATATATGGATATTGAATCTAAGGATCGGAAGTTAGATTCAGTGAAACACTTGTTATGTGCGCTATGTTTAAATTGATTCGTACATGAAGCATTGTATTTCAAAATTACTGTTGATTCAGTATAAATTTCATTGCATAAGGTTTCAGAACAGATAGAAGATTGACCCAGTGAAAAATTCATTGCATCATGGCATGAAGAAATCTTTTTCAGAACAGAAAGAAGAAGGGAGTATTGTCAGATCCCTATGGCCAATGGGTGACACAGGATTTATATAATATTTCAATTAAAATGAACTTGATATATCATCTACATGTACATGTATGTAGTTAAATATCTTTAATAAAAACATCACTTGACAAGTAAATGTATCAGGATTCCATTAAAATTTATGCCCTTTTGGGATAATTCCAACCACTGCTGGTGTTGCATCTTGTAATAAACTATGATGAAATATTAAAGAGATAATATACATTTACAATGAAGGAAAGTTTATTCTCAAACTCGCGTTGAAAACTACTGCTCTGTTAGGAATATTCATCATGTTGATAAAGACTGCACACCCACTAATATATGTTTAAAAGTATAACCTTTAAACTTTAAATAATTATATTTTTCACTTCAAAAAATATTAATAATTCTACTCACTCATGCATTTGGGATTGCACAATGAAAACTTAGATTAAAAAGTTAATAACTTTCTACTTGAAATTTTATTATTAAACTCTGCATTTTACAATATTGCCTATGTCTTATTCAAATTCAGGTATTTGGTACATGCAACAAAAGTCATTGTGTGTTAATATTTTTATGGATAACACATAAAGGGTTGGTAATGAAATATTTTTCTATTTTGATCTATAGCTATTTTTTCATTCAAGTCAAGCTTAAGGGACCCAAAAATAATTTAAAATTTTGTGTGTACTGCAGGTAAAAAGATTCAGCAAGATAAAAATATCCTATCTACATATTTTTCTAAATGAGAATTCACTAAAATTATATTTGTTTTGTTTGGCTTAAGGTCCAAAATGCTCTCAAGTCTTTACCTATTGCTTAAAATAAAGTAATCAAAAACAACTTAAAGATTTTCACTGGTACGATTGCCAATTACAGAACTAGCCAACAAAGATGTAAACAAATAAGTCATCCTACAACCTTCGATAATGAGAAAAAAAAATGTATCTTAGTATAGTATTGTATAAAAAAGGACCAAATTTTACAAAATGTGAATCAATTCAAAAATTCAAAAAGGGGAAACCAATGGCCTTATTTATACTACCAGAAAAAGTTATTCTTGTGTGGAAAGTTACCAGGCAGATACATGTAGTATTGGCTTTTTTCTAATTGTTGAAGGCTGTTTGGTGCAGAGTTTTCATAGAGTGGTGATCCAAAGGTTTTGACCTCCAAAATTTTGCAAAGGACAGACAAACTTTTGTTTTTTTGCAATAGAATTAATAGTGAGGACTAGAACATGTAGATTTTTTTCACGGAACAATAGGGAAAACAAGATATTGACAACTCCAACGGTGACCTTTATTTGCTTATATCAACGTCATTTGAACTCTGGTGGATACAATGCATGTCTCATTGACATTGGCATACAGACCACATCTCTTTAAATGTTATACATGTTATATGGTGAAAAGAAACAACACATTGGGAACAAACCTCCAATTGGGGAACTACATGTATTCCTCAAATATATAACAATCCCTAAATTGAGTAATAATTTGATTGGTATAAAACAGGAAAACTGTTTAGCACTCTTCACTTAAAATTGCACAAATTTAAAAAAAAAATGGAATATATTATCATGTTTATTATTTTGAGTTTTAAAAATGAAAGTAGCCTTGTAAATTGTTTTTTGTAGTTTTCAAAGGCTTGTAACTTCTCAAATAATCAGATTAAGACTATTTATCTTTTGGAAATGCTGCTGAATTTATCATGTATATGTGCCATTTCAAGTATAAAATGTAAAAAAAAAAAGAAAAGTGTTTTAACATAGAAAAATATCCCTCCCTGTGTTGGAACGCTAGAAAGTATATATCCATCATCAGGCTCGCTACATTTGTCAATCATACCACATCTCCTTATTTTATACTCATACTTTGGTGTATGTTTTTATTATTAGTTTTTGGAAATCACACTAGTCAGTAAATAAAAACCTTTTTTCTTAATGCTTGAATGTATAGACTCATTCACGGATATCTGCTGCACACTTCCAGGGGTAAGTCTGTCTACATTACAAAAGCTGTCATGTCAGGCTTACAAAATGTATTTAGATGATGGAAAATATTAACAATATTCTGATAAACATGATAAAGTAAAGATCAAACACACCTTATATTTTACAAGTCAACTTTACAATTAGGAAATCTTTATTCATAACCGCAACTAACTATAAAATGATTAAAATAATCTGCTCAAAAAAATTAAAGGAGAGGCCATTTCATTTTTCTCTGTAAATATTTGTTCATTTAAAACATCCATGTTCTCATTCTGGCCAGACAGGAGTAGAGTTCTGCAAAACGTTTCCCATTTCTCCCTAAATTATATAGAAAATGAGTTTAATAAATCAATTTTATAAATGTAGTAGACTTACCTGAATCATACCTGTGTGAATGACAGGTGTTTCACTTGATTATCAATATTTTATCAAAACATAAACAAAGGCACATGGCGTATACTCACCTCACGATTTCCTTCGTTTTCTTTGTTGTCGTCTCTTTTCAATTGACATCCATTAATGAATGAGGGTTGTGCGATGTTGTTTAATTTGCAATTATAATCTGTGATGTACATTTTCACGGGTTTATCATTTGCTATCAAAAGTCCAGTTTCAGAAATTTGTGTGGCTACTTCCGCCATTTTCAATACAAATGAAAATGTTTGCTTATCAAATTTAATCACGCTCCAAAGCCCACGATAATGTACTGTATCTCTCCTCGGGTCACCTACCAATAAAATAATTTATGTTACATTTAAATGTTCAACAATGTTTCATAGTATTTACTAAAGCGCAAATTTTACGTTGACAATGGTCGAGTAGTCTGTTCTTTTGGGCGATCAGCTGCTGCATTTGAATAAAAACCCGGATGTCATCAAGTGGTTTTGTTTTACAACAGTGACATCTGGCGGGAAATATAGAGGTGATGAAAACGAACATTGATTTTGCAATAAACAATTTTATAGTTTTGTTTAAATTGTATAATGTGTTTCTGTCCTGACATTTATGATAATAACGATCTTTTTCTCTGTATACAATAGATTTATACTATGTGATGGTCTGCAATGTGCAACTCTTGAGTGCGACTTCACCGAGGAGTTAGTTTTTTATTATCTAAATTTTCAACGACAGTGGAAAGATATAATGCATGAAATTATATATTACATTTGGGAGTAGTATACAATATAGTATGTCCTAGGTTATATGTCATGTATTATATGTCTCTGTTCCAATATGTTGACAATGTATTTTTCATCTCATCTTCACACACCCCAGTTTACCTTAAATTAATTTTTTCATGTTTAATACATTAAACCAGACGTCAATAACTTATTCTGATAAAGCCGACGTTTAAAGACAACCGACAGAACTTACACTGCAGAATAAAAAGGGATGCGAATTCAAAGCATAGAGGACTATTTAGGTCCAATTGAAAAAAAGGTGGTGACACTGACGACACTCAGTTTTTTTTATATATATGCTGTAAATACTGAATAAAGGCAAGCCCTCTCCAAAACATTGTCCTTATTAGAGCTCTTAAAAGTCTGGGTAGATTTTTCTCGAATTTTAATAGAATTTTTCAAAAGCAGTATACTATACTCTAGACAAAATGTTTTTGATTAATTGTTCAGTGGCGGAACCCCCCCCCCCCCTTTTTTTTGACGATCAATGCTTTTGAATGGAGACATATGGTTGGAACCCACCCCCCCCTTTTATCCTGGGTTGGATCCCCCTTTTAAAAATGGTTGGATTCGCCCCTGCTGTTATAAAGAAATCCTCATTTCTTATTCATACATGGTCCATAACTGTTCTTGGGTCAATATAAAAGTTCGAGGTGTGCTCGAATTGCACTACACATTTTACTGTACTCTGCTAGAATAATACATATTTTTTCACATACAGGTTTTTTATACCAGTTAACCAAACTTAATATTGCTTTATTTTAGAGGTAATGAGTCAGATATAAAGCTAAGGAAATCTTAATGTGAAGGGTCTATTTCCTACAAATTTTAATTACACGTATACCAAAGGCATTTTAAACATTTTAGGATTTAAGTGCTCTTTCCGTTGTAGATCATGAAATTCTAAACATATTTCCTGTTTTTGTACAAAGGCCGTATGTTTTAAACGTAGAAAATCTTAAAATAATCCTGAACACTAACATTTTCTCGCATTTTAAGTTCTTCCGCGAAACTGAACAATGGCAGCCAGTGGTGAACCTAGGAAGTTTACCGAGAGGGGCACAAATTATGGAAAATAACTTTTTTTCTTACTTGACAACTTTAAATCCGTATCTGGCGGCCACAATTTTTAGCTAGATTTTCATCTATCAAACTCTGCAAAAAAGACATTTATAAAACAACATCTAACAAGCCCTGTACGCTCTGCAGGTGCATGTGTCCGTAGCCTTCTTGTTATATAATGAGTAAATTTACTAGAATCGACCAACAGTAAGCAACACGAGAGATACCACAGCACAGTGTAACATAAAAATAAGAAGATGGAGTATGATTGCTAGTGAGACAACTCTATCCACCAGAGACCAAATGATGTAGAAGGCTAGCAACAATAGGTCACGGAATGGCCTTCAACAATGAGCAAAACCCATACCGCATAGCAAGCTACAGGGGCGGATCCAGCCATTTATAAAGGGGGGGGTTCATAACCCAGGATAAAGGGGGGGTTCCAACTATATGTCCCCATTCAAATGCATTGATCGTAAAAAAAGGGGGTGTTCCAACCCCGGACCACCACCCCTTGGATCCGCCACTGCGCTATAAAATGCCCCGAGATGACAAATGTAAAACGATTCGATCAAATGAAAAAAGTTCCCTCTATAAATTTCATGTTCAAACATTAAACGACGTTGTTTATTATTAAGTCACAATAATTAATTGTAGGTTCAATTAAATAATTAACGTTTTAAATTTCACGAAGCATTCATCTTGCGTGTAAAACACAAAGATACACCTGTCTGATAATCTAAAAGGTGATCAAAGATCGCATTGATTAGGTACATAAGGATAATATCTTGACTTTAAAAGGCCGTAATAGATATACTTTGTGATTTTAAAGAATTTTAAACTTGTATCAAAGAGACTCTCTTTATACTTATCTGCATATACATGTACAATTAATTAGAAATTTTCGTTGCATATTCAAATGATTTTGAATATAATATATCTTATAATTTAATGAATCATTTTCTGAATTTGAAACTGGGTGTAACTTTGAACGTACTTTCAATTTTTAATGCTGCGGGAGCGTATATTTAAAAAAATATAAATATTCTATATATATGATCAACCGTGGAACCAATTTGTTTCAATTATTTAGATTAAGCAATGTTGGGTGAAAAAAATCAGAAGAATACAAACCATGAGGGTCTGGATGGGGTTTACAAATAAAGAATAATGGACAAAAAGGACAGCATAAAGGGTAATAAAAATACAGAACAGATCAAAAATAGAAAAAAAGAGTTATAGAGAATAATGGGGTGTTAAAATATTTTTGAAAAAATAGAGAATAAGGGACAATATAGAGAAAAATGCGCTACAAAATTAAAGAATAAAGTAATGAAGGACCCCCTTCTAGTTCCTCCTATATGCGATAAGAAAGAAAATCAACACATTGATTATAATAAATAAAAGACAATAAGATATACAATAGTTAATAACACACAACAAAAATGTAAAGATTGAGCAACACCAGTCCTACAAAAAAACTGAGGTGTTTCCCAAGGTCAGCAAATCCTTTTCCACCAGTGACACCCGCCATGTATGTTACTCCTGTCAGTAGCATCGGCAAATGATTCTTGTCTCACACCAAGACACACTATAGTGTCAAGCTATCCTGTAGTTCCAGAAAATCTCCTTGAAAAAAAGCTATCCTAGCTGGGATTAGTCATGTTGAAATGGCGTTCATTTACATTTTATTAGCCAACACATTGTGCCGTAATTTTGGCGATTCCTGATGTACCTTTCATGTATTATTCCTATACAAAGGGTATCATTTGTCCTGAGACAGTTCATTCGTATACTGAAATATATAATTTAATCAAAAGTTTCTCGGATTTCTATCTGAAACATTTCTCGGGACCGAAACAGGACGTCCAAAAGTGATAAAAGGCCGCAATGGATAAGAAGGTACACTCTTCTACTGTTCCTATCTCACTATCTTTGAGGGGTCAATAGGTAACCTATTGTAAGACAAAACTTTTGCATGACCTATCCAATATTCATTGTACCATTGTTTTCCAATGGCAGTCCAAATTTTCCACTCTTCATGATCCCTGCCGCCAACCGTGTTGAACTCACCTGTTGTATTAATTGTTTTGAATAGCTTCTGGTCCTGAATATGTATGAAATAATTGCCACTGGACGTTAAGAAAGAAACAACCAATCCGTCATATCTGACTTTTTGAAATCCTCGACATTTTTCATGGATTATTCCTAAGGTATTATTGGTGTGATACGTCTCATCCGTATTGAAATATACGATATCTAAATCAGAATTTTCTCTGATCTGCAACTGAAACATTTCAAAAGACCGAACAAGGGTGTCCGAAAGGACGTACACTCTTTTGACTTTCATATCTCACCGTCTTTGAGGGGTCCGTATCTGCACTATCCAATATACACTGTACCATTGTATGGGCCAGTGGTCGTCCAAAATTTGCGCTCTTCGTCCCTGCCGCCCACCTGACAGAACTCACCTATTGTGTATCGATTGCTATAATAAGCATCTGGGCTCTCGGTCATAAAACTTTACTCAGTACTCGGAGTACAAAATTTGTGCTCGAAACACCATGAAATAATTGTCACTCGACGTTAAGAAAGAAATATCCAATCATATCTTACATTTTGAAATACTCGATATTTATGTTGTTGTAGTTAAATCAAAAGATTTTAGATAATTTACTTTTTGATAGTACCGGACTTTTGGCGAAAACGACAAATGGCGTGCGAAACTTTGAAAATGTCATGTTCTATAATGGGTGGCGAACAACTTTCGATCCCACTGACAGTTCTGAAATCTAGGCTTCTTTTGTGGTATTTCAGTAAATTATGTAAACTATTATTCTGAAAGTATCGGATTCCTCACGAAAACATCATATAGGCCGAAAATGGCATCGGAATTTTTGAAATGACGACTAATTATACACGAATTCGTTGGAATCATCAATATGAGATTTTCGATTATAATTGTTTTGGTTACAAAATCGTATATATGAGTTGGGACTAATAGTCCCAGACATGTGTTATGAATCCGTATAAGTCACTTTTAAGTCTTTTTTATAGTATAAAACGTTCTTCACAAGGTTGCTATATGCGAAAAAAAGAGAAACAAAACAACCTACACTATACGAAAAATACAAATTATTACTTACATCAGCTTTGCAAGACCCTTTCCAAATTAATGTACCATTGGTATATGTAAGAGGGTCAAGAAGGGTTTACAGAATAGAGAATAATGGGCAAAAGGTGCAGAATAAAGGACCAAAAAAATAAAGAATAGAGAGAAAAATAAAGAATAGAGAATAATGGGGTGCTAAAATACAAAGAATGGAGAATGATGTGCAAAATAAATAAAAAAATAGAAAAAAATGGTCTAAAAATCTCGTGTATAAATGTCCATAAATACAATGGCTATAAATGTATCACAAGCGTTTTTATTTCAATCGTTTTTAGGTATGCATTTAAACAAGAGAAATCATGGGTCTATGCGTACACTTGCTAATCTATGTACGAGAACAGTTGTCTCATTGAAGAAATAAAAATATTTAAAATGTACGTAATATTACTTGTAACATATTAGTACACACGTACATAATAAAATTGAGAATGGAAATGGGGAATGTGTCAAAGAGACAACAACCCGACCACAGAACAGACAACAACAGAAGGTCACCAATAGGTCTTCAATGCAGCGAGAAATTCCCACACCCGGAGGCGTCCTTAAGCTGGCCCCTAAACAAATATATATACTAGTTCAGTGATAATGGACATAAATAAACATACAGAACGTTGCGGAAACGGATTATGAAGCAAATCGGCCTAGCATCCCTTAAGTCTGTTGACGGTATCTATTGAATTAGCTATATTACATTGAATGCATGTTATTTGTATTACTACACAGACAAATATTTTCTCACTTAAGCAAGTAACTATGAAATCAGTTTCATAATAGGACTGAATTAATGGAAATTCTTCCGGTTTAAATGCAAAACTATGGATACGAAAGCCCAAGAGATGAATGAACTTAAAATATTTATATACTCGTAATGGCTTATGGAAAGGAAATTGTATTATCCATTTACTTTGACATTTTGTTGTTGTAATTGTGTTAAAACTGGTTTTAGCTACCGATGCAAGTTTCAGCCTGAGTGTACTATATACTCGTTTGTTTCATTTTTTTCTGTTGAAAACGCCAAGCTACAAGAGATGTAGCTTATACATTCAATCTACTTTCTTATGGCGAATGTAACCCTTTTAATATCGATTTTATTATTACCGGCTTTGACCACGCCATGCAATACGACGTTTGTCGCGCGAGGAACAAGATGTGTGTCGCGTGAAAAACAAGATATGTTTATCCTTCTGGATCACCTGATACATCTTCGGTAGAACAGGAGCTCAAACCCTCACTTCATTTATAGTCGACCTTATTTGATCTTCGGCTCTATTAACATTTCCAGCTTTTATTTTAGAAACATGCTGGTGGCCTAGGAGTGGACTGAAAAGTGTGGGGGGGGTGGGGTGGGGAGACTTTGAAAGTGGAAAGCAAAAAAAAAAACCTTTTCTACTATAGGAGTAAGTTTATGTCTTCTTTCAATTTCATTTTTATTTTATATAATCTATTTTTTTGGCAAGAAGTTCCCATTATTTGAAAGCACGAAGGAATCACCCACGCAATGTGGTCCAGAATGATTACAATGAGAATACTGTTCCAGCAACTTCAAAATCTCCCATCTTTCTCTCTCTTTTTACTTATATATCTGTTGATGCCATCTTCTGAATATTTACGTGAGATATATTTGTCATTGAACGTTTAGAAATTAACCAACAAACCAAACAACAATTTATAAAAAATCCAAATGTGGAGAACTTTTAAAATTCAACAGTGAGTGCTGGAAATTAAACCATGAAAGCAGCTTTTCACTATATATACTTGGCAATATTACTTCTACAAATGTATCCAAGCTTGTCATATTTGTCGGACTACAATTATAGTCAGTGGTAGTTTGTAGTATTTGTATTTGCTCATCTGAAAGATTGTGATACACCGAATACGCTGATATATGAATTTTCTTTTCCGTCAAGACAAAAAAAACATGTGGATATGTCTTTTCTCCAAAGACAAAATACCTTTCCACCAAAACAAAGCAATGCATTGAACGTTTTCCCGCCAAGACAAAACAATATGTTGTTATGACTTTTCATCCAAGACAATATATAAAACAACTCGTGCATATGTCTTCCGTAAGACAAATAAATCAAAGTATCCAATGAGAACCCACTAATTTAAAATAACCATGCACAAGAAAAGAAAAACAATCGTAATCGACAACTAAACTTAAGCATATACAAATGTATATACAGGGACGGATCCAGGATTTTAAGTTAGGGGGTCGCAAACTAACATTTTTTTCGAAATATTCTTTATTAAGCTGAGGACAACCCATGCTTTGCAAATTTTAAAGGGCGCACGCCCGCCACGCCCCCGCCTGAATCCACCCCTGATATAAGATCGACCTTTCGGCAATACTGCCTCAAACAACCATGCAGATCCCAATTTCAAAAGAGCAGATTAATGTCGAACTCTTGCAGAATAAATATAGAAAAGGATACCAAGAATGGTATTAGCCACACACGTATGGACAGGCTCGGAATATTTTGTGTATCAGTCTGGAAACAGAAACAACAGCGGCGACAGTGCTGTAACTTCCATTGAGGCAGTGAGGCATCAATAGATTTTGGACAAAGAAAAAAAACATAGATTGAGAAGGGAAAAAAATATACATCGTGTATTCCATAGAATTGAGTTGAGATGGTTGCAAACATTGACACACAAGCTTAAGTATTCATCATTCGATTACCTCAATGGTAGAGTACGAGATTAATTTGAATTTTGTTTCGTAACAATGACAAACAAAAATAAACAAAAACCGGACAGTTATGCTTTGTAAAACATTAGAAATGTCTTGATGGAAATACACTAGAAGCTATAAAACTTAACTATGAAACTGACATGATGCTTGACTTTTTTATCGGCAAAATATTTTTAACGTTTGGTGAACGATTGATTGGAGATACTAGTAGATACATCCATGCCTCTTGACAAAAACCCTAAACATATAAAGTTACAAGACTATAGTATTAATTACTGGTTTTTTTCATAATAGCTCTGTTATATGTTCAAGGTCTGTTATAATGGTCTAGGATATAAATAAGAAGATGTGGTATGAGTGCCAATGAGACAACTCTCCGTCCAAGTCACAATGTATAAAAAGTAAACAATTATAGGTCAAAGTACGGCCTTCAACACGGAGCCTTGGCTCACACCGAACAGCAAACTATAAAGGGCCCCAAAAATGACTAGTGTAAACAATTTAAACAGGAATACCAACGGTCTAATCTGCATAAAAAACGAGAAACGAGAAACACTTATGAACCACATCAACAAACGACAACCACTGAACAACAGGCTCCTGACTTAGGACAGGTGCATACAAATGCAGCGGGTTTAAACGTTTTAACAGGCGCCAACCTTCACCCTAACCTGAAACAGTAGTGTAACATTACAACATAAAAAGACACACTATAGAATATCAATTGAAATGGCTTAACTCGATCAAAAAGACATATAAACAAAAACAGGTAAACACACTGAACGAATAAGTTTGATCTATGACAACAAAAAAGTTGTAGAACAAATGTCTAAAAGACAACTCTAACCTGGGACAAAATGGCGGATGCCTGTAATGGCACGAGGCAACACCGAGGGACATTACAGCATACCTGCCAACTTTTCAAAATCTCCATGGGGGATTTTAAGAACAAGAGGACCTTATGCTCCTCTTATATTGTCATAAGTGTCCTTAATCTACTCCTATATTGTTTGCATGTGTATATATGTGCTTAAATACCCTTTTAACTCATTTGAATGCCTGTTTTGAGGTCTTCAGTTTATATAATAAAGAATTTCAAAATTCAGGTAAACACCTCTCATGGGGGATATCCCCATAAATCGGGATAGTTGGCAGGTCTGCTACAGCCTCTGAGGCCATTATTATTGACTGAGGACAAATAACAGGGTCAATTTGAAAACATCCATTTCTTAATACTTATATTAACCAAACCGTCAGTGTGTAATATTTAACCAAGCCAAACAAGTTTGTTTTGTGTAGAAATTGTATATAATTTTATCTTACCTCCTATACATTTCTAGGATTATGATTGGTTAAAAGCAACCGCGTGGAGACCGTGTATATTCCATATTGGGTTAGTAGGCGGGGCTAATTTCAATACACGGTTAGTAGTGGTGTTACGTCCCTTTATCAAAACAACACGGTGTTGAGGAAAAATCTTAAAGGTTTCAACGGACGAAGAAATTGATGATGAACTATTGAAATAAATTCATAAAAACATATTTAAAGCTAACAAGTTGTTATTGTTGGCATTTGTTTTTGTATAGACCAATGGAAGTATATATAGGTTCTTAATACTAACGGTATTGAAAACTTGATCACTTTGATAGGCCACTAGTCTAAATACCACATGTTAAGATAGTCGGTAAGATAAATTCGTTACATAGTGTGCTATATATGGGATTCGAGTGTGCTAGTGACCCCATATATATCGTATTAGGTCACTAGCACACTATGTAACTAATAATACCAAATGCAATATTCAAAAGAAACCTTTAAAGTGATGTGATGGAATATTATGTAAATGTAAATATAGTTTTGTTGTTGTCCTATTCAAATCAATTTATGGCATACAAAATATGATTTCATTCTGGATTTTAAAACTCAAAATTAAATAAGACATCATGGAATATATTATGTAATTATTAACTTGACAACTGGGTCAAATAAGATAAGTCATGATTATTGGGAACTTTCAATTTCTTGATGTTTCTTTTCCCCAGGCCCTGTTTATTCATAATAGCCCTGTATTATGCACTGCTAGTCTGTAATCGACCAGTTTTGCTTTTATTAATAAAGGGATAGTTTCAAACATAAAGCACTAGACTGGTTGATAAATTGATATAATCTTTAATATCACCGAATCTGCAAAACAATATGCCCTCCATTTCCAGTTTCAGTCGAAATTACTGCCCTTCACTCTGGTCAGTCCACTACACAGAGCCTATATATAAATATAAATCTATACTTTATTCTCCTTCTGAATATGCATGAAACATTTGTCACTGGACGTTAAGCAAATCAAAACTGTATAAAATTCGACTTTCGTCATCTGAAAATGATGTGAATGATGTCGACCTTGAGCCATCCACTCCTAAGCCACATCGCAGTCTCTGAACCGCACCGAGGTTTCAACTCTCAAATTGTTTGCCACACTATAAATACGAGTAAAACTACGTCACTGGACGGGAAGACTCATCTGTTATATAACAGCGGATACCTAAAGTTAATTAGCCTATACTTCTTGTTTTTAAATTATAAATCAAGTTTGGCATATAGACATATTTATTCTTCTTGTCCCGTCTACTTGAAGACTATCCGTGAAATATTTATATATAATCAGTAACATAAAGGGATTACATTAAGGTTTCTTTTTAAATCTGATCAAATTCTTTAACTGTTAACACCTTTTATATATAAAAAAACCCCAACAAACTCTTCGAAATGATAAGGCCTTGCTTGTCTTTTTTTTCGTTTAAATGTATTTCGAAGCTCAATGACGTATACATACAATGGTTCAACAATATAATCCCACCCTTCGAATGTAAAGTGTAGACTTTGGAAAAAAAACATACATTTCATGTGTTTACTTCCAGTATAAAAAGATTGAAATAAAGTCAATATTTGTTGTAATATTTTAGGGATGACAGGAATAAGATATGATATTGACCTTTAATAAAATCATTGTTTTCGTTTAGATTACAAATACTTAAATATTTACCAAAAGTCTTCCAATGAAAAATCACCGTGTACTTTAAAGATTAGAACAATATTGTTAAAGATTTTCGATTAGTTATACATGTATGACTAAGATTAACATGGATCATTTAATGGTATATCATGCATTTTTTATTCACCATAAGAAATATATGTACGAGTTATCGTC
Organism: Mytilus coruscus; assembly: GCA_017311375.1. Lineage (NCBI taxonomy): Eukaryota > Metazoa > Mollusca > Bivalvia > Mytilida > Mytilidae > Mytilus > Mytilus coruscus. Next base: position 34,903,114 of record CM029602.1, read on the forward strand.
TCATTAAACCCCTAAAAGAAATGATCTTACATAAATCATGGAAGCATCATATTGACAATACTTACATTCAAAAATTACTGGAACAAACCGTTTAAGTGGAGGAAATCGAACCAGTACTTGTTTATAAACGGATAGGCAATTTATATATAATCATCTTGAAAGCTGAGGAAAGTCTTTGTCGATGTAAAGAGCTAACATGGGTAATTTTCCATAGATTTTATAAAGGAAATACTTCTAAAACTGTACGAGAAAATTCTATGAAAAGCACTATTTGATCTTTAAATTTGAGTGCTTTACATAAAATTTTACTTAATTGGTCCTTTATTAGTACTGCATGGATTGAAATATTTCTTTTATTCGCACTGGAGTGATATTTGTCCTTTATTAGTACTGGGTTTTACTCATTGGTGAAGGCCGTACGGAGACCTATATAGTTGTTAACTTCTACGTCTCTGGTGCATGTAGAGATCATACCACATCTTCTTATTTTTATATTTCATTTTCAATGCACATACCTTTCATGTGGCTATATCATATACATTTCGAAATCACCACATCTGTCGTCAAATATTCACACGGTGTAATTTTCATCAAGCCACATTTAGACTTTCAGAATGGTCCATATCTTGGATGGATAAAGACTGATACTACTATAACATATGTCTTCTAGTAGTCTCAGATATATAGGAAAAGGGGGGCAAAGGGGTCCATTAACAGGTTAACAATTTTTGATTTTGCTCAAAAAGATAACCGATTACAGCAATTTAAATGATTTTAAATGAGAAAACAGAAAACAATGAATTAGAAAATACAAAAAATAGTTAACAGGGTATTTTTTCACAACAACAGTTAACAACATTGTCAATTTTGAAAAAAACAAACAAAAACAGATAACAGCTTATTAGTCAATAACAGTTAACAGCACATATATTTTCAAAATAACAGTTAACAACATTTAAAAAATGCCTTAAACACCTTATCAGAAAAGATCTTGCCCCGCTCATATATAGGTATCGTAACGGAACTAAAATTCATATAACGGGGAAAGGAGGGGGCGTTGTTTCCGTGAAGGATATTTCTACCAAGGTTCCTGTTTATATTCAATTCAGAGCCCTTTCACAAAAATTAACACGGAAACAAGAGTGCACACGCTGAAATGTCTCGCATGCTTTACTGACCATTGATTTTATGTTGAAAGTTCTTAATACTGTAAATTCAGGTATTATTGGGGGTTGTTATTAATGCGAATAATGCGACTGGGTGAATATCACAATAATAAGTACTCGCATTCTGATATCTGATATGTATGCAGATTTTCCTGAAATCGCATTTATTAATCTCGCATTTTTGTCCATTTTCAAAAATCTCAATAATAAGTGCACGCAATAATTTCTTAGTTAACAGTATAAAGTTTTACTACAAGTATCACATAAACTTTACATGATCCAAGAAAATGAGGTCTAGGTCAGATAGACTAAGACGGAAATACATGTACACCTTACAATCATTCCATACATCGACTATGATTGACTTATTGCTTATAGTATACAAGAAACAGACTAAACCCTGAAAACTTTATATTGACCAATGAACCTTGAAAATGAGGTCAAAGTCAGATGAACCCTGCGAGACAGACATGTACACCTTACAATCATTCCATACATCACATATAGTTGATTGCATAAAGTATCTAAGAAACAAACTTAACCAGAAAACTTAACATTGACCAATGAACCATGAAAATGAGGTCAAGGTCAGATGATACCTGCCAAACAGACATATACATCTTACAATCATTCCATACACAAAATATAGTTGACCAATTGCTTATAGTTTAAAGAAAAACAGATCAAAACACAAAAGCTTAACATTGAGCAGTGAACCGTGAAAATGGGGTCAAGGTCAATTAAAATCTCCCAGACTGACATGTACATTGTAAAATATTTCCATACTTCAAATATAGTTGACTTCTTGCATACAGTATTATATAAACAGACCAAAACACAAAAACTCTACTTTAACCACTGAACCATGAAAATGAGGTCAAGGTCAGATGACACCTGCCAGTTGGACATGTACACCTTACAATCATTCCATACACCAAATATAGTAGACCTATTACTTATAGTATCTGCCGAAGATATGGACTTGACCACGAAAACTTAACCTTGTTCACTGATCCATGAAATGAGGTCGAGGTCAAGTGAGAACTGTATGACAGGCATGAGGATCTTGCAAGGTACGCACATACCAAATATAGTTATCCTATTACTCATAAGAAGCGAGAAACTAACATTACAAAAAATCTTAAACTTTTTTTCAAATAGTAACTGAACCATGGAAATGAGGTCAAGATAAAATGGACATATGACAGACGGAAACTTCATAACATAAGGCATCTATATACAAAGTATGAAGAATCCAGGTCTTCTACCTTCTGAAATATTAAGCTTTTAAGAAATTAGTTAACGCCGCCGCCGCCGGATCACAATCCCTATGTCTCGCTTTCTGCGACAGAAGTCGCAGGCTCGACAAAAAGGAGGGCGGATGGACGCATAGCTATACAGTCATAAATGCATATTTTCGGTCCAGTAAATGACTTATAAAAGTATCTTTTAAATCTGATAATTTTAGCACGAAACCATATGGCGATAAATACAACATATTTCCATGAGTATTTAAAAAAAATGTAATATTTCACTTGAATATTTTTTTACAGAAAAAAAAAAACAAACCAAAGATTAATACTTCAACAAATCCATATGTTTTCTGAATTTTGTTATGGTCATGCAGAGAAGCAAGTAATAATAAATTGCTTTACGATCTCATTTTAATTATCAATTGGCGTGATTTAAAATCACCTAATCTTAAAAAAGAATGAACTATTGTATGAACTTCAGTGAAGTATGAAATTAATTTCATGTGTTTTGGACTATTTTAATATTATACTTGACTGAACTTTATAATTATTTAATAGGAATGAATTATAGATGAACAACTAAATACTAGTAAATAGGAATTTATGAAGCCTCACTGTCTTAAATGATTTTTTTAAATCTGAAATAATCCCTCCAATTAAAATTATTTGAAAACTAATGGACCCTAGGTGTCGTCGGACCAGTCCATGCGTTGTATGTAATTTTGAAAGTTTTTTCCTGGTTAAATTTCCTATTGTGTCTTTCATATCAATCTATCTTTTCTTCTGGTGACTAAATCCTGCTCGACGGATATGCACACCTTACAGTTATTTCACACACCAAATATAGTTTGCTTTTCAGTTCAGAGAAAAGGACAATAACGCAAACTTGACAAATGAACTTTGAAAATGAGGTCAAGGTCAGATGAACCCTTGCCTGACGGACATGTACACCTCACAATCATTCCATACACCAAATAAAGTTGACCTATTGCTTATAGTATCTGATATAATGAATTCTGACCACGTAAACTTAACATTGAGCACCGACCAATGAAATGATGCCAAGGTCAGGTTAACCACGTCTGATGGACATAAAGACCTTTCAAGGATCCAATATATTAAAACAAGTTATCCTATTAATCATAATAAGTGAGAAATTTTCGTGACAAAACACTATTTTGTTGAACAATTGCTGAACTGTGAAAATGAGGTCAAGGACATCGGAAACAAGACATACGAAAATTTCCGAATATATAATCATCTGTATAGAAGGTATAAAGTTTCCAGGTCTTCTACATTCTGAAATATAAAGCTTTATCAAAAACAGTTTACGCCGTCGTCGCCAGATAAGCATCATTATGTCTCGCATTCTGCGAGTCTCAGCATAGGCAAGACAAAAACAAAGAAAAAAGCAAACACACAGACTTATCTTAATTTGTATATTTTCAGTGCTTTATTGTGAAAGATTTATGATAAATGTTTTGTTATTTTGAATTTTAGCGAAGAACATTCTAAGGTCAGGAATCCCTCTACATGCTTAACAATGTCTTACTATCTATTTCTTGATCTATCCAATGATAGTTTCTTTTCTATATTCACACTCCTTGTCTTGACAAGGGAACCACCTCGGTAATATCGTGTTCGTCCGAATGCAGGAGGTCGTGGGTTCGAATCCCGGGTGGGTCAAACCAAAAACTTAAAATTGATATTTGATGCTTCTCCGCTAAGCTCGCGGCATTAAGGAGTCAGAGCAAAGACTGGTAGGCTCGGAGTCAGAATAATGTGTCCGGGTGAGGTGACATGTCTTCCTGCGGACTGTTACTTTGTGAACTAGCACGTTAAAAATCCGGCTCAGCGTGTCGGTCTTGTACAAAGCAGGGTTACTATTCATATTACATGAACATTCTCTTCCTGAATATGCATATTAGTTTTCCGCTGGACGTTAAGCAGCCATCCATCATCATCACCATCTTGACAAGGACTGAAATAGAGCTTGTCACACAGACTGGATGCTAGTCCATCGTGTCTATTTTATCGAACTCCTTTGATTGATTGCTGTTTGACCCCACACAGCCTTGAGTATAACGAAATTAGAAATATATATTTTAATAATAGTACTTTACATCTCTCTTTTGAAATAATAATAAATAACGTTTATATTTACTCATTCTCATTCGCGCGAGTGGAGTAACTAAGGTTCTTGTTTTGGTAGAGCGGACCCGAGTCGAAGCTCAATTCTTATATATTGGCCACATACTGAGACAAGGTATCCGGTCTATATTTCGAAGTTGGTCACATTGATTAAGAAACCATATACTATCAGTAAGCGCTAGGAAATTCATTCTTGCATATATTTGATGTAAGGGCATTAACTGTGATGTTATCTACATACTAGTTCAGTAAAAGTTTTAAGAGTACATACAATTACAATTTTATTTTATCTAAGCACAATTCAATCACAGTACCCTGTATAATTACTTTTTAATTTAATAAGAATATATAATACGAAATATTTTATCACTATAGATTTATTTTATTTAAAGTGCATCCTGATACAGTATGCATAATATAACACCACAATTACAATTCAATACATCAGCAATAGTATACTATATCAGCCAGAAACACTAACAATATTCATACAGGCATATAGACATACAAAGAAAATATAAACTGTAAATTAATCTTTCTGAAATCTGAGGTTATTATAATTTGTTAAAACAACTTATGTTTCTTTTTTTTTGTCATTGTTCTATTATGTCATAGCCTAAATGGCAGTTTTTAATGTAAAAAAGCGGAATTCTCATTTAAAAAGTAGAATGGTATGTGATGTCTACGTATACATATACTTGGAAATCATAAGCAAGAGTTGTTTCCCCTAGTCCTTAGAATTAATAAATTAATTAAAAGTTAAAATGTATATTCAAATCTGCGTAAGTGTCTAGTGCTACATGTAGATTCTGTCTGCAGAGATTGTTCAATAGATCAATAACAAATTGAATTCAAATATATATTGTAATGATTCATTTGATGACCCTGCATGAAATTGTGTTAAGATAATAGGCACAAGTTGTTTATAAATATATATATCATTTGCAGAATTATAAATACTAACAATTAATCTATTAAATATACAAAATTCTGCGGAAATCTCGCCTGCGACTGCTACTGGCAGTGTTAACGTGTGATGTTGATTGCAAAAATCCAAGGATATGTATAATAGTAGGCTTACTATAGAAATCCGTTTTAAAACTAAGTACATTTATCTATAAAATAAAATAAAAATCGAATTTTAAAACTATTTCATGATACTGAAGAATTGTCTGTCGAAGTTTAATAACATTCCATGAAGGTTTAACAAAATTGATTTCTTAAAAAATTGAACCAAGACAATATGTAATTATCAAGTGCAAAAGAAAACCCTTAGTTCATTTATCAGTAAATGCGGGAAAAATATTCAAATTTTTTTCAGACATCATCTTTTAATCATAACAAAAGCTTCTGTTTAAGTTTCGTAAAATTCCAAGGAGGTTTGGTAAAGTTATTGAATCGGAGAAACTTTAACTTTTGACTGTATCTTAATGTTAACTGCAAAACAATAAGTCCATTTATCATTAAAATACGGAAAAAACATACAAATATCTTTTAATCATAAAAAGCTTCTGTCCCAAGTTTTATAAACTTCCATGAAGGATTGACAAAGTAATTGATGTCTAAATATCTCTAACCACAGACTGAATCTAAATGTTGACGACGCCGACGACGCTGGAATGACGGATAGTTCTGTCTGGCTTCCGCAACAAAATAGTCACAGGCTTGACAATAAAAAGGGAGAGTTTGTAATGTAACAAAAACAGACACAATGCTAAGCTATATAACGAAAAGGGATCTGGATACAAGCTAGGTACAGTTTATGAAATTCCGTCTCCTACTACAGTTTATAGCCAGGAATTTCCAAGTGGTGAAACACTTTTGATCACCAACAACACATTACTATAAGTATTCGTGTCATCAGTGTTATAGTATATTATAAATACAATAAATATACTAAAAATAATTAAAAAAATGTATCATACAAAATAAAATAATTTGGTATGCAAGGTGGATATTAAACAATATATGTATTATATGCACATGGTCTGCAATGTTAACACTTAACATTTTATATCAACTAAACATTGCTGAACATTATTTCTAATTCCCAAACACAATTTAATCTGCCAACTAGAACTTAAAGTATGAGTGACATCTTTTCATTGTAATACTTTTTTTAAGAACGGTTACGGTGTTTTCTGTTGTTGAGAAGATAATCATAGTCTATTAGTAAAAAGGGATAAAGATTAATTTCATCTGGAATTGCAATCCATTATAGTTCATTACTCATATTTTGGCATTGCACACGGTCGTGCGTTTCTCAGACTGTGTATGACGTCTTGACATCAATCCGTTGGATGTGCACTGATTGAGACTTTAGCCAGGAAGATTAACATCAATCCGTTGGATGTGCACCGATTGATACTTTGGCCAGGGAGATTGACATCAATCCGTTGGATGTGCACTATTGACACTTTAGCCAGGGAGATTGACATCAATCCGTTTGATGTGCACTGATTGATACTTTAGCCAGGGAGATTGACATCAATCCGTTGGATGTGCACTATTGATTGATACTTTAGCCAGGGAGATTGACATCAATCCGTTGGATGTGCACTATTGATACTTTAGCCAGGGAGATTTACATCAAACCGTTGGATGTGCACTGATTGATACTTTAGCCAGGGAGATTGACATCAATCCGTTGGATGTGCACTGTTGATACTTTAGCCAGGAGATTGACATCAATCCGTTGGATGTGCACTATTGATACTTTAGCCAGGGAGATTTACATCAATCCGTTGGATGTGCACCGATTGATACTTTAGCCAGGGAGATTGACATCAATCCGTTGGATGTGCACTAATTGATACTTTAGCCAGGGAGAACATAATTTATCTATTAGTTGCAATTGGCTTTGAACTAGCTGCGATTACTCTTATATCGGTGCTTCGTTTTTTATGTTAGTTTTATTTTTTTGTGCTTCGTACCGGTCTTTTGAGTTAAGCCATTTGCAAGTGACTTTAACATTTAGTTCTTATGTTGTGCAGTTACACCACTGTGAGAGTGAGCGCAAACATGTTTAACCCAACAGCATTGTATGTGCATGTCCCATGCCAGGAGCCTTGTTATTTAGTGGACGACGGTGGTTCATGTCTGTCATATTTGTTATTCGTAAATTGTATTGTTTTACATTATGCCGTTAGTTTTCATATTTGAATTGTTTCACATTTTTTCATTTCGGGGCATGTTATAACGGACTAAACGTTAAGGGTTTTTCTCATTGTTGAAGCCGTGGGTTGACCTATTATTGCTTCATCCACGTCATTTTAACTCTGATGGATAGTTGTCTCATTGACAATCAAACTACTTCTCCTAATGGTTAATGTTAATAGAATCTCATTAATTAGCCAAACGGGAAAATTCTACGACTTTGGTAAAGGGGAAATAACTCCAAATGTAATAACAGCATGAGAGTACTAGTTACCGTTCTTGCACCTGTTACACTTGACATTGGATAAGTGTAATAACAATTTTTCTGTGTGGTCATGGTATTGTCTTTCTTTTACTAACAATAATAACAATAATAACAATAATAATAATAACATCTATTAGTCTTAAACAAGGACTTATAACTCACAGGGACTCGGTAAGATGATTAAAAAAAAATTAATCAATGTTTTTTTAGTTTTTTTATAATATTTTCTGTCTATTTGTATTATTTTATTCGTATTTAACGATGGCATCAATATTTATTTGTTTTCTAGCAATGTGCAGTTTACTATCCACATCCGTATACTGAAAAATCCTAGGATTTAATTTTTTTAAATCTGCTAACCGAGTCCCTGTGTTATGATTAACATACGTACTTGTCTTAAATGATGCAAAATCACATGCGATTGAGGCATGGACCATAGTTTTTCCTTTATTTGTGTTTAAGATTTTTTGTAATATCTCAGCTTATTTTGATCTTTCTCTCATTCCTACAAACTTACATTAACTGAAGTCTTATACGTGGCTCCTCTCTAATATATTGTCAGTTTTCCTATCGAAGGTCGGTGGTCTAAAACTGGCCGCCACGAAATAGCCCAAAAGCGGTGTTAAAAGTGGCGTTAAAACACCAAAATCAAAAATCAAATCTAATATCAAAGATACCAAACAGGCCTGTGTGTAAAAGGGGGCACGTGACATTCACGTTAGCAAACATTACAATTTAATTTGAAAACACAGTTTCTAAATAAAATGAAATATAAACTGGACGTGTATTTCACTTGAACCATAAAACCAGTTACAATTATAACCATGGTACCTGCATACTAATTTCGTCTAGTATCTAACCATTTGATAATATAAATTACCTGTTTTTTTTTTAATACAAGCAGATTTTCATTAGTAAATAGCCATGTAATTTTCACTCCATTTGAGAAGTCTGAAAAATTATGACATATATTGTTTATTTCTGAATAATTTATCCATACATTATTTGTAACACGTTAAGTAAATAAAGAGACAGAAGAAACCAAGGAGCATTCGAAAATCATAGGTCCACACCATGACTTAGAATATACTAGTAAACGACGAAATGACAACATTATATAGACAACTAAAGACTGAGCAACACGAACCCCACAAAAAAACGGGGTAAACTCAGGTTTTCCGGAAGGGTAAGCAGTTCCTGCTCCATATATGGCATCCTTCATATGACTCGAGTAAGTAAAACTCCGATAATAAATCGCTTTCGGTAAAGTGTGGACAGCTTATGATAAATGTAATTGATCTTCAGTAATTGTTTACAAAGCTTGTTAGAGCTTACTCAACATATGACTGCTTTTGCAAGTGCGACATAATTGGTGTTTCAAATCTGTTCATTCAATAACAATTCCATGGTACCTCCCCCCCTAAAAAATGAGTTTAAGGTACAAGAAAGTGGAAACATTTATAATGGTTCTAATCAATGAATAAAATACATATAAATCATAAGTCTTGGATCAATTATGGCATGCTTACATGGACAAGGTAAACACAAAATTAATTTTACCCATCTCATATTTACAGTGTCGAAGGTTGAAATTTAAAAAAAGGGCAGAACAGGAGTTTTGAGTAAAAAAAAAGACAGGATGAGCAACTTAGCAAAAAAATTGTAGGATGACAATTTATGTAAAAAAAGTCAGGATAAACTAATAAAAAAAAAGGCAGGACCGAATAGAGTGAAACATAAAAAGGCAGGACAGAGATTACAACTAAAAAAAATGCAGGACAAAATTTTCCATCCTAGCGCCCCCCCCTTTCCCCCCATAAAAATCAAATGGTAGCTCCCTAAGCATATGCGCACTCTTCTAAGCTGATCTCAATTATGTCCATAACTGCAAACAATTTTATACAGGTAGAACCTAAAATTACCGAAATAATCCTCATTTACTTCTTGAAGTAGATAGGGTCTAAATTAAAAACGACAGAATTATTTCGCACTTTGCCAAAATGTTGTTTATATCATGTTTCTTACTTTAAAACAACTAAAGTGGATAGTAAAATGTATGCGTAATTGCGGAGATTTTTTTCAAGTTGCTGGTTGTTGACAATTTTGCAAAGATTGTACTACTTGGAAAAACTAATGGTGTGTGAATAGAAAGTAAACTGGACTTATAATGTAATTTCAGGTAATAGAAAGAAAAATTGGGGTAACCGAACATGTTTTCTTACTACAAAACAGAGTAGGTAAATTTTCTGTGCATTCCTTATAAAATTAGATTATCAGAGTTATTTCCCTTGTAACACCAAGTTAAAAAAAAAAAAAAAAAAAAAAAAACATATTCTGTATTTGTAAAAACTGTCATATTTAAAAAAAAACCTTCTTCTAGTCCTCTAACATATGACTTCGCATTCTTATTCCATTTTTAACGTTTTCATGCTGATTTTTTTTTTATTTTTCATTTTTTGGAATGTGAACGTGATGTCACAGTGATATTAAAAACAGCAAATATAAAATTTAAAATAACAAATAGCAAAATAGAAAAAAGAAATAATAAGAAAATTTCAGAAAGAGAAAATATTGCCCTGAGGTCAAAAATTATAGGACTTAATTTTCTTCATTGAAAAGTCTTGAATTGCACTTCACTCTCAAAATTTTGAATATTTCATTAAAGATCTAGACCGATAGCTTTCTGCTGTTTTAAAGATCAAGACGGCGGAAGATACCCGACCTTCCTCTACAATCGATGAGACTAATATGGCTTCAAGCATGATAAAGGAGTAGGCCCGGTAAGACCCTTGTTGGCCCCAAAATTTAGCATTTTTACAAATTTGTAAAAATGTAAACTTTTAGCAATTTATTGGAAAGTAGAATACTAGTGTTACATAAATATGGGCTGTTTGACAATACAATATGCAAGCATCAGGTACTAGCATCATGAATTCATACAAAATTACTGAAATCTTCACAATTTTAGCATTTTTGCTATTTTTTAGACGGTTTTTGTCTAAAATGGAAGGCCGCACTTGTGTTCAGTCTTAATATTTAAATATATGTTGTATTTGATGATGATACATAATATATATGAAGGTTGAGACTGAATACGAATGCAGCCACTTACATTTAAGACAAAAAACATCTGAAAAGTGACGTGTTATGGCAAATTTGATAGATTTTTCATATTTAAGCTTGAATTTGAGCGTCTTTAATGACCAAATCAGTTCAAATCTTTTACTTAAACTAATTGAATCGACTAAAGTAGACACTTAAGTGTTTAAAAAATGTCAAAATCTTTATTCAGGTGTTCTTCAAATTTAACGCCAAAATTAGCCCTTACCGGACCATCTCCTCTCAACAAAAGAGTTATTTTTATTGATTTATCTCCCCTTATAGAATGTGCGTTTTACAAATGTTCCTCCTTGATAGTAATCAGATTGATTTTCTAACAGGACTACAAAAATAAAGTTGCAATATGAAAGAATATATTCATATAAAAATATAAAATCAAGATTTTTTATAATTAAAATGATTATAATTGATAAGAAACTATAATATAAATCCTCGTTAATGTATTTTAGTAATACATATCATATTTTCTGTGAAAAATATGCGATGACCACACAGGTGAAAACCTTATTAATGTGATGTTTGTGGTAAAGAATTATGAAACTTTTGAAGAACGCTTGCATAGCCATGCAGGATTAATATAGAGAATGAGTAGAGCTTACTGAATACCACTGAAGTCCTGGAAGATAATGTTTGTAATAGGTATTTATAATAAGATGGATCAGAACTAGGTTAAAAAAAAATAATACTGAATGCATTTTATTTTGAATACAGGGTTTGGAAAGTGATGGGTTGTTGTAAGAATTTGGTGTGATTCTACAGTTTTCGCAATAAACAATAAAAGGCCATTTGAATGGCAAAAAAGGCCGCATAATGACCGTATCTTTTGATTATTGCATTATAGATTATAGATTGGACTACGTTTGTACAGTAATAAATGATATATGAAAGCTTGTGATTTCTATAGGTAAATCAGGTATTATTCTAATTCAAGAAATGAGTTTGCATTAAGTCAATGAGAGATTTTGACTGAATTTACCCCTATAATGCATTTGTAACGAGCGATGGAACATGGTTCAATTTGGATTATCTCCCATTTACAAGAAAACAAGTATATTATGACAAAAAGATATGAAAACTGTGTAAATATCTCTCATTGTGGTGACTATGTCGGTTTATTAAAGCAGAAGTTTTGTTCTTTGGATGCAGATACACTAACGCGCCCGGCCTTTTGATCGGAAACAAATTTTCGCATCGCTACGCGTCTGCATTTCTACCGTTTCATTTTGGGCAATTACGCCACCACTTTCCTCGGACTCTGAACCGCCCCTGATTGAAGTGTTCTTGTGACACATAAAGCTGTAAAAAGTATGGTACTTCACGAAAACATGAACCTATTTTACACCAAACTTCTAAAATTTGTCATTCTCCTTTGTAATTAAGATTAGCAGAAAATGGAAATATTATAATATGATAAAACTATTCCAGAAAATAATGGTTCAGGGTCATAGATAAGATTTTCCAATAAAATTACATTTCATTTTTAACTAATGTATTTTCTTCCCAACATGCGCACTTCGGAATGAGATCATGGAGCTTTTCTCTTACTTATTCATAATGATCGTTTTGAAAGCTTGGAAAAAAAGTTGATGGAGTGAATCCAATAGGTTGGTTCTGTAAACTGTTGCAGGGAATTTAGATTATACAATGGAGAAAAATATGTTCGCCTAAGCAAATATTTTACTTATTGACCCTCATAATGTGTTCGGGATACTTTCTTTTAACGAGGTTCGGTATCTTATGATAAACGATATAATCTTTTAAATTTTTCCTCAACAAAAACCCTTAAGCTAAACAGATCTCAAGAGGGGAGGTGGTAGTTTGACGCTAAGGGGACGACCATTTGATATCCGGGTGGAAAAGGAAGGGGGAATTTTTTCAGGATTGATCATTAGTTTCATCTGTTGCTAAGCTTGTTGTTTTCCCGCGTCATTTACCCCCAAAAAAAAAATCAAAAAAATCAAATGGTCATCCCCTAATCTAAAAAGGTTAAATTAGTCCGTTTTGTCTGTCGCTATAGTGTGAAATGTGACAACTTGGTAGAAGATTATTTCACAGTGATATAAATCACAGCATCTCAATCACCAGGAAAACCTCTAGCAAGCATTTAAAATTCGGTTTAAAGAATAATTTTCAACATTTATTTGCCCACAAACTATTTCTAACGCATACCATTTGACAAATCTCTGTTCCCTAGCAGACATCAATGGTTCTTACTGGAGTTGCACCTCACTTATGTTGACCCTGTAAGCATGTGACACATCTATCTTATTCACAAATTGAAAAAACGACTGAACAACTTTGAAGTTTCGAATTTCCAGCTGAGCTGTATGCAGATAAATGCGTTTTGAAGTGCACATTAAAAGAGCTAAATAATATTTAAATGTAAACAAACATAATTCATTTGAAAAATGATAAATAAATTTTCTTATATTTTTGTTTGTATGGGAATTCCTGCAAGTTAACATTTTTCGCCAAACTTACTAATATTTTTGATACATTCGTGAAATTTCTGCATTTTTCAATATTTTATATGTTTTTTTTCCAAAAACATTAAGATTTAACTTTTGGTGCCGTGGTTTTTTTCAGATTAAATATAAACAAATATATTTTCATAAAAAAATCCCCTTTTATCAAAGTTTCTATTTATGCCCCATGGGATAATTTGCTTGCAGCCAAAAATTTAAAAAAAATAAATTCCTGAGAAGTTTTTTATTTTAAGGTTTTCCTGGTTATACAAATTATCAACCAGTTTTCTAACTAAAACAACTTTTAAATCCTAAATCTGAACTTAAGTCAGGTTTATGAATTTTTGTCAGATGTTCGGACTTCTTGGAATTTTTCCTACGATACAGGGTAAAATATTTTGCCCCATATCACCCACTTTTCTTTTCATAAAAGACTTCAATAGCTCATAAAAAGGCCATTACCAAAATTTAAGCAGATTCTAGATTTTATTTCTTACGATTTGAGACCCAAATAATGCCAATGCTAAATATAAGGTAAAAGTCCGAGTCATCTTTTGCCCACCATTTAAAAAAAAAAGAACGCAAAAAGGAGTTCCATAACCTATCAATATTTTAGCCTATTTTGTTCCTTTACTAATGCTCTTCTGACTTATATTATCAATTTTAAATTAAAGATTTTTTTAATTATACCCCCGCTTTAAAAAAGTGGGAGTATACTGTTTCACCTCTGTCTGTCCTTCCGTCAGTCCATTCATCCATCAGGCCATCCGTCAGTCCGTCCGTCCCATGAATATTTTCGTCGCATTTTTCTCAGGAACTACTTGACAAGGATTTCTGAAATTTGGTTTCAGGGTTTATATAAGTAAGTTACACCGTGTGATGTTTTTTCAGATCCATCACTCAACAACTTCCTGTTTACCGAACACTTGTATTATTTTACACATGATAGCCAAGTTGAAAATTTTCGTCACATTTCTCACAGGAACTACCGTGACAAGGATTTCTGAAATTTGGTTTCAGGGTTTATATAAGTCAGCTATACCGTGTGATGCGTTTTCAGATTCATCACTCAACAACTTCCTGTTTACCGAAATATTTCGGCGGGGGTATCATCAGTGAGCAGTAGCTCACAGTTTTACTTGTTTTACATAAGTACATCCTTAAAAAAGCAATCTTTAGAGTTGCGAAAATGAAGTCCATGTCCATCAAGGGTTACATTATCATAACAATGTTTTTGTTTTATGTTTAAACTTGTAACTCTTGGCTGTTGTGTTAATACTGTGTTATATTTTGTGTTTCTTTACTTGAACCATATGGGTGTATTTTGCAAATAAAATTATTACAAAATGTATTATAAAATTACGGAGATGTAATATGATTGCCAATGAGACAACAATTGACCAGAGTTCAAATGACGAAGATATGAGCAATTATAACTTATAAGTCGCTGTATGGCCTTCAACAATGAGAAAAACCCATACCGTATAGTCAGCTATGAAATCATGACCCCTACATGAAAAATGCGAAACAAATCATGGCAAACGAGAAATGTCTTTATAAGAAAAAATTGTTTTGAAAAGCGCGCTATATACCTATTTTCAAGCGCACGACGACAGTTACTGGCACAACCTTCAGTATATATGATAGAGACCAAAAGTTATTAGGCCAAACATGCAAAGAGTATCAGCTTGATTTCATAAACACGAGGGGGTGACACGGGAGTGCTCATTTCCCAAATCCCGCTTTTTGTAATTTTCTGCACTTTTTTCCTTCTTTTTCCAAGATCCCACTTTTTTACCCCTATATCCCACGTCTCCACTTTTTTACACCTTATTAGCTTAGTAGCACTTATTTTATCCTGTAAAACCTGAAGACATTGAGAAAGATTAGAAGAAACATCAAAGAAACAGTATGTTTATTATTTCATGCACACTGTACCTTTTATTACATCCTACCAGAAGCAAGACACATGCATGTCGACGTTATTCCGCACGCAGTTTAACCTGTTACCGGTGTTTGACACTAGATAGTAAGCAAGTCAACGATCAATCAATCAATTCTTTGACATTTCAAGTAACAAATGCCACTTTGCCACAGTTCCATAGCCAGTCAATGGAAAGAGCGCATCGAGAAAACCGTTTTTAATGTCGAGTAGCGATATTTTCTAATACATAAGAATGTAAATATGCAGACACTTTATGAGTAACATTATGTTTTTGTTAATGACAAATATGTTTAATATATACAAATACCAATAGATTTAGTCCAAAATTACTTCACGCAACACAGAGGAGAGTTTTATGTAAAACTATTATTTAATAGAGTCTGAAATCGGCTATTACCTGCCGTTTAATGCATGTGGTTTTAAGGAAAAATCAAAGGCATCTGTTAAACGAGAAACAGGGCTAGATTTCTTTACGGGTATATAAACTGTCAACATACTATCGTCTAGAGATTTGCGTGAAGTAATTTCGGACTAAATCTATTGGTATTTGTATATATTAAACATATTTGTCATTACCAAAAACATTATATGTTCAATAGTGAAATAATAGCAAAAGTTTATGTTCGGGGAAAAATTATGTATTATGGACTTGGACAGTGGTAAATACAGTGCAATATTAATAGGGAAAACCAAAATTTATCAATTGTCAGTCAAATTCAGTAAAGATCCGACTGAAATCCACTTAATCTGGGACTATATACTAAGTTAGTATAATAGTCCCAGATTTAATTGATAAATTCAATAACACTCATTGTTACCTTGTTGAGATTTTGCTTATAATAATTGAATTCTCTAATTATACTGCTGAATTTTACCAAAGGGAAACTTCGTTTGAATAAATGTAATATTAACAGCAATAACTGTCCTTTTCTATATTGAGATATTTCAGTTAACCACGGGAAATCAAAGCAAAAATATACAACAATAGAGAAGATTTTCCTTTCCATATTGTTAATTTTTCTTTTTTGGACGGTGATGTTCCTTTGGCCCCTTCTTACGGTGTACATAGTCCACAACTTGTTCGCAATGCCCGTGTATGTAGTGACGTTTTAGATATGTTTAACTGGTAAATCATCAAAGTCATATGAAACGAGTTTCTGGTTATTATAATGTTAAGGAAATTATTAAACCAATACATGCATATAATTATACTAAACTTAGTCCTCTGTGCACGTTTTTTTTAACATTCATTACGAATCCATAACGACAACACCACTCCACCCTATTGATCTACAACTTTTTGGTGCCAAATAACTTTCGGGTTTTTGAGTTGAAGTTTGTTGATTGTTACCTATTGATAAACAATTAACACAGAATCATGGAGCACGTGAACAATAAGTTATATGATCAAGCGAGGTATATGTGTTTTATGTATATCGTCAATGCGTTCCCATTTGTTATTTAAACTTTGTCATAGTAGCTGTAAAATGGTTTGATGCATTAACTTTCAGAATCGATTTATTCTATATTCTTTCAACATTTGTTTACCTTTTCTTTCACTGAGGTTTTCCCCTCGCACTTGTGATGTGCAGTTGCCGATCGAAGTGTCATGGTTAAGGTCACTACATACGGAAAAGCTGTCGGTTGATTAGAATTAGAATACGGGAAGACAACAGCAGATCATTTCTGAAGATTTGGATAAAATATAAAAAAAAAGTCTATGTACACGTGTTTTATGTCTAAACACAGCAATTGAAGTATATAAAACACATTCAACTTTTTTGTTTAAATTTGCAGTTTCATATGACTTTAAGTCAGGGATTTAGTAACCATAAGTTACTTAATATCTTTACAGAATTCTTTCATTGACACAAATATTTGTTTTTGAACTGTGGCTGTAACTGTAGAATTGGTACCAAAAACGATATATCACTTCCTTATGTCTTCGATTATGCTGTTTATAAAGCACGTAAAGGATATCATTTAACATCCTTAGGTAATAAACATGTTTGAATATAGATTTTATCGATACTAGGATTGATTTTGTTTTGGATGAATTAAACATATTAACTAAATATTGATTGTTTTAAATTTACATGTATTGAAAACTTATGGTCCTTCATCCTGTCAACATTATGTTCTTATGTTTTGACATTGCATAAGGTAATGCTTGTCTTATACTGTTTATGGCGTCTTTACACTAAATCCATTGGGTTTGTACTTATTGATACTGTAGTCTGGGAGAACATGATTTGTAGCTGTTAATGACTTTTAACTAACTTTTACTAAATTTTGGAGGGTTGAGCGCTCACAAACATGCTTAACACCTCTACATTCTGTATGTGCTGTCTGTTATAGTTGTTTTCGTTAATTGTTTTGTCATTCTTTGTCAGGCCGTACGTTGACCTATAAATGCTTTAATTCACGACACTTAGACTCGGTTGGATATTTGTCACATTGGCAATCATACCCATCTCCTTATTGTATACCATGTACAAAATTTCAGCGATCATTATTTGTCATTTCCATCTAACCTGTTATGAATAGTTGTTTCTTGTTTGTTTGGAAGGCATTATGCCATATTATCGTAAATCTTTTCATATGAAAGAAAAATCGCATTTCTATGAGAAAAATATAGGACCAATAAGTTTGTCATGACAAAAAAAAAAACCATTGCTATTAGAAAAATATCGCACTCATATAAAAAAATATAGTATAATTATCAATCAATTACACGTGATTGTGGCTTAAAATGCAATAGCCAACATTGAAAGTGCACCCCACTGTCTTTGTTACGATTGTCATAGTATTTTATGTTTCATTGATTTATTCCTAATGCATATTTTATGATACGCAATGCATGAAAAAATATACAGACGTTTGTTATGTTAAATACGCCACTGTTTTAGAAAGGAAAAACAATTATTTACAACACAAAAATTTCCCACAATGCATCTCGTTCACAAAACTGAAATATCGCTACTCCACATCCGAAACGGTTTTCTCGATTCGCACTTTCCATAACTCATAACCATGGGTTATGTCAAAAAGTAACCATTCGATAGTGCAAATACTATTTTAACCAGTTAAAAAGCCGATAATAAATGAAGACTTGTACAATAATTTATTACGGGTGGTCAAAAGTTGTAAATAAAACCCCTCATTAATACAAAACCCCTTACTTGCGCTTGAAATTGATTAAACGTGTTTTTGTTGTATCACTCGTTCAATCTCTCCCGACAAAGTGTTCCAATGTACGATTTTGTAACGTACTTTTCATACATTGTGACAATTCAATTTTCTTTTCATATCGGATAACAAATTTATAAGTTTGTCTGGTAGCTGACTGTCAGATTTATCGATAAAGTCTACTGGTACCAGTCTATAGAGGGACCAGTAATTACCTGTCATAGTTTGATAATTGATTTCGAAGTATAATGTTGCGAAAGTTTAAAAGTCAATAAAGAAGTTATTGTAGATTGATATCGAATACAGATCCACGTTAAAGTAAAAGTACAAGCTATTGTTCAAGTTTGATAAGTTGTTCTACAAGAGAAGAAAACACCATTTTGTATACAAAGTGTTAGGGACAAGCATCGCATTTTGTAATATGTTTTTTTTTAATTTGTGGTCACGTTTTGGATGTATAAGACTGGGATATAGAAAATATGGTCACCTGGAGTTCTTCGACTAAAACACATGCCAACTGAGAATAGTTCGTTTGGCTGTCCGCAATGTTTAAAAAAGCAGCCACGTTCGGTCTAAACCAGGACGTTAGATTCGAGAGTGATCAACTTTTGTCTGGGGGAAGGGGGCCGTAGGCAGTGTTTCGTAAGGCATAATTACTGCCTCTTTTTAAAACACACTATTTTACCGAGTGGCAGTCTCATTTTAACACCGTTCGACCCACTTTGTAAAACCTGTTAAATTGTTCTCGCCTCGAATATGCATGAACTATTTGCCACTGGACGTTTAAGTAAACAACACCATCAATCTATTAATCAATTAACCAAAGCATCTTCTCCCTTGCGACTGAGCCCTGACTTATAATAGAAGAGCGGTTACCGTATTTGTACCTGTTTCCAAGCATCATTGTCTAGGTTTAGATTATCTCATGATGCATAGGTGTTTGGTATCAACAAGTAGTCACATCTGGTCAAACAATTAACCATTTCATTTGTAGCGGATGCTGGATGAAATCTGGGATTCCCTCAAGTTGAGGCCATTGGTGATTAGTTAGATTCGTTAGAAGCCAAGATTTATATCTCTGGACTATGATTTATGTAGAGATAAAGTTGCTTTTCGTAGTGCAAGTCGGGTCCTCAAATCAAATCAAATCAAATTATTTTATTGGTATGAAATCCAAATATTGGGTTGTTACCAAGACAAACATGACAATATTTACAAACATACAATATTTAAAGTTAACCAACATTGAGGTGACACTTTCGCAAATTTGAAAGTACAATTACAGTATTCTTAATGATATTGTTATAAAATATAACAAAACAAGTATATATGTAATGAAAAAAGAAAAATAGAAAATAATCACAAATTTGTATTACATATTTAGTTTTTCTAATCGAATCTAATCTAGTCTTGTCAGCTAGGCTATTTCTTAGTACATATAAATCATTAAGCCATTAAGCCCCTTAACAATAATTTTAGTTATGTCATACTCATTAAATGCATAAATGTGAATTTTTCCTCATCAGACATTTTGTTGAAAGATGGGACAATACTCTCTACTTCTTGAAAAAAGTTTTTGCCTGCGTTTTTCTAAATTTTGACATTTCAAAGCAAAATGATATTCATCTTCAACTCCCTTTTTATAGAGGGGATATAATCTTTTTAAGGGAAATTTACGTTGTCTACTCTTTTCAATATTTAGATTAGTATTACTTAATCTTATCTTAATAAAATTAGATATCAGGTACATTTGTAAATTTTCTAATTTGTAATCTTTTTTAACTTCCTGTGCGTTCTTAGTTTGTTTTCATTTAGGTTATTTTGGTTATTAAAAAGACTTTTTTCACCAGAAATCTGTATATCTTTCAGCTAATTTGTTCCCTACAGCATTAATCAGGCATTTTTTTGAGAAAGTATTTTGATTTTCCCATACATGAATGAACCCTATTTTTGAAAGAGCACTTTTCAATTTGGCTGCAAAACCATTATGTAAATTTAAATTACATTTATAGGCATTTGAAGCATAACTTTCTTCTTTTGCATTTATTAAAAAGGCATCAAAGCCCTACAGAAGCCTTTACAGCATCGATAGCAATTGGTTACATACCTATTTCTGCTGCTAAAACTGCTGTGTTAACTGCAGCTTTATTTACACAAACAAGATATTGAGCAAATTTTATTTGAAATTTTGATGACAAAAATGATAAATATCTACATTCAAGACTTGAATTGTTTTTAACTATCATATCAAGTGCCATATTTTACTGCGATAAAGTAGTATAGGTTTCAAAAAAACTTTCAAATAGTTTTAAATGTGGATAAATATTAAGTTTATCAGAGAATAAAAGCTTTCTGATTCAAAACATTGCCTTTGTAATTTTTAGAACTTTACCTGACTTATTAAATATCATAACATTAGTTGGATATTCAACTTTGAAAGAGTCCCAGAAGGGGCCCCCACAACATTTTTGACCATAATGTAGGTGGGATGGCTCCTTTACCTTAAATCGTCCCCTATATCTAGCACATATGTTAGTCTGTCTTGGAATATGGTTTTCTCTTGGTCACTTTATAGGATAGTATTCGTACTAGTATGATGCGGCTGAACTTGATACAAACGCATTTATTGCAAGCTTTAATTGAATACTAGTACTATGGCCTCTCTTGTGTTATTTTCAGTATTTTCAAAGTAAGTTGGAAAAGTATATTAAATAATTCTTTTAAGAATATTTATTATATCCTCAGAGGTCTAATTGTAGATTGCTTGCTTCAACATTAATGTTTTCTCGTCCTGAATATGCTTGACCTCTGACTTAATGTCTTTTTTTTTTTGTCGTTATGTTGCTATCTCATTTACGTCAAGTACAAGTTTCTGTTTATTCAAATGGTTATATTACCCGCAGTTTAACCTTTACATTCCATTTCCCTAAAAAATCGTTTTATCATTTTTATACGTAAAAATGTAGACTAAAAAGATGTTTTTAACACATAAAGCTATACATTCTCTGTGTCAAATTCTAATTTAGCAATGAAAATGACACAAAATGTCTGATGTCTACACAAAGGTTGTGAACCAAGACTATGATGAAACGGAAAAATTATAAAAAAAGGATTTACCTCTTTTTTTAAATTGAAGAATGATTTACTTGTCATTATAAGAAAAAACACTCTAACAAGATTCGATTATTTCGCTAACATATGAAAAGTTTTTTATGAACTCAAATAAGGATTCTATATACATTATTTACCTTTTTATTTGTCATGCTAGTTTGATTCAAACGATCTAAGCAGAAATTACCATTTAAAAACAAAAGAAATATGTTACCAAATAATAAAATGTTATATTTCTTTCTTGCAGATAACACGTGTTCATGGCATAACTTCATCCAGGTATGCCTGACATCAAAATTTAAGAGCATAAAATATAAGAAAAATTACTTAAACAGTTTGTCTGAGGAAGTTGTAAAATCAGTTTTCGCAAAATAAACATGTTATGTATTATTATAATACACGTTTACCAGTATCTTAACCTTTTTTTCAGATACATGTATGGTACCATTAAAACGTTTAAACCGCTGCATTTGTTTGCACCTGTCCTAAGTCAGGAATCTGATGTTCAGTAGTTGTCGTTTGTTGATGTGGTTCATAAGTGTTTCTCGTTTCTCGTTTTTATATAGATTAGACCGTTGGTTTTCCCGTTTGAATGGTTTTTAGTATAGCTTTTACTGTTCGGTGTGAGCCAAGGCTCCGTGTTGAAGACCGTACTTTGACCGATAATGGTTTACTTTTATAAATTTTGACTTGGATGGAGAATTGTCTCATTGGCACTCATACCACATCTTCTTATATCTATGAATGAATATTTTAATAACATTTAGAGCAGGTTACAAAGAGTTCTTTAACGTATACAGATCGAGACTACCCTACAAGGTTCAAAAGATCTATTAGTGGTCAATAAAGGTTACTTGGGAATAGAAGAAATGTGGTTACCCTTTGTCTGCTTCCGACCGGCAGTTAAACCATTGGCAAAGTGGGGCGTCCGTTTGGTTGTGCGGAATGTATAAAATGCGTCCGGTCAGAATGGTTGAATCCGATGCCTCGTGCAGAGAGAGTGCCAAGCTCTCAACACGTTGAGAACACCTGCAACAACTCTTTGAGGGGTCCGTAAAAGTTCTCATTTTGAACATGCATTACATATTTGCCACCTGACGTTCAGCGACCAACAATTAACAATCAATCATGTTATAAGTAATGTTTTCCCGCAAGTTTTCCAATGTACAAGTCAATTGCATATCATAGAACGTCAGTTTTACATTAACAACAAGTACAACCTGATACGTTTTGTAATGCGCTAAAATTATAATTATATCAAAATGAAGATTTATTGTTATGTAATATTGTTGACATGCTAATACTTCTAAATTATAGATAACATCTAGAGTAAAATTTGATTATTGTGCCATATGCCATTAAATTTGACATGATATTGCATATATTCTGACATATCTGGCTAGCAAATCAAATTAGACAAATCATTCGAACATATTATGATGATGGTGGATGGCTGCTTATTAATATGCATATTCAGGACGAGAACATGCTAACGTAATATGAATATTAACCCTGTTTTGTACTAGACCGACACGCTATGCCGTTTTTTCAAGAAACGTGTTAGTTCACAAGGTACCAGTCCGCAGGAAGACATCAAACTCCGTACAGTGATCGTTTCCGTTCCGGAACTATTTTCCTTTACTCCACCAATATTAAACTCATCTTGTCCTAAGGACCATCATCACGGTGAGCTTACGCTATTAATTGTTGTCGGTCGTCGGTCGTCCGTCGTTACCTTTTTCAAAAAGATTTCTCCTCTAAAACCATAAGGGTTAGGGTTAGAGTTCATAAGGCCAAATGTTTTGAAATTTGGCAGTTAAAACGTATGGCATGTTCTCTACAAAAAAATGTTTTATCGTAAGGAGTTATTGCCCTGAAAGTCTGATGTTTACCAAATTTTAAAGAGTTCGGGTTATACGGCAGTTATTGTCCTGAAATTAGGATTTTTATCAAATTTTTAGTTTGGGTTATAATTTTTAAAACTACAATATACACAATATACACATAAAAAACTTAAACAGCTAGACAAGATCTATAAATAAACGTTATTCATTTTATCCGCCAGTCACATATCGGCCATTACAATAGAACGCACGTGCTAGATCAGTTCCTTATTATCCGCCAGCCACTAGATGTTCCTTGGTTAGCTATTGCTCAACGACAAATTCATCCATTCTAGTTCAACGCTGTATGGAAATCACCTTTTTTTGCGTTAGACAATCGTGCGGTCCGCATCTGGATGCACCCAAAAGTCCACATAGACGGACGGGGAGTGTTTTGTCCGATGATGTCAGAGGACCCTGTATCCGAGATCAAGGTGTTGGGTAATGAGCTCAATATCCTCACCAGTCTCCCTGCAGCTATCGACGACTTCGTCAGGCCGCCTTGTAGTAGTTTTCATCGACATGGCTAGCGACAATCGACTCCTGAATTTTCAATCATTTTTGCGGTTTTAGCAATTATCTTAAAACTATAATAGATAAAAAATTAATTGTAATTAGCAAAAACGGTCATTTAGACAAAATTTACAAGAAAAATCAAGTGATGGCAATCGTCAATTGACTCATTTTTGGGGTGATTGTCCTTCAGATTTTTACCATTTTTATAAAAATAATTCTCCAAATGGATTAAATCTGATCACATCTTACAAAGTTTTTGAAAGATGGCTGCCACTATCTAACGATTTTAATGTTGCATATTTTGCCAGCTCATAGGAACTTCTACACATACATTAGTATTCTAGTCATGCCATGTGATTCTTTGTCCCATTTTGCATTTATGCGATGCGTGCAAATAAATTAGTGAACTACAGTTACCGACCGTATAGATGCAGTTAGTACGATTTAATACACTTGTACAAGGAACAGCGACACTATTTTTTTTTCTAAGTTAAAATAAAAAATAAAGAAACTAGAAAACAGTGCAAAGTACGGACTAGACACATTTTACATCAATATGCAATCAGAATAACACTACGAACTTTATTTTAACCATAAAGAAATACATAGACAACATAGATATGATCACTACCTATTAACGTCAAATAAATCAATAAAATGGTCTCTGGGGCCCGAATAATGTGTCCGGGTAGTGTGACATGTCTTTTTACATTGTGAACTAACACGTTAAAAATCCGACTCAACGTGTCAGTTTAGTATAAAGTAGGGTTAAATTCATATCAAATTATCATGTTCTCGTCCCGAATATGCATTTGATTTGCCACTGGACGTAAAACAGGCACCCACCCATCCATCCATCTTCGGTTTCTTGTGTCCAGTTTTTTAAGATTCTTGTTACAACTTTAATTTCACACTATGACTGATTTAAACATACACATGTTTATAGACTACAGGAATTTACACCTTAATTAAAGATTCAGCTTTTAAGCCATACTGATTGCAATATTTTCCATATTTTTTTCTATAATACAATACATATAAACGTGAGCGGACCCAAATTGCACCTATTTTGACAGTTTTTTCACCTACGTTTATTTATGATCCAGACAAGTTTCCATTCTGGGTTTATTTTGCAGATGTATCCTTATTAACTATATAGTTCCACCAATTTAATTTTGAATCCATTTGAATCATAGAAAAATGGGTTTGAACCGATCTCCGAACGATCCATGATTCTGTAATGAGGAGTACCTAAATTGCATCCATGCTTAAATTCACATCCTTAAAAATCGTATAACAGATGTTTTGTTTTATTTCTTCAAATATTTAGAACAATTTGACATTAGTCCATGCTTACTATTCATTTTCTAAGAAATGGATGCTTGTAACATATTTTATTTGCTCATTTTTAAAAGATAACTTTTCGTGAACGTCGCATGGCGACGTTTCCATAGATTTTACTTTTTCCAGTGAATACTTCATATGTTGATTTATACTGTGAAAGTTTTGTACATATCTACATATAATATAATTAGCTATGTTGAAAGACGTGCATAATGTCAAATCATTAAAAAATACAAATTGTTTTGTCTCTAAAAATTTTTTAAGATTTCCGCTGCTTTTTTTTGCTAAATAGATACCATTTGGGTACTTGGTGCAATTTGGGTACTGTGACGTTACATGTAGCAAATTTCCCATACACCAGTCTTGAACTAACTAGAGTTTTGATTCTAGTTTGTGCTGCTACATACAATTTAAATCAAAAACAATTTAAATAAAAATTGAAATTTGCTTAAAATATCTTTGAAAACTGGAAAAAATATTTAAATTTTAGAATTTAATATAGCAATAAAAGAACTTGCTGATAACAAAATTTTCAGCGACCGGTTTAATCGATCCATTGATTAAACGTGACGTTTATATTGCAAAGCGAATTCTATAAATAACAACTGTGACTAACAAATAGATGACAACAAGAAAAAAATACTTTATTCAAAGAGAGTTACACAGTTATTAATGCGACGAAGCCTTCAAATATAGACAAAATACGCAAATGGAATACATTCGTACAAAAGTACAAAAAAAACCCAAGAAAAATCGAAATAATGAAGTAAAAAATGGACAAAGATAAATGAACATTTTTACGTGACACCAAGTTAACCTAAACTACATGTAGTGTTAGTTTACAATATTAGATAATACATCCAGACAACAGACAGTGTTTTTTAGGTATCAAATGTCGCGTACCTTCGTAAATCGATCAAAAACGTACGAAAATTGACACAACGTTGAAAATGATACAAAAGTCGTTGACACGTTATAGAAGGGGTGACTGAGCCTTTTTGAAAATAACACATAGCACAGGTGTGAAAGTCTATGAATTTCTACCTCAGATCGTATCTAAACAGGTCACTTTGAAGTTAACAATACTGTTTTACAAATTACCCGTCATAAAGATTTATTAACGTGTAATAATTTATGTAAAAAATAAATCCGTTGGTCTGAATTTTATAAATTTCACGGTATTTAAGAGAAATAATTGATTTCAACGGATTGCACTCTATATGTTTAGTTTTTATAACAAAAACAGAATTAATTGTATTACCTGTCTTATGAAATAGATATAAATGCCTTTACCAAATTAGGTATACATATATATATATCCCAACACGTTCGGTATGCACGACAAGACAAACAGCAGTCTACATTACACAACAAACTTGTATTGTGCGTCAACAAGTGCCATCAAGGCGAAAGAGAAAAGTCTTAATAATTATAATAAAGACTACCAGAGTTTTGTGGGCACCTATTGGCAACATGTTTGCCGTCTAGAACGCCACAGGCATGTGGAACATTCCACTTGTTCTTGAATTCTTCAGCTATAGGTCTCCACTCCTCAGGATGTGTGTGGCACAGGATGACCTCGTTCTTGTAAACCTATCTGATATGGCACAGCAGACCTCAGGCACGAGCATATTGATGGTGTTGTTGGCAACTCTAAACTGATACTGAAGAGTTGGATATTTATCGCCAGTTGCCAGGAATCGCAGCGATATTGCCAATTCCAGGACGGGTTCCAAGGCTGTCACACAGTTAGTGTTGCCTTCCTGATTCTTAGCCACAACTCATCAAACAAAGCTGGTTCAATTCTCAGATAGTGAAAAAGAAATGCTCGTCTTCAATCCTTAGTTCATTCATTGGCTGATCCCAGTTTATAAAATGCAACCTTTCAGCAGAAAGCCATGGCCTGACCCAGATAGTCCTACGTCTCCTCGTTCTCCTCATCAGCAGGGCCATTGTCATCTGAACTTGAAGGATACCTTGTTGAACTTGCAATAGGACAAGGTTTAGTACAGCTTGATAGTACATTTTACACGTGCTTCCTCCTCAAAAGAAATATGAAAATGAGAGCAGAGGCCCACAAACTTTCCATATATATTGTAAACGTCCGCCGACCATGACAAAGTCGTGGAAATAACGCAGCGCAGACGTGATACTCATGGTAGCAGCGTGATTCTAGTGTGATGCGATCTTCTATCGCATAGCAGCATCCGAACACAGTCGAATGATATCGTAACAATATCGGGCTCGCAGCGTGGTTTGTCGTGGCAAGATCGTAAATTGAAACTTACCGTTGACGCAAAGAGCTTGGCGCAGGCACAAGAGGACGGTGTGGTAACGAAAAGAAACATCAAGCAAAGCTACTTTGTACTTAGTGGAAGCGTAGCAGTGTCGTGTAAGACTTCACACTAAAGACCGTAGTTTTCCAATTTTTCCCGCTACGACTGTTCAGGTCGTGGAGATCGTAGATAGCGTAGTAGACTTTTCATCAAGTGTGAAGGGAACTTAACATTGAGATTTTTAATTTGTGGATACATTTAAACATAACTAGATATGTATTGCTATGCATTTATGAAAACCTTACGGTTACATACTATTGATAGTATGAACTTAAATTTTTGCATAGCGCAAAGTCATATGCTTTTCTCAGACTGATTATGACATCGATATATTAAACCTGTAGGACGTGTACTGATTAGTCTGGGAAACATTATTTATTTATTAGTCGTTAGGCCATTTTATCACCTGTTACCCGTCTGCATGTTGTTGAATACTTTATGTTGATCTTTAGATTTTTAATTTTATTGTGCTCTTTTGTTGACTTTTATATTGGTTCCCAAAAATCTATAATATTTTTTAATTATTGTCAATTGATCATGCCATAACCATTTAATGTAAATGTGTCTGTGCAAATAAATATATTGTCTATTTGTATTATCAATATGACATTCAAAAGAATATTCAAGAATCACAAATGTTCAATCCTTACATAACTTCCAAAACTTGAAAAAGAAGGTTTGCGTGGATCCTTTTAAATGAAAAAAATATTGATCCCAAATGTTTTTTTATTGGGAACAGTTTTTATATCACAATATGAAGAGAAATATTATTTCACAAAAAAGTTTTCAGGCAATGTTGACCTTAGATGGATTTGGCTATTCTTTTTTTTAGGTCCTATTTGGTTTCATAGCTCTTCAACTGTTCCGTTTCTTATACATCCTTGGCTTTCAAATATTCGGCTGTGAGCGTTGCTTATGAAGGTTATTCCAGAAAAGCGCTTTGGACGCATGAAATTAATAACGTGTTGTTTTCATTTTTTAATTTACGAATAAAAAACAGACAAAAAAAAAACAACATAAAAACTTAAAAATAAAACAAATGAATAATAAGACAAATTGTTCTCATTTAAATTGACACAGACGAAAAAATCGGAGCACATAGGGACCGGGTCTGTTTGGTTTGGAATATCATATATATAACAATTGTTCCACACTACAAAACACTACAGTATTTAAAGGTTATGATTGTAAAATTGTCTTGCTGTTCGATCTTGCCAAAACATGGGGTTCCCGATAACCCGATTGATTCCTCCCTGTATTGTAATGACGTCATATATAGTTATTTTGAGACAGAGACGGTCACTGGCCAGAAATCTTTTAGTCGGGGAAAAATAAATCAGTCTGGGTTGTAAAGTTCTCTGAATTACGTTTGCACATGATACAGTACTCGACATAGTTACATAACTATTACATAAACTATCATAAATCGTAACAGTGCTCATGTTTATATTACATGTTACAATTGACCATACTAATTATTCATGTACATGATAAATTGTTACAAATGACCATACCAATTGTTCATAGACTGTTTATAAAGCCCTGAAAATATCGGGTCGGACCAGTTCTTTTTGTGCATCAGATTAATATAACCGAAACATGAAGATCGCTATCGCCTTTCTCCTAGCAATGTGTGTCTGTGCCACGCTTGCGCAGTTTGAAATGAATTTAGGGGAGATCATGATGATGCAGCATGGGATGACGATGATGCAACAATGTGACAAGTGTAAAGCATGCAACTTGGCGTTTAAAAGCAGTGAATTTTGTGCAACTTGTAAAAATAGTACAGTAGGTGTTTGCAGGTTTTGCAATAATAAGGACTTGCACCACTGTGAAACAACTTGCGTGACACAGTGTGGCTACTATATTGTACAGTGATAATCTGCTCGAAATTTAAAGGATTGAACTTTATGTATCAAAAGTATTCAACTGTATGAAGAAGTCAACGTTTGAACTACTTGTGCGCCGCATGAAATGCGTATGTATGTCTTGGACTCTTTTCAAAAGTTGTAAAACAACATAGTTAGGTTTGTTTAACATTCAGTTACTTAAACTTTGATAACATTGAAATGTTCTGTGCTATCTGATGACTTTTTTGTGTGTTACTGAGTATCGTATTATAATTTAGTTTTGTGACAGCATCTTTAAATGTGACGTACCTAGCAGGACTGGAAGATTTTCTTTTTCACTTTCCATATTCGGCATTTATCCAAATGTAAGCTCCACGTGGTAAAATCACGTGATGCAGGAATATAGTATCTTGGAGTTAGGCTATTTCTTTCTTTTCGGGCGGGGACTCCAAGCAAACAACATGCATGTGTATAACGGCACTGCAGATTTTCGTATTAAATAAAGAAAGTTGCCGGTCCGGTACATGAATAGATTGGTTAGAAAGCAAGGTTTTAATTCTAATTAGGTTGGAAAGCTTAATTCGAGGGTTTAAAATAGAGGCACAAAAAAGGGGAGGAGGTGTTCCACAGGAATATTTTATCTTATGAACTCTACATTTGAGAGGTTTATTATTATTTTTTATTATTATTTAATTAAAAAGAAAAACAAATGTACGACAAATTGTGAATGGTCTTTCTTCCTTTCTCCCATGCCAAGAAATTGCCTCCGTTGAAATTCTGCAAACACCCATAGAGCAAATTACATGGATGATTAATATTGACCATTTGGTATATGGCCGTGTTCTAAGCGACACGTACATGAAGGTCATAAATTAAATCGTTGAATGAAATCAAATCTTTAGCTACTAATGAGTGCCGTAGGAGGTAATTACGAGGATTTCAATATCAATATTATTATAAGCAATTTGTGATAGTTTTCTTCAACCATACCAAACTAGATACTTCACCACGGACAAGGAATTGACTGAAACGCTGTTGGACTTTTACATAAACCACTGAGATCACCATGTTTCTCATTAAACACATACAGTTTTAGACGTTATAATATCAGTGATCAAACATCTTACTACTTTGTAACCCGAATAACTCAATCCCTCCCCGTGATCGACTCTCCCACTCGCGAGCCATCGTAGAGCAGTGGAATATAACGACTGAATTATTCGGGTTAACTACTTTGAGTGAAAATTATAAAACATTTATGAAATATGATAGTTTATAATAAATCAAGGAAAAATATTTGTAAGGATGCATCATTACAAATTATTTATAAATAAGGGGAAGCATATTGTCAGCTTTTCGAATTTTTTAAATGAAAAATTAAACTAATTTAGTTCAACTATTTTTTGTCGTTTTAAAATCATCCTTGATTGTATATCTATTTGTTTAAGGGTTGATAATGTGGAAGGCATTGATTGGCCTTGAATTTTTCAATGTTGAAAAAGAACTTTCGGAAATATGTATGTGGCATACGTACTTTTGGATACTATTCATTTCTTTTTTAAATCGTTAAAAAAAAGCAGTGAATTTTGCATTTAAACAAAAGTAGTCTAGGTTCCTTTATGAAACGGTCAATGGAATTGAGGACTTTTGATTAACCGAATGTTATAAAATTTGTTGCTTATTTGTTGTTATTTGTATTTTGTTTGTCACAAGCAGTACTTTAGATGTTTTACGACAATAAATATTATTATTGTAAATCCGTTGGTTGTTTACTGATTGATATTTCAGTCTGGGAAAATTTATTTAATAATTTCTTTCAGTAATAGACTATTTTCATAAAACCGACTATTGACTCCGCAGTATACAATTTTTGGACAGGTTAGCCACTCCGTGGTAATACATTTTGGTGCTGGGACAAGTAAAAGCAACTAAAAGAAAAAAAAATCAAATTTAAAATCGATGCAATTTAGGGGAAATATTAACTGTTTCCCGATGATTTTATCTTGTAAATAAAACATTAAAAATAGTAAATTTCCCCCCAATTTGCAAAGATTGTAAGCTGGGTTTTACTTCTTTTAGTTGCTTCTGCTTGACCGAGTACCAGAATATTTCCAACCGCAGAGTAGGTTACCTAAACAAAAATATCATATATTTCGGAGTCAAAATTCAGTAATATGAAAATATTCTATTGCGAGTATACTCTAATATCAGTTCTTTGTGACTTTTTTCTTTTGTTTTTATGTCGATCTGGTGGGTTAATATAAAAATTAGAAGATATGGTATGATTGCCAATGAGACAATTCTCCGCCAGAGCCAACATGATGTAGGTGAGCAAATAGAAGCCACCATACGTCCTTTAACAATGAACAAAAACCATACTTTATAGCAAGCTATAAAAGACCCCGAAATGACAAATATAAAACAATTCAAACGAGAAACTAACGGCTGGATTTATGTACAACACAATAAACGAAAAACAATATGATATACAGTAACAAACGACAACCATTCAATTACAGACTCCTGACTTGGGACAGCCACATACAGAATGTGGCGGGATTAAACATGTTTACGGGCACGCCAACCGCACCTCCTAATCGGGGACAGTGGTGTAACAGCACAACATAAGAACAAGCTATAAAATCAGTTGAAAAGGCTAAACAAGCCCACCGGTTTTTTACAGGGTTTTTTTATGTTGTAAATTTCTTATGGAAATAAATGGTTTTCATCGTTTCAGCCTTTGGCTCTGAATATCCATAATAAAGGATAAACTAAACAATCCACGCCGTAGATCTCATATCCGTTCCTTTCATGTTTTTCAAGACTCCACTAAATATTCATTTAATGGAGTCGATATCATATGTTGTCGGCACAGGAACAATGAACACGAACAGTCAATAGCGAATGTAGCAATGTCGTGTTTCGTTTATAAAAAAAGTGCAGTGGAAAAATTTAAAGGCTGTAAATTGGCGTCGAAAAAAATAGTGCACTTTTGCATCAGACTCGCATCTCAATATATAGGGGGATATCAAAGTCATCGAAGTCGAAGAAAGACAAACAATACCGGCATGACCACAGAAAAAAGCCATAAAGACAAACAATACCGGAATGACCACAGAAAAAAGACATAAAGACAAACACATGTAATTATCCTCAAATATTCCACAGAAAGCTTGAGATTGGGCATCAAGAACCTTACCAAAATATAGTATGACATGCATTCAAATTCTGGTATTAGTGAAAATACAGTAATAAAGTGAAGTAGGTTCTTGGAAATAAAAATCTAACACGTTTTAGATATTCGAATAATAAGACTATATACAATTATAGCCATTTTATTAGGTCAATACTCAGGCACATGATACGGGTTATGTTCTTCTCGTATAATTTATGATGGCATGATACTAAACCCCTAACGGGAGGTATTGTGGTTGATTTACATAAATCTTTCAATTAGTTTAATGGAGGTCTGGAGCTGGCATGTCACTAACTACCAGTAGTTATTTGTTAATTTATGTTCATCATTGTCATTTTGCTTAGTTTTTTCTGTTACCTTTTCTAACATCGGACTCGGACTTCTTTTGAACTGAGTCTCACTGTGTGTTTGTTTATTCCACATTGGAAGTATAAGTGAGGGTTGAGATCTCACAAAACATGTTTAACTCCGCCGCATTTTTGCGCCTGTCCCAAGTCAGGAACCTCTAGCCTTTGTTAGTCTTGTATATTTTTTTTTTAAATCTTGGTTCATTTGTATGTTTCGGAGTATAGTGTGGCGTCCATTTCGCTGAACTAGTATGCATTAATGTTTAGGAACCAGCTGAAGCCCGCTTCCGGGTGCGGGATTTCCTTGCTGCGTTGACGACCCATTGGTGGCCTTGGGCTGTTTTCTGCTTTTGGTCAGGTTGTTGTCTCTTTGACACATTCCCCGTTTCCATTCTCTATTCTACTTATCTCTGAAAATAATCAAGGTACATATATTTAGGTATTTTTAGTGGGTCAATACATGTTTTATGGACCTGATGAAGTATATGAATTGAGGCCGGTCAATATATTATGTGACAATAAATATTATTATTGTAAATCCGTTGGTTGTTTACTGATTGATATTTCAGTCTGGGAAAATTTATTTAATAATTTCTTTCAGTAATAGACTATTTTCATAAAACCGACTATTGACTCCGCAGTATACAATTTTGGACAGGTTAGCCACCCGTGGTAATACATTTTGGTGTTGGGACAAGTAAAAGCAACTAAAAGAAAAAATCAAATTTAAAATCGATGCAATTTAGGGAAATATTAACTGTTTCCGATGATTTTATCTTGTAAATAAAACATTAAAATAGTAAATTTCCCCAATTTGCAAAGATTGTAAGCTGGGTTTTACTTTTAGTTGCTTCTGCTTGACCGAGTACCAGAATATTTCCAACCGCAGAGTAGGTTACCTAAACAAAATATCATATATTTCGAGTCAAAATTCAGTAATATGAAAATATTCTATTGCGAGTATACTCTAATATCAGTTCTTTGTGACTTTTTCTTTTGTTTTATGTCGATCTGGTGGGTTAATATAAAATTAGAAGATATGGTATGATTGCCAATGAGACAATTCTCCGCCAGAGCCAACATGATGTAGGTGAGCAAATAGAAGCCACCATACGTCCTTTAACAATGAACAAAAACCATACTTTATAGCAAGCTATAAAAGACCCCGAAATGACAAATATAAAACAATTCAAACGAGAAACTAACGGCTGGATTTATGTACAACACAATAAACGAAAAACAATATGATATACAGTAACAAACGACAACCATTCAATTACAGACTCCTGACTTGGGACAGCCACATACAGAATGTGGCGGGATTAAACATGTTTACGGGCACGCCAACCGCACCTCCTAATCGGGGACAGTGGTGTAACAGCACAACATAAGAACAAGCTATAAAATCAGTTGAAAAGGCTAAACAAGCCCACCGGTTTTTTACAGGGTTTTTTTATGTTGTAAATTTCTTATGGAAATAAATGGTTTTCATCGTTTCAGCCTTTGGCTCTGAATATCCATAATAAAGGATAAACTAAACAATCCACGCCGTAGATCTCATATCCGTTCCTTTCATGTTTTTCAAGACTCCACTAAATATTCATTTAATGGAGTCGATATCATATGTTGTCGGCACAGAAACAATGAACACGAACAGTCAATAGCGAATGTAGCAATGTCGTGTTTCGTTTATAAAAAAAGTGCAGTGGAAAAATTTAAAGGCTGTAAATTGGCGTCGAAAAAAATAGTGCACTTTTGCATCAGACTCGTATCTCAATATATAGGGGGATATCAAAGTCATCGAAGTCGAAGAAAGACAAACAATACCGGCATGACCACAGAAAAAAGCCATAAAGACAAACAATACCGGAATGACCCCAGAAAAAAGACATAAAGACAAACACATGTAATTATCCTCAAATATTCCACAGAAAGCTTGAGATTGGGCATCAAGAACCTTACCAAAATATAGTATGACATGCATTCAAATTCTGGTATTAGTGAAAATACAGTAATAAAGTGAAGTAGGTTCTTGGAAATAAAAATCTAACACGTTTTCGATATTCGAATAATAAGACTATATACAATTATAGCCATTTTATTAGGTCAATACTCAGGCACATGATACAAGTTATGTTCTTCTCGTATAATTTATGATGGCATGATACTAAACCCCTAACGGGAGGTATTGTGGTTGATTTACATAAATCTTTCAATTAGTTTAATGGAGGTCTGAGCTGGCATGTCACTAACTACCAGTAGTTATTTGTTAATTTATGTTCATCATTGTCATTTTGCTTAGTTTTTTCTGTTACCTTTTCTAACATCGGACTCGGACTTCTTTTGAACTGAGTCTCACTGTGTGTTTGTTTATTCCACATTGGAAGTATAAGTGAGGGTTGAGATCTCACAAAACATGTTTAACTCCGGCGCATTTTTGCGCCTGTCCCAAGTCAGGAACCTCTAGCCTTTGTTAGTCTTGTATATTTTTTTTTAAAATCTTGGTTCATTTGTATGTTTCGGAGTATAGTGTGGCGTCCATTTCGCTGAACTAGTATGCATTAATGTTTAGGAACCAGCTGAAGCCCGCTTCCGGGTGCGGGATTTCCTTGCTGCGTTGACGACCCATTGGTGGCCTTGGGCTGTTTTCTGCTTTTTGGTCAGGTTGTTGTCTCTTTGACACATTCCCCGTTTCCATTCTCTATTCTACTTATCTCTGAAAATAATCAAGGTACATATATTTAGGTATTTTTTAGTGGGTCAATACATGTTTTTATGGACCTGATGAAGTATATGAATTGAGGCCGGTCAATATATTATGTTTTTATAGACACGATGAATGTACATTGACTGAGGACGTACATGTTTTATAGACCTGATGCTGTTATTAAACGGAATGTGGTGTCGGCACCGGAGAACGAACACAAATTTATAAAATGTCATCCGCGTTTTGTTTATATACAGTAAATACAATGGAAACATATTTAAAGGCTATAAATTGGCGTTAGATAAGTATAGTGCATTTTTGGATCAGACACGCACCTAAATATATA
This sequence comes from Mytilus coruscus, assembly GCA_017311375.1. Classification (NCBI taxonomy): domain Eukaryota; kingdom Metazoa; phylum Mollusca; class Bivalvia; order Mytilida; family Mytilidae; genus Mytilus; species Mytilus coruscus. The sequence continues at coordinate 34,939,460 of CM029602.1, forward strand.
GGGAGATACTGAGGGGATTTCAAAACTATCGAAGTCGAAGAAGACAGACAATTCCTTGACCGAAAGAAAAACGACTAGAATACAAATAATTATCCACAAAACAATTCACAGAAAACTTAACATTGATCATCAAGAACCTCACCAAAATAGAGTTTTGAATAAATTCAAATTGAGGTATTTGTGAAAGTACAGAAATGCAGTTAACACAAAAAATAAAAAGATGTGGGTTGATTACAAATGAGACAACTCTCATGCAGAGACCAAATGACATAGAAGTTAAGCGACTAAAGGTCACTACGGCCTTCAGCAATTTGCAAAACCCATACAGCAATGCTATAAAGGGTCTCGTAATGACAAAATGTAAAATCACCCCGTATAACCCCGATACTTCTGATTCCGGACGTTGACACGTTTAAATAGAAGCGATAATCAGGACAACATTTCGGATGACAACAATTTCGAATGCCATTCTAGAACTTATGTGAGTATATATCAATATGTACATGAACATGGTAGTTTATCTTATCAAATCATAAAGTTGTTGCAAGTTTCAGATTTTGTAAAGAACGTTTGATAAAACTGCTATATGCAAAACACACAGGCATGGTGCGATTTTCTACGTTTTATGAGGTAAACAATGTTGAATATCTTTTCTTACATTCATTTTTCCGAAGCAATAAAAGTACACATTAAATTACCACGTGCCTTCAAATGTTCCCTAGAACTCAGAATAAACACGATATCATACTAAACAAGTTTGTCTTAAACTGTATCGTTCGTTTCACCAAATGTGTATAGTTCGTTGCTCTCTTATAAATAGTCACTGTACAATTTTTTGACAAAACCCGTCACAAATCCCTTTCTGTATAAGGTATTCGAAATGACAGCAGCAACCCTTTTTCTGTGTTTTATTGTAATGTTTTCTTCTGTAAACTTTGTCGAAACAATAGACCATGAAATGATCAGCAATCCAATGCCAAAATTGAAATGTTTTATCAAGCGAACATCTGATTGCAATTTTTTAATTGAAGACTAGGAATTTCGACTTTATTCAAGATGAGAAATAAAGTTAACAAAAATATATTACAGCCAATAAAACTTCAATACCTCTTACTATTCACGATTTTGAGGCTCTTTCAATTGCAGACATGGTCCAAGTTCGCCTTAACGAGAGCGACCCGAGGAGCTCGCTGAACATTGTTTGCCAAATGCATTAGATGACTAGTCAAGTCCTTTCCAACTGTTGTTTTGTGTATAAAAATGAGGAGATGTGGTATGATTGCCAATGAGACAACTATCCACCAGATTTAAAATAATGTAGTAGTAATCACTTATAGTCCACAGTGCGGCCTTCAACAATGAGAAAAATCCATACCGTATAGTCGGTTTTGTGCAATGCCAAAATATAAGTAAACAGTATCGACAGGATGTGGGATCTCATGAGCTCTCATAAGTGTACATATATAGTAATATATATTTAGTTATGTTTTGTCTTTTCAAAAACAAAATTAATGTAAGTACCGATAAAAACAATATTTACAATGTTACTACTGTTAAATAGATAACCTTTAAGAATAAGTCTATTCAAAGGATCAATTAATTTACATGGATCGTGTCTAAAATTATGGGCTTTATAAACAACATCACCGTAAAAATTAGGATGAGAATTCGACAGATACAGCAAAAATTTCTAACCAAATCCTTTTTTTTTTTATCTATGAAAGATTTATTCCAATGTTCTTATTTCAAAAACGAGAGGAAAATGTTATTGCCAAAAGAATTCACTACAAATCCAAATGTTGATAAATTTCATGCTTTATTTAACAAAGCTGCAAAATTTTGTAAAATCATACTTTCTTTAGTAAAATGATTGAAGTTACTGTATATTCATACATTTATTCAAATATGATGTTTATGTTTATATATTATGATCGTCTTCCATATATTTGGATATGCCTATCACGTATAAATGTTAACTTGTTCATTGAATCAACCTATTTTGTTATATTGTGTTAATTTATGTTCAACTAGAACACACCCGCGACAACGCGGGCACGTGCCTGAACTAACGTACCTACGCCTTATCTTTAGCCCGGATTTTTAGTATTAATATTGTCATTTGATAAAGTCATACTGATTATAAGGTGTACAGTTTACTCTGCTTTCAAAATCTTTCTGTTTGAACCCGTCCTGGTTTTCTTACTACAATGTAGTAGTGGTACTCCAGATAGTGGAGGGAAGGATAAAGAAAAAGAACTACAACCGGAAACTAAGGGTGACATATACTATTGGTATCGGTATCGGATTCGACCCGGAACTTGTTAATTATTGGTAATATAATATTTAATTATGTGGAAAACAAAAGGTCCTGGAATTGTGTAATTTTTAGTCAACACCATTGTCCTATATTAGTTATATATAAAGTTGAATTCTTTGATTCGTCGTTTTTACGTCATGCCGGCTAACAAATTGCATTATTGGACCTCGTTATTTTAGTAGTATAGATTGTATTTGTTCACATACCCTGGTTAAGGGTCTTGAGAAATAAAAAACTTGAAACTCGAAACTTGAAACTTGTGACGCTCGAATAAAAAAAGTTAAAAGACCAACGATCTTTGAAATCCTGTATCTTTGTCATATGTTGAGATATCAAGACAGATGAGGATCTAAAAGGAGCTACTGCTTAAAACATTGTTAATAATAATGCAAGTAAGGAAATATTCAAAAAAAGGGCTATGTTTGGAGAACATTTTAATATAATTCGTAACTTCCATTTTTGAACTGATTTTGCACAGTTTTTCATGCAATCAAGTAGTTTTGTTTTTTTTTTTTTTTTTTTTTTTGCATTACTGTGACTTGACTGTAAGTGTTGCTCTCCACCTATTGCAGTTTATTTTAAATTCTTATAAACATTTTCATAATAAAAAATTAAGTGGAATTTAAGTCTGGTAGGATTGTAAGTATACTTTATTTTATCACCTTGCACTTTCACGACTTGACTGTGGTTTTCTACAGCAGTTTGATAAAATTTCTGACCAGTTAAACAGTTTGATTTGATAAAACAAATTGCAATTTGGTCAGAAAATTTTGATTTAACTGCTATAGGTGGAGAGCAACACTTTTAAGAGGCTGTGCCAATTAGCATAGAGCTTCAGGTGGAAAGTGAAAAAAATAAAAAATCATAAAACCTCGGTTAGAATGAACATCTTAGGTATATAAGACTGTATGACTAACAATGAAGACAAATTGAAAGAAATCAAGCTTTATTAGCAGTCAAAAAATGGTTACCATAGAAACTAGTCAATCTGAGACACTATTTTTGGTAAAAAACTGGATATTTCCACATAAAATATAATATTAGAATTACGAATATTGGTCACTGCAAGTAAGTATTTTAATTAAATAACCTTAAAATGATAAGCTAAAACAATTGTATCTGAAAAAAAAAAGGTTTATTTATGGTTGCTATGGTAACAGGAAAATCAAATGGCTCAAGTTTATAAATTTTACACAAAAATAACCAGTTTTTGGGTCAAAATTGTAAAAAATCCAGATGTCTGCAACATAAAATATGGTACTGAAAAAAATAAGTGACTATCATATAATTCAAAGAAAAAATAAAATTGGGTAGAAAAGTCAAGTCACAGTAAAATCCTCAGCAGACAAGCTACAAAGCTATGTCTCAGATTTCTTATATTATTTCCTATTGCAGAATAATGACTGGATCTATTTCGTTCCAATGACCTTATTAATGACAAATATTCAAATATTTTCTATCTGGACCTTATATAAAAAATCTGAGATATAGTTTTGTAGTATTTTAAGCTCTTTTTGATTGAAAAAAATACATTAGGTATCTCTTATAACGGCAATTTTAGAATAAGAATGGTATATTTGAATTGTCTAACAGATCTGAAACATGCAGATAATGGTGATTTTTGTAACTCTTTTGGAAATGCTTCTCGACTATCTCTTCTTTAAAATGGTAATTTTAAAATTTGTCTTGATAAAAAAGTCTTTTAAAATGACAAAGCATAAGACCATCCGAAATTTTTGTCTACTGTATACATTTTATATGAAGAAAAAAAACACATTTTAGTATGTTACGGCTTTAAAGATGTTCGTCTTCTTTTGCAAACACAATTGTTTTTGAATGATAAATTTTGTTTTGATTGAGTTTATAAGTCTCGGTGAATTTTTTGTGCAATGTTACTTTGCACAAAAGAAAGGCCGGTTTATATTTTAGCCCACATTTTTCCGAGAGAAAAAAGTTTCAAAAGATCTAGAGTTCAAAACATTATTATCACTAGATTTGATGTGCATTAATCATCCGCTGCATTTTGATGAAAAGTTCGGGATGACTGTCACAGTGACTAAAAATAATAGTTGTCCCTCTTGTTTGGTTGCTGTCGTACTGATGAATACCCTCAATCCTCGTTCTATTAATAAGAATTTCCGTTGGTGACAAAGTAATTCTATCTGTATCACTATACTTATGTTTTCAACTTCCTTTAAGGTTTGTTTTGTTAAGTATCCCAATAACCATAAAAATAGTGCTGTAATGATTTTTAAAAATAGAAGGTTGGACCCAAGAAATAATCAAACACACCTAGTAATCTTACTTGGTACCAAAAGTGAATTGCGTCTTGCCCGTTAACAGTCAGGATTCTACTTCGTCAAAATTATCTCCCCATTACGCCACAAATGTTTTCAATCGTAAAAATGGAAGTCATTGTAGGGATGACGCGCTGTCAATTTAGCTCTTGAAAACCGATAAATGTATCCACATAGCATCATTACGATCCTCATATGCCAGTTGTATTTTAAAAGACAAATGTATCTACTAGCTGTTAAGCATCGTTTAATGTACTTTTTGGGCCTTTAGTCAACTTAAAATGCTGTCTGATAGGTTGCCAGGGGGAATTTTTGAAAGTTCAAAAACAAAAAACAATTAGTATTTCGTGGAAGAGCAGACTAAAAATTTATAGACGAATTACCCTAGATAATACACACAAAAAATGGATTTTTTTTTTAAGTTCTGCATTTTTAAAATCCACTTGTAAAGTCTGTCGTCAAGGGTTTTCAGTTAAAATTTGTTATTCAAACACATCAACTCTGTAGTTATGACGACTCATTAGAAAGGTATTTCACTTGACCCATATATTTCATTTTTAAGTACTGTGAGTTTTTAATGTTATTATATCAACCTTTAGCCTAAATATATTATAAATATAATAGAATCTGATGCGAGATGATGTATCAAATATGTTTGCTTTATACGTTTTTAAGACAAAATAGTCAACTCAAACACGCCTGAACATAAAAAAGGTGTACTCGACTTTCCCTTTTCGATAAAATTATTGCCCAATTTTAAGATTTTTTCCCAAAAAAACTGTCGCTGCATGGGACAGAAATGCAAATTAAGGCTTTAAAAAAGATCAATCTTTTATTTTCCTGTGGAATTTTTATCGGCGGAATTTATGCTTATGCACAAAAAAGATCCACACATACCACAATCGACTGTTTTGTGAAAATTTGTCTTTAATTAAGAAATTAACAAATATCTCGAAGCTCCATACTATAAAGTAAGTAAAACACGTATATAAGATGCATAACATCCTCAATTATGCACCTACATTAAACTTTTAAAGCCCATAGAAACAGATGTGTACAATTTAAATATACCAACTTGGCCTTTTTTACCTTCTCTAATAAAGAGTTCCATTTCTTTTGTTTAATTTCAACTGGTAATCAGTCTGTTAATAGGGTCTTTAACTAGAAAACAAATTATAAAAGTCATTGCCATATTGTTATTTGTTATATATACAATATTCAGTGAAAAGGTTGATTTAATGTAGGAATTGCATAACAAACTTTTGATGTTTATGTATGTATGTATAAATACTGATTACTGGCAAGTGATTGACAGATGAATACAAAATGGAAATAATACACAAAACACGTTTATCTTTTCAAATATTAGAATTAATTAGTACATACAAAATAATACATTTATACGGAAGCGTATTAGCGCCACACATTTTTTTTTTATTTTTCTTCCTATCTTTGCGTTATAACGCAAACCTTTGCATTATAACGCAAACATTTGCGAAATAACACAAACCTATAACGCAAACCTTTGCGATATAACGCAAACATTTGTTTCATCTTATTTCTTATTTAAGATTCAAAGGAAGCAGCAGTTATTAATGGAGGAGGAGGCTGCATATATTAAAATTTATCTTCTTTGTACTCATTGCAAAGTAAAATGCTTTACTATTTAACTAATAATGAGAAGGATAATAGATATAAGAAGATGTGGTATGAGTGCCGATGAGAAAACTCTCCATCTAAGTCATAATTTGTAAAAGTAAACCATTATAGTTCAAAGTACGGTCTTCAACACGGAGCATTGGCTCACACCGAACATCAAGCTATAAAGTGCCACCAAAATGATATACATGATAATACATGTACATATATTACAATGAAAATTGAGTAAATTAAAGTTATACCGAAGAAAAAAAACCAACCCTGCTAATATAGCTATAGCCGAATATAAATATACTTCCAAAGTAAGCTCTCGCTTGAGGATTGTGTAAAGTTGGCTAACTACCCTTTTGCAATAAATGAATAAAATGAAGATGTTTTATTAATAAAATTATGTTCTCTCCATTTAAATTGCTACCAAGTTACCACTCTAGATTGAAAATTTCATGACTTTTTATCAAAGAATCTTTACTATATTCTGAGATTTAAAAAAACGATTTCTTACATTAAAATTAAAAAAAAAAAATCTTTCTTAATAGTTCATTTTACAGCAGAAAGATCATTTTGTCTATTTGCCTTGACAGTTTTACAATTGTATGACATTATTTTTGCTCTTATCTACTGAATCAAAATTCTAAAAATGTTGGCCTTTCAAATAAAATATGTCTATAACATATCTATTTTCTTGTTAAATTATATACTTTTCTGATTCCTATGCGTATTTATTATAATGACTTTGCCTTGTACATGTATTTATGATTCTTTTCCTAACTAAATCACAACAGAAAGTTAGTGACAGACGGGCATATATACAAAACTTAATGAATAATTGAAATCAAGATGTTTGCGTCATAACGCAAAGGTTTGCGTTATTTCGCAAAGGTTTGCGTTAAAACGCAAAAGGTTTCCATAAAATTTCAATGGGAACTATGTGTCACTAATGCACCATGTTTGCCATCCAATCAACATGAAATGAGGATAGATTCTAGAGTGTCTCCAAATCATTAACCCTAAAAATTCAAACATTTCGCCTTGAAGTTTCAGAGAAGAAGAGTTTTGAAAATTAGCAAATTCAAATAAAAGATGGTAAAGTTTTTCGTTCAGTCAGAATCAAACGAAGAACAATGTGGAGGACCTTCCGAGCATTATTCCTGCCAAACGTGGTTAAGATTGGTCAAGTGGTTTAAGTGTGCAAAAAGTTTACAGACGATTGATTATTAACAGAAATCAAGTAAATAAATGTCAATAGCAAAATGCCAAGGTGACATAAAACTAGCTTAACCCTGTGCTGTCTATAAATGTGAATGGTCAAAGTCAGGAAGCCAGTTATTTGTTGTCATATATTACATCTCTGTGATACTGTACTTGAAAAATGTGATGTTTATGGCAATTTATTGATAGTTTCTTTTCAGACGAAGTATACGTAATTGGACGGTACAAAACGTATTTCGGATTTTTATGAAATTTTGTATGTATTTAGAACTTATTGAACTGCATCTGAATATCGAAAAATTGATATATGTAGCATTTAAACTTTAAGAGATACAACTAATTAAAGAGTTAGGAAATAGTTTTATAAGGTACAAAGCAGAGAAAAAAAATGAAGTTTTTTTACCTTAAATTTCGATTTTTCGAAATTCCGTCTAAATCTTTGAATGTTTGAATCTCAAAAAGCATGAAATAAATGTACTGACAAGCAACAACAACAACAACATCCCCCCCCCCCCCAAAAAAAAAAAAAAAAAAACAGATAACGGCTTTATACGTACAAAAGAGAAAATATTCGTTCGACATCCAGGAGCAACACCTCTCTGAATCTTACAATTATCAGCGTCTCTTGTGGAAAAATATGAAAAACATTGGTGAAATAGGTGTCGCAGAAAGTCGTTAAAGTGTAATTTCTTTGAAATTAATCGATGATGATGATGATAATGCAATTTCTGAAATAACAGATCCTCTTGAAGAGATATGTTCATTTAACAAGTCCTATATTTCTGTTAGCATCTTCCTATATACTATAAAAAAATACAAAATTAAAAATTGTGCGTCCGAAGAGTTTTTTTGGATTAATTCACCTTCTACAAAGGCTCAAACCAAAACATTTAAAAGCCAGGGATACGTTAATATCCTAAAACGTGTGGAGCTATAAAAAAATGAGGAGGGGAGATTTGGCGCCTTCCAACATGTTTAACCCCGCCACATTCTTTATGTACTTGTCCCAAGTCAGGAGCCTGTAGGTCAGTAGTTGTCGTTGGTTCATGTCTGTCATATTTTTTTTTCATTGTTTTGTACATAAATCAGGCCGTTAGTTTTCTCGTTTGAATAATTCATATTTTTCCTGTCGGGGCCTTGTATAGCTGACTATGCGGTATGGGTTTTTCTCTTTGCTGAAGGCAGTAAGGTTGCCAATGAATGCTTACATACACTTCGTTTGACTTTTGGTGGACAGTTGTCTCATTGGCAATCATACTACATCTCCTTATTTTTATATTTTATATAAACAGAGTATTCAAAGTCATCTGATGTCAACTGATATATATATAGATATCAGTCACACTTGTTTTCGGGGTGACAAGCCTAAATCATTTTTGAACTCTTTGTACTAGTATATAATTCAGTTGTATTGTTTTTTTTTTTTTTTTTTTGTTCATAGTTTGGCATGCTTACAATGTATATTTATTTGTTAATGTATACTTGTAACCCTCATGTAGCACCTTAAGTGTGCATAATAAGTTAATCAATTGTCTTGTCTTGTCTTGGTAAGAGAACCTTGTATATATAAGATATTAAGAAAGATCATTTCTTTTATCATCTTTTAAAAACCAATAGATGAATTAGTCTCGGTTTTAATCGAAAGCTATATGCTATTCTTGTGATGTTACCTTACTCACCACAAAATCTTTTATTGCGTGCGTAGGTAAATTTTATAAATAAAAAGACATCGGCGAAAATTGAACGACATCAGAGATAGCATACTTCCAAACAAAATAAGAAAAAAATGAGCTTTGTAGAGGATCCTACTCTACTTTTAAAATATAATTCCGGCTTTAGGAAAAACTTCTGTATCTGTTTTGAAATCACGCAGATAATGCCAGCCTTGTATATTTCTTGTTCTAGCTGACCGATCATTACGAAAATTTGACACACTGCCTGCTATTTTTTTTAGTAAAACATGTGGTCAAAACGTTGTTGCAATGGTTCAACTGGTTACAAGAAAAAATGATAAAAGGCAAAATAACGTTTTCACTCAGTTTGACTGGAAAGACTACTTAACTTTATACTCGATTCTTAAATTCCTTCAATTGTTAAATTATGGATAAATGACGGTTTTTATTGTTCCCAGATAAAAAGGGAATGTTGTTAATCACCACGAAAATGTATTTCCCAAATGTAAGATTCAATTGTTTTATTATACTCCAACTCGATGTGGGGGTAAATGGTGATTCACATGTCCGTCCGTTCGTCCGTTTGTTCATCCTTTCGTGACAAGTTTAGTTTTCGGATAATAATTAAAGTATCACTTGACCAAATCAGCTTTGCTTGGTCCAGCATTTCTTATGCACAATACTGAGAGAGAGAGAGAGAAAACACTCGTTAACCTCATTAGACTACTAGTTCGGAGATGTCTCATGCTGGTATATTCATAGCCCATTATCTTAGATGGAATAATTTATCCCGAATCCCGATATAATGATAATTTGAACTTATGTATCCCGCCAATGTGTTGTTGTGCTGTGGTCATTTTTTGTATTCTTGTCTTTCATTTTTGCTAATGTGTTTTGTCTATATGCCATTTTGTTTTTCTTTGTTGACATATTTCTTTGTTTTTATATGATTAAGATTATAACACAATGTTGACTGCTGTACCCCTATTTTTGACATTTTTAACTATTAAGACTGTTTGTTTTGTTCACACATTGTTGTCAATATATAATGGAATTTTATGCGACTGTCGCAGAAGTGAGAGGTTTATCTAGCTATAAAACCAGGTTTAATCCACCATTTCTACATAAGGAAATGCCTGTACCAAGTCAGTTCGATATTTTTGTTATTGTACTTTTTTTATATATATAAGTTTGGGCCGTGTTTTGAAACTGCTTCACCGAGCGTAACTGCGTTTTTATACATCCCACGTGGACAAACAGTCCATTCAACCCACATAAGTGTGTATATAATTAAGTAACGCAAAAACATGACTTGTCTAATAATAGTAAGCGCGCATGTCACTAATTAAGTATATATATTTTAGGAACATTACCTTTCAATTGACATATGTTTTTACCCTTTGAATTCTCTGGTTAGCTAGCCAGTTTTAATATTTCAGCGGAAACATGAAGGTCGCTATCGTCTGCTGTGTAATATTATGTGCTTATACCGCTCTTGCGCAGTTTGAGTTCAGCATGGGAGTTGCTCAAATGATGATGATGCAACAGAAAATGACAATGATACAACAGAGATGCAACCAATGTGGAATGTGTGACATGGCTTTTAAATATTGTGGAATTTGTGAGAATGGCAATACAAGAGGTTTTTGTCAACACTGTCAGAATATATACTTTTGTTATACAACATGCATTACAATGTGTGGTTATCAAATCTCGTATGTATAGGGCTTTTCGTTATAAACTATTGCGTTGACTAACTACTCTCTTGCTTTTGGTAACCAGGAATTTTCATTCTAATATATTACAAAATTTAGCATTATTTCAACCACTGCTAACCAATGAACTTGTATGACTAGGAACAAGTGTTTTTTTCTCTCTCTCACGAAAACTAAGTATAAAAACAGTATTGTGAAATGTCTAATGATTAATTCAATCTTTTCAACGTGATGCAGAACTAGTTCCAGATCTTACAAATGAAGGAACTTTTCTACTACACGGCAAGAAATATAACAAATCTGGAATCGTTGCCAGTCGGGATCGTTACGTTTCATTTTCTGTGCATAAAGATGAAAATAAAGTCGACGAAGATGATAGTGTAAAATGTCTCAAGTAAAACAATTCCAACATTTGTTACAATTTGTGTATGCACAAAAGATCTCTGTACGAGAGGGAATAGTGCTAAAGCTGAAGTCATTCCTGATCTACAGAACGAAGAAAGGAAGAGAGCAATTCTAACACTCAATCAAAAACTGTCATACATCGAATGTTCGAATGTCGAATGAAACGTTCATTTATAAAAAGTTGAAATTAAGCTTATACGTATTCTATAGAAGGTAAGGTCTTGATACAGACACTTAACTTCATGAATTGTATATCAATTATCAATAAAAATGAGTTAATGTTAAAGCAGAAGATTGTTTTATTTTTGTTACAATACCAATTGATATGATTTACTGTCGTATATGCACCGACTATTCATCTTTTGTAGGGGGCATAGTTTTTTTTCGAACCTAATTCCCCAATATTTTCAACTTCCATAAAAACAAGCATTTCCCCCCAAAAAACATGCAAGAACAAAATTTTTTAAATCAATTTTTTTTTCAATGTTAAATTTATTTTTCACATTCTTTTTTTAACGAATTATTTTTTCATCAGAACTTAAGAATCAAATAAGTTACTTAAAAAAAACATCTTTGAACCACACGACTTGTCGCATGATGAAGTAGGAAATTACATCTAATCACTAGTATTGCTATATATATTTAAAGATGAGGATATTTCCAACAATCACTGGCCCAGTCCTTGAGGCATCTATTTTAAAGCAAATTTCTTTGTCCGGGGACCACATCTTTCCTTTACTGAAAAATATGCGGAAAACTGAGATTTTCAAAAAAAACGGGAGTCTCAATAATTCTTATTGTGTTTGTAATTGTGTTATTAGTTTATGAGAATGCGATTTATTTTATTCATCCTCAATTTTTTTTTTTTTTTACTCCTGGATTCACAACAGGTTTACAAAGTCCAAACTTTGACTTTGGGATGAATAACAAAAGAAAAGCACAGTTGCTTTTTTATTGCTGTTATGAAAAGTGATTTTGTGTCATGATCTAATACACCATGTCCTTTATTTACCTTTATCTTTCCTATATATACGTATACGATATGTTTTAATCTAGGTATTAAAGGAGATGTGAGGTATATGTAAACGAGATAGTAACCAGACGACAAAAACACCATAAAGACAACTAGAGGTTAGCAATAGACAGATGTCCAGGCTATTTGCATACAAATTATTGAGAATACTGAATTAGACTTATTTAGTGTCTTTCTTTAAACCCAATGGTATGATGCTTTGTAGCCTATAATACTTGGTATCAAGTAGGATTTCTGTATCGTGTTCGCTGTGCTTTATTCAAGGGCGTTGTTTTTTTGGAAAGACATAAGAATAGATGATACGAAAATAAATCATAGAGCATACAGTATCATCTTACCCAATCCTTTAACATGCGTCCATTTCGCTGAACTAGTATACACTATTGTTTAGGGGAAGCTGAAGCCCGCCTCCGAATGCGGAATTTTCTCGCTGCGTGTAACACCCATTGGTGGCCTTTTTTTCTCTTTGGTCGGGTTGTTGTCTCTTTGACACCTTCCCCATTTTCCATTCTCTATTCTTTTAAACTTTTAAGGGACTCAAAAGAGTTTTACTGGTCAATGGACCTTTTCCTTATTAATTTCACGTACAGGTATAGTGCATACTAAGTAATCGACAAAACCTGTTCTTTACTACTTTTTGACAAGACGAAAAAGAAAGTCAAATACCGAAGCTGGTGAACAATATTTTTTTAAATCTGAGCATGAAAATAGAAGAAAATGTTCTCTAAATTACACGTATAACATTAGATGAACAAAAAATTCAAACATGACGTTCCGAGATACAATACAAAAGGAAATTTTTCAACCAAATTCCACGTGTTCAAAACTAACAGTTTTTTTCCTTTTAATTTCAATTATTTTTTGCCTTTTTCTGTGTTATATTATCATAAATATACTAGAAATAACATGTATTTACTATCACTTTTTGGGAAAAAATGAGGGAGGGCTAAAAAATCGTCATGTCCCCAGGTACCTATGCTCTGCCCGTGTCTGTAGTGACGTTTTAGAATTTTCAAGGAATGTAATCTATTTTTAACTGGTAAAGTAAATTGTGAAGTCAGGGAGATATTTAATACTTATATTTTTCATTGCACAATGTCATGCTTTTCTCAGATTGTTTATGACGTCTTTACACTACATTCGTTGGATGTGTACTGATTGCTACTTTAGTTTGGGAGAAGATGATTTATTTAGTAGTTTCTATTGGCTTTGAACTGCGGCTCTTTTCACAAAAATCTTAATAATACTTATTTCAGTATAACTTACGATCAATTTTGATCGTAAGATTTTTTGTGAAAAGAGTCGCAGGCTTTTAGTAATTACGAGTACTCTAAGATCGGATGAGTCTTTTGTCTTTATGTTAGTCGTTTTAAGTGCTTCGTGCCGATCTGTGATCAAACCATTGCCAACTACTTTTTACAGTGTGCTCTTTTGTTGTGCTCTTACACCACTTTCTGAGGTAAGGTAGCGGTTAAAGCGCTAATAAATATGTTGAACCCCGCCATATTATATATGTACCTTTCCTAAGTCTACGTCATTTGGACTCTGGTGAATAGTTTTTTCATTGGAAAGCTTTTACATCTCCTTATTTAATAGTATTATATTTTACTAAACTATCATAGGTCACAGGTGTACGTTACAGGTGAATGAGTATCGCAATTTCAGGTCTCGTTTGAAATTGCAAGCTTCAGGTGTCACGCCACATGGGGGATTGATAGTTATTACGCAATATTACTTCATAAGCTCTTTGTGAACATCCTGGATGTTGGTTTTGCCGAGGGCACAGGTGAGATTGGAATATGTTATTGTTACAGTTTTACAGGTACAACTACCTGATGTTTAACGAATACCTGTAGTACGACCATAAAATACCTTATGCACCACCAATATTAAATACCCTAACCAGTGTTGATAACTAATTATAGACAGACTGTATATTGATCTTATTTCTATTGCTTTTAAGAATATGCAGATATAAAAAGGTTTATAACAGATGCCCTTTTTTAATTGACTTCTTGAGATGGAAAAGTAATATTCCTGTATGCTTGCAAGTCTATAACTTCATAAGAAATTATTAGGCAATAGCATAAAAAGCAAACAAGGAATTGATACGAGAATGTGAATCATATAAGTCTTATACATTCTTATATTGAACCTGAGACTACTATAACATAAAAGTGTTATAGTAGCCTCAGATTGAACATCGAATATAGTTATTGACAACTATCTAGTTGGTAGATTCAGATGATGAAAACATGTCTTTTAGAATGGAAACTTAATAATAAATGAAGAAAGTGACGTTTGAACCGATTATTTGGTATAACCGTAAAGCCTCCAAAATGAGAAAACCCTATATCGTATATTCGGCTATAAAAGTTCTCAACATGAAAATGTGAAACAATTTTAACGAGAAAACTAACTTATTTATAACAAAATAATTTCCACAGAAAACATTTGATAGACAACCACTGATCTACATGCTCCTGATTTAAGACAGTCACATTCAAAATGTGTCTGGGGTATATGTATGTGAGCGCCACCCCCAAAAAAAAAAAAGATAACTATAAAACAGCCTAGTTAAAAAAAAAGATCGGTACGAAGTACAGAAACCACTAACGTAAAACAATACAGATAACGCACAAGTACAACTAATGCATAACTCATGTTCTCGAAGACTGAAGTATGTTACGTGTAAACATTTTCATGCTCAGTCCGATTGAAAATTTAACATTATGTGTTGTGAATATTTTCCTGGACGCAATAAACAAATTGATTGCTAAATGATATTTGGAAGAGCGGTCCCTAAAACACCGCAAAGGACCTATATTTGAATTTACTTTGTGTAATTCCTTAAATTTGAAGTTACATTTATAAGGGTTTGGATGGAATTGCATACTTTAGAACTGTAATATAACTATATTAATTATTTCAACATAAGACTAAAGTATTTTTTCTTTAAAATGTATGGTTTTAAAAGGTAAATAACATAATTCGTGACTTAATCACAATACAGGTGCCTTCTTACCTTTTACCTGGTCAAGTATGCTATAGATGTCAAAATTTAATTACTAACAGCCTCAATAAATGTTTTGTATTGTTTGATTTTATACATAAGGTGGGACGTAAATAAAATATTGAATTGAATTGTTTACATAAAAGGGGGAAAGTAATAAAATTGTTAATTGAATATCCTAATGCAGAAAAAGTGTGATAAAGGATTTGTCACTATAGAAATCCTTGGCGTGATGTATGGTTTCCAACAAAAAATATTATAAGCATAACTTTTGGTGACAGTTTATACCTATTTAAAGTCTCTACGTAAACAAAACAAAATAAAAAAATGTATCCTTTGTTAACGCCTTATTTGACTTTTACAATCGTTTTTTTTCTTCTTTTTTCTTTCTGCTTCTGGCGCACACATAATTATAACATTACCGTAACAGAGAGAAAAATGAACAATTTGATCAGCAATAATTATAAAATTTATATTTTCAATCATGATTAAAAGTAGTTTTATTTAAATAAAAAGAAATGAGGAAAGAGGTTTATTAAATTTATTCATCAGACAAACCCATATGTATGGTAACAATCCGATCTGAAAATCGTCGTTGTTTGACTTTTCGCATGAAGGTTAATTATTCATAACGGACGAGGTTAAAGATAAAGCAGTAGTAAAAATTTCACAGGAGATTATGATGGATGGTGGTCTAACGTCCAGTGGCATATTAAATGCATATTTAGGTCGAGAACATGTTAATGTGGTACGAATATGGACCTTGCTTTTGTAAGCGATTAATTAGTCCTAATAAATTGTGACTGGACTTAAAAGTTGCTAGTAGTTGTAAAGAGTCTATGGTTACATACTTAATTACTATTTTTTATGAAATTTCACAGATTTATCTTCCAAGGTAAACCATGTCAACAATTTTGCAAATTAAATTACTTGAATGTTCTGAAGAAGAAAAAAAGACCCATTTAAATATAAACAATAAAACTCGTATTAAGGATTCAGTGAAAATGAAATTAGTATTGAACTCTTTTTTAATTTGAATTTCGACTTTAATCCGAAATTTTAACTTTTAAAATCTTGATATTTTGACTTTCAAAAAGTTAAATAATGATTTGATTTTCACTTTGTCCCTAATACGATTGAAAAATAATAATTTAGAAATAAACAATGAGTTACACAACGGGTACCACTAGAGGAGCAGGAATTGCTCATCCTTATGGAGCACCAGAGTTCATTATTCCAATGAGTAACACAACAGGTACCACTAGTGGAGCAGGAATTGCTCATCCTTAAGGCACCAGAGTTCATTATTCCAATGAGTAACACAACGGGTACCACTAGAGGAGCAGGAATTGCTCATCCTTATGGAACACCAGAGTTCATTATTCCAATAGGTAACACAACGGGAACCACTAAAGGAGCAGGAATTGCTCATCCTTATGGAGCACCAGAGTTCACCCACGGTTTAGGGTGAGATGCATGCTGCTCGGTCTTTAGTTCTCTGTGTAGTGTTTTGTTACTATCTTTTCGTCGTTTCTCTATCTTACCATGGTGTTGTCTGCATTTATTGGACTGATTATTTGTTATTGCCCCTTCGTACATTCTCTCACTACAGATAATATAATAAAAAATATAATATAAAAAAAATAAACAGTTATTTCCGATAAAAGTCCCATGACGGCCAATATCAGACCAATGATTAGTTACATATATACACATACAAATTACAAAGTGAATAAACTCATCATAGATACCAGGACTAAAAAATGGTTTAATTCTGGACAATACACGAGCTACTTATATTAAAATTTACTTTACTAGTGTACGTGTACCTGCTACTACGGGATGAATCATATACTTATACAAGTTGGTCATTTGTACTTTTAACGCTATATATAACGTCAATATGTATAAAGGTACATGATCGTACATGTAATAGTATAATAAAAGGCATAAACATACACTCATCATAATAATAAATCATTATTAAGCATTTACTTTTATAACTTTTTATTGCAATCGTACCAGAAATACAAAACCTGTATAAATTTCCGTATTATATCTGGTTTCGTAAAACTGAAACATCTCCATTAGAAATGAGGACTCTTGTCGTCTGCCTGGTAACAGCTGTTCTATGTTGTGTTGTGTTTTGTCAGAATGATGGACAAAATGAAAATGAAATGAGCGAAGGACAAATGATTTTATTACAGAGACGTATTAATCGGATATATCAACATTGCGAAAAGTGTAAATCGTGTAGCATAGGCTTCAGATACTGTGGAATATGTAATAATGGTAGTAACCTTGGCTTTTGTCAATATTGTTCCGCTAGATACCATCACCATTGCACGACTACGTGCGTTACCACGTGCAGGAACAAAAAAAGAAACATTTTTATTGAAAACCATGGATAGAATGGATCATCAAAGGATTACTTTAATTTGCTGTACACCACTGGATCACTACGAATGCCTTCAACTAATACTTTACGAGAAGATTTTTTAGTGACAATAACATTGAACCTGCAATTTATTAAAAATGTAATCGTTTTTTGATAATCGTTCTTTTATATTAAAACAGATGTTAACAAGTAGAAAAGTTGCTAGTTTTTTTGGTCTTAAAACCTTTTTCAATAAAACATACTGTTCTTTCTAGTTTTACTACAATGACAGCAGCAATTTGGATCCATTATCAACTGTGTATGTCACGCACAGGTATCGAAGCGTTTGGTGTATGCTTATCATATTTTTATGGTGAAAATCCTGTTTTATTGTGTAAAATTGGAGTGTGCAAAAGGTAAGTGAAGTTGAAATTTTTACGTTCGTATACTTTCCGAGACCATTTTGTAAATGATTTTGTAAATGACCAGAATGGTTATCACTTTAACGGTTCCAATTTTACTGCACCAGATGCTCATTTGGACAATTAAAGTCTTCAGTGTTTCAATATTTGAAAACCATAAATTTACGACCAACAGGTTTACAACAGGCCGAAAATGGAATTTCACTCACTGTAAGTTCAGCAATTTTGCGTGCATTTATTATTGCTATTGATGAATAATGGACACGCATGCGCGATCAATTTTTGAGATTTCGGGAAATGCTGCATATATACAAATACTGCAGTCAAAATTTTAAATCCGAATATATTTTGGAGTATACTATAGATAGATATAAGAGTTTATAGAAAAATATCAATCGGCATACTTGATAGGTACCTATCGTATAGAATTGACAATACTGTACAATAAGAAAATATTATAAAAGTCTAAAGATTTTGCAACGAAACTGATAAAAAAATTATAATATAAGAAGAAGATGAAATACTATCGTATTGACAAATATTTATATATATATATAAACAAGTCTAAATTGAAAACAACGTTCAAACCTATGATTGCGTTGGATAAAAACCGCAATTTTCATACCTGTGCATGCAAAACAAATTTCTTGTTAGAGGGGTCTAAATACAGCACAAACAACATTTTCCAAAAGACCAAAAAAGTGAAAAAGTATATTTTAACAAAACGCATTTGACTAACAGGTCGAACAACAAATGTTCTTAAACCCTGCTGACTGCCATTGGCGATTGCCAAATAAACGGATCACACACATCTAGAAACCAAAATTGACATTTCTTTCTGTTGAAGTCATTTGGATAAAACGCATATAATTTCTTTATCCAGAATCTTTCCCAATCCTCCCTCTGGGCATTATTCAAGTGAATGTTCTGTACAGTCAATGCATTTTTCATGGCGGTTGATGCATGTAAAGCAGGAGTTGCTAACTCATGTTTCCGAAACACTTTTCTGAATTTACTTTATAAATACGTAGAAACGTTTTAAAGCCAGGGATGTATAAATACGTAGAAACGTTTTAAAGCCAGGGATGTATAAATACGTAGAAACGTTTTAAAGCCAGGGATGTACAAATACGTAGAAACGTTTTAAAGCCAGGGATGTATAAATACGTAGAAACGTTTTAAAGCCAGGGATGTATAAATACGTAGAAACGTTTTAAAGCCAGGGATGTATAAATATAGATTCTACCACTGCATCGAGTGTGATACGATATTTATCCACTCGAGACAGTTAAATTTTCAAATTTAAAACGCGAGGCTCGCCGAGCGTTTTAAATATTTAAAATTTAACTGTCGAGAGTGGATAAATATCGTATTACACGAGATTTGGTGGTGGAATCTGTTTCTCTAATGATTTTCTAACAATATGCAGGCAAAGTTATTCCTTCTTTTCGAATGATCTGCAAAAAGATGTGTTCTTTCTATGTGACGTCATCAGACATGGTCGCCTTTTTTCATGCCGTCACAATAGGAAATTCAGAGGAAAGCAAGAAAATTCGACGTCATAATCGGATTTTAACCAATGATGTATTGAGATCAAACGAACCACACGTTGATTAATTTTTTTTTATTCAATGGGTGCAGAAAGGGATAAATTGAAGAAGAATTAGAGAAATACGTAGAAACGTTAAGAGCTATATGACCAAAAGGGATATACAAGGAAAATAGAACCTTAGTTCCGGTAAATTACTGGTGTCTTTAATTTCTCACACAAGTGAATACCTTTTCTGAAGAATAAAAACCGCACACAGTATATTGATCTGTAAGGGAAAGAACTTTTAAAATTCGATCAATATAAAAATATCGTTAAAATTCAAGAAAAAGCAGCACCTCCTAGCAAAGCTGATTGTTGACCATTGCAAAATCTATCTCTCGTTTAGATGTTTCTTATCTGGACAAAATCCAGTTAAATCATTTAGTTATCTTACCAGTACAATCGACCTTGACGATATACATTCACTGACGAACCAACCATTGGATGAACTTGACTGGAATTGGACTCTGCTAGTATCTTACATACATTTAATGTTCATTCCATACTATTATCTAATAATAATGACAATACTAATAATAAACAAGATTTATCAAATTGTAATATAAAAATCCACCAGTAATGCAGTATGTTGGAGATTGAAATCAATAGTAAATTTAGTCTGAAAATACGATCTTTCTCAATTGTGAAAAAAAATTCAGAAATAGACACCTCATCACAGACCAATAAATATGCTATATCGGTCAATGATTCTACAGTAATTATTATCAGATAACACATGGACGATTGATATACATGGAAAATTAACAGTGTTTGATGGCTATTCAATCTACCAATGCAATGACATATTGTCAATATTTCAGAATGCATTACAAGAAAACATCTTTTTGTAATATATGGTTTCCATTCTTACGTCAGAGTTACTTGTAATAATTGTGATCTTAGGCACTGATCGCTATACATTTATGTATTGATAAACTCGTATTGTTTTGATTTCAGCTGATTCTCCAAAAAGTGTTGTATATCGAAAATTGGCATGTCTGCTCATCCGATAGTGTGAATTTTAAATGGAAAGATAGAACTGCGAGAAAAAAAAAAAAAAAAAAAAACCCGCATGAATATACTAAGGTGGTATTTGGAAATCTTAGATGGTATGACGACATTAAAGAGACATTAATAAGGGAACGGTTTTGGAACTCAACCACATTTCGTGACTGTATAAAAATAAGGAGATGTGGTATGATTGCCAAAGCGACAACTATCAGCAGAGTTGAAATGATGAAGATATAACCAATTACACATTAGGTTAACGGTACGGCCTTTAACAATGACAAAAACCCATACCGTATACTCAGCTATATAAGGCCCCGACACGACAAATATGAAGCACTTCAAACGAGAAATCTAATGCTTTAATTTTCAACAAGACTCATTTCGAAAAATTAATATGACAGACATTAACCAACGACAAGCAATCAATTACACACTTGGGACAGGCACATAAAGCATGTGGAGGATTAAACTTGTTTATGAGTGCCCAACACAACCCTAAACTGGGACATTGGTAATTCAGAGTATCTGGACCATGTGAGGTTAATTGTTCATTGTTTTTGTATGTCTATTTTCCTTGACTAGTCTAGTGTTGTTTGAGGGACGAATGGACTTCGTGGGAATTCGGGATAAGACCCCTTCTTATTATTTGGTGTGGTCTGGTGTACTGTCTAATATTTTGTTAATTTTTATTATCGTTTATACACCTAACAAAGACAGAGAAAGTATGTTGATATATGTGATACTAAAATAAACAAGAAGTGCAAAGCCATCTGTCCTGCACGGTTGGGGGAAGGTGGGGGGTCTCTTATTTAAAGGTAAACACAGACGTGTCGCTGGTATGAGTCTTTTTTTTAAATAATGTCAAATATATCAATGGGGTGCAATTTTGCAGTGGCAATATTACAAAGGTAAAAGTTTATATGTCAATGGGTCATAAATCTTCATCGACTGTTAAGATGTTTGTAAAAACTGTGTACTAATCTTTTGTCCCCTTTACCATGTTTCCTAAATTTTAGTTTAAGATTGTGTCTTCCGCGCCCACGAATTAAAAGTTCTGTTGAAAGATCAAGACTGCTTAACACCTAGTAAAAGTTAAAGTCAATCAAATGAAATTCACTTGTTCGCTGTGTAGCCTCACCACCGGATAGAGGTACTCCCGAAGCAACAACTGAAAAAAACAATGATAGCAAAAAGTATCACTTATATTCCCCGTACAGTAATAATCCTTTTCGCCGTACAATTTATCCGCTTTATTTATATGAATTTCTCTGAAAACAATAGTTTATTTCGAAATACAGTGTTGTTCAAGCTTAGATATGATATAACTTTGTTCTGCGAAAACGTAAATGGAATAGTTGTAGGATAAAAGTGTTTTAACAAGATTGAACTCGTCACATGTTTCTTTGAACAGGTACCATCCGGTCCGATTCTAACGATTTGAAGAGAAAGGAAGCCAATTACGGATCATAATCAGCCCTAAATAGTAGCTACATTAAAAGGGAATCAAATATCACAAAACTTCACATGTCAGCAAAACGTAAAATATAATGAAAATAAGAAGAATTTGACATTATCCGGTGGTGATGCCACACAGTGTTATTTAAAACTTCTAGGATGAAAAATTTTGTCCATTTTTTTTTTTATTTTGTCCTGCTTTTTTTAGTTGTAATCTCTGTCCTGCCTTTTTATTTTTACTCTATTCGGTCCTGCCTTTTTTCACTAGTTTATCCTGATTTTTTTACACAAATTGTCATCCTGCCTTTTTTTTTTACTCAAAACTCCTGTCCTGCCTATGTTTTTCAAATTTCATCCTAGCCCCCATAATAATCAAATGGTAGATCCCTAATTCACCTACTTAGACCCAATTATGAGGGTCTGGATGCGATTTAAAGAATAGAGAATAATGGGCAAAAAGTGGAGAATAAATGGCAACAAACATAAAGAATAGAGAATAATGGGGTACTAAAATATAAAGAATAGATAATAATGGGGTACTAAAATAAAAAGAATAGAAAAGAAAGGGGTACTAAGATAAAAAGAATAGAAAAGCATGGGGTACTAAGATAAAAAGAATAGAAAAGCAAGGGGTACTAAGATAAAAAGAATAGAAAAGCATGGGGTACTAAGATAAAAAGAATAGAAAAGCATGGGGTACTAAGATAAAAAGAATAGAAAAGCATGGGGTACTAAGATAAAAAGAATAGAGAATGATCGGTAAAATAGATAAATAATACATAATAATGGTCGGACAAATTAAAGAATAAAGAAATGAAGGACCCTCAATTATGTTCCGAACAGTTCAGAAACAAATTATAATGTGCATCTTCAACAATGGACAGTCTCAAACATTGAAGACTAAAATAGATTTCATTACAAAAAGCTCTTTATTGTTGATCTAGTATTGCTGATAATTTTTTTCTGTTTACAGTTTCTATCTAATTCTTTAGTTTTTGCCTAAAACACAAAGAGGGTAAAACAAAACGTCATTTAAGGGCGATCACTCCTTTAAAGAGTCTACTAACTATTTCTGCAAAATTTGACTTTTTTGTAGATATTGTTTTGCTGATAATTTTTGTTAATTAAAGTTTCTATCTATCTTTTATAGTTTTCAAGATAATAGGCAAAATCGCAATAAATGGCAAAAATCGCCACCAAAGAGCAATAACTCCAATAACGAGTCGACTGAAAAATTCAACCATAAGACTTATTTGCAGAACTTGTCTTGCAGGTCATATTTGTTTTTCTAAAGTTTCTATCAATCTATTGTAGTTTTAAAACTATTTGGCAAAAACGCAAAAAAAATGATAAACATCGTCATCAAGGGACAATAACTCTAACAAGGAGTCGTCTGACGATTTCGGCCCTGTTTGACTTATTTGTAGATCTTGTCTTGCTGATCATTTTTGCTATTAAAAGATTCTCTCTATCTACAAGAATTTCAAGATAATAGGCAAAAAAAAAAAAAAAACAAAAAACAAAACGATAAAATTCGTCTTTTAAGGGCAAAACCACCAATAAGAACTCGTCTGACAGTTTTGGTGTAAATAGGCAATAGGAAGAGCTCAGCATTCTGAACATTTCTGCTGCTATCAGGTTATCTCTATTTATACCGGTTTTCAAAATAATAGACAAAACTTGCATTTAACCCCATGTTATATTTTTAGCCATGTCGGCCATCTTGGTTGGAAAACGTGGTCATCGGACACATTTTTTTAAAACTAGATATCCCAAAATGATGATTGTGGCAAGTTTGGTTAAATTTGGCCCAGTAGTTTCAGAGAAGAAGATTTTTGTAAAAGTAAACGGATGTCGACGGACGACGATGATGTCGATTGACGCCAAGTGATGAGAAAAGCTCACTTTGCCCTATCGAGTAGGAGATCTAAAATTGACTTCCAAGGCCTACTTCGACTCGTCCAACTCGGGTTGACTAGAGTATAAAATCAGTGTCTATGCGCATGTTCGCAACCTTCCCGAATCGAAGTGACTCTCAATACGGAAGATATAACTATAGCAGTAGTTTTTAATTTCATTTTTATGAACGTCGAACAATAGACTTTATGTTCAAATTTGTAATATAATTGAATAAAAGAACTTCTATTTAATCATTTCCAGTTCTTACCAGACCATTATATTCATTTTAAAAATGTATCTTGCTCCGTCGTTTCTTTTTAAAAGGAATGTATTTTCGTAATACTTTCACAATTTACTCTTAGCAACTCAAAATCCCGCAAATATATATTTTTGTGTTTTATTAATAAACATCACCAACAGTATTTACACACGAAAATATTTATCTAATGCCAAAGAACAAAAAAAAAAAAAAAATCACTTAACAGCCCCTTTTTCGGTTGTATTTGGCTGTATTTCGTAAAATTTCAGTTATTTTGTATCCTACTCTTCTATGCTGTTCTTTTCTGTCGACATTTTGTAACTCTACTAAATCTGCCTCAACCCAGAGTTGATGTCGAGTAAACTCGGGTAGGTTCAAAAGGTCAAACTCGGGGGGTTCGATTGAAACTCTAGTAAACTCGACAGACTCTACTTACCCGAGTTGGACGAATCGAAGTAGGCCTACTACATTTTGTACATATAATAGAAGAGGTTAGTTGTGTTGTGTTTACTTTTTAACTAAATACTACCTTGACCTGATAACGTTTACACCCTTTTGTCCTTGACCGATATGTTAGCGGTAAATAAGTCCTAGCACAAAAAGTTCATGGTTACCTAAAATAGAATTCAATATTTATATTAACCAAATTAGGACCTCAGGAGGGCATATAACACATAATTAATGTCATTTTCAACATTTGCAGAACAATGATATATGCAATCTAGACAATAGACATGGTTAAAAAAAAAAAAAAAACTAAAGAAAGGAACAACATATATCATTGCGTCCGATGTCAGTTATAAAAGAACATGAATCTATAATGCTCGTGTACTAGAATTTTTTTAGGAAAATTATATAGATATAGACAATGAAATAATTCAGTATTGACATTTAAAAAAAATAGGTATGTGTAGGTTAGTCTTTATGTTTATTTTTCAAGAACATTTACATGATGACATTGACTTTTATCATGTTTATAACTAGGAAAGTTGAGTATTATTATTTTACTCTTCAAATATTATTTATAAAATGATGAATAGTTTAAATTGTCTAAGAAATTTTGAAGGGACTTTTTTTTTTACTTTTCAATTTTTCAATTTTATTGAAAAAGTTCTTCATTTTCTGAAGAGTTTTGATTTAAATTTAAAAATCGTCCAGAATATCCATGACATATTTGCCACTGGGTGTAAAACAATCAACAATCTACCAATCATATTTGAAATACTATGAAGGATTTTTTTTTTTTTAATGCAGCTGTTTTTTTTTCAATTAAATTGTTAACATTGACTTTTATTACAAGACAAACTGATTTTTTTTTCAAACAGTGAACCGTTATCCTGGTCTTTTGCTTCTTATATGAAAACAAAGCCCGAAGCTTCCTAAGTTAACTAGTTATTTTTTAAGTTTTGTAAGAAAATGAAGTTTCTGTAAAAATAAGTGCAAGACGTATTTTCTTAACTATGGACTCATTTTCCTAGGAAAAGGTTTTTGGCACTCTTTTCTGTGTTAGGGGAACAAGTAAAATAACAAAAATACCAAAGTCTAAGGAAAATTCAAAACGGAAAGTTAAGGAACGGCTATTTAACGCTAAGGGAGATTACTGTTTTTTTTCTAAAAAATAAAATTCTGATTCCCAACTTTGACGAAAAAAAATTTGACCAGGGAGAAGGAATAAAATCTGGCTGAGAGCTTTTGCCATTTAATTTAATGTGAAGTTCTTTAAAATGTTTTTTGCGGCAAAAATTCAAAAATTTGAAGCTTTCGAGGTACGAAAAAAAGCATTCAAAATGAAAAAAAAAAAAAAAAAAAAAACACATTGCACACCCTCAAAGTTAAATGGTCGTTCCCTAACACAAATTCAATAAATATACTGAATAAAAATCGCCTGTCGGCATAAAAAATGCATAATGCACAGTCTATTCTGGCATGATCATATAATACTCGATTTAATGCCCCTCTCCCGGACTAAGACTGTTGCTTTTTCCCTTTCTTGTCCGTATTCCCGTCTTTTTGAAATTTAACATTTGTCCATACCACTTTTTGTCGTTCGTGTGGATATAA
Source organism: Mytilus coruscus (assembly GCA_017311375.1). NCBI lineage: Eukaryota > Metazoa > Mollusca > Bivalvia > Mytilida > Mytilidae > Mytilus > Mytilus coruscus. The sequence goes on from CM029602.1 coordinate 34,965,856, forward strand.
CATTGTCCTCAGTTTTCCCCAAATCTACGGAAGCCGGTTAGTGTCAGGGTGTAATTTTATTTTAAGTCGTTATAACGAGTTAACTAAGTCGTTATAACGAGTAAGCTAAGTTGTTATGACGTTAGGTAAGCTAATTCGTTATAACAAGTTAGCTGAGTCGTTATAACGAGTTAGCTCATTCGTCTTAAAAATAAAACTACACCCTGACACTAGCCGGCTAACCGGCTTCCGTATAAATCGCATATTACGTAACTTATAGAGTTTTTTGTTGTTCTAATTTACATATATTAAAGAATTATGCACCTACACATCATCTTTGCTGCCAATTGTGGTATCCATCTAGTTTTATCATCTCTATGTAATTTATAAGTTTCCACGTCAATCTATTTCTTTGACCACGTAGATACATGTTATAGTCGGCTTATCTTCTGGATCTACTATCTTCATCTGCTAACAGTGTGTCGTATTTTGGGTTTTACCAATTTGCTCATCTACTAAAATGAAACCCGTTATGCATTTGATGCCAAGTAGAAATGTTCAATGTCTGAAAGAACGACTATTACCGAATGAGAAACCTAGAAATGTTAACGAAAGGTAGCAATTAAGACAACCAAGCTTATCTATTAATTATTTTTTCTTTAAAATTCCATGCCATATTCCCCCTCCCCACAAATAAACTGAGAAAATTGAAGAGGGAGAGAGAAAACAACTTCATTAAAAATTCACAGAAAATTTTAAAATAGTTAGATAGCATCATACGGCTCCTTTTCTATCAATGTAATTGGAAATGTTTGGTCAAAGACGGAATACAATTTGTTTATTTCGTTGCAGTCTAGCGATTTTTGGCATTGAATTTCGAAAATGTCGTCTAATTTATTTGTTATTTTCTGTTCTTGTTGCATTCATTTCTAGTTTAATATGTGGTAGTTCTTTATATCACTCTTTTATTAGCGTTAAAGTACGAACTAGGCGTAAATGAACCCCCTGGGGGAACTGACGTCTTCTTTTCAAAAACGTACATTTGTTATACGATCTTATCATAATGCATTTCGTCTCCGACAGTTCGCCAACTTTCTTTTGTATAAAATGATTTTAAAATTAATCGACTATAAAATATGATGCCCTTACAGTTTTTATGTGTAAAAGATGAATACATATATTTTATATGATAGATGGTTTTTGTATTTGTTGATTGCAGGCTATATCACGCTTCGTTTAACAAAGCTGCCGTTAAATTGGAAACTGAACAAACCGTCCCATCATGCAATTTAAACGGAGCGAAAACCATCACCAAATGACTTTTCCAGATTAAAGTGCATATTTACAAGCCTTAATGACAGTCTGCGATTTGCTAAAAGTGCAAAATGGTGATAAACTGATGCACATACGAATCAATTAGTTGTACAAATTAGAAAGAAAAGATACAAAAACAGCGTTGTCTACAGTTGGCATGTAGCATGAAAAGTGGTAAAGAAAATAGTATCAGTTTGGAGTTGAAATATATCAGGGAGGTGACATGGGATGCTCATTTCCCATATCCAACTTTTATTGTAATTTTGCCTTCTTTCCACTTCCCCCTTCTTTTCCACAGATCCTACTTTCTTTAACCCCTAAATCCCACATCTCTACTTTTTACCTATTATACCTTATCCCTTTTGGAGGTATTTGATTGGTTTCGCCTCTATACTTTCATTTGTTGTTGCATCAATTGAAATAACCCAAAACTATACAAATGGATGAATAAATCGTTATTGCAGAAGCAAACCTAGGCTAGTTCTCTCCCTTGCGACATACGGGTATCTGAGACACCCTTGTTGTCAAGTGTATATCTGTCAGAGCCAAACAGATAAAGGGCAGGGAACCAGTCTAAAGAAAAACCTAATGATATAGCAAAAACAACACGAACATGGTTTAGTTGTTGTGAACAGCATAATTGCAAAGTGTGTCATCCTCCTCATAGATACTATTCGGGGTCGAGGGGGTGTTGTTTACAGTTGACATGTAGATGAAAGGTTGTAAAAAATATTAACAGTATGAGGTTGAAAAAGATACTACCGGGGGTCGATGGGGCGTTTTTGTTTTGTTTTTATTTTAAAATTGGTCTTATATAAAGTTGTCGTGGAACGTTTAAATTAAAAATATCACGGAGGATAGGTAGCAGTCCATCAAATGATAGTACACGGTAATCTTGTGGATTTAAAAAAAATCAATAGACCTAACACATAAACAGGATTTGATAAACACAAGGAAAAAACCCAGTTATAACAATATATAGACCTATAAATGAGGGTCTGGGTGGGGATGTGGGGTGGGGTCCTTCATTTCTGTATTGAGTTTTAATTTTTTAAGCCATTTTCTCTATTCTTTATACTTTTTGCCCATTATTCTTTATTCTTTATATTTTAGCCCCTCATTATTCTCTATTCTTTATTTTTTGGTCCATTTTTCTCTATTCTTTATATTTTTTGCCCATTATTCTCTATTCCTTATATTTTAGCACCTCATTATTCTCTATTCTTTATTTTTTGTTGCCCATTATTCTCTATTCTGTAAACCCCATCCACACTCTCATACATGTTTTAAGTAATATTGGAATGACTTTAAAAGAGGCGAAAAATACAAACCATATAAGCTGGGACTGTTATACTAAGGAGCTACCATTTGATTTGGGGGCTAGGATGAAAAATTTTGTCCTGCTTATTTTTAGTTGTAGTTGTAATCTCTGTCCTGCCTTTTTATTTTTACTCTATTTAGTCCTGCCTTTTTTTACTAGTTTATCCTGAATTTTTACACAAATTGTCATCCTGCCTTTTTTTACCAAGTTGCTCCCCTAAAAATCAAATGGTAGCTCCCTAATGGTAATAGTGCCAGATATAAGGGAACTGGAGTAAAATATTAACAATTTCATGGAAAAGTGTTGTTGACTAATAGATGGGTCCTTAAGAAAAACATAAGGAATTATATCAGCGGACCCAGTAGTAAAATATTCGTTCATTTATTGGTGAATCCCGAGGTAAATAATGGTTTGGTTGTTTGTGACATTACTTGAATATACTTTTTGTATTATACGTTCAATTAGATACTACATCTTCGCTAGCCAAGGGTTACTATCCAGTGAGGAAAGGACTGGATCGTAACCCTTGGCTAGCGAAGATGAATACGTATGCGCTAAACTTGAGGGATTGGTTTCGCCGCCATGTCATTGTCAGTTTGTTTTCGACTTACGAGTTTGAATATCCCTTCGGTATCTTCTTTTCTCTTAGAATTTTATTTGCAGGTACATCAACTAAAAGAAACCCGAATGAATGGATAAATATTTATTGCAGAAGAAAACTAAATGTTTAGCAAAACAGCGCCAAAAAGCTTTTCTTGTATTTTACTATTTTGCTTTACCGATGTATAATTAAATCTAGACTTACAAAACAAACAGCTATTCTTCTTAAACAACAAACTATATTAATTCAAGAATATCTCTTTTTAAAGTATAAAACATTCTCTTATAATACTAAATGACCGGAACTGAATTGTTTTGAAAGATATACGTAAATGTGAAAATCAGAAGACAAGACGCGTCTTGTTGTAAACAAATATCATGCTTATAACTTTTAAACAGTCTTTGCATGTATATCTGATACGAAACATACAAATTATTGTGGGGATTTGTATTGCAACCCACTGCAATAGCAACATCAGCACATGTCGTTGCATTGAACTTGAAATGAATTCTAGTTAGACAAGGTTGGCATGAATGAAAACAAGAATATATTTACTGTTTTCACTGTTAATTTGCACTTAAATAGGACAGCGCTATCTCAAGTTTAAAGCGCGTCGGCAATGAATTGGCAAAAAAAGTTATACAGATATTCTATATAGTCTTTTGAAACTTATCTAAGGTTGAAATCATTATTAATTGCAAATCAATACATGAATTCACAGCTTAAAAATGAAGCGGAAGAAAGTCTTTTCATGCCAATAATTCTTAACAAAACACCCTGCCAAACTATTTCACGTCAAGTTATAAATAAGATATGTTATACACTAATTAATACAAAGTTTTTTTGATAGGTCTGATAAATCTGGCTTTTATCAACAAAAATCAACCTTGGCAATATTTTCACCTGTCAACGTAGTTGTTTGCATACCTTTTCAAATCATAAATCACCTGTCTGTCAAACTGAAATTGAACAATTTAGCCAATTGTTGTGAAATTGTGAAATAGATTACTGATTTGAGTGGACGTAAATTTCATTGCATGCAATGTAAAATTTGAGACTGCTTTGTAATTGAATTAAAGACCAGTAATTAATCATAATCGTCCATTTCCTTAGGTCAATGAAATAATTCCGCTGCATATTAGAAATTATTTTAAATTTAAATTCCTGTTATCTGCCGAAATCAACTATTATGCATCAAATCGTAAGTCATTAGTCATTACGACTAAATGACAGAGGCAACGAACACTTAAATCCCATTTTAATACAATTAATTACTACGGCTTTTTTATGCTGGTCTCTTTTTACTATAATAATTGTCACTACATGTATAGTGTTGTTTTGCTAAATCATTGGGTTTGCTTCTGCAATAAAGATTTATTTGTCATTTGATGCACCTGCAAATTAAAAAAAAAACGGTGTTATCGAAAGTAATGCGTATGCCTCGGATTTCACCCACATAAACTAAACCAGGCAGCCATGATTATGCTCCAGATTTTTACATGAATTACGCAACTAAAATATATCTACATAATTATGTTTTGTCTACTCAACTGAAATCCACTTGTATTTATTGTGCTCAAATTGTTAACAAAGAGTTATAGTTCGCCAAGAAACATTTTGTCTGCTGGACGTGTTACATATACCAGAGACTTGTTCCTTTGAAAATGAGTTGAAAGAAGCAGATGTGGGACAAGGGAGAAGGAAATTTTTAACCCGTATCTGGTCCAGGAAATTATATTTTTTGGACAAATACCTCAAGTTGGTACATGCTTTATGGAAATTCATAAATTCCTAAAAGGAAGGAAGGAAGTAGAAAAGATAAAGTATATGTTATAGAGGTGTTAATTACGTCAAATTATTGACATGTTTCCAGAATGAAGAAAAATGCTGATTTTATCTATTTTCCATCCGAACATCGGCTGCAGCATGATTTCTTATATCTATTTAAATAGTCCAACCAAAATAAAGACACAATCCAATCCCAAATTTACCCAAAAGTTGAAACAATCAATGAAAATTTAGATTATTTTTACTAAATATACTAATTCGTCATGGTTTGTTGTCATTGCAACTCTTCAAAAGAGAAAATTGTTCTTATTTAAGTCATTTTATTAATTAAGGCAAATTTTTAAATCTTAATTCAAGTATGGCAAGTTTTAAATATGCTCTATATTTTTGGCCAAAATATAAGCCTATCATCTTCTTTAAATGAGACAACGACCAAACAACACAAGTTTGCCAAAAGTACATACAGGTCACCGTACGATATTCAAAGATGGACAAATCAGAGAGAGAGAGAGAGAGAGAGAGAGAGAGAGAGAGAGAGAGAGAGAGAGAGAATGAGAGAGAGAGAGAGAGAGAGAGAGAGAGAGAGAGAGAGAGAGAGAGAGAGAGAGAGAGAGAGAGAGAGAGAGAGGATATTAGTTGAAGAACCTACACATGGGATGTTTTCTGATATGTCACGCCCTATCATAGTCAGAAATACCATGCAGATTTTCTCTTGTCCGGCAATAAAACTCATGCTGAGAGACCGTCCGTTTGACTATTTAGGACATATAAATACTCAGCCACGTCTGGTCGGAATTGGGACATTAAAGCCGATGCTTCCTTATGGAAGTGTTCTTCGTTCTCTGCACGTCAAAGAAACCTTGCAACACGTTCATAGGTAGTTTGTTTCAAGGCGAATTTCTGTACCTTTGTAAAAATTTTTGTTTCAAGAGGCAGTCGGGATATCCGCCATTTATCACGTCTATACTTATTTTGACATTCAACAGATATATGTATATGAAAGAATAATTAACACAAAAGAACCATATTAAACGCATTTATCTTTTATTTTAGATATGAAAAAAAACTGGTTTGATTTATGCTAATGATACAGGAACGAACATATAGGACTCATTGCTGTGTCTTTTGAGATGACCAGTGTAACTTCGGAGAAGACGTTGCTTAGTTAAAAATCTTGTCTTTGACCCATTTGTTCCTTTGAACAATGACATATGTTTAAAGTTTAAACAAATGTAATTCAACTCGCTCACGCGCTGTGTAAACACTTATATGGATAGAAACCTCTTTCCTTTCCGTGGCGCTCGTACACATGTGAATAAACTCATCATAGATACCAAAATTAAAATCTTGTACACCAGACGGGATTTTCGTCTATAAAAGACTCACCAGTGACGCTCGAATCAAAAAAGTTAAAAAGATCAAATAAAGTACGAAGCTGATGAGTATTAAGGACCCAAAATTCAGACAGGTTTTAGCAAATACAGTTAAGGTAATCTATTCCTAGGGTAGAAAATCCTTAGCATTTCGAAAAATTCACAGTTTTGTAAACAGTTGATTTATAACTATGAACATGTCAATGATCATATAGATGTCTATGTATATGTAAGATGCTATTCACAAACTAGGAGCGTCAGAAATAGTTTATAAGTGCCAAATTAAACTGACAATAATTTAGTAAATGCCAAAAGATAATTGCAATTCACCAATTATGTATGATTAACTGCACACAACTGCAACCTTTAACGTTCAACACTGATTTAAATGCAGTTAATGTGCATTTACAGGTACAGAAAATAGACTAGAGCTGCATCTATAAAATAAATGTTTTCTTCTTGATAAAATAAAGAAGGTTGCTTGTAGAAATGTTACTCACTGTTAAAAAACTTGGGCACTTAAAAAATAGCTCTATTTAGTTCTAAATTTATATCATGTAGTTCGTCCACGACATCTCCAGTATCTAAGTATCTAATAAACAAGTTATGGCTTGAAGCTATAAGCTTAGAGTGTTGAGATTACAAAAGAAGTTACATTGAAAGAAACCTATAATCTTTTATTTACCTAAACATAAAACTACGTAGCGAGCAACAATAAAATGGTTCCAAGTTCCTGTATTTTGGATATTCCACTGAAACAAAAAGATCGGCTTCATATATATATATATCGGGATCTTTTTCTTGAAATTGACACATATGGAAAACATCAACTTCTTAAAAATAATCTTCTTATTTCACAGTTGGATCATACCCTTTGCCACATCTTTCGATTGATACGAGTACTTATAGGTCAAAAGACGACCCTCTAGCATTGGTTTTACTGTCGGCTATGAGAAGTCCATGTGGCCATATATCTAAACCCAACTTAACCTGTGGGTTTCCGAATGATATATTGATTACGATATCATCATGGTTGTCAACCCTCCTTGAATCGAAGGAAGTTTTGATTTGACAATTTGCTCTGTAGCCGTTGATAATCAATGGAGTATATTACACATCGGATATGTAACGATAGATAAGTAAAATCTGGATCCGATTCCACGAAAGAATTCTGCTCTGTGGGTATCGGATCCAGATTTACCCTACCCGCTGTTGCACACTTTTCATTAATTGCTCCTCGGGATTCAGACCCCCCCCCTCGCGGATATTGGATCGGGATACGTATTATGTTGAAAACAATTCATAATAATAAAAATGCACATAATGTAAAGCAAGTGCGCGAGACTATAAAGCAAGTTCACAAGAATATAAAGTAAGTGCACAAGAATATAAAGCAAGTTCACAAGAATATAAAGTAAGTGCACAAGAATGTAAAGCAGGTGCACGAGAATGTAAAGCAAATGCAAGAGAATGTAATGCGGATGCACGAGAATGTAAAGTTAGTGCACGAAAATGTAAAGCAGGTGCACGAGAATGTAAAGCAAGTGCACGAGAACAATAATGTAAAGTAAGTGCATGAGAATGTAAAGCAAGTGCAAGAGAATGTAAAGCAAGTGCACGAGATCAATAATGTAAAGTAAGTGCACGAAAATGTAAAGCAGGTGCACGAGAATGTAAAGCAAGTGCACGAGATCAATAATGTAAAGTAAGTGCATGAGAATGTAAAGCAAGTGCAAGAGAATGTAAAGCAAGTGCAAGAGAATGTAAAGCAAGTGCACGAGATCAATAATGTAAAGTAAGTGCACGAAAATGTAAAGCAGGTGCACGAGAATGTAAAGCAAGTGCACGAGAATGTAAAGCAAGTGCACGAGAACAATAATGTAAGTGCATGAGAATATGTAAAGTAAGTGCAAGAGAATGTAAAGCAAGTGAAAGAGAATGTAAAGCAAGTGCAAGAGAATGTAAAGCAAGTGCAAGAGAATGTAAAACAAGTGAAAGAGAATGTAAAGCAAGTGCAAGAGAATGTAAAGCAAGTGCAAGAGAATTTAAAGCAAGTGCACGAGAACAATAATGTAAAGTAAGTGCAAGAGAATGTAAAGCAAGTGCACGAGGATGCATGCGAAGCAAGTGTACGAGAATGTAAAACAAGTGCATGAGAATATGGAAAGCAAGTGCAAGAGAACGTAAAGCATGTACATATGAACGTAAATTTAGCAAATGCACGATAATGTAAAGCACGTGTTCTAGAGGACAGTCATCTCACTCTGACTTACCATATTCCAGCGATTAACTTGTTTCCTCTAGACAATGGTGTAAGCCGGGGGATTGGGGGACAAGGGACTGTTACCTATGTTTTGTCCCCCATTCATTGCAAAACAAAATAATGGAAATAAAAAATGAAAAAGGACACTGATTAACTTCTAAACTATGAGGCCTTCTTTTTTTGTTGTCACTGTTTGCCCCACCACATTTCAGTGTACTCAAAATTTAACACTATAAGGTATGGGGAAAAAATCTGGATTCAGAATATTTTTTATTTGTTATCTGCTTGACCACAATATTTTTTTCATCAAATTGGGGATCAGAATATTTTTTAGGAAAAAAAAAATACCCCACCCCCTTTTTGAAGTTAAATGGTCGTTCCCTTATTACAAACGACATATATATTATTTTCTGAAACGTACACATGCCTACATACAATTCAATTGTTTAAGGCCGTGACATTTTAATCACAAAAAGGTCTGCAGTGTCGAAACTTCATTCTTTAAAAAACAAATAAATTAAAAATGCCAAACATGGCATAATGTTATAAATGTCACCATGGATTAAGATGAAATAATGAATAAAAGGTTTCTATCAATGATATTTTGTTGTATGGTTGTATAATATTTACTCATGACGTTTTCATGGATATAAACACAATTTTTAACCAAAAAAAATATAAAATAAATGTGAGAATTATTCACACTAAGAAATATGATATCTGTTTATGAAGGTCATTAACACAGGTCCCATATAGTATAGATTTATAACTTTTTTCTCTATTTATAAAAATGGTTGGTATAGATGAGACAATCTTCAATTTAAACATAGGAAGTAGTTCTTCACTTCAGTCTAAAACAGATTTTGAAATTCTGAATTGCTGTTTATCCATAAAAAATGTCTTCTCTGATGCGAGAAATTTGGGAGTTTTACTCTTTTATTAATAGAACGTTTGTTCCCATTATTTGTCATATGATTTAACCTTTTGTGACCTTCAAAGCCTATTAAAATTATTTATGAAAATTAAAATATTTGTTGTTCTGCTTCAATCTCCTTATCACGGTCAAGTAGCTCTTTTTAAAAGAAAACATGTTGAAAGATTACCCTTTTGTTTGAATTTAAAACCTTTCTTTTTGAAATTGTTTGAAAATTTACGTTTGAGCTTTAAAATAATTTGCTTTATAATCCATCTCGAGGGTTTTATCTCTGAACAAGAGATCCCACAACTTAAGTGTTTAAGATATATGAGATTAAATTTTTGAACAAAGTATTTATAATACAGATTTATCTTTGTTAAAACAGCAAGTGTCAATTTTATCTTTAAGTAAATAACTTAAAATCAGTTTAATACTTTGAACGATGTATACATGTCATATTCGTATGATACAATTGTAGTTTGATAAGCATGTGCAATAAACTGATCGCCTTTTTGAAGAAATAAAATATAACGGATTATCTAATATAAGTGTCGATATTTCTTATCGCCCTTCTTCACGACAGCTTTTATACATTCTGTCTGTCATCATCGCTGAAATAAGAGATATTATAAAACAGAGGCAAACGGTACCAAAGAGAGATTCAAAACTCATAGGTAGAAGAGATACCGACAAATATCACAAAAAAACCCGAAAACTGCATAAGGGTGGAGCATACCCTGCTCCAAACGTGGCATCCATTTTGTTGATAATGGTACGTACAAATTCGGTGTTAAGTCTCGTTCGGTGATGTCACAATCGAGGAAAAGAGGCGGGAGAATAGCTACGACAACACCCACAAAACAGTGGCAGAAAAGAGAAAATGTCTGAGGAATCTTCGTCAGAAATATGTGCTAGTGTAAACATAAATAATGTCACCCCTACTAAAACTGACGGAATAAGATATTAAAGTATCATTTCTGTGGTCTGCCCATAAAACTGTCCTCAATAACCGTCTTCTGTTGTGAATCTACGATTCGAAAGCGCATGTACCAAGTCAGGACGGTAATTGCTGTCTGCTGTGTTAGCTTTTTACATCTGCAGGACTCTTACATGTAAATTTAATATGAGGGGAAGCTGTTCCTTTCTACTTCACAGTCATACTTAGTCAGATTGTCAACTCACAAGGTATAACAGTCCAGTAGAAGATTTATCAAACTCATTGAATTTCTTACTCTAATCCTACCAATCTTTGCTCTTACTTAGGAAAAGAAGTACCAAATGCCTAGTTCTTGGTTTGTAACTGTCTATGATTGAAAGACCTCAAGTTTATACTTGATGTTAACACTAGACTATTGCATGCTTGGAAGAGAAGTATCAAATGCCATGTTGAGTGTTTGGTTTAATGCGGTCTTTGATTGGCTTCCTACATATACTCGAGATTTACAGGAGACCATCGAAATAGAAATGTTTTAGGGGTAAGTATGGACACTGAACATAAAAATTTCTGAAAGTCAGAAATTAACGGTTGTAAGTTTGAATAAGAAGAAATAGCAGAGAGAACTTTTCTTTTATAACATGGTTTGAATATGATTTGCATAAATGCCGCTAAGTTTCCTTGAAGATCAAATTATTACCAATTACCAGGTTCGTATATTAAAACATCTTACAAATAAAGCTTTATTCCTTTGTTTTAAAAAAAAATACCAATTCGAATAAATCATTCTTGGTAAAAACGCATTGTTATTCAAACAAAAAGTTATGAAAAACTGACATCATCGAAATGCTTGATTTTTTTTACATTAGCTGTGCATGTTTTTCAACAGACAGTCTGCATCACTTTTGGAACACACTGTGCTCCTCGGCATTAATATAAAGCTAAATGTATACAAGTGCTTTTAAAGAACAATGAAAAGAAGCTGCTAACCCATTAGCTATAGACTATGTTAATTCAAAGCTTCGTGTCTATATATGTTGATCGCAAATATCTCATTTAAATAAGAATAATAAGGATACCAAAAATACAGTATTGTCTGCATCACACCTCGACTTGCATCTAGAAATTGACAATGAGGATCAGTTGAAAATTGCTCAAGTTGAGTGCGATAAAAATATTAATCTTCTCTATGTGAATTCTCTTTTCTTTAATATGTAAAAGCATTCCAGTAGGTCATGAACATGGCGTTTTCATCTCCCATCTACTACAAGTATATTTCAAGGCTCTCGTTTTCTATTATGGCTTCCTAGGTAGAGGTTGACAAGTTACAAGGAAGCTATTAAGCAAAGGGTTTTCAATTGTAGATTTAAAGTCGTGTAAGTGTAACGGTCACCATCATGATTTAGTTGACCGTTATGGAATATCTGTGTTATAGATGACCACAGACATGTTCTAATTGTCACAACAATAATCCCGTTCTCCTTTTCTCGTTTTTGACATCACTGAAAGGACTGGATTAGGAGAACGTCTTCATCTCTGTATATTCTTTATTTTTTTATTCATTTTTCTCTATTGTTTGACCCTCTATCAACGGTATTTTACTTGCAATGAGCAACAAAACCGGTGCCGCTAAGTTTTGGATTGCCTTCTACATATTTTCTCCCATTTTCCAGCTTATCATTTTTATAGAAAGTCTTATATAGGGCTGATTTCCCTTTTTTTTCCTTTTTTTATTCGAGCGTCACTGATGAGTCTTTTGTAGACGAAACGCGCGTCTGGCGTACAAAACTTTAATCCTGGCACTATCTATGATGAGTTTATTTCCAAGAAAATAACATGTGAAAATTCATGATTTTGAGAAGTAACTGACACGTCTATCAAAATTATAATTACGGCAAAGGTACTAATTTTGCAAGGTGAAATTGACATTGAAATAGGAACATAACCTTAACAAAGGAATTTTAAACTTTCTAGAAATAAGTCATACTAAAATTCCAAAATACTTTCAGAAATATGATCTTCCATATGTTTATTAAAAGTAAACGAGTGAAAAAAGTAAATGTAAATTATATAATATCATTCTGCCCATTTGCACTTCACATCAAAAGGAACAAATTCGTTTTGAATAGAAAATTGTTTACAGAAGTTGTAAGTGATTTCTTTTGATGAACTCCTAAGAGAAAACACGTTTCTTTTTCTGGACTTCATTATAAACAGTTCAGATCATAATATTATTCTTTTATTCTGCTATAAAAATAATCGAGATAATATCTAAGCCGTAAGAAATATATAAAAGAATTCAAGATTTAAATAGTTTATTCAAATCTAGACTTTAAAATTATAACGTAGTGACTGAACAGTCAAACAAGAGGTGTAATTAACAAAACGCTTGCAATCAATACCTTCTTATTAAAGTGTTTTTAGAGCATTCAAATTTCACACAAATATTGACAAATACCATTTTTCAGCTGACTAAAGTGATTTATATGTTTACAAAGGGATATAAGAACGAAGAAATGTATCTCATATAGTTAAAAATATAGATGAATAAAACATTTCAACATAGTTTAAAAGAGTATCGTGCCGATAAACGGGGAATTCAACTCTTTAACGTGACTAGATAAGCTTTAAAATGAGGAAATTAAAACATGCACAATAAAAAAAAAATGAGAATACTTGCATAGTTAAATTTTAAACACATTATCGGCGCGTATTTGATAAATACATGCAGCTTTTTATAGAATAATGACAGTCGTTTTATGAAAATTTGAATCTGAAGGGAAAATTGCATATCTTTTGGTTAGTGTTGTCGTTAGGTTACTGTCTAATTTACGCTTAACCCACAACTATCTTTCATAATTATTTTGGACTGAACTTTCATCAGTCGTATATTCTCCAGTGTAGCAGACGGTTTCTGGCATATGGCCACACATGCACGCGGTCAAACCAGACGCAATTTAAATACTGTTACAATTTATGTGGAACAATTATTAGTTTTCTAATACCTAAGCAAACTTCTTTTTTTAAATAAATAACGAGATTTTGTGTTTTCTAACTGTAAAACCACTTTCCTTTACAACAGAAAAGCTGATCCGTCAATTGATTAGAAATGACTTCAATGACGACAAGAGGACAAAAACAGATGTTAGACACAAAAAAAAAAAAAAAAAATCTAAGACCCCTCATAAGGAATAAGGTCCATGCTGCAATTATAATTATACCTAAAGCACGACGTATTTTCTTTCAATTCACCCGTTCCAATTCCGTTTGGATTTCAGGCATTTCCCGCATTTTCCTATATCGTTTTCCACCTTCATATTTAGATGATGCAAATTAATAGACTATGAAATTAAATTTCAGTAAAATAAATCTCGGATAGCAATATCTGTAATTAAATGTAAACTATACCCCATGCATCATGTTAAAAATGCAATTTACCAGGAGTTCTAATTAGAAAATTGCATGTTAAGTGCGAGAGAAATAATATTTTTAGACATGCTATATATCAGTTTCGTTTCATGACATGCACGAAAAAACTAAAAAAAAAAACAGAGTGGGGAAGGGTTCAGTCACTATATAATATGTACACCCACTCGTCATTAGTAGCCATTGATTATTCGTAAATTGGTCAATTATACTTATAATACCGTGGTGTCATAACTATTAATTTAAAGTTGAAAATTTTCAATCACAGGAAACTCGTATGATGAATTGAATATTGTGTACCGAAGTTTTATAGGTGTGAATAATATCTTGTGTGTTACACTTATGCGTGAGGAAAACAAGTATCTGTGAAATCATATTTTCATATCCCAGTATATTTAAATACAGGGGTATTAAAATACATTTATAGACCGGTTACAAAAATATGATATTTGTTTTCCTACTCGTATTTTGATTGAAAACGTTTTCTCATTCACTGATTCCTAAGATCAGCCTTCTGTCTAAATCAGCCAATCAAATTTGAGAAAAAACCACAAGCTGTTTGATCAATAACAACTTACGCTAAACATTGCTATACCTATATTTACTTTATGATCCAAGCAATGAGTAGTGGTTTACAAAATAAGCTAATTTTAAACTTCTTTCAATAGGAACCGTTTTATGTAAAATCGATAAAAAGCAATTGACAGTCATACAAACGGCAAAAGAAGTAATGTTGTTTTTATTGACAATTTTGGAATAAGCGAAAATGAAAGGCGATGAGAAATTTGTATTCAGGATTAATATTTAGAAATTTTCGAAAAATTAAACTTTATTTTGGATTATGTTTATCATTTTGTGCGATATTTGTGTTGAGCGGATATTTCGGAGAAACTCGTCTTTCTAAAGATTCTCTACTTTCTTACTCCAACGCATTGGATTCTGGGACATTACAAGACTTTCATAATAGACGTCACAATAGGAATTTGCAGTTCTTGTACTCCCAAGAGCTCTTAACAGGGAATAAGAAAGTAGATTTGAAAGCAAAGAAGAACAAAGATATTTCTATTTCGCCGAGGAGATTTACCCACAAAAATGATTTCTTAAACGAAGATGTAAGCTTTAATGAAAATAAACTTAACACAGGAGGAAACAAGGCGACAGATTATACAAATTTAAATTCAGATGAAAGGAAAAATAAATACTTAACAAAAAGACTACCTCATGCGATTATCATTGGTGTCAAGAAAGGCGGAACAAGAGCACTGCTGGAATTTTTAAGGGCTCATCCGAATGTTCGAGCCACCGGCCCTGAGCCACACTTCTTTGATAAAAACTATGAGAAAGGCCTCGAGTGGTATAGGTTGGTATTACTCTTTAAAGAGATATAAATTATGTATCTAAACAAACCATTAACTTTAAAAACATTGAACAAAAGAGGTATTATATTTCATATTTTAATAACAAAATATTAAGAACATAAATAACTTGAAGGGGAAAATGTTTTAAATCTATGGATAGTTTCGGTCCACGCACATTTACATAATAAATTAAACACTGAAAATTCAATTAAAATATTTAACATACCACTTATAAACCGATCTTTAAAATTGCAATTATTTCGATTAAGACGCTTCAATAATTGGCTTATTCGAGAAATAACATGTGCATTTGTGAAGATTCTTCACTTTGAAACAAATTAACAACAGCTGAAGTTGTGAAACAGGAAATTTCTTATTTGTGTCAAATTACCTAGCTTGTAGTTCGTTAACGATTTGCGAGATAATGAAGTTTATTTTTCATTAAGTTAAAAGATATTAAAATTAAAAGCATGACACCTTAAGTGATACTTTAAAATGAATTTTAGGATTTCTATTAAATATCGTCAATTAACTTTCCATTATAAAGATTTTTACAGCAATTCAACCCACAAAGCTTCCATTAAAGTTCATTACATTGCAATATTGGTAATCGATTTCTTTTGATTTTGTCTAATTTTAGTAATGAAAGGGATTTCTTAACGTTCAATTATTTATGCCTGATTTACTTTCTCATGAAGATTTAATAAGGTTTTGTCCTCGGCCTTGTCCTTCAATTTTAAACAGCCCGTGAGGACTTAAGCCATCTGTCAACTGTCCATTAGCTTGTCTACCCCCTACCCTGTTTGAACTAAGGTCATCTATTTCATATTGAAATAAATATGAAAATGATTAACGAAAATAATCACAAATGATAAAGGGTCTTTACATTTCAAAATTAGAAGTTATCTTTTCACATAAGTGAACCGTGTCACAATAATGATAGATTATTTCTGAAAAATATTATAATAACTTAATTGATTATCTCTGAAAAATATTATCACTTAAATGATATTTGATGGACAAATATCCATTGAGAGAAAAAGGCGCTTTAAATTGAGCTGTAATATACAATGCTTTCTCATCGTTTAAATGAATGCGTTGGGATTTTTTAGCAATAGGGTTTTAAGATTAAGAAACACAATAAATGATCAATGTTATTTTGTTTATTTTGTGTGGTGGTCTAAATATACCAACGGTGAGATGTCACCGATTCAACAAAGTTTTCCCACTAATGAGAAATGGAATGCATAATTGTTATCATAAAAAGAACCAGTCAAAATAGTAATGTATCATTTATATACAGTATTTGAATATAATCGTTCATATAATCTCAGATGATAATGACTAGTTTGTTGAATAAATAAAGTATGAACAGGTTCTCTTAAAACTTTTGAAGAGTTGGTATAGCCAAGTTGCATTTATAAGTTTTGACTCGGCCTGAAATGCACAGATTTTATAAAATGTCAATGAAACAGCAGCCCAACGAAAAAGTAGTTCCCCATAAAAAAAACAAAAAGACAAAAACAAAACAAAACAAAAACAAAAACGAAAGCCAGGGGTTCAAATTAGCAGTGGTCCGAGGTCCGTGACCTTCCACTATTGCAATCGGACTTTCATTTTGGTTACTAGCTACGCCTTCGATTTGAAAGGAAATAAAAATAAACTTTGCCGACCTTTTTAACCATCAGTATCGTCAAATCAAAGCCATATTACAAATAGCGTTTCAAACATCGTGTATTTTGTAAATTTTCTCGTCCGCCATTGAAATATTTGTACAAACTACTGATCGGAGTCGGGAAACGGAACAGCTATGAATGAAATCCGGATTCTAAGGATAATGACTACGGACCCATGAATGGCACATCTGACAGAAGAATATTAATCCGAAAGGGAAAAATTAAGCATTCATCACTTTCTTTTCTTTTTTGATGTAAAAAAGTTCTTTCTTTATTAGTGCTAGATATTTAGTTAGTAGTTTCAGCCTTCTAACAAAAGAGGAACTAATATAATTGTGCAACATATGATGAACTTAAGCAGCAATGAATTTGAACAGTTACTTTAATTGCATACTCGGTTATGAATTGAACAATATAAAAAAAGATACATATAGCCCTTTAAATAATAGTAAAAATCAAACATTGTAGCGCCTTGAGTGAGCACTTCTCTTTCAAATCTCACCTCTTCTCCCTATCAGTTTAAAAAAGAGAAGTCACTTCTCCCTATGATTCTGAAGTAGTGTAAGCCCTGAGATAATGGTATAATTACCAATAATTGAGACAACACACCCACCAACAGTGACACCCTCCCCAATACCAAAAAAAAAAAGATTATTTGAATTCATAATATACATTTATCATTATTATACATGTTATACCACAGTCGCTGTGACACTGACAGTTTAGTCCTACATTTATATGGTTGCCGGGCAATATATTTGTAAACTTAACAAAATATTGCATGCAGTTTAAATATAATTAAACAAGCTAACTTAGACCAAAAACACATTAATTGTGTATCTTACTGAGTTATGAAATATTTCAAATAAAGTAGGACCTGGGATTTATGTTGTGGACCTTTCAGTTTGGAGTGTCAAAGGTCCTGGACCTTTCAATACCAAATGTTAATTTGAACCCCTGGAAAGGCATCTAAAGTCAACATAACAGTTTTATAAAAGTCAAGTGTCTTTACAATATTTCTTTTTCGTAATCGCCCGGAGTCTATATAAATATTAATAAATCTAAAAGGCTATAAAAGATTTCCCATCAACACTAAATTCCCTAAATAAAGTAAAGCATGAAAATAGTGCAATTTCCTCCAAAATTTACAGGTAGTCTATTAAGAAAAGCTATAAAAAAAACCCCGCAAGAAACGTAAAAGTAAAAAGACAGAGAACAAACCAAGATCACGAAGAAACAAATCCACACAATACGTTGAAATGAAAAAGTTTGAAACGCTAATCGGGGTTAATCAGAAGATTTCTCTGTTGGATTTGTGTCCAGTTCGTGTTGCTCAATCTTTTGTTTTCTGTTTTGGCTGTTGTGAACTTTTGTTTTCTGTTTTGGCTGTTGTGAACTTTTTTTTCTCAATCCTTGGTTTTGCGTTTTGTGTACTTTCTTAATCCTTGGTGTTGTGTTTTGTGAACTTTCTTCATCCTTGGTTTTGTGTTTTGTGAACTTTCTTCATCCTTGGTGTTGTGTTTTGTGAACTTTCTTCATCCTTGGTTTTGTGTTTTGTGAACTTTCTTCATCCTTGGTGTTGTGTTTTGTGAACTTTCTTCATCCTTGGTTTTATGTTTTGTGTTTTGTCTGTCTGCTGCAGTTTTTCTTCTTTTCTTTCTTTTAGCCATGGTGTTGTATGTCTTTCTTCGAATTATTGTTGTTATTGCACCCTTTATATGATCTCCCCTTTTAACAGATTGATAATTCCGCCATAGAAACAGGGCAATAGATTGATAATCCCGCCATAGAAACATGACAATAGATTGATAATCCCGCCATAGAAACATGGCAATAGATTGATAATCCCGCCATATAAACATGACAATAGATTGATAATCCCGCCATAGAAACAGGGCAATATATTGATAATCCCGCCATAGAAACAGGGCAATAGATTGATAATCCCGCCATAGAAACAGGGCATTGAACATTTATTCGAACATACACAAAAATAAAACCATTAAAGGGGTTTTGTTTTTATGAAGGAAATTATCTTATTATTCTTAATATGCTAAATATGCTACATGTAAATAATGTTATATTCAAGATCAATATAAATGGCGCTAATTTTTCTGTAATGCATAATTTATTCCAACGCCTGTTGCAATTTGGAATCTTAATAAAAACTCCCATTATTTTACCTGTAAAAGGTCAATGTATTTCTATGTAAAGTAAATATTTATGTCCACGTAAATAAATAACCAGATGTTACTGTTTCATAGAAATACCAATGAATGTATACTATTTGCCCCACTCTAGTTCTTGTAAGTACTATATTGATTAAAGAAAATTTATATTCTCTCGTCTCAATAAACAAATAAGTCATCTCCTGTTATGCTGGTGCCTATTTTAAGATTAAAACGCCAAAGTTAATATATAGTGTTGAAAAGAAATATTTTGTTCGTGTCAAAAGTTCGTTTCACATATGAATGATTTGTAGTGCAAAATCATGTTGTTGATAACCTTATCATTT
Source organism: Mytilus coruscus (assembly GCA_017311375.1). NCBI lineage: Eukaryota > Metazoa > Mollusca > Bivalvia > Mytilida > Mytilidae > Mytilus > Mytilus coruscus. The sequence goes on from CM029602.1 coordinate 34,985,320, forward strand.
TTCATCGATTTGTACTAAAGTGCAATATAGACATGTATGGAAACATTGAGGAGAACGACTTTCTTTCTGAAATATATAATAGTGATTGTGATATATTTTTCATATTTATTATGCAGCTAAATATGTAGTTTTGCAGGCTGGAATTAATATTCAAAAACATTTTTGTAAGCTTCTGCTTTCCTGTAAATTCTAAAACTCTTTCTCGTAAAAAGTTAGAAATAATATGCCAAAAGCAGAGATGGATTTTAAGAAAATGGAGGGGAGATTGGGTTCATGGAAGGAGCGTTATATCGGATTGATTCATAGACGTTTTACAAGTCCCACTCCTTACGTTACCTTGGTAGCCCTACCCTTTTTCAAAATCGTGGATCCGCATCTGCAAAGCAACATTTATCCGACCTTAATATTTTTTTTTGTATTTAAAGTTGATATTTAGTAATAAGAGTTATAGTTTGACATACTTACTCATATTAATCTTTATTTAAGAAAAGTTATAAGATACTCGGAGGGGCAATTAAAAGCCGTAACCGAAAAGAACAAACTAAACTATGGTCTATAAAACAATACACAGCAACCACAAAAAACAACAATACACACGTACTCAGCTTAAAAGACACGAACCTGGCCAGGTGCTCCGGAAGGAAGCACCTGCAAATTTTGCTTGTCACCAGTAAAATCCGTATCAACACGCGATCACAGACATGATAAATTATCTGTAAATTTTTAAAAGATATCAATAAAATGAAATATTGTTCTATATCAGTTTGACTAATACCTATGGGACAACAACTTTATTTTCAAGGGGGTAGGGGCAGGAGGATTTGAAAATGAATAACTTGGCCTGGTAAGAACTGAAAGTGAAGCATTTTGCATAAGACAGAATGAAAATGAATATTCTGCAAAACAAAATGCAGGAAACAAATGTGTACAAAGGTGAAAATAAATAAATCCAGAAAAAGTCTTCCTGCCACCCCTCCCTCAGAATATAAATGGTAGTCCCCTAGCGACATACAAAAAATAAAAGACATCTAGATGCCAACATACTCAATTTTGTCAACAACAAAGAAGTTTCTATATACAATGAATATGCCAAGATCTCAATCGTCCGGAGTCTAAAAATGTTGTTAATAAATTTAACCGAGACTATCAAAGCCTTACCATACACCCCAAATTCCCTTGTCAAATTATATTTTTTTAACCTTTTATGATGAAACATTACGAAGAATAACTATAAGTTGGTCAAACTTTATCGTTGACCATCAGTGTCCACAGAAAAAAACCCATATTGTTCAATTATTTACCATTTTCTATGGTAACAAATCTTTTTACCTTGAACTAGCATGTAATAGTATAAGGTTAATAAGTGTTCTGATTTTGTTTGCATATTGCTGTAAACGATTAAGACTATTGGCACCAGGGGAGAAATCCAGAAACAAAATCCAATATCCGTTAGGATATGTTTATATCTGTGCATTACAGCATGCAAAGAAAAATAATTTCCTTTATAATAAAACTTTTGACCTTGAACACTTTGTTACAAAAGTGAAAGAAAATTGTCTGCGGAATTCGACGGTCGAATGCAAAAGGTTATTAAAAATAATTTATGAAACATGCACTTTTAATTCTCTGGGGTCTTGTTTCATATAAAAGTCTATAAATCTCTATAAAATTTCTTTTTAATTAGAATTGTAATTTAATATTTTCATTGAGGAAAGTTTAAATGCATACATACTTTTATTGCATGTGTTATACCATAAACAAGTAAGAAAAACATTATACTTCTAAGAGTAAAAGGAAAATTAATCTTACGATATATACATTAAAATGCTTAAGTATGGGTATTTCACACGTCAGACTATATGTTCGTTTGCTGTTTTTAAGATTTAATAAATTTGATAGTGTCATGACTGTGTTTCCTCAAGTTTCATTTGATCGATCCTTTTTGATAATTTGACAAAGTTTTCAAATGCAGTCAAACTCAATGAGAACGTTTCTTGAATCTCATTTTACTGAGATATAGTGCCAAAAACTAATTGGTATCAAAATAATATTGATCATTTTCCTTTTCGATTTTCTTACTTTACGATTTCATAGTTCTGTCATAAAAGGGGCGGGGCCAAAATTAAAATGTAACGGTACAATGTATTATATGAGCAGTTGAAAGTTAATGCCAATTGGAATGTTTTATAAATATTTTTGACAGTCTAACTTAACTGATAAAGGTTATACAGGAACTCCAGTTTTAATAAGAATCCTACAACATATTGTCTGTCATAAAAGGGGCGGAGCCAAAATTGAAATGTAATGTACAATGTTTTATATGAGCAGTATAAAGTTATGCAAATTGGAATTTTTATGCCCCACCTAGGGGCATTATGTTTTGCGGTCTGTGCGTCCGTCCGTTCGTTCGTCCGTCTGTCCCGCTTCAGGTTAAAGTTTTTGGTCCTTCAGGTTAAAGTTTTTGGTCAAGGTAGTTTTTGATGAAGTTGAAGTCCAATCAACATGAAACTTAGTACACATGTCCCCTATGATATGATCTTTCTAATTTTAATGCCAAATTAGAGTTTTGGCCCCAATTTCACGGTCCACTGAACATAGAAAATGATAGTACGAGTGGGGCATCCGTGTACTATGGACACATTCTTGTTTATAATTATTTTAGACGAATTAACTTAAATGATAATGATATACATGCAGGAACTCCAGTTTTTATAAGAATGAAACACCAAAGAGCAGGGGCGGATCCAGCCATTTTTAAATGGGGGGTTCCCAACCCAGGATAAAGGGGGTTCCAACTATATGTCCCCATTCACATGCATTGATCGCCAAGAAAAACTGAAGAGCTGCATGCTAAATATAGGAAGAAGTAAACATTTAGGTAGACATATGTCCCCATTCAAATGCATTGATCGTCAAGAAATAAACCCGTTGCAAATTTTGTTTGCTTGGAGTTCCGGACACATGATTAGCCAGTTTGATTTACAAACAAACGTGTAATATATAAATAACCTGAGAGTGATAGAGCAGATTGTTACCCCGAGAAGCCTGGATCTTTTCGAGGGTAACTCTGCTCTATCACCCTCTCAGGTATGTTTTTGTCACAGATATCCTACATCAGTAGTTAATTTATAGAAGATGATGTGTGAAGTTTTCTGAAGCACAAGCTGTGCTCCCATATGGAATAAGATTTTAAGCGAAAAGTGACTGTCAGTGATTAGATAGGGCGTTTTTATGATTTTAAAATTTGGCCATTTTATCGAAATAGAAAAAGAGCGCAGTCCATTCAATCTTATATGAAAACAATGCCAGGTAACCCTGGAAATTAAGACGAAATTTAAAAGGCACCTTTTGGGTGTGTTAAATCAGAGACATATATATACACATTATGCGGTTTTGAAATGCTTGATGTAAAATAAAAATCGAAGCGAGGTGGTGAACTTGTCGTGAGAGATACAAAATGGCGATCGCGTTAAAGTCTCGTGTGATGCGCGTTTTTGATTGGATTTTGCTGACCACTGTTACAGTTGCCAATCTCCGTGTATATATGTCTCTGGTTAAATCAGTGAAATATAATACAGTATTATAAGTGTCTGGTCAATTTAATGCAAAATTATGTCATATCAAAACAGTTGATTGATGAATACGTGTTAGACTAAGTCCTTAAAATTATTCTATCTATCTATATAAAACGATTCACGAACACTGACTTCCTAATTCTTTAAAACTTATGGTCATTGCGATAAACAAAATGGGGTTTAATACATTCCTCTATGTTTGCCATCGAAAACTATTGTAAATTTCTACCGGTATGTGGTTTTCGAGGAAATATAAGCAATATTGTTTACGTACTTATTTAGTGATGATTATCTTATCAAGTCAGAGATCCGTTTGTCTTCTCTTTTGTTGATGGGGAGGGAGAGGGGAGTTTTCAAAGGACACTGACCTGTGTCGATACCCTCTCCAAAAATATAGTTATACATGGAAAATTCATTCTTTTGTTTTTGTCATGTGAAACCCTCCCAAATAAACATAGTTAAGGAATTCCGTCAATTCATTTACAAGGAGTTGCGGCAATCTGTATTCATAATTCAAGTTAGAGGGTCTAGTTAATAGAGCGTGTTTGGCGAAAAATTAGGACGGTATGTTATAAGCAAAATAAAAACACACATAAAAAACAGCTTAGTACAAATTATTTTTCTTAAAATGAAAATCAATATCCGTATTCAACGGACAGGCGATTGCAAAAATAACATTTTTTTTAAATTGCGTACTGGACATGAACTACATGTATACTGCATTGGCCTTTTCATTCCTGCTTCCTACTCAGTTTATATCACACAGCCGTATAAAAACAACAAAGCTACAGCTTCTTTTTATTTGGGCTAAATTACAAAAGGACAAGCTAGAAATAAAAAGTGAGATTCGTTTGAAAAATATAAAGTTCCGGTTTCAAACTGTTTCACTCCAAAAGCTTGGTTTGAGTTTGTTGCCCGTGCATGGTATTTATAAATTGATAAAAATATCGTGAATATGATAGCCAATGACCAAACATCAAAACAACACCAATATTAAAAAAAAAACATTAATTGCAATTTGCAGATTTAACATTGTTGTTATGATATTTAGAGTAGTTATATGTATATAAACCATTAATACAACCCATTAATACATATATATATATATATATATATAAACCATTAATATATATATATATATATATATATATATAAACCATTAATACATATATATATAATGTCTAAAATAGCAACAATCAACATTCAATCTATTTAGGCGTGGATCAGTTTGTGAAAATAAACTGATACAGTTACTGAATTAAAATTATATAAATGTCTAAGAATATAACTTAAACAGTTCTTGTAAGTACTATGTTGATTATCGAAAATTTATATTCTCTCGTCTCAATAAACAAATAAGTCATCTTCCTTTATGCTGGTGCCTATCTCAAGATTAAAACGCCAAAGTTAATATATAGTGTTGAAAAGAAATATTTTGTTCGTGTCAAAAGTTCGTTTCACATATGAATGATTTGTAGTGCAAAATCATGTTGTTGATAACCTTATAATTTTCATCGATTTGTACTAAAGTGCAATATAGACATGTACGGAAACATTGAGGAGAACGACTTTCTTTCTGAAATATATAATAGTGATTGTGATATATTTTCATATTTATTATGCAGCTAAATATGTAGTTTTGCATCTGGAATTAATATTCAAAACATTTTGTAAGCTTCTGCTTTCATGTAAATTCTAAAACTCTTTCTCGTAAAAGTTAGAAATAATATGCCAAAAGCAGAGATGGATTTTAAGAAAATGGAGGGAGATTGGGTTCATGGAAGGAGCGTTATATCGGATTGATTCATAGACGTTTTACAAGTCCCACTCCTTACGTTACCTTGGGAGGCCTACCCTTTTTCAAAATCGTGGATCCGCATCTGCAAAGCAACATTTATCCGACCTTAATATTTTTTTTTTGTATTTAAAGTTGATATTTAGTAATAAGAGTTACTCATATTAATCTTTATTCAAGAAAAGTTATAAGATACTCGGAGGGGCAATTCAAAGCCGTAACCGAAAAGAACAAACTAAACTATGGTCTATAAAACAATACACAGCATCCACAAAAAACAACAATACACACGTTCTCAGCTTAAAACCGGACACGAACCTGGCCAGGTGCTCCGGAAGGAAGCACCTGCAAATTTTGCTTGTCACTAGTAAAATCCGTATCAACACGCGATCACAGACATGATAAATAATTGTAAATTTTTAAAAGATATCAATAAAATGAAATGTTGTTCTATATCAGTTTGACTAATACCTATGGGACAACAACTTTATTTTCAAGGGGGTAGGGGCAGGAGGATTTGAAAATGAATAACTTGGCCTGGTAAGAACTGAAAGTGAAGCATTTTGCATAAGACAGAATGAAAATGAATATTCTGCAAAACAAAATGCAGGAAACAAATGTGTACAAAGGTGAAAATAAATAAATCCAGAAAAAGTCTTCCTGCCACCCCTCCCTCAGAATATAAATGGTCGTCCCCTAGCGACATACAAAAAATAAAAGACATCTAGATGCCAACATACTCAATTTTGTAACAACAAAGAAGTTTCTATATACAATGAATATGCCAAGATCTCAATCGTCCGGAATCTCAAAATGTTGTTAATAAATTTAACCGAGACTATCAAAGCCTTACCATACACCCCAAATTCCCTTGTCAAATTATATTTTTTTTAACCTTTTATGATGAAACATTACGAAGAATAACTATAAGTTGGTCAAACTTTATCGTTGATCATCAGTGTCCACAGAAAAAAAACCATATTGTTCAATTATTTACAATTTTCTATGGTAACAAATCTTCTTACCTTGAACTAGCATGTAATAGTATAAGGTTAATAAGTGTTATGATTTTGTTTGCATATTGCTGTAAACGATTAAGACTATTGGCACCAGGGGAGAAATCCAGAAACAAAATCCAATATCCGTTAGGACATGTTTATATCTGTGCATTACAGCATGCAAAGAAAAAATAATTTCCCTTTATAATAAAACTTTTGACCTTTAACACTTTGTTACAAAAAGTGAAAGAAAATTGTCTGCGGAATTCGACGGTCGAATGCAAAAGGTTATTAAAAATAATTTATGAAACATGCACTTTTAATTCTCTGGGGTCTTGTTTCATATAAAAGTCTATAAATCTCTACAAAATTTCTTTTTAATTAGAATTGTAATTTAATATTTTCATTGAGGAAAGTTTAAATGCATACATACTTTTATTGCATGTGTTATACCATAAACAAATAAGAAAACATTATACTTCTAAGAGTAAAAGGAAAATTAATCTTCCGATATATACATTAAAATGCTTAAGTATGGGTATTTCACACGTCAGACTATATGTTCGTTTGCTGTTTTTAAGATTTAATAAATTTGATACTGTCATGACTGTGTTTATACATGTTTCCTCAAGTTTCATTTGATCGATCCTTTTTGATAATTTGACAAAGTTTTCAAATGCAGTCAAACTCAATGAGAACGTTTCTTGAATCTCATTTTACTGAGATATAGTGCCAAAAACTAATTGGTATCAAAATAATATTGATCATTTTCCTTTTCGATTTTCTTACTTTACGATTTCATAGTTCTGTCATAAAAGGGCAGGGCCAAAATTAAAATGTAACGGTACAATGTATTACATGAGCAGTTGAAAGTTAATGCCAATTGGAATGTTTTATAAATATTTTTGACAGTCTAACTTAACTGATAAAGGTTATACAGGAACTCCAATTTTAATAAGAATCCTACAACATATTGTCTGTCATAAAAGGGGCGGAGCCAAAATTGAAATGTAATGGTACAATGTTTTATATGAGCAGTATAAAGTTATGCAAATTGGAATTTTTATGCCCCACCTAGGGGCATTATGTTTTTCGGTCTGTGCGTCCGTCCGTTCGTTCGTCCGTCTGTCCCCTTCAGGTTAAAGTTTTTGGTCCTTCAGGTTAAAGTTTTTGGTCAAGGTAGTTTTGATGAAGTTGAAGTCCAATCAACATGAAACTTTGTACACATGTCCCTATGATATGATCTTTCTAATTTTAATGCCAAATTAGAGTTTAGACCCCAATTTCACGGTCCACTGAACATAGAAAATGATAGTACGAGTGGGGCATCCGTGTGATATGGACACATTCTTGTTTATAATTATTTTAGACGAATTAACTTAAATGATAATGATATACATGCAAGAACTCCAGTTTTATAAGAATGAAACACCAAAGAGCAGGGGCGGATCCAGTCATTTTAAAGGGGTTCCCAACCCAGGATAAAGGGGTTCCAATTATATGTCCCCATTCAAGTTCATTGATCGTCAAGAAAAAAAGGGGGGTTCCGACCCCTCTGGATCCGCCACTGAAGAGCTGCATGCTAAATATAGGAAGAAGTAAACATTTAGGTAGACACATTACTCGCATCTCCTTCTTGCATATTTGCTAAAGCAAATGTAGTGCAACAATACACCAGGTCTGATTAAATAATGCATGGTGATTTTGCTAATACATCACGATGAAATAAACCCGTTGCAATATTTTGTTTGCTAGATTGAGCATTTTATCTTGCGCGGACACATGATTAGCTACAGTTTGTTCCTCTTTCTTCAATTTACAAACAAACGTGTAATATATAAATAACACATAGCTGAGAGTGATAGAGCAGATTGTTACCCCGAAGCCAAGGTTGACAATGTCTTTTCGAGGGTAACAATCTGCACTATCACCCTCTCAGGTATGTTATTGCGTAAACCCTGAGGGTTTACGCAGTATATATTGGACGACCTCTGTAGTCTTTCGGAACACCGAAAGTCTTTTCGGAATACGTCTGTTCTTTTCTATGACCACCTGCGTAATAGCCTCGGGCAATTAATTGATCTAATGAATATTCATTACCGTTATACCGTTGTTGAAAAGATAAGTGTTTATCGAGATTATATATATATTTGATATCCTCTGGGACTATTATACTAATATATTTTGTCACAGATATCCTACATCAGTAGTTAATTTATAGAAGATGATGTGTGAAGTTTTCTGAAGCACAAGCTGTGCTCCCATATGGAATAAGATTTTAAGCGAAAAGTGACTGTCAGTGATTAGATAGGGCGTTTTATGATTTTAAAATTTGGCCATTTTATCGAAATAGAAAAAGAGCGCAGTCCATTCAATCTTATATGAAAACAATGCCAGGTAACCCTGGAAATTAAGACGAAATTTAAAAGGCACCTTTTGGGTGTGTTAAATCAGAGACATATATATACACATAATGCGGTTTTGAAATGCTTGATGTAAAATAAAAATCGAAGCGAGGTGGTGAACTTGTCGTGAGAGATACAAAATGGCGATCGCGTTAAAGTCTCGTGTGATGCGCGTTTTGATTGGATTTTGCTGACCACTGTTACAGTTGCCAATCTCCGTGTATATATGTCTCTGGTTAAATCAGTGAAATATAATACAGTATTATAAGTGTCTGGTCAATTTAATGCAAAATTATGTCATATCAAAACAGTTGATTGATGAATACGTGTTAGACTAAGTCCTTAAAATTATTCTATCTATCTATATAAAACGATTCACGAACACTGACTTCCTAATTCTTTAAAACTTATGGTCATTGCGATAAACAAAATGGGGTTTAATACATTCCTCTATGTTTGCCATCGAAAACTATTGTAAATTTCTACCGGTATGTGGTTTTCGAGGAAATATAAGCAATATTGTTTACGTACTTATTTAGTGATGATTATCTTATCAAGTCAGAGATCCGTTTGTCTTCTCTTTTGTTGATGGGGAGGGGAGAGGGGAGTTTTCAAAGGGACACTGACCTGTGTCGATACCCTCTCCAAAAATATAGTTATACATGGAAAATTCATTCTTTTGTTTTTGTCATGTGAAACCCTCCCAAATAAACATAGTTAAGGAATTCCGTCAATTCATTTACAAGGAGTTGCGTCAATCTGAATTCATAAGTCAAGTTAGAGGTTCTAGTTGACAGAATCCCAGAGCGTGTTTGTCGAAAAATTAGCACGATATGTTATAAGCAAAATAAAAACACACATAAAAAGCCCAGCTTAGTACAAATTATTTTTCTTAAAATGAAAATCAATATCCGTATTCAACGCACAGGCGATTGCAATTTTTTTTTAAATTGCGTACTGAGCATGAACTACATGTATACTGCATTGGCCTTTTCATTCCTGCTTCGATCCTTCTCAGTTTCTATCACACAGCCGTATAAAAACAACAAAGCTACAGCTTCTTTTTATTTGGGCTAATTTACAAAAGGACAAGCTAGAAATAAAAAAGTGAGATTCGTTTGAAAAAGTATAAAGTTCCGGTTTCAAACTGTTTCACTCCAAAAGCTTGGTTTGAGTTTGTTGCCCGTGCATGGTATTTATAAATTGATAAAAAAATATCGTGAATATGATAGCCAATGACCAAACAACAAAACAACACCTATATTAAAAAAAGAAAACATTAATTGCAATTTGCAGATTTAACATTGTTGTTATGATATTTAGAGTAGTTATATGTATATAAACCATTAATACAACCCATTAATACATATATATATATATATATATATAAACCATTAATACATATATATATATATATATATATATATAAACCATTAATACATATATATATAATGTCTAAAAATAGCAACAATCAACATTCAATCTATTTAGGCGTGGATCAGTTTGTGAAAATAAACTGATACAGTTACTGAATTAAAATTATATAAATGTCTAAGAATATAACTTAAACACGCTAATTAATACATTAAAAGTTCTATTAGATTTTAAATAGAAATACGCAATATTTCGCTAAACAAATTAGCTTCATCAGGCGTGTGCATCTCTCAAGGTGAAATCGGATGCATGACAAAAAGTATTTTGTAGCAATACAAACCCTTGTCTTGGCTCCGTTATATTGATGACATCGACATCAAATGGAACGAAACTGCAGAACGTCTGCAAGAATTTCTTGATTTCTGTAATAACTGTCATCAATCTATAAAGTTCACATCTGAAGTTTCAAATGAGAAAATTGCGTTTCTCGACACCACCATAACTTTAGAAAACGGAGTCATGACAACCGACCTTCACACCAAAAACTGATAAACACCAATTTCTCTCTCCGAAGAGTTGTCACCCAAAACACTGTTCCCGGAGCATCCCGTACAGCCAAGCCATCAGGTTAAAACGAATTTGTTCATCGGAATCAAAACTTAACCACCGTTTGGGACAACTCAGACAGCAACTTAAATCAAGAGGTTATAAGAACAAAAATATTTCAGAAGCTTTCAATAAAGCAAAAGAAATAGACCGAACAAACCTACTTGAATACAAAGAGAAGACGGCCCAGACAAATAAAATTCCATTTGTTGTCAGCTTTCATCCTGACCTGACAAATCTCTCATCTATTGTCCACAAACACTGGCGTCTTATTGAAAATGATCCTTCCTTAAAAGAGATTTTTCATCACCTCCGTCATGGCTTACCGTAGACCCAAAACCTCAAAGATATTCTAGTAACATCCAAATTATCTAAACAGGAGATATCGACAATAGGAGGTTATAAACCATGTGGAAGGGGCAATTGTAAGTGCTGCAAAGTCGCTAACATCGAAACCCAATTCGTCAGCACAGTCACAAAGAAAAATACAACATATTTATAACATCAAATTGCAAAACGCAAAATTGTATTTATGTTCTAACGTGTGGAACTTGCAAGTTGCAATATGTTGGTGAAACAGAAACATCATTTAACATCCGACTAAATAACCATCGGTCATTTTATACAAAAGAAAGAAACTGCCCAATCACAAGACATCTTTTAAGAGCAGGGCATGATTTTGAAAACGTCACATTTCAAATCATTGAGAAAAACCAAAATTGGGATACACAAGGAAGACAAAAAAGAGAGGATTTTGGATGCACCAGTTACGAACTCTTGAACCTGATGGACTCAATGAGAGAGACGAAAAAAGATTTAAAAACAAATCTAAATAACAATCTTGAAATCATACAAATTAATTTATAGAAATTCATACAATTTATCGAACATCAATAAATATGTTAAACTTTTACTCCAACTTTATGTAGTTGTAGCTACAAACATATTTTTTATAGAACATCAATAAATATGTTAAACTTTTACTAAAATTCTGTGTAGTTTGAGCTACAAAATACTTTTTGTCATGCATCCGATTTCTCTTTGAGAGATGCACACGCCTGATGAAGCTAATTTGTTTAGCGAAATATTGCGTATTTCTATTTAAAATCTAATAGAACTTTTTAATGTATTAATTAGCGTGTTTAAGTTATATTCTTAGACATTTATATATATATATATATATAAATATAAATAAACCAGTTTGATACGTTTTAAAAATAAAAATGGTTTTAGTTTGGGATTATCAAAATGAATGCAGCTTAGAATTTTAACTATTTTCAAACTAGCTACAAAAACAAATAATCATGATTAATTGATTAAATTTCTTCACAGTTGCTTTTAAACTTTAGCCTGAAAACTAGCTCTTATCTAAAAAAACAGCACCTCAGAAGGAACATCCAGTGGATGACTTAGCATGTTGTCTTTCGGGAGAGGAGATAAAACAAATGATTCCTTTAACAAGAATATTTCACCCCACATTGAACAGTGGTTACATTAACAATCAATGTCAGTTTCTAATTCTTATACAACAAAAATAATGTAAAACAATGCATCTTTATTAAACAATTATCTGATATGTAATGCCAAACAAGCATTTGGGTTTACGATTGCATTTCTTTTTTAAAGAAAGCAACTTGTTTAATTTATTATACTGAATGTTCTGTTATTACTGTCGATTAAATTTCAAATTCAAAGTAATAAATTATGACGTCTTGTACATAACCATCCGTATTTAATAAAGCGCACACTTGATCGAGCGTCTCCATGAAGGGTAATAGAGTAAATTAACACCCTCGTATTAGCCAATCAAAATATGGCATTCTAACGTGAAGTATAATAATACTAAATAACAATTTAAACATTTAAAATAAAATTAACGTTTTTTTTTAGTGAAATGCAATGAGCTGAATTACTTTTTCATTTTGCTCGTGTCAACTTTAGCTGTTTTGAGCCACAATTGATTGAGTTTCTATTCAGTTTCGCCCATCATCATACATTTCTTATATTTGTAGGAATCTTATGCCGCAGTCTGATTCGTCACAACTTACAATCGAGAAGACACCTGGGTATTTCATAACCAAAGATGTTCCGAAGAGAATTTTTAATATGTCGTCTGCAGTCAAACTCATAATTGTTGTGCGAGACCCAGTTACAAGGGCTATTTCAGATTTTGCTCAAATAGCTTCAAAGTCACCCAAAGTGCATTCTTCTTTTGAAGCTATGATGTTCAAAGACAATAAAACAACCGTGGATACCTCACGTACCCTTATCAAAATTGGGATGTATTCAAAACATTTGGAAAGATGGCTGGATTATTTTCCTCTGGAACAATTCCATATTGTGAATGGTGAAAATTTAGTGACAGATCCTGGAACAGAGCTTATAAAAATACAAGAATTTTTAGGTCTCCCGATACAAATCACTCACAACAATTTCTATTTCAATCAGTCACGTGGATTTCCGTGTATACGTAAAAAAATCAACAAAAGGCCACATTGCCTAGACGAAACCAAAGGTCGGAAACATCCATACATAAACCCTAAATCAATTCATTCTCTGCAGGCATTTTTCAAACCATACAATCGAAAATTCAGTAAAATGGTGGGACAAGACTTTGGTTGGTCGTAAAACTGAATATTAATTTCAGCTGATTAAATTTCTTTTAATGTAATATGTCACATCAAAAGATTAACTTAAAGTATGGCATAAAGTACGGGTTTATGACCCAACTTCACAGGAAAGGTGGTTTGAATGGGAAATATGCATTAAATGCTGTTATAATTGAGTGCATGTGTGTAAATTTCATTTTTATTAAATTTTATAAATTTAAAATGAAGCTACATTTTGTCAGTAGCTTTAATTATGTTTAAATGTTTTGTTGTTATAATTTATTGAACTTTTGTTACAAGATGCTATAAATATTTAAATATTATTTTGTGTTAAAGAGTTTTTTGTCAGCCAATAAATCACTAACATATTCAATATATGTAAATTTCAAGTAAGGTTCGCTGATGTCGTCAATTTACCAATATCGTGCTCAATTTCACATGAAAAATAGTTCATAGCTGATCACACATTGCACCATACGACTGGATTTACCTGAAGGAGATATCAGACACAAGTTCATGAGACAACAACCAATGACGGACGCAGAAAACCTTGAAAATTTATTCCAAATTCGTCAATAACAAAAGACACTAACTGAAAAGATTTCTGACTTTGGAAAGGCACATCAATATGTGACAGGGTTAAACTACTTTTTAAGACCTTATCTATGTCATCCGTTGCCTTTAATCTCGACCAGTGGAGTAACGAAAGGTGCATAATAAATTATTTAAAATGTAATGATTAGGACAAGAAAACACTCAACACTTTATTAACATGAAATCAGATAACAAAATAAAAAAAGAAAATAAAAACAAATACACAATCTACTCATAGCAGTTTGTTGCATCTTACACTTGTTATAAAATGTACTTAAGTCAATTCATTTTTACGAAGAGACAAGCGAGCTGACTAGTTTACAAAAACGTTTGTTTATGCATTATTCCTTTACTGAAAAAAAAAAAGAAATCTGGTTTTGTACTTACACTATACAGTTATTTTATTTCTAAGATTATAAAGTTAAAATGTGACACAATTCTGGATAATGAGTTGATTGCTGGCTTAGAGTACAAATTATGTTTACACTTTTCGCGGCAATATCAACATTTTATTACTTTCAGCTGGTTAGGAATGCATTCGCAGATATATTGCAATGGACACGAGGCAAAATCCGGTGTTGAACTGATAATGACTTTAATTTTTGTCTTTTAATGTAACTTAGTTATGAACTTTTTTTATTCAAAGAAATTCATCCAGATAACCTATGAATGAAAAAAAAAAATGAATTGTTAATTAAACACGTTTAATGGTTTCTGAACATCTAGTGACAACCGTTTCATGCAAATCAGTACAAAAAAAAAAACAACATTGAATTAATTGGTATGACCTGAAGGTAGCACGGTAGTATTTGCATTCCGGAATTTAGGTTGCTCTTTTGTGTACCCTACTTAAGTCAATGTATCTGAACAGTGTGATTGGACAAAAAATACAGTATCAACTGAACATACTTTCCCAAACTGAGGGATGAATCAGGTGTAGAAAAATATGAAATAATTTTACATACAGGTGAAAATGAATTTTTGAGAATTTTTTTAATTTTTGTATTCACTGCATGATAAAAGACCTAAAAGCACTAGTGGCCTTAGGTTTTAAAAATAGCAAAAAGTAAACGGTCATGATACATATTCAAATTTATTTCTGATTAGTATAATGAAAGTACTTCAGTTGACTGTGTATGTAGAATTTTTCGCAGTGTTAGAAAGTGGTGAAAATCCTAAAAAGGCTATCATTATCCCTTATGGGCCAGGAAATACTACCGTGCCACCTTAACTGGGATATATATGTTAACAGTAAATCAATAAAGGTATTTTTTTTACCTATGCAATTTGTAAATCTATCAATAAAAAGTTGATTAAGGGCAAGTAGAATAAAAACAGCCCTTAAATTTCACCCCTGGGAGTGAAAATTGCTGATTCAGCAAATTTTGCCTGATCTGTGGATACTAATGTTAAAATTTACCTAGAAAGTAAAATTTCTTTATTTTAAGTAACTTGCAATACATTTTAATTATAAAGTTTTGCCTTAACTTTTCGCAGTGTCTGACACATGTGCAACAACTGGAATTTGAGTCGCGACATATTTTAGTTGCCTGTACGTCCTATAATTTTCACCGTAATAAATAAAGTGCATAATTTCTTATTTTTTCCACACAAGTACAGCTATACTAGTTTTCTTCAGGTTTAATTTGTAGTTCTGTGGTAACATGACACCAGTAAAAGCTTTTTGGAACTAGTAAGTGGTTAAGGGTCCTTACTTATTCATTTAGCCCTCATATTTAGCTGAAATAGGGATAGCATTAGGGTTTCTTTACATTGACAAGACAATTTTTGGACAAAGAATGTGATTAGGATTGTATATCAGCAAGATTAAATAGTTTATTCATTTTCCATGCAAATGGCATTAATTGTTTTAATTTTCTGACACTGAAAAGCACAATAAATGTAAATTGATTATGTAAGGGGACATAATTTAACTTAATGCATACATGAGAAATAGACAATCAGTCAACTGAGAGATATATTCTAGTACATGTATAGTCAAAAGATTTCAGAATAATAGTTAACTGCCATCTAAAGAACCTTGTTGTATTGCCTTCATAATCTGGAAATGCTCAAAGGAATGTAAGGCATGCTGTAAAATGTGGAATGGACTCTACTATCATTTTCATGATTTGGTGCTTAAACTGTTTCTTTCAGTCAGATTAACTATAAATAGAGTTGGCAATCCAATAACTCCTCCTTAATCACCATGTTTTACTTCTGTGTTGATTTGAAACATCATATATTTGGGTTTTGTTCACTCCTTAAGTAAAAATGGTAAGATGAAAAAAAAGTGAAAATCTGCCAGCTGGGGTAGGGTATAATCTTTAATATTTTTTTGGTAAGAAATAAGTGCAGACTAGTATTCTTTATTGTAATATGTTTCCTAGTAAGAAGTCTATGCATCATAGGTGTCATGACTGGTTTCAAGTTTGTGATGTCTTGGTTAAGGTAGCACGGTAGTATTTGCATTCCGGAATTTAGGTTGCTCTTTTGTGTACCCTACTTAAGTCAATGTATCTGAACAGTGTGATTGGACAAAAAATACAGTATCAACTGAACATACTTTCCCAAACTGAGGGATGAATCAGGTGTAGAAAATATGAAATAATTTTACATACAGGTGAAAATGAATTTTGAGAATTTTTTAATTTTGTATTCACTGCATGATAAAAGACCTAAAAGCACTAGTGGCCTTAGGTTTTAAAAATAGCAAAAAAGTAAACGGTCATGATACATATTCAAATTTATTTCTGATTAGTATAATGAAAGTACTTCAGTTGACTGTGTATGTAGAATTTTTCGCAGTGTTAGAAAGTGGTGAAAATCCTAAAAGGCTATCATTATCCCTTATGGGCCAGGAAATACTACCGTGCCACCTTAACTGGGATATATATGTTAACAGTAAATCAATAAAGGTATTTTTTTACCTATGCAATTTGTAAATCTATCAATAAAAAGTTGATTAAGGGCAAGTAGAATAAAACAGCCTTAAATTTCACCCTGGGAGTGAAAATTGCTGATTCAGCAAATTTTGCCTGATCTGTGGATACTAATGTTAAAATTTACCTAGAAAGTAAAATTTCTTTATTTTTAAGTAACTTGCAATACATTTTAATTATAAAGTTTTGCCTTAACTTTTCGCAGTGTCTGACACATGTGCAACAACTGGAATTTGAGTCGCGACATATTTTAGTTGCCTGTACGTCCTATAATTTTCACCGTAATAAATAAAGTGCATAATTTCTTATTTTTTTCCACACAAGTACAGCTATACTAGTTTTCTTCAGGTTTAATTTGTAGTTCTGTGGTAACATGACACCAGTAAAAGCTTTTGGAACTAGTAAGTGGTTAAGGGTCCTTACTTATTCATTTAGCCCTCATATTTAGCTGAAATAGGGATAGCATTAGGGGTTTCTTTACATTGACAAGACAATTTTTTGGACAAAGAATGTGATTAGGATTGTATATCAGCAAGATTAAATAGTTTATTCATTTTCCATGCAAATGGCATTAATTGTTTTAATTTTCTGACACTGAAAAGCACAATAAATGTAAATTGATTATGTAAGGGACATAATTTAACTTAATGCATACATGAGAAATAGACAATCAGTCAACTGAGAGATATATTCTAGTACATGTATAGTCAAAAGATTTCAGAATAATAGTTAACTGCCATCTAAAGAACCTTGTTGTATTGCCTTCATAATCTGGAAATGCTCAAAGGAATGTAAGGCATGCTGTAAAATGTGGAATGGACTCTACTATCATTTTCATGATTTGGTGCTTAAACTGTTTCTTTCAGTCAGATTAACTATAAATAGAGTTGGCAATCCAATAACTCCTCCTTAATCACCATGTTTTACTTCTGTGTTGATTTGAAACATCATATATTTGGGTTTTGTTCACTCCTTAAGTAAAAATGGTAAGATGAAAAAAAAGTGAAAATCTGCCAGCTGGGGTAGGGTATAATCTTTAATATTTTTGGTAAGAAATAAGTGCAGACTAGTATTCTTTATTGTAATATGTTTCCTAGTAAGAAGTCTATGCATCATAGGTGTCATGACTGGTTTCAAGTTTGTGATGTCTTGGTTAAGGTAGCACGGTAGTATTTGCATTCCGGAATTTAGGTTGCTCTTTGTGTACCCTACTTAAGTCAATGTATCTGAACAGTGTGATTGGACAAAAATACAGTATCAACTGAACATACTTTCCCAAACTGAGGGATGAATCAGGTGTAGAAAAATATGAAATAATTTTACATACAGGTGAAAATGAATTTTGAGAATTTTTTAATTTTGTATTCACTGCATGATAAAAGACCTAAAAGCACTAGTGGCCTTAGGTTTTTAAAATAGCAAAAAGTAAACGGTCATGATACATATTCAAATTTATTTCTGATTAGTATAATGAAAGTACTTCAGTTGACTGTGTATGTAGAATTTTTCGCAGTGTTAGAAAGTGGTGAAAATCCTAAAAGGCTATCATTATCCCTTATGGGCCAGGAAATACTACCGTGCCACCTTAAACGAGAAGGAAGGAGAAGATAGTATTAACGTGTGGTAGGAATTAAATACCTACGTATTTATGGTCTACAACGGTCGCCTAAGAGCTTCTCTTAAGAGTTTAATCTGTTCGACGTTCTTAAACGCCAGGGCGACACTCGTCCACAATTACTGATGTAATTTACCTTTCCCAATCTGATAGAATGTCTTCATGGTTACTGAAAACTAATGCTTTTGGGAGACTTTTAAATTGTTTTTAATTTTTTTTCTTGCTGAAACGTTCGATGTGATTATAGGCGTTGCAACGATCGAGTTGGTTAATGCACAAATTCTTCAGGGTTATAGAACCCAGGTAATAACTCTTTTGACGGGTCGCTATAGGTAAACTGTTGTTATGTTAAATTTCTGACATGACCTATGCTCCCTTATCCTCAATTTGAGACAAATATTGTCCTTCTTTGATCAAAAGAAATGTCGGAATTAGGCATTTTCAAAACAACTTCCTCGAGAAAAAAATAATTTGTTAGTCATCAGTTTATTGATATAATTGTCTAGTACTTCTATATATATATAATAAGACTTTAATTTTTTTTTTTATATAAAATAAGGAGCCAATGAGACAAATATTCAACAGTCCCCAAATGACGAACACACCTTATGGCCTTCAATATGAGCAATTCATTGCCGTAAAGTCAGCTATAAAAGGGCCCTACATGACAAAATATGAAACAATTCAAACAAAAAACAACGTCCTAATTTATGACAAAACAATAAAACGAAAAACAGATATAACAGACAGCAACCAACGATAATCACTGAATTACAGGCTCGTAACTTCGGACAGGAATATGCAGAATGTGACGTAATATTCTCGTGTTAAATATGCGAATAGACGTCGAAAAAAAAAAAAAAAAAAAAAAACAAGCAGCCAAATAACACAAGTTTTTTTCTGGATGTATTTCAAACTTTTGAAGTAAAGTAAAGGTATTGAAGCAATAATTCAAATAACTATGAAAGAACAAAATCACTTTTATGTAAGAGTGGGAGGGAAACCTTACAAAACAATTAGAAAACAAAGAGAAATAAGTTCTTTGAATACACTTGAATTAAAACATAGTTAAACGTTTCAAAAGATTTTGCTTTTACATATGTAATTTATTGTTGACTATTTAGATTGATCTTGAAGAACTTTTTGGGGGGTTATAACTCAGCGGACAAAAGATGAAAGCTTTTACCCACAGGATTTGGCAAATGATTTTCTAATGACTTTTTAATATCACATTGATCATGTTAAATTCTTTTAGTTTTTTCCTCAATTAAACATGTTATATTTTAAATCACCTGGAAATCAAAAACTAAAGCAGTCCCGGGCAGCTAATTTAGGAGCTCCTGTTACTATAACGTACCGGTACCCATTCACCGGGGAAAGTACTAATGGAAGAATAAGGGGAAAAACTCCCTGAATTTTCTTTCTATATAAATACCTGTAGTTAGTAGTACATCCCTTAATTTTACCTTTAATTTTTATGAATGTACTTCATTAGTATATAAATGAAATTTATAATGAACTTTATATTTTACAGATATCAAAAGAAAAAAAGAAAAAACATTAAAAATAGAAATATTAATGTCTACTTCGATCAAAACTCGTAACCAGTTTTTGATTTGAATGAATTTTTTTTCAGGGGAGGGTTTTTTTTTAGGTTTGCTGTTACTAATATAGAAAGCAAATTGATTGGTCTAACTTGTATTTCTTGGTTGATTCGTTCGTTCAACGTTGCACGTAAACAGATACTAATTCGCTTTAATGTGTTTTGTTTATTCTTTATGCATCATCAGCAAGTATATGAATTGCAGATACTAGTAATGTCATTAAAGTCATCATTTGGAATATACAGAATGATTCAGAGATAAAAACCCGTCACTGATGCTGCATGTCATACAAACAACAAACAAGTGTCTATGGGAAAGTTCCAAGTATAGCTCGTTAAAATTAGCTGTAAGTTTGAATATAAACTCATCATAGATACCAGGATTGAAATTTTGTATGCCAGTCGTACGTTTCGTCTACAAAAGACTCATCAGTCAGTGACGCTCAATTAAAACAAGCTAAAAATGCCAAATAAAGTTTGAAGTTGAAGAGCATCGAGGACCCAAAATTCCGAAAGGTTTTGCCAAATAAAGATAAGGTAATCTATTCCTGGGGTAGAAAATCCTTAGTATTTCGAAAACATCCAAATTTTGTAAGCAGTTAATTTATATTTATACTAGTATCTATAGACCTTCGACATTATAAATTAGAAAAATTAAATTCAGTGATGTGTCGTTTTTTTTTTAATTCTTTGTTTAAATGAGTTTTGTGAAGTGCAATGCCTTCTTAATTTTATGCATGATATTCATTGAAAGTAAAGTACTTATGTGAGTCATATACGGGCTTACGGAAAATGTCTTTTCAAAAGTCAAACAAAAAGTAATTCACCTAACGATTTGACATGAAAGGATTATTCAGCATAATTATAGTCATACTACCCTTATTCAATGCTTTTTCAATGAAAAAAATATGCAAAAAAATAATACTGCGTGAAAAATGGATCATAAAAAATATCATAAAAGTAAACCTGCAGTCCCATTTAACGATGCAAGTCAGATTATTTATCTAAATATTATGAAAGGACAAACATCACCATGACATGCAGATTTTGTTATGAAAAGTGTAGCCTCAGTCAGAATCATACAAATGTTTTACTTTGCGAAAATTGACAATAGACATCAAAGCGTTTTATGTGCAACGACGTGTCCAAACCACATGCAAATATATATTTAAGGGCAACATAAAAGATACAGATCGAACAGACAGAACGTGCCCCGACAATCTCATTATCTGTTAATTCCCTGTGATTCCATTAACTCTATTATAGCTCTCATAAAGTCAGCAAATTAAAACCCATCAAACAATGGACAATCATACAAAAGCCGAACTGTTTAAGGATGTCAACTTCGTAAGCCAGTTTGCTTTGGGCATAATCACCATCACCTTAGCCCGACCTAGAGTATTAACATATAAATGATATCAAAGGAGACGAATATATGCTATAAAGTCATAGTACATATATTTCTCTGTCATAGACCCGGCAGTATCTGCCTTTTCCATGACAGTTGTAATTAGCTGAACTGTCATTTACGGTACATTTTGATAATTATTTTTCTGTATATTAGATTCACCCATAACATTTTTACCATACTTTCATAAATACTCTCATTTTGTTAATTACCATAATGATTTCTGACCCAGCAGGTTAGCACAATGAACATACTAAATGCTTAGGAATTTTTATGCCTTAAGTTGATACAAATGATCTAAATTTTCATACAGATGAGAGAAGCAGCATGTGTATATATATGCGGTTATAACGATGTCCAATGTAATCATGCGAGAATGAAGAGTTATTCTTCAATATTGAATTAGTGGACTTTTGGAGAAAAAATCATTGCTTATTGCTTGCTTAACGTCCAGTGACAATTTGAAGCATATTCAGGATATCAAATCAAAGGTTTATCGACGTGGATGAAAGGCGGAAATTTTCTGGAGAAATTATAAAGTGGAGAGTGTGTATAAATATTTTTATTAATAAATGGGGAAGGGGAGTTCACTACAAGAATTTTTGACGATGATTTCAAATTTGTCACATTTCATTACTTTATAAAAAGTTACCAAACGAAGGATGGGGGTTAAGACCCGTATTTTCGTCATCGAAAATGATAACATTATAATCGAGCTTTTGTTAAAAAGTATGTAAATGTGCTATGTGCCTTAAAATTTTAATCAATGATTCAACAAAACAATTTTAAATATATGATTTTTACTTTTGATCAAAAATATGAAGTTAATTCATGCATGCTAGCATACTTTCCAAATATTGATTATAAAAAAAAAAATGACACGCCGATTCAGCAATATTTTGGAAATTCTTCGATTTGTTTTAACTTGACGATGTCGTATAACTATTTTGATAAGTAAACATATACTTATCCCTTTATTTATTGAAAGGCTGTGCTGCTTTTTAATTTCAAATATGCACGCCATCCTCGTAAAATTTTTGAATTTTAGTTTTTTTAACGGCCAAATACTCAAATTAACCCTAATTCTTTCTCAACTATATACTATACATGCTATTTTTTGACGTAATAATAAATGATATGAGTGGTATGCATAAAATCAAACATTTTTTTGGAAAATTAACAAAGTTAAAAATTTAAATATCCAATTTTACATGTTTTTCCGAGCACTCCAAAATAAACACTTCTTATTGGAAAATTCATGTATATATTCATAAGATATTGAGAAAGGAGGACAAATGTAAAAATTTGGAATAACCGTAAACAAATATTAAGGATTTTTTCAAAAGTCTACGAAATTGTTGTTTTTTCACTTGGTAAAATTGCAACTCTTTTCAATCAAAGTTGTCCTAAGGCGATTAAGGCGATTAAGGCGGTTCTGATTATGCCTTTCGGTTTTTACACTCTCAATTTATCTTTGTTTAACTTAAGCGAACCCGATGAAGAATATTCTTGAAACTCGAGTTATGCACTTGAAAGTCAATAACATACGTTTTATACAATAGTTTTAATCTTTGCTGTGAATATTGCTACTTTGTAATATGGGAATATTTTTATATCATTCTGCACTAGAAGATTTATATTTTTTTTAATATAAAAGATGGTAATTGCTTAGTACCTAATACATAGCTATTAGGCAATGATACCGCACGTCTTCCTCGTTCGTTGACATTTTTCATTTATTTCCTTAGAATTGATACATACAATAGTTTTCCATCTTGCATTACAACTAACAGATTATCAGATCATGTTTCTACTTTATTTCCATACACTGTTGTTTATAGAAACAAAACACATTACTTTGTTTGGTGTACATTAGAAGGAAACAGGAAGCACAGATATAAACTTAAAAAAAGTCAATGTTCGTTTTTAAGGATCAACTTTGAATCAAATAGTATATCTTAAATTCGTTCTGTTCAAAATATTTCTATTACATCTGGTAAAATTCCGACTTATTAAGATTCGCCTTGTCACAAAATAAAATATAAATTTCAAATAGAAAGCCAAAGATTGATCAAATTAAACAACCGGTGATAATTTGTATGCTCCGGGGTTGTTTTGCAGTTAGAGAACAATTAAAGATACAAAACCATACTGAAAGACTGAAAACGACTTAAGTTTTTCAGAACTGTTTATACCAAGAATGACAATTTAAGATCAAAATTAGTTTACTAGTGATAGTCTCTTTTATCTTGACTTAAAACAGACATTGACATTGAGGGTAGTTAACAGAATGAAAAAAAGACATGACTTCAATTTTCCTATTGTTAACTTTCAATTTATACGCAGTAACGTTCAAGCAGCAATTACATATGAAATACATACCTCACAGCCGATATTACCATTCCAGATTTGGTGGTTCACATCAGAATTTATTTGATGCATGTACACGGAAGATAATGAACGACAAGTTCCTAATTGTAAAGTTGAAGTCATTTCTTTGAAAATTTTAAGAACGCTTTCATGATTTGGTTGACTGCAATATAATTCTGTTTGTACAGATGGTCACTGATATGTTTAAACCAATCACAACGTTTTGGTGTACGCTTTTGGAAATATTACCCAGAATGCATTAGATTCTGAAAAGGCGAATTCCGTTCTTCTATCCTGGTTATGAATTGTCAACGAAAAACTTATCTTTAAAGACATTCTTAACTATCTCTTTAACGAAAAATAACAAGCAAGCAATTCTGTAATATGAGGAAAGAAATGTTTTGCTAAACATATCTACTTTTGGACTATTTGCCTACTTATATTATAAGTCTGCTACCTTTGATGACCTTTTACAGTCAAGCTACAATGTAACATTATTCAAATATATGCAAATTTAGGTAACAAATACTGAGGGAATATAAATAAGAATAATGTGCCAATGCCAATGAGACAACTCTCCATCCAAGTCACAATGTATAAAAAGTTAACAATTATAGATCAAAGTACGGCCTTCAACACGGAGCCTTGGTTCACACCGAACAGCAAGCTATCAAGGGCCCCAAAATGACTAGTGTAAAACAATTCATACAGGAAAACAATTCAAACAGGAAAACCAACGGTCTAATCTATATAAAAAACGAGAAACGAGAAACACTTATGAACCACACCATAAACGACAACCATGCACTGAACAACAGGCTCCTGACTTAGGACAGGTGCATAAAAATGCAGCGGGTTTAAACGTTTTAACAGGCGCCAACCTTTACCCTAAACTGAGACAGTAGTGTTTAACAGGCGCCAACCTTCACCCTAAACTGAGACAGTAGTGTAACATTACAACATAAAAAGACACACTATAAAAATATCAATTGAAATGGCTTAACTCGATCAAGCCCATTAACTCTAAAAGGAGGGGAGACCGTGATGCGTCAACAAGGTAATCGTCTCCTGCTATGCATACATCACCTGTCATACGAATCCCAACTCAGTCAAAATGTAACAATTGGTAATAGAACACAATCGGTAAAATTACAGATAAAACGATTATTCTAGTATCTAAAGATCTTAGACTGCAGAAACATGTCGTTTGTGAGTTGAGACACAGACATATCGTAATGGTCAACCATTTCGCGATGGTGACCTTAAAACATATTCAATGTCGGTTTCAGTCGTTCTTCCTCATAACTCAGGTGGAGCAGTTTTTTGTGATAGGAGCACATAACTGGTAATAATTACATTAGATGTACGTTTCATCATTATACGTTATTTTGATTGGCTAACAGAAATATTGCGTCATTCTTCATTTCAAAATGAATTGCATGAATTGTAACATACATGATGACACGTTTCCATAATAAAGTGCACCGCTTTTGGGCTAAGTAAATGGAGGAAGCCGGGTGCCCGGAGAAAAAAACTTGATAGTAATCGTGATTTTATGATCATATCGACTGAAAAATGTAACTTAGACCACTCGGCCACCGAGTATTGAATGAAAAACTTGATAGTAATCGTGTTTTAGTAATTTTATAGGGCTTCTTTTAGTAATTTCATAAAGCGTTGACCGTGCGTACATTTTTAGAATGAAGCGCTTTCGCGCTTCATACAAAATGTACTTCGGTCAACGCCTTTACACCCCAATGAATTTACAAAAAGAAGCATTCAATTCTTAAATGAAGTGCTTATAGCGTGACCATGCACGAGCGTAACATATCAATTGCGATATGTAAACGTTTAATAATTTCATGCGTCCGAAGCGCTTTTCTGGATTTACCTTCATCAGGAACGCTCAAAGCCAAACATTTGAAATCCGAGGAATGTAAGTACCGAAACAGTAAACGATATGCGATGGAGCAGATGGTATGGTACTGCTGAGAAATGCGAAGTTGACAAGTGGAATGTTGAAATCATTACGTTTTACATAGATTCTAGTTTGAAGTCATCTGTGTCAACATCGAGGAAAAGACATAGATGTGAAGCATAAATTCTAATTTGGGTATAGCATCCTTAATCTAAAGTTAACTGGGATACGTATATGAGATGCAAGCACCCACTGAGATATAGGTTATTGAGTGACAGGACATTACCAATATACCCGCAATTTAAAAGTAAAAAACTATGCAAGATGTGTTATTTTCTTTTTGTCTTTAAGAATGTTTCGTATGAATTCTGATTCACACGCGTACAAAAACAAGTCGGCCATTAGGAAGCACAATTAGTACACCGACTGTCTGTTGAAAAATCAACAAATATGCTGGTGGTCGATCAATAAGTCCAGCATTTTGATTAGGTCATCTTTCGGTGTATTTGTTTTTGGAATTAGTGTGGTTCTTCACAAAGTAAGATTTTTATGACCTCAAACAAGAAATTTAAATCTACCATTCCCATTTTGTGTAGAAATAAAATTGAGAATGGAAATGGGGAATGTGTCAAAGAGACAACAACCCGACCACAGAACAGACAACAACAGAAGGTCACCAATAGGTCTTCAATGCAGCGAGAAATTCCCGCACCCGGAGGCGTCCTTAAGCTGGCCCCTAAACAAATATATATACTAGTTCAGTGATAATGGACGTCATACTAAACCCCAAATTATACACAAGAAACTAAAAGTAAAAATAATACAAGACTAACAAAGGCCAGAGGCTCCTGACTTGGGACAGGCGCAAAATGCGGCGGGTTAAACATGTTTATGAGATCTCAACCTCCCCTATACCTCTAGCCAATGCAGAAAAGTAAACGCATAACAATACGCACATTAAAAGTCAGTTAAAGAGAAGTCCGAGACCGCTGTCAGAAGATGTAACAAAAGAAAACAAACAAAATGACAATAATACATAAATAACAACAGACTACTAGCAGTTAACTGACATGCCAGCTCCAGACCTCAATTAAACTGATTGAAAGATTATGTCTTCATCATATGAATATCAGGCACAATCCCTCCCGTTAGGGGTTTAGTAGCATACCATCATAAAATATATGAGAAGAGAATAACCCGTGTCATGCCAACAACTGGTTTTTAAATAAATGTGTTTAGTTCCGATGCAAAGACCCTATAAGTGAATCAATATTAAAGCCAAAATATGCAATCTTTAATGACCTGACAACAACAGTATCGTAACTATATCCCTTCTTAATAAGTCTATTTAAAGGTTTTGTTAGCTTCTGAGGTGAATACTGACATTTTTGTGCTTTATAAAGAATATTACCATAAAAGATTGGATGTGAAATACCTGAACGTATAAGAAGTCTGCATGTTGAGCTATATTTACGAATGATGTCCTTGTACCGATGATAAAATTTAGTAAATGTTTTGACTAGTTTGTGATATCGAAAACCCTGGTGTAATAATTTTTCAGTAATATATACATAAATTTCTTTCGTTAAAATCTGAAACGTTGTTACATACACGAGCGAATCGTACAAGTTGAGATATATAAACACCGTAAGATGGTGACAAGGGAACGTCACCATCTAAAAATGGATAATTAACGATAGGAAATGAAAAATCATCTCTTTTATCATAAATTTTTGTATTAAGCTTTCCGTTAATGATATAGATATCAAGATCGAGGAAAGGGCAGTGGTCATTGTTAGTATTAGCTTTATTTAAAGTAAGTTCAACAGGATAAATTTTTTTAGTATACATACTGAAGTCGTCATTATTGAGAGCCAATATATCATCCAAATATCTAAAAGTATTATTAAATTTTTGTATCAGATGTTTTGTTTGATGAGACGAGGCATTCGATCTTTCATTTGAGCTTGGGGAATAGTAGTGTAAAGCGTAGAAAATTTAAAAACTTATGATATAACTGCAAATTGTAAATAATGTGATTGAAAATTTTGCAGTTGATCTTTAGAACTTTTAAGGATCTGATTGACACCGCTGGTTGAATATTCCCATCACAATATAAAGACCATCGTTTACTATATAGGAAATCCGAAAATGGTGGTAAGAACTTGAGAAATATCTTGACGTCCCGGCTATACTAGTATATCGTTCTTTATAAGGATTTTTGTGAAGTTTAGACATCCAGTATAAAGCGTCGAAGACGGTAGAATTTTCTTCGTCTTTTTTTTATGTTATTACCAAAGGAGAGAAAAACTGATTATAATGATTCTCATTTGTGAAAATGTTAAAATTTCCTTTAATTTGTGGAGTCATTTGTAAACTGCTGAATGTTAGCACGGCAGTATACATTTTCACTCCATTTACTTTGTATTTCAGTTTTGTTGTTCAGACATTTTCAGCGTCGTGTTTGCTTTTTCATGCTATACGGGTTTTCTGGACTTTTTCATTGCATTGTTTCAACCGTACATGGTTGTTTTTGTATGCATATGCGCATGTCTATGTCTGTTGTAAGGTCACGAGATAAATATTTTTCTTTAGATATTTTGAATTGTTGGATTTCTTATTATTCTTACTATGTTGACTTTTAATGTAAATGAGGTGGCAAATGGAAGGAAGATCATATTTTTTCGCGTTCTCACTTCATTTTGATGTAACGCTATTGTCAACACCTATATTGCCATATAACGCCAGACTAGTGAAATAACAAGGATTTTTTTTCAAATGTATAAACTTATCAGTATTTATAAAACAAATTCATGGTACTTCATTGCAAGCTATATAATAATGTATTCATTTTTTTTAAAGTCATTGAATTATTTGAATGTTATCAAACATCATAAATCAGCAAAGATTCGAGTGGGCAAAAACATATTTAATATCACAAAGAACCAGTATTTGACAACTGAACTTCCTTGCAATGGAACGATACTTGTTCCAATTTCCTTTAAACCTTTCTTGGAGTAAAACGGGGACTACATTAATTAGTCCCAGCTTTTTTAAAAAATATTTTTATGAATTACCTGGATAATATCTTCTGTTCTAAAGACTTCATGCCACCAAAACTAGTAGACTCGACCCTTGGATCACTGTCTTTTGTAGATGATCTACTTTTGATATCAGAGAGTAAAGAAGGTCTACAGAACAGTATAGATAAACTAGTAGTTTGTGTGAAAATTGGCAACTTACTCAAAATATAAATAAAACAAAAGCCATGATTTTACAGCCACATAGTGCCAAAAGTGTAGTTTCATTTATTAACTACAATATTAATATGATAAACACTGTATCAGAATATAAATTCCCAAGAACTCTTATAAACAGCAATTGGTAACCTTATTTCAAGTTTAGAAGACTCAGCAAAAAAACCCAAGAAAAGTCATGTTTTCGGTTAAAGCCAAGGTAGCTTCATTGGGAATATCCCAATAGAAATTTCTAGTAATCTTTTAGATAAATTAGTACAACCAGTTTTAACTTATACCTCGGAGATATCCTCTATAGATAACTATTTAACACGATACAGAGCTAAGATAAGAGCTGGTCTAAATAAAAAAAACTTTGATCAAATTTCGTTTGTTGATAAAACTCCATTTGAAAAGGTTCACATTAAATTTTGTAATGTTTTGCTGGGCACCAGAAAAACAGCCTCAAATATAGCAGTTTGAGCAGAACTTGAAAAAATCCCTCTTCAACATTTCATTTTTTCACAGTCTCTATCTTACCTAGCAAGACTGAATTCTGAAAATATAAATCCTTTCCTTAAAGGCTAATGGTACTTATTCTTGGTATACAAATGGTCACATATATAGACTAGACCGTTGGTTTTCCCGTTTGAATGGTTTTACACTAGTAATTTTTGGGGTCCTTTATAGCTTGTTGTTCGGTGTGAGCCAAGGCTCCGTGTTGAAGGCCGTACATTGACCTATAATGGTTTACTTTTATAAATTGTTATTTGGATGGAGAGTTGTCTCATTGGCACCCACACCACATCTTCCTATATCTACATATGCCAAGAATATTCCACCCAACCCAGACCTTTTAGATAAAGTAAATAATTTTAGGGACTTGAACTAAGTAAAGTCTTTAAAGCTCTTGATTAAAAATGAATTTAAAAAAAAAAAAATTTTTGAAAATAGAATAAATAGTTATGATAAAAATAGTAAACTGTTACTTTGTAAAATTTAAACTTAGCTTGGATAGAGAATTTTTTAGCTTCCAATGACTTTTGTATAAGATAATGCTTCACTAATTTGAGGGTTGGTGACCATAATTTAAAAATAGAAAAGGACGATATTATATTTTTGGTTTTATCACTAACTAATTATATTTATATGACAATAAAGATATTATTATTATTATTATTATTATTATTATTATTATTATTATTATTATTGTGTGTTCATCTACATCACATGACATCACAAATAAATCACAATTACATTAGACAGCTAATAGGACACTCAATGTTTTTATTCTTTTTAAAAAGTATGCGTGTTTTGGGTAAGATGTTTAATATTTCTTTTCATCATATCACAACACATGTTTTAGTGTCATCTGTAAGACGCAGACGACAGTTTTACAATTGTTAAAGTATCTATTATTACAATTTTATCACATAAAAAGTATAAAATATTAAGGTATATATTATAACGTACTTCAAATTTCAGCAATATCACGGTACATGTAGGTATAGTGTCTGGTTGGGATCGGATTATTTTGGAGAGTGACCAGGTTTTTTTCGTGTGCATATGATGCAAAAGAAATGTATAAACAAAGAGACATCTGTTCTGGTAAGAAGCGAAACCGAAGTTTGAAATAAACATTAAAGGCATTTTAGTATATTTGATCTGATTATATGATTAAAAATTATTATCAATTAACCACACATTATTTGAATTTATACATCTTAAATGTTTTATTAGAATGCCTTTATTCCAAAATGTGAAAAAAAGTCATTCTAATACACATACGAATGTAGAAAGTAGAGAAAATGAGGTAATATAATCATTTACGAACACTTTACAAAAACTTGTATTTGGGTGAATAAGATCATTTTAAGATTAAATAATTTTTAAAAATAGTTTTACGAGTAGCGTCTAGGTTTTATCGAGAGAATAAACAATTTTTCTACAGGTTAAAATGTAATCTATTAATGATTTTAGGAAAAAGAATGTAAAGTTTTAATTAAAAGTAATTTGAAAAAAGAGATAAAAAAACATCGATTTTGTCATCAACAAATTAAAACAACTAAATTTGTATTCTTTTCGAATGTTTTTTTTGGTATGTATAAATACACATTCACGTTTATTTTCTATTTAGACATTGCTTTATCTATATGTAACATGATACATACTTATTATAAGGTTAAATCCTAACTATCCTACTGCCTGTCGATACTTTTATTTTGGCATTGCACAAGTCATGTCTTCTTTGACTGTCCATTGCGTTAACACACCAAATCCCTGGGATGTGTTTTTATTGATTTTAGTCTCTGTGATGCATGATTTTTTTTATTATTGATTGTTTCTGGCTTTTAACTAGCTTTCAGTAACTGCAAGTACTCTCAAATCGTACTTTCGTGTTAATTTGACCTGTTGACACAATTTGTAATGCATTTCTGTTATTCAATGTTACTAATTTTGTGTTATAGATTTTAGCCAAAATGCCAAAAATGGTAAAACTCGTCAGTAAAGGACAATAACTCTAATAAGGAGTCGACTGAAGGTTTCGGCAATGTTGACTTATTTGTAGATCTTGTCTTGTTGATAATTTCGAGTTCAAGTTCAAGTTCAAGTTCTTTATTGTCAAATGTCAGACAGAATTAATCGGTTTACCGTTGTTTTGTCATTAATGGGTAAAAAAAAAATACCGAACTCGAGATTCAAAAAGCGGAAGTCCATAAAAACTGACAAAATAAAACGCTATCAATCAATGAACTAGAGGCTCTAAAGAGCCTGTGTCGCTCAACTTGGTCTGGATGCATATTCAACATTGTAGACGGAATAGAATTCATGACAAAAATTTCTGTTTTGTTGAACTTGTATCGCTGATCATTTAGTCTGTAGAGATTCTCTCTATCTTCTTTAGTTTTGCTCAAAACACAAAAGAGGGTAAAAAAATCCTCATTTAAGGGCAATCGCACCTATAAAGAGTGACAGTCTACTAACTATATCGGCAAAATTTGACTTGTTAGTAGATATTGCTTTGCTGATATTTTTTTGTGATTAAAAGTGTCTATTTATCTATCATAATTTTTATCATATAAGGCAAAACGCAAAAAAAAAAAAAAAAAAAAAAATGGTGAAAATCGTCATTAAAGGACAATAATTACATTACATGTATGTTTCACAAGAATCCGTTAGTTTGATTGGCTAACAATAATCGCGCGTCATTCAAAAATTAACCTTCATATCAAAATGAAATGTTACATTCGTGATGACACGTGCTTCCACAAAAAGTGCTCAGGTAGGTAAAAGAAAATCTTGATAAAACTTTTTTTCATGGTCTTATTAGCATAAAAATGTAATTAAAAGAAATGAATGCTTCTTTTTGTAATTTTATTGGGGTGTAAAAGTGTTGATCGTGCACACATTTTTAGAATGAAGCGCTTCTGCTCTTCATACAAAATGTGCTTCAGTCAACACTTGTACAAGTCAAATTAAATTATTAAAAGAAGCATTCATTCTTAACTTGCTAATAAAATTTTTCTTATTTAACTTTCTATCTATCTATTATAATTTTTAAGATATAAGGCAAAAACGCAAAAAAATGGTAAAAATCGTCATTAAAGGGCAATAACTCTAATAAGGAGTCGACTGACGATTTCAACTATGCAAACTGTTTTGAAGAACTTGTCTTGCTGATCATTTTTGCATTTAAAGTTTCTCTCTATCTATCATGATTTTCAAGATAATAGGCAAAAATGAAAAAAATGGTAAAGTTTGCCATTTTTAAAAGCGCAATAACTCCCATAAGAAGTTGTCTGACAGTTTTGACATATATTATCAATTGGTAGAGCTCAACATTCTAAGCATTTCTGTCCCTGTCAGATTTTCTCTATTTATAACGGTTTTCAAAATAAAAGACAAAACTTGCATTTTACTCCTATGTTCTATTTTTAGCCATGAAGAACGCCAAGTGATGAGAAAAGCTCATTTGGCCCTTTGGGCCAGGTGAGCTAATAAAAGAGATGTACTTAAGGTTAGGTTTATGTTTTTTGTTCTCCGTTGAATATGACGACGATGATGATGGAGGATGACTTTAACATCCAGCGGTAAATTACATGCATATTTGAACGAGAAACTGTCAATGCGTTATGAAAATGCACCCTGCTTTGTACATGTACTAGATTGATACGATGAGCCAGATTTTTAAGGGCTAGTTTACAAGGTAGCAGTATGCAGGAAGACATATCACCTTATCCGGACACATTATTCTTACTCTGAGCCGACCAGTCTTTGCTATTACTCCTTGAAGGATAACGCATGAACATCAGCAACGAGCAAAGACGCCATAGAAGACATTGTATGACAAAATGTGAATCAATTAAAAAGAGAAAACCAACGTCCTGATTTATACTTCAATAATTACATTACATGTATGTTTCATTATAATACGTTATTTTGATTGGCGAACAGCAATCTCGCGTCATTCTGAAATTAACCTTCATTTCAAAATTTCAAAATGAAATGTAACATTCATGATGACACGAGCTTCCACAATAAAGTGCACAGGTAAATAAAAGAAAAATTTGATAGAAATTGTGTTTTCATGATCCTAGCAAAAAAATGTAATTATAAGTATTGAATGCTTCTTTTAATAATTTTATAGGGTTGTAAAGCGCACATTTTAGAATGAAGCGCTTCCGCGCATCATACAAAATGTACTTCGGTCAACGCTTTTACACGTCAATAAATTTACAAAAAGAAGCATTCAATTCTTAAATAATAAACGATAAACGAATATGATAAACAGCAACCAACGACAACCACTTGGTTACAGGTTCATGGCTCGGGACAGGCACAGAAAGTATGTGGCGGGCAATATATTGTTTGTGAGTGCTTATAACCTGCCCACAACCTAGGATACATGAGTTACAACACGACATGAGAACATATCATAAAAAGTAGGTTGAAAGGGCTTGAATCATCAAATCGGTAATACGCACAAAAACAAATAAGACGAAATACACAAAATTAATTATGAGAAATAGACTTGACCTTAAATAATAGGTTAGAGATTTTAAAGAATCTGTGCGAGGGATAAAATGTGTCTATCCTTCCAAGCCATAGTAAATGTAATCTTATTATTATGGTTTAAGATCTGTTATTCCCGAATATATTTTTGCTTTGTTATCTTTTTTGTCAATGCTAGAAATATAAGTGTTGACTGTGATATAGAAACATGGTCATCCTCGGACTGCTTCCTTCTGACAGTATTTCAATGCTAACAATAAGCTTACGAAATACTAAGGATTATCTAACCCGAGAATAGATTATCTAGTTGTATTTGGCAAAACCTTCCGGAATTTTGGGTCCTCAGTGCTCTTGGTCTTCTTACTTTGTTTGGCCATTTAACTTTTTTCAATTCAAGCGTCACTTATGAGTCTTCCGTGTACGAAACGTGCGTCGGCGAACAAAATTACAATCTGTTAAACCTCTGGTCTTCTCGTATGCATCGTTTACCAAATCTTCCAAATTAAAAAAAGTCATAAAACTCTAAAATTGGTACATAGGGACCAAAACAAAGAATTTGTAGTCGAGCTTGTCTGTATATTCTGTTTGTTTGTCTTTTAGAGTGCGCTTTCAGTAGCTTATTTCGCAGTATGCATTTTAGAAACATATTTCCAATCCAGGAGCGCGACACCCACTCGCTCGGTGCTTTAAGCATTCGGACAACGGCTACGATGGATTTTTTTCAGCAAAATTTAATGTTCAAAATGAAAATAAGGAAAAATTGTATGATTGCCGATGAGACAACTCTCCAGTAGAGACCAAAATGACGTAGAAGTTATCAACTATAGGTAATCTGTTTATTTGCAGAAAACCCTTGTTAAGCATTTTTCTCATGTTTTTGGTTGTTACAAAGTGTTGATAGGTAAAAAAGTCGTTTTTCGTCGACGATAGAGAAATAAAGAGAGATGTTGGGTATGTATAAACGGAAAAACACCGGTATTCAACAACAGAAAAGTTGAAAAACAAAATGTCAAGACCAATATCGCCCTTATTCCTAACAAATTGCAGTTGTATAGTTATAAAAAATATTTATCTTAATTGCAAAATTACACCCTCAAGGGTTAAACCATAACAAATAAAGTACATACATATACAAGAATACATCAAATGAACATTCAAAAAGACAACCATTACCTAGGTTCCTAAATTTGGAATGGCACATTAATATGTTGCGGAATCAGATTTATTTTATTAGTACTCAATTCCCCTTCTTTTTGATGTGACACATAACAGAGGTTTTTCAAGTTAATAATGTATTCCAAGTTCAATGAGATTGAAACAAGCACGTTTAGTTTTAATGGATTTATGATGTTGTTGGTAGTTTAGAAGTATTTTAAATAAGAAGTAAAGAAGATGTAGGGTATACGTCAATTATTAATGAGACAGCATTCCATCGACACAAATTAACAAAAGACTTCGAGAGTTCAAAAAACAATCCCCAACAATAGACAGATGTATATATAACATATGTCAAGTTCTAAATCGGCCTCAATCGGCAATCATCGGATGAATCCGATACCCTCCTTCTATCCTTAGATGGAGGAACGATATCGCCTTGTGATAAAGAAGGTATGAATCAATTAAACATACACTATCGAAGGTCTGCCATCAACAACACAATATCAAACCCTCAAATAAAAACATAAACTTATGACATCAGACAACCAAACGCCATCTAAACTTCAAACTTTGACAGGCACATGCTACTAGAAAACATTCGATGCTTTCAAATACAATACTAGCTGTTTGTTTAATTGAACATAAATAGAGTCAGGATCAATGTCTTTCTTAATCATCATTTAAGACTTAATAAATAACAGTGGAAACATTTTCTATGTCTTAACCTTCAATTTCATTGCCTTCATGCGCAAATAGTAAACTAATTCCTTTTAGAAGAATTACAGA
This sequence comes from Mytilus coruscus, assembly GCA_017311375.1. Lineage (NCBI taxonomy): Eukaryota > Metazoa > Mollusca > Bivalvia > Mytilida > Mytilidae > Mytilus > Mytilus coruscus. Next base: position 35,021,325 of record CM029602.1, read on the forward strand.
AAGAACTATGTCAACAGAGCAGAATCCATTTAATTTTAATTTAGAAAATGTTATTAGCAAATATTTGCATATCAATAGCGAAAAAGCGTATTAATTGAATAAAATACAATATACTTCATACATGTAGTTATCATGGAAACTTTTGAGTCTTCCATTGAAGACTTTATGGACAAAGGCGCCATTTTAAGTAGCTATCCGATTCCGTTTTGGTGGAAAGGCTTAATCTAATTCCACCGATTCGAAAGCGAAGTTAATTTAAGCTCTTTACTTTTGAATTACATTCATTGGTATTTCCCTGTACATGGGAAACCACAACATGAATGCCTTCAAATATTGAAATAAGATGGGTGTATGGGTGAAAGGAATAATGGTTATCGTGAAGTTTGGAAATCAAAGTCAAATGTGTCAAATTTCCGGACACCTGTCTATTGTTGAAGAAGCCTGTGGTTGCTCTAGATGTCTTTTGGTTATTCGTGTAGTTGGGTCATTGTCTCATTGACCCTACATCTCCATTTATCCATATAGAAAGAACACTAAGAGCTAAAAGCAGTAAAAACAAAAGATAACTTTTTCGTATATACATATAGTGACCTTTTTCTGTGGATCGTTTAGTTTCTGTTTCATTGACGTAGGTCACACATCTCCTTTTATTTTAAGAACAAGATGACTATTCGTGCTTTTGTCTAACATTGTAATAAAATTGAAAACCGTCCGATATACTAGTACCTGACTGTCCTTGTTTTCAAAATTTCAATAGTTTTTTGTGTGTGAACTCTTGTTTGTCTTTTCGTTTTTCTTTCTTTTGGGCTTGGTATTGTTTGATATCCTTCGATTTACGGTTTGTATCTTATCTTTCTTTTATCTTATTTTATGTTTCTTTTATCTTATTTTATCTTTCTCTTATCTTCTCCTTGGTATAGTTTCTTTCTTTTTGTCGTGGTTTTCGTCTGCTTTTCTTCGACTTCCGGTGTTTGACTGCCCCGTGATAGCCCCCTTTCAGTTGATCTTCGTTGAAAAATTAAACTAATAAAACCAATTTTAAAATGATTTGTAGGCCATATAACGGAATTTGGAAAAATAGAGCTCGAGGTTGTCAAAATAAATGTATGCTGATATACATGTCCCTTCTAGCTGTAGTCTTTGCTGTAATATAATTACGCTTTTATGACATCGATCTTATTATATTTACTAATGTTATCAGTTGAAAAGTAGTTTTTAAGCACTCAATTTACAAAGGGATAAACAGATTGTAACATTAAAACATCTACATTTATAGCTAAGAATTCTTACAGGAAATAATATTCCTTTGAGGACTTTCTTCAGACTAGTGCAATTCTTCGGGAGTTAATTAATTTAAGCTCTCAGCGATGTGTTGCCTAATAACTTTCAAGACAGTCAAGGTTATGATTTGTATTGCATTTCTAACGTCTGAAGAATGATATGTAGTGTGTGAATAGATATTTCCTTTTGAAAGCAAGAGTAGCACGAGGATTGTGTTTTAGGGGACGACCATTTAATTTTTGGGGAGGGGCTTTGTAAGAATTGAAAATAAATAACTTTGCACAAGACAGGATGAAAATGAATATTCTGTAACACAAAATGCGTACAAAAGGTTCAATAAATTTTCGCCGCGAAAAAAAAACATGCTTAGCAATAGATGAAAATAAATGATAAATCCAGAAAAAAATCCTCCTGGCCCCCCTTCCAGAATAGCAAATGGTCGTCTGCTTATTAGAAATATATCGTCGAATGCAAGTGTAGTATTTTTGGTCTTGACGATCCTGCTGCAGACCAGCGCGTTTAGTTTGTATTAAGTGTAGAGGTTCTAATATATACATGTAGCGAATCTTATTAATATTCTAAAGACTTACTAGTCTGTATTATGATAACATTATCTTTTGTTTAAGTCTAAACAGTTGTACCACGATACTGATATTAAAGAGATATACAAAAAGATGAAATTTTATTGAAAGGAGGACAAATATTTCGACTTGCTTTCTTCAGTGTTCGTCTTTAAATTTATATACGATCCTGGTAAACTCATTGATCCAAAACACCGGATTAAGATCTTGCAATATTAATTTTATCGGTACTTACATTGATTTTTTTCTTGATAAATAAAAACACAACTAATAAAATTTAGAATAGAAACGGGGAATGTGTCAAAGAGACAACAACCCAACCAAAGAGCAGAAAACAGCCCAAGGCCACCAATGGGTCTTCAACACAGCGAGAAAATTCCGCACACTGAGGCGGGCTTCAGCTGGCCCCTAAACAAAAATGTGTACTACTTCAGCGAAAATGGACGTCACACTAAACTCCGAACCAAAATTTAAAAAAAAAAAAAACATACAAGACTAACAAAGGCAAGACAAACATGTGTTGCTATACATTTATGAAAGCTTATGGTTCTTCATCTTTGAGATATCAATAACTTATACTTTGGCATTTCATAAGTCCATGCCTTTTCTCAGACCGTGTATAATGTCTTTACACTAAATCCGTTAGATATGTACCGATGAATACTGTAGTGTTGTCTTTGTGTAGGTTGTTGGATTTTTCTTTGCTGATGTGCCGATCTGGGTGTGTTTAACGACCTTGACTACCCATGAGGGTCTCGCACGATCAGATCATAAAAACTCTTAATATTCAAAGATCTTACTTCGGTCTTAAATTTGTATCACTTAAAAATAACTTGTTCAAAGGATCAATTGGTTGTAGAATAAATGGCCAATGAGACAACTATCCATGCAACAGAAACCATCGGACATAGATTTAAGCAACTATATGTCACCGTACGGCCTTCAACAATACTGTATAGTCAGCTATAAAAGGCAGAATGGCTTGTCGCATTGGCAATTATACTACATCTCCTAATTTTATATTTTTTATCACAGGAAGACAAATATTACAGCACGACAATTGACCTTTTTCAGTGTCGATATTTTCCCATAGAAATGCAAATATAGAAAATGACATTCGTCAGTTTCGATCTTTTTTCAAAGAAAGCTGACTTTGATGAAGAATATTGTTCATCTGGAATATTTAACTTTAATTACGATATCATTTCACCTTTTTGGTAAATATCTCTAGTCTGTATCGATGCACATTTTAAATTTAGACAAATATACATCGCCAGATCAAACCACATACAGCTCTTTTGCGATATTTATTCCTTGTACTTTCTACGAATTCCATGTAATTGGAATAATATTGTTAATTTATTCAGAATAGTATATGGCCGAATGGAGTAACTCTACATGGATTTATTGATTTAAGTGAAATTAACAATTTAAATTAATATCGTATGAAGATTGACTAGGCAAAAATGTAGAATGAGCTTTAAAAATGCTTGTTTTTTTTCTGGGAACTTCATCAGTCCAAATATCCGGCCCTCCATCCATCCCTGTAGACCCCTATCTTGTTGAACCTATCATTTGTTTTCATTGTTAATTTGTTCTTGATTTGAACATGATGAAATATTTGCCACTTGACACCAAGCTAACAACAAGCAATCAATCGTTTTTAGAGTTCGATCTGATACTTATTTTATGTATCAAGAAGAAATTAATCTTACACGGTCCATATCGTGTGTAACCACAGTTATGGACAGCTTGCCTTGTATGTATTTCACTCTCAAAATTATTAGAAAGGTTTAAAGTATTGTTCTGTTGCGTTTGATTGGATAAAAATAAATTGGGAACGCCCATACTAAGCATGTATACTGGAATAGGGGCAGATATATAGGAAGCTGTAGATGCAAACATATATATGAGTTTTAATTATTTATTGAATATTCAGAAAGTGCAGTCTTACATTTTCATATGAACCAGCTTAATCAAATCCTTCCTTGTCAATAAGGTTTCAAGTAATTTGAATTACTCCTAGTCCCTATAAAAGAAAGCATACACCTGATAATAATATTGTAATTTCTACTCTTGCGATGACTCACCTGTAGTTTACGGTACTGTTAGATAATTTTTTATCGGGTCCATAAAACAATACTAACATTTCAGCCTTCAAAGTATTGAAAATGTACTTGGATTTAGATATGTAACTTTTGCACGAACTCTATCAAACGTGGCTGTATTTCCATACACTTGCTGCCATAAAGATATCTCAAGCAACGAAGAGGAGTTTGTATGAATGCTTTCAGTAATCGTAAAGTTTATTCGTGATCTTGCAATTTAAGTTGATAGTTGACATAAACTGCACTTTAACAGAAAAAGAGACATAAACGAACAAAAAGGAAATAATATAGAATAAGGAGATGTGGTAAGATTGCCAATGAGTCAACTATACAACAGACTATGAAAATAAGCATTGTCAAAATAGATGCAAATTTTATATCGTTTTATAACCGGATATTGGAATAAAATCATTTAAATCTTTAGATGTAGCAAATCCATTCTACTAACATAACAAAATGTGTTCAGTGGCAGCAGTTGATTGTCAAGATTGATTAACATCAAACAAATGCTTTTAACAACAATGTATTGGGATTTTTATCTGATCCTCACCTACAAATGACATTTCCAAACACAAAATGGTATATAAATGGCAGTTAATTAGTTTTAGAAATTTATACGATCCATTTATACTCAGCAGATATATATTGTTCTCTCTAGGAATTGAACTGGTGAAAATCGGATTACAAACGCCTAATCGACAACATGATGAAAAGTTTACACCCGATCAAACGTATAACGTTAACTTCTTTTCAAAAGACTTGTTTGAAATATGTAGCAATCTGCTACAACGAATCGATACATCGTTATACATCAAACCGTATGGTACATTTGATCGTGGCTAATTAATAAGTCCGTACATATACATCGATATTCGTTCTACGATTATAAACCTTATTAGATCTATTAATGTTCTGGGTATCACACTTCCATGTCCCAACTGAATAGAGGCTACGGAGGATGGAAAATATGGCGTTCACTTACTGCATACTTTTTATCCTTGAATAAACCATGAAATATATTTGACTTTTGTATTGTTAAGCGGTACTAATCATTTTCAATTTTCACGTGCAGTTTCGAGACTATCATTAGAGAATTCAACGAATTTTACATATTATGTCGTGCAACAGGACAACATTTCTTAAATAGTAAAATATTGATTCAAACGTTTCCCTCTAGCTCCTCTGTTACTTTATCAATGTCATATAGTTCAGGTATAATTCTAACACATTTAAATACATATGAAATTGTGAAAAAATCATTGAAATATGATCGACTGTCTCATGGATAAAATCCACTTGATTGCTTTATTTGAATAAAAATGAAAGAGAAATTGAGTGATTAAATTGTTCGGAAATTCTTGAATTATTTATATATGGTCATTTAAGGTTAAGATTCACAGAATGCTCTATTAAAGCAATATAGGGGTCTATCACAATTGACCAAAACAATGTCGAGGAAATCGTTGTTTATTTGTTATACGTAATGTATTTCAGCGTAAATCAAGCAGAGAGAGCTAACATTTAAGTAATTTTCCCGAGATCTTCAAAAAATTAGAGAAGAGGCGTTGTTAAATATTGTTAAAAGTATAAACAGTGCTTCATTCTTTACATGTTGAATGTAATTGGCTTATTTTCAAAATAAGAACGTAAATACTATTTTGAGTGAAATACATAAGATGTAAAATAAAGTATTTTCATAAAAGGGACCATTTATATGCAAATAGGTATATAATAAAAATACCGAACTTCAAGGTAAACTCAAAACTATATCAACCAACGGAAATAATTGAAAACAACTGTCATATTCATGATTTGGTACAGGCGTTTTCCGAAGAAATTGGAAGGTTAAACCTGGTTTTACAGCTAACTAAACCTCCGACTTATGGCAGTTGTTTGCAATTTAAAGCAGGTTTAAGCTAGTAAATTAAAAGTTTAAGCAAAACACTGCATTATTAATTAGGCTTCAACTTTAGTTATATTTTTCAATTGGCAGGGGCGGATCCAGCCATTTTTAAAAGGGGGTTCCAACCCAGGATAAAGGGTTTCTACCATATGTCCCCATTCAAAAGTATTGATCGTCAAAAAAGGGAGGGTCCAACCCGGATCCGCCACTGATTGGAGGAGTGTATTGTGAAAAAAACACAAGCTTTCAATGAAAACGAGAACTAAATCTCGCGTGAAAATTATTATTTCTTGAGTACAGATGATGGAAGCTGTAGAAAAATCAAAAACATTTCCAACAGCATTCTACTTTATTTTACAGTCGTCCAATACAACTTAATGAGATGTCATCTGACCAGAAAAATCATTTGCAAACCACCACAATGAAGACGTTTTTATCATTCAGGAACTGTATGTACTCTTTACAGAATTAGATATGTTTTGTTCAGTACTGTTGTGCTTTGTTGATTGGGTATTTTTTCATATATTTATTCTAAACTAGAAATGAAATAACTTTTCTGCGATAATCAATTGACCAAATTTGGAAAATAGCTATATGCTTTGAAAGATTTTCACACATGCTAAAAACTACTCTGATAATAAATTGTTTTGTGAAAAACTTCACAGTTTATCTCATGTTGTCATATTCATGAAACGGTATCAGCTCTGGGTTTACCTTCATCAGGAACGCACAAATCAAAAGTTTGAGAGATAAAGATATATTTAAACTAAAATACTCGAGGAGCTATTATAGTACTTTCACTACCATGCATGTACATGAAATATTAATTTGGAAGTTATTGACAGTGATGGAAATATGATAAGCTTCTGTAACTGAGTTTTACTGTGTATATGGCTGTGTGTGTTTTTTATTCTACATTGGCTAGAGGTTTAGGGGGAGGGTTGAGATATCACAAAACATGTTTAACCCCGCCGAATTTTTGCGCCTGTTCCAAGTCAGGAACCTCTGGCTTTTGTAACTCTTGTATGTTTTTTTTTAAAGGAGTAGGTCCGGTAAGGGCCGATTTTGGCCTCAAATTTCAGGTTCATCGGATGAAAGATTTTGGACACTTTTTAAACACTTAAGTGTCTTCTTCGGTCGATTCAATTAGTTTATGTGAAAGATTTGAACTGATTTTAGCATTTCAGACCCTCAAATTCAAGCTTAAATATGAAAAATCTATCAAATGTGCTATAATATGTCACTTTTCAGATGGTTTTAGTCAAAAATGAAAGTGGCCGCATTCGTGTTCACTCTCAACCTTTATATATGTTATGTATTATCATCAAATACAATTTACATTAAAATATTAAGAATGAACACAAATGCGGCCACTTCCATTTAAGACGGAAACCGTCTAAAATTTAACTCAGATGTTTAAATTGTGAAGATTTCAGTAATTTAGCATGACTTAATGATGCTAGTACCCGATATATGTGCATTGTATTGTCAAAAACAGCCCATATTTATGTAGCAGAAGTATTCTACTTTCCAATAAATAGCTCAAAGTTCACATTTTAACAATTTTGTAAAACTGCTATATTTTGGGGCCAAAAAGGGGTCTTACTAGACCTACTCCTTTAGTTCATTTATATGTTTCGGAGTTTAGTGTGACGTCCATTTTCACTGAACTAGTACACATTTTTGTTTACGGGCCAGCTGAAGCCCGCCTCCGGGTGCGAGCTTTTCTCGCTGTGTTGAAGAACCATTGGTGGACTTGGACTGTTTTCTGCTCTTTGGTCGGGTTGTTGTCTCTTTGACACATTCCCCATTTCCATTTTCAATTTTATTCCACTGTCGATTTCTATAATAAAAACACATAGAGAACTATTATTGCTGGATAAAAACGATACACGTAAAGAATATATGTTCGAAAATTTATTTGTAATCGCTCTGAAACAGAAGAAAAGCTTTTCTTACAGTTTCTAAATCTCGTGCCAAAAAAAATTCATATGTTCTTAAATAAATTGTACAAATCTGATAGTGTCATACTAAATTGAGTTATATATCTGTCACACTGTATCAAGATAAAACAATAACGAACTGTTATTTTGGCATTTTTTTTTTTATTAAAATCTTTCGTCGATCTATATTTTTTTCTGGAATAACTATACATCTTCTATACACTGCGTTAAGAAATACCACTGAAAGTAGATTATTTAATTACAGACCAGGGAGAGTTTCATGTTTTTTCACACCTTATTCGAATAGTGAAGGACTTTCTATTGCTTGTAATTGACCGACAAATGTTCTACTTGGTTCGATTTCACGTGGCTCTATATAACCTCTGTAAAATCGATTTCTTCTTTTTGTCGAGCCTTCGACTTTTGTCGAAAAAGCGAGACATAGCGATCCTACATTCCGTCGGCGTCGTCGTCGTCGGCGGCGTCCAAATATTCACTCTGTGGTTAAATTTTTGAAATTTTAATAAATAATTTCTTAAACTAACCTGGTACTTTCTTAAACTAAACTGGATTTCTACCAAACTTGGACAGAAGCTTGTTTATGATCATAAGATATAGTATCCAGAAGTTAATTTTGTAAAAAAAAAAATCTGGTTTTCCTAATTTTACTTATAAATGGACTTGGTTTTTCTGCCAGGAAACATTACATTCACTCTGTGGTTAAAGTTTTTGAAATTTTAATAACTTTCTTAAACTATCCTGGATTTCTACTAAACTTGGACTGAAGCTTGTTTATGATCATAAGATAGTATCCAGATGTAAATTTAGTAAAAAGAATTATTTTTTTTCCAGTATTTTACTTATAAATGGACTTAGTTTTTCAGCCAGGAAACATTACATTCACTCTGTGGTTAAAGTTTTTAAAATTTTAATAGCTTAAACTATCCTAGATTTGTACCAAACTTGGACAAAAGCTTGTTTATGATCAAAAGTTAGTATCTAGAAGGAAATTTTGTTAAAATTTTGTACCTGTTTTTTCGTATTTTACTTATAAATGGACTCAGTTTTTCTTCCAATTAACATTACATACAATACTGCTATTAGTGGATTTCAACCTGTTACCAGACTGAGTGTTTATGTGAAATGCACACGCAACTAATCACGGATATAAAAAGTAAAATAACAAGAATACCGAACTCCAAGTAAAATTCAAAACGGAAAGTCTCTTAACAAATGGCAATTTCAAAAGCCCAAACGCATCAAACGAATGAAAACAACTGTCATATTCCTGACTTAGTACAGGCATTTCCGTATGTAGAAAATGGTAGATTAAAACTGGTTGTATAGCTAGCTAAACGTCTCACTTATTGTTGGGACAGTTTCCACATCAGGCAAACCGCCCTATAATTTTGGCATATAGTTTTAATGATGTAAACAGACGTGGATAACTTAGCTAGCTTCCTGTAGTAGTGATCACATTTTAATCCTTTATTCATGAATTTACCGTTTTTACTACTTTGTTCAGATCAGTGTTCCTCCTGCTGGTAGCCGTGTTTTAATTTTACGACATATGGTCTAGATAGTCAAAAAGAAAGGGTGAAGGGGGATGTGCACACGTGAAACGAAACGCCAAGGTGTTTTTCTCTATACATAGATCACCTTAACTAGATTTGAACCATCCTTTTGGAATGTTGGGTTTTCAATGTTCTTCAACTTTGTAGTTGATTTGGTTTGTCAGTTATTTTGATTCGAAAACCACTGGTTAGTCTTGTGTAGACGAAAAGTGCATATGACGTACTAAATAACAAGCCTGGTATCTATGGATGAATTGTATAACCCAAACACATAAGCTAGACATATAATCCCAACGTGTAACCCCAACACATACATGTAACCGCGACACATAACCCCGACACATTTTATGCCTGTAATAATAAGTTTGATTATACTTCATGTCGAAATGCCATATTTTGATTAGTTAAAACGAGGGAGACAATTTACTCTATCTCATGGCAAATACTCTATTACCCTTCACGGAGACGCTTGCTCAAGTGTGCGCTTTAATAAATACGGATGATTGTTATGTACAAGACGACATAGTTTATTACTTTGAATTTAAAATTTAATAGACAGTAATAACGGAACATTCAGTATAATAAATTAAATAACACATATCTGAGAGGGTGACAGAGCAGATTGTTACCCCTCGAAAAGACATTGTCAACCTTGGCTTCGCCTCAGTTGACAATGTTTTCTCGGGGTACCAATCTGCTCTATCACCCTCTCAGCTGTGTTATTTGTATAATGTTGTACGTTGTTCGTCGTCTTTGTTTTTACCATTTCCGAATAGGTTATTGAATATTTGTGTACTTTATGTACTTGGAATTACATCATTATCTTCCCAACTAACCAATGATCAGGAAATAGATATTAGATTGTTAATCTAAAATTTAATTCGAAATCAAATAAAATCTAAAATTTTAATTGTGTTGATCTACCAAATTTATTTCAATGACGTTTGTTTTTATTTTCTATTCAGAAATAGCAATTGTATCCAGTTTTATGTTATCAAGATATATGGTGACAGATAAACTCCTAGCTTAATGGATGACTGACAGTATCGGTTTTATATTGAACAATTTATTGAAAACATGTAATTGACTGCAAATCAAATCAAATCTTCATTAGATTCGAAACGCCAACTGAAATTATTTATGCTGACAATTTGAACGGAATAAACTTTGTCCTTGTCTTAAATGTCTTCAGATTATTTGCCGACAGTTTTATGATAATGGTTCTTATACGAATTTGCATTATTCAACCATTGCTTTATATAGAGCCATGTTATTTACTGATCAGAATGAAACTTGAAGCTGAGCTGAGTTCTCTGTCGACCGCAATGAACATGATGACGTTATGTAAATAAATAATCTACTTGAACTCTTACTGGTACTATTTATAATAAATCAATATAAATTGACACTCCGTATATATATAAATATATATACAACAATGTTAAATCTGCAAATTTGCGGAAGCAAATTTTTGTTCTTCCCTCAGCGGGATTCAAACCTTTTGCGTCTGTGACATCGTGGCAACACCGCCTGCACCGTGTCTAGCGCCCTAGACCACTCGACCACCTAGGCTACATAAGATATAGCTTTCGGTGGTCGATGTAATGCCTTTCCTCGTCGGCTTTATCTAGGGTTGTAACAGTCGTGATGTATAGTGGCAAGTTGATGGTGTACCTTTCAGATCAGTATGTCGTAAAGAATGATAATATTAATTACCATGCCGCCACACACACACACACACACATATATATATATATATATATAGATTTGACTGATTTATATCTATTAAGATAACCCCCTTTTCATAAATTTCTGATATGACATTGAGAAGTTATTGAACTGTATTCTTGAATACCGTCAGGCGTATCATGCGCTTGAGCTCGTGGCACAGCTGTTTATTATTTTTATGCCCCACCTACGATATGTTTTCTGGTCTGTGCGTCCGTTCGTTCGTTCGTCCGTCCGTCCGTCCGTCCATCTGTCCGCTTCATGTTAAAGTTTTTGGTCAAGGTATTTTTGATGAAGTTGGAGTCTGATCAACTTGAAACTTAGTACACATGTTCCCTATGATATGATCTTTCTAATTGTAATGCCAAATTAGAGTTTTTACCCCAATTTCACAGTCCACTGAACATAGAAAATGATAGTGCGAGTGGGGCATCCGTGTACTGTGGACACATTCTTGTTGTGTTTAATTTTCATTTAAAACATCTCCAAGTGCTGGATTTTTCGCTGTGTTGAAGACCCATTGGTGGCCTTCATCTGCTTTCTGCTCTTTTGTTGGGTTGTTGTCTCTTTGACACATTCCCATATCCATTCTCAATTTTGTTTCATATTTCAACTTATTTTCTCTTATTTTAAACGTTTTATCTCACTCTTTTCAATGCGATATAAAAATAAAAGTGGTTTATAAACATATTGCCCCTCTATTAAGTGGAAAATAAAAAGTAAAAAAAAAGGGGGTCCACTCCACATTTGCACATGAATAGAATTAAGTAATATTTTAACCTTAAAATGCAGAATATATATAGTGTATATATATGGATTGGTCCTGGACCCGATTGATTTCAATATAGTTATTTGAGTATTCCATAAGTGAAACCAAATTCGAACCATTCTAAGTATTACAAGAAAAGAAACATATAGGTTAGTGATACCTGATGAGGATAGGTCTAGGTCTACATGACCGTAACTGAAACACCTCCTTAGTATTAGAAACACAGACCAGATCTTGATTTCTATTCTAAAATACACACACAATAAATATACTACAAGCTTGCAAGTGGAATTTCAAAAAATATTAAAATAAATGCTGAAAATGTATTCCATAACAACTTTTTAACAAGAAATATTTATCCTTCACTGAATATACCAGCTCCAAATACATGAAATATATGCACATGAAAATGGAAATAACGAAGGATTATAATAAGATAGACTTGATTGGTCCTGGACCCGATTGATAATAATATAATAGCATTGACATGTTTTATTAAAACATATCAAATTTGCTAAATTTAAAATACTTATCATAGCATTTCCAAATAAGCTGCAGAAATCCTAAAGAAAATTAAATTTATATATTATTAAATTGAATTTTTGATGAAAACATTGCAAAAATGTGATTTTTTTTCATTAAAAATGCCTTGACTATAAGAATATTCTGTAGAAAAGAATATAAAATGTATTTAGTGTAGAGGATATGGAAATTAAATAATCTTGACCAGCTAACCATCTGTGTTCATTTGATAACATCAGTGGACACCAACTGATATATATATATATATAACTCGTCTAAACATCAGCCCAACAATGTTAGATCAAATTTTTGTTTTTCCTCGCCGGGATTCGAATTTGACACCAAATCGCCTCGCAAATTTTTGTTCTTGTATATACAACTCGTCTAAACATCAGCCCAACAATGTTAGATCTGTAAATTTGCTTTCGCAAATTTTTGTTCTTCCCTCGCCGGGATTCGAACTCATGCTACTGAGATATCGTGACACCAAATCGCCTGCACTGTATCCGACACGCTAGACCACACGACCACCTAGGCTTCACAATAATAAAGCTTTCGGTGGCCGGGTGTTATATATATAACATCACTGAAGAGACATTAATTGTCGAAATCCGGATATGGTGTACAAAATTTTGCACCTCATGTTTGCGGTATACCATCTTTTCCGCAAGTTTATTGTTTTCTGTTTGGTATTAAATCAATAATTAAAATCCATTTTGTTACATCTGGTGATCCGTTTATTTGGCAATCGACATAAAGTCATGCGTTTTGTTAAAATATACTTTTTCACTTTTTTGGTCTTTTGGAAAATGTTGTTTGTGCTGTATTTAGACCCCTCTACCAAGATTTTTGTTTTGCATGTACACGTATAAAAATTGCGGTTTTTATCCAACGCAATCATAGGTTTGAACGTTGATTTCAATTTAGACTTGTTTATATTTTTTCGTTTGGGCTTGTATTATATTTGGCTTCGAGTTTATATAATCCGTTCATCCTATTTCGACTCTTCAAAATTCAAGAGTCAATCCTAAATTGAGGTAAATTATATGGCCTTCCAAATACCGTTTCGATTCCTAACATCACCGAAGAGACATTTATTGTCGAAATCCGGATATGGTGTACAAAATTTTGCACCTCATGTTTGCGGTATACCATCTTTTCCGCAAGTTTATTGTTTTCTGTTTGGTATTAAATTAATAATTAAGATCCATTTTGTTACATCTGATGATCCGTTTATTTGGCAATCGCCACGACAGTCAGTAGGGTTAAAGAACATCCGTTGTTCGACCTGCTAGTCAAAATGCGTTTTGTTAAAATATACTTTTTTTTGGTCTTTTGGAAAATGTTGTTTGTGCTGTATTTAGACCCCTCTACCAAGTATTTTTTTGCATGCACACGTATAAAAATTGCGGTTTTTATCCAACTCAGTCATAGGTTTGAACGTTGTTTTCAATTTAGACTTGTATATATATAGAAGTCTATTAAAAGGACCAACCAGCAAATTTACTATGTACCGGATCGTCTAGAATAGACGATACTGTGCAGATAAGGAAAAAAATATATAAGTCTAAAGATTTGCACAACGGTACTAATATAAGATGATATTATACGAAGATGTTGTTATTAAATCGTGTTGACAAATATGTCGGCTTAATAAAAAGCCTTCGTCAGTGTCAATAGTTTTAACAATACTGATTGTATGTATAAAAATAGCTCAGTAATCCAGGTAAGTTTTGGTCTATTGATTTAATCCAAAATCCTGAACATCATAAATTAATATAAAACAAAACTCGATACTCAAATATACGTGACTGTGTATATTTACATCCCAAAATGAGTGAAAAATAAAACTTAGTATTTCTTATTGATGCCGTTTGGATGATGTACATTTAGTTCCTTTATCCAAAAGCTTTCCCGAACCTGTCGCTGGGCATCACTCCAGAGAATGTTCTGTTCAATCACTAGGATTTTCATGCGGTTAAAGTCATCAAGTTTGTGACCCGACTGTCTGAAATGCTGAGAAACTGGGAGAAGTGGCTTCTTAGAGTTATCACTCCTATGGCCATTTAGGCGTTTGTGGAAAGGCTGCTTTGACTCACCAACATATTGGAGGCCACAAACCGAACATTCTAGAATGTAAATAACATTCATACTTTTGCAGGTAACATTGCAAAATATCCTATAGTTATTTTCGGTTGCCTTACTGTGAAAAGTTGATGAGTGGTGCATCTGTAGGCAGCATTTGCAGCGTTTTTCATCCTACGAACGACATTCTCCAGAAGTACTTCTATTATCAGACACTTCAGCCCGCACCAGCAGGTTCCGTAGACTATTGGGTTGCCTAAAAGCTATCATGGGAGGCTCGGGAAAAATCTTGGATAGTTTGGAATTCTTTTCAACTGTTTTCCAATGCTCACGAATGACACCGAGGCTGTTTTTGAGAGATGGGTGGTAAGTAAGAACACATGGAGTCCTTTTATTTTTCTTTTTATCTTTGTATTCTAATAGTTTTCCTTGGAATAGTTTCCGCTTTCTGAAAACCTTTTTGGATAGTCCTGTGTTTGTAGCCCCTTCTCTTCAAGTGGGTTTCGAGTTGACGTAGTTGTTGTTTAGTTGTTTCTGTGTTGGAACATATTCCGACACATTATTTCGCAGATGGGATCAAACCCTCTACCGTTGTTCTAAGCGGTTAATGGTCCTCCTCAAACAACACTGCGAAGAACATCTCATAACTCTCACTGGCGAATATAACACCCTTTTTAATAGCTGCAAAAAAGATCTCACATCTGACAATTGTGATGCTATCAATGCTCGCCTTAAAGACATAACAACCATACAATCCCAACATTTGAGTGAAAGGCAGAAAAGAAAATTCCGCAGGGATGGCATCGATAAATCCATCCTTCATTACCATCTGAGGAAAAGAGAAAACGAGTAAGGCGCTTTAAACGTAGGCCACTTGAGACTGATTCACTCTCCAAAATTGTGGTCAGTCTTTCCAAACACCAGTTAACGGAAGCTGAAACATATCTTCTCTCGAGAGGCTTAAATTTCTGTCCTCTACCTGCCCCTGTCAATGAAACTAAATTGTCGGAAGACCTTGACAATTTTGCCAGAAGTCTACGCATTAAGGAATATTTCGCGACGAAGGAGAATAACAACAGAAGCTCGGATAGTGACTCAGAAATTTCAAAATACAATTTTGTACAATTGTAAAAAGACTGCCATGACAATTTTTCGAAATAACTATATATAATGTCATTTTAAACCATTGAAAAAGAAATTTACGACAATGAATCTGTGAAAAGGGCTATGACAATCAATTAACAACTGTCCCAATCCTAATGTTTGCTTTAACATTTTAAAATGAAAAAAACAAGATTGGATCTTTCGCTGTTTGTTTTCAGTATTTGGTCTTTCCCAATCAAAAATGCATCATTGGTAAAGAATTTAATGTTTTTTTTCCGAGCAGTATTCATATACCATGGTAAGAAGATTCCAAAGAGGCAATTAAAATCTAACGTCCAAGACAGACAATATCATTACCAAAAGGAATAAAAAGACGGAAAAATGGTCACAGAAAGCTTAAGGCTGAGCAA
This sequence comes from Mytilus coruscus, assembly GCA_017311375.1. Classification (NCBI taxonomy): domain Eukaryota; kingdom Metazoa; phylum Mollusca; class Bivalvia; order Mytilida; family Mytilidae; genus Mytilus; species Mytilus coruscus. Next base: position 35,037,333 of record CM029602.1, read on the forward strand.
CACTTACCCCGTCAAAAACTGTCTCCAAACTATTGTGTGTTAATTGGAAGGATAAGCAGTTCCTGGTCCAATAGTGATACCCTTCGTGTAAAACATGATAAAATCTGTAGAATACATGATCGGCGATAAAGAGCCATGCAAAAGAAGTCAGAAGTTTGAACAAAGATTAAAGTTTAAAAAAAAAGGACTGTATAATAATAGTACCCATTTTAATCCTTACGTCGACTTCTTGAAATTATAAGAGTTCTGTCTGACTCGTTCATGACATTTCTTTTATTTATATCCCATCTCAACTCAATTCTAAAGTCTATTATTAGAATATTAAAAATGTTGAGCTTTAGGAAAACGCCAAGAATTTTGATGAAATGATAATTAGTAATTATTCTTGAAACACAGAGTTTACTGTTAAAAGTACAGATTGATAGCTTGTAGACTACGTAAACATATTTTTTGTTATTTTCCACATAATCTATTAAATAAATTTACGAAAAACAGATTTATATATTTCAAAATCGTAATTTATTTTCCACCTGACGACTTGCACACTGTGCTTTTCATAAACTTCACGGCTGACGTAATTAAAACATTTTTTGTTTAGAGATTTCTTAATGATATCGTTATCAGATATCCTTATTTCAATTAAAATGTCTACTTGTGTACCCCTTCCGTTCTCATGACAAAGTCACGTGATTTTCGTGTAAAAATGAAGCTACACGAAAACAAACAAGTAGTTCGAAAGAATGATCCGACTGTCTAACGATACGATTTTTCTTGTATTGCAATTTAATAATTCGTATCTAAAAGTGTGTTTCACGAGGTATGGTTTAAACATAAATGGATTTTTGCATGATATGATATGTATATATAAAGACATCTGGGTTAATGCTTAAGAAATAATCATACTCATTAAGACATTTTCCAATATCCCCAATGCTTATTCTCTCGTTATTTCTGTTGCTTCAAACCACTATTATAGAGAAATACGAATATGCTTGCCATTCCTTGACGTCGGTAATGTTATGACATTATAAATAAGATATTGCTAGATTGCTCCAAAACTCAACCAAATTTGTAGGCAAATATAAGCCATGGTATTAGTAATAATTTGCTCAAAACTAAGAGTTTAAAACAAAATATAATTAAACACAATAACGTAATATAACGGGTTAACACTTGTAAATTCAACCGCAGGGCAGGGTTAAAGAACATCCGTTGTTCGACCTGCTAGTCAAATGCGTTTTGTTAAAATATACTTTTTCACTTTTTTGGTCTTTTGGAAAATGTTGTTTGTGCTGTATTTAGACCCCTCTACCAAGTTTTTTTTTTTGCATGTACACGTATAAAAATTGCAGTTTTTATCCAACGCAATCATAGGTTTGAACGTTGATTTCAATTTAGACTTGTTTATATTTTTTCGTTTGGGCTTGTATTATATTTGCCTTCGAGTTTATATAATCCGTTCATCCTATTTCGACTCTTCAAAATTCAAGAGTCAATCCTAAATTGAGGTAAATTATATGGCCTTCTAAATACCGTTTCGATTCCTAACATCACCGAAGAGACATTTATTGTCGAAATCCGGATATGGTGTACAAAATTTTGCACCTCATGTTTGCGGTATACCATCTTTTCCGCAAATTTATTGTTTTCTGTTTGGTATTAAATTAATAATTAAGATCCATTTTGTTACATCTGATGATCCGTTTATTTGGCAATCGCCACGACAGTCAGTAGGGTTTAAGAACATCCGTTGTTCGACCTGCTAGTCAAAATGCGTTTTGTTAAAATATACTTTTTCACTTTTTTGGTCTTTTGGAAAATGTTGTTTGTGCTGTATTTAGACCCTCTACCAAGAATCTGATGATCCGTTTATTTGGCAATTTTAAAGAACATCCGTTGTTCGACCTGCTAGTCAAAATGCGTTTTGTTAAAATATACTTTTCGCTTTTTGCATGCACACGTATAAAAATTGCGGTTTTTATCCAACTCAATCATAGGTTTGAACGTTGTTTTCAATTTAGACTTGTATATATATAGAAATCTATTAAAAGGACCAACCAGCAAATTTACTATGTACCGGATCGTCTAGAATAGACGATACTGTGCAGATAAGGAAAAAATTATATAAGTCTAAAGATTTGCACAACGGTACTAATATAAGATGATATTATACGAAGATGTTGTTATTAAATCGTGTTGACAATTATTTCGGCTTAATAAATAGCCTTCGTCAGTGTCAATAGTTTTAACAATACTGATTGTATGTATAAAAATAGCTCAGTAATCCAGGTAAGTTTTGGTCTATTGATTTAATCCAAAATCCTGAACATCATAAATTAATATAAAACAAAACTCGATACTCAAATATACGTGACAGTGTATATTTACATCCCAAAATGAGTGAAAAATAAAACTTAGTATTTCTTATTGATGCCGTTTTGATGATGTACATTTAGTTCCTTTATCCAAAAGCTTTCCCGAACATGTCGCTGGGCATCACTCCAGAGAATGTTCTGTTCAATCACTAGGATTTTCATGCGGTTAAAGTCATCAAGTTTGTGACCCGACTGTCTGAAATGCTGAGAAACTGGGAGAAGTGGCTTCTTAGAGTTATCACTCCTATGGCCATTTAGGCGTTTGTGGAAAGGCTGCTTTGACTCACCAACATATTGGAGGCCACAAACCGAACATTCTAGAATGTAAATAACATTTATACTTTTGCAGGTAACATTGCAAAATATCCTATAGTTATTTTCGGTTGCCTTACTGTGAAAAGTTGATGAGTGATGCATCTGTAGGCAGCATTTGCAGCGTTTTTCATCACACGAACGACATTCTCCAGAAGTACTTCTATTATCAGACACTTCAGCCCGCACCAGCAGGTTCCGTAGACTATTGGGTTGCCTAAAAGCTATCATGGAGGCTCGGGAAAAATCTTGGATAGTTTGGAATTCTTTTCAACTGTTTTCCAATGCTCACGAATGACACCGAGGCTGTTTTTGAGAGATGGGTGGTAAGTAAGAACACATGGAGTCCTTTTCTTTTTCTTTTTATCTTTGTATTCTAATAGTTTACTCCTTGGAATAGTTTCCGCTTTCTGAAAACCTTTTTGGATAGTTCTGTGTTTGTAGCCCCAACTCTTCAAGTGGGTTTCGAGTTGACGTAGTTGATTTTTAGTTGTTTCTGTGTTGGAACATATTCGCTTGACTCTGAGTGCCTGACTGTACGTGATGCTCTTAGTACAATGAGCAAGATGGCAACTTTTAGAGGACAGATATTGGTGAGTGTCAGTAGGCTTAGAATATAGATCCGTGAATATGCTGCTATCTGTGAGCGAGCTGAAGGTATCGAGGAAGGTGATTTTGGATTTAGATTTCTCATGAGTAAATTTGATACTTGGATGTATGTTGTTGGCATGAGTGATGAATGTATCTAAATCCTCGTCACTTTTATTCCATTTCATATCCACATCATCTATAAATCTAAACCAGGAAAGCGGATTTCGATATATTATTATTTTTCCTCTGAATGACCTGTATTATGTTACTCACATGATCCCAGTGAATTTAAGTTTCAAGCTCCTATAACATGAACATCAATGATTATTTTAAACAACTTAGAGCTATTAAACAAAAACAAATTAGAACTGAACACCACTTATCTAATTTAGTCCATTATGTGTATAATGAAAGTATTCCTAACGGACTACAAATCAAGCTCACGCCACAAACACCTGGCAATTTATCCGACACATTATTTCGCAGATGGGATCAAACCCTCTACCGTTGTTCTAAGCGGTTAATGGTCCTCCTCAAACAACACTGCGAAGAACATCTCATAACTCTCACTGGCGAATATAACACCCTTTTTAATAGCTGCAAAAAAGGTCTCACATCTGACAATTGTGATGCTATCAATGCTCGCCTTAAAGATATAACAACCATACAATCCCAAAATTTGAGTGAAAGGCAGAAAAGAAAATTCCGCAGGGATGGCATCGATAAATCCATCCTTCATTACCACCTGAGGAAAAGAGAAAACGAGTAAGGCGCTTTAAACGTAGGCCACTTGAGACTGATTCACTCTCCAAAATTGTGGTCAATCTTTCCAAACATCAGTTAACGGAAGCTGAAACATATCTTCTCTCGAGAGGCTTAAATTTCTGTCCTCTACCTGCCCCTGTCAATGAAACTAAATTGTCGGAAGACCTTGACAATTTTGCCAGAAGTCTACGCATTAAGGAATATTTCACGACAAAGGAGAATAACAACAGAAGCTCGGATAGTGACTCAGAAATTTCAAAATACAATTTTGTACAATTGTAAAAAGGCTGCCATGACAATTTTTCGAAATAACTATATATAATGTCATTTTAAACCATTGAAAAAGAAATTTACGACAATGAATCTGTGAAAAGGGCTATGACAATCAATTAACAACTGTCCCAATCCTAATGTTTGCTTTAACATTTTAAAATGAAAAGAACAAGATTGGATCTTTCGCTGTTTGTTTTCAGTATTTGGTCTTTCCCAATCAAAAATGCATCATTGGTAAAGAATTTAATGTTTTTTTTCCGAGCAGTATTCATATACCATGGTAAGAAGATTCCAAAGAGGCAATTAAAATCTAACGTCCAAGACAGACAATATCATTACCAAAAGGAATAAAAAGACGGAAAAATGGTCACAGAAAGCTTAAGGCTGAGCAACACTTACCCCGTCAAAAACTGTCTCTAAACTATTGTGTGTTAATTGGAAGGATAAGCAGTTCCTGGTCCAATAGTGATACCCTTCGTGTAAAACATGATAAAATCTGTAGAATACATGATCGGCGATGAAGAGCCATGCAAAAGAAGTCAGAAGTTTGAACAAAGATTAAAGTTTAAAAAAAAGGACTGTATAATAATAGTACCCATTTTTATCCTTACGTCGACTTCTTGAAATTATAAGAGTTCTGTCTGACTCGTTCATGACATTTCTTTTATTTATATCCCATCTCAACTCAATTCTAAAGTCTATTATTAGAATATTCAAAATGTTGAGCTTTAGGAAAACGCCAAGAATTTTGATGAAATGATAATTAGTAATTAATCTTGAAACACAGAGTTTGCTGTTAAAAGTACAGATTGATAGCTTGTAGACTACGTAAACATATTTTTTGTTATTTTCCACATAATCTATTAAATAAATTTACGAAAAACAGATTTATATATTTCAAAATCGTAATTTATTTTCCACCTGACGACTTGCACACTGTGCTTTTCATAAACTTCACGGCTGACGTAATTAAAACATTTTTTGTTTAGAGATTTCTTAATGATATCGTTATCAGATATCCTTATTTCAATTAAAATGTCTACTTGTGTACCCCTTCCGTTCTCATGACAAAGTCACGTGATTTTCGTGTAAAAATGAAGCTACACGAAAACAAACAAGTAGTTCTAAAGAATGATCCGACTGTCTAACGATACGATTTTTCTTGTATTGCAATTTAATAATCCGTATTTAAAAGTGTGTTTCACGAGGTATGGGTTAAACATAAATGGATTTTTGCATGATATGATATGTATATATAAAGACATCTGGGTTAATGCTTAAGAAATAATCATACTCATTAAGACATTTTCCAATATCCCCAATGCTTATTCTCTCGTTATTTCTGTTGCTTCAAATCACTATTATAGAGAAATACGAATATGCTTGCCATTCCTTGACGTCGGTAATGTTATGACATTATAAATAAAATATTGCTAGATTGCTCCAAAAACTCAACCAAATTTGTAGGCAAATATAAGCCATGGTATTAGTAATAATTTGCTCAAAACTAAGAGTTTAAAACAAAATATAATTAAACACAATAAAGTAATATAACGGGTTAACACTTGTAAATTCAACCGCAGGAAGGTCTTTTGGACTAAGAATTGTATAGGAGTAATACAAAATTATACAAGAAACCGAAGTTAACGTTTGCGCAATTATCTACTTTTTTGCATACTTTTTGTGTAAAAATAAAACTCAAATGTGATGTTAGATTTGAAAGATGTAATGCAATCCATTCTTTATATTCAATAGAAACATGATGGATATCACAAGAAAACATGCTTCCCTAATTTCCCCGTTTTTGTGGGCTTTGCATTGCTCATCTTCAGTTTAGCGTGTACTGTTATTTTTGGGAAATTATTGTTTTTGGTTGTCATTCTATTGGTGACAATGTCGTCGCAAGAATTCGAAGGACAGAAGAATCCATGACCAAAAGAAAGGAAAACAACAGCCAAAAAAATACTACACAGTGAGCAATACGATCACCACAAACATCGAGGTTGAGATCCAGAGCCTTTGGAGGGCAAACAACTCAGTGACACCTGCCGTATTTCTTAGACTATTTGGAACCCGGCGATAAATCGTATTCATTGGTAAGTAATGGACGAGCATAGGGAGAACGGGATTATAGTCACAACAAATGAGGCATGTCCGCGCAGGTTTCGTTACAAATGTATCTTTGGTGGTGTCGTCTGCCTATTCCATCATTTTAAATTTTCCTATTCTGTCTATTCGAACACGTAAAGAGCAATAGATTGTGCTACTGCAAATTATAATGTTTTAGTCATTAGCATATGGTTAAATAACACTGATACAATTATTCAGTGCCGATAAGAAACTCACGATGGCGTTTGTAAAACTGCCAAAGACATGACTATTTTGCCTTCGGAACACTTGGTTGTATGTAGCTCTCTTGTCAGTATAGCCTTTTATTGAGGAAATCATGATAGATAGGTATAAGAAGATGTGGCATGAGTGCCAATGAGACAACTCTCCATCCAAGTCACAATTTATAAAAGTAAACCATTATAGGTCAAAATACGGCCTTCAACACGGACACACTTGGACAATTCGTATCAGCTGTGAGATGAATAATCTACATGTATATCAAGATTCTGCTGGAATGTGGCTAACATGGAAAAATCCCAAAAGAAAAAAAAAATATATCGGTTGTCGATATTGTACACAGTAAGATTTGCCAATTTTGAAAAATTTGGACAAGTGGACAGTGTCGCTGGACACATCGCATGTGAAGCAACGATGTCACAGACGCGTAAGTTCAAATCCCGCTTCAGGAAGAACAGGTGTCACAGACGAAGAATATATATACAATTTCAGTTGGGGTGGGGGGTTGGGGGTGGGGTGGGGTGGGGAGGAGGTTATCGCTTCAAAGACACTTTGTAAATAAAGATTAAAAGCAATTATTTTATCAATGATTTACGGCTCACCGAATCTTCAAGGTACTTGTAATATATTTCAATTCTAATGCCTTGTTCTATTTGTCAACTATGACAACATGTCTATGAACTAATGCTCCATTCGGATGTGTCTGTGCACGTATGCATCCAGACAGTCAAACAGACATCGAAATGATTTTTTGTTAAATTGGCATCAACAAACCATACACAACCATACAGACCCCCTCCTCTGATACAGACCCTACTTGGAAGTGTAAAAGTAAGAATAGACAACCTTATACTAGAAAAATTACCTATAACATAAATTTTTATATCATAAAATATCAACAAACGACGAATCGCCAATATCGCGAATTAAGACATAAGAGGATATTTATTATAAAAGAAATTTTATCTTAAGAAATAAAATATGGGAATTAAAGAACATTACACTTAATACCACTGAACAGATGTTGATATCAGTTAGCTCTTTTCATTTATTGTTACGGATATTAACTTATATTCTATTAGGATTTTTATGTTGATGGAGTTCGACATTCTCTTTTGCAGAAGAGCGTGACCTGTTATAACTCCGTGGAGATTTTTCCAATATTCATTGACAAAATATTGTCGTAATCGTCATCTACAGTCTCCGAAACAAAGGTTTAAGCAACACCGTGACCGAGTCTACTTTTCCAATGACGACATCATGAAATTAAACGATGCTGTAATCAGTAATAGAAACCTCGTGTCTTGCGATTGAATGACGTGATAGGGCGGGATTTGTGAGAAAGCTTTGATCTTAAATTTTGTCTGAATGAAAAAAAAAAAAAAAAAAAAAAAAACTGGCTTCGAACTCTACTTGTAAATGGTTGATTAAAATTTAAGACACAATACGTGTACATTCGTATTGAGCATGTACCATTGTAGAAAGATATTACTGGTTTCAGACTTTACAATGTAGTCAGCTATTTTCCGAGTCAGATAGAGAGAATATTTGAACACACGGAGGATAACTATGATAGTGTCCATATCTTTTATAAAGGTTTATACAAAACATCAGAAAACATTTCCGAAAACTTTTTTTTTTATTATCAAAAATGATAAAAACATAAAGGCAGTATTTTACAATATTATATATATAAGCAATGTTTGTACCTACATCTGTACAACAGGATTTTGTCGACAACAAGCGACGTCTTTCTGCATTAATGAACACCTAGTATCATGTTTTGTTTTTATTGATTTTACTATAAAATATAAGATTGATTGATTGATTGACTGTTGGTTGCTTAACGTCCAGTGGCAAATATTTCATGCATATTCAGGACGAGAACAAATTAACAATAAATACAATAGGTAGGTTCTGTAATAGGGGCGTCCGGGATTAAGGTCAGAGAAATTTAGACTGCCACGGGAATTGAGAGTATATTGGATAGGGACAGAAATTTAGCCTTGCAACAGGTCACCTACGGACCCCTCAAAGAGTTGTTGCAAGGGTTCTTAACGTGCATAGAGCGTGGCACTCTCTATACACGATGCATCGGATTTAACGTCCCCATTCTAACCGGACGTGACTGCAAATTTGTACATCCCGCACAGCCAAACGGACGCCCTACTTTGGCAAGGGTTCTACTGCCGGTCGGAGGAAGACCAATGGTGACCATACTTCTATTCCCCAATCACCCTTTTGGGGGGGGGGGGATATAAGATTGATACTAACCTATAAAACAATATATTGCAATTTTATACTCACAGTTAAAAATCGTATTTTAAACTCAACTTCTATTAAAAAAGAAAAGACTTTTTTACCCTAGATGGTTTAGGCTATTCTGTTATATGTCCCAGACTTTGATCATGTAAACTCCACGATAGTTTATATACAACCGGCTTTCAAATATTTGCCAAGTTTTTTAGGGTTACTGATGGAAGCAAAACTATACAAGCGCTTTTGATTCCAAACTTGAACAGTGTTATTTTCAGTAAATGACGATACCGTTGCTAAGAGACTCTAAATCCCTGAGAGAACCAATCGTCCAATAGCCAGTAATGATTTATAATAGAATACACTTTGATAAATGTTTAGTCGAAGATGGTCTAATTATTTAAACTAAATCAAACTGCCCAAGTAGACGTGCCGTCAGAAGGTTTAGTTATTATTTTTATATTTATATGTCCATTTTGATGATAGTACTCTTCACATTTTGATTATCTTGGCTCCTCAAAGAGGAAGATCAAAACAGAAACACTTCGATGCACCAAATACATATATGTTCGACTTTAGTTTCACCACTGGCATGATACCACTGTTTCAGCCATGCAATTTTCTTATTAACGGGTCTTGGACATTTTCTGCGATGCTTTTCTGTGTATTTTTGATCGTCAAATATACCTCCCACGTAGAAAAATGCATTTTAAAAATATATATTTGGTTTTCAAATGTTTTTGGATACGAACGTTCCTGGTTTAGGTAAATTCAGACGAGGTCTTCGGGGGCTGCAAAATATGAAATATATTTTATTTTGACCTGCTACTTTTCGGTTTATGATATAGAACAAGGAGATGTGGTGTTACTGCTACGGGTGCGGTATTTTCTCGCTGTGTTGAAGACCCATTGGAGCCCTTCGGCTGTTTTCTGCTCTTTGGTCGGGTTGTTGTCTCTTTGACCCATTCCTCATTTCCATTCTAAATTTTTTAAAACAATTATCCAACTGAGTCCAAATGAAACGGATTTAAGATACTGCAGGTCACCGTACAGCCTTCAACGATGAGCAAAACTCATACCGTACAGTCAGTTATAAAAGGCCCCGACATGACAAAAAATGAAACGATTCAAACGAAAAAAACCAACGAACAGATTTATGACAAAACGGTAAACGAAAAACTAATATTCAGAACAGCAACCATCGACAACCACCGAATTACAGGCTCCTGGTGACTTGGAACAGGCACATATATAGAATATTGCAAGGTTAAACATAAGTTTGTCACAACCCTTTTTTTTCAGAAATATTTCTGGAAATATAGAAATTTAGTAATAAAAAAAATAAGCCAACTGTTAATGTACCGTTAAGTCATCGAAATTGTCATTTTGCAAGTAAATGTAGTCAGCTAATTCTTAATGAAGTGTTCAGCTTTGTGGTTCTGTAAAAATGCAGATTAATTTTCTTTGATATCTTCCACCTCGATCTCTTTTATCCTTTTCAAATACCTTTTATTTCGTAATTTTAGTAAATTTGATATACAAACGCAAACTTCATTAATTTTATGTCATTTATGGTACATACATTTTTAAAGATAAATGGTTTTTGTAACATGATGTATTGCCCATGTGTTAAAACATATTTTATTTATGAATAAACACATGGCTCGATAATTAGATGAAAATTACCAAACAGCATGTATGGATTACAATCTCAGAGATAAATGTAACATAACCTATCCACGTGCAATTACTCTACACCACATACACAATATTCTTTTCAAAAAACCACAGAAAAAACATTATGAATGGACTTTCTGTAGTCAATACATCATGTCACTGTGCATTCTGAAGGTATTTTCTGAAATAAAGATATTTTTAACGTTCCAGTTTAATTATTTTGATGCAATTTTACTGTTTATGAATTATGTTATTGTACTAAAACTTAGGTGTCATCTCCATCAGACAAGTTGGACTGAAAAAAATATTTGACAGTTCTATTTTGGTATTTTTGGTTTTGAAGCACATACATTTTCAAGAAGTTTGCTTTCCAAAACATTTGTCTCGAGCATACAAATCCAATTAAATCAAGTTTTTGTTCAGAATCCAAAAACAGGATCACCAAGACATACAACTGGTGGTCTTGAGCGTGAGGGCTGGAATCTGGTCTTGAGCGTGAGGGCTGGTATCAGGTCTTGAGCTTGAGGGCTGGTATCTTGTCTTTAAGCGTGAGGGCTGGTATCTGGTACATGATAACTGTTACCCCAATAACATGGAGCTGTTTTTTATTGCAAGGTCATTTAGTCAAATGATCTAAGATAAATTGGGAAAGGTAGAGATCTCAAAAACTAGTTTAACCTCGCCACTTATTCGTGAGCATGTCTCAAGTCAAGAAACTCGTCAATGCTCTAATGTCACATTCAAATTGTTTTGTTTTTTGTTATTTGAAGAATCTGAGTTGCTGACAAATTTGTGATAGCTGTTTATTGATGACGACTGCATGTTGCACTTTAGATGCCAATGATCAATTTAGTCGTCACATTGCTTTTTAATTAACAAATTTAGTTTCAATGATGACTAAACTTGGTTTAGGATGTACAAAATAAGAGTATGAATGAATATAATATACGTGTTGAATTCAGTTTAGTATGTAAATCGACATAGATTCGGCGTTGCTTGGATTTTGAAATATCATTTGTCTTCACCCAACATATTGTTCTTTTTTTAATCAAATCACGCTAAAGTCACGTCTCTACGAGATAATCCCAGCGTACTTTGATTACTGTCATTTTTATACCATACCTAATAATGACGTGACAAAAACACGTTTTATAGGAAATTAATCTGATCAGCATTGATTTGAATTCCATGTTGACATGCAATCGACATCTCTGAGTATCTATGTATGAAATCTACATATTCATTTATATTTCATGTGATTCCCACTTCGATAATATTCACTACTTTTAATCAGTTGACGAGAGTTCTGGGAATTTATCATTTAAAATATTGAACAGAAATTTGATTTCAGAGAAAATATTATATTAACTTTTAGAAAAATCCAATAAAGCGTATATAGTTGATTTTAAGACGAATTCGTATAAAAATGGTTGTGAAAAGAATAAAATTTTGTATCCAGTCTGTCAGACAATTGTTTTAATTGGACTTTGTTTTCGATAAACCGGCAAATTGAACCAAATTTTGCTAGACTGAACTTTTTGACGACAAAAAAAATAATTCGATCCGTAAATTTGGAATAACCACCATCAAATATACTAAGCAGACAAAACCGTCCTACTACTTGCTACTGGACGATTGGTACTCTCGGAGACGGATAGTCTACGTGCATGCACATTAGTAGCGATGAAAACTGTTGCCAATGGTTGCATGCTAGATACATTTTCGAAGTTGGTTAGTTATAACAAAAATACAATATTTTTCATAATTTAAGATTTTTTATAGAATGATTTATATTTTCATTCAACATAACTGCTTAAATGTGTGCAAGCAGGAAAGTTTCCATACGCCACTCTTAATCATAGTCATGCCGTCCACATATACTTTGTCCGTATTCCATTTTTTGTTCAATTAGAATACCACTTCACCCCTTTAATATCAAGTTTGGTGTGAAATGATAAAGACGTGTAAGAATATTTCTAGACACCTACTAGCGCGGATGATATATAAAGAAAAAATGACTTAAAACAATTTTTATCCTAATGGAACCAAACAAAAATCGTGCTCATTATTTATTTTGGGTGTGTATGATTTGCGACAACAAACTAGACAGAATAGATAAATTAAATAAAAAGAAACAAAGACAAAACCGTAATGTAAACTCACACGACGACAATTTCCTTCTTTATATTATAACATTCGTATAGTTGGTTCCAGGCCTTGAAGCTATTTTGGTTCTTTTATAAACAATTGATCCTTATGTTTTCAAAGCATGCAATCGTCCTATTATTCTTATATAAGATTTATTTACATAGTAACTAACAAAAGTCTTTGAGCCAACAATAAGCAATAGTCATTAATATTCCTTTATAAATAATTAACGAAAATCACCTCAGAGATAGAGTCATAATTTTGATATCATCATAACTTCGTTTTATTTCATTAACTTGGTTCACTTGATATCGTAAATAATTTATTTGATCACGCGAGAAAAACCATACAAATTATCTGTTACCTCGTTCAGGGTTTGTCTTTATAAATGTATTGGAAAATGCTATTTTTAACAGACTACGATACATGCATAAAATAGAACCATTAATATTTTGATTATCTGCTTCTTTCTTTTTAAGGTCACCTGTCCCGAAGGGCCAAGTGAGCTTTTCTTATCACTCGGCGTCCGTCATCGTAACTTTTACAAAAATCTTCTTCTCTGAATTTAATGATCCAAATTTAACCAAACTTGGCCACAATCATCATTAGGGTATATGGTTTTTGAAATGTGTCTGATGACCCCGCCTGCCAACCAAGATGGCTAAAAATAGTACATAGAGGTAAAATGCAAGTCTATTATCTTAAAAACCGCTTTGAATAGAGAAAATCTTACAGGGCAAAAATGTTTGGAATGATGAAATCTACATATTGTCCATTTACTTCCAAACTGGCAGACGACTTTTTATAGGAGTTATTGCCCTTAAATGAGAATTTTACCACCTTTTTAAATTTCACTCTTTTATCTTGAAAATTATAGATAGAGAGAAACTTTAAATAGCAAAAATGATCAGCAAGATAAGTTCTACAAATAATTCCACATAGTTAAAATCGTCGGATGACCCCCTATTGGAGCTATTGCCCTTTATTGACGATTTTTACTAATTTTTTGCGTTTTTGCCAAGTGTCTGAAAAAGTATAATAGTTAGATGGAAACTCAAATAAGCAAAAATGATCACCAAGACAAGATCTACAAATATGTCGAATAGTTGAAATCGTCTAACTACCACTTATTAGGGTTATTGGCCATTAATGATGGTTCTGACCATTTTTTTTTTGGCGTATTTACCCAAAAAACTATAATAATAGATCGATAGGAACTTAGATAAACAAAAATGATCAGCAAGACAAGATTTACAAATAAGTCAACATGCATGGTTCAAATCGTCTGATGACCCCTTACTGGAGTTGCTCTCTTTAATAACGATTTCAGAGAGCCGTGGTGTAGTGGTTAGTGCATCGGACTACTAACACAAAGGTTCCTGGTTCGATTCCCGTTCCGGGATGAAAATTTCAGGGACTTAATTTTCGGCTCTCCCTTGACACCATTTGCGAGTATGGTCTTGAGGAAACGATGATAGTCCGTCGGAAGGGGACGATAAAAGGCTGACCCGTGTTAAGAGAGAGCCATATCTCTTGCACGTTAAAGACACCCTTGTAGATTTCGAAAAAGAGCAGGCTAATGCCGCTACAAGGCAGCACTCGCACCCGCAAAGTGGAAAGGGATTAATATAAGTTGCAAAACTTGTTTCCCAATCCACTATAAATAAATATGTTTAAACTAAATTAATAACGATTTTATCATGTTTTGCGTTGTTGCCTACTATCTGAAAAAGTATTTTAGATAGATATATAGAAACTTAAGTAAGTAAAAATGATCAGCAAGACTAGATCAACAAAGAAGAGATTTTTGTCATGAATTCTATTCTAGTCCACAAAGATGGAGAGTATCCATTGTTGAAGATACACATAGACCTAAGTAAGTGACACAGGCTCTTTAGCGCCTCTAGTTTTCATTTAGCATATTTTCTGGGCCAAAGAGAATTATTATTGACAGGTTGTAAGAGAAATTTTTATCACAGTTAACTGATTAATATTAATCATAATTTTTTTTATATTCAGTATCGTGAATAAAAATTCGGTTTCTTCTAATGAGAGAGAGAGAGAGAGAGAGAGAGAGAGAGAGAGAGAGAGAGAGAGAGAGAGAGAGAGAGAGAGAGAGAGAGACCATGGCTATTCGAAAACATAAACGACGAAAAGACAACAACTCCTCAAACACTACAAAGAAAAACAAAGGTATGCCTAAAACGATCTCCACGTAAAACGGGTTGACTAGGTACCAGAGACGGGTCAGAAAATACAACACCCTAGTAAGCCCTGACCATAATATGGCAAATAGTAAATATATCTTCTCGCTCGTTAAGTTCTGCTTCTGCATCAACCATTCAGCTATTCAACTTACAAATGAGCAAATAAAATACAATATCTCGGTCTTGAAATATATTCTATGCATATCTGTTCTCTTTCTTAAAAAATACACATGTAATATTTGTCACTGAACGGATTGATTGTAGTGTACTCAAAACCCGTAGGATTGACTATAGTGGGTATATAAATATTTTCACCTGGACTTCCCTCATCCGACTGAAAACCCATGTTAAAGGGAGGCTTAAGTTTGACTGTACGGGATGTATAAATACACAGTCACGTCTAACCGGAATGGGGCGTTAAATCCTATCCCTCGAGTAAAGAGAATGTCACGTTCTTTGCGAATTAAAGAGATTTTGAATGAACTCGTTAGGGGTCCGTTGGTCTCCTGTTTCTCGGCAAAACTTATGTCCCTCATTTTCTAGTGGCAGTCCGAATTCCTCTTTTGTGTCGACACAATTGACATAACTTATCTGTTGTCTTAATTGTTTATTTGTTTTCATCCAGATTAAGCATGACGTATTTGTCACTGGATGTTAAGCAAGTACCCACAATCTTAATGTCGACCAGTCGAAAAATATTTCGTGTTTATTCCGGATGAGTACAAATTATATCATATAGATACGCTTTATAAAGAGTGCACGGACAAGGATAAAGGCCGTGACATTTGGACTATCTCTAGAACAAGATGGCAAGTTGGATAAGGGCAGAAATTAAGCCTTGATATAGACAACTCTCTTAACAGCAAGCACTAATAAATGAATTTTAGTCTGAAACGGTCACATGAACTTAACAGGATCTGAAATTATTCAGTCATGTTCAGCTTATCGGCAAATTTTTAGACTTATCCAATGCGGTAAATTAAGCACTGTTCAGACAGTTTGCATGCAGTCAAACAAACAGTGTTCATTAGCATTCCAGACAATTCAGTAAGATGTTGATGAGTACAGTCATGTTTTTCTCTGACTGTTAATGACGTCGTTACACTAAATCCATTGGATGTTGGATGTTTACTGATTGATATTTTAGTCTTAGATACATGAGTTTTTTATTAGTTGTTATTGGCTTTGAACTAGCTGTCAGTTACTGCGAGTACTCTCAGATCTGTACTTAGTGTCCTTTTTGTTGTTAGGGGTGAGGGATAAATACCCTGCCACGTCTGGTTTGTGTTTAGGTTTGATATTTTTCGGCTTTGTATCGATCTGATTAGTTAAGCCTTTTTCAACCGATTTTTATAGTTTGTTCTTATGTTGTGCTATTACACTACTGTTCCAGGTTAGGGGAGGGTTGAACGCTCACAAACATGTTTAACCCCGCAACATAAGCCTGTCCCAAGTTCAGTGGTTGCCGTTGGTTCATGTCTGTCATATTTGTTTTTAGTTAATTGTTTTGTTATAAATTAGACCGTTAGTTTTCTCAATTGAATTGTTTCATATTTTTCATGTCAGGGCCTTTTATAGCCGACTATACGGTATGAGTTTTTCTCATTGTTGAAGGCCGTACGGTTGCCTATAACTGCTTACATCCACTTTATTTGAACTTTGGTGGATAGTTGTCTCATTGGCAATCATACCGCATCTCCTTATTTTTATACAGGGAAATTTTAATTGACTGCAAGCGAAATGGCTAAACAGTTCTATTTTACCGCAGTGGATAAATCTGAAATCTGACTGAAAAACTGAAACTGACGTAATAATTCATTGTTCTTAAGAGCTGTTAAGACCAAAATAACCGTTTCGAGATCAAAATTGGATTACTATTCCTGCGTATATTCCGTACAGTAAGTTGGATTTCCTCCTCTCCTCTCCCTCGTACGGAACGGAATAAGTCTAAATGAATTACTATATTTCTATACTCTAGTCAAGTCAACGCTTAGAGGTTCTGTCACTTTATGTTCATATAATACACTCGATGAACTATTTCATATCTATTGGGCTATTTCCCCTTTAAGTGCTATACACAAAAACATAGATTAATAAAACTGACCACTTTAAAAAATGTGATAATATCATATTGATATAAGTTTCCGATAACATTACAGATTCCGACAACAAACGAATAGAAAGATCTAAGATCTTGTAATCATATGGTATTATATATGCTATAAGCTCTTGAAATTCCCATGAATAATTTATATACACGGAAGGCGAATTGTATATTACCCATTACTTTATGTATTATGTTACTTACCATAGATCAAAACTGTCCAGACGTTTAAGGTGTTAGCTTGCATTTTTGTTAAAAAGGTTCGTGAACAGACACATTTCCCCCATCTTTAATGACCTTACATATGTTTTGACGGTATATGATAGTAATGATTTGATGCCGGAACATTAATTATGTATGAAAAAAGAAAGATTTATTATGAAGGTTTCTTTCATCTTCAGAAGTATACACTTTGTATATCGCTTTGTTTTTCCCGAAACAAAGTAAAACCAATTTTGAAAGCTGTAATTAGAAAATTGTTTTCAGTGAAACCTATCATTACGTTACTTCTGTTCTTTTCGGATTTTTTCTCTCTCTCAAAGAAACAAACATTTGCCAACTATTGATCAATATCCAATCACAGGGAATTTACTTACCATTTGGAACTTAAGTTGTGTAAAACAATATTATCAATTTCCCTTGATGGGCATACAATTGTTTACAATTACAAAATGCAGTTTTACAACGTATATATGTTAATATCTGATCTTAATCATTATTGTCAGTCGATATGATTTTAAATACTATTTTCTTGAATTAAACTCGCAGTGAATATGTGTATATACATTTAACACAGCGAAAAATACACCTTCCTTCAATGCTGAAATCCACATAGTCCAACCTAATTCGTACTAAGTTAACTAACTAGGAGTTAACCTACACATGATTTTTTTGCAATCACGTAATTGAAAATTAGCTAGGGTGAAAAACTAAACCTTAAACTTCGGTATTCCATTCTCTTATGTTGTTATTTATGCAGCCCACCACCTAAAAAACCCCAACAAAACTAAACAAAAACGACATCTTGTTCTCATCACCAGGTAAAACGGTCTCGCGTTCTCACAGCTAGATAGAACGGCCAATTGTTCTCGTGGCAAGATTGAACAGCAAATCGTTTTCACTACCAGTTTAAACGGACTTTAATTGTGACGACCAGAAACGGCCCATCGATCTCACGGTCAGATACAAGTAGAACGATATTTCGTTTGTACTACCAGTTAAAAAGGCCTAAGTTCTGCAACCAAAAACGCCCCCTCGTTCTCACGGCCAGATATAACGAGTTTCTTTTGATTGTAATTACCTGTATTTTTTGTATTTTGTAATTGCATGACGAATGTTTCACCGAGCTTCATGAAATCCAGCTCAACGGAAAGATTCTAAATGCATTTGAGACAATATAATATTAAATGTTGTTTAACGGTTCTTCAATCTACCTAATAGATGTATCAACGCCCTATATTGCATGCTTGGAGTACTCCATTAGCTCATTTGGTAGAATGGTGAATTTTGAAGAATAAATAGTGCGATACTGTAATACTTAGATGTAAAACACAGATGCGTAAGCAGATATTGACTCAAAATGGTATTTTTAAACGCAATGTATTAATCTAGTTCTGTAATTCAAAATTGAACATGAATATTGTTGCGTTTGAAGTACGTTTTTTTGGCCAATTTAATTTATTCAATGTTCATATTTAAGCAGGAGTTTGGAGGAAAGGGAAGAAATCTCCCACTACTCCTCAGGGTGAAACCGACTTTTTACTCTGATTTATTGTATATGTTGTGTAAATGTATATCTCCATTGAAGTTACTAGTACTTGCAAAAATAATGTGATGTACCTAAGGGGACGACCATTTGATATTCTGGAGGGAGGGTGGGGAGAGGGGACAGGAGGATTTGTTTTGGATCGGTTATTTATTTCTGTGGGCTAAAAGGACAGATTATTTATTTTCTGCACTGTTGAAGCATGATTTTTCATTTTCATTAAAACAAGGGACTGATTATTTATTTTCACAATTATATTTATAATATTTGAAAACACACAATTTTTAAATTCATTTTTTTTATTCTTAAATAAATAATACATGTATAGTCAAGTCATTATGTACCATTAAATCAGAATTAATCCTCCTCCTCTGGACATGCTGGAAGTGAATCTTCTGAATTCCCAACTGCATATATTGCATACGTACAAGGTATTAAAGCTGGGCTGTAACTAGCCTCTTTTAAAAGTAATGGCAAACATAATTGCCGAGCGGAGCGAGGCGAACAAAATTTCGACGAAGGGTTTGGGTGCAGCTGAAGACCCTAAGAAGTTATAGAAAAATGATGCAAAATCATGCAATCTGCGCGTTTCCCAGACCTTTTATAATCTGAAACACAAGTTCTGTTTTAATCATTTTTTCAACAATATTTTAGTCTCAAAGGAAAATATATAGATTCAGTGTAAGACTTATAGTTTTTAGCGACAACATCAAAAGACCAATATGTAGGATCAAGCAAAAAATGTAATTCACATAGTTAAGTATGTGGCTGCTGTTTTTTTTAGTGGTGTTTTGGTTTGCAGAAAATCTTTCATACCTGTCAATTATTTGTTTCTTTTTCAAATTAAGTTAAGAGGGGGCTGATTATCATTGATATAACTATGTCAAGTAAGTTTTTATAACACATTTCAATTACAACTTGATGTAGTTCCTAACTGGGATACAATTTAAAGAAGTTTGTAAAATTAGATAAAAAGTCCTTAAATAAAATAAAACTAAAGTTTAAAACTAAATTACTAAATTACAAATGGAAAGCAACACTTAGAGAATAAAGAAGGGCAATCAATGAACAAAAGACAAACAGATAAAACACAAAACAACAAACAATAGACAAATAACACTGAAAACTAAAAATAAATGAGAAACATGGATCCCGAAAAACGGGGGCTACGTCAGAGAGTGAACAGAACTTGCTTCTTGCAAGACACTCGCCGAGAAAAAAATTTGATATGATGTTATGATATTGTATTTATTTAGTTGGCCTTATTTGTTTTGTG
This sequence comes from Mytilus coruscus, assembly GCA_017311375.1. Classification (NCBI taxonomy): domain Eukaryota; kingdom Metazoa; phylum Mollusca; class Bivalvia; order Mytilida; family Mytilidae; genus Mytilus; species Mytilus coruscus. Next base: position 35,057,431 of record CM029602.1, read on the forward strand.
TGGCCTATTATATATGTTTACATTGTGTACAAAATAATACACATTGTGTTACAACTATGCAGTTTAGAATTCACTGGAACAATCATTGATACTCATGGAATGATTAGAACTTTCTATTTCACTTGCATAACGTTTCCAGAATGATCATAACAAAAGATGCGTAATTTAAACATCTAGCATTATCTAGAACTTTCCGTTACAAGTATTTAAATGCAGACCCTAAAGTAAGACATAGACATAGATTTAGACTTAGACATCGATAGACATCAACATTCTCAGCAGTTGGATTGACACTTTTATTTACTAACAACATCATACTAGATTGTGACCTATTGGACTTAATATTCTGCGTGGATTCCCGAGAAGATTTCCGGATAAACAAAAGACAAAAGATCAGACATATATTTTGACAGTTAAGTTGACATTTCTTTTTGTGTAATACTTCTTGTAAACTTGTGTATAACAAATCTTGTTAAATTTTATTATTGATTTGTGTCTTTTGTTGGCTACAATTAAAAGACGATTTTATGGCGTAGCAGAAATTGGGGGCTTGTGTCCGGGATAACGTTAATATCTTAATATTAAAAATTTGTTCAGTATTTTTATTAGAACTAGCCAACAAAATTCTACAAAATGGCATTTGATGCCGGTAAATTTTGAAAACGCCAGACCTGGAAGGGTTTGATAATTTAAAAAGAGGAATTAGTGTTGCTTGCTAAACATCTGAAATTAGACTTTAGAGTATCTATGAGAAAACAAATTATAAAAATTTGGTAATAGACAAATTAGATGACGCAGAAATTTTAGGTGAAGAGGCTCTTGAACTCAAGGTCGAAAATGTTGATGCTTTCAAATTAAAACAGCTTGATTTAGAACATGAACTTAAATTAAAACAATTAAAACAATTGGAAAAGAAGAAAGATTAGAGATGGAGAAGATGAAAGAAAAGAGAAAGAAAAAGAAAAGAAGATGACTTTAAATTAAAACAGGCAGAACTTGAAATGAGAGAAAGGTTAGAGATTGAGAAATGAAAATTGAAATGGCAAAAGAAGAAAGCAACACTAAATTCCAATCAAAATCAGAACAATTTAATTTTGATGCAGCAAAAATATACGTTTGGTTCCCAAATTTTGTGAAAAAAGTTGACAAATTTTTCCACAGTTTGAGAAAATTGCTCAAAATTTGAAATGGCCGAAGCCTTTTGGACTACAATGCAGCAAAGTGTTTTTGAGGGCAAGGCCGCTGAAATTTACTCAGCACTTTCATCAGAAAATAGTTCTGATTATGACAAGGTTAAAAGGAAGTTTTGAAAGCTTATGAGCTAGTGCCAGAAGCATATAGACAGAAATTTAGGTCTTATAAAAGTTTGATTCACAAACATATGTTGAATTTGCTAGGAAAAGATCTATTTGATAAATGGCTTACGTCAAAGAAAATAGATAAAATTTTGATAATTTAAGACAATTGATGTTATTAGAAGAGTTCAAGCAGTGTGTTCATTTAGACTTGAAAACTGTTGAGACATTACAAGATGCAGCTGGTATATCGGATAATTATACTCTTTCACATAAAAGAAGTTTCAAAGGTCAAAATTTTAATACTTCGAATGGAAATTACAAGAATCAAAGCACTGAGCGTACTGATAGTAAGCCTGTTGCACAGAATAAGAGTCAGTCTAGTCCAAAATTTGATACTATTGAGAAGAAGTCACTGACTTGTGCTTATTGTAAGAAGAATGGTCACCTGATGGCTGATTGTTTTAGACTCCAGAAGAAGAATGAAAGAGATAATAAGCCAAAGACCAGTGCTTGAACGACACCCCGTGTTACCAATACGTTGGAATGTCCGGCGAGTTAGGCTTTTAAGTCTAGCTTTTGTGATTACATGGAGGATTATAAACCTTTATGTCTGATGGGTTTGTTTCTATTGTTGATAATACTACTCCTCAGCCTATTAAGATTTTACGGGACACTGGAGCTTCTCAGTCTTTATTGTTAGAAGGTGTGTTGCCTTTGTCCGAGGAGACTTCTGTTGGTGCCTCCGTTTTGTTACAAGGTGTGGAGTTAGGTTGTATAGACGTTCCCTCCATCGTATTTATCTGAAGTCAGATTTGATTACTGGACCAGTAGTTGTGGGTGTTCGTCCTAATCTCCTGTTGAGGGTGTTTCATTATTGCTAGGAAATGATCTAGCTAGGAACAAAGTGGTCGCTGAACCAATTGTTACCAGTGAACCGGATGTAAATGTTAAATCTCCTGAAGATGATGCTGAACTGTATCCAGCTTGTGTCGTTACTAGGGCAATGGCTAGAAAACAGCAAAATGAGGATTTGCAAGAAGACCAGTTTGATTACATGGACCTTTCTGACACCTTTCTAGCCGACATTGAAGGTCCCGGTAGCTCAGAGAAGGCCGTAATAAGACCATCTAGTATTAGCAAGAATGTAATTATGCCATGGCCAGATGTAAACAGCCATTCATTAGACCGAAGGAAATTTGTCGATGAACAAAATAAAGACCCTGAGGTTTCTTCAGCTCTGCAAGAGGGCTCAACCACAGGAGGAAGCAGCCAAAGTGGCCGAATGCTATTAGCATCAAGACAGCATTTTAATGAGAAAATGGAGTCCCCTGATGCTACCCCAGAGAAGGAATGGAGAGTGGTATACCAAGTGGTGGTACCTAAGGTCTATAGGCAAGACATTATTGGTCTTGCCCATGACACCCCTTGGCTGAACACTTAGGCATAAGGAAGACTTGCCTTAAGATCTTACAGCATTTCTACTGGCCAAGACTAAGAAGTAATGTCGCAGAATACTGCAAATCATGCCATATATGCCAGGTTGTTGGTAAGCCTAACGAGAAAATACCACTAGCACCACTTCTGCCTATTCCAGCCTTTGAAGAACCTTTCAGCAGAGTACTAATGCGTATTTACTGACAATCATGTGTACCTCCACTCGCTTTCCAGAGGCTATTCCGCTAAGGAATATCAAGACACCAACTATTGTCAAAGCTCTTATCAAATTTTTCACGCTAGTAGGACTTCCGAAGTCTGTACAATCCGACCAGAGTTCAAATTTCATGTCAGGTTTATTTCAGCAAGTCGTGTACCAGTTAGGGATTGCTCAGTATAAGTCAAGTGCTTATCATCCAGAATCTCAAGGTGCCTTAGAACGTTTTCATCAAACATTGAAGAACATGATTAGAACTTTTGTCTTCAATTTGACAGGGACTGGGATGATGGTGTTCACTTTTACTTTTGCGGTCCGAGAGGGTGTTCAAGAATCCCTTGGTTTTAGTCCTTTGAATTGGTATTTGGTCACACTGTAAGGGGACCTTTAAAATTTATTAAGGAAAAGTGGCTTACTGAACACACTGACTTGAATCTTCTAGACTATGTATCTAGATTTAAAGAAAAATGTATACTGCTTGTCAAATTGCTCAGAATAATTTAAAACTGTTCAAAATAAGATGAAAATATGGTATGATAAAGATGCCAGGGACAGAGTTTTTGAGCCTGGTGATAAGGTACTTGTATTTTTGCCAGTCCCTGGACATTCTTTACAGGCTAAATATTGTGGTACCATAGAGAGTAAAATCAATGATTTGAATTATATTGTAAAACTATCAGGTCGGCGTAAACAAAATAGAGTGTGTCACATTAATATGTTAAAACCATATTTTGAGCGTACTAATGAAGGTGAGAGTAAACCAGTTACCACTTTAGCCATGGTTAAATTGGAGAACAATCATGACAAACCAGATATAATTGAACCACCTTTTAGTTCTAAAACTATGGAATTAGATTGAAAAATTCAGAAATTTTGTCAAATTTAGATTCAAAACTTGCACATCTGTCTTTTGATCGTAGAGAAAATTAAAAGCCTTGGTATTTTCTTTTTCCAGATGTGCCAAACAAAACCACTGCTGTTTGTCATGATGTCGATGTTGGTGATGCTTCTCCAATTAAGCAACATCCTTACCGGCTCAATCCACTCAAACTTGAATTTATGAGACAAGAAATTAAATATATGCTTGACAATGATATTATTGAGCCGAGTAACAGTGAATGGAGCTCTCATTGTCTGCTTGTGCCCAAACCAGATAAAACCTTTCGTTTCGTAACTGATTTCAGAAAAGTAAATTCTGTTTCAAAATCTGATTCCTATCCGATTCCAAGGATAGACGATTGCATTGATAATATTGGAAAAGCAAAATTTGTGAGCAAATTTGATTTATTGAAAGGTTACTGGCAAGTTCCATTGACACAGAGAGCTCGTGAAATATCAGCTTTTGTAACACCAGACGGCTTATTTCAATATACTGTAATGCCGTTTGGCATGAAAAGTGCTCCAGCTACATTTCAAAGAATGATTAATAATGTTATAAAAGATTTAGACTGTTGTTATGCTTATATTGATGATCTTATTGTATGTAGTGATAGCTGGGAAGAGCATTTAACACATTTATATGATACTTTTGATAGATTGTCACAATCAAATTTGACTGTTAATCTTGGTAAAAGTGAATTTTGCCAGGCCACTGTTGATTATTTAGGGCATACAGTTGGCCGAGGTCAAGTGAAACCTATTACGGCTAAAGTGGAAGCAATTACTAAATTTTCTCCTACAAATAAAAACAACTTATGAGATATTTAGGCATGATTGGATTTTACAGAAAATTTTGTTCAAATTTTGCTACTGTTGTTCAACCATTGACTCATCTTTTACGGAAAGATTCTAAATTCATCTGGAGTGAAAGTTGTCAAAATAGCAAATCACTTTTAATTAATAGTCCAGTTCTGATCACTCCAGACTTTGAAAAACAATTTAAACTTGCCGTTGATGCAAGCGATGTAGGAGTTGGAGCTGTTTTATATCAGGAGACAGATGATAATTATGAGAAACCTATATCATATTTTCTAAGAAATTAGATAAACATCAGAAAAATTATTCAACTATTGAAAAGAGTGTTTTGCACTGTTGTCTGCACTTCAACATTTTGATGTATATTTAAATCCCAGTGTCCATCCTATTCTTGTTTATACTGATCATAATTCTCTCACCTTCATACATAAACATAATACACATTGACTAGGTGGAGTTTATTGTCACAGGAATATGATGTTATCGTAAAACATATTAAAGGGAAAATTCGCGATTTTCACTTATCATCTTATTATGTTCATAATATCATAAAAACATATTCACTAAGTTTTATTTTGATATGAAAAGTAATAAAGAAGAAAATTGGGAATTATTAATTTTATTTATCCAAACTTCCTGACTTATGTTACGTAGTTTAAGTCTTTTGCATGCCGGGAGTGAAATTAATCTCATTTAAGTCTTGTTCGTTAACCATCTAATAACGCGATTTAAAGCGCATCGACGACTTTCGGTGTAGCTATTAACCAACTAAAAATAGGTGATAGCCATGCAACTTTTAAAATTATATTGTAGGATTTATGTTTTAACGATTTTGATACGAATTTTAGTAATAAAAGTAAATCATACAATAAAACATTTTATGATTTTTTCCCGACAAATACTTTAAACAAACATAGGAAACTGACATGATCGATAGTGTATTAAAAATACTTGTTTGTATTGACCTTTTGCTTTAGTCCAGCAAATATTACTTGTACTGTAGAAATAGAATGTGTATTGTTATGTGACACTTAGTGAATGTTGAATTCGTGGTTAAACTCAAGGTAATTAAAAGATTAGCATTCTGTAATTGTAATCTTTTGATCTTCATTCAGTGAATTGTAGCCGTCACGGTTTACCGTTCCAAGTGTGAACAACATTTCGTATGAATGATAAACGGAGTGCTGGTTTTAGACACAGAAAATATAAAAAAGAATTAAAATTAATTTAGTGGAGTAATTAAGTCGCACAATAACTGGATAGTCGTTGTATATTTTATATTTTGCGTAAGCTCACTTTTAAATGAATTATGATCGCCGATACTTTTGTAACGATGAAGTACTGAATTAATTTAATTGAATAAATTTATAAATAATAATAGCCTTCTGAACACGAGTGTATGAACTAAAAATGTGCTATTTTAAATTAGAATCGGTAACCTTGAATATTTGAAACAGATCATTACCAATTGCAATTATAGAATTTAGTCCATCCAAAACGATCTTTATTTACATACTCAGGAATTAATGTTCTCATCAAAATATTTTAAATCTCACAACGCATAAATACTTCAGCTATTTGAAAAAAATTGACAAAAATTTAAGGATCTTCTTGGAATGGAATCGAAAATTACGAACAAATATTCTTTTCAGGTGTGAAAAACATCAACAGAATTTATAAATAATCGTGAATGTCCCTATTAAAATAGTCTTCGTCTCACATGCAACGTATAATACTTTAGCTATTTGACCAACGATGTTTAAAAAAAAAGACAGAACCAATTTGATGTCATCTTTCCCTATTTTTATATATAATTATAAGTCTGTTTTAACTGGCAAGAATACCCTAAAGTGGACAAGCAGTTTATTCTTTAAATTTCTGTTATTGAATACCAAGAAAGAAAATAAATCCGAAATTAATTTGAAACTTTGATACTTAATAGTTTTCCTGAAAAAATCACATCCCTTGGGGATAATCAGTTTACGTCCAGTGACATATATATAACATACATGTCGGAGCAGGAAATTTGGCATAAAACACTTTCAGAACCATGTTCACATTATTATCCATTATACCCAACAATTGTGATGATGACGAATTTCTTCCTTTGTTCCGAACACAATCTAATTGAAATATAAATCTGTGATTTTACTATGTCCATAACTTCGATGAACCAAAGCAAGTTAGATATCGACCTGTATTTAAATCAAATTGGTTCTCTTCTTCTTTTGGTATACAATAGTCCATCGACATTCGATGATTACATACTGTTGGCATACGTGGACCAGTCTATTTACAAAACTTTTATCCCAATTTAAACAAAATGTATGTTTCTTTCTTATGTTCAATGTATACATGTATATTTTAAATTTCTACTATCTATAGTTCCGTAATTTTCTATCCAGGTGTATAAACGAATGATCGACAAGTGTGTACATTTTGTTTAATCAATACTTCTTGTATGTTTCAAACTGTCCTTCACTATTGACAACAAGTATATACTTACATTTTCCCAAATTTACCCGTGGAAAAATATGTAAATAGATTTTTATTTTATCATTTTTAATTTTTAGGGGAATTATTAAGATTTTTGTAAATAATATTCTTTACACCAGAAATGTTATTTATAAGCAAGCGTATGAGTTAAGTAATGACTAGTATATCACTATCGGACACACAAGACAGAGATGTATATTATACACCTGATAGTTCAAAATAGAAAGTTACAAGTTATCGGCCGTGTATCATGTTGACTGATCAATACCCTCAGAAGTGAAACGATGCATGAACTTGCAAGCCCAACAGAAAATTGCTTGAATACCTGGACGTGTCACCTCACAATACCTTTGGGAGTAATACCTTTAGCCATGCTGGTGATCAGATAAGGAAGGTCCAAATTTATTTAAATAAGTTTATGGCATAATAGAATTATGAACAAATTAGATTTTCGAAAATAATTTTCACGGAACACTTATTCATGATCATTAATGAATTTGAACTTTGACTTTTTAACTAATTTCCATATAAACAGTTTAAAAACGACAGACCATGGTTATTTAAAAAATAATAACATTTATCGTATCAAGTTAGTAAGTCGGATAAAACAACCGTACGATTGAAAAGATATCGACACGCAATTACGACTACATTAGGTTACTGTAGTTTTGGTCCTTTGTGGTTTATAGACCTATCGTGGTTTCTAAACGGAGAAGATATCAAAATGGCGGCACGCAGAGAATTGATACTCTAAATTTAAAATCGATGGTGATATCTTATCTAGTAGAATAAAACTTTAATACTTATGAATTTGAGCTTTTACACAGAATGGACATAATATCAAATTTTGATTTTTTGCGAAGTTTTCCTTTAAAGGTAAAGATAATGTAATAGCAGATGCTTTATCTAGAACTTATTAAAACACTGTGTATATACTATGTATTTTTGTACATATTATTCATGAAAAGTTTTGTTACACTCAAACTTTTTATAGGGGACCAGGAGGTGTTATGATATTGTATTTATTTAGTTGGCCTTATTTGTTTTGTGTGGCCTATTATATATGTTTACATTGTGTACAAAATAATACACATTGTGTTACAACTATGCAGTTTAGAAATCACTGGAATAATCATTGATACTCATGGAATGATTAGAACTTTCTATTTCACTTGCATAACGTTTCCAGAATGATTATAACAAAAGATGCGTAATTTAAACATCTAACGATTTATCTAGAACTTTCCGTTACAAGTATTTAAATGCAGACCCTAAAGTTAGACATAGACATAGATTTAGACTTAGACATCGATAGACATCAAACATTCTCAGGTGGCAGGTACCAGTTTTGGTGTACCAGAACATGTGTCCCACGCAGAAATTTTGTTATAGTTAAGCAATGAGGTATATAATTGCATCATGTGGACTGAAAAATAAATGAATGTAAATTCTAGGCTATTATACTACATAAGTAAGTAGTTGCATACACAGGTTGGGGATTTCCTTCACATATGGGTCCAATCAGAAGTCAAAATTGTGGTCTCCTCACTTGACGGCATCCAATCAAAGTGGGGAAAAATTCAGTTTTATGTAAACAAAATATCTTGAGATTTTGATGGTAAGGATAGGTGCGGACAAGGCTCTAATTTATTGAATATTATTTATCTCTTGAATTTTACCTAAAATTCTTGTCTGCAATTAGCAGGATTCTGAAGGTGAGGATTAGATTTGTATCAGAGCATCACATTTTTTGCCTTATTTGCAATGCATTTATAAATTTTAAAATCTCCATGCTGGACAGACACCCAAATTAAAAGGTTTTCTATATATTCACACAAACACGCACACATCTTGGTTACTCGAAACCATACATTTTATTTGTACATAAGCTTGAATGATTTTTCAAGAAAATTAAATCATAAATCCATGAAATTCTAAAGATTTATTGTAAAATAACTGGTTTCTGCCACCTCAGCAGTTGGATTGACACTTTTATTTACTAACAACATCATACTAGATTGTGACCTATTGGACGTAATATTCTGCGTGGATTCCCGAGAAGATTTCCGGATAAACAAAAGACAAAAGATCAGACATATATTTTGACAGTTAAGTTGACATTTCTTTTTGAGTAATACTTCTTGTAAACTTGTGTATAATAAATCTTGTTAAATTTTATGATTGATTTGTGTCTTTTATTGGCTACAATTAAAAGACGATTTTCTGGCGTAACAATGAAGACAAGCTTTTGTTTTTGAAATTTCCTACATGAGACGTTTGCCTTAATGTAGTTTCAGCCCTGTAATAAAAGGGAGGTAAATGTTCATGAGACAATATACCTCAAGTTAAATGAAACGCATTTTCAGACATTTCAAGTTCATTAATATTTATACATTGTATTATTGAAAGATTTGGGAAGTCTCTCCCGAAAAAAATATGAAAAAGACGAGTTCTGGAAGAATCTGGTGCCTTCTCATACTTAAGAATAGCATTTATTATAAAATGGCTTAAAAATCCTGCCGAGTTATTTATTTTCAATACATCGTAAGTCAGGTTATTTATTTTCAAACTACCCCAGAACAAACTATTTATTTTTGTTATTATCAAGGCTGAGTAATTTATTTTCAAATTCCTCCTGCCCCCATCCCCCACCTCCCCCCCCCACCCCAGAATATCAAATGGTCGTCCCCTAATACACAATTCAGGAAAAAAAATCTAAAATAACTTGGAAAAAAAATTGAAGAAAAAAAATTGTAAATTCGGTAGCAAAATAAACCCATTATAAAAACCGTGAGCTTGCATTATCATTGCAATACTATATACTATTTTATCAGAATAAAAACATATGTTTTATAGTAAAGGCGTTTCAGTTGGAAAACCAAATATTTACAGCTGCATTACCCATTTCTGATATCAGAAAACTAACCATATGTTTCAATAGTGGTGATCAAATGTTCCTTAATGAACACTTGTCTAGTGCAAACTTACTTTAAGTATCAACAAGATTTCTGATTAAAAGAACTTAGATTTACGTAAAATACGACCATCTTATCTGTTTTACGCTTAAAGGTTGAATATAGGGAAAAAGTAGTATTATATTTTCCCGGCTTTAGAAGGCAGGTGAAGGAAGTCAACTTAGAAGCGCTGTAATTGGATGTAAGGGTACAATATATTTTCTTATTTATCTATAAATAACTGCAGTGTGTATATTTACAATATAAACTTTGAAACCCATTGAAATATTTGCTTGAGAATTATTCGAAAAGGCTTCAAAATTTTCATAAATTTAATGTAAAATGACGGTGGGCATGGATACCATAAACAAGCTCCGTTGGAAGATGGTCATGATACTATTTGACTTTAATTTCTAAAACAGAATGATAAAGTACTAATGCCACACATAACTTTTTTATCCAGGTTTTTATTAGAAAAAGAGGTAAATTTAGAAAATGTTAGTATTGTCGCCTTCGGCAGAATAAATAGTACCGTTTTCACTATATGTAACGACTGGTTCATGTCACTGCAGGACAAATTGAAGTTCATGGACCGAAAACCATACTTGAGATGACGCTCGACAATTATAGCCATATTGTCTTCAGTACCATGCAGTATTTGTTAAATATTACGAAATATTTCATCTACAGTCCCGTGTAAGAATATAATCACACTACAAATTTTATTTTAAGCCAGTGTACAGAAAATACCGTTCCTACTGTGACTTGTAAGAAACATCAGCAGAATTTATAGCAAATTGGAAACAGATATTGTAAACCATTATCATTCTTGCGAAACAATAATTTACTCTCATCTGTTCGCACATTAAACATGCAAAAACTAATTCAATATTTCATCTAAACATGATTACTTTTCCACGTTGTCAGCTTATGGTATTGGAATAAAACATAAACAAAAGCGCTGTATTTCGCATTATATAGTTTCTTTTATTTTTTGGCATACTTTTTTTCTTTTTTTTATCACTTTCTGACTTGATAGAATGGAGTGTGAATAACATTTATGACAATAAATGCAAGTACAGAAAGATGGAATCAAAGGCAGAACAGTTATAATTTGTGATTTTAGAAGATGCTTGATTCATCGAGAATATATATGATAAATTTTATCATAAATAAAATTAATTAAGGCTTTTATTGCAACAGAAAACGATTTCCAGTTTTGTTTTAGTTAGTTATTTTCAAGGTTGTGTGAAAAACCGTCAAGTTATAGGTATTATCTTAACTTCTTTCCCTTATATACATTATGGCTTAAATAAAACAAACAATATATTCATATTGCCGATAACCCAGACAGCTTCAAGGACACCGGATTTTAATAATTATCAAAACAATATGCACGAATATAACTCATAAGCATAATACATAAATAAATCATTACAAATATAAATGATGAAATGCTGGTATGCTGTATACCAAATAATGACAAATTCTCTATCATCGACGATCCCGCCGGCCAAGAACAACCAACTAAAACGATTTAAATCGGTCAAACTACATTAAAAACTGAATATGTAGTGGAAAAAAAGTTGAAAACCTGTGTCCAAAACCCAATGCTCGGAAGACCGTCTCAGGACAGTATAAAAACAAATGTATATTTATTCGAAACAAAACACAACTGATCATATGCAAAAATATGAATTAAAACTAAAAATATTACATATCTTAAATATGTAAAAAGAAACTTGACACTACTACTGTTGGGTAGAAAGTGAAGGCTTTCAAAATATTTTCCCGCACGTGTAAATTTGCACGTGACCAAATTAGAAAATTCATACGCATCGTTAATACAAATGTTTCCCGCTATTCTTTGAAACGCGGGAAAATTTAATTATCCCCAGGGTCTCGTTTAGAGGGTCAGATGACTTAAGTTTTTACAGTCATTGGCGGTCGCTATCTTATGATATTTTTGTTTTATATAGGATAGCTAGTTCTCAAACTTCCATTTAAATATCAATCATGTAAACAGGAATACGCACAATAAAAATCAATTTAGAATTAGCATTTATCTCTGTAATACCGTAAAAAAGTTAACAAAAATATGTGTAAAAGAAAAACACTCATATGTATTTAATACCGCATCAAAGAGTGTTCGACATTATTTAAAAATCAAGCTAAAAGTCATAAGCCATTCCAAAAACTTCTAAGTACATATCTTTAGGAAGCATTTCATGTATGACAAATGACTTCTAATACATGTGTAAGAGTTGTCTCCCATACTGCAGGTTTACCCCTTAACCTGTTGATATCGAAAGCATTCCGTCCAACACATTGGGGGTAAATTTTATGCCTTTGGAAGGTGGGTCTTGAATTTTGTTTCCTGTTTCAAGGTCGGCCCTTCAAGAAAAGAGAAATTCTAATGATTCCTACCAGTCCCCATTCCCCTCTTGAAAGAAAATGACCAGTCCCTAAGTAGTTGATGTATAAGTTCATGCAGTCATGTTGAACTATTTATTTATAGTTCGGTTCTTGCCAACCATTTTACAAGGCAAGATTTATCTACGAATAAATTATCAAGATAAAAGGCAATACAACAAATAAACTCGTAAGAGCCAAAATAGCCCAAATGGGACCCCACTATAGAGCATTTTCAGACTGTTACACTTTTTTTTTTAATCTACTGTTGTTTCAAAAAAAAAAAAAAATAAATAAAATAAAAATATAAAAATAAAAAAGCCGCCGCAAACCGATTTTACATTGTCATTTCGGGCCTTTTATAGCTGACTTTGCGGTATGGGCTTTGCTCATTGTTGAAGGCCGTACGGTGACCTATAGTTGTTAATTTCTGTGTCATTTTGGTCTCTTGTGGACAGTTGTCTCATTGGCAATCATACCACATCTTCTTTTTATATTTCCCCGAACTGAACGTTTATCGAAAAAAAAAATTTTTATTTTAAGGGTTCACAATTTTGGTATTTTTGGATGGCCAGATATTTACAGAACATTGTTTTTAAACTGTATAAATGTTTTACAATTCATAATGGGATACACGAGTTTTATCCAAAATCAATATGAAAAGGCCAAGGTTAGCTATTTGGGCATTGCTATATAGATGTATTGCTCACCATTTCAACTGTTTATGATTATTAAAAGCCAATTACTCCTTTTTTGATTTGATCATCGCCGGAATAAATTTCGTAGAAATAAGAAGTATGTATAGATCTTGACATTCTGTGCATTTTTAAATGAAAACATGGTTAAATACTACAATTTCCCATTGCGTTTCAATGGAAACTATGTGTCACTGTGACCAGTATCAGCAACTTATTAACAGTAAATGGTAATCGTTGAAAGGGGTCTTTCTACTAATCACCAATCATGTAGAGTTTCCAAACATATGGCTTTAATTTGCAGTTTCAGTGAAGAGGATTTTTTTTAATTGACAGATCAAATTCAAAGATCGACTCTGGTGGAATTATTTCTTACCAATCGGAACTAAGTGAGGATCTTTTGTATCTTCAATACATTATTCTTGCAAATATTTATTAAAATTAGCTGAGTGGTTTCAGAGAAGAAGATAAAAATGTGAAAGTTTACGGGCGACGTATAATTAATGACGAGAATAGCTTACATGGCCTTACAGGCCTGTATGACCATGACAGTAATATTTGGAAAACTGGACTTTATTTGAAAATTGATATTTTTAACATCCTAAATCCTCAATCTTTGATAATTACGGTGCCCTGTTGGTCTTTTAGAAGTGAAGTCCAGTGATGCGATATAAAGTCCAGCGCTGGAGATGTAAAGGAAATGTATATCTACAGCGTTGGACTTTATATGTACAACGCTGGACTTTACATCTACAGCGCTGGACTTAACATCTACAGCGCTAGACTTTAATATACAGGGCTAGATTATACATATTTAGCGCTTCACTTTTAAAATAAACACAACTCTTTATCTGTATGAGACCAGGAGGGCTCCAAACATAATAAATTAAGGCAGTTTTTTTTTATGTTCAGTAAGGCACCAACTATCCATCTTTTGTGGACGGGAGCATGTATATTTTCTTGGGCTCAAGAAAAACATAATTAACGACTTTAAAAAAAAATTTCAATAACAAGATTATTTGTTCGCTTCCCTTCTGAAAAAAAAAATAATGCATTTCTCAAGAAATTTGGAACCATACAATAAAAAAGTACTTGCTCATCCTCTCCCCCTTAAAAAAAGATGAACGGTCGGTACCTTAGCCCTTGGAGGTGTATATGAGCGACTTCCCATAAAATTAAAGTTCCAAATACGTCTGGATGTTTGCGTGACTGAAAATCCTTTTGCGGGTAGCTGTCTAGTTTAAGCTGTAATAAAAATGTGCGAAAACGTAACAAAAAAAAACTACGCACAAACTCAATGATTTTTACGTGCAACTGTAATGCACCGAGTTGAAGTAGAAAGATTTATAGCTAATGTTATTAAATACTTTTAAAAATGACGGTGATTTGATTGATAAAGGAAATGACTTAAACTAACGTGACAATTCAAAAAGAGGGAATTATATAACAGTATAGCTGTCTTTTGCACTAAAAGTTCTTTTATCCATGTTTGAAACGTTTAAATTTGTTAAATTGACTGTATCATTTTTTCCCTATGAATTACACTTTTGGAAGCTGATACGAGGCTGGAGCTGCTATATCAGAAACAGTAAACTGGCATCCAATAAAAAAAAATTACAGACTTTTCTTTGGTAGATCAAAAATTTGAACTAGGGTGCTCAGTACACAGTCAAGAACCCATTATTTAATCACTTTAACCGTATATTCATTATTGTAGACTAATCGAATAAACCTAAACTGTAGTTCATATTTTGACAATTTTCCGACATTCTCTGGTGGGATTTTTTCATCTATAAAACGAGGTATCAACATCATATACAGGTACAACACATTATATAAAGGTACAACCACATCATATAAAGGTACAATAAAGGTACAACCACATTATATAAAGGTACAACCATATCATATAAAGGTACAACCACATTATATAAAGGTACAACCAAAGGCACAACCACATCATATAAAGGTACAACCATATCATATAAAGGTACAACCACATTATATAAAGGTACAACCACATCATATAAAGGTACAACACATTATACAAAGGTACAACCATATCATATAAAGGTACAACCACATCATATAAAGGTATAATAAAGGTACAACCACATTATATAAGGATACAACCACATCATATAAAGGTACAACCACATTATATAAAGGTACAACCACATTATATAAAGGTACAACCACATCATATAAAGGTACAACCACATTATATAAAGGTACAACCACATTATATAAAGGTACAACCACATCATATATAGGTACAATAAAGATACAACCACATCATATATATATGTAAAGGTACAACCACATTATATAAAGGTACAACCACATCATATATAGGTACAATAAAGATACAACCACATCATATATATATGTAAAGGTACAACCACATTATATAAAGGTACAGTCACACCATATAAAGGTACAACCACATCACATAAAGGTACAGCCACACCATATAAAGGTACAACCACATCATATAAAGGTACACCACATTATATAAAGGTACGTATAAAGGTACAACCACATTATGTAAAGGTACAACCACATCATATAAAGGTACAACCACATCATATGAAGGTAAAACCACATCATATAAAGGTAAAACCACATCATATGAAGGTAAAACCACATTATATAAAGATACAACCACATCATATAAAGGTACAACCACATTATATAAAGGTACATATATAGGTATAACACATTATATAATGGTACAACCACATCATATAAAGGTACAACCACATCAGATAAAGGTACAATAAAGGTACAACCACATTATATAAAGGTACAACCACATGATATAAAGGTACAACCACATTATATAAAGGTACAACTACATCATATAAAGGTACAACACATTATAAAAAGGTACAATCACATAATATAAAGGTACAATCACATTGTATAAAGGTACAACATATAAAGGTACAACATATAAAGGTACAACTACATCATATAAAGGTACAACCACATCATATAACGGTACAATCACATTATATAAAGGTATAACCACATCATATAAAGGTACAACCACATCATATAAAGGTACAACCACATTATATAAAGGCAAATGCACATCATATAATGGAAATGGACATAATAAGGCGTTCCATAGATTTTAAACGTGTAGAAAGACATGCTTATTTGATTTTTGTAACAAATGATGTAGTTATTTTCAATGTTCAATTTTTGTTTGCAGCTGTCATTACTTAAATCGATCAATCAGCATGCGTTCATGTATCATTTTC
Source organism: Mytilus coruscus (assembly GCA_017311375.1). Classification (NCBI taxonomy): domain Eukaryota; kingdom Metazoa; phylum Mollusca; class Bivalvia; order Mytilida; family Mytilidae; genus Mytilus; species Mytilus coruscus. The sequence continues at coordinate 35,073,901 of CM029602.1, forward strand.
TTCATCAACAATATTGTACTTTAACGCTCTAACATTTTGAGTGTCTTTGAGAACAGGTAATGCAATTATATCTTCATTTGAACTTTTTTTTGTGTTTAAAATTAGAAAATGTAAAGTGGACATATCCTTCGAACGCACCAATCATTCTTATTCTGTCTGTGCAAAGGTGAGATGCCTTTTTAAATGAATTATTTGCTTGTCAAACAGTTTTTGTTATTCAAGTTTAAAGTTGTGTGACTTGAAAATACCCTTCCCCAAAAATTAGACAAAAAAAAAAAAAAAAAAAAAAAATCCCTTCCTTATTATATTCAACTACACTTCTTTATACTGTTTGATGCCAAAATGTCGGATAAATTCATGTGATTTCAAGATAAATTGCCTTACAGGTACATCTGACCAGTTCCTGAGTATTATTGTGTTACTCACAGTCACGTTATTTGCTTCATAATTAATAGAATTTCTATCAATGATCTTACTTTGTTAAAGGCTAGAAATATTTCAAACGAACTAAGTGCTCCAAATATTCTAATTAAGATTTTATATTTTAGGTCTAAGTCTGATAGTTTGTTGGAAGAAATTTCTTCTAACTTTCTAACAGCTACATGTTTTTCATTTTAGATCTACATGTAGGTCTGATTGCCACAAGTAATTCATTTTAGGTCTATGTCTGATAGAAGAAATTTCTTCTAACGGACTAACTGCTTCGAATATTTCATTGAAGGTTTGATAGAAAAAATTTCTTTGGACTTACTAACTGCCACAAATATTTCATTTTAGGTCAGGTTTGATAACAAAAATTCTTCCAACGAAGTAACAGCTACATGTGTTTCATTTTAGATCTAAATGTAGGTTTGATAGAGGAAATTTCTTCTAACCAACTAAAGGCTTAGGCAGCAACCATTTGATTTTCTGGGGCTATGGATTTTTGGAAAAAAGTTTGTTTCAGTTTTTGGAGAAAAAATAATTTGTTTTGACCCTGAGAAAAAATTTGTTTGTTTCACCCTCAGCTGCCACTATATGTAATGCTAAAATTGAAAGAAAAAATTGTTTTCGACTTGTCGCCAAAAATAGATTGTTTTTCGCCGAAGGCAAAAAAAGTTTGTCCGGAAAAAATCCATAGCCCCCATAAAATCAAATGGTTGCTGCCTTAGATTAAATATTTCATACTAGGTTTAATACTGATAGAAGAAATTTCTTCCAACGAGCGATCAGCTCGAAGTTATTCATATTACGTTTGATAGAAGAAATTTCTTCCAATAGCCTAGCCAATTTAGCACTAAAATCCCTCAACCTGCAACTAATTGCAACACAAGACTTTTTTTAGTGCAAATTAGAATATAGACTTGTACTAACAACATATTAAACATCTACATTAATATAATTTGAGGAAAATGTTATTTTGTGGTGAAATAAGTGGTTTTAGAGAAAAATACTGAAAACTGGAAAAGAAGAAAAATTGTTATGTATGGTTACATTTTAGACTGATAGCTTGGTGAAGACAGGGCACTTTATCTTATTGGTGTATTATGTAGTCTTCTAGTAATCAGTATTCATATTAAAGTAATTTTGAGGTGAAATGTGTGATTTTTAGAGAAAAACGCTAAAAACTGGAAATGAAGAAAATCTCAGTTGTTAATGGTTAAATTTTTTGAAATGTGAGCCTTATAGAAAATAGAACATGATATTTTATGTTTATATTGTGGAGTCGTATAGTAATTATATTTGGGTAATTTTGTTTAAAATATATGTTTTTTGAAAGAAAAACGCTGAAAACTGGAAATGAAAAAAGCTCGGTTATTTATGGTTAAAACTTTTGAAGTGGGACCCATATAGAAAATAGAGCATACTGTCTTATGTTAATATTATGAAGTGCTATAATTGTTATTAGTTTTTAAAACTGTTAATTCTTGGGTAAAATGTGGATTTTAGAGAATAATTGTGGAAAATGGAAATAAAGAATTCGATAATTCATGGTTATTCATGGTTAAACTTTTAGAATATGATCTTTATAGAAGATAGACCATATCATTCCACTGCATGTTGATATTGATAGCGAAATCAACATTTGATTTAATGAGATTTTCACACGTGACGTTGCACAAAACTTCATATTCCCCTCTGAACGTAGGGACTTCCTTGTGCGACGTTATAAGCTGTTAATGTTTATAACGTTTTGAACGTTTTTTTTTTTATAGAGATAGTATAGTAATTTCATTTTTACAAATTATTTCAGATTAAAAGAAAACAAGAACAAACTACACAAAAACGGAAGCGTATTAGCGCCACATTTTTTTTTTCCCTATCTTTGCGTTATAACGCAAACCTTTGCGATATAACGCAAACCTTTGCGTTGTAACGCAAACCTTTTGCGTTATAACGCAAACCTTTGCGTTTAACGCAAACCTTTGCGTTGTAACGCAAACCTTTGCGTTATAACGCAAACCTTTGCGTTACAACGCAAACCTTTGCGATATAACGCAAACGTTTGCGTTATAACGCAAACCTTTGCGTTATAACGCAAACCTTTGCGTTATAACGCAAACATTTGCGTTGTAACGCAAACCTTTGCGATATAACGCAAACCTTTGCGTTATAACGCAAACCTTTGCGTTATAACGCAAACCTTTTGCGTTGTAACGCAAACCTTTGCGTTATAACGCAAACCTTTGCGAAATAACGCAAACATTTGTTTTATCTTATTTCTTATTTAAGATTCAAAGGAAGCAGCAGTTATTAATGGAGGAGGCTGCATATATTAAAATTTATCTTCTTTGTACTCATTGCAAAGTAAAATGCTTTACTATTTAACTAATAATGAGCAGGATAATAGATATGAGAATATGTGGTATGAGTGCCGATGAGAAAACTCTCCATCTAAGTCATAATTTGTAAAAGTAAACCATTATAGTTCAAAGTGCGGTCTTCAACACGGAGCATTGGCTCACACCGAACATTAAGCTATAAAATGCCCCCAAAATGATATACATGATAATATATATACATATATTACAATGAAAATTGAGTAAATTAAAGTTATACCGAAGAAAGAAAAAAAAAACAACTCTGCTAATATAGCTATAGCCGAATATAAATATACTTCCAAAGTAAGCTCTCCTTTGAGGTTGGTTAACTACCCTTTTGTAATAAATGAATAAAATGAAGATGTTTTATTAATAAAATTATGTTCTCTCCATTTAAATTGCTACCAAGTTACCACTCTAGATTGAAAATTTCATGACTTTTTATCAAAGAATCTTTATCATATTCTGAGATTTAAAAAAAAAAGATTTCTTACATCAAAATTAAAAATAAAAAAAATCTTTCTTAATTATTCATTTTACAGCAGAAAGATCATTTTGTCTATTTGCCTTGACAGTTTTACAATTGTATGACATTATTTTGCTCTTATCTACTTCATCAAAATTTTAAAATGTTGGCCTTTCAAATAAAATATGTCTATAACATATCTATTTTCTTGTTAAATTAAATACTTTTCTGATTCCTATGCATATTTATTATAATGACTTTTCCTTGTATTTATGGTTCTTTTCTTAACTAAATCACAACAGAAGTTTAATGACAGACGGGCATATACAAAACTTAATGAATAATTGAAATCAAAATGTTTGCGTTATAACGCAAATGTTTGCGTTATAACGCAAAGGTTTGCGTTGTAACGCAAAAGGTTTGCGTTGTAACGCAAATGTTTGCGTTATAAACTAGATTTAATGAATTGTAAATGTTTTTCGTCTAATCTAAAACAGCTGGGATGTAAAATAGTTATCCCATTCGGACTTGGTGTGTCAGTGTTAGATCACCCTCTGCTTGGCCTCTGGCCATCGGGGTGATCTTACACTGACACACTAACAAAGTTTGCGTTATAACGCAAAGGTTTGCGTTATAACGCAAAAGGTTTGCGTTAAACGCAAAGGTTTGCGTTATAACGCAAATGTTTGCGTTATAACGCAAAGATAGGAAAAAAAAAAAAATGTGTGGCGCTAATACGCTTCCGTAGTACAAAACTGAACATTTAAAATCTTATATTAAGGTAGCTGGGGTGTCTTCCTCCATCTTAGATTTTGAAATAGCAGATAAAAATCGGTCTAGGTTTTTAATGAAATGTGCAAATTTCGAGAGCAGTATGTTATTCATGCGTAAGACTTTTTCATATTAATATAGAAGATTAATGTATCTTCTGTGGCGAAAATATGATAAAATAACTAATATTGCAAAAGACAATTTATCATCTCTTTTTGAATTGCCGCTTTATCTTAATCCATTTCCTATACCAATTTAATAGTATTTCATAACAATAGCTACAAAATTTTCTACTCAGGCATAATTATACCGGTATGAATAATTGATGGAATGATTGGTGTTTAACGTCACTTTCACCTCCATCGTCACGGTTATTTTGTGGCGGTCAGTTTATATGTAATAGTTATCCCATGATGACGCGGTGTGTCAGTGTAAGATCACCCCGATGGCCGGAGGCCAGAGGGTGATCTAACACTGACACACCAAGTCCGAATGGGATAACTATTTTACATCCCAGCTGTTTTAGATTAGACGAAAAACATTTACAATTCATAAAATCTAGTTTAGAACGCCACACAACCATTATAATATACGTTATATATTACTATATAATATATACCCTTTATGACCCCCGAACACGATGTTTAAACATGAAACCATGTCAACTCGCCCTAATGGCCAATCGGCCCACACTAAATCGCCACTTTCTAAAAAATCGCCCCACTCTTGTTTACCAACTCGCCCCACTTATGAAAAAGGGTAAAATCCCATTGAACAATCAGTCTGACAGCTCGCCTTATTTATGAAAAAGGTTAAAATCCCACTGAATAAAGGTCTGCCAACTCGCCCCACTTATGAAAATATCTTGCTTCCTTTAAATATGTTTAATTACTGAGAGTTGGTATCCAGTCGTCCTGGTGTAGGGGTATGTGTCGTGGGTTGATATGCTAAAGGTCTTGAGTTCGAATCCCAGCATAGATAATGGATTTTTTCTAAAGAGAAAGTGTGTCTTTTCTCAATAAATAATTCTAAGTTTTATTGTGGATAAGGTATTCCCGCCAAAATGTTTCAAAACAAAGGAAAGCATGCAAAACAAAGAAACTCAAGCTGAAGTGATCTGGTAGGGATGATCCGGCTCAGATCACCCCTGGTACAACGAAGGAGCTGGGATGTAATGGTGGAGGAAGCCGAATTGCCTGGAGAGAACCACTGACCTTCGATAGGAAAACTAACAATTCTAGTCAATTAAGATTGGAGTCTAGCAAACTTGCCACGTGCGGGATTCGAACTCACAACATATAGCCTAGTGATACGGTAGTTCGACTACTTAGGCCACTCGGCCGACGAGATCCCCCGATATGGATAAAAGGAGGTATGGGATGAACTTCAACTTGGTGCATTACATTTACGCACATTTTTGTTACGTTTTCGCGCATTTATTTTACAGCTTTAACTAGACAGAAACCCGCAACATGAAATGTTTCGTGGGAAGCCACTTATATATACATATCTAGGCATCGAACTGTAAACAGGGTTAAGGTACCGACCATTAATCTTTTTAATGGGGGGAAATGTTTTTTTTTTAAATGTTTGATGCCAAATTTCTTGAAAAAGATATTTGTTTCAGAAGGGAAGCAACAAAAGAGTTTGTTTCCATTGAAAATGTCTTTCCTATTTAGAGACAGTTTCTTCTATTAGAAGTTGATACACAAATTTCAAGTATGTTAATTTTTTGTAAATTTTGCCTTGCTGATCATTTTAGCTGTTCAAGTTTTTCTTTATATGTAACTTTTTTTGTCAAGATATTAGTAAAAGAAGGCTCAAAAATAGAGAATAAAAATCGGACATTGGAAGGGTATAACCACTGTAAGGGACCGGTCATTTTTAACCCGAAAAAGGGGGGATAGGAAGAAATTAAGAGGGGGGGGGGGACTTGAAATTTTTATGGAATGGAAATAGAGTACCCAATTTTTATGGGACCGCAAACATTATTGGTCAATTATTGGTATGGCGATGTCGTCGTCGTCCGAAAACATTTGGTTTCCAGACAATAACTTGGGTATAAGTGTGTGGATCTCTATCAAATTGTACCACAAGGTTTCATACCCGTATAACGAACAAAATTATTGGGAAATGTGTGTGTGTAAAAATTAAAAAAAATATTTTCTATCTTGTCTTCTTACTGCCAAGTACTTATTTATGCATTATTACTAAATAACAAAGCTGAATAGCTATGACAATTTAAAAATCTGAGGTCAAATTGTCATAGCTATTCCAGCCATGTTTTATAGTTATAATGCATTTTGATAAGTACTAGATAGGAATAAAACATGTTAGAAAATATTTTTCGACGTTTATACTCAGCCATGGAAAACTGCTCCCCCACCCCCGTCTATACACCTCATATTTTCAAATTGTCATAGCTATTCCAGCTAGTATAATAATAGTTAATAGTTTTAATGCATTAACAAATACTTTTTTTCTCAGCCATGGAAAATTGAACCCCCCCCATAGACCTCAAATTTGTTATAGCTATTAAAACTGCTATATATAATTATAGTGCTTAACCTTATGTTCATTTGACATTAATTTAAAGGAAATACAGGGGGTTCAATTTCCCGCTAAGGAAAATTGACTCCAGGTTTAATTTTAAGGGGTATAATTTTCTATATGACACCGGGTTTTTAGTAATTCCGGAGAAGCAGATCGGAATCAGTTATGACGAAGACAGTAATCGTTCTAATCGTAATCATGTTTATCGAACATAATAACGATGCAATCACGTCATATAATGAAAATGGACATAATAGCTTGCTGTTCGGTGTGAGCCAAGGCTCCGTGTTGAAGACCTATAATGGTTTACTTTTATAAATTTTGACTTGGATGGAGAGTTGTCTCATTGGCACTCATACCACATCTTCTTATATCTATAATAAGACAGTTTTGGCGATCCATACACGGACATAATAGTTAATCAAGGCACCTATGTACCCGGTACCTTTCTATCCGTATCTTTCTAATGCCCACCCTTATTTCTCAAAACCTATGAACACTCAAATATCATCTATTTTGTCTTTAGTCATTCATTTTTTCTTTTGGTAACATGTAGCTTCGTCCCACATTTCTCAAACATCTTTTTATTAGCTGTTAGCGCATCTGGTCTGGAATAGCGGAAGTATCATATTAAGTATCAGTGACTGACCAAGTTCATTAATATACAAGCTTTCCTTTACTGATAATGAGTAAAGAATCTAATAAGCTACAAATCTTTGCCATTTTGATTAGATGGATAATTGCTTTCATTGTACGAAGCAACGAGTTACATTTACAGCCAGGAGCACCTGCCAATAGGAAATGTAAATGATAAAAATATCATCATATTTCTGTTATTTCTGGAAAATTCCAATAATTCCTTAATTCAGTTAATAATATTGAAGTTTATTAAACATGTTGTATTCTTGTATTCGAGAGATATCTCGGAACATATTCCAGCTTTCGTTATTTAATAAGTTTTTGAAATACCTTGCTGGCTTCTAGATATCTGTGTAATTTGCATTTGATAGGGAATTTAATTTCAAATCTGTTTAGATTTCCCCTCAGTCTTTTGAGTACATGTAAAGAAGAATGTTCTAATTACCAGCAAATTCTGAAATAATAAGATACCTCGAAGCAGACAGTGCGAGGAATTATCATCGACGCGTAATAATGATCCATGTTTATCTTTTAACACACCTAAGACTAAAATAACATTCAATAGCAAATGTTGATGAGGAACTATTCAAAGATAATCTAGTATAAGAATTCAAACTTTGAAAACAATACGAGGCTACCAGAGAGCGTAAATCCAAAGACAAATGACATCATTAAGTGAAAAGTAAAATAACAAAAATACCGAACTCCAAGGAAAATTCCAAACGGAAAGTCCCTTATCAAATGGCAAGATCAAAAGCTCAAGCACATCAAACGAATACAAAACAACTGTCATATTCCTGACAGTAGGTAAAGTGTCCGGCTGGGGTCGTGTTTTTTCGAGTGATTATGATCAAAAATGTAAACAAACACACTTCCTTTCTGATGAGACGTAAAAAAAAAGATGCTTGAACCTTATATACAAGATCATAGAAAGTAAATTAATATTTGTGATAAAAAGATATTTACGGAAGCGTATTAGCGCCACACATTTTTCCCTATCTTTGCGTTATAACGCAAACATTTGCGATATAACGCAAACCTTTGCGTTACAACGCAAACCTTTTGCGTTATAACGCAAACCTTTGCGTTACAACGCAAACCTTTGCGTTATAACGCAAACCTTTGCGTTAAACGCAAACCTTTTGCGTTATAACGCAAACCTTTTGCGTTATAACGCAAACATTTTGGTTTCAATTATTCATTAAGTTTTGTATATGCCCGTCTGTCATTAAACTTCTGTTGTGATTTAGTTAAGAAAAGAACCATAAATACAAGGAAAAGTCATTATAATAAATATGCATAGGAATCAGAAAAGTATATAATTTAACAAGAAAATAGATATGTTATAGGCATATTTTATTTGAAAGGCCAACATTTTTAAAATTTTGATGAAGTAGATAAGAGCAAAATAATGTCATACAATTGTAAAACTGTCAAGGCAAATAGACAAAATGATCTTTCTGCTGTAAAATGAATAATTAAGAAAGATTTTTTATTTTTAATTTTGATGTAAAAATCTTTTTTTAAATCTCAGAATATGATAAAGATTCTTTGATAAAAGTCATAAAATTTTCAATCTAGAGTGGTAACTTGGTAGCAATTTAAATGGAGAGAACATAATTTTATTAATAAAACATCTTCATTTTATTCATTTATTACAAAAGGGTAGTTAACCAACCTTACACAATCCTCAAAGGAGAGCTTACTTTGGAAGTATATTTATATTCGGCTATAGCTATATTAGCAGAGTTGTTTTTTTCTTTCTTCGGTATAACTTTAATTTAATCAATTTTCATTGTAATATATGTATATATATTATCATGTATATCATTTTGGGGCATTTTATAGCTTAATGTTCGGTGTGAGCCAATGCTCCGTGTTGAAGACCGCACTTTGAACTATAATGGTTTACTTTACAAATTATGACTTAGATGGAGAGTTTTCTCATCGGCACTCATACCACATATCCTGCTCATTATTAGTTAAATAGTAAAGCATTTTACTTTGCAATGAGTACAAAGAAGATAAATTTTAATATATGCAGCCTCCTCCATTAATAACTGCTGCTTCCTTTGAATCTTAAATAAGAAATAAGATGAAACAAAGGTTTGCGTTACAACGCAAAAGGTTTGCGTTACAACGCAAAGGTTTGCGTTACAACGCAAAAGGTTTGCGTTATAACGCAAATGTTTGCGTTACAACGCAAAGGTTTGCGTTACAACGCAAAGGTTTGCGTTACAACGCAAAAGGTTTGCGTTACAACGCAAAGGTTTGCGTTACAACGCAAAAGGTTTGCGTTATAACGCAAATGTTTGCGTTATAACGCAAAGATAGGGAAAAAAATATGTGTGGCGCTAATACGCTTCCGTAGATATTATCAATTTGTTTTAAAAACGTTTTATTTAGCCTTACAATGCTCTATTCCAAAATAAAGATTTAAGCCATTTTTATACAAATACCAATGCAATTGTCAACGGAAGACATATAGACACTTTACAAAAAGTCTTTTGAATTGATAAGGACATTTTGGAGAGCAAATTCATTTTTATATGTCCGTGTTTCTTTGAAAGCAGTCCGTGTTTTTTCGAGTGCGTCCTTACTTTATCGAGTGAAAAAAATCCTATGGCTTAAAATGTAATATGTCAGTGCATTTACGTTTAAAAACCAATGAAAATAATGGCAAATATGACAAATAAAATACTTTTCAAAGCACGAAACAATGCATGTAACCAATTTGATACTGCTGTATTAACACGTACATTCCATAAAAAGGCATTGTTCATTTGTATTCAGAAATCTACATGTTAGTGTACCGATACGGATTATATACAGTAAATATTTCATGATGTAAACAATCTTCATGTGATCTCAGACATATTGGATTGAGACGTACGTATACATAGTGTGTAAAGCGGGTACGTACATGTGCGTTTTCTTTTAACAGAAACACATCCTAAATGTTTCATTTACTATTTGTCTTGGTGGTAATATGTTTTATCGTTCTAAAAATAAATAAAAAAAAAAAAAAAAAAAAAAAAAAAAAAAAAAAAAAACAATGTTCAAATGCTCCTACTGTGAAGAGAAGTCAGATCAACCATATGTTATGCTTGGTCACACAGAAATAAAGGTTATCATAGCTTCCTATCCTTCAGAAATTAAAAGAATAAAAATTGTCAATGTATATGTGTGAGGTGTACGCATATGATATACACATTTCGTGTTTTTTTTATTATTTCAAAAAGATCGAATTAAAGCTTAGAGATTATTTATTTCAATGTGTATTAAACACATTGGATAAGTAGCATCTATTATCAGCTCAGTAATCATGATTTATAACAAATCTTTCTTAAATTGTTTACTTCAAAGGGGGATTGCGGAATATAAATATGGTCACATAGGTACTCTTCCGACCGGCAGTTAAACCCTTGCCAAAGAGGGGCGTTCGATTGGCTGTGCGGGTGTACAATAACGCAGTCACGTCCGGTCAGAATGGGGCGTGTAGAGAGAGAGAGTACCACGCTCAATGCACGTAAAAAAACACCTTGCAACAACTCTTTGAGGGGTCCGTATGTGACTGTTGCAAGGCAAAATTTCAGTCCCAGTGGCAGTGTTTCCCGACCTTCATCCCGAACGTCCTCTGTTATAGGACCTCTCTGGTTCTCGTACTGAACATGCATGAAATATTTGCCACTTGGCGTCAAGCAAAGAAAAAATCAATCATTTAAAAGTGTACCTTTTAAAAAGATTAAAAGTTATAAAGAAACCAAGGTTTCAACTCCATTAGGCAAAGTTGACCTTTAATGGATTTGGCTGTTTTATTTAGATCCTTCTAGTCATATTTCTCTTCAAATATTTTGGTTCTTATATATCCTTGGCTTTCAAATATTTGGCTTGAAGCGTTCTGGCTGAAGAATAAATCTAGAAAAACGCTTCAGACGCATATATTTATAAAGTGTTGTTTTCATTCTTATCCGATATTCCATTCACTCAAATGTTATTGTCAATGGTAAATAATACATTCGCGGATTGAGTGAGTGTGTTTTGTTTCTTGTTGTAATTTGTCCTTTGGGAGAGGCCTCTGTTAGTAGAATATTTGTTTTCATATTGATTTTTTTCTGATTTGGGCTATCCCTTAGTTTTCTTGCTTCTATGTTTTTTCGCCACTGTAATATATAACAATCATAAAATATTATCAGGGGCGGATCCAGCCATTTTAAAAGGGGGTCCCAACCCAGGATAAAGGGGGGAGGGGGGTTCCAACTATATGTCCCCATTCAAATGCATTGATCGTCCAAAAAAAAAGGGGGGTTCCAACCCCCGGAACCGCCCTCTGGATCCGCCACTGTATTATTGACTGTAAAACAAAGGTAGAATGAAATGACATTGAAAAGATTACGAGTGCCCTGTGCTCGGTTCTAAAGACCGTTTTAAAAAGGACCCAGTGATTTCTTATGTGTCGTAATACTGCAAGGTAATTGTACAATGTTTTCAGTCCTGAAAATTAGCATTAAATCGAAAGTGGTTAAATTGGATCAACATTGAAATATGTTTTTGTGACTTATTGAGGATTTATTATTATTGTTCTTCACTAAATAACAGTTATACACTAGAAAAAAAATCAGTATTAATTACCAAGAATGCTTTCTTTCTTATTCACATTTTCTTTAAAATCCCGGACTGTTCGTAAAAAAACATGAACGTTTTTAATGTTTCTCTCGAAAAAAACACGGACAATGTAAAACGCTGAATTTTAAGCGATATTCAGGGAAATTCAGCTCGAAATATGCATAGTATTCAGAACAACATGAACAGTCATAAATACAACTATTATACTTGCGAAGTAGCAGTTGATCGATCTGATCGCATGTAATATCACTCGATAATTTTGATCTACACTCGAAAAATATGGACCGATTCACTCGAAAAAAAAACACGATCTCAGCCGGACATTATACCTACCATGAGTATGGAAATATCATAATTATCAACCAAATATATCAGAGAGAAATAAACGTTAGCATCTATTGTTTAACCAATATTCTTATTATTGCTTTGAACATAGATCAGGCCATTGGTTTTCTCGTGTGCATTATTTTACATTTTTTTCATGTCGGGAACCTTTTATAAGTTTCTATACAATATGTAATTTGTTCATTGTTGAAGACCTTATCGTGATGGTTGTTTACATCTACGTCAATTCATCTGTTTATATACTCTCCAAATGTCACGCGTTACTTTTCATCTTTCATCTCTGTTATCGTTGTGTCTTTCTCCGTGAACTAATAGCACAGGAGTTATATATTAATGTGTGTCCAATCCTTCATATATGACAGTAGGATAGAGAGTCGTTTCAATTAGTATTATTGGTTCCAATACAACTCTACAATTTGCATAAAACGCGCCATAAAGGGAAAAAAATCATTATCATGATTCGTGATTACAATTTTTTATTACCTAATACAAAATTACAATCTACCAAAATTAACTAATCTTCTCATCGATGAGTTGTCTGGTTATTTACACATTCTCTTAACGGTTCTACTTAAAGTACTTCCTTTTTCATAGAATCGTATGAGGGCCTGGGTGGTGAGGTCCTTAATTTCTGTGTTCTTAAATTTTTAGGCCATTTTTCTTTATCTGTAAAAAAAAAAAGGTTATTGTGCAAAATTCTTATTAAGTGGTTTTACTGTTATAGGTTGATGTCTTTATTCTGTACATCGTTCATTTCTGTAATCAGTTTTATATATGACCTTATTTTCCTCAATTATTCTTTATAGTTTTGTTTCATTATTCTCTATACTTTAATTTTTTGGCTCTTTCTTGTTTATTCTTTGTTTTTGGCTATTATGCTCTATTCTGTAAACCCCATCCAGACCCTCATCGTATTCAATCTTCTTTATTCCAAATAAGAACTATTTACAACGATCGTCAATGGCTAGTTTGAATGGAGTAATATATTTTTATGAATTGATTAGAAGCCGAAACAAAAGCCATGATGCATATAGAAATTATGAAGATACAATTAAATTTCGTATCTGAGATTATTTGGTTTAATCATTCTGCAGTTGCGTAGGAGTAGACTGAAATTTTGGGAGGGACAAACAGATGAGGACAATTAGTCTAATAGTCAGTATAAGAATAAGCAGATGTGGTATGATCGCCAATGTCTAACTTTACACCAGAGACCCAATGAAGTAGAAGTTAGCAGCTATAGATCACCGTACAGCCTTCAAAAAAGCAAAACCCATACCGCATAGCAAGCTATACAAAACCTCTGACATAACAAACGTACAACAATTTTAATTCAAACGACAAACGATAAAATGTATGTACAATGCAATAAACGAAAAACAAATATGATATACAACAACAAACGACAATTACTGAATTACGGACTCCTGACTTGGCACAGGCACAATGCATAATGTGGCGCTGTTAAACATGTTTGCTGGCGTCTAACCCTCACCTTACCTGGGACGTGGTGTAACAGCACAATAATAGAACTATCTATAAAAATCTATTGAAATAAACTACACCAGGGTTTTCGATATCACAAACTAGTCAAAACATTTACTAAATTTTATCATCGGTACAAGGACATCATTCGTAAATATAGCTCAACATGCAGACTTCTTATACGTTCAGGTATTTCACATCCAATCTTTTATGGTAATATTCTTTATAAAGCACTAAAATGTCAGTATTCACCTCAGAAGCTAACAAAACCTTTAAATAGACTTATTAAGAAGGGATATAGTTACGATACTGTTGTCAGGTCATTAAAGATTGCATATTTTGACTTTAATATTGATTCACTTATAGGGTCTTTGCATCGGAACTAAACACATTTATTTAAAACCAGTTGTTGGCATGACACGGGTTATGCTCTTCTCATATATTTTATGATGGTATGATACTAAACCCTAACGGAGGGATTGTGCCTGATATTCATATGATGAAGACATAATCTTTCAATCAGTTTAATTGAGGTCTGGAGCTGGCATGTCAGTTAACTGCTAGTAGTCTGTTGTTATTTATGTATTATTGTCATTTTGTTTATTTTCTTTGTTACATCTTCTGACATCGGACTCGGACTCTCTTTAACTGACTTTTAATGTGCGTATTGTTATGCGTTTACTTTTCTACATTGGCTAGAGGTATAGGGGAGGTTGAGATCTCATAAACATGTTTAACCCCGCCGCATTTTGCGCCTGTCCCAAGTCAGGAGCCTCTGGCCTTGTTAGTCTTGTATTATTTTACTTTTAGTTTCTTGTGTATAATTTGGAGTTTAGTATGACGTCCATTATCACTGAACTAGTATATATATTTGTTTAGGGGCCAGCTTAAGGACGCCTCCGGGCGCGGGAATTTCTCGCTGCATTGAAGACCTATTGGTGACCTTCTGTTGTTGTCTGTTCTATGGTCGGGTTGTTGTCTCTTTGACACATTCCCCATTTCCATTCTCAATTTTAGAATCATCAGATACACCCAAAGAACACAAAATATTAACCAAAAAAACAGTCAGAGAAAAACATGTTTTTGGGCAATCCTAAACTATAGATATCGACAGAGTTTAAAGGACTGTAACTGTTCATAGTTGTATAACAATGATATTTAAGTATGTTTTAATTTTAATGATTTTAAAGTTTGCAAGTAAATTTTGTAAATTAGTTATTAATTTTTTAAGAATACTTTGTTTGTTTGTTGATATTTATTATGGAAGTAGTAACAAAAGGCTGATCTTCAATTTAATTGAAATAATAATGCAATGTTATACAAATTTAATGTGTTTTGATTTATAATGATTGAAAGCCAAAGCATTCATTATGATATTAAAAGAATCTGTTGAAATTTGATAACACCAAAAGCAAAATATTTAATTAAGAAATTTCATTATAATCTTAAGATTGCTTAGATAAAATATGCTTATACTTAAATCAATGGAAACATTATTATGAATTTTCGTCTAGTAAATGTCACTATATGAAGTGGATTTATTTTTTATCACACGAAATTATTTCCGTTTTTTTTTTGTTATCAATTTAAACCATACGTATAACCTGAAAACACTCAGCAGCATATTGAATGAATTCTGATTTTACAATGGTTTAATTGATACTTTGCGTGTAACCTTAATCCTTAGTGTGAAGGAATAAGTACAGAAGTTATGCGGCGCAGAGCCAATTCATTTTTTCTTTAGAACAATTATATCTCCGGTTTTAGTTTCTAAAATAATGAGTCTTTTTTATATATATTCTGTTAAATTGCATGCGTTTCGTTCACAGTTAATTTTTTATGTTGTTTCTGCTTTTCTAATTAAAGAAAACAAAAATATAGAAAAAAACATAAAAAAAACCCAAAACACGATTTTTTGTTTTTATATATCATAGTTGCACTAAAACATTAAACGAGTTTCTCTTTTAGTATTCCGTCCATTTGGTTTAATGCTGTTTTCGCACGGCATTCAGATGGGTTCATACTTTTTTCATCGATTTCCCTACATGCGCATAAACGAAAATAAAGTATTGATGGCTTCCTTGGGTATCTTATTTTTTATATTATTTTCAATTATCGTTGAATATTCATCCTTAGACTGATACATATCAGACACGATTATAGAATGGTTTAAATGGGAAAGGTTATAACGGGTTCCAGTTTAAAGAGGTACGGCGATCTACATAAACGTGGTATTCAAGTATCAAAGAGTGTAAATAATGTTAGGACACAAATTTTTAACAATTTTAATAATTTAAAAATGATATTCAGCGTACACATTGCGACATAACACAATATTACAAACTGCACATGTTTTTTTTTGAATATTGCAGTTTCATGATTTAATTTGTATTCGAATGAAAATATATAGAGCATTACTTCCTATAGAATTTGGTTTTGGAGAAGGACGTCCTTCTTATACAAATTTTGAACTACTATTTAAAGGTTACCATGCAAAAGCTGTCAAATTGGCAATTTTGAGCCATCTTTGACATATATAATGTCAAACGATATACCACACTGACGTTTAAACCTTTAAGTATATACATTTGAATCTATGATAATGTGAATTCTAGAGAGAAAAAATGAAAGACTATAAAAAATAGTCTTTTTGAGGAGTAAATTCAGGAGAAATTGATCCTACCTTTCTCGATTTTTCTAGAGTTAAAATTCTGTCTATCCCTCTCACTTCCCCCAAAGTAAATCGTATAGATTTAGTATTTAAACATGGATGGTAAAAGGGAAATAACCAGAAAACTGCATATATGATTCTAAACTGTATTTTTAACGTATTTAGGAAACCCTTTCAGCCTGTTCGAATTTCCGAAGCTTTTGTATAGAAAACAACTTTGATGTGTATTCGATTGGTTAACAAAGTCAACAAACATCGCAAACACTCTAAGGAGGTTCACTACTCAGTTTCAAAATAACAAGCTTTTCATAACACTAGTATAAATTGATAGGGGATTATTAAATGAACCAAAAGAGCAACAAAAAAATATAGGTCAATGTGCTTGTTTTCGAAATATTAGCCATTGAAATTTTGGCGGAAAATGTTCTCTCTTGATTTTTCATAGCCTTATCATTGAAAAGTTCAAGTTCTCAAAAACTATTAAAAAATAACAAAGATTTTATAAGACTTTTACAGATGGCTTATAATTATAAATGTAAAATATTTATAAAAAGAAAAATGGGGGTCAGTGGACAAAATTTTTTAAGGCATTCACATGGATAAAACCAGAGGATTCCGAAAATTTGACAAAAATTCCAAAACATGACAAGCGAACATCCTTAAAGAAGAATAGTCAACTAGGTATTTCCAGACACTACGACTGAATCAAGTATTATTGATATAGTATCTGTTCAAAAATAGAAATGGAGGAGATCATGGTTTTGTCAGAACTTCTGTTTTTTTTATTACCTTTCCAAATTTTCTAATGACAAAATTTAAATATAATCCAGCAAATTATTTATGCATTGAACTTTTTTTAATCACATGCACACTTCAGACGATGCATATATGCCATAAACATAATTCATAAGACTAGAACTATTTTAAGATATAGTAAAAAGTAAAATAACAAAAAAACCGAACTCCAAGAAAAATTAAAAACGGAAAGTCTTATCAAATGGCAATATCAAAAGCCCAAACACATCAAACGAATGTAAAACAACTGTCATATTCCTGACTTGGTACAAACAAGACTTGTATGTTTAACCTGAAAGACAACTTATAAAATTCAAAGATTGAAAAAATTAACAGAAATTGTTTATTACATTTTTGATATCATATAACTCAACACAAATCACTATTCAAAACATTTGCAAGATTTATATCATAAACTTTGTTGAATATTGTTAGTATCCGGTATGAGGGTGTGGATGGGGGTTTACAAAAATAGAGAATAATGGGCAAAAAATATATAAAATAATGAACCATAATACACGGATGCCCACTCGCACTATCATTTTCTATGTTCAGTGAACCGTGTAATAGGGGTCAAAACTCTAACTTGGCATTAAAATTAGAAAGATCATATCATAGGAAACATGTGTATTAAGTTTCAAGTTGATTAGACTTCAACTTCATCAAAAACTACCTTGACCAAAAACTTCAACCTGAAAGACCAAAAACATTAACATGAAGCGGGACAGACAGACGAACGGACGGACGGACGAACGAACGGACGCACAGACCGAAAAACATAATGCCCATAAATGGGGCATAAAATGGACCGAAGAAATTAAAAAAAAAGAGAATAATGATGTGCTTAAATATAAAGAAATAGAGAATACTAGGGAAAAATTATAAAGAATAGAGAAAAATGTCTAAAATATTAAAGAATACAGAAATAAAGTACCCTCATCCAGACCCTCCGGTATGAAGGTCTGAAATAGGAACTGCCACAGTGATTAGATAACGTGGGTATATGTTGAATAAGAGCAGACATTTACTTTGAAACTGGCAACCTCTACGGACCCCTATAGTTCTTGCAAAGTTTTTGTTTAAGTGCAGAGAATCATGGTTTGCAATCGGTGACCATGAACACTTAAGCACTTAATGCACCAAATCCGAAATACTTATTGATATAATAATTAAACATATGTTTTTGTTAGCTTTTTATTTAGTGCGCGAAAAAACACAACATACAGCAGGTCATAATGAAAAATTTTCAGAGTACCTAATGGGCCGACTTGGGTCAACAGTTCCAAATTAATTGTATAATATACGAAAAATTACTTTTCACATAAAAGCTGCAAAACGATTGAAGCTCTTTGATACATATATCAAAAGGTTTGCTGTTAACTAAACCTTTTGCACAAATACAATAATTTTACTTCAAAAACTTTTTTTAAAATGTTTTGGCATGTCGACAACGGACGTCAATTATTGGTAACTGATAGCTATTTAATGGTAGGACTAGATTAATTGAACCAGTGCATACAGCTTAGACTGAATAACTTTAAGAAACCTTTTTGAACAGTACTGTTTCTTTTCTGTGAATAAAACTCCTTTGAAATGAAGAGGAAAATTAAATTCAAATCACGGAGTTAAAACATTTGTAAAGGGTTCCACGGAACCCATCTTGCCCTCGATTGCTGCTGTTAATGTAAAAGTGCAATGTTGACTGTCAAACGTGAATCCAATTAGAAGTAAAATACTTTATATAAAAAAATCAAACTTTTTCTTTTGAAGCTTTTCTTTTTGTCTTCAAGATAAGCTTCTGTCCATGTTGTTTCATAACAATCCATGAAGGTTACAAATTTATAATCCCAGATTGTCTGTATATGTTTTAACTGAAAAAACTAAGTCCTTCTATTTGCAAAATACTAAAAAATGAAAGAAATATATTTTCGAACATTTGCATTTTATAATTATGTAAAAGCTTCTGCCAACATTTCTTAAAATTCCAGTAAGGTTTGACAAAATTATTGATGTCTAAAAACACTTTAACCACACACTGAACCTAAATGTTGACGCTGCCGTATGTTGACGCTGCCGTATGTTGACGCTGCCGTATGTCTGGCTTTTGCGACATAAATGTCGCTGCAAAAAATGTATTAAAAAATCATGACATCATTTACAAAGATGTATACATTGTTATGATATTGAAACTATCATATCTATTTAGTTGGCCTAATTTGTTTTGTGTGGCCTAAGAATGTTTACATTATATTTTGTTATATTGTGTACAAAATATTACACATTGTGTTACAACTATGCAGTTTAGAATTCACTGGAACAATCACTGATACTCATGAAATGATTAGAACTGTCTATTTCACTTACATAACGTTTCCAGAATGATCATAACAAAAGATGCGTAATTTTAATTTCTAGCGTTGTCTAGAAGTTTCCGTTTGAGTATATATATAAGTATGCAGACCCTAGAGACATGGATAGACTTAGACATCGATAGACATCAACATTCTCAGCAGTTGATTGACATCATACTAGATTTGACCAATTGGATATAATATTCTGTTCCGAGAAGATTTTCGGATGAAAAGATAAAAGATTGGACATATATTTTGACAGTTGTTGACATTTCTTTTATGTAATCTTGTAAACTTGTGTATAATAAATCTTGTTAAATTTTATTATTGATTTGTGTCTTTTGTTGGCTACAATTAAAAGTCGATTTTTCTGTTCATAACAACATGTAATGAGTACAAATGTATCTGATTCATGGAACATTTATTAATTGATCGTGATTCTGATTAAACATGCCTTCTTGGCAAATTTTTGAAGTCTCAAAAGTTGCAGACTTTTATAAGGATGGGCTAATGATAATGATAATTATAATAATAACTTTAGTTAAAGGAGTAACTCATTTGGATTAAACCAATTTCCAATAAGGCTCTCTAAATACGATATTAACTACACGAATAAAGCATAATCAATCTACTAATACACTTATAGATTTCACACTTTGTTAAAAATATAATGACTTGTAAGAGTATTTGAATGCAGATACAGTTTTTGATTTGTTAATTTTACTGGATAGTGAATTCCACACTTTTGGATCACTAAAAGAAAAAAAAAACTTGATTTGTATAATTCTGTATTTGATTTAGGGACAATAAAATTATCTGATGATGAAAGTCGAGTATTGTACGATTGTTTACTATTTGTAAGCACAATAAGATTTGATAAATATACATTAATTATGACTTGTGGTAAAGTATTCTCTTAGTAACTGGAATAATTCCAGATGGAACAACAGAATATAAGCATTGTAAAATAGAATTCGTGCATTATGATGCAAGTATTTCTTGATTTTTTTAATAACGCTAATGAAGAATTAACATTTTTGATAATATGATTAATATGATCATACCAAGACAGATTTGCGTCATAAAAAATACCAAGGACTTTTTCACAGTGACTTTTATTAATATGTTGGCCATTAATGGATATATTTAATGTGTCATTGCACATGACAGACAGTTTTTATTTGAACCTATGCACATTGTCTTTATTTTTGACACATTTACTAACATTTTGTTTTTGAAGCTACTGCATCTATAAAACTAAGGAATTGTATAACCCACTTAGTGATAAAATTCTTCGGTTCCACTTACTCTTATTCTATCGATATAACTAGTCCCACTCGGTGGGGAAACCAGGCAGTTTCTCTTACCCTTACATTATAAACATTCCTAGCCCGACTCAGTATGGAAATCATGCGTTTGCTGTTACCCATACCCTAATACTACATTGAGACTGGTGTGTAAATAATGAGTATACGAAGATCAAGAACTCAAAACAAACGCTTTGGACACATCGAACCCCATTCAAGCTTCAACGTGATGTTAATAAGTCCTGAATTATAAATCTATCGTGTTTCGACACATGTTTAATCATATTTTGGCAGAGTATCGAAACAGGTAATTTATAATGTGTACTGATAAGGGTACAAAATGGTAAAAAAAATATTTTAAATATCAAACTCCATAACAGTGGTAAGTCTCTACTTAACGACATTGACCTGCCATTTTTAGTCTATGACCATTTGTTTCTAATACAAAAAAGACTGTCAGAGTTCAACTTTGCTTGAGGAAGTTGCAACCTTAACCTGGGGGCGTATTCAGACGGCACCCCTTTTCTCCTTAAAAGAAGAAAATAAATGTTGTTTATAGGTAAAATTACAGCCATTTTTTTGGAAGGTACTAAAAAATGGTACCCTTACTGTGAATTCTCAAAAAAGCAACCCCCGAACATCAAATCCTGGATATGCGCCTGTTAAATAGTTTTACGAAGTGGAAGTTTACAGACAAAATGTTTCAATTAATTGGGCAAATATTTCGAAGAGCCGTTTATTCTTATAACTGGCGGAAGAAATCTATGACAATAATCTAGATTTATTAAACATACATTTAATTTATCTGAAACTCATTTCCAGAGGAAAATAAGAAGTGTAAGTTGGTAATTTACTTCAAATTCTTCAGCTGTGGTTGCAGACGAAATGTCTGCCATGTGTAAAGGAAAGATTTCGGAATTGTTTAGTTATTATGTAAGTTCCTCCTTCTAAGGAGCACTAAATTCAAGTTTCTCAATTTGGTTGGTGAACCCATGGTTCACTCATGAATTTTGTTTATATTTCAACATTACTTTCGGAGTCCTCTGGCTTTTTCAATAAATTAACCGTATTTTTTTTTGACAATGCTCACGGTCACAAAAGTCAGGAAAACGTTAATTTTGGTTTTTATCGGGAAGATAAAAGGCATCACACATACACTATTTTGTATCAACAGAATCGAGAGATATTTTATTTCTATATATTGACAAAAGCAGGCAATATGCACTTACCTTATGATTTTTTTAATATAATTTCCAGTTGAGAGTGTCGTTCTTTTGATGTTTTCAAAATGATTTTGTCTTCGTCTGCAACATTCCCCAAGTGCACATGAATTATTTTATCATGAAGAACATGAGCATTTTATTGAGGTTTTTATTTCTATAAACAATAATTTAATTATCATGCATAAGTATGATTTCTGAGGGAAAACATTTAAAATCGTTCGTAATTATGTCCAGTTTTATTTGCATCCGGTGGGGCTACCCAAAAATATTGATAAACCAACTAGATGAACTGTTACAACACTGTCAAATGTTAGGGGAGTGTTTTCGCCTACAAACATGTTCAACCCTGCCACATTCTTTATGTTCCTGTCCTAAGTCAGGAGCCTGTAGTTAAGTGGTTGTCATTGGTTCATGTCTGTCATATTTGTTTTTTCGAAAATTGTTTTGTTATAAACTGGGCCATTAGTTTTCTCAATTGAATTGTTTCATATTTTTCATGTCGGGGCCTTTTATATTCGACTATACAGTATGTGTTTTTCTCATTGTTGAAGGCCATATGATCATGGTGGTTGCCTATAATTGCTAACATCCACTTCATTTGAATTTGGTGGATAGTTGTCTCATTGGTAATCATGCCACATATCCTTATTTTTACATAGACAGTAATGAAAAAGCATAACAATACGGAATCTGTCTGTCACTGGTAACAAAAAATTCTAAAATATAATTAATTTCTTTTTCCCACCAAGCGATAGCTATTAAGGCTATATAATCAGTTATTGTCAGACTTTGTACAGTAGTGTTTATTTTACCTGAAGTTGGACAACACTTGACTTACAATTCTGTACCATTTTATATTATTTAGCAAGTAAGGAACTTTTGCAGAATAATTTCAACAAACCTTTTTATTTTTATGACTCACACATTTTATTTAGCATTCTCTTTCAAGCCAACGTTCACTTTCTATTTACAATTAGCCACCATGGTGAAATTATGACATTTAAATTATTACTTCCCGATTTTATACTTAAGTCCAGTTTTCTAATTTGTTTTTATCCTGATGACATTGCCAGAGGCACCGAAACATGTCAATCTCGTTGAATTACTGCAGTAATCCCCAAAGTGTTGTTTAACCCCAGCACGTTCTATATGTACCTGTACCAAGTCAGGTGCTTGTAATTCAATGGTTTTCGTTTGTTGCTGTATATCATAATGGTATTTTGTTTATTGTAATATACATAAATCAGTCTGCTAGTTTTCTTGTTTGAATTGTTTTACACTTATCATTTTGGGGCCTTTTATTGCTTACTATGCGATATGGGTTTTGCTTATTGGTAAGGCCATACGATGACCAACATGATTGTGTATAGTTATAACTTCTACGTCATTTGGTCTCTGATGGAGAGTTATGTCATTGGCAATCATACCACGCCTTCTTAGTTTTATATTATAATAGTTTTAACATTTAATATTTATAATTTGAATATTATATACTTTTTAAGTGCAACCCAAAAATGATCAAATTTTAAAGATTTCTATTCTTTCTCATTTATATACAATTACTTACATAAGATTGTTCTTAAAAAGTTGAATGTTGATATAAACTACAGTATTATGTCCAAATTAAAACCATATAAGTGCAAATTACTTTAGTATGACTAAATACATCGATTTTCAATCATTGTAAAACATAATAATGATAATCATTAATATTTCATCACTATTATACCAATGCATTTTGATTGTATAATTTCAAAATATTTAATTACAGTTGCTTTTATCCTTTTATGTTTTAAAACAAATAGGAAACACAATCTGACAGGACCAACTGAAACATGTTGAATATAACACATGTAATGATTGTCTGGCTCACAAGTTTTATAAGTGGATTGATAAGTATTTAATATGACGATAAATTTTCACTTAGTACTCGTACTCTGAACAACAAATTTATTAATTTTGTAGAAAATGTTACTTCCGTACTCCTAACAACAAAATTATTATATTTAAATTTACCTGTGTACGTTGTTTTATTTAACGCCATTTTGTCCCAGGTTAGAGTTGTCTTTTTGACACTGTTCCTAAACCTTTTTTTATTACTACCTGCAACGTCTATGTAATATAGGCACCTACGTTTTAATATTGTATTTATATTGTGGCATAGATCAACCTTATTCGTTCAGTGAATGTTTACTTGTTTTTGCTTAAATGTCTTTTTGATCAAGTTAAGCCATTTCAATTGATATTTTACAGTGTGTCTTTTTATGTTGTAATGTTACATTACTATCTCAGGTTAGGGTGAATGTTGGCGCCTGTTAAAACGTTTGAACCCGCTGCATTTTTATGCACCTGTCCTAAGTCAGGAGCCTGTTGTTCAGTGGTTGTCGTTTATTGATGTGGTTCATAGGTGTTTCTCGTTTCTCGTTTTTTATATAGATTAGACCGTTGGTTTTCCTGTTTGTTTTACACTAGTCATTTTGGGGTCCTTTATAGCTTGCTGTTCTCTGTGAGCCAAGGCTCCGTGTTGGAGGCCGTACTTTGACCTATAATTATTAAACTTTTCATCTTATTTGTGTCTTTGATGGAGAGTTGTCTTATCGGCACTCATACTTCATCTTCTTTTTTTATATTGTCAAAGTTTGTTATGATAGATTAAAACCTAAGTAAACCAGAAACTTCATTTCCTATCTATCCTTTCCTAATTCCAGGTTATTATGAATTTGAAAAAAAAAAAAAATAATCCAAATAGGAAAAACAAAATTGTGCAATGCATAGCATATAAATCATTGCATACAGGACATAGTTACATTTGTATGATAATCTCGAACAAAAAGAGGTGGTTTGGTACAGCAAACAATCAGATTTTAACATTGTAAAGGAAGACCTTTCAAGTTTGATTTATTTCTGCATTGGACGACAATATACAAAATGTGTAGGTGGGAATGCTTTTACAGTAAAATGTATCTGCCAATTAATCTCAAAATATTAAACTTAGGTTCACTATTGTGAGTTCTAATCCACATGCATACAGCAGGTGCTTTTGTCTCCAATCTTAATTGACTATGATTGTAAGTTTTCCTGCCGAAGACCGGTGATTCATTGCAGACACTCAGTCTTCCTCCACCGACCTTAAAACTGACCGCCATGGTACAGGCAATAGGACTGATAGTGGCGTAAAACAGCAACAATCTATCAGTCAATTATTTTTTTTTAGTTTCATATTTTGCAGATGCTACTTGTGTGGCTAATTATCCGTATTGGTATACTGTTTCCATTAAATGGTAGGCTACAGACAAGAAGAGTATAAACTTTCTTCAAAGGAGTATGTAGCTGTTGGTGCTTTTTCTGGATGTGTAGCCAGGGTTGTCTGCCAACCATTTGATGTTCTGAAAATAAGATTCCAGGTATTTAAAAAAGATATTCCACTGTATATAAATATCTATTATTTGAGACTAAATCATTGCCAGTTTTGTGTTTAATCTAATTGTTGGCATGCATGTATAACAAAAAATTGAAACCAAAAAAATACATTATACGTCTTGATACTAAATAATTAATAAATTATGCAATATGCAATGTTATTATCAATCTAATTATAAAATCCGAAGTTGTGATACGCTACACTCCCTCTTAGGGTGGAGAGTATCGTAGCGAAAATTAACAGCTGATTTAAATGAGATTGTGTTATTATAAAAAAAAAAGAAAGAGAAATTGCATGTACCTGAATATTCTATTTCAGGAATTCAAAGAAAGTATAACTAGTGGAATAAACATTTATATCTCCCTAATGCAAGGGTAAACAGATGTTTAATATTCTATTTAGATATGATATATTATCAAGAATTACATAAGACCATGATCATGTCAAGCATATTACTTATTATTACTTTTCTATCTTACGGTAAACTGTAGCTTTGAATTAGTAATTGTATTTTTCTTTTTATATGTTTAAGATAAATGATTGATTAAATCTTGTCATTCAGACATCAACCCAACAAAAAAATTACCACAATAAATAACTTGCAAGTCAAATACAGTCTTTACAATGGATGAGGATCGACAGTCTGTTGGAAACTCTAAATGGGATATGTACATATATTTATACAAGTCTAAATTGAAAACAACGTTCAAACCTATGAATGCGTTGGATAAAAACCGAAATTTTTATTTGACTGCATGCAAAACAAATTTTTTGGTAGAGGGGTCTAAATAGAGCACAAACAGGATGTTCCATAAGACCAAAAAAGTAAAAAAGTTTATTCTAACAAAACGCAATTGACTAGCAGGTCGAACAGCGGATGTTCTTAAACCCTGCTGACTGCCATGTCGATTGCCAAATAAACGCATCACCAGATGTAACAAAATGGATCTTAATTATAAAATTAACAGAAAACAATAAACTTGCGGAAGAAATGGTATACCGCAAACATGAGGTGCAAAAATTTGTACACCATATCCGGATTTCGACAATTAATGTCTCTTCAGTGATGTTAGGAATCGAAACGGTATTTGGAAGGCCAGTTAATTTACCTCAAGTTAGGATTGACTCTTGAATTTTGAAGAGTGGAAATAGGATGAACGGATTATATAAACCCGAAGGCAAATATAATATAAGCCCAAACGAAAAAATACAAACAAGTCTAAATTGAAAACAACGATCAAACCTATGATTGCGTTGGATAAAAACCGTATTTTTATACGTGTGCATGCAAAACAAATTTCTTGGTAGAGGAGTCTAAATACAGCACAAACAACATTTTCCATAAGACCAAAAAAGTGATAAAGTACATTTTAACAAAACGCATTTGACTAGCAGGTCGAACAACGGATGCTCTTAAACCCTGCTGACTATATATATATACTCTTTTCACACAAATTTGATCTTTGTTATCCCATCCAAAGTTTAAGGCTATTCATAACAAAAAACAATATACATATAGATGTAGGAAGACACTTTCTTGTCAGCTAAATGCCTGTAAAAAGTGATTTATCTTTCTTGTTGTATTCTTTGTAGCTTCCAGTTGAACCTGTACATAAACCGACAAATACATCATTTTCCAAGTATTGGGGAATCCGACAAGCATTCCAGTCTATTATTAAAGAAGAAGGAGTAACTGCAATGTGGAAAGGGCATGTTCCAGCAAAGATATTGTCTGTTGCATGTGGTCTAGCTCAGGTATAAAAATGTTGTTATACTTATTTAAATATAGTAGTTTATAAATCATTAAATAATCTTTGAAATTTTGATTTCATTATAATAATTTACCTTCTCATCAGCTGGTTGAACTAATTTAACTTCTTTTCAGATATATACCTAACTATATTCTGGAATTTAAACCATGATCAAAGATGAGGGTTTCCTAGCTTTTTACAAAGAACTTGGCGCTGATGTTGCACAAATTGGACCACAGATGGATCTACAGTTTGGATTCTTTGCACAGTTTACAAGAATGTGGAGACGATGGTTTGACAATTCTGATCGTAAGAGGGCAGGTAGTGAAAGAGATTTTTTAAATAATCAATAAAGAGGCTTTAGCTGTACCAAGTCGAGAATATGACAGTTGTTTTCCATTCGTTTGATGTGTTTGAGCTTTTGATTTTGCCATTTGATAAGGAACTTTCCATTTTGAATTTTCATTGGAGTTCTGAATTTTTGTTATTTTACTTTTTTCTGTTATGTAATTAAAACTTTAAAACATAATTGTTTATATTATGACCAAATGCATCTTTCTTTTCCATGAAATAGTTAATCAATATTTACAAAGAGGTTTTCCAGGAGTGACAGTTTTCCATTTTTGTTTACTCCCTATTGTAAATAGGTGTTGGAAGACGGTCATTCTTTTGTATGTATGTTTATCTGTCACACTCTTTGTTGAATTGTATCGTTGTTGGTTGTGAAATACAAATTTTATTCCATTATGGGGAATTTGTTTTACTGTCCTCAATTTTCTAAAAAAAATGTAATTAATTATGAGGCAGAGATATCTGTGATCCGAAAATCGTGTCACTCTAGATTTTATTGCAGTATCAGATGAAATATAATTGATTTTAACACTTGTGCTAAGTGATGTTTTCATAAAGTTACATTATTTGAAGCAAACAGAAATTGAAAACAGGTAAAGAACTTTAAACATGATAGAATTATTCAATTATAAATTGTAACAAAAGTCAATTTTGCAATGTTTGATTATTAAACAATTGAAACCTTGTATATAAGTTGGTTAATGGGTTATATTTTCAGACTAAACTTAAATAGAATCTCCAAATAAATTAGCTAATTTCCAGCACTTGAATTTAGAGGAAAAGATCCTTTTAATTTTTTAGTATTTAAGAAATTCAAACCACAGTTGCACATAAAACAAAATCAAGACAAAACAATTTTATCTCAATTTCAACGATCTAATCCGAATTTTGTATTTTAGGTGCGACAGAAGTCCTAGTATGTGGATCCAGTGCAGGAGCGATTGCAAAGACAATAGTTTACCCTCTGGATGTCATTAAAAAGAGCTAGAGATACACGGTATTGAGAAAGCCCGGAAAGGTTTTGGTGCAGTTAGACATTATAATGGACTTTGGCACTGTGTGATTACAATAATGAAGGAAGAGGGAAGTGTCAAAGGTCTATACAAGGGATTTTCTCCAGGGTTGATAAAAAGTGGATTAGCAGCTGGTGCTAACTTTTTAGTTTATGATCAAGTTTGTTACTTGTTAAGAAAATATCATTCTTCTTGACAAAATAGTTAGGTCGGTTATGATTTTAGATATTGTTCTTTTCTGTATTTAGGCAATCTCATTTTATTGTAAATCTCAATTTCATAGAAAATACCAGATATTTTGTTTTATATTGTCATTGGGTTTTTTTTGGTATGAAACTAATGAAATAATTAGACATTGAATTGAACATGAATTTGAAAATTATTAAACGTATTTATTATGCGATTTTTGAAGAATGAAAAAAAACAAACAAAAACAAACAATGTGAGATTAAATATT
Source organism: Mytilus coruscus (assembly GCA_017311375.1). NCBI lineage: Eukaryota > Metazoa > Mollusca > Bivalvia > Mytilida > Mytilidae > Mytilus > Mytilus coruscus. The sequence continues at coordinate 35,102,927 of CM029602.1, forward strand.
GTAATTATGGCCCTCTTGATGTTGTTATGGTATTTTTGTTGCCGTGTTGGTGTCTCATCAAAATATTATGCATCATATATCCTTTATTTTTTTGACTAAAAGTGATGAATACAGTTCTATTTAAGAACGAAAATATAAAAATAAGGAGATAAGGTATGTTTGCCAATGAGACAACTATTCAACAGAGACCATATGACGTAAATAACTGTAGGGCACTGTACATCCTTCATCAATGAGCAAACCCATACTGCATAGTAAGCTATAAAATGCCCCTTCATGACAAGATGTGAAACTATTAAAAAAAATTAATGAAAGAAACAATAAAAGAATACATAAGGCATACTGCAACAAACAACAGTCCATTATGCTGTTATGTACAACATGTTCCAAGACATTGCATGTGATGGAGATGAGAGATACAGGTATGTCATTCGATGATAACTGCCTTTTGTCTTTTTTGCAAAATGAAACTGCATATGCATCTCTCAAATTATGTGTGACTTCGTCAATGTTCAGTGATGTTTCATACAGCTCTGTAAGAATTGGAGCAAGTTGGTCAGTTGCTGGTTTCAGAATAATAGTTAGTATTGAATCAGGACCAGTGGCTTTATGGGTTTAAAGGATTTTTAACAGCTAGTGGACTCCTTTTATGCTATTTTTGATATCCTCCATGGACGAATGTGGACTTCTTATTAATACCAATTCTCTGTAAGGACCATACTATTTGAATAGGAGATTGGAAATGCATGTTCTTAGAACTCAGTCATACTTTGTCAAATTATTTATCACCATTCAATTTTAACTCTGTTTTAGGCCTTTTTTACGTGAAAAAGACCCTTTTCCAGTATCAAATAAAACCAAACAACTATATATTGAAGTAAATTTATTCCCATTCATGCATTATATACCTTATTGATAAAATTTTTGCCAATCTCATTCATTCCAGTTTAACACGTTTTTAAGAAAAAAAAATCGCACGAACATGTGCTAATTTCAGAAAATCTACAATTTGAGAATTTTGCATTTTTTGGCTTAATTTAAGCTAACTTTACTAAAAGTTGTCAAAACAAATTGAAGTTTAGATTTTGTTCACTAAGTAAGTATATCATGAATAAATTCAGAAAAAAAGATAAAATCTCTATGGATGACCCATTAAAAATATGGTAAAAATAGCATGAATCGGTATTTCGTCAAATTTAGCCAATACAACAAGATGTTTGTTAAAAAAAGGTTTTTAAATTGCACATACAAAAGATCAGTAGTAACATGGAACACTGTGTGGTATTCTAATCATAAAAAAAAAATCAAAATGGAAGGACTGCCTTTATTTTTGTATGCATAACAACAATTTGTTACCGTAGTAACATATGTTTTTATATAATTAAGCAATCTATATGAATGAAAAAGTAAACAAATACATAAAGATATCTATGAATGAAATTTCTTTTTTATTTATAGAAAGTATTAAGACAAAATGCATATTTCAAAACTGAATAAAAGAGAGGCGAAAGATACCAAAGGGACATTCAAACTAAAGTCAAAAATAAACTGACAACGCCATGACTAAAAAAGAAAATGACCAAAAAGACAAACATAGTACACAAAACACAACATAGAAAACTATAGACTGAGCAACACGAATCCCACCAATTACAGTTATGTAAAATATACCATAACAGTATATCACCATAGGAACCATACAAACATAAACTTTAAAAATCTTGTACCTCTTGATTTTTCACTTCACCCTTCATCAGATTCTTTCTAATCATGTCTTTTAACAGAATTTGACAAACAGGTGACTTAAAAAAGGCAAAATAAACTTCTTACCCTTCTGAAGTATATGCGTTCAACCACTTCATGATGGGATATAGTTGCTTCTGCATTTTGTTAGTGTTTTGTGTTGTGCCTACCGTTAAATATATATATCAGGTTTTTTGGTAAATTCTGACGACAAATTATCATTCAGAATGGCAACTTTTCTACTGTTGTCTTTTTTAAGAAGTCCAATTATATTGGGGTACAAGATTGTATTTATATACGCAATAAAAACCCTTGTGTTACTGGCTTGATATTTATCATGCATGAAATATTTGACACTGGGCGTCAAGCAACAAAAAAAAAAAAAAAAAAAAAACAATCATTTAAACGTTTAAAAATTTTAAAGTTATAAGGAAACCAAGGTTTCAACTCCATCAGGCAAAGTTGACCTTAAATGAATTTGGCTTTTTATTAAGATCCTTTTAGTCATATAGCTCTTCAAATATTTCGGTTCTTATATATCCTTGGCTTTCAAATATTTGGCTTTGAGTGTTCCGGATGAATGTAAATTCAGTAAAGCGCTTCGGACGCATGAAATTTATAAAGTGTTGTTTTCATTTTAGATATTCCATTAAACCCAAATTTCATTGTAAATGGGAAATAATACATTGGTGGATTAAGTGTGAATGTTTTTTTTTGTTGATTTTTGTTATTGTGTAATTTTACATTTGGGGGAGGTCTCTTTTAGTTGAATTTTCGTGTTCATATTGAACTTTTCTGTTTTTTACTACTATCCCTTAGTTTTCTTGCTCCTATGTTTTTTCGCCAATGTAATATATATCAAACATAAAAAATTATTGACTGTAAAAACAAAGGTAACATGAAATGACATTGAAAAGATTATGAGTGCCCTGTACTCGTTTCTAAAGACTGTATTAAAAAGGACCCAGCAGTTTCTTATGTATCGTAATACTGCAAGGTTATTGTAGAATGTTTTCAGTACAGAAAGTTAGCATTAAATCAAAAGTGGTTAAATTTGATTAACATTGTAATATGTTTTTGTGACTTATTGGGGATATATTATATTGTTCTTCACTAAATAACAGTCATAAACTAAAATAAAAAATCAGTTTTAACTACCAAGAATGCCTTCTTTTTTATTCACATTTCTTTAAAAACCCGGACCGTTCGTAAAAATACCTGGACGTTTTGAATAGTGCTCTCGAAAAAACACGGACAATGTAAAACGCTGATTATTAAGTGATATTCAAGGAAATTGTGAGTAGTTCGTGCCCAAAATATGCATAGTATTCAGAATAAGATGAACAGTCATGAATAAAATTATTATATTTGCATATTAAGTAGCAGTAAATCGATCTGATCGCTTGTAATATCACTCGAAAAACCTGATCTACACTCGAAAGATTTGGAGCGATTCACTCGAAAAACTCAGCCAGACACTATACCGTGAGTATGGAAATATTATATTTATCAACCAAATATGTTAGAGAGAAATAAACTTTAGCACCTATTGTTTAACCAATATTCTTACTATTGCTTTGAACATAGATCAGGCCGTTGGTTTCTCGTATGCATTGTTTTACACTTTGTCATGTCGGGAACCTTTTATAACATACTATACAATATGTTATTTGTTCATTGTTGAAGACCGTATGGTGATGGTTGTGTACATCTACGTCAGTTTGTCCCCGTTATATATACTCTCCAAAAGTAATGCGTTACTTTTCATCTTTCATCTCTTTTATCGTTGTGTCTTTCTGCGTGAACTAATAGCACGAGAGTTATATATTAATGTGGGTACAATCCTTCATATTTGACAGTAGGATAGAGAGTCGTTTCAATTAGTATTATTGGTTCCAATACAACCCTATAATTTGCATAAAAAGCGCCATAAAAGGAGAACAAATTCATTATCATGATTCATGATTACAATTTTTTATAACCTAATACAAGATGCAATCTAACAAAATTAACTAATCTTTCATCGATGAGTTGTCTGGTTATTAACACATTCCCTCAACGGTTCTACTTATGGTAGTTCCTTTTTCATAGAATCATATGAGGGCCTTGATGGTGGGGTTCTTAGTTTCTGTATTCTTTAATTTTTTTATCTGTAAAAATAATTGTTATTCTGTAAAATTAAATGATTTTACTGTTATATTTTTCTGTTATTAGATGATTTCTTTATTCTGTACATCGTTCATTTCTCTAATCAGTATTATATTATACCTAATTCATTCTCCCCAATTATTCTATATAATTTTGCGCCCCATTATTCTCTATAATTTATTTTTTGGCTCTTTCTCCTCTATTTATTTTGTTTTGCCATTATTCTCTAGTCTGTAAACCCCACCCAGACCCTCATCGTATTCCAACTTCTTCATTCCAAATAAGAGCTATTAACAACGATCGTCACTGGTAAGTAATTTTACAACAAAGAACGACACCCATTCCGCATATGACAAACGCACAACAATATTAATTCAAACCATAAAATGTAGTTACAAAGCAATGAACGAAAAACAAATCCGATATACAACAACAAACGACTGAACTACAGGCTCCTGACTTGGGACAGGCACATATATACAGATTGTGGCGCGGACAAACATGTTTGCGAGCACCCAACCCTCACCTAACCTGGGACGTGGTGTAACAGCACAATATAAGAACAATCTATAAAAATCTATTGAAAAAGCTAGACTCATCAGATAGACACAAAGAACACAAAATATTAACTTATAAACAGTCAGAGAAAAATATGATTTTGGGCAATCCCAAACTATAAGTATCAACAGAGTATACAGGACTGTAAATATTTATAGTTGTATAGCAATGATATTTAAGTATGGTTTAATTTAAATGATTTTAAAGTTTGCAAGTACATTTTGTAAATTAGCTATTAAATTCTTCAAAAATATTTCGTTGTTATTTGTTACGGAAGTAGTAACAAATAAGGTTGATCTTCAATTTAATGTATTTTGATTTATAATGGTTGAAAGCCAACGCATTCGTTATGATATTAAAAGAAGCTGTTGAAATTTGATAACACCAAAAGCAAAATATTTAATTAAGAAATTTCATTTTAATCTTAAGATTGCTTAGATAAAATATGCTTATACTTAAATCAATGGAAACATTTTATGAATTTTCATCTTGAGAATGTCACTATATGAAACGGATTTTTTTTTATCACACAATCTTATTTACGATATTTTTGTTATCAATTTAAACAATGCGTAAAACATGAAAACACGCAGCAGCATATTGAATGAATTCTGATTTTACAATGGTTTAATTGATACTTTACGTGCGACCTCAATTGTTACTGTGAAGGAATAAGTACAGAAGTTATGCGGTGTAGAACTAATTCATTTTTCTTTAGAACACTTATATTTCAGTGTTTATATTCTGAAAACACGTTCAATGTTCATACTTTATTTTGTATTTGCTTATTGCAAAAAAAAAAAAAAAAAACATAAAAAACCAAACAAAAAAACGACTTTTTATGTTTTTATATATCATAGTTGCACTAATAGTAGTTATAAAAGGTACCAGGCTTATAATTTAATACGACAGACGCGTGTTTCGTCTACATAAGACTCATTAAAACATTAAACGCGTTTCACTTTTAGTGTTCCTTCCATTTGATTTAATGCTGTTTTTCGCACGGCATTCAACGTTTCATACTTTTTAATCGATTTCCCTACATGCCCATAAACACAAATAAAATATTGATGACTTACCCTGATATCTTATCTTTTATATTATTTACCAATTATCTTTGAATAATCATCTTTAGACTGACACATATCAGTCACGAATACAAGAGAGTTCATTGGTGCAAGCACCAAATTTTTGGGCCGGAAATATGGAGGTTTTTGGTGAAAAAAAATGCAAAATATTATATAAACAATCTTTATATTGAGTTGACTTTAATCCTCAATTGACAGAACTGGTCCAATCAAATTAGTTATGATAATGCTATAAGATATAACTTAATTGTGCAGTTGATGAAATGGAATATCATCTAATTCATTTTCAAAACTTGATTTAGAAACTCGTGACTATCAAAGTTGCATCTATTGACAAAATATTTGTATTCCTCATCTCAGATATGGACTTAAATATTTTGGCATTGCACTAGTCATGTCTTCTTTGACTGTCCATGACGTTAAAAACTAAATCCCTGGGATGTGTTTTAGTTGATTTTAGTCTCTGATGCATGATTTTTATTATTAATTGTTTTGGCTTTTAACTAGCTGTCAGTAACTGCGAGTACTCTCAAATCGTACTTTCTTGTTTATTTGACCTGTTGATACTAATTGTAATGATTTTTTGTTATTTAATGTTATTCAGGGTTATATCTGGTCTATATACCAGCTTTGATAAGTGTTTGGTACTAATATAAATTTCCACTTACTATGAACATCTAAATTATTTATTTTGTTAAAATATTTCCTTTCTCTATTGTAACTGTATACGTATACCTAACAACAAAATTATTTTATTTACCTGTGTTTAAAGTTATTGCAAATGGCTGATATTTTGTTCGAGCATATTGTTTTCTTAAATTGTTTAACATTTCATACCGATATAATATGTTACTTTTATTATTCTTCCCTTAGTTTATTTATTTTGAATTTACATTGTATCATAGGTCAAATTTATTTGTTCAGTGTATGTTCAATGGTGTTAATATGTCCTTTGATTGAGTTAAGCTATTTCAGTTGATATTTTATAGTGTGTTTTTCTATGTTGTGATGTTACACTATTGTTTCAGAAAAAGGGTGAAGGTTTGGTACCATTAAAACGTTTAAACCCGCTGCATTTGTTTGCACCTGTCCTAAGTCAGGAATCTGATGTTCAGTAGTTGTCGTTTGTTGATGTGGTTTATAAGTGTTTCTCGTTTCTCGTTTTTATATAGATTAGACCGTTGGTTTTCCCGTTTGAATGGTTTTACACTAGTAATTTTGGGGTCCTTTATAGCTTACTGTTCGGTGTGAGCCGAGACTCCGTGTTGAAGACCGTACTTTGACCTATAATGGTTTACATTTATAAATTTTGACTTGGATGGAGAGTTGTCTCATTGGCACTCATACCACATCTTCTTATATCTATTAAACGCAACCTTTCACCTCATTTCCTTATCAATGAATTTTATGTCAAGATGACATATTTTTTAGGACCCTCGTTTCTGACTATTACAGACTCATCTACTGACAAAATATTATTTCTCCACGAGTTGTTTCTCAGATATGGACTCTAAGGCAAACTTTAATCAGTCACTCATATGTGAAATGTAGCTATAGGTCAAGATAACCTTATTTTTATCAGGACCCCTTGGTTATTCAAGACGCATCTATGAACAAAATCTCATGAACTTTAACTTATACTTCCACAGATAGATGGGGAGTTGTGGTGTAGTGGTTAATGCATCTGACTACTAACACAAAGTTCCTGGTTCGATCCCCGTTCCGGCTCTTCCTTGACATTTGTGAGTGTGGTCTTGAGAAACGATGATAGTCCGTCGGAAGGGGACGATAAATGGCTGACCCGTGTTAAGAGAGAGCCATATCTCTTGCACGTAAAAGACAACCTTGTAGATTTCGGAAAAGAAAAGGCTAATTCCGCTTTAAGGCAGCACTAGTACCCGCAAAGTGGAAAGGGATTAATATAAGTTGCAATAACTTGTTTCCCAATCCACTATAAATAAATATGTTTAAACTAGACAGATGGACTTTAACTTTATGATGGACAGATGAAACACTACTTCGTTTGACAAAAGATATAAAAATCTTAAAGCAAACAAATATCATTATTCCTCTCAGCAAAGGTTGAGAAATTCTAGACATAATGTTTTCATTTCTATTCGCTTTTGGTGAAATTTAAAAGTATCAACAAACAGTCATAAAAATAGGAACATAGCTTTGTATGATATTTAACCATGAATTCTGCTCAAACCAATGCGAAGGGTCAACTTGAACTTACTACCAGTTATGAGAAATATTGATCATTGTTGAATGCCTCATGGTGACTTGAAGATGAAACACGTTCCATATTTGTGTTTTACCATGTACTGGTAATTAATATTGTCTCATGAACATTTACTCCATATCCCCTTCATATTTTCATTGGGTATACGACAGACTAAAAAACTGCTTCATACTACAACCCAAATTCAGAAAGCTTCAGACAGTATAGCTAATTATTCTTTTCGTAACAACTGACAAATCCTTGACAGTTTTTTTTTCATTTCAATCTGTTTGATTGCAGTAAAATTGCAAAGTATTAACAAACACCAATTGGATATTTGAGAGGTTTGAAAATCACTTTCAGTTACTGAAACATGTTACCTATAAAAACTCCCGAGATCGTTTACGTTTAAAGTAAAGATATCTTTATTATGATTATTTTTCTAAATGATGAAAACTGTATAAACTATAATCAAAATAGACTATAAATCATTTCCCATGTTCCGACGACGAGTTGTTGTAAGAACATGGTACCTTGTTTACATTTCTAAAAATAACCTGGTTTGGGAAATCCTGAAATACAGGTCACGCATTCTGTGCATAATAATACAATGAACATTCATTTGTTATAAATATTTGGCATCTTCTTCTCATATGAAAATTAATAAAAAAAAAAATGTGTTTCTTTCAATTACCTAAAATATTTAATTTTCATATACCGCAGAAAATAATAATGTAGATCCGCAGTAACTCGTGTAACAATCTCAAACCCATATCATACAAGTTTGAGCTTTTTAAAAAGCTGTGGACTGCTTCGCTCTATCCTAATTTAAGGTAATACGTGTGCATGTGGTTGTTGATTTAGTATTGGAAATATGGTATTTTTAGATATTGATTGATATAAAATGGATGTTTTAGACTTGGAATATCAATTTTTGTATATATATTAAGATGAACTTTTCTAAAATTTTAAACTGGCTGTTCAGTGTTGTACGTTATAGACCCATGCTTTTAAAAAACATTTCGATTTACTTGTTGAAATTTAAAACATTTACAAAACACGACTCTCGAGGAGTGCCTCTCTGGAGGTGTGCCCAGACTGGCAGAAGTTATAAAATACAAATAATGCATTTTTGTAAACATTGTATAGGAACATTGTTTAGCTAAACAAATCGTGCATATTACAGATTAACAAAGCAAATAAACAGCTGTTAAAAAATTAATATTTTCAATATTGAATTTCAGTGTGCAATATTTGCATAATAAAATGAACATGAATTAATAACCCTTGATCGGAACTGAAATACACATAGTTAATTTTCCGGAATTTGATGTCTTATCCTGAGACGAGAAAAGTCTGTAGTTCTTTATCTCATTTAAGCCAATAGTTGTTGCTGTATCTCAGCCGAATCATAAAGCAACCAATCATAATCTTTATGTGATAAGTAATTATTTCAAGATGGCGTGTATATCGACTGAAACTAATAGCTTCGCACCGTGATGCAAAGCAATAATGGACCTTGCCGGCCCATAATAAAATGGTTTAAATGAGAAAGGTTATAACGGGTCCCAGCTTAAAGAGGTACTGCGATCTACATAAAAGTGATATTTAAGTATCAAAGAGTCTAAATAATATTATTACAAAAATTGTAAATAATTTTTGTATTTCAATAATTCAAAAATGATTTTCAGCTTACGCATTGCGGCTAAAGACAATATTACAAATTTCACATGTTTTTTTTTAAATATTGCATCTTTTAAAATTTAATTTGTATTCGAATGAAAATATATGTAGCTTTGCTTCTCATAGAATTTAGTTTCATACTTATTTCGAATTACGATATTAAGGCTACCAAAATCTGTCAAAATGGCAATCTTTATGCATTTATAATGTCCTTACAGTACACATTTGAAGCTATGATCATTGAATTTTAGAGAGAAAAAAAATGAAAGACTTTTATAAAATGAACTTTTTGAGAGGTAAATTCAGGCGAAATTGGTCCTACCTCTTTTGTCGATTTTTCGCGAGTTAAAATGTTGTCTAACACTCTGACTCTCCCCTCTGTAAATCACATAGAATTTAAACGTGGATGGTAAAAGGGAAATAACCAGAAAACAGCACGTACAAAAATTGTATATAGAAATCTAAATTATATTTTTAACGTATTTAGGAAACTGTTTCAACCCGCTCAAATCTCTTGCATAGCAAACAACTTTGATTTGTATTCGATTGGTTTGCAAAGTTAACAGACATCGCAAACACTCTAAAAAAAGAATATTCATTCCCAGACACTATGACTGAATCAAGTATTATTAACATAGTATCCGTTCAAGAATATATTTGGAGTAGATCGTGTTTTTGTCAGAACTTCTGTTTTTTTTTATTACCTTTCCCAATTTTTCAATGACAAAATTTAAATATAATCCGGCAAATTAATTATGCATTGAACTTTTTTGATCCAATGCACAAGTCAGACAATGCATTCACGCTATAAACATAATTCATAAGAACTATTTTAAAATGTAGTAGACAAGACTTGCATGGCCATACGAACAAGAACACAACTTATAAAATTCAAAGATTGAAAAAATGAACAGAAATTGTCTGTTACATTTTTGATATCATATAACTCAACACAAATCACTATTCAAAACATTTTCAAGATTGATATTATAAACTTTGTTGAATATAGTTAATATCCGGTATCATGGTCTGACATTTGGACTGCCACGGTGATTAGTTATAGATAGATAACGTGGGTATGTTGAATAGAAGCAGATATTTACTTTGAAACTGGCTATCTACGGACCCCTATAGTTCTTGAAAAGTTTTTGTTTTCGTGCAGAGAATCATGGTTTGCAATCGGTGACCAAAAATACTTAAGTGTCAATCTGACTAAGAATCAGGCAGTGGTGAAAACATGTCAAACAAAAACCAAATCAAGTTTACATTAAGTTCAAAATGTATAATGGTGCACGAATATAACATTCGTTTCCTTTTCTTGTTCTGGTATTAAGGAAAGATAACTCCGTAATTTGCTATCATTCTAACCAAAAGTCATCTAGAGATTTCTCGAATTACCAGACATGCAGAAATGAAAGACCTACCAATTCTAACTACTCAGGACGATGGTAATTTCAAAATAGGATGGTAAGGTCAGTGCGTTTTTTCTGACCATGTTTTGAAATTATTCTAAATTGCCTGATTCTTACAAAGACTGGTACTTAAGCACTTAATGCACCAAACGTTATAAACAATAAGAACAATTTATTGATATATTAGTTGAACATGTATTTCTGTTAGCTTTATATTTATTGCGCGAAGAAAAAACCTACATACAGAAGGTTAAAAGTTAAAACATTTTCAAAGTATCTAATTTCCCGACTTGGGTCAACATTTACAAATTAAGTGTAAAATATACCAAAAATTACTTTTCACACAATAGCCGCAAAATAATTGAAGCTCTTTGATAAATATATCAAAAGGGTTGCTGTTAAGTAAAGATTTTGCACCAATAATTTTACTTTCAAATTTTTTTTTTATAAAAATGTTTGGCATGTCGACAACAGACGTCAGTTATTGGTAACTCAGAGCTACGCACGGGCTTCGTTAATATGGACGAGATTAATTGAACCAGTACATGCAACTATGGATAAAACTCCTTTGAAATGAAGGGGGAAAAAATTCCAAATCATGGATTAAAAGAAATTGTAAGGGGTTCTACGGAACCCATCTTACCTGCGATCGCTGCTGTTAGTGTAAAAGTCCAATGTCGACTGTCAAACGTGAATCCATTTATCAGTAAAATACATTATATAAAAAAAATCGAACTTTTCCTTTAGATGCTTTTTTTTTGTATTCAAGATAAGCTTCTGTCCATGTGTCATAAACAAAATAATCCCAGATTGTCTGTAAATATCTAAACTGCAAACACTACGTTTATCTAACTTTAAAATACTTTAAAATGGTAGAAATATATTTTCAAACATTTGCATTCTATAATCTTAAAAAGCTTCTGACAAAATTTCATAGAATTCCATTCAGGTTTGAAAAGATATGGATGTCTAAAAAAACTTTAACCACAGGCTGAACCTAAATGTTGACGCCGCCGACGACGACGGAATCTATGATCGCTATCATGTCTCGCTTTTGCGTCATAAAGGTCGCAGGTTCGACAAAAAAAGTATTAAAAATTCATGAAATCATTTACAAAGACATAAACATGTAATGAGTACAAATGTATCTGATTCATGGAACACTTATTGATTTAACGTGATTCTGATTAAAACATGCCTTCATTGCATATGTTTGGAGTCTCAAAAGTTGCATACTTCTATAAGGATTGGGTACTGCATATTACTTTAGAATCAAACTACCCACTTCGTGTAGTATTTATTCGGTTCCACTTACCCTTAATCTATCGACGTACCTGGCAACATCATTATGGGAACTAGGCGGTTTCACTTATCCTTACTCTGCATGTCAAATTTCCTGGTCCCATTTAGTATGAAATCCAGGCGGTTCCTCTTACCCTCAGCCTATCGAAATTTCTAGTCCCACTCAGTGTAGAAATTATGCGGTTCCTGTTACCATTACCCTGCATGTCGAAAGTCCTAGTCCTACATTGAGACTGTGCAAAAATGGAGTATGCGAAGATTAAGAACTAACAACAAATGCTTTGGACACATCGAACCCCATTCAAGCCACAAAGTGATGATAAAAAATCCTAAATTATAAATATATCCTGTTTCGACACCTGTCTAATCATAACTTGGCAAAGGATCGAAACCGGTTATGTATCACACTAATAAGGGTACAAAATGGTAAAACAATTAAGTTGAACATCAAACTCCATAACAGTGGTAACGTCAGCTCTACTTCGCGCCATTTTGGTCTATGATCATTTGTTCCTAGTAACAAACAACAAAAAACTGTTGGAGTTCTACTTTGCTTTAGGAAGTTGCAACCTTAACCTGACGTGTATTCAGAAATTGTCCCTCTTCCCTAAAAAAAAAGGGTAAAATATGTAATTTACATAGGTAAAACTACAGCAATTTTTTTGGAAGGTACTAAAAAATTGGTACTCTAACTCCGAATTCTCGAAAACGCATCCCCAAAATATTAAATCCTGGATCCGCGCCTGATAAACAGTTTCACGAAAAGAAAACTTACATACAAAGTGTATCATTTGATTGTGCAGAAGCACTTACTACCAGGTGGAGATAAATTCATCATATATATATATATATACCAGGCTTAACATTTTGTACGCCAGAAGTACGTTTTGTCTACAAAAGACTCAAAAGTGACGCTCAAGTAAAAAAAAAAGTTAAAAAGGCCAAATAACGTACGAAGTCGAAGAGGATATGGAACCCCAAATTCCGAAAGGTTTTACCAAATACAGAAAGGTATTGACGGTAAATGATAGTCCACCGGCATCGTAGCCGACTCAGTGGTATAGTGAAAGGGAAAATGTGCCAATAATTCCGAAGTTATATTTTCTTTCATTGAATAACAAACTTGCTTTATTCTTTATGAAACAATTGTCTTCTTTCGCTACTAGAATTCAAGCATACACAAAGATGTTAAAAGCCTAAACAATGTATTATTCTATGATTCCAAAATTTTAGTGCTGTGATTTTAAGAATTACTTAATGGGTTATTAAGATATTTTGTTTTGTATTTTGTTATGATCATACTCGTATTGCTAAAGACCAAGGAACTTATTTGTTGAAGATGTCTTGATTTAATTACTGAATTATGTTAAAAAAAAAGAATCATTTAACTCTCTAAATTTCAGTCGAACATTTTTCTCTATTCACTAGGTGGTAATCCTTTCATATCTTAACTTTCCCATTTTTCTATACAAATACTGTAATTATACTTTAATTTATCTTTAATATATAGTATACATTTACCCCTATAATTGCCTTTGATATCCCGCACTCAGTTCTGAAGTTTGAACTCACAATAGAGAAAATATTAACTTCAATGGTATTAATGACAATAATTAGACATTATATATGCCGTATTTATTCTGCAAGCACTGAGTACTCTTTCAAGTTCTTTGAATTAAGACATTCTGTGTTTCCAGTTAAACTAAAGAGAATTATGGATACATCGCCTAAAAGACAGCTATAACTTTAATAGACTATATGCAAACTAGAAATGTATATTCAGTCGTTATCCCCTCAAGTTCTGATTTCTGGTGAGGTGGGAATATTATAAAATGAGAATAAGTGTGTAGATGGAATATTAATACTAGACATTGCACTTCCTGTAAAACAAGTTCACTTTACTTTGTGATAGTGGTGTTTACTGTTTGTGGCTGGTATCGAGTTTATTTATTTTACGTTCTTAGTTGTTTTTCTTTATTTCATTTACTCTATTTTTTGTTATTTGGACTTTCCTTTGCTACCTTCTTTCGGTGTGTATATAAACTCATCATAGATACCAGGATTAAAATTTTGTACGTCAGACGCGCGTTTGATCTACAAAAGACTCGAATAAAAAAGTTAAAAAGGCCAAATAAAGCCCGAAGTCTTTTTCTTTACTTAATAAACTGGATTTTTCCATTCATTTTCAGATAGAAAAAAAAACATGAATCCAGAGTTTGCCTCATACTTTTAAAAACAGGATTTCAAACAATATAAAAGAATTCTTATACAAAGAAAAATATACTAAAAACTACAATATAAAGGTTGAAAATACCCAATTAAATTGATTATTTGAGGTGTACTCTACTTATTTCCTTACGTAATTTAATAAACTACTATTGAAAATCTGTGCAAAAATGATTAAAAACCAAAGAAATAATAAACTTTTCATTCCTGATGTTTAACGTTTTGCTTTTATGTAGATTTTCTTTATTTTTGTACTTCCATCTTCCTTACCAAATTTTAGTATCTTGTATTCCAAGATTGCTCTATGGTCTAACGCAACCTATTTAAAACTTGATGGGTGTCACAGCTCCAACAAGTCCTAAAAAGGCCATCATATAGATATAAGAAGATGTGGTATGAGTGCCAATGAGACAACTCTCAATCCAAGTCACAATTAGTAAAAGTAAACCATTATAGGTCAAAGTATGGCCTTCAACACGGATCCTTGGCTCACACCGAACAGCAAGCTATAAAGGGCCCTGAAAATTACCAGTGTAAAACCATTGAAACAGGAAAACCAACGGTCTAATCTATATAAAAAACGAGAAACGAGAAACACTTGTGAACCACATCAACAAACGACAACCACTGAACATCAGGTTCCTGACTTAGGACAGGTGCAAACAAATGCAGCGGGTTTAAACTTTTTAATAGGCGCCAACCTTCACCCTACCTGAAACAATAGTGTAACATCACAACATAGAAAGACACACTATAAAATATCAATTGAAATGGCTTAACTCAATCAAAAGACATATTAAAAAAGCAAGTGAATATACACTGAACGAATAAATTTGATCTATGACACAATGTAAATACAAAATTAATAAAACAAGGGATTAGATGTAAAACAATATCAGAAAGACAACCATAACCTTGGACAAAATGCCGCATAATAAAAGAACGTACACGGGTAAATAAAAATATTTTTATTGTAAGGTATACATGGAGTACGGAAATAATTTTTTACAAAATAAATAATTTTGTTGTTCCTAGTACGAGAACAAAAGTGAAAATTTATCGTCATACTAAACACTTATCAAAGGTGGTATATATTAAAAATAGTGAGACTAGATAAAACACTGAATAAGTAAACATTAAGTTACAAAAATACATTACAAATTGTATCAACAGGTCAAATTAACACGAAAGTACGGTTTGAGAGTACTCGCAGTTACTGAAAGCTTGTTAAGAGCCAAAAACAATTAATAATAAAAAATCATGCATCAGAGACTAAAATCAACTAAAACACATCCCAGGGATTTAGTGTTTTAACATCATGGACAGTCAAAGAAGACATGACTTGTGCAATGCCAAAATAAAAGTATCGACAGGCAGTAGGATAGTTAGTAGTTAACCTGTTGATAAATATGTATAATGTAATATATAGATAGAGTAATCTCTATGTAGAAAATGAACGTAGATGTGTATTTATACATCCCAAACAACCGTTTGAAAAGAATACAAATTTAGTTATGTTTTATTTTGCTGATGACAAAATCGATATTTATGCCGATGTAAACTATATTCAAAGATCTAATTACAACACTGGTAAGATAACCTTTACTAATAAGTTTGTTTAAAGGTTCGATGAGTTTACACGGATCACATAGTGATTTCCGCGCTTTTAGTACAATATTACCGTAAAATTTAGGATGTGAAATACCGTTTTAATACGTTTTCTACAGGTACAGCCAAATTTACTAATCAAATCTTTGTATCTATGAAAGAATTTAGTAAATGTTTTAAGCAATTTATGGTAACGAAATCCCTGACTTAATAATTTACCAGTGATGCATTGATTACGTTCGTTAAAATCTATGACATCACTACACACACAGGCATAACAAACGAGTTGGGATATATAAACACCGTATGATGGAGCCAAAGGAACATCGCCGTCTAAAAAGGAAAATTAACAATATGGGGAATGAAAATCGTCTCTTTTGTCGTAAATTTTAGTATGGAGTTTACCTTTAAAATTGAAATGTCTAAATCTAGAAAAGGACAACTACTGCTGTTTATGTTAGATTTATTTAAAGTAAGTTCCTTTGGGTAAATTTCGGTAGTATATTTAGAGAGCTGGATTATTTAACGAAAAAAATAATCAAGATAACGGCAGGTATTGTTAAATGTATCAACCAAATGTTACAATGACGTGTCTTCACTGAGTTTGGTCATAAACTGAGATTCATAGCAATACAGGAATAAATCTGCTATTCAAGGGGCGCAGTAAGTGCCCATAGGAATACCTACTACCTGTCGATACATTTTATGATGTCAAAGAAATTTTGGGCTAGGTATATTGAAGTAATAATTTTCATTTCTACATTGCATGGAACTAGGATATTTTCTAAGAAAGGAAATAATTTGTTGCAAATTATAACATTAGGAAACGTGCTGGAGTGAGCAGTTATATGGTATGATCACTTGTTTGCATCAGCTACTATCAACAATTAAGAGTAAATGAATATTGCTGGGTCTTCCTAGTGCTCCACGAAACCTCTTTCTAAATCATTAGCATCAATGTTATCAGCAATCAAAGCCGGGCTTCAAAGTTATTGTGAAACTACCTATTCTAGAGGTGGCGTGAATTAGATGTGAATACTTAAAAATTCAAAAGATCTTTTAGAGAACATACAATCTAAGACTCTTCAATGTTGCAATAGTATCAAAACATTTGACTTTTCTACGCTTTACACAAGTATTCCCCATTCCAAACTAAAAGACAAATTGGAAGAGTTGGTCCTGCTTTGTTTCATAAAAAAAAAAAAGGCCAACGCAGATAAAAGTATCTTGTCTTAGGGCGGGATAAATCGTACTTTTTATCTCTTAAGAAGTAGCTCCTCACTATCCTACTACCTGTCGATACATTTATTTTGGCATTGCACAAGTCATGTCTTCTCTGACTGTTCATGACGTTAAAATACTAAATCCCGGGATGTGTTTTAGTTGATTTTAGTCTCTGATGCATGATTTTTATCATTAATTGTTTTGGCTTTTAACTAGCTGTCAGTAACTGCGAGTACTCTCAAATCGTACTTTCTTTTAATTCGACCTGTTGATACTATTTTTAATACTTTTTGTTATTTTATATTAATATGGATCTTGTCTGTATACCAGCTTTGATTATTTGGAATATCTACTAATTTTCACTTCTTCATACTACATTTGTATGAACATCTAGATTATTCTCCTTTAATCTGTACAGGAAGTTTTATTGTTGATATTTACCCTTATGTATCTAGTGTTAAATTAGGTATTTATATGACAGGCCTTTCTTGGTATTCCTAATTATTGGAAGATTTTATATAGACAGAAAAGTATACCTAAAACGACAAAGTTATTTTTCATTTACCTGTATATATTATGAAAACCGGTTTTTTCAAAAGTGATTATTTTCTAAGGGTTTAATATTTCGCGGTGGTGTATTGCCATGGCTTTATTTGGACTTGTTTGTTTGCTTTTTGGCCTTGAATGTTTGTCCCTAATATTTTATTAACTATGTATTTACTTTCAGGTATCACAGATCGAATTTATTCGTTCATAGTGTGTTAATTTACGTTTTGATTGAGTTAAGCCTTCCAATTGATGTTTTATCGTGTGTTTTCTATGTTGTGATGTTATACTATTGTTTCAGAAAAAGGGAGAAGGTTTGGTACCATTAAAACGTTTAATCCCGCTGCAAATGTTTGCACCTGTCCTAAGTCAGGAATCTGATGTACAGTAGTTGTCGTTTGTTTATGTAATTTATACGTGTTTCTCGTTTCTCGTTTTTATATAGACTAGACCGTTGGTTTTACCGTTTGAATGGTTTTACACTAGTACTTTTGGGGCCCTTTACAGCTTGTTGTTCGGTGTGAGCCAAGGCTCCGTGTTGAAGGCCGTACATTGACCTATAATGGTTTACTTTTATAAATTGTTATTTGGATGGAGAGTTGTCTCATTGGCACTCACACCACATCTTCCTATATCTATTTGTAAAGTTCACTCTGATTCCAACAAAAAAATCACTGAAACTGATACTATTAAGATGCTTGATTTCTTGATTTACAACACAGGTTACGTTTGGAGGCCGTGTTTTTAAAAAAGTTAGCAGTATCCTTTAACTTCACTTTCCGCTATATAGATGATGTTCTCTCACTAAATGATTCAAAATTTGGTGATTATGTTGAATCGGCGCATCTATCCCATCGAACTTGAGATAAAGGATATAACAGATATACAGTCAAGTATTTCTCATATCTTGACTTAAATCTAGAAATTGACAATAGGGGTTGGTTGAAAACAAAATTTTACGACAAAAGAGATGATTTCAGCTTCCCAATTGTGGACTTTCCATTTCTATGTACTAACATTCCAGCAGCGCCGGCATACACAGTTTATATCTCCCAGTTGATACCATATTCCGGGGCTTGTATTAATTTTCCTATCATGATTTCCTTTATAGATGTTACTGGTCACAAGGAAGATACTAAACCAAGAGTTCCAAGTGGTGAAGTTGAAATCATCCCTTCGTAAATTTTACGGACGCCATCACGAAGTTGGTTGACCGTTATAAAATATCTGTTTCACAGATGACGACGGATCTGTTCCAGTTGTCGTAACTACAATCCCTCCCTCTTTCCCAGAACGTGACCTACCGAATTAGACTTATTACCGGGTTTGTACTTACACGAGTAACACGACGGGTGCCACTGGTGGATCAGGATCTGCCTACCCTTCCGGAGCACCTGAGATCACCCCGGTTTTTGGTGGGGTTCATGGTCTTTATTTTTCTATGTTGTGTTTTGTTTACTGTTGTTTGTCTGTTGGTCTCTTTCTTTTTTAGCCATAGCGTTGTCGGTTTATATTTTCGACGTATGGGTTTGAATGTCCCTTTGGTATCTTTCGCCTCTCTTTTATAAATTTTCAGCGATATTTTTTCAAACTTCTAAAATTATCATATCATGTGAATCAATTTTGGGTAAAATGGAAAACTTTCATCTTTTTTTTCTATTTTTTACCTTTATGTGTTTCTAAATTTTTATTGTTGTCCAAGCAAGTGGAGGTTTGTGGAAGTGTTGTTTCTGGTATTATTTATATCAGAGACATGTATATCACGATCGCGAAACACGTGAGTTCGTCGTGATCAGTTTCACGGAAAAATGGCGCCCGTCAAATTATTATAGTTCGCTTGGATGTAAACTTTAAACGTAAGTATTTACATATCATCGTGTTCACACATAGAACCCCCCTCATCATATGCATATTTTTCTTGCGAATATTTTGATGCATATTAAGTTATATTTCACTATAGGTTTCATAGAGAACATTCACGAAATATTTCAGACCTGCTGAAGATTGTTCTGGATTGTGTACACGATATGACCGTAAAATCACTGTAAATCCATTTGTGTGTCTTATTTTCACCAATCGTGTACAGAAACTTACCCAAATTTACTAATTCATTCATATAAACTAGGTCAATGTATATTTTTGACATTATTGCGAGCTGAACGCAATAATATTTTTTTGGTCAATAAATGATCAGTGTTCACGGTAAGAGCATAAAGTGATCAGTTCCACGGTTTAATTCCGAATCAGTATAAGATCACATTCTGGGAAGGTAACCGGCGGAAATCCAGTTGAAATTAAACAAAAGATACTGAACTCTTTGTCAGAGAAGGTAAAAATCAAAATTGGTTTATTTTAATTGTTTACATCATAGGGACTCAGTTAGCAGATTAAAATTTTGATAAACAATGTTTTTAATATTTTTTATTATTTCCTGTCTATTTGTATTACTTAATTAACGTATTTGACGTTGACATCACTATTTCTTTGTTTTCTAGCAATGTGCAGTTTACTATCCATATCCGTATACTGAAAATCCTAGGATCATTATTTCTTTGTTTTCTAGCAATGTGCAGTTTACTATCCATATCCGTATACTGAAAAATCCTGCAGTTTACTATCCATATCCGTATACTGAAAATCCTAGGATTTTCAGTATACGGATATGGATAGTAAACTGCACATTGCTAGAAAACAAAGAAATAGTGATTTTCAGTATACGGATATGGATAGTAAACTGCACATTGCTAGAAAACAAAGAAATAGTGATGTCAACGTCAAATACGTTAATTAAGTAATACAAATAGACAGGAAATAATAAAAAAAATTAAAAACATTGTTTAACAAAATTTTAATCTACAACTGAGTCCCTGTGGTTTACATCTGCTTTTATGGGCTTTAAAAAGTTTAATAAAGGAGCATAATTTAGGATTTTATTCATCTTATATAATGCTTTAACTTGAATTATACTATAGAGCTTCGAGATATTTGTAAACTTTTAAATTATAGACAAATTTTCATAAAACAGTCTAGTGTAGCCGGTTCAAATCAAAGTGGACCTTTTTTGTGCATAAGTATAAATTCAGCCAGAAAAAAATTCAAAGAAAAATAATAGAATTATCTTTCTTAAACATTAATTTGCATCTCTGCTCCCAAAGACAGTTTTTTTTTGGGGGGGGATCCTAAAAATGGGCAATAATTGATTCGAAAAGAGAAAGTCAAGTGCACCTTTTAATGTTCGGGTGTGTTTGAGTTGACTGACTATTCTGTCTTGAAACGTATAAAGCACAAATATTTGCTACATCATCTGGTTTCAGGTTCTATTATTTTTATATGATTAGGCTGCAGGTTGATTTAATAACATAAAAAATTCAAAGTACTAAAAATGTACATGTAGCTGCATAAAGGAGATCATGGTTTGTCCTCCTTCAGTCACATCATCAAACAAAGTGTTAAATTTATAATTTCTTATGGTCAGGCGGGGCATCATTTGTGTCTTACAGACAGCGTAACAATTTGAAGTTGTATACCAACATCACTGTTTGTCTAATCTAAAATATGTGGAACTATACTCGTGCATATGGCAGAGCAGAAAGTGGGATGGGGCATTGCCAATATCTAGTTTTCTCTTATTATAGGTCCCATTATGCGGGAAAAAACAAAGCTTTCACAACAACTCCAAAAGTATCGAGAAATAAATGCCAGACAGCCAAAGAGTTAACCAAATAGACAATCTCAACGTTGCAACATTACAGACAGGAATTTAATGAGGATATTATCAAAATCGCCATACACAATACGAGAGAGGGGCGAAAGATACCAGAGGGACATTCTCCTTCTCCAAAACGTGAGAAACGGTACAAGGGCACACAAAGCGCTCACTATTCAGTTCAACCAGAGACATATATATGTCTTGTTCAGCCAAATGTTCGTTAATAGTAATATATTCTCCTTCACCTAAATAGGGAATACAAAACAAAAGACAAAACGTGCACTCTGCAGTCCATCAAAATTACAACCACAGACATTAAATGTCATCTTATCATATTGATTCAGAATTAAACCGTGAAACTGATCACCTAAACTCTTACCGTGAACACTGATCATTTATTGACAAAAAAATATTATTGCGTTCAGCTCGCGATAATGTCAAAAATATACATTGACGCTAGTTTATATGAATGATTTAGTAAATATAGGTAAGTTTCGGTACACGACTGGTGAAAATAAGACACACAAATGGATTTACAGTGATTTTACGGTCATATCATGTACACAATCCCATCTTTAGCAGGTCTGAAATATTTCGTGAATGTTCTCTATGAAACCATGGAAGTATAATACTTCCATGATGAAACCAACAGTGAAATATAACTTAATATGCATCAAAATATTCGCAAAAAATGTGCATATGATGAGGGGTCCTTTGTGTGAACACGATGATATGTAAATACTTACGTTTAAAGTTTACATCCAAGCGAACTATAATAATTTGACGGGCGCCATTTTTCCGTGAAACTGATCACGACGAAGTCACGTGTTTCGCGACCGTGATAAGTCAATGGTTATAAGATCTTATAATAATTAAAATATAATTATACTTCATTTAATCATCTTGTATATATAATAGAGACATATATAGTACAGAATATAGTACATGGTGCCATATATGTCTTTATTTTTATTATGATATATGTATATTATTGTAACGATAATATATGGGTCTGACTACAAGGTGCTCACAAAACCGGAGGAAGCTTACAGGAGAAGTCAACGTCAGATTGCAAGTTTCTATCCCCGTTACACATGAACTCCCAACCCAAACAAAAATTTGAACTTGAAAACTATAAAACTTCCATTTGTCCCAGTGTTTTAAAGAAGGTAAGAAAATATATAAAACAATAGTTTTAAATTAATGGAAATCAATTTTCGGTTTTGTTGGTTTTAAAAGCTCCATAAGACATGTAAGAGCTTATTACCGTATGATAATTTTTTGATATGTTGCAAATTATGAACCGACACTTTAAATAAAGCCTAGT
Source organism: Mytilus coruscus (assembly GCA_017311375.1). NCBI lineage: Eukaryota > Metazoa > Mollusca > Bivalvia > Mytilida > Mytilidae > Mytilus > Mytilus coruscus. The sequence continues at coordinate 35,125,722 of CM029602.1, forward strand.
ATTGTATTGCAAGTAAACTATAAACATCAAAGCGGAAGTATTAATCGCATACACTCAGAGACATGTCATTTGCTTTTTGATACTTTCAATTTTTATCAGATCCTATTCAAAGTATTTAGATTTTTACTCATCAAATCCTTATTAACCCTCTTGCTGCCAATGCATTTTGTGGTCCAGAAAATATGACAGCTTGACAACTGTGACGTCATGTGCCTAACTACTACCTTCTTCTTCTTTATTCTTTCCTCCACTATCTGGAGTACCACTACTCATGCTACTTTTGTAGTGTAGCACGGATAAGCAACTGATTACTGTAAGCAACTGTGTGCATGTGCAGGAATAATTTACAGTGAATGTAATTGGTGCACAAACCAGTATAATTTCGCCTATAATCAATTGTTCAAGATACTGGTAGTGGTATAAAGGATATCAACACTGCCTGGCGTACCCACCACCAAGTTAAAACGCAACAGCAGTTGGTCTTATCCAATACGAGCTAAGGATGCTATCCCAGCTGGGTGCTCAATTAAAAAAAAAAATTGAGGCACTAGTAGCTTTAAAGTAACTTAATGTCTAATTAACTATTTTACACGTGCAGGGAACTGTTCCATCACCATACTACAATGTATATACATTTATACTCCATTTAAGGCACACATGTTATTACGGCACTAATGCACTAATCTATGTATAGTACTATACCTCATTGGATATATTATGTCACTCCCTAATTACTTTACATTAATGATCCATTGAAGAAAAATATTACACTGTTTAATCTTTGATATTTTTATTTAAAAGTGATGCAACAATGAACACATGCTTGCATACATTAAACATATGGACATATGTGTCCCTCCGGCAAAGCCAGTGTGGACGCATGTGTCCATCTGTCAGCAAGAGGGTTAAATGAGTTTAATAAAGGGACAACCATTTCACTTTTGGGGTCTTTTTATGGTACTACACTAACAATATATAAAAAGCAAGAATAAACATGTTTGTCACCTTGCATAATGGATCTAAATATATAATCTTAGCCTCATCAAACACACAAATCCTTGGCCTCATCACATATTTTTACTTTTTTTTTTTTTATTTCATTCAACATGTTCAATGTAGTTGCATAAACATGATAAACAGTTTATTTATTTCCTAATGTGGTGGAATTTACTTTATTTTTCAGTTGTTTTACTGTTATCTGATGAAATTATAGCTAACAGAAAATTTGGAAACTTCCACAAATTGTTGTTAATGGGAGACTACTGAAAGTAAGTTACTCCCAATTAGTTGCAACTCCTGAAAAAGTCAAATCATTGGTGTACAGGAGGCATCTTTTGACATTCATCTCATTTTAGATTTAGGAAAATGTTATTTTTAAAGATTAAAACTGACTCACAGGAATGCTCAAAAGGAAAAATAAAATAAAATTCCAATGTTTTCACAACTTATTCCATAAACATTTAAGCTATGTAAGAGCAAGTAACCGCGTGTGTACAAAATGCAAGATTTTTTAAAAATGTCTCTTGTAAATGCATGCCAACAAACTTGAAAGTTGAATTTTAGAGGAAAAGCTGAACTCCGTGATATGTAATGATACTTTTTAATTGACTTAAAACATTACTTTTTCCATTTTATAATTATTTCTTGTCACCACTGTATGTCATACATGACATTCATAAACCATGTAAACCAATTCAACTAGTGCTGAAAAAGTGAAACAGCATAATAATCTTGAATTTGTCCTTCTGACACTTGTACAATGTAACAGAAAATTGTAAAGTATGATTATCCCCCTTTTGTCTCCAAGCATGCCAAGCGATAACTAGAGGCTACATGTATATAATCAGTTATTATGTAGTATATAAAATATAGGATATCCAAAACACATAATTAATAGCCCCTGGTGATGATTTGAATCATCACCATGCGCTGTTAATTGTGTGTTTTGGCATATCTATATTTTATATGCAGCATATTTTTTCCTGCTGATTCAAATGATTAACATGATTAATATGGCTTCCAATAACAAAAAGCTTCATTTTGAGCTACTGTGTTTAGAGACCTCTTATGTCTGTATATCAATACTATATTACTTAATATACTGTATAATCAGTTATTGTCCAACTTTGTACAGTACCGTATATCATAATTACTTTACTACTTAATATACTGTATAATCAGTTATTGTCCAACTTTGTACAGTGTTTGTTTTACCCGAAATAGGACATTTGTAGGATAACACTTGACTTATTCTGTACCATTATACATTTTTAGCAAAAACAAAATTTCAACAAACATTTCTAATTCTATGACTCACACATTTTATTTAGCATTTGTGTTCAAGTCCACTGTTACTTTTTATTTACAATTACTCACCATGATGACATTATGACATATGAATTATAACTTTAAGGTTTGGTATTTAAATGCAGTTTTCTATTTTGTTTTTATCCTGATGACATTGCAAGAGGCATCGAAATGTGCATCTTTTCTAGCCAAGGGTTATGATCCAGTCCCTTCGGATTGTTACCCTTGGATAGCAAAAATGCGGAACTTGTCAATTTCATTAATTTACTGCAGTAATCCCTAATTATATATATAAAGTGTTGTTATAATAGTCTTTACATTTAATATACATTTTTTAATTGTAAAATTATATATTTTAAAATGGAACCCAAAAATAATTATAGAAATAAAAGATTTCCATTCTTTCTCATAAATATACTATTACTAGTTACCATGGTTACTGGTGAAATAAACTACAGAATTATGTCCAATTTAAAACCGTTAAAGTTCAAATTACTTAAGTATAACTACAATGAACTAAATACATCCATTTTCAATTATTGTAAACATGATTGATCATGTGACATAATTATGTCATTTTTATTATACCAATATATAATGATTGAATAAATTCAAAATATTTTAATTGCAGTTGTTATCCCTTTCGCCTTTTATGCTTTTATAAATGGAAAGGAAATAAAATCTGACAGGATCAACTGAATCATGTTGAAATAACACATGCAATGGATGTCTGGCTTTGAAGTTTCATAAGTGGAATTGTTATGATAGTTTAAAATCTTAGTAATTTAGAAACAAACTGCATTTCCAATTTAATTGTATCCTTTCCAGGTAATCATGGTAATTGTGTATTCGAAAAAATTAAACCAAGTAGAAATCAAAATTGTAAATGACATATAAATCATTTCATACATGAATTAATCATGACCTAGAACAGAAAATATGGGTTGGTGCAGCAAACAAAAAAAATTAAAAGGTCTTTTAAGTTGGACTTATTTCTGCATTGGACATATGTGCAGCATACAAAATGTGTAAAAGTCAATGATTACACAACACAATGTGGAAAAGTCAATGATTACACAACACAATGTGTAAAAGTCAATGATTACACAACACAATGTGTAAAAGTCAATGATTACACAACACAATGTGTAAAAGTCAATGATTACACAACACAATGTGTAAAAGTCAATGATTACACAACAGAATGTATAAAAGTCTGATTACACAACACAATGTGTAAAAGTCAATGATTCCACAACACAATGTATAAAAGTCTGATTACACAACACAATGTGTACATGGTGTAAAAGTCAATGATTACACAACACAATGTGTAAAAGTCAATGATTCCACAACACAATGTATAAAAGTCTGATTACACAACACAATGTGTAAAAGTCAATGATTCCACAACACAATGTGTACATGGTGTAAAAGTCAATGATTACACAACACAATGTGTAAATAAAAAGTCAATGATTACACAACACAATGCGGAAAAGTCAATGATTACACAACACAATGTGTAAAAGTCAATGATTCCACAACACAATGTGTAAAAGTCAATGATTACACAACAGAATGTGTAAATTTCAAAGCTTTTACAGTAAAAATTAATGATTATGGCATTTTAGTTTTTACTCAGATTCAGGTCGAGTATAACAAATTTTGCAGATGCTGCTTGTGTGACCAACCATCCATGTTGGTACAACATTTCCATTAAATGGTAGGCTACAGACCAGAAGAGTATGAACTATCATCAAGAGAATATGCAGCTGTTGGTGCTTTCTCTGGATTTGTATCCAGGGTTGTCTGCCAACCATTTGATGTTCTGAAAATAAGATTCCAGGTACAAAAAATGTATGAAAAGATACCTTTCCACTGTATATAAATATTGATAGCTAGATATATATTTGATTGCTTGAGACTATATTCCAGCATGAAATCGAACAAAACATTGTGTTACCCTCTGAACATTGTGTCTACCTTGCAAAATTCAACAAACCATTTATGCAACATTTCAACACATTTTAATCAGCAAAATCATTTATGTCAGTATCATGTTTCACCTTATTTTAGACATATAACCAAAACAGAAAAAAAAAACCTCATATAATCATGATAATCATGATAATGAATAATGAAATATTAATGTACTATTTCTGCCTTGTGATTATCCATGTATAATATAGAGGAAATGAGAAATTACATGTATCTGAATAATTCTTTTTCAGGAAGTAAAAAAAATTATGAGTAGTGAAATAATACATTTATATCTCCTTAAATCTCAATAAATACATGTATTATGTTTCATTTGATTCAAATTTTGTGTACATGAGATCATGATCATGTCATGTAGTAAATACCGTATAGCGGATTATTATTGCACATGTTGCAGGGTGTACATTTTTGCTTATTTTCATGGATAGAACAAAATCGCCAAAATAAATTCTGCCAATTTAAAAGTGCACATGCAATGGTATTGTATAAAAGTTTTGAATCTGCCAAAATAGTAACCACCAAAATATTTTGTATACCTTATTCAATGAAAATCATGAAATTTTACACCCGCTAAAATAACCCGCTATACGGTATTAGATATTTCTTTTCAATCTTTTAACTGTAACTTTGAATATATAAGTAATTTTTCTTTATTCGAATATGTTTAGAATAAATGAATACTTCACGTCTTATCATTTAGACCTCAATAATGTACAGCCATTTTAGCTACAATGATCTATGGCTATGAATTACAGGATTTGTGAGGAATGTAAATGTCAATGAGACTGCAGCCACCCACAAAAAAGTTTTCCACAAAAATTAATAACTTGAAGTTGAAATTAACACTGCCTTCCACAATGGACAAGCCCCTGCATCCTGTTGCAAGTTCTAATTGGGATATATTCTCCTTTCATACAAATTTGAACTTTTTTATCAAATCCAAAGGTTATGGCTAATGAAAAACAAGATGCATATAGTTTCAGAAACCGACACCATGACAGTTTTTATCAAGTATGATTTTAAACAAAATTAATTGTGGATGCACAAAGAACCCATTCATTGTACATAAATGTTTATTTCCATGCTAATTTATTGCATTAATTAAAATGAACTACTATTTTTCAAGTGTAATGGCTATAGATATATATACCTATACTTGAATAATGTGATGCTTGTTCCATAAATAATATGTTTGTTATCTTGGAATACCCTTTCTTTTGCCAGAGCCAAATCCTTGTGTAAAAAAGGAGTTATCTTTCTTGTGGCATGAATTTGCTCAAGTTTCTTATTCTTTGTAGCTTCAAGTTGAACCTGTACGCAAACCAACAAATACAACATTTTCTAAGTATTGGGGAATCCGACAAGCATTCCAGTCTATTATTAAAGAAGAAGGAGTAACTGCATTGTGGAAGGGACATGTTCCAGCACAGATATTGTCTGTTACATATGGTCTAGCTCAGGTATAAATTTACAATTTATACACCCTGTTGTGAGTGTTGTCTGTCTATCCCTCCATCATTCTAGTTTTAAATGCCTGTAACAAACAGGCTTATTATGATATGCTGTTGTCTGTCTGTTCCTCCATCTGTTCTATTTTCGTCTCGCTTGATGGAGTCAAAAAGTGAGGCATAGGTATGCTGTTTCCTATGTCTGAACTAGTGGTATGTCAATGATATTTGGTATGCAGTTGTATTATCATTGGAAAATCTCATTTCCATGAAGACTATTTGGCCCTGCCCCCTCAGTCATGGTCTATTGACTTTGAAACTTTTGCTTAGTTTACATGCATTAGTTCGTGATTAGGTCAGTTTAAGGGGAACCATTAGTGGTAGGCCAATGATAATTGGTATGCAGTTGTATAAGTATTAGCACATCTCATTTCCATGGAGAATATATATATGGTCCTAACCCCTCAGTCATGGTCTATTGACTTTGAAACTTTTGCTTAGTTTACATGTATTAGTTTGTTATAAGATCCGTTAAAGATAAACCACTTATGATAAGTCCATGATATTTGGTACTGTAAACCTGGAAATTTTAGCGGCAGTTTTATTTTTGCTGTTTTTGCGGTAAGAACTGAAATGCGAAAATAAAAAGATCTCGAAATTTCAAGGAAATTCTATTCATAAGATGAAAACCATTCATGTACGTATATGAATCGGATATGTATAGGACCACTGTATAACACCGAGTTTAGATAAAACAGATCTATTCTTCAAATCATAACTATATTTCTAAATGAAAAGCAATGATAGAAATCCTGACTTTTACTCAAGTTCATCTTTTAAAACATGGAAAACATCCCAAGCAAGCAGATAATACGGCAGTTTTCAGTAAACATATAAATTAGTAAGAAAGAAATAAAAGAAAGCATTTATGAAAATATTATATAGGGCACTGGAATATCACGATTTAAAAATGGCGTGAAATTAGATTGTGTTAATAAATCGCGAAATAAAGACAGCACGAAAATTTCCAGGTTTACAGTATGCGAATGTATTGGCACATGCAAGTCTCATTTCCATGGAGATTATATAGTCCCACCCCCTCATCATGGTTTATTGACTTTAAAACTTTTTCATTTATTTATTCTGCATACTGTTGTCTGCTCTCACTGTTTTAAAGATTGGCTATCAGGTGCACCTAGTGCAACTGTTGATATTCTTTGGGTTTTATGATAAGCTACTTTCTGTTTTCCTAAGGGGTTTATAGGAATGACCATGTCTGTCTGTCTGCTCTGTCCTGCTTCATGTCGACCAATAATATGCATAATTTATTCTTTTTTTTTTAGTTTGCATCATTTGAGTTGCTGACCTCTGCAACCTGGAGATTGTGTCCACATGAGTTGACCACAAAGCACCGACCAATAGTCCACACTGTCTGTGGAGGTCTAGCAGGATGTATAGGTATTACTGTCGCACAACCAATGGATGTACTAAGGACTAGATTTGTTGCTCAAGGAAATGACAAGGTAAGAACAGAGTCTCAGCAATTCACACAAAGTCTGCTATGGCAACCAGTAGATGTATTAGGGAGTAACCATTTCACTTCAAGGGGGGGTTATGGTTTTTTGTCTGAGTCAGAAATTTTTTTTCGCAAACAGCTTTTTTTAAAAGTTTTTTGACGCTATCAATCAAATTATTTTTTTCAAAATTAATCACTTTAACGTATGGGGGAATTCTGGATTCAGAATATTTTTTTTTGTCATCTGCTTGATCACAATATTTTTTTTCATCAAATTGGGGGTCAGAATATTTTTTTAGGAAAAAACCATAACCCCCTCCCCCCCTAGAAGTTAAATGGTCGTTCCCTTAAGGACTAGATTTGTTGCTCAAGGAAATGACAAGGTAAGTACTGAGTCTTAGCATTTCACACAAAGTCTGCTGTGGCAACCAACAGATGTATTAAGGACTAGATTTGTTGCTCAAGGGAATGACAAGGTAAGAGCCAAGTCATAGCAATTCACACAAAGTCTGCTATAGCATCCAATAGATGTATTAAGGACTAGATTTGTTGCTCAAGGAATGACAAGGTAAGAGCCAAGTCATAGCAATTCACACAAAGTCTGCTATGGCATCCAATAGATGTATTAAGGGCTAGATTTGTTGCTCAAGGGAATGACAAGGTAAGAGCCAAGTCATAGCAATTCACACAAAGTCTGCTATAGCATCCAATAGATGTATTAAGGGCTAGATTTGTTGCTAAAGGGAATGACAAGGTAAGAACCTAGTCTTAGCATTTCACTCATACACAGTCTGCTGTGTTTGAAGGACAATTACTGGAATGTGTTCTTTATATTACCTCATAAATGTTTTTGATAAAGAATGAACATTAAATTATGTTAAAAAACTAACTGCACAAACCTTCAAATTTTAGAAGCAACAGCTTGCACTTTGGTGTTGATGTTAACTATCTCCCTCACATTTCCTTTTATTTTATATTGAATTATATGAAATAATATTAAATAAAGTGATCACATGAGTAAGCTCTTTTAACACACAAAGTATTCATTTTGTTTTTCTGACTGGACTCATTTTTATTTGTGGTATACCAATTTTCGTGGGTTTCATGGGTCACAGCAAACCACGAATTAAAGAATTCAATAAAGAATCATCCAGAGAAATTTGTATTGAGTCAGATATTTATTCCAGTTATGTTGTGCAATTCTAGTAAAGTGTTGACTTGCTAAAACATGGTAACATGAAACGTGTTTTTTTCGAAATAAAATATAAAAGTATTTTGATTAAATAAATATTGAATTCTTTAGAATATCAGTGAGAAGTTACTTTTTTTAATCAATTAAAATTGTTCATGGGGAACTAACTGCAAGTTGTTAATTACTGTGTCATAATTTGGTTTATTGGTCAGATGAAAAATCAATAGGATTGAGTACAGGACATTGCCCGTAGGTAATATTGTTTATGACAGAAAGAGGAAAATTAAATTTTCACACCTTTGACGTATGAAAATTATTGACACACTTTTGATAAGGTAGCTCAGGTGAGACACAATTTGCTTTTCAAATAAAATTTTGATAAATTGCCGTTGAAGCATTTTTGTTTACTTTATTCTGGACAAAATGACATTTTTTTGTAATTTTTTTTTAAAGGGAGAATGGAGGACACAAATTGCATTTCAAATAATATCCGGATAAATTGTCGTTTTGTTTATTCTGGACAAAAACGATATTTTTTCAAAATAAAATCTTACTCAAGAGGACACAAATTGTTTTTCGGTTACAAATTTGATTTATTGCCGTGTAACATGTTTAAGCATGTTTTGGGTTCTAGCATGGGCTGCAAAAATCGTAAGCATGTTTCTTTTTTTTAAAAATAATTTTCTGCTTATTGTGTCTTGATGAAGGGGCTTTGAATACCTTATAAAATTCCAACAAGAACTTTTGTTCTGGCTTGCTATCAAAGTTTTTAAATGAAACACTTTAACCTAGGATGACCAAGCACGGATTTGACATTTCAAAACATTTTCAATGAATTTTATCTTTTGTTTTATTATTATTCAAACAGAGATCCACAAATTTACATATCTGCAACATTTTTATTTTTATTTTTGAAACAGCAATCCATGAATTTACGTTTCCCACAAATGTCTTTTTTCTCTATCCACGAAAAATTGATACCTAAGAAATAAAACCGAATCCACAGTATTACATTTCGAAACAGGGATGACACTGGTGAAGGCCATTTGTTATGCTAAAATAAAATACATATGCTTGTTTCCTGCCTTGGGTAGGTAGTTAGGGAATTTATTTTATTTTAATGGCCCCGCCACAAACTGGTCAGGGCCATATAATTTTACCTTTGTGTGTCATTCCGCAACAAACAGTTATGCAGGCTTATTTTTCTAAACACTTTCACATATTGAGCTGATTTTTAGTATGTGAGTTTACTATGATGACTTACAGATCGAGTTTACCTTTGGTTCTGATCCATTGATTTTTACAAAAATTTGGGGCTTTGGACTATGAAAATTTCTTGAAAATAACAGTTATACAGACCTTTTTTTTCTAACTGACTTCACATATTGAGCTGTTTTTAGTATGTGAGTCTACTAAGAAGAGTAACAGATCAAGTTTACATTTGGTTTTGCTCCGCTGATTTGTGCCAAAATTACGGGCTTTGGACTATGAAAATTTCATGAAAATAACAGTTATACAGACTTTCATTTTCGATTTCCACTCCTAAAAATGGATTCAAGCTTTTTTTGCAAGCAGGGTCATTCGTGACAAATCTAGTTATTTTTATTTATTTTTTTAACTGAGATATAGGTAAATTTCAGAACAGAGTATACTCAAAACCAATACCAAGTAAGTATTAGGCCACACCAATTTGATTTATAGTTCTTTGGACAAAAGCTCCAAAAATATGGAACAAGCGAGCAAATTTTTTGATTGTAAAAATTCTTGAAAATGAGTTTTGTTGAGGCGGGTGCTCTACAAGTGGAGCGAGCGGTATAATTTTTTTTTAAATTGTGCAATTTAGAAATTTATGTACATGTTAAGACTGGGTAACTTCAAAGAAAAAGGAGGAGAAACATGCTCTTATGCATATAAATTGATGTATTTGTGCCTGTAGTACAGTCTTTACCATACCCATCTTTCTGGTTCGCTTTGTTTTAGTATAATTTTGATTATTTTCGTCAAATAAGCTTTAACTGCGTGAATCTTTATTTAAATTCACACATGTGTATGTATTAAGGAGGCAAAGCGGATAAAGTTTAGCGAGAGGAATTATGTTAGTTAGGTAAATATATTGTATTGAATAAAATTAATTAAAATATGTGTATATAAAATTATTCAAAAAATATGCATTTGAAAAATTAAATATCTTTGATACAGTTGTTTTCATATATAGTAGCGATTGTTTATTGACTGCTTAGCACCTAGTTGGAACTATTTATCCATAATAGGATCAACATAATAAGTGAGGTGAATATTTCAACAACATCCTGAGTAAAATAGTTATATTGCTATGCATGTAGATCTCAGTGTAATGAAACATTCCCTTAAAATACATTAAGTCCTTAAACCACATTCACATGCATTATTCTTATTTGGCAAACTACATTTCCTTTTGCCCTGAAACCTGAAGTGAAATGTATCTCACATTGGAAGTGGTTGCACCAATAATACATGCCTTATTATTATTTGCAGGCCACCACCACTTTGGTCTCGAATATTGGAACTCTTAAAATTGTCCATTACAAAAGAGTTCTGAGTGCATGTCAATAGACTAACAAGGGATATGGGTTTTCTTCAAAATAAGATTAATGTGTCATTTTTTTAAAATCATTTATATTAATTTCATCCGAGACAGATAGCTCTATCTATGTCTATTGTAATCCGAGATTACTCTGACGTCCAACGGTTGTTTTGCCTGACAAGCTGGGGTCGTTGGACAACAACAACATATCTTGTCTGGCTAAACAGTCGTTGTACGTCAGATTAATCTCGGACTATGTCTATTGAAACAATAATCGGAATGACAATGGTTCTAACGAGAACTGTTGTGATCGTGGTCGTCTAACAAAAGATTTTTATTTTGTCTTCTAGAACAGGCCTTTAATAATATGTAAAACGAAATCCATTCCAATTATCTGTGTTTAACAACTACTTGTCCTATGGAATGATCTGACACAACTTCATGTTGGCATCCCGATTTTGACCTTTTATTAACAAATCGATTTATCACACGTGCGTTTGAATCGATTGAAGCAATATATGCACAAGAAAAATGTCTACGAGAAAAAAAAAATGTTAAGCATAAACTAATTTTGGAGCGGCATGCGGCCCAAGAATTTGCGGAAGCGGTAATTATTTTTTTTATTGAAAAGTCAATTTCTCCAAAACAGGAGTGGGAAAATCCAAAGAACTATTAATCTAATTGGTGTGGCCTTACTGAACACTTTAGGAGCGAAGAAAGCTAGATACACCATTTTTATTTGGTAATTGTCTGATTCAGTAATGAACGTTTAGCTCACACCTCCAAATGTGTTTCAATATTGCTAAGACACCTATACATGTCAATTTAAGTTGGACAATTATAATATTTATTTTTCCTTTTAATAATATATTTCATATAGCTAACTGGTATAAACAGAATGAAAAACTTTATTCTGGTAGATGAACTAGAAGAACTGTTGAAAATAAACATGCAAGAGTAAAATGAAATGTTCAAAATGGGCTTTATTCTTTATTTTTGACCGATTCAGACAACTTTTCCACAAATGCACAAAATAAAAATTTCAATTGGAGGGTCTGAAACAGGATGGATGCAGGAAACAAGCATATATCTTTATTTTGCCTTATTAATACGATTTCATTTCATCTGGTTTGTATAGTTTTATCCATATGTATTTATATAAGTAGTTCCAAAAAGTATTGAATTATCTATGAAATTTGGTTTTCATCATGATATTTTACCTTCTTATCAGCTGAATTCGTGAACTTATTTTCCTTTTTGTTTTAGATATATTCCTCATTATATTCAGGAATTCAAACCATGATCAAAGAAGAGGGTTTCCTAGCTTTTTACAAAGGACTTGGTGCTGCTGTTGCACAAATTGGACCACAGATGGGTCTACAGTTTGGATTCTTTGCTTTATTCACAAGAATGTGGAGACAATGGTTTGAAAATCCCAATCGTAAGAGGGCAGGTAGTGAAATTAAAGTATTTCTGTTGAATCTTTTAATCAATAAATAGGCTTCAGTTGATATGAAATCAGGACTTTAAAAATTCTGATTCTTTATATTATGACAAATGCATCTTTCGTATCCATGAAATAGTTAAAAAATATTTACAAAGATGTTTTCAAATAGTAACAGTTTCATGTTTTTATGCCACACCTATGGGCATTATGTTTTTCGGTCTGTGCGTCTGTTCGTTCGTCCCTCCGTTTGTCCGTCTGTCCCACTTCAGGTTTAGTTTTTGGTGGCTTCAGGTTAAAGTTTTTGGTCAAGGTAGTGTTGATGAAATTGAAGTCCAATCAACTTGAAACTTATTACACATGTTCCCTATGATATGATCTTTCTAATTTAAATGCCAAATTAGAGTTTTGACCCCAATTTCACGGTCCACTGATTATAGAAAATGATAGTGTGAGTGGGGCATCCGTGTACGTACTATGGACACATTCTTGTTTTACTCCCTGTCTTAAAAAGATGGTGGAGGACTGTCATCCTTTTGTAGCTAACTTTGTCTTAGATTTAGTTGAAATTTGCATCGCTGTTGATCATAAAATACAAATTTGATTCTATTGTGGAGGATTTGTCACTTTTACCATCCCCAATTTTCTGAAAAATTTTGAATGTATATGAGGAAGAGATATCTGTGATTCAAAAATAGTGTTACTCAAGATTTTATTCCAATAACCAAGTGTTTGAATCAGATGAAATATAAGATAATTTGTGAACTTGTTCTGCATGTTCTGTACAATGTTTATATGTAGTTTCATGAAGGCAAATAGAAATTGAAAACTGGTTATAATTACAAAAATATCAATAAAAATTTAATTAGAAATTTGACTAAAAGTTGTTTTTTTACAATATTTTATTATGTAAACAGTTGGGGCCTCATTTATGTGGTTTCATTGCATACTACACAATTTAATCTCAAGTTAAATGATTTAATCAGAATTTTGATTTTTAGGTGTATCAGAAGTCTTAGTATGTGGATCCAGTGCGGGAGCGATTGCAAAAACTTTAATCTACCCTCTGGACGTCATTAAGAAGAGGCTAGAAATACAGGGTTTTGAGAAAGCCCGGAAAGGTTTTGGTGCAGTAAGAAATTATAATGGACTTTGGCACTGTATGATTACAATAATGAAGGAAGAGGGAAGTGTCAAAGGTCTATATAAAGGACTTTCTCCAGGGTTGATAAAAGGTGGATTGGCAGCTAGTGCTAACTTTTTAGTTTATGACCAAGTTTGTTACTTGTTAAGAAAATATCATTCTTCTTGACAAAATGGTTAGGTTGGTTATGATTTTAGACAGCGTTCTTTTCTGTATTTAGGCAATCTCATTTTATTGTAAATCTCAATTTTATAGAAAATACCAGATATTTAGTTTTATATTGTCATTGGTTTGTTTCTGTTATTCAACTAATGAAATAATTAGACGTTGAATTGAACATGAATTTGAAAATTATTGCACACATTTATTGTTGTGATTTTTGAATAAAAAATGTGAGATTTTATTATTGCCCTCTTGATGTTGTTTTGTTATTTTTGTTGTTGTGATGGTGTCTCATTAACATATACATCATATATCCTTTTAATTTTTTGACTAAAAGTGATGAATACAGTTCCAGTTGAGAATGGAAACCGGGAATGTGTCAAAGAGACAACAACCCGTCCAAAGATCAGCCTAAGGCCACCAATGGATCTTAAACACAGCGAAAAAATCCTGCACCCGGAGGCGGGCTTCAGCTGGCCCTTAAACAATAATGTATATTAGTTCACCGAAAAAGGACGTTACACTAAACTACGAAACATATAAATAAACCAAAATTAAAAAAACATACAAGACTAACAAAGGCCAGAGGTTCCTGAATTGGGACAGGTGCAAAAATGCAGCAGGGTTAAACATGTTTTGTGAGAATGAAAATATAAAAATAAGGAGATACGGTATGTTTGCCAATGAGACAACTATTCACCAAGGACTACATGACGTAAACAACTGTTTGGCACTGTACATCCTTCATCAATGAGCAAACCCATACCACATAGAAAGCTATAAAATGCCCTTTCATGACAAGATGTGAAACAATTCAAAAGAAAATTAATGATAGAAACAATAAAAAAAAAGAAATAACGCATACTGCAACCAGGGACAGTCAGAACTATACTAATTTAGTTTAGAAAGTCCCTGCTGCAACAAACAACAGTCAATTATGCTGTTATGTACAACGTGTTCCAAGACCTTGCATGTGATGGAGGTAAGAGATACAGGTATGTTATTGATGCGAACTGCATTTTGTCTTTTTTGAAAAGTGAAACTGCATATCCGTCTCTCCAAATATGTGTGACTTCGTCAATGTTCAGTGATGTTTCATACAGCTCTATAAGAATGGGAGCAAGTTGGTCAGTTGCTGGTTTCAGTATAAAAGATGTAATTGAATCAGGACCAGTGGCTTTATTAGGTTAAATATGTTTTTAACAGTTTGTGGACTCCTTTATGGTAGTTTTGATATCCTCCATGAAGAAATATAGACGTCTTATTAAGGTTTTTTGTTGTTGTAAATACTGACTTAAAGTGATCTTTAAGAATGGCAGCTTTGCTATTGTTGTCTTTTTTGTTTTTAAAGAAATCCAATTTTCATAGGGTAAAGATTGCATTTATGCAATCAAAACCCTTGTGTTTCTGGCTTGATAGTTACCAATTTTCCATACTTAAAATCATTAACTTTGAGAAGAAACAAACAGTGCATTAAACACAACATTCTATACGTCCTACCCATGAATATTTCAAGAATTTATAAAAATTATATGTGCTCAGATATTCAAGTTACAAAATGATGTATAACCGTACTTGTTATGAAAATATGTTGTCTACCCAAGGAATAGATTACCTTAGATGTATTTGGCGTTTGAGGAATTTTTGGTCCTAAATGCTCTTCAACTTCGTACTTTGTTTGGCCTTTTATTATTTTTTTGATTCGAACGTCACTGATGAGTCTTATTTTAGATGAAACGTATGTCTGGCGTACCAAATTTCTATCCTGGTATGATGAGTTTATTTACATAAAGAGTGCATGGTGCCTGAATTTAGTACCTGTTCTTAAAATTTAAATATATATGTAATATTTAGAATTGGAGTAATCTTCCTTTGTCCATAATTGTAGTTGTACCAATTCATAATATTGCCTTCAGTGCAATGTTGAATCTTTAGTTCCCATTTCAAAAATCTTTACCTTTTTGTGTTATTAAGCACTTTTATTCTTTAAAAGTAATGTTTAAAATTAAGCTATACACTTTGATATTTTATGATTTTAATAAAAAAAAAAAGGAAAAAAAGAAACAGTCAATATTAAAATCTAAAATAGGGTAAAGACAAAGTTTAGACGTTACTCAAGGGTCGAATGATATATTAAGAGTTTTTTAACAGAAACCCTTTCGTTTCCTGTTTTTCAAATCAGATAGCATCTTTTGTCTTACTCTATGAATGTTATACACATATCTTCGACACTGAAATTCTAATGCAGACAACATCTTGATGCTATTTTTTCTGTTGCTGTGTCCAACATTTTCCCCATGGAGATTTGAGCAGTGCAGTATGATTTGAATTTTGTAACTCAGACGGGTAGGTCATTTTTCTAATAAGATTATAGTATTAATTTTTAAGATCTCCCATGGAGGCTACTCTACTTTATCGCTGGGGATAAAAATAATCGAATATAATTGCTCAACCCATGGTTAAATAAAAACAAATATACGGCTGCCATGAATTATTTCTAAATCATTTGCACAAGCTGTAGCACATCATGGTATGTGGCCAATTTTGGTTTCTAATCTTGACTGCCGTAGGTGATATAACAATGGGTATATATATATATATATATTTTATAAAGATCAGCGCTGAGTATACCACCTTGACGTATTCCCTGTGAGATGAGAAATTCATTTGACATTTTTCCATTAAATTTTACTACAGATGAAACATGTTTGTGTAGATTGTCAATGCGATTCCTACGTCTATCGGTTCATTCCTCCTATTCACACTTTTTCTTAATCTGGTAAGAAAAGTTAAAATTTCATGTGGGCATAGGGGGAAAACTTGTGCAAACAAAGGATTATACTGTATAAACACTGTTTAATCAACTTTTAATTGACAAATGTGCTTTTAGGACAGGTAATAGGTTATTTTTGTATGTGTATGAATTATGTGTTTTTAATTAAAATAAATATGAAAGAAATGGAAACAAACATAAGTATATTATTGTATTTCTTTTAAAACACAAATTCAGCAGTAGATGCAAGCAAGCACTATACTATGAAACAAAACAATACAACAGCACTAAAACATATCACACACATTAGAAATTCACTGTATATAAGTCTATTAAAGTTTATTAATCTTTTCAACGTGAAGAAGGTTGGAGACTGCATCACCAAACTGTACTGTTGTGACTTCCTGGTTGCGGTGTCTAACCTTAAGCTTTTCTAATCTGTTGTTTATTTCGACATACTTTCATTTTTGGGCCACTCTCTTCCCATCGGCTGCATACTGGATCATGGTCAGGGCGTTGAAAGCTTCCTCATGTTTCAGTAGTTTTACGAGTTTAAAGATGTTTGGATGTGGGTGCTGGACATGTTTCGTCAGCTTGCTGTGCCATCCCTCTAGATGATTTGTAGTCCTCGGTCCCTGTGTTGTGTAATGGTTCCAAAGGTGACTGTTCTGTTCGACCCAGTATGTTGTTACATAGTCTGTAAAGGGCGTGTAGTTGATGTTAGATTCAATCTGATCTATGTCTGTTAGGGCATTAAACTACACATCTTCGATCTCAGCATTAGGTACAAGAGGAAGGACAGCGGCACGACTTACTAGCTGATGAATGTTGTTGTCGTCCTTGGATGGAACTGGAAGACCTGTTTCTTGTGATTTTCTCCAGATGCATTGTGTGTAGTGGAAAAACCAGCCTTTTGCGTTGATGCCAGGAAACACAGAATATGTTGTATTTCGGAGGTCGACTTCATAGTCCAGGAAGTAGTAGGCTGAATTTTTAGTTTGTGTTGGTGGCATATATCTTTGAGTAAAGTCAGGAACCTGTGTATACTAGTTCGCTCTTGGGTGGAAGTAATTTGTGTACCAGTGGATACATTGCGTCGTCAACCATTGCGTGAAATGTGTAAAGTTGGAAGAATAGGCTCGGACAGGAGTAAAATGTACCATCACCATATATGATATCTGCAGCTGCTAAGTGTGTTAGATTCTTTTAAGTACTGAAGATTAACATACGCATAACCGTGTTGTCTTCTGTTAGCAGGAATGGGTCACCTTGGTAGTACGTGCCCAAATACCATCTATGTTGATTTCATCAACAGTTTTGGTAAAACTGGGAGGTTCTTGCGTTTGTTGTATATGGAATTCCTGCAAGATGGGAAAGTTGGAATGTTCTCTACAAGTTGTTGTGACGTCGTTCCAGTCGTCGTTTCTGAGTTTTATTAATTCTTCTTCGTAAATGGTTGGAATTGGTGTCAGCTCATCTGTGCAGCGAACTTTCATTCTCTGGATGACATTGTCTACCTTCAGCTGCATGTGGTCAGACCTTTGGTTGTGGTTTGCTGAGGCTTTGGTCGGTATGTTGTTCAGAGTATTGATGGTGGCAGGACAGTTTGCAGTGGAACACTTCCAGTATGTTCTTTGGCCTCTTTTGTTCTAAACCTGGAACTTAAACCCACTGTACAAGGTTTTAAGTAAAGTGAACAGTTTTCACCCATTATTTCACATCATTGATTATTGGTCCAAGTAATATTATACTTTTATTTCACATCTCAAGATTATATTTTGTTATAATATTATCTTTCATCAATTTATTTGTTCGGAAGACAATTTTTTAAGTTTACAAATTCAATGGTTACTTACTTCTATTTATCTGACTAATTCTTTATTTTTAAGTATTTCTTTGAAGAATAAAAACACATTACAAATAAACAGTGTATTAAATTATTATTTAAAAAAAATAATATTATACTTTAAACAGTGTAAGAAATATGTTTTCTTTTAAAAAATACAGGTAAATCTTAGGTCAATTTTTAATTAATCTTGATTGTTATAAAAACAAATTATTTATCAAAACATCTATTGTTATTTGTATGTGGGAATAGAAGGAATAGTGATTTTTAAAAAGTGGGAATAGGGGAAGACACCCGTCTATCTTGTATTCCGAGATGGTATAATAGCTTACGCATTAAATTTCCATTCACTACAACATCAAATGCGGACTTTTTATCTAACAAAACTATAATCAGGAGTTGTCCTAGATTTAATGCTCCTCTATTTACTTCTTCTACTATGAATGATGTATTTGAAGGTGTATAGTTCTTTGTGTGAAACCTCTTTGCAGAGTGCACTGAAGTAGTATACTTCTTAGACGAATTCTTAATTTAAGGATAGACTCAATAATTTTGATTCCAAAACTTGTAAATATAAAATTGTGTTTATTTTCTCTTTACGTTGTGAATTTTTCATCGCTAGTTCTGTGCGGTAAACCTTAAGGAAATTCTGTTTATTTTCTTTTTTCCTAGACATGGAATTGTTATTGCAGGATGTTTTCCAGTTTCGTACTATTGTAAGTTGGCTGTTTTCATTTTTTTATTAGCTATATATATATATATATATATGGATATCTCCTGGTTCCAGATTTATAGATTTCCCTTCTTTCTTTTTTTTCTGTCTTGTTTTTACACATTTACGTGCACTTTTTCTAGGATGCTACTAATTGTGGTTAGTTATGGATGTTTCTAGACCATTTTTGTTCTTCGGAGGACATATTATCTGCACATTTTGTTTTCTATCGTCTCATTAACTATGTTCTATATATATTCGTCTTTATCTACCTTGTCTCATTTGATTTTTGGTTTAGTTGTACTGATGTTTAAGTTTTGTCTTTTTTGTAGATAGGTTTCACGAGAGACAGCAATTGGATAATGGTCGGATACGTTTGAATGTAGGCTTTTAATAATTATCTTTTCAGAGAAATTCCTGTTTGTTATACAGCTGTACAAGAAGTAATCAATTTCACAACATTCTTGCCCTTTATGATTTATATATGTGTAACCTTTGAAACAAATATGTAATTTGAAGTCCTTTATAAATTCCATGCTATACGTACTAGTATATCAGTTCTTTGATTCTTTGCGGTTTTGTTCAAATCTTTATTTAAATCTCCCCCGATTAAAATATCATAAGTTTTTGCATATTTTTGTATAGTTTCGAAGAGATGATCAATACATTCTTTAAATCATCCAAATCATGACAGCCTTGTGAAGGCACACATATTAAAATTATTAATAATGGATTGGACATGCTATCTGCAAACTCTACACATTGTATACCCTCGCTATCATCTTCGATTGATTTTACGAGATGGTCAATTTCTTTTTTTCAAATACATGTAACAGCAACTCCCTCATATCCCTAGTTATTTGAGCCTGATGTATATGCTATTGTACATATCAACTGCTTTTCCATCAAAATCTATATTTTACTTATCTCACTGATTAAATGTATGGAAATTGAAACAGCTAATTAAAACGTTTAATCCCGCTGCAAATGTTTGCACCTGTCCTAAGTCAGGAATCTGATGTACAGTAGTTGTCGTTTGTTTATGTAATTTATACGTGTTTCTCGTTTCTCGTTTTTTATATATACTAGACCGTTGGTTTTACCGTTTGAATGGTTTTACACTAGTACTTTTGGAGCCCTTTATAGCTTGTTGTTCGGTGTGAGCCAAGGCTCCGTGTTGAAGGCCGTACATTGACCTATAATGGTTTACTTTTATAAATTGTTATTTGGATGGAGAGTTGTCTCATTGGCACTTACACCACATCTTCCTATATCAATGTACTTGGATGAGGATATTGTCATTGCTCTTATAATTTATTACCTGCTGTGGTGCTTGTTTTGATTTTCTTGCAGTTATAAGCTACTATTTTTAGGGTAGTAGTATTACCTATTTTAGATCTAGTCAGCTGTCTCTTTGGTATTAAAATTGACCAGATCTGTTTTGTTGATCTATGTAGTTTTCCCTAATTGTCATGTTTCCTCTGTTACAGGTATACCATTCCAAATTGGATATTGATTGATTTGTGGAGTAAACTTTTGTTGATAGTTGTTGGAGTTTTTTCTTTGGTGTGATGTTGGTTGATAGGTTGAATAATAGAATCCCGCATTTCTATTTTTATTGGTTTTGCCCTGTTAAATGGTAAAGTAAAGTCGCTTTAGGAACAGCAACAAATTGTTTCTCAGATGGTGTGTAGCTTGATACAGACGTTTAAAGTTTGGAGGAGTATTTGTTATGTTTTGACTGTTATAACCATAATATGATTAAATATTTTCAATTTAAATTTGATTGACCTACCGTATTACTACCTGAAATTGTAGTATTGTTTGTTCCATAGCACATGAAGAGGTTGTCACTAGATCTGCCTTGTCAACCTGGTCGTGGTGATTGGTTTTATCTATGTTATCATTTTGCTAATGATGGTCATTATTTGTTAAAATGCATGTCAACTTGACTTTTGGTATTTAGCTATATTTTGCCTCGAATGACCTTAGATCTACTCCGAATCACCTTTTGACGTCAGGCAACAATCACTTTTAATTGTGACGTCAAATGTTTTGAATTATGATGTCAAAGTTTACGGGAACCTGTGTGATTTTACGTAATGGCGGACAAATTTGCATACAAATGTAAATACGTCTCTTCTCTGAGTCATTTGCTGGTATACCCTTGTCTTTTACATTATTGTTAGTTTTGGAGTAAGACTGAGCACCTTACACACAAGAGATCTTCCTTTTTATCATTCTAGATTCTAGTTGTGTTCTCATAATCTTCTTTTGCACTTTCAAGCCTTTTGATATATGTTTCTAGTCTTATGTATCTATCGTTGCTATCAGACAAACTTTTTTCTTGTATTTTCAGGTCTTCTTCCTAGGTAGGTATGTGCTCTTTCACAACCTTGTCCGAGATAATTTGTCGAACTATTGGTAATTCTTATCGTGCTTCGAGTTGTTAACTGCTGTAACTTGTTTACCTGGGGGTCTATGGGGTGGTCTCTTTGTTCCTTGTCTTAGTTGAAGTAATCTGGATTAATCGCATTTGATTTAAAGTTGGAATCTAAACATTTTGTTGTGCCTATCGTTATGTCTGATTCAGTTGACTCAATAATTGCTTCAAATAGTTGATCCCTTTTTCTTCGACTTAGAAGTTGATGTTCATTAATCTGTACTATTTCTGGCTTGCTTGGTTGGTCTAATTTGTATTAATGGTGATATCATGATCGGTATATCTGCACTGAAAGCCGAATGCTTGGTCCTGTTTTACATTTACTTATAACCTATGCAAGAATCAATTAACTTAATCGTTCCTGCTGCTGTCTGTCTTCCCTAGCATCACCTCAGTTTCAGCTGGCATTCGTTTAAATCATCGGACATGCTCAACACATACAAGTCCTATTTACCAATATAACATTTGGGAGTAATATAGCCCTATCAAATTGTACATTGTATATTTATTCGTAAGTTTTACGAAAATAGTCTGCAGACCCTATGTGTTCAATGCAATAGGAGGCGAAGTATAATGGACCGATTTTGAATGTTTCTCTATTGGAATAGTATCGTTATTTCAACACAGTATATTCATTACACATTATAGAAATTGGTTTCGTGTTTCTTTTGGAAAGTTATACTTACATGCTTAAGCAATAACAAAAAACGTAAAGCGTACAACCAAATAAGGCGAATTTTTCAGCAGAATCTAGCAAGACGGATATCATTCCGCTCAATCTTGGTGGCCGCGTCATTTCATTGGCCGTTACTTAGATTTTACTACGATTTGCGAATCTCTCTTGCATTACATTCTCTGATACCACAGAACACCACAGAATACCACAGTACAGCCAAAATATACCACAGAACTACAAACAAATACAATAAAACGACTTAGATATACGAGAGAACATCGAAATTGCAATACAAAATGCAAAACAAAAACATAATTTATAATTTATATCATTTGCTATAAAGCTATAAAAAAGAGGCTTAAGATACCAAAGGGACATTTAAACTCATTTATCGAAAATAAACTGACAACACCATGTCAAAAAACAAAAAAGACTAAAACACAGTATACAAAACACAACATAGAAAAATAAAGAACATGAACCCCACCAAAAAACTAGGGGTGAGAGCAGGTGCTCCGGAAGGGTGAGCAGATCCTGCTCCAAATGTGACACCCGTCGTGTTACTCATATACGTACAAACCCGGTGATAAGTCTAATTTGGTAGGTCACTTTTGGGGAAGAGTGGACGGGATTGTGGTTTCGACAATTTGAACATATTCATCGTCATCTGTGAAGAAGATATTCCATAACGATCAACCAACTCGTGATGGCGTCATAAAAGTTTCAAATTCATCACTTGGAAATCTTGGTTTAGGTAGCAATACACAGTTAGAAAAAAAACTTAAAATTGACACTCATAATTTTTAAACACCCTCTCTATCTTCTTTTCTAACAAATAAGGCTTAATATTTGTGTTATGCATGTGTATATTTATAGAAAGAAAATCTTCCATAGATTTGATTTTTAATGGTTATAATGATGAAATATAATCTCTTTTGGTGTAACCATGGCAACAATCTGCATTTATTTGATACAAAATAATACAAAAAGGGGTGAACATGTCACAAAATTCTCCAAAATTTGGTCCAAAGGAAAATTTCAATCAATTACAGTGATACCTTTCCTGAAACCATAGGCATATATCTATCAAGAGGTCCAAAAAATCACATGCATTTCTGCTCGTTTTTCCATAAAATTGAATTGAAAAGATCGAGCGTTAAATCTTTGTTGATAAACACTTCAATAATTTATGGACCTATGGGCGGTACGGATAGGAAAATACGGACTGTCAAACAGATAAATGCCCTATAAAACATGCAAAAACAATCTAAATGTTCACATAAACACACTAAGAAGGCTATATTATTCTTCAATTATCTGAAAATCAATTTTATTGTACAAAAACTTTCATATTTAAAAAATCACCATGGCCATAATGCGAAACTAAACTTCTAACTGTGTATTGCTACCTTAAGGATAAACATTTTTTTCCAATTCCACTTTAAATGGATTTTGTGTTCTGCTAGCTAAAACGAGCAAATTGGCCTGCTAGTTTTGAAAATTGGTTCAGAAATAAATATTTTATGAAGGTTAGCAGTTGACACTGAAATGCAACAAAAAGTGATTTGGTGAAACATGCCATGTCAAAGTGTAAATTCTCCTTTTTTAGTCAAATTTCTAAAACTATACCATCTGTGCTTGTCTTTTCTTGTTTAAAAACTTAAATTAACCTTAACAGTAGACAAATTTTACAAGTTAAAGCTATTTTAAAGCTCTAGAATGTCAATTTTGTTGTGCATTAGCAAACCAAAGCCTTGGTTAAAATTTAGCAAATACTGAATTAATTTATAACAGCGGGAACAAATTTAGACTAAATTCATGCTAAATTGTGACTTTATACTTGCAAAAATAATAAATTTGATTTATTCGCATGAAAAAATATAAAGCGTTCCTTCTGAGGTTTCTACATAATGCGCATTCTTTCTTTTCCAAGGGTAGCCAATAAAGTATCAATTTATGACCGAACCAAGTCTTTGTGTCAAAATGTCTATATTGGTTGCTAAGGACGATAAACAACAAAACTAACATATATTGTCATACTAAAAGATGTTTCTCCTCAGAATTGTATCTATTATCTAAATATCAATAGATTTGTGGTATGATTTGTCTAAAAATAAGCAATTCTGTGCTTTGTCAAATGCCATAAGGTAGCAATACACAGTTAGGAAAAAAACTTAAAATTGACACTCATAATTTTTAAACACTCTCTTTATCTTCTTTTCTAACAAATAAGGCTTAATATTTGTGTTATGCATGTGTATATTTATAGAAAGAGAATCTTCCATAGATTTGATTTTTAATGGTTATAATGATGAAATATAATCTCTTTTTGGTGTAACCATGGCAACAATCTGCATTTATTTGATACAAAATATTACAAAAAAGGGGGGTGAACATGTCACAAAATTCTCCAAAATTTGGTCCAAAGGAAAATTTCAATCAATTACAGTGATACCTTTCCTGAAACCATAGGCATATATCTATCAAGAGGTCCAAAAAATCACATGCATTTCTGCTCGTTTTCCATAAAATTGAATTGAAAAGATCGAGCGTTAAATCTTTGTTGATAAACACTTCAATAATTTATGGACCTATGGGCGGTACGGATAGGAAAATACGGACTGTCAAACAGATAAATGCCCTATAAAACATGCAAAAACAATCTAAATGTTCACATAAACACACTAAGAAGGCTATATTATTCTTCAATTATCTGAAAATCAATTTTATTGTACAAAACTTTCATATTTAAAAAATCACCATGGCCATAATGCGAAACTAAACTTCTAACTGTGTATTGCTACCTTAAGGATAAACATTTTTTTCCAATTCCACTTTAAATGGATTTTTGTGTTCTGCTAGCTAAAACGAGCAAATTGGCCTGCTAGTTTTGAAAATTGGTTCAGAAATAAATATTTTATGAAGGTTAGCAGTTGACACTGAAATGCAACAAAAAGTGATTTGGTGAAACATGCCATGTCAAAGTGTAAATTCTCATTTTTAGTCAAATTTCTAAAACTATACCATCTGTGCTTGTCTTTTCTTGTTTAAAAACTTAAATTAACCTTAACAGTAGACAAATTTTACAAGTTAAAGCTATTTTAAAGCTCTAGAATGTCAATTTTGTTGTGCATTAGCAAACCAAAGCCTTGGTTAAAATTTAGCAAATACTGAATTAATTTATAACAGCGGGAACAAATTTAGACTAAATTCATGCTAAATTGTGACTTTATACTTGCTAAAATAATAAATTTGATTTATTCGCATGAAAAATATAAAGCGTTCCTTCTGAGGTTTCTACATAATGCGCATTCTTTCTTTTCCAAGGGTAGCCAATAAAGTATCAATTTATGACCGAACCAAGTCTTTGTGTCAAAATGTCTATATTGGTTGCTAAGGACAATAAACAACAAAACTAACATATATTGTCATACTAAAAGATGTTTCTCCCTCAGAATTGTATCTATTATCTAAATATCAATAGATTTGTGGTATGATTTGTCTAAAAATAAGCAATTCTGTGCTTTGTCAAATGCCATAAGGTAGCAATACACAGTTAGAAAAAACTTAAAATTGACACTCATAATTTTTAAACACCCTCTTTATCTTCTTTTCTAACAAATAAGGCTTAATATTTGTGTTATGCATGTGTATATTTATAGAAAGAAAATCTTCCATAGATTTGATTTTTAATGGTTATAATGATGAAATATAATCTCTTTTTGGTGTAACCATGGCAACAATCTGCATTTATTTGATACAAAATAATACAAAAAGGGGTGAACATGTCACAAAATTCTCCAAAATTTGGTCCAAAGGAAAATTTCAATCAATTACAGTGATACCTTTCCTGAAACCATAGGCATATATCTATCAAGAGGTCCAAAAAATCATATGCATTTCTGCTCGTTTTCCATAAAATTGAATTGAAAAGATCGAGCGTTAAATCTTTGTTGATAAACACTTCAATAATTTATGGACCTATGGGCGGTACGGATAGGAAAATACGGACTGTCAAACAGATAAATGCCCTATAAAACATGCAAAAACAATCTAAATGTTCACATAAACACACTAAGAAGGCTATATTATTCTTCAATTATCTGAAAATCAATTTTATTGTACAAAAACTTTCATATTTAAAAAATCACCATGGCCATAATGCGAAACTAAACTTCTAACTGTGTATTGCTACCTTAAGGATAAACATTTTTTTCCAATTCCACTTTAAATGGATTTTGTGTTCTGCTAGCTAAAACGAGCAAATTGGCCTGCTAGTTTTGAAAATTGGTTCAGAAATAAATATTTTATGAAGGTTAGCAGTTGACACTGAAATGCAACAAAAAGTGATTTGGTGAAACATGCCATGTCAAAGTGTAAATTCTCATTTTTAGTCAAATTTCTAAAACTATACCATCTGTGCTTGTCTTTTCTTGTTTAAAACTTAAATTAACCTTAACAGTAGACAAATTTTACAAGTTAAAGCTATTTTAAAGCTCTAGAATGTCAATTTTGTTGTGTATTAGCAAACCAAAGCCTTGGTTAAAATTTAGCAAATACTGAATTAATTTATAACAGCGGGAACAAATTTAGACTAAATTCATGCTAAATTGTGACTTTATACTTGCAAAAATAATAAATTTGATTTATTCGCATGAAAAATATAAAGCGTTCCTTCTGAGGTTTCTACATAATGCGCATTCTTTCTTTTCCAAGGGTAGCCAATAAAGTATCAATTTATGACCGAACCAAGTCTTTGTGTCAAAATGTCTATATTGGTTGCTAAGGACGATAAACAACAAAACTAACATATATTGTCATACTAAAAGATGTTTCTCCTCAGAATTGTATCTATTATCTAAATATCAATAGATTTGTGGTATGATTTGTCTAAAATAAGCAATTCTGTGCTTTGTCAAATGCCATAAGGTAGCAATACACAGTTAGAAAAAAACTTAAAATTGACACTCATAATTTTTAAACACCCTCTCTATCTTCTTTTCTAACAAATAAGGCTTAATATTTGTGTTATGCATGTGTATATTTATAGAAAGAAAATCTTCCATAGATTTGATTTTTAATGGTTATAATGATGAAATATAATCTCTTTTGGTGTAACCATGGCAACAATCTGCATTTATTTGATACAAAATAATACAAAAAGGGGTGAACATGTCACAAAATTCTCCAAAATTTGGTCCAAAGGAAAATTTCAATCAATTACAGTGATACCTTTCCTGAAACCATAGGCATATATCTATCAAGAGGTCCAAAAATCATATGCATTTCTGCTCGTTTTTCCATAAAATTGAATTGAAAAGATCGAGCGTTAAATCTTTGTTGATAAACACTTCAATAATTTATGGACCTATGGGCGGTACGGATAGGAAAATACGGACTGTCAAACAGATAAATGCCCTATAAAACATGCAAAAACAATCTAAATGTTCACATAAACACACTAAGAAGGCTATATTATTCTTCAATTATCTGAAAATCAATTTTATTGTACAAAAACTTTCATATTTAAAAAATTCACCATGGCCATAATGCGAAACTAAACTTCTAACTGTGTATTGCTACCTTAAGGATAAACATTTTTTTTTCCAATTCCACTTTAAATGGATTTTTGTGTTCTGCTAGCTAAAGCGAGCAAATTGGCCTGCTAGTTTTGAAAATTGGTTCAGAAATAAATATTTTATGAAGGTTAGCAGTTGACACTGAAATGCAACAAAAAGTGATTTGGTGAAACATGCCATGTCAAAGTGTAAATTCTCCTTTTTAGTCAAATTTCTAAAACTATACCATCTGTGCTTGTCTTTTCTTGTTTAAAACTTAAATTAACCTTAACAGTAGACAAATTTTACAAGTTAAAGCTATTTTAAAGCTCTAGAATGTCAATTTTGTTGTGCATTAGCAAACCAAAGCCTTGGTTAAAATTTAGCAAATACTGAATTAATTTATAACAGCGGGAACAAATTTAGACTAAATTCATGCTAAATTGTGACTTTATACTTGCTAAAATAATAAATTTGATTTATTCGCATGAAAAATATAAAGCGTTCCTTCTGAGGTTTCTACATAATGCGCATTCTTTCTTTTCCAAGGGTAGCCAATAAAGTATCAATTTATGACCGAACCAAGTCTTTGTGTCAAAATGTCTATATTGGTTGCTAAGGACGATAAACAACAAAACTAACATATATTGTCATACTAAAAGATGTTTCTCCCTCAGAATTGTATCTATTATCTAAATATCAATAGATTTGTGGTATGATTTGTCTAAAATAAGCAATTCTGTGCTTTGTCAAATGCCATAAGGTAGCAATACACAGTTAGAAAAAAACTTAAAATTGACACTCATAATTTTTAAACACCCTCTCTATCTTCTTTTCTAACAAATAAGGCTTAATATTTGTGTTATGCATGTGTATATTTATAGAAAGAAAATCTTCCATAGATTTGATTTCTAATGGTTATAATGATGAAATATAATCTCTTTTGGTGTAACCATGGCAACAATCTGCATTTATTTGATACAAAATAATACAAAAGGGGGTGAACATGTCACAAAATTCTCCAAAATTTGGTCCAAAGGAAAATTTCAATCAATTACAGTGATACCTTTCCTGAAACCATAGGCATATATCTATCAAGAGGTCCAAAAAATCATATGCATTTCTGCTCGTTTTCCATAAAATTGAATTGAAAAGATCGAGCGTTAAATCTTTGTTGATAAACACTTCAATAATTTATGGACCTATGGGCGGTACGGATAGGAAAATACGGACTGTCAAACAGATAAATGCCCTATAAAACATGCAAAAACAATCTAAATGTTCACATAAACACACTAAGAAGGCTATATTATTCTTCAATTATCTGAAAATCAATTTTATTGTACAAAACTTTCATATTTAAAAAATCACCATGGCCATAATGCGAAACTAAACTTCTAACTGTGTATTGCTACCTTAAGGATAAACATTTTTTTCCAATTCCACTTTAAATGGATTTCTGTGTTCTGCTAGCTAAAACGAGCAAATTGGCCTGCTAGTTTTGAAAATTGGTTCAGAAATAAATATTTTATGAAGGTTAGCAGTTGACACTGAAATGCAACAAAAAAGTGATTTGGTGAAACATGCCATGTCAAAGTGTAAATTCTCCTTTTTTAGTCAAATTTCTAAAACTATACCATCTGTGCTTGTCTTTTCTTGTTTAAAAACTTAAATTAACCTTAACAGTAGACAAATTTTACAAGTTAAAGCTATTTTAAAGCTCTAGAATGTCAATTTTGTTGTGCATTAGCAAACCAAAGCCTTGGTTAAAATTTAGCAAATACTGAATTAATTTATAACAGCGGGAACAAATTTAGACTAAATTCATGCTAAATTGTGACTTTATACTTGCAAAAATAATAAATTTGATTTATTCGCATGAAAAAATATAAAGCGTTCCCTTCTGAGGTTTCTACATAATGCGCATTCTTTCTTTTCCAAGGGTAGCCAATAAAGTATCAATTTATGACCGAACCAAGTCTTTGTGTCAAAATGTCTATATTGGTTGCTAAGGACGATAAACAACAAAACTAACATATATTGTCATACTAAAAGATGTTTCTCCTCAGAATTGTATCTATTATCTAAATATCAATAGATTTGTGGTATGATTTGTCTAAAATAAGCAATTCTGTGCTTTGTCAAATGCCATAAGGTAGCAATACACAGTTAGAAAAAAACTTAAAATTGACACTCATAATTTTAAACACCCTCTCTATCTTCTTTTCTAACAAATAAGGCTTAATATTTGTGTTATGCATGTGTATATTTATAGAAAGAAAATCTTCCATAGATTTGATTTTTAATGGTTATAATGATGAAATATAATCTCTTTTTGGTGTAACCATGGCAACAATCTGCATTTATTTGATACAAAATAATACAAAAAAGGGGGGTGAACATGTCACAAAATTCTCCAAAATTTGGTCCAAAGGAAAATTTCAATCAATTACAGTGATACCTTTCCTGAAACCATAGGCATATATCTATCAAGAGGTCCAAAAAATCATATGCATTTCTGCTCGTTTTCCATAAAATTGAATTGAAAAGATCGAGCGTTAAATCTTTGTTGATAAACACTTCAATAATTTATGGACCTATGGGCGGTACGGATAGGAAAATACGGACTGTCAAACAGATAAATGCCCTATAAAACATGCAAAAACAATCTAAATGTTCACATAAACACACTAAGAAGGCTATATTATTCTTCAATTATCTGAAAATCAATTTTATTGTACAAAACTTTCATATTTAAAAATTCACCATGGCCATAATGCGAAACTAAACTTCTAACTGTGTATTGCTACCTTAAGGATAAACATTTTTTTCCAATTCCACTTTAAATGGATTTTTGTGTTCTGCTAGCTAAAACGAGCAAATTGGCCTGCTAGTTTTGAAAATTGGTTCAGAAATAAATATTTTATGAAGGTTAGCAGTTGACACTGAAATGCAACAAAAAGTGATTTGGTGAAACATGCCATGTCAAAGTGTAAATTCTCCTTTTTAGTCAAATTTCTAAAACTATACCATCTGTGCTTGTCTTTTCTTGTTTAAAACTTAAATTAACCTTAACAGTAGACAAATTTTACAAGTTAAAGCTATTTTAAAGCTCTAGAATGTCAATTTTGTTGTGCATTAGCAAACCAAAGCCTTGGTTAAAATTTAGCAAATACTGAATTAATTTATAACAGCGGGAACAAATTTAGACTAAATTCATGCTAAATTGTGACTTTATACTTGCTAAAATAATAAATTTGATTTATTCGCATGAAAAATATAAAGCGTTCCTTCTGAGGTTTCTACATAATGCGCATTCTTTCTTTTCCAAGGGTAGCCAATAAAGTATCAATTTATGACCGAACCAAGTCTTTGTGTCAAAATGTCTATATTGGTTGCTAAGGACGATAAACAACAAAACTAACATATATTGTCATACTAAAAGATGTTTCTCCCTCAGAATTGTATCTATTATCTAAATATCAATAGATTTGTGGTATGATTTGTCTAAAATAAGCAATTCTGTGCTTTGTCAAATGCCATAAGGTAGCAATACACAGTTAGAAAAAAACTTAAAATTGACACTCATAATTTTTAAACACCTCTCTATCTTCTTTTCTAACAAATAAGGCTTAATATTTGTGTTATGCATGTGTATATTTATAGAAAGAAAATCTTCCATAGATTTGATTTTTAATGGTTATAATGATGAAATATAATCTCTTTTGGTGTAACCATGGCAACAATCTGCATTTATTTGATACAAAATAATACAAAAAAGGGGGGTGAACATGTCACAAAATTCTCCAAAATTTGGTCCAAAGGAAAATTTCAATCAATTACAGTGATACCTTTCCTGAAACCATAGGCATATATCTATCAAGAGGTCCAAAAAATCATATGCATTTCTGCTCGTTTTCCATAAAATTGAATTGAAAAGATCGAGCGTTAAATCTTTGTTGATAAACACTTCAATAATTTATGGACCTATGGGCGGTACGGATAGGAAAATACGGACTGTCAAACAGATAAATGCCCTATAAAACATGCAAAAACAATCTAAATGTTCACATAAACACACTAAGAAGGCTATATTATTCTTCAATTATCTGAAAATCAATTTTATTGTACAAAAACTTTCATATTTAAAAATTCACCATGGCCATAATGCGAAACTAAACTTCTAACTGTGTATTGCT
Organism: Mytilus coruscus; assembly: GCA_017311375.1. NCBI lineage: Eukaryota > Metazoa > Mollusca > Bivalvia > Mytilida > Mytilidae > Mytilus > Mytilus coruscus. The sequence continues at coordinate 35,157,706 of CM029602.1, forward strand.
ACCTTAAGGATAAACATTTTTTTCCAATTCCACTTTAAATGGATTTTTGTGTTCTGCTAGCTAAAACGAGCAAATTGGCCTGCTAGTTTTGAAAATTGGTTCAGAAATAAATATTTTATGAAGGTTAGCAGTTGACACTGAAATGCAACAAAAAGTGATTTGGTGAAACATGCCATGTCAAAGTGTAAATTCTCATTTTTAGTCAAATTTCTAAAACTATACCATCTGTGCTTGTCTTTTCTTGTTTAAAAACTTAAATTAACCTTAACAGTAGACAAATTTTACAAGTTAAAGCTATTTTAAAGCTCTAGAATGTCAATTTTGTTGTGCATTAGCAAACCAAAGCCTTGGTTAAAATTTAGCAAATACTGAATTAATTTATAACAGCGGGAACAAATTTAGACTAAATTCATGCTAAATTGTGACTTTATACTTGCAAAAATAATAAATTTGATTTATTCGCATGAAAAATATAAAGCGTTCCTTCTGAGGTTTCTACATAATGCGCATTCTTTCTTTTCCAAGGGTAGCCAATAAAGTATCAATTTATGACCGAACCAAGTCTTTGTGTCAAAATGTCTATATTGGTTGCTAAGGACGATAAACAACAAAACTAACATATATTGTCATACTAAAAGATGTTTCTCCTCAGAATTGTATCTATTATCTAAATATCAATAGATTTGTGGTATGATTTGTCTAAAATAAGCAATTCTGTGCTTTGTCAAATGCCATAAGGTAGCAATACACAGTTAGAAAAAAAACTTAAAATTGACACTCATAATTTTTAAACACCCTCTCTATCTTCTTTTCTAACAAATAAGGCTTAATATTTGTGTTATGCATGTGTATATTTATAGAAAGAAAATCTTCCATAGATTTGATTTTTAATGGTTATAATGATGAAATATAATCTCTTTTTGGTGTAACCATGGCAACAATCTGCATTTATTTGATACAAAATAATACAAAAAAGGGGGGTGAACATGTCACAAAATTCTCCAAAATTTGGTCCAAAGGAAAATTTCAATCAATTACAGTGATACCTTTCCTGAAACCATAGGCATATATCTATCAAGAGGTCCAAAAAAAATCATATGCATTTCTGCTCGTTTTTCCATAAAATTGAATTGAAAAGATCGAGCGTTAAATCTTTGTTGATAAACACTTCAATAATTTATGGACCTATGGGCGGTACGGATAGGAAAATACGGACTGTCAAACAGATAAATGCCCTATAAAACATGCAAAAAACAATCTAAATGTTCACATAAACACACTAAGAAGGCTATATTATTCTTCAATTATCTGAAAATCAATTTTATTGTACAAAAACTTTCATATTTAAAAAATTCACCATGGCCATAATGCGAAACTAAACTTCTAACTGTGTATTGCTACCTTAAGGATAAACATTTTTTTCCAATTCCACTTTAAATGGATTTTTGTGTTCTGCTAGCTAAAACGAGCAAATTGGCCTGCTAGTTTTGAAAATTGGTTCAGAAATAAATATTTTATGAAGGTTAGCAGTTGACACTGAAATGCAACAAAAAGTGATTTGGTGAAACATGCCATGTCAAAGTGTAAATTCTCATTTTTAGTCAAATTTCTAAAACTATACCATCTGTGCTTGTCTTTTCTTGTTTAAAACTTAAATTAACCTTAACAGTAGACAAATTTTACAAGTTAAAGCTATTTTAAAGCTCTAGAATGTCAATTTTGTTGTGCATTAGCAAACCAAAGCCTTGGTTAAAATTTAGCAAATACTGAATTAATTTATAACAGCGGGAACAAATTTAGACTAAATTCATGCTAAATTGTGACTTTATACTTGCTAAAATAATAAATTTGATTTATTCGCATGAAAAATATAAAGCGTTCCTTCTGAGGTTTCTACATAATGCGCATTCTTTCTTTTCCAAGGGTAGCCAATAAAGTATCAATTTATGACCGAACCAAGTCTTTGTGTCAAAATGTCTATATTGGTTGCTAAGGACAATAAACAACAAAACTAACATATATTGTCATACTAAAAGATGTTTCTCCCTCAGAATTGTATCTATTATCTAAATATCAATAGATTTGTGGTATGATTTGTCTAAAAATAAGCAGTTCTGTGCTTTGTCAAATGCCATAAGGTAGCAATACACAGTTAGAAAAAAAAACTTAAAATTGACACTCATAATTTTAAACACCCTCTCTATCTTCTTTTCTAACAAATAAGGCTTAATATTTGTGTTATGCATGTGTATATTTATAGAAAGAAAATCTTCCATAGATTTGATTTTTAATGGTTATAATGATGAAATATAATCTCTTTTGGTGTAACCATGGCAACAATCTGCATTTATTTGATACAAAATAATACATAAAAGGGGTGAACATGTCACAAAATTCTCCAAAATTTGGTCCAAAGGAAAATTTCAATCAATTACAGTGATACCTTTCCTGAAACCATAGGCATATATCTATCAAGAGGTCCAAAAAATCATATGCATTTCTGCTCGTTTTCCATAAAATTGAATTGAAAAGATCGAGCGTTAAATCTTTGTTGATAAACACTTCAATAATTTATGGACCTATGGGCGGTACGGATAGGAAAATACGGACTGTCAAACAGATAAATGCCCTATAAAACATGCAAAAACAATCTAAATGTTCACATAAACACACTAAGAAGGCTATATTATTCTTCAATTATCTGAAAATCAATTTTATTGTACAAAAACTTTCATATTTAAAAAATTCACCATGGCCATAATGCGAAACTAAACTTCTAACTGTGTATTGCTACCTTAAGGATAAACATTTTTTTTCCAATTCCACTTTAAATGGATTTTGTGTTCTGCTAGCTAAAACGAGCAAATTGGCCTGCTAGTTTTGAAAATTGGTTCAGAAATAAATATTTTATGAAGGTTAGCAGTTGACACTGAAATGCAACAAAAAGTGATTTGGTGAAACATGCCATGTCAAAGTGTAAATTCTCCTTTTTTAGTCAAATTTCTAAAACTATACCATCTGTGCTTGTCTTTTCTTGTTTAAAAACTTAAATTAACCTTAACAGTAGACAAATTTTACAAGTTAAAGCTATTTTAAAGCTCTAGAATGTCAATTTTGTTGTGTATTAGCATACCAAAGCCTTGGTTAAAATTTAGCAAATACTGAATTAATTTATAACAGCGGGAACAAATTTAGACTAAATTCATGCTAAATTGTGACTTTATACTTGCAAAAATAATAAATTTGATTTATTCGCATGAAAAAATATAAAGCGTTCCCTTCTGAGGTTTCTACATAACGCGCATTCTTTCTTTTCCAAGGGGTAGCCAATAAAGTATCAATTTATGACCGAACCAAGTCTTTGTGTCAAAATGTCTATATTGGTTGCTAAGGACAATAAACAACAAAACTAACATATATTGTCATACTAAAAGATGTTTCTCCCTCAGAATTGTATCTATTATCTAAATATCAATAGATTTGTGGTATGATTTGTCTAAAAATAAGCAATTCTGTGCTTTGTCAAATGCCATAAGGTAGCAATACACAGTTAGGAAAAAAACTTAAAATTGACACTCATAATTTTTAAACACCCTCTTTATCTTCTTTTCTAACAAATAAGGCTTAATATTTGTGTTATGCATGTGTATATTTATAGAAAGAGAATCTTCCATAGATTTGATTTTTAATGGTTATAATGATGAAATATAATCTCTTTTTGGTGTAACCATGGCAACAATCTGCATTTATTTGATACAAAATAATACAAAAAGGGGTGAACATGTCACAAAATTCTCCAAAATTTGGTCCAAAGGAAAATTTCAATCAATTACAGTGATACCTTTCCTGAAACCATAGGCATATATCTATCAAGAGGTCCAAAAAATCATATGCATTTCTGCTCGTTTTCCATAAAATTGAATTGAAAAGATCGAGCGTTAAATCTTTGTTGATAAACACTTCAATAATTTATGGACCTATGGGCGGTACGGATAGGAAAATACGGACTGTCAAACAGATAAATGCCCTATAAAACATGCAAAAACAATCTAAATGTTCACATAAACACACTAAGAAGGCTATATTATTCTTCAATTATCTGAAAATCAATTTTATTGTACAAAACTTTCATATTTAAAAATTCACCATGGCCATAATGCGAAACTAAACTTCTAACTGTGTATTGCTACCTTAAGGATAAACATTTTTTTCCAATTCCACTTTAAATGGATTTTTGTGTTCTGCTAGCTAAAACGAGCAAATTGGCCTGCTAGTTTTGAAAATTGGTTCAGAAATAAATATTTTATGAAGGTTAGCAGTTGACACTGAAATGCAACAAAAAGTGATTTGGTGAAACATGCCATGTCAAAGTGTAAATTCTCATTTTTAGTCAAATTTCTAAAACTATACCATCTGTGCTTGTCTTTTCTTGTTTAAAACTTAAATTAACCTTAACAGTAGACAAATTTTACAAGTTAAAGCTATTTTAAAGCTCTAGAATGTCAATTTTGTTGTGCATTAGCAAACCAAAGCCTTGGTTAAAATTTAGCAAATACTGAATTAATTTATAACAGCGGGAACAAATTTAGACTAAATTCATGCTAAATTGTGACTTTATACTTGCTAAAATAATAAATTTGATTTATTCGCATGAAAAATATAAAGCGTTCCTTCTGAGGTTTCTACATAATGCGCATTCTTTCTTTTCCAAGGGTAGCCAATAAAGTATCAATTTATGACCGAACCAAGTCTTTGTGTCAAAATGTCTATATTGGTTGCTAAGGACGATAAACAACAAAACTAACATATATTGTCATACTAAAAGATGTTTCTCCTCAGAATTGTATCTATTATCTAAATATCAATAGATTTGTGGTATGATTTGTCTAAAAATAAGCAATTCTGTGCTTTGTCAAATGCCATAAGGTAGCAATACACAGTTAGAAAAAACTTAAAATTGACACTCATAATTTTTAAACACCCTCTCTATCTTCTTTTCTAACAAATAAGGCTTAATATTTGTGTTATGCATGTGTATATTTATAGAAAGAAAATCTTCCATAGATTTGATTTTTAATGGTTATAATGATGAAATATAATCTCTTTTGGTGTAACCATGGCAACAATCTGCATTTATTTGATACAAAATAATACAAAAAGGGGTGAACATGTCACAAAATTCTCCAAAATTTGGTCCAAAGGAAAATTTCAATCAATTACAGTGATACCTTTCCTGAAACCATAGGCATATATCTATCAAGAGGTCCAAAAAATCATATGCATTTCTGCTCGTTTTCCATAAAATTGAATTGAAAAGATCGAGCGTTAAATCTTTGTTGATAAACACTTCAATAATTTATGGACCTATGGGCGGTACGGATAGGAAAATACGGACTGTCAAACAGATAAATGCCCTATAAAACATGCAAAAACAATCTAAATGTTCACATAAACACACTAAGAAGGCTATATTATTCTTCAATTATCTGAAAATCAATTTTATTGTACAAAAACTTTCATATTTAAAAATTCACCATGGCCATAATGCGAAACTAAACTTCTAACTGTGTATTGCTACCTTAAGGATAAACATTTTTTTCCAATTCCACTTTAAATGGATTTTTGTGTTCTGCTAGCTAAAACGAGCAAATTGGCCTGCTAGTTTTGAAAATTGGTTCAGAAATAAATATTTTATGAAGGTTAGCAGTTGACACTGAAATGCAACAAAAAGTGATTTGGTGAAACATGCCATGTCAAAGTGTAAATTCTCCTTTTTAGTCAAATTTCTAAAACTATACCATCTGTGCTTGTCTTTTCTTGTTTAAAACTTAAATTAACCTTAACAGTAGACAAATTTTACAAGTTAAAGCTATTTTAAAGCTCTAGAATGTCAATTTTGTTGTGCATTAGCAAACCAAAGCCTTGGTTAAAATTTAGCAAATACTGAATTAATTTATAACAGCGGGAACAAATTTAGACTAAATTCATGCTAAATTGTGACTTTATACTTGCAAAAATAATAAATTTGATTTATTCGCATGAAAAAATATAAAGCGTTCCCTTCTGAGGTTTCTACATAATGCGCATTCTTTCTTTTCCAAGGGGTAGCCAATAAAGTATCAATTTATGACCGAACCAAGTCTTTGTGTCAAAATGTCTATATTGGTTGCTAAGGACAATAAACAACAAAACTAACATATATTGTCATACTAAAAGATGTTTCTCCTCAGAATTGTATCTATTATCTAAATATCAATAGATTTGTGGTATGATTTGTCTAAAATAAGCAATTCTGTGCTTTGTCAAATGCCATAAGGTAGCAATACACAGTTAGAAAAAAACTTAAAATTGACACTCATAATTTTTAAACACCCTCTCTATCTTCTTTTCTAACAAATAAGGCTTAATATTTGTGTTATGCATGTGTATATTTATAGAAAGAAAATCTTCCATAGATTTGATTTTTAATGGTTATAATGATGAAATATAATCTCTTTTGGTGTAACCATGGCAACAATCTGCATTTATTTGATACAAAATAATACAAAAAGGGGTGAACATGTCACAAAATTCTCCAAAATTTGGTCCAAAGGAAAATTTCAATCAATTACAGTGATACCTTTCCTGAAACCATAGGCATATATCTATCAAGAGGTCCAAAAAATCATATGCATTTCTGCTCGTTTTCCATAAAATTGAATTGAAAAGATCGAGCGTTAAATCTTTGTTGATAAACACTTCAATAATTTATGGACCTATGGGCGGTACGGATAGGAAAATACGGACTGTCAAACAGATAAATGCCCTATAAAACATGCAAAAACAATCTAAATGTTCACATAAACACACTAAGAAGGCTATATTATTCTTCAATTATCTGAAAATCAATTTTATTGTACAAAACTTTCATATTTAAAAATTCACCATGGCCATAATGCGAAACTAAACTTCTAACTGTGTATTGCTACCTTAAGGATAAACATTTTTTTCCAATTCCACTTTAAATGGATTTTGTGTTCTGCTAGCTAAAACGAGCAAATTGGCCTGCTAGTTTTGAAAATTGGTTCAGAAATAAATATTTTATGAAGGTTAGCAGTTGACACTGAAATGCAACAAAAAGTGATTTGGTGAAACATGCCATGTCAAAGTGTAAATTCTCCTTTTTTAGTCAAATTTCTAAAACTATACCATCTGTGCTTGTCTTTTCTTGTTTAAAAACTTAAATTAACCTTAACAGTAGACAAATTTTACAAGTTAAAGCTATTTTAAAGCTCTAGAATGTCAATTTTGTTGTGCATTAGCAAACCAAAGCCTTGGTTAAAATTTAGCAAATACTGAATTAATTTATAACAGCGGGAACAAATTTAGACTAAATTCATGCTAAATTGTGACTTTATACTTGCTAAAATAATAAATTTGATTTATTCGCATGAAAAATATAAAGCGTTCCTTCTGAGGTTTCTACATAATGCGCATTCTTTCTTTTCCAAGGGTAGCCAATAAAGTATCAATTTATGACCGAACCAAGTCTTTGTGTCAAAATGTCTATATTGGTTGCTAAGGACGATAAACAACAAAACTAACATATATTGTCATACTAAAAGATGTTTCTCCTCAGAATTGTATCTATTATCTAAATATCAATAGATTTGTGGTATGATTTGTCTAAAAATAAGCAATTCTGTGCTTTGTCAAATGCCATAAGGTAGCAATACACAGTTAGAAAAAACTTAAAATTGACACTCATAATTTTTAAACACCCTCTCTATCTTCTTTTCTAACAAATAAGGCTTAATATTTGTGTTATGCATGTGTATATTTATAGAAAGAAAATCTTCCATAGATTTGATTTTTAATGGTTATAATGATGAAATATAATCTCTTTTTGGTGTAACCATGGCAACAATCTGCATTTATTTGATACAAAATAATACAAAAAAGGGGGGTGAACATGTCACAAAATTCTCCAAAATTTGGTCCAAAGGAAAATTTCAATCAATTACAGTGATACCTTTCCTGAAACCATAGGCATATATCTATCAAGAGGTCCAAAAAATCATATGCATTTCTGCTCGTTTTCCATAAAATTGAATTGAAAAGATCGAGCGTTAAATCTTTGTTGATAAACACTTCAATAATTTATGGACCTATGGGCGGTACGGATAGGAAAATACGGACTGTCAAACAGATAAATGCCCTATAAAACATGCAAAACAATCTAAATGTTCACATAAACACACTAAGAAGGCTATATTATTCTTCAATTATCTGAAAATCAATTTTATTGTACAAAAACTTTCATATTTAAAAATTCACCATGGCCATAATGCGAAACTAAACTTCTAACTGTGTATTGCTACCTTAAGGATAAACATTTTTTTCCAATTCCACTTTAAATGGATTTTTGTGTTCTGCTAGCTAAAACGAGCAAATTGGCCTGCTAGTTTTGAAAATTGGTTCAGAAATAAATATTTTATGAAGGTTAGCAGTTGACACTGAAATGCAACAAAAAGTGATTTGGTGAAACATGCCATGTCAAAGTGTAAATTCTCCTTTTTTAGTCAAATTTCTAAAACTATACCATCTGTGCTTGTCTTTTCTTGTTTAAAAACTTAAATTAACCTTAACAGTAGACAAATTTTACAAGTTAAAGCTATTTTAAAGCTCTAGAATGTCAATTTTGTTGTGCATTAGCAAACCAAAGCCTTGGTTAAAATTTAGCAAATACTGAATTAATTTATAACAGCGGGAACAAATTTAGACTAAATTCATGCTAAATTGTGACTTTATACTTGCAAAAATAATAAATTTGATTTATTCGCATGAAAAATATAAAGCGTTCCTTCTGAGGTTTCTACATAATGCGCATTCTTTCTTTTCCAAGGGTAGCCAATAAAGTATCAATTTATGACCGAACCAAGTCTTTGTGTCAAAATGTCTATATTGGTTGCTAAGGACGATAAACAACAAAACTAACATATATTGTCATACTAAAAGATGTTTCTCCTCAGAATTGTATCTATTATCTAAATATCAATAGATTTGTGGTATGATTTGTCTAAAATAAGCAATTCTGTGCTTTGTCAAATGCCATAAGGTAGCAATACACAGTTAGAAAAAAACTTAAAATTGACACTCATAATTTTTAAACACCCTCTCTATCTTCTTTTCTAACAAATAAGGCTTAATATTTGTGTTATGCATGTGTATATTTATAGAAAGAAAATCTTCCATAGATTTGATTTTTAATGGTTATAATGATGAAATATAATCTCTTTTGGTGTAACCATGGCAACAATCTGCATTTATTTGATACAAAATAATACAAAAAGGGGTGAACATGTCACAAAATTCTCCAAAATTTGGTCCAAAGGAAAATTTCAATCAATTACAGTGATACCTTTCCTGAAACCATAGGCATATATCTATCAAGAGGTCCAAAAAATCATATGCATTTCTGCTCGTTTTCCATAAAATTGAATTGAAAAGATCGAGCGTTAAATCTTTGTTGATAAACACTTCAATAATTTATGGACCTATGGGCGGTACGGATAGGAAAATACGGACTGTCAAACAGATAAATGCCCTATAAAACATGCAAAAACAATCTAAATGTTCACATAAACACACTAAGAAGGCTATATTATTCTTCAATTATCTGAAAATCAATTTTATTGTACAAAAACTTTCATATTTAAAAATTCACCATGGCCATAATGCGAAACTAAACTTCTAACTGTGTATTGCTACCTTAATAGTTTCCTTAAAGCAATCATGATAGGAATACAAGCCCTGGAATATCGTGTCAACTGGGAGATATATACTCCATATGCAGGTGCTGATGGAATGTTGCTTCATAGAAATGGAAAGTTCACAATTGGTAAGCTAAAATCATCTTTTTTGTTGTAAAGTTTTGTTCTTAACAGACTTTCATTGTCAATTTCTATATGTCAAGATATGAGGTAGACTTACCTGTATTTGTTAAATCCTTTATTTCTAGTTCGATGGGATAGATGCGTTCAACATAGCCACACAACTTTAAATGATTTACTGATAGGACATTATCTATATAGCGGAAAATGAAGTTAAAGGGTATTGCTAGCTTCTTTTCATTCTTTTTAAAAATCTGATCTATGAAGTCAGCCTCGTATAATAAGGGAACAAGTCTGCAAGATGAGCAGCACAGTTGGTTCCCATGGGAAAGCCGATTGTTGGTTGAAAAACACGTCCTCTAAACGTTACAAATATGTTGTCAATCAAGAAATCAAACATCTCGATAGTGTCAGTTTGAGATAATTTTTTGTTTGAATCAGAGTATTTTTTTTACAGAGTACGATTTATCCCTTCCTTAAACAAGATACTTGTATCGACGTTAGACATTCTTTTTTTATGAAACAGAGCAGGACCAATTCTTTCAATTTGTTTATTTAGGTTTGAAATGGGGGAATACTTGTGTAAAGGGTAGATAAATGTAGAGTTGCCTCCCTGGAATATTAGCAAATAGCACATGGATATTGAACCATCAGATTTTTCAGCATCAACACGGTCAAACCTGCGTATCTGGAAAAATTTTAAGGCATAGCATGCTCTAGATAAAGAAAATTCAAATGCATTTTGTCTTTTGGAAAATTAAAAACTAAACTGGATTTTTCAGTGCATTTTTTTCATTCCTCTAGAAGGTGCCAAAATAAACAAAGTTGGGAAAGAGGTTTGAGAACTTTCCCACAGGTAATAATTGAAGTGAACTGTATAGATTGACATGAACAATAGAGGGACAATAGATACCTGACGATAACTGGTGATTCAAACTGTGTATCTGAGTGGACCATATCAAGTGAAACTTAACTGTTTGTTAATTTTATCATCTTCTGCAGGGGTGAAAAAAAGTGCACAGCAAAATCCAGTTTAAAATTTTCTAAAACATAAAATGCATATGAATTTTATTTATATAGGGCAATCTTTGCCTTAGAACTTGTCCAGATGCACAGGTTAGTCTTTGCTGAGGGAAAATTTTGAGGTGAAAACGCAGCCATTTTAGCCAAAGGGTCCACATCAACCTTAAATTCTACTGTTTTTTGTATCCACGTGTTTAGACAGGCTATTTAAGGGTTGAAACATAATAAAGCCCGTGGAAATGATTTTATTATTAATGAATTTTTTAAGCATTCTGCTGATAAAATGCTACCAGTTTGTGTTTCTTTGTTTAATAATGTTTTTAATTCTGGTTGTATACCAGACTCTTAGTTTGAAGGTATTATTGTACCAATATATAAAAGTAAAGGAGACCCTGCAAGTCCTGATAATTACCGGGGCATAACAGTTGTTAGCTGTTTTGGTAAATTATTCACGTTGAGTGCTGAATAATAGACTTAATTGCTATTTAGATAATTTAAATTTGATCTGCGAAGAACAAGCAGGTTTTAAAAAGCATTATGGTACTACAGATTACATTTTTAATATGAACTGTTTGATTGATCTTTACTTGAGGTGTAACAAAACTTTATTTTGTGCTTTTGTTGACTATCGAAAAGCTTTTGACTCAGTGGATAGATGTGCTTTATGGCACAAGTTACTACAACAATGTATTGATGGTAAAATGTTTATAGTAATTCACAGTATGTATAAAAATGCCAAATCTTGTGAACGTTTAGGTTGTAAAACATTAAGATTCTTTTTTAGCAATGTTTGTGTACGCCAAGGAGAAAAAATGTCACCTGTACTATTTTCATTGTTTTTAAATGATCTAGTTGAATTTTTGTAACATTCTTATATTGGTTTGTCAATTGTTTACGAGGCTGCTCATATTTTCCTTGATAATGATGAAATTGCTGTATATTTTAAATTGTATATGTTACTATATGCTGACGACACCGTTATTCTAGCAGAGTCTGACTCTGAATTACAAGCTGCCTTAAATGCCATGTATTTGAATTGCAAATGTTGGAAATTAGAAGTAAATGTAAATAAGACTAAGATTGTAATTTTCGAAAATGTACTTTTAACTGAATGATAATTTTGCATTTACTTTTGATGGTCAGATTATAGATATTGTTGATGATTTTACATATCTTGGAATAATATTTGCTTCAAATGGTTCATTCTGTAAACATAAAGAAAGATTAGTTTGTCAAGCTAGAAGGCTATGTTTAGTATTATGAATAAAAGTAGAAAACTGAATTTACCTATTGATATTCAGCTTGAAGTGTTTGATGCAATGGTTTTACCTATTTTAATGTATGGTTGTGAGATTTGTGGTACCAATAACAGTATACTAGAGTCATTGTGTCTGCAATTTTATAAATATATACTTAGTTTGAAGGAATGTACACCATATTGTATCATGTATCGTGAACTAGGAAGATTTCCTATTGATATTTTTATCAAAAGCAGAATGGTTGCATTCTGGAAAGAATTATCTCCAATAAGCAAGATAAAATTGCTGCTACTTTGTATAAGTTATGCAACATGCATATCAATTTTTTTCGTTCTAAATGGATTGTTTGTATTGAAAAAACCTGAACAATTGTGGCCTTTCAGAGTACTGGCTGTCACAAAGTGTACCAAAAATGTAATTGTATCAAATCTAGTCAAACAATGTCTCTCTGATCAGTTTAAGCAAACATGAGTTACTACTGTTTTATGTGTTTATGATTCAGCTAAGTGTTTAAACTATAGAGTTTTCAAAACCGTTCATAATATTGAAAGATTTATTATTGATCTACCATATGATCTTCGAAAGGCATATTGTAATTTTAGATGCATGAATCATAAATTGACAATAGAACAAGGTCGTTTTGGGGTGTCGAACGTGATGATAACATCTGTGATTTATGCAATTTATGTGAAATAGGTGATGAATTCCACTATCTGTTTAAATGTACTTTTTCTCAATGGAAAGAATAGGGCTTTTGCCCTGTAATGTATAAAAAGCCAAATACTATTAAATATTGTAAACTTTTTAGTTCTGGTGACTACAGTTTAATTGTCAAACTTGCCAAATTTTGTAAAACTGTGCAGTCTGTTATAAACTAGATAAATTCTGTCTGTTATATATTAGAATTGCCTTCCACTGCAAATTCAATAAAAACATGTACTTTATACAACTGCATATGTAACCATGTCATTTCATTCATCTCATTGTTTTTTGTATAAATGTTTTTGTTGTTATTACTGTTTATATTCACATACCCCTGATGGGGTCTTGAGAAATAAAAGTTTTCAAGTTTTCAAGTTTTCAAGGTTTTGGTAATTTTATTGGAGGAAATGGCAATTTGTTCTGAAGACACTACGAGTGATTTGCTTAAATGTGCAATTTTTTTGGAAAAGTTGAGTACCCCGAATTATCTGCCATGCTTGCATACGTTTTGTGAATGGTGTGTCCTATTTGTAGATCACCTCTGTCTGCACCAAGAGAAAATTGCTCGCCTGAAGAATGGGCAAAGCAGCTCCCCAAAAACTTTCTTATCGTTGGACTGATGGAGAGAGAGAAACTCAAGTGCCCCGAAAACCCTTGTATGTCCTGCGAAAGGTTGGATGTTAAAACCACAGCAGCATTCCTATGTTTGGAGTGTTCTGATACATTATGTGATATTTGTTACAAGTGTCATAAGTCAAATAAAAGTTCATCTGATCATGAAGTGAAACCACTTTCTTGCATTTCCAATAACGAAAAATTTCCTATAGCATTCACAAGCAGTTGTTCAGTCCATTCTAGTGAGAAAATCAAGCTTTTCTGTATAGACCATGATGTTCCATGCTGCACCATGTGCATTTCTATTGGTCACAGGAAATGTAATGAAATTGAAACTATTCAAGATGCTGCAAAAAAGTTTTGTTCAACAGCAGAAGTTGAGAATCTTAAGCAGAGACTAGAAAATCATTCTATGCGATTTGATACTTTAATAAACAGTAGTACATATTGTTTATCTGATTTAGAAACACAGTACAAAATGAGAATGGGTGATGTAGAATCAATTTGTAAGAACTTAATACAGGAAGTACAGGATTTCGAAGCAAAAAGAAAGTCTGAATTACAGAAAATTTATGATGAAAAGAAGAACGTTGTTGAAACTGTGAAAATTTCCTTTGAAAACCGCAAAAAGGCAATCGATAATGAAATAAAAATAATGCAAGCAAGTATTGAGAATGCATCAGAAGTTCAGGTAATGATAGAAGCAAAGAAGATTACCTATCACTTGAATGAACAGGAAAAGCACACCACAAGTGAAAAGTTTAATTACAGAATGACAGTAGGACGTCCCAAGGAACTTACAAATCTTACTGAAATATTACGAAATGCTTGTGAAATCAAATGTGATTTAAGGCAAACATGTTTACTAAATCGGTTTTTAAATAAAAATCCTATTCAAAGTAAAAGGAGGCAAAGGGGCTGGTACATATATAAGGAATATCACTTAAATGCCATATGTTTTATTGTTTCTGAAGAAGTATATCTTACTGGTATTTTATCATATGGGTGTAGGAATTTGACCCTTGTAAGGTTACAGTTCAACTTAAAGAAAACTCCAATGTAGTAGCAGAAATCAACACTACTTTAAAAGTTGAAAATACTGAGAATCGTTCAATAAAAGTTGAATTCCCATATTCTTTGTTGTTGAAAAAAGAGGTACGTTACACAGTTTCTATGGCATTGAATGAGGCATTAGGGAAATATTTTGATTATGGTGCTGTGGGAAGATCAGTTGTAAAATGTGAAGGTGTATGCTTCAAGTTTGAAAAAGTCCCAAACAGCAGTACAAAGGTATTCCATGGACAAATTCCAGGGTTAATGTTTTTGAAAATGTAAGCAATGTTTCTGAATTAAATGTAAGTGATTTAGAAGTGCATAAACGAATATACAAAATAAAAAGTTGTTTAAAGTATATTGTTGTACTTTTTGACTTTATTTGGCAGGTCTTATACATGTACAAAATGTCAAATGTATGTGTGCATCAGGCTCTGAATTAGTATAGTTTTATATGCCCGTTTAAGGGACGTATTATCATGATTATGGTATACCGTTGTCCGTCCGTCCCTCCGTCATCAGTATGTCAGACAATAACTCAAAAACACTTTAACCAATTTGATGAAACTTTGGTGACTGGTTTATATCTATTAAAATAACCTCCCTTTAGTCTTTTTTATAAATCTGATATGATATTGAGAAGTTATGGAACTTTATTCTTTGAAAAAGCGGCGGGCGTATCATGCGCTCATGGTGTAGCTCTTTATTAAAAATGTAAAGTGCACATTTTGATTAATATAAAGGTACATTTGTACATGTATATTGACTGCATGTAATACATATATTTGAATTACTAAAGCAACAGATGACATAAACGAAAAATCTTTGGGGACAATACAATGTTGAATGACATAAATCGACACCGACAATCATGACAATCTCAGACATGTTAGAAGAATATAGAATATAAAACCATCTGATATCTGCCATGTAAAACCATCTGATATCTGCTATGTATAGAAAAGCAAGTAATGTCCTTTTTCCTTTACCTCCATATAAACTCAAAAGTAAGCTGAAATTGTACCTTTTTTTAGCTCACCTGGCCCAAAGGGCCATGTGAGTTTTTCTCATCACTTGGCCTCCGTCATCCTTTGCTGTTGTCATGGTTGTCCATTGTCATTGTCCCTCGTTGTCAAAAATCTTCTCTGAAACTACTCTGAAACCAAACTTGGCCACAATCATCATTTGGGTATCTAGTTTAAAAAATGTGTCCTATGAACCTGCCTGCCTACCAACATGGCTAAAACTAGAACATGTGGGTAAAATGCAAGTTTTGTCTATTATCTTGAAAACCGCTTTGAATAGAGAAAATCTGACAGGGGGCAGAAATGTTTAGAATGATGAGATTTACTGACTGTCTACTTACATCAAAACTATCAGACAACTTCTTATAGGAGTTTTACCCTTAAACGACGATTTTTACCAATTTTTTTTCATTTTCACCTTTTATCTTGAAAACTTTAATAGATAGATAAAAACTTTTGAAGCAAAAATGATCAGCAAGAGAAGATATACAAATAGGTCAACATGACCAAAATCGTTAGTCAACTCAATGACGATTTTTATCTTTTCTTTTTATTTAGCATTTTTGTCTATTATCTTGAAAACTATGACAGATAGATAGAAACTTTAAATAGCAAAAATAAATAGCAAGACAAGATCTACAAATAAGTTGAAAGACCAAAATCGTTAGTTGACTCATTATTGAAGTTTTTAACGATTTTTCACTACTTTTGCATTTTTGCCTATTATTTTGAAAACTATAATAGATAGATAGAAACTTTTAATAGCAAAAATTATCAGCATGACAAGATCTACAAATAAGTCAACATAACGGAAATTGTTAGTCGACTCCTTATTTAAGCTATTGCCTTTTAATGACAATTTTTCCCATTTGTATGCACTTTTGCCTATTTGCTTGAAAACTATAACAGATAGTTATAAATTTTAAATATCAAAAATGAACAGCAAGACAAGATATACAAATAAACTTAATGACCACAATCTTAAGTTGACTCCTTTTTGAAATTAAGGCCCTTAATGACGATTTTCCCATTTTTTTTGCATTTTTGCATATTATCTTGAAAACTATAATAGATACAAACTTTAAAATGGAAAAATGATAAGGAGGACAAGATCTACAAATACTTTATCATGCCTGAAATTGTCAATTAACTCTTAATATAGTTGTTCCTCTTTAATTATGATTTTTACTAAAACCTGGCCATTGTTGAAGATACAGATGAGCAACACAGGCGGTTTAGAGCCTCTAACTTTTTCAGGTAAATGACAGGTCATTGTTTCCATCAAAGGTTTTTTTCTCAGAAATATAAGCGCATCAGTTACACATTTTGTATGCATGATTGTGTGCACTACATTTTGTAGTTTCAAAGTTTGCTTCTTTAGCACTTAACATGCTTAACAGATCCTTAGAATTAAATATTAGTAGCATGAACTCCCATCAACCTTGTATGTGATGTAAGGTTTTTGGCTAGAAGGTTAAGCAAATACTGCACTCATCATACTGTCCTGTAGCTAGAGTTGTCAAATACTGCACTCATCATACTGTTCTGTAGCCAGAGTTATCAAATACTTCACTCATACTGTCCTGTAGCCAGAGTTATCAAATACTGCACTCATCATTCTGTCATGTAGCTAGAGTTTTCAAATACTGCACTCATCATACTGTCCTGTAGCCATAGTTTTCAAATACTGCACTCATTATTCTGTCCTGTAGCCAGAGTTTTCAAATACTTCACTCATCATACTGTCCTGTTGCCAGAGTTTTCAAATACTGCACTCATCATTCTGTCCTGTAGACTGAGTTTTCAAACACTGCACTCATCATTCTGTCCTGTAGCCAGAGTTTTAAAATACTGCACTTACTATTCATTCTTGTAGCCAGAGTTTTAAAATACTGCACTCATTATTCTGTCATGTAGCCAGAGTTTTCAAATACTGCACTCATCATACTGTCCTGTAGCCAGAGTTTTCAAATACTGCACTCATCATTCTGTCCTGTAGCCAGAGTTTTCAAATACTGCACTCATCATACTGCCCTATAGCCAGAGTTTTCAAATACTGCACTCATCATTCTGTCCTGTAGCCAGAGTTTTCAAATACTGCACTCATTATTCTGTCCTGTAGCCAGAGTTCTCAAATAATGCACTCATCATACTGTCCTGTAGCCAGAGTTTTCAAATACTGCACTCATCATTCTGTCCTGTAGCCAGAGTTTTCAAATACTGCACTCATCATACTGTCCTGTAGCCAGAGTTTTCAAATACTGCACTCATTATTCTGTCCTGTAGCCAGAGTTTTCAAATACTGCACTCATTATACTGTCCTGCAGATAGAGTTGTCAAATACTGCACTCATCATACTGTTCTGTAGCCAGAGTTATCAAATACTTCACTCATCATACTGTCCTGTAGTCAGAATTATCAAATACTGCACTCATCATTCTGTCCTGTAGCCAGAGTTATCAAATACTGCACTCATCATTCTGTCCTGTAGCTAGAGTTTTCAAATACTGCACTCATCATACTGTCCTGTAGCCAGAGTTATCAAATACTGCACTCATCAAACTGTCTGTAGCCAGAGTTTTCAAATACTACACTCATCATACTGTCCTGTAGCCAGAGTTTTCAAATACTGCACTCATCATACTGTCCTGTAGCCAGAGTTTTCAAATACTGCACTCATTATTCTGTCCTGTAGCCAGAGTTTTCAAATACTGCACTCATCATTCTGTCCTGTAGCCAGAGTTTTCAAATACTGCACTCATAATACTGTCCTGCAGATAGAGTTGTCAAATACTGCACTCATCATACTGTTCTGTAGCCAGAGTTATCAAATACTGCACTCATCATACTGTCCTGTAGCCAGAGTTATCAAATACTGCACTCATCATTCTGTCCTGTAGCCAGAGTTATCAAATACTGCACTCATCATTCTGTCCTGTAGCTAGAGTTTTCAAATACTGCACTCATCATACTGTCCTGTAGCCAGAGTTATCAAATACTGCACTCATTCTGTCTGTAGCCAGAGTTTTCAAATACTGCACTCATCATACTGTCCTGTAGCCAGAGTTTTCAAATACTGCACTCATCATACTGTCCTGTAGCCAGAGTTTTCAAATACTGCACTCATCATTCTGTCCTGTAGCCAGAGTTTTCAAATACTGCACTCATTATTCTGTCCTGTCCCCTGAATTTTCAAATACTGCACTCATCATTCTGTCCTGTAGCCAGAGTTTTCAAATACTGCACTCACTTCATTCTTGTAGCCAGAGTTTTAAAATACTGCACTCATTATTCTGTCCTGTAGCCAGAGTGTTCAAATACTGCACTCATCATACTGTCCTGTAGCCAGAGTTTTCAAATACTGCACTCATCATTCTGTCCTGTAGCCAGAGTTTTCAAATACTGCACTCATCATACTGTCCTGTAGCCAGAGTTTTCAAATACTGCACTCATTATTCTGTCCTGTAGCCAGATTTTGTCGAGCCTGCGATTTTCGTCGCAGAAAGCTCGACCTAGAGATAGTGATCCGACGGCGGCGGCGTCGGCGTTAACTTACTTTTAAAAGCTTTATATTTTAGAAGGTGGAAGACCTGGATGCTTCATACTTTGTATATAGATGCCTCATGTTACGAAGTTTCCGTCAGTCACATGTCCAATGTCCTTGACCTCATTTTCATGGTTCAGTGGTTATAGTTAAGTTTTGTGTTTTGGTCTGTTTTCTTATACTGTATGCAATAGGTCTAATATATTCGGTTTATGAATGATTGTAAGGTGTACATGTCTAGCTGGCAGGTGTCATCTGACCTTGACGTCGTTTTCATGGTTCATTGGTCGAAGTTAAGTTTTGAGTTTTGGTCTTTTTCCTAATACTATATGCAATAGGTCAACTATATTTGGTGCATGGAAATATTTTATGATCTATATGTCAGTTGCGCAGGTTTTATATGACCTTGACCTCATTTTCACGGTTCATTGCTCAGTGTTAAGTTTTGTGTTTTGTCTGATTTTCTTAAACTATAAGCAATAGGTCAACTATATTTGTTATATGGAAGGATTGTTAACTGTACATGTCTGCCTGGCATGGTTCACTTGACCTTGACCTCATTTTCATGGTTCATTGGTCAATGTTTAGTTTCTTGGTTAATGTTAAGTTTATGTGACAGTTGTAATAAAGCTTTATATTTAGGACTATCAACATAATATCAATGACGAGTAAAGAATACTGCACTCATCATACTGTCCTGTAGCCAGAGTTTTCAAATACTGCACTCATTATTCTGTCCTGTAGCCAGAGTTTTCAAATACTGCACTCATCATACTGTCCTGTAGCCAGAGTTGTCAAATACTGCACTCATCATACTGTCCTGTAGCCAGAGTTATCAAATACTGCACTCATCATACTGTCCTGAAGCCTGAGTTTTCAAATACTGCACTCATTATTCTGTTCTGTAGCCAGAGTTTTCAAATACTGCACTCATCATACTGTCCTGTAGCCAGAGTTTTCAAATACTGCACTCATTATTCTGTCCTGTCCCCTGAATTTTCAAATACTGCACTCATCATTCTGTCCTGTAGCCAGAGTTTTCAAATACTGCACTCATATACTGTCCTGTAGCCAGAGTTTTCAAATACTGCACTCATCATACTGTCCTGTAGCCAGAGTTTTCAAATACTGCACTCATTATTCTGTCCTGTAGCCAGAGTTTTCAAATACTGCACTCATCATACTGTCCTGTAGCCAGAGTTTTCAAATGCTGCACTCATCATACTGTCCTGAAGCCAGAGTTTTCAAATACTGCACTCATCATTCTGTTCTTAAAGCTAGAGTTTTCAAATACTGCACTCATCATACTGTCCTGTAGCCAGAGTTTTCAAATACTGCACTCATTATTCTGTCCTGTAGCCAGAGTTTTCAAATACTGCACTCATAAAAATATTCTGTCCTGTAGTCAGAGTTTTGTAATACTGCACTCATCATACTGTCCTGAAGCCTGAGTTTTCAAATACTGCACTCATCATTCTGTCCTGTAGCCAGAGTTTTCAAATACTGCACTCATCATTCTTTCCTGTAGCCAGAGTTTTCAAATACTGCACTCATCATACTGTCCTGTAGCCAGAGTTTTCAAATACTGCACTTATTATTCTGTCCTGTTGCCAGAGTTTTCAAATACTGCACTCATCATACTGTCCTGTAGCCAGAGTTTTCAAATACTGAACTCATCATACTGTCCTGAAGCCTGAGTTTTCAAATACTGCACTCATTTTCTGTCCTGTAGCCAGAGTTTTCAAATACTGTACTCATCATACTGTCCTGTAGCCAGAGTTTTCAAATACTGCACTCACTATTCTGTCTTGTAGCCAGAGTTTTCAAATACTGCACTCATCATTCTGTCCTGTAGCCAGAGTTTTCAAATACTGCACTCATCATACTGTCATGAAGCCTGAGTTTTCAAATACTGCACTCACTATTCTGTCTTGTAGCCAGAGTTTTCAAATACTGCACTCATCATTCTGTCCTGTAGCCAGAGTTTTCAAATACTGAACTCATCATAGAGTTATCAATGAGTCAGCAAGATGATGGTACATATAGTATTAATTTCATTCTTACACATACATTTTGTACATTATAGGCCAATGAAAGGTCAATTGGCACCAGAGACCTTATAGGATTCATTGCATTTTAATGATAGATTATTTAACCGATTTTTCCATTTTAATCTTTTTTATTCATGTTGTAGATTAAAAAAGTAAAGTATACAAAGAAAGCAGTAAAATCACCAGATACAACTTTTACAGAACTTAATGTTAAAGTTTATGACAAAAACTCTCAATCAGAAAATGATTAAAGTATTCATTTCTTCAACACTGGAAGTAAGAGTACTTATATATTTTTCTTTATTAAGCACAAATTACACCCATAAGAGGGTCAAAGGCATTACAATTACATGTATTAACAAATTACACCCATAAGAGGGTCAAAGGCATTACAATTACATGCATTAACAACAATATAACGATGACATTTACATTTACATAAAAAATAAAACAAAATATTAAACACATAACACAACAAATGACCTCAAGTGCCCCCTGTCCTCAGTTCCATAGACTGTTTAATAAAGGAGCCTAAAGATTTCACTTGCTTATAGAAAAAAGAAAACATAATCCACCCTCAGACTTAAATTGTCATTTCCTTAAGCAAAGAACCGTGTGGGTTATTTTCATCACTTGACGTCTATCGTCTGTCATCCATCATCGTCTTAACTTTCATATAACTTTTCTCTGAAACTACTGTGCCAATTGGAACCAAACTTACCAGATCCGACTACAATTGTCCTTTGGGTATCTAGTTTAAAAATAAATACTATCAAATCCGCCCATGCAGATAGACTGAAAATAGAACATAGGGATTATATGCAACTATTGTCATTTTTTTGTAAACTGTTAGGAATGACCATTTAACTTCAAAGGGGGCGGGGGTTTTGATTTTTTTCCTAAAAAATATTCTGATCCCCAATTTGATGAAAAAAAATTGTAGTCAAGCAGATGACAAAAAAATATTCTGAATACAGATTTTCCCCATACCTTATAGTGTTAAATTTTGAAGAAAAAAATATTTTGATTGATAGCGTCGAAAAACTGAAAAAAAGCGCGAAATTTTTTTTCTGACTCCGACAAAAAACCATACCCCCTTTTGAAGTTAAATGGATGCTCCCTTAGAGATAAAGAAGTATGAAAGACTAGAAATGTTCCGAATGTCCTTATAGAAGTTATTGCCCTTGAATGAAGATTTTGTACCATTTTTGTGTTTTTTTGCAGAAACTATAGTAGTTGGATAGAATCTGTAAATAGTAAAAATGTTGGCAGGACAAGATCTACAAATAAGACTACATGACCAAAGACGTCAGTGTTTACTTTTAAAAGAGTTATCGCCCTTGAAGGAAGAATCTTATCAATTTTTAGCTCACCTTGCCCAAAGTGCCAAAATATTGCTACATGTATTACTTGGTGTCTATCGTCTGTCTAGACTAAATGCTTTTGAATTTTATGTTTTTGCCTATTTTTTTGAAAACCATAATAAAGAGAAAGAAACTCAAAGTAGCAAAAATAATTAGCAATACCAGATCTGCTAATAAATCAACAAAGCTGGAAGGTCAGTCGACTCCTTTTATGAGTTATTACCCTTAAATGACTTTTTCGATTTTGCCTTTTTCCTTGAAAACTGACATATAGATATAAACGTGAGGGTACCAAATTGCACCCGTTTTGACAGTTTTTTCGCCTATGTATATTTATGATTCAGACAAAAGTTTCCATTCTGTGTTTATTTTGTAGATGTGTCCGTATTTACTATATTGTTCCACCAATTCAATTTCAAATCCATATTGAAACATAGAAAAATGGGTTTGAACCGACTTCAAACGATCTATGATTGATTTCTGTAATGAGGGTAACCAAATTGCATCCATGCTTAAATTGACATCGTGAAAATCGAATAACTATGGTGGCCGGTTAAGGCCATTTCGCGTTTTCGCCTTTCATGTTCTATAGGGCGAAAACGCGAAATCGCGAAGTCGAAAACGCGAAAAGGCGAAGTCGAAAAGGCGAAAAGGCGATTTCGCGTTTTCGCAATTTCGCGTTTTCGCGATTTCGCCTTTTCGCGTTTTTACGATATACATGTTATTATAACATAACATTTTAAATATAATTGGAGACAAGACTACAAAGTATAAGTCATTCAAATGATTGTCATATAAATTTCATATCTGTGGTTTACTTTAAATATTTTCATAAATTAGACAATTCCTTTACATTCTTTGTTTCAAATACTCTAACAAGTCATTATCTTTTTAAAAGTGTCAAATTTATAAGTTAAGCCACAATGTAAACTATAGGCGGTTTTTGTTGTTGTAATTATATTTTGTTTATATACATCTATTGTTTACATGTGTAGATTAGTAGATTAATTATGTTTTAGTCATGTAGTTGATATTGTATTTAGAGAGCCTTATTTAAAATTGGCTTAATCCAAATGAGTTACTCTCTTTAAATAAAGATTATTATTATTATTATTATTATTATTATTATTATTATTATTACTGAACAAATTTAAAACAGATGCATTTGTATAAAATGCCTTTGAGTATACAATTTGCTTGAAATCATATTTTGACATTTTAAAATATATTTGTTAATTGACCAGATTCAGTTTCTCTATTTGTTTTGTTAATCTGGTTCTGACACGGGAAGGATTGTTGTTATTGTCTACCGCATTCAACAGTATATCCCTTGTCCCTTGGTGTCTCCTGTAGATGAACAAATTTCCATCTTTGAAAATTTGAAATATTAATCAATGCGTTTAGTAATATATGGAAACACATTCTACATTTACATGAATTTTCCATAAATCCAGGTTATTTTTTTGTTTAAATTAAAAGAACATGCGACAGTTTTAGGATATCTTTGCTAAGATCAACCTACGACAGTTTTGAGGTGAGGTCTTGGATAGTCCTAAGAGGATCATAAGACATCATGTCATAAGATATTCTAGTATCTTATAACAGGTCTTAGGATAGCTTTGCGAAACCGTCCCAAGTTTTATTTGACAAAAGTCTTATCTCCACAATGTATTAAATTCTAAACTTTTTTCACACAAGCTAATTTAAATATTAAAAATTTTAGATTCACAACAAGAGCATCAAATGAAAGATTATGTATTTTAAGTAACCATGACGATAGTAATGATTAATTTCATTTATTTTAAAATGTCCAAACTATAACTTCCAGCAAATTGTATATTCAAAGGCATTTTATACAAATGCATCTGTTTTAAATTTGTTCAGTAATTGTCAACAAAGAATGTTAAGAAATTGTCTAATTTATGAAAATATTTAAAATACGTCACAGATATGAAATTTATATGACAATCATTTGAATGACTTATACTTTGTAGTCTTGTCTCCAATTATATTTAAAATGTTATGTTATAATAGCATGTATATTTAAAAACGCGAAAAGGCGAAATCGCGAAAACGCGAAATCGCGAAATCGCGAAGTCGCGAAAACGCGAAAAGGCGAATTCGAAAACGCGAAAACGCGAAGTCGAAAAGTCGAAAACGCGAAGTCGAAAACGCGAAAACGCGAAGTCGAAAACGCGAAATCGGTTTCGCGTTTTCGACTTCGCGTTTTCGACTTCGCCTTTTCGCGTTTTCGACTTCGCGATTTCGCGTTTTCGCCCTATAGAATATGAAAGACGAAAACGCGAAAACGCGAAAACGCGAAATGGCCTTAACCGGCCACCATAAATAACAGATGTTTTGTTTTATTTCTCCAAATATTCAGAAAATTTGACAACAGTCCATGATTGCTATTCATCTTTTTAAGAAATGAATGCCTGTTTCATATTTTAATTGCTCATTTTTCTTTAAGTTGACATTTTGTAGGCGTCGCATGGCGACGTTTCCGTAGATTTTACTTTTTCCAGTGAATAAATACTTCATCTGTTGATATGTACGGTGAAAGTTTTGTATATATTTGAATATATTAAACTATGTTGAGAGACGTGCATAATGTCGAATCAGAGAAATACAAATTGTTAAGTCTGTAAGAAAACTTGTAAGATTTCCGCTGCTATTTTTGCTAAATGGGTGCAATTTGGGTACTCTGACGTTAGAGAAACTTTAAACGTGGCCAAATAGTCAGTCAACTCCTTAGTCCTTATAGGAGTTAAAAAATGTATTGCCGTGATCTTTACCCATTTTTATAATGTTTTTGACAAAAAATATTAGAAAGAAAAGAATTGAATAAGTCACATGGTTGAAATTGTTAGTCAAATCATTAAAGGAGTTATTGCCTTTTAATAAAATGAAGATTGTTTTTGCACCCAGTTTTTTGCATTTTTGGCAAAAACTATGCCAGTGAGAAACTAAACAACAAAAAGATCAGTAAAAAAAAGTTTGAAGTCATGGCTATAAAATTGGAGGTGGTCATTGTTGAAGATGCTTTTAGATTCAGATAAGCAACACAGGTCCTTTAGAGCCGAGTCAACATAGCAGAAATCGTCAGTGAACAACTAATAAAAGTTATTGCCCTCGATTGATGATTTTTCCCATTTTTATTTGCAAATCTGCTTATTATCTTGAAAACTTTAATAGATAGATAAACACTTCAGATGGCAAAAAAGCAATTAAGACAAAATCTACAGATCAGTGAACATTTTTGCGTTTTTGCATATTATCTTGAAAACCATAAAAGGCAAAGAAAAAAAAAATACAAAAGGATAAATATCAACAGGACACTAATAATTTATCAGCATGTCTGAAATTGACAATCGACTCCATAAAGTGGTAATTTTTACCTTTTTTGCATTTTGAAAAAAATCTATATATTATAGTAGATAAAGAAAAACTGTAAACAGCAAAAATTATCACAAACAAGATCAATACATCAAAAACCCAGATCTTAGTCAGGAATAATAAATTATATTCTAGTCATCAATATTGAAAGGCACATAGATCAAGGTGAGCGACACAGGTTCCTTAGAGCCTCTTGTTGTTATTTCCTCTTCTGAATTGTTTTTGAAAATTATTCCAATCGACCTACTCTACACTATTTATTTGAAAACAATTTACGAATTTAACCTGAACACATTTACGTTGTATTCAAAGTAAAACAAGACATTGTCAAGAACCGCCCTTAATTTACTACCTCATTAATCGCTTTACCAGTAAACACGAAAATTGTCGTTTCATTCTTAAATGTCAATAAAAAAAAACATTGTAACAACCAGTATATTGGGTATTATTGTATCAAGTATCGTATTTACAATCTAAGGCTATTTCCCTGAAATTTTCAATCTTATCGGTTAAATCTAAAACCTTTAGACATAACTAATTTACACAGTAAATGGTTGCCTTCCTGGAGTTTTTCACCGCAATGTCGGGGTTTTCTTTCATTAATGACTGCATTCTTTTGCAATTAATGGAAAGCGAACAATTGTGTAATGGTTGCAATCATTTGTTTATGACGTGTTTGGGATTTAAAGCCTCGAATCAATTCCAAAGCAAAGAAAGGCGTCTATGGTTTAAACAGCATATCCTTGTAATTATTGCATGGCGTGCCCGATTCACAATACATGTTTTTAATCTATTTCGCCAAGGAAATGAAACTGCTGTGTTTTACATTTTAATGTAATTCTCTTTTCCAATTCAATACTACAAGCAAGAGAAATCAAGGAAAGCTTTAAGTTTTATCAAATATTTATGATATACTAGTAAAATAGATATTAGAACTTTTCCTGACAGTATTGATCACACAAAAGAGGCGCTTCCGGTCCGTTAAAATTTTTATACATAAAATAACTTGAAATATTTCACAATATTAATACGATGTTAAATAGCAATTAGCTAGCTTTGCACTCTTATAACAGACACGTATAGCAATTAGCTAGCTTTACACTCTTATAACAGACACATATAGCAATTAGCTAGCTTTACACTCTTATAACAGACACGTAAAGTTCAAGGCTACCCAAATGTAATGAACATTTAAAAACCATTTGTTTACGACGATATGGTTTCACCAATGACGCAGTCATGAGAATATCCAGACACGGAGCTAATATCTCTTATGAAACATATATCTTGCATATGAAAAATTGATGAATAGAAAAGGATGTAGAATAAGAGACAATGGAACTGTTTTATGTCAAGGATATGTCGTCATACTTCTGAATGAATATAGCGTGCTTATGCATTAGTAATGTTTCAACTTGGCATCGCCATTTGAGATTTCTGCTTACGCATATTCCTTTTATAGAAATTTAATATAGACATGTACTTAACGATGTTTGTTGTTAACACGATATGCTCATTGTATATGTGAAACCTAATATAAGGATCGTCTGCATGGAATAGAATTATTGTCTCCCATTCGATAGTAAAACTCAATCTAAAGAGGAGCGTACGTTTTGTTGCAGATGGTGTTGAAAGGCAAAATGTCTGCCCGTATCCAACGTACCCTCCTCATTTTCCAGTTACAGTCCAAATATCCACTCCCTTCACCCCGATCCACCCACTTTGCTGAGCCTACCTCAAATTTATTTGGAGTTTCTTCTCATGAAATAGTTGCCACTGGGCGTTCAGTAAACAGCAATCAATCATTTGTTTAAGGGAGATTGTGCCGCACTGGTAGTCGTTGTTATAATGTTAAACAAACGACCAAATCATGAAAATAAAACTTTCATATCATATAATTGACGACATTACCGGAGTACATAGTTGTATCTCTAATGACAGTACGTTCCATGCACAAAAATGCACGTGAGGTCGCTGAACACTATACCTTCAAATTATGACTCCAAGTACAAATCAATGAAAACAAACTAAGTAGTAAAACTTCATTGATAATGTCAGTGTTGTTTTACAAGCAAGTTAAAAAAATATACTTATGTGGAATTAATGGACATCATTCATGAAAGACATGTCATTCGGAAATAAAATTTTCATAAAAAGTATTAAATGGGGAAATATAAAGCTGAAACGGTAAACGGATCATGTATTTTGTGAGACATGTTTAAATTCTTAATGTCGCTGTAAAATATCTATATGGATATGAATATCATATTGCTTGCTTTCTACTGCATTAGTTTAATGATAAAACTTAATGTTTCTTGTTATTTTAAGATTTTGGTGTCGATGGCAGAATTTTTGTAATCTCTATTGAATTTATTCGCACTTTCTAAACACGGCTTGGGTTTATTTAGAGACACAGTCCTGTCTATTGTTGAGGAATGCGTTGGCCTCTAGAAGACATGTGTTTGTGTAGTTCGGTTGCTGGCTCATTGAGATATACTCCATATCATCGTTTATTCAAACAAATGCGGTACACTGCCTTACCATTGTTCGTCCGTCTGTCCGTTTTTTTTTTTTTTTTTTTTTTAACATTTAACTCAGCTTCTGTATTAAGGAATGATTTGATATTTGGTTTGAAACTTAATTATGACGAGCTCTATTTCTTGTCTGCATAGCAGTCACTTTCTGTTAGACGATACTTTTATTTTTCATAATATCCACTGAGCATAGATTTTTTTCATCAGAAATTTCTCAGCCTCTGCATCAAGAAAATAATTTATATTTGGTCTGAAACTTTATTAAGATGAGATGTACCGTGTTTGCGATTTTCAAATCTGCCGTAGACAGACACTTCCTGTTTAGAGATTCTTTGATTCTATGTCGGTCGTTATATTACGTCCATCTTAGACTGATTTCCGTTTGCTACATTAACCCCCTAGAGGGCGCAGAATTATTCGAGTTACACTAAGCATAGAATATTTCGATATTGACTATACTTTGCACGAAAAGGTTGCAACTCTTGTTAAAATTTTATATACTTATAATTGTCTTATTTCGGTAGAAGGTAAAAGGAAATGAACCAGCTTGACAAGTTAACGGGTACTTTACTGTGCTATCTCACGCATTCTTATGAAACTTAGCAAGAAACTAGAGTATACGGAACTGCATGCATATGAGTTAAAATTTAACAAATGATTTGTGCAACTGTTATGGTTTCTCAGAAGCAAATTGAGAAGTACAAATGTATAAAAAATGCACGTAAATATTCTCGGTGAGCATCTGATTTCTTTTTTTGTTGTTGTGTAAATCATTCACATCAATATGTCATACATAAAAATTCAATTCACGACGTCACGCTTATTTTTCCCTTTTCGGCGTTTTTCAGGCTGTTCAGAAAACAAGCGCTTGGTGCATGGACCTCCCTTTTATTCTAAATATTGATTTTTGTTTTTAATTTTTTGTAAGTAAATGTTCTATAATATTTTAACTTATTTTCACTTATTTAAAGTGTCCTTGCTCTTTTCCGTACGATATTACAAAAACAGTAGTTAATAAATTTTGACCCTCTATTTTTATTTTCGCGGTTCAGAAGAGTCAACTATCTATACTTACTTAATACAAAACGAATTTAGTGACCCCTTTAAAAAACGGAAATTTCAGCAGCAAAATATATGATTTTTAAAGAAAATTCGTAAACAAGGTTTCGAGAAATACCTTTTATTTGCAATATTTACAAGTTAGCTATACATGTGTACTTCTATTAATTACGACTGCAAAAATTGTCTTGATTTTTCTTTTAAATATTTGAAAAATTTGAAGAAAAAAATAAATTTAATATCATGTGTTCTTCTGCTGAAGTTTCCTCGATTTAAATAGTATTATATGTTGAATCCTGCTTTTTTTAGCGCGAATTTTAACCCTATCATAGTAACATATTGACCTTAAAACAAATCCTTGTTTTTCAAAAGAAATATATAATTTGACGATTTAATACAAATTAATTGTTTCAAAGTATTTTAACCTTAATGATATCATCTCTCATGATATGAATGAAGCTTACTCAATGATATTAGATACTTAATTTAACGAACTAATAAAAATTAAAAGTTTCCTAACGTTAATATTTATTGTTTGAAATTTCTCACAAATCATTTGTAAATTATTACGTGTCGTTTTTTTCCGATCGGTCCTAATCCCATATGAACTCAAATGGACTGGTACGAAAAATGATTTATCCTACTTTTTAATTTTTATTCATCATAAACAATGTGTAAATGCATTAATTTGTTTACAAGATTGATATTATTGCTGTTTGCTTAACGTCTAGAGGCAAATATCTCATGCATATTCACGAGAAGAACAAATCAAGCAATACATAAAAAGTAGGTATTGCCAAGTGTGTCTGTCAACCAGGGGTGGTGTTCTCGAAGCTATCTTAAGATTAGGACGTGTCCTAAGACCATCTTATGACAAGTCTTTGTCCTAAGTCGTGTTCTCGAAGCTCTCTTAACTTAGGATATATCACATTTTTCGTCCTAACTTTAAGACACCTAGTTGTGTGTCTTAAGATCATCATATCTTCATCCTAACTTTGTGCATGCTTTTTTCTCAATTTCTTACGTGAAGATGAACATGAAATGAAACGCACCATTTATTAACTCGTATAAAGAAATTGTGCATGATTTAAAACTTTGAACTTCGTCTTTTTACGATACGATGACACTACGAAACTCAATATTCTCATTTCAAAACAAATTGTTTTCCAGTTTAAATCACAATCCTTTTTGATATTATTTTATAATAACATTTGAAATCATGCATTTAATTAAATACATGTAATCATAAAATTTCGTAAACAATTTTGTTAATTGGTTGCGTCTTTAATAAATGTGTTATCAAACAATTACTTTAACTATTTAAAATTTCGCACATAGGATATGTTTAGGACGTCCTAACATAAGATGCGTCTGAGATAGCTTCGAGACACAACTTAAGAGTGTCCTAAGATGATCCTAAGTCCACCCAAAATTGGTCTTATCTATGACTTAGGACGAATCTTAGGATACTTTCGAAAACACCACCCCAGGATGGACGTCCGGAAATTTTTACTTAATTAAAAAAGGAATGTTTGGTAGGTGCAGAAATTTAGCCTTGTAACAACGTCAAGCCACCTTCAAAATCCACAAAAAGCTGTTGCATGGGTTTTAACTTATCTAAGAGAGATAGGAACTTACTAAAATGGGTTTTGTATTTAACGTCCCAATTACAAGTGGTCGTGTTTCGTATTTGTTACATCCAACACAACGGCGAGCGCCTTTTGGAGGAAAAGGGGGGATGGTCATATCCCTCGTTAGATAAACTGAGAATACTTTTTATACCCCGGGGTTCCTCGAAAGTTTAAAGTATATCACAAGGATACTGCAGTATTAGAAAAAATATTCTACGCAATTCTATCTATAGCTAGTTGTTAGAAACTTTAAGATATGATAAAAACATGTGACATTCAAATGACTGGTACAAATGAATGAACTAATGTAATACAACGTAAGATAATGAGACTGACATAATTAAAATTGGGTGAATAAATATACTAGATAACAAAAAATTTTCAAAAAAGAATTGATATATTCTTGATAGAATAAATAAAATTTAAATCTGAAAATAAATTATTAAGTAAATATTTTTTAGTAACATGTTTCGGTGAACTAAAATTTACAATAACTGCAAAGCTTGCACATTCATAATATAAATATATATATATCACTTTACATACATATATGCTTTAGAAACTCGAATAAGTAAGGTTTGCCGAGTTTTTTTCCTTTTTTTGTAGAGAGTGCAAAGGAATTGTCCCCCTTTTGGTATCCCCCTTTCTTCATTTGACCAACAGGAATGAGACCGAACATTTATGATAAACCACTTCCAACAGTAGCATTTTATATATTATAAATATATATGTATGTATGTGTGTGTGTATACCCATAAAGATGAATTAGAATTTGATGGTCAATTATTATTTGATGTAATGATACAAAAGCTTTTTACGCAATACATATTCTCCTTAAGTAGAAAGAATACGAACTATATTTCATTATATTTTAATAAAAAATGTGACCAAACGTGTTATTACCTGATTATATGTCAGTGTACTCGTAGAATATTGCTGATGACTTTAAACTCAAGGACATAATTCATATATAGATGATTATAAATCTGAAATAAATCATTACACTTTATCATTTTAAATGCACCAATCAATAAAAGAGTAATTCTAGGATGGAATTTCGTGGAACTTACCTGTTTTTCATTCATAAAACTGGGATGGATTCAAATAAAAAAGACATTAAGGGAATTTTTGTCTCATAGCACTCGCCTCCTAATCAGTTACACAACTAATATATCTTTGATTGTCTTTTCGCAAAGTAATGAATTGCAAATATAAAATTTATTGACATAGTTGATTTTGGCTATTCTATCATTTTGGCACTGACATATGACTTGCCTGGAAATAATTTTGTAGGAGAATGAGTTTTTACTAGAAAAGCAAACACATTCTTAATTATAAGTTCATTAATTGACAACCAGGCGTGAATGTAATGCATATTATAGTTCGGTGAACTTGATTCAACGCTTATATACACCTTTATATAACTTTAATATTTAAGTTGTATAGACGTGGAAGTAAATGTCAACCATTCCGGAAATAATTGCAGTACTACGCAAAATTCATTGGACGTGAATAAATAAAGACAACAACCCGACAACACAAAAACCCTAAATACATCTAGTTCAACATACACAATACACATGCAGGCATTTTTTGGAATCAATATTGATTCACTCATAGGGTCTTTGCATAGGAAATAAACACATTTATTCTAAAACCAGTTGTTGGCATGATACGGGTTATGTTCTTCTCATATATTTTATGATGGTATGATACTAAACCCCTAACGAGAGGAATTGTGCTTGATTTTCATATGATGAAGACATAATCTTTCAATCAGTTTAATTGAGGTCTGTAGCTGGCATGTCAGTAACTGCTAGTGGTCCTTTGTTAATTTGTGTATCATTGTCATTTTGCTTAGTTTCTTCTGTTACCTATTCTGACATCGGACTCGGACTTCTTTTAAAATGAGTTTTACTGTGCGTATTGCTGTGTGTTTGTTTATTCTACATTGGCTAGAGGTATAGGGGGAGGGTTGAGATCCAACAAAACAAGTTTAACCCCGCCGTATTTTTGCGCCTTTCCCAAATCCGGAGCCACTTGCCTTTGTTAGTCTTGTATGTTTTTTTAATATGAGTTCATTTATATGTTTCGGAGTTTAGTGTGACGTCCATTTTCTCTGAACTAGTACACATTTTTGTATAGGGGCCAGCTGAAGCCCGCCTTCGGGTGCGGGATTTTCTCGCTGTGTTGAAAACCCATTGGTGGCCTTGGACTGTTTTCTGCTCTTTGGTCGGGTTGTTGTCTCTTTGACACATTCCCCGTTTCCATTCTCAATTTTACCTATATTTACAGTATATGCCAAGTCCTGAATCTTCATCAGGAACAACCTCAAAATAATACGATGAAATATTAAAAAAACATATGAATCTCTACCACTTTTTAGCTCCCCTAGCCGAAAGGCCAAGTGAGCGTTTCTCATCACTTGGCGTCCGTCGCTCGTCGTCCGTCCTCGTCGTCGTCCGTCGACGTTAACTTAACAGAAATATTCTCCTCTGAAACCACTGAGCTAAATTTACAAAAATGTAACCAAACTTGACCACAATCATCATTGGGGTATTTAGTTTAAAAAATGTGTCCGATGACCCCGCTTACCAACCAAGATGTTCGACATGGCTAAAAATAGAACATAGGGGTCGAATGCAAGTTTTGCGTATTATTTTGAAAACCGCTATGAAAAGAGAAAATCTGACAGGGCAAAAATGTTCAGAATGTTAAGCTCTACCTATTGTTCATTTACGTCAAAACTGTCAGACGACTTTTTGTATGAGTTATTGCTATTAGATGAGGAATTTTACCATTTTAAATTTTTTGCCTTTTATCTCGCAATTTATAATAGATGGATAGAAACTTCGAATAGCAAAAATGGTCATCAAGATAAGGGCTACAAATAAGTCAAAATCTTCTATCGACTCCTTAATAGAGGTATTGCCTTTTAATGGCGATTTTTACATTTTTTTTTGCGTTTTTGCCTAATATATTAAAAACTATATTTGATAGATAGGAACTTTAAATAGCAAAAATGATCAGCAAGACAAGATCTACAAATAAGTCAACACGACCGAAATTGTTAGTCGAATCCTTATTGAAGTTATTGCCCTTGGCTTTAATGACGAATTTTCCCATTTTTGCCTATTCTCTTAATACTGTATTAGATATATAGAAACTTTAAATAGCACAAATGATCAGCAAGACAAGATCCACAAATAAGACATAATGGCCGAAATCTTCAGTCGACTCATTATTGGAGTTATTTCCCTTTAATGATAATTTTTAACTTTTTTTGCCTTTTATCTTGATAACTATAATAGATAAATAGAAAATTTAATCAGGAAAAATTATCAGTAGGACAAGATCTACCAATATGCCAACATGGCTGAAATTTTCAGTTAACTCTTAATAGAGTTATTCCCATTTAATCATTGATGATTTTTACTAAAAATTGGCCATTGTTGAAGATGCAGGTGAGCAACACAGGCTCTTTAAAGCCTCTTGTTTTTGTTGTCAACACTTAGTTCTTACCATCAGTATTCCCAAGAATGTACATGAGAGCAGAAAATGCCCATCCGTTCAGATCCACTGGGTTTATGAACGGTTTAGGGAGTGTACTTGTTATGACTAAATTTTTCAGCACTTAGGAAGAGCAACAACGCGTAAATGCACATCAAGCCTTCCTATTGGAGAACCAAGTCGGCGGAGTTCTTAGTTTCTTAAGCTCCTTGTTTACATTTTTCTATCTTATTTTCATCTTAATATAAAAATAAGAAGATGTGGTATGCTTGCCAAAAGTCTCATCCAGAGAGACCAAATGACGTTGAAGTTAGAAACTATAGGTCACTATACGGCATTCAACAATGAGCAAAACCCGTACCGTATAGCAAACCATTAAAGGTCCGGAAATGACAAATGTAAAACAATTCAAACGCGAAAACTAACGGCCTGGTTTATGTACAAAACAATTAAAGGAAAACAAATATGACATATAGTAACAAACGACAACCACTGAATTACGTGCTTATCTTCTGAGAAACTAATATATGCAGATAATGAAGAGAATGTTTTGAAGTAA
Organism: Mytilus coruscus; assembly: GCA_017311375.1. Taxonomy (NCBI): domain Eukaryota; kingdom Metazoa; phylum Mollusca; class Bivalvia; order Mytilida; family Mytilidae; genus Mytilus; species Mytilus coruscus. The sequence continues at coordinate 35,192,903 of CM029602.1, forward strand.
GTTTACCATGGACATTAGAAAATATAACACCTAAATGTGAATAACCCAGGTGTAAGATTAGGCCGCGGATTTTTATGGGATGTACTATGTGGAAGACGACATTTAATGTTACAAGAATTACATACCTATACTGTAAGTCGTTCGTTGCGATTCTGTATCAAAATAGCTGAAACTTGAGAAATGTGCTCTGGAAATCGCGTTCATTCATTGTCGTCTAAAAAGTAATTTGATATACCGAAAACAACAATTATCGAAGGAAAATAGTTTCAATAAGTTTATTACTAGTCTGAGAGGAGTCGTAAAAAAATGTTATTTTCGTCTGAATTGCAAAATTAAATAAGTTTGTAACCGGTCCTTGACATGGTGTATGACGGCAATTATTGAATTGGTGATCAAGTTTTCATTGGGTTACAGGCTTTATTTTTCTGTTGCTTTGGAAACATTTTTGGTAAAATTGCAACGAGTAAAAAACTCAAAATTATTTAGAATGCCTAAAAACGTTAACAAATAACATTAATTAAAAGCTCAATTTAAAAGACAAGGTTTAATTTAATTTATTGTGTTTATAACAATACAAACTGTCACTAGGACATACATTTTAAAAAGGAGTTTGGGTAGTATATATACAAATATGACTAACGTTATTTGTAGGTTTAACGCAAAAGTGTAAAATGTTACTGAGGAGGGGGTCAACTGCTACATGTATATGTAGTCTACAATGAATTCGGGAATACGCAAAAGAAGATACAGCCCAACAACACCATGATAAAACCACAATGACATCTACCTATGTAACGGCTAACAAACAGTCTACAATAAACACAAGTCCGTATCATGTGCAAATTTTTAATGCGTTCTTGATACTGATTGTATATGAAAACAGCAGTTGATACCAAAGATCTATCAACATCAATGTTTCCGTAATGGACAAGCAAAAGAAAAACAACAAATGTAACTAAAAACAAGACAACTAACAAAACAGTTCCTAACATTTGACTGGCATAATGAATCATGAAAACACACCATTTTATTATATAAAAAAGATGTCGTATGATTGCCAATGAGACAACCATCCACCAAAGTTCAAATGAAGTGGATGTAAGAAAATATAGGCAATCGTACGGCCTTCAACAATGAGAAAACCCCATACCGTATAGTCGGCTATAAGAGGCCCCGACATGAAAAATATGAAACAATTCAACTGAGAAAACTAACGGCCTAATTTATAACAAATAAAAAAAAAAATCGAAAAAAAATATGACATACATGAACCAACGATAACCACTGAAATACAGGCTCCTGACTTGGGACCGGACACATAAAGAATGTGGTGGGGTTAAACATGTTTAAAGACGCCAACCCTCGCATATCCTAGGATAATGGTGTAAAGGCACAACATAACTTAAAGAACAAACTATAAAAAATAGTTGAAAAGGGCTTAACTCATCAGATCGATCAGATCAGATCACGGGACCCACACAAGACATGAACAAATATCAATAATAATTTTATTTGACAGCTTTATATATTATACAGTCTGGTACATACAGCATATACAATGCAAGGAATAGAATACACACATTTGTAAAAAAAACTGTTCCTTATATGAGCTGGGAACTCCGCTTAAGGAGGAGGTGGACAGCTAAGACAATGAACGCTCTTTTGGTTGCTTACTGATATTGATTTTTGTAGCGTTATGTACAATAAATACATACATGTATTCTTCATCGACCAATTCATTTTTTCTGTAAACGAAGCCAATGAAATTGTGGTCTTCAGGATATTTGACGATATATTCTTGCATTGATTTCTGGTCAGTAACCTGCAACCTCCTATAACGCACTTATTACTCTCAACCAACGACAAATCATTTCCAATCCTACCATTTTTTTTGTATTTTACATCAGATATTTTATACGTTAATGAAGGATGTTTAAACTAAAACATTTCTCATCGAAAGGTTAAAACAAGGAAGTGAATAAATATTCTACACATAGACAACTGCATAAGGACAATCCTGTGTGAGGGTTTGGATGGGGGGGGGGCTTCATTTCTTTATTCTTTTTAAAATTTTTAGACCATTTTTCTGTATTCTTTATCTATTTTGTCCATTATTCTCTATTCTTTATATTTCAGTACCCTTTTTTCTCTATTCTTTATTTCTTTGCTTATTTTTCTCTATTCTTAATTTTTTATTTGCCACATTTTCTTCTGCGCTTTTTGCCAATTATTCCTTATTTTGTAAACCCCATCCACACCCTCCTGTGTTGTATTCATTTTAGAACTTTTCATTCTCTTCCTTATCATTAATTTAGAAAGACAAACATTTCCCAGATTTTGTCTTTGGTCTTCTGAGACCAATTTGTCAAGCTAATAGTGATATAATTAAATCGCTAAATCCCTTTGGTAATTATTATGTAGAAATGTTTTAGAAGATATATTGCTTTGTTGGAAAATAAATACAATAGAAATATTAAAATAATGCAGTTATTAAATTTTTTAACGTATTTTTGCATTTAATTTTTTCAAGAGTGTTCCTGATGAAGGTTATTCTAAAAATACGTGTCACGCACAATGGATTCGGTATCCTACGAGTATACTATATACTAGTCAACAAAATGTATACTAACATGTATAACATGTTACTTTTATTATTCTTCCCTTAGTTTATTTATTTTGAATTTACATTGTATCATAGGTCAAATTTATTTGTTCAGTGTATGTTCAATGGTGTTAATATGTCCTTTGATTGAGTTAAGCTATTTCAGTTGATATTTTATAGTGTGTCTTTCTATGTTGTGATGTTACACTATTGTTTCAGAAAAATGGTGAAGGTTTGGTACCATTAAAACGTTTAAACCCGCTGCAATTGTTTGCACCTGTCCTAAGTCAGGAATCTGATGTTCAGTAGTTGTCGTTTGTTGATGTGGTTCATAAGTGTTTCTCGTTTCTCGTTTTTATATAGATTAGACCGTTGGTTTTCCCGTTTGAATGGTTTTACACTAGTAATTTTTGGGGCCCTTTATAGCTTACTGTTCGGTGTGAGCCTAGGCTCCGTGTTGAAGACCGTACTTTGACCTATAACGGTTTACTTTTATAAATTTTGACTTGGATGGAGAGTTGTCTCATTGGCACTCATACCACATCTTCTTATATCTAGTCAACAAAAGGAACGAAACAAGGCAAGGAATTTTCCATATATATACATGTACACGTACGGTACCATGATAAAAAAAAATGCTCAATTGGTATTACAATAGTGCTATTTTTGCATCAAAACCATTGCCAATCGGACCTGCAAAAAAGTGGAATATCTTGTTCGAAATATTGTATATTCTTGTCCATTCCTATTTTGTTGTTTTAATAATACAGAAACGTTTCATGTATATATAGGTTTCCAAACTTCCGGCATCAAGAGTATCGAATTAATCCCATTACAAAAACGGAAAATGGTAGCATACGTTAATAATTCAAAATGATATTTAAGATTGATCGCCTTAAAAAAATTTCTAAACCGTTAACTTTTAACATTTCGTTCAAAACGGAATTACATTGAGAAAAACGGAAACAAACAATTATGAATGAAATATTGCATGTGTTAAATAGTTAATAAACCATATCGCAGAAAAATAATTACAAGTAAAGGTCGTTGTTAGACCCGCCAAGACTGACGCAAACAAAGGTAATATCAAAATACAATCAGTTCTCAATCTATCTCTTTGACGTCATTGTTTTATGGCTTATATTACCGAATTGAATACAAACCTGTTTTAACTATTAACAAATATTAATTCATATTTTATTAATTTCTGTAATAACAAAACTGCAAATTCAGCAAACATATGTTATTATATCACGCGGGCACTAGTTCGAAGCAGACGACACCTGATACACCACAATGTAAAGACTTATATATATCAATGAACGTTTCCAATAATTAACAGTTTTCATAATTTTACTTTTCTGGCCTTTCATTCATCTCTCTGTTGCCTAACTTCTTTTAAGTAAAACAATTTCGTATTTTAAATCTAAATGCTGTGGTACTAAAATGAACTGTATACGAGCATATTTTTTTGGCAACTGAAATTCAAAGTCTTAAGATAAATCGTCCTGAACATGCATAAAATATTTGCCACTGGACGTTAAGCAGCCAATTATTAATCAATCATTATTAAGATAAACTTAAAATTTGATATGGAACTTTATCAGCGAGGATGAGGATGACGAATGGCTGTTAAACGTCCAGTGGCCACGTGCTTAGCGGAGAAGAAGCAAATACCAATTTTAAAGTCTTTGGTTAAACCCTGCCGGGATCGATTCTACGACTTCTCTCACTCGACGTAAGCACACTTCAACGAAACAACCGGGCGGTTTATCAACCAAGAAGATTACAAATTGTACTTATTGGGATGATACACTTTATAAACATTTTGAAATATGAAAACGAAAGCAAATATTAGACCGCTATATGTATCATGTTCCAAAATCTTAAAATTACAAATTCCTCGGAAGATGGGGTTAAACCCCGACTAGTGTCAGTCATGTCTTGGAAAAGTACTTTTATGTCGGGCATTGCGTGGTTTTAATTTTGAAAAAAAGGGTGATGCTAAATTGAGACAAACTAATCTTATCATCACAGTTTAATTTTTGTAAATTCATTTTGAATGTAAAAGTGTAATATGTTGTCTTATTGTTATACATAAGGGTCTGGAAGGGGGCTCCTTCAATTTTGCATTTTTTTTTTTTGGCCTAATCTCTCTATCTATTATAAATTTTGCCTATCATTCTCTATGCTTTATATTATAGCACCCCATTTTTCTCTGTTCTTTATTTTTCAGGCCTATTTTTCTCTATTTTTAATTGTATTGCCCTTTATTCTGCACATTTTGCCCATTATTCTCTATTCTGTAAACCCCACCCACAACCTCATACATGTATGAATCTTCCCAGTAAGGTCAACAACATGGTCTCAGCAACAATTTATTGCCTAATCATATTCAATTATGCTTTATCATAGTGTACAACGTAAACACGTCGACTTGTGACGTAAACAGACAAGAAAAAATCACAATAAAATGACAGACGACCTTAGTCAATAGTTATTATCGAACGTTTAGAAACAATTATGGTTTGTTTATTGAAAACATTATTGTATTAATAAATACGGCATTCACACAAAAGTGCAATCTTATTTGAAATAAGTGATGTAAACAAAATGATTTAGACATAATATCAATGAATGTTGAAAGTGTTATTCGGACAGGACAGTGATTGTTCATACGTGTGAAGCTTGATAAACCAAAGGAAGTTTGTATCATTACGCTACATTGTCTTTTCCAACTGTTGAACTCGATTTGGCCGTTTCAGAATCCAATAGATCGTATGGGTAATGTCATAGTATGTACCCAACATTGAAAATAACGACACGTCATTGATCGAATAACTGTTACAATTGTTTAGGATGTTTTCAATCAAGATGTATTTGTGTATGTTTTTGAAAAAAAATACCCAGAATGCACTTGATTCTGAAACGGCGAATTATTCATTTGTCATATGCCCCCTACTATCACCACAAAGAAACTCATACAGTTCATGTAAAGTTTGCGTTTAAAGTGTAATGATTCAAAATGTGAAATTACGAACCCCTAATAACAAATTAGCAAAAAGGTAAGGACCTGGAAAAACAAAATAGCCAATAGGGATCAAATAGGGTAGAGGGTAAAATAATTCCTGCTCATTTAACCGGTTGTGATTCGGCTTTTCCAGTATGCACAGAAATTATGAAGGTTGACAGAAAAATGAAAATACTCCATTGCCAAGGTAAGTTCCAATATGCAAATGTAACTATAATGACTAAAGATATTTTCGGCTTTTCCAGTATGCACAGAAATTATGGAGGTTGACAGAAAAATAAAAATACTCCATTGCCAAGGTAAGTTCCAATATGCAAATGTAACTATAATGACTAGAGATATTTTCCTCTTGAGTGATGCCATTCAACTCGTTTAATGGCTTGGAACATTTTCCTATTGAGTGATGTCATTCGGGATCATTTAGTATTTTGTTTATCTAAGGATGTCAACTGCTACAATTAAAAATATTTTACCATCTTCACCAGTGACATCTTATTCAATAACTAATGTATAATATACATCAAAATCATAAAAATACAGTTTTGTTTTTTTCTTCAGATTCGATCATTTGAAGAATAAAAAAATTGGCAAAAAAAATGTCTGGATTATTCCAATAAATTATAAAGGAAAAACGAAAACATTTATTAAAAACTATTAAACACAAAGGGAATTTAAAAATACAATACTAGAAATATCTTTTAAGTTTTACGTTAAAAAAATATTGAAAAATACAGGGATCGCTGGGCCAAACAATTAAATTGCTGGTTCCAGGGAAAAGCAAGAGAGGTTTCAAAAAAAAAAAAAGAAAAGAATTGAAAACCCGAGTAGCAAATCATTCAGGATTGGTCTTTGCGTTTATCGATAGTCGTCATGTTTTCTTTTCCATAGCCTAGAATCCTGGTCAAACCTTTTCTTCGCGTCTACTATCGAGCAGTGACAGGATCCCAGGCTATATTTTCTATTGATGTGTCTTTCGAGGTTTCTATTGTTTTATTACTTCCTGCTGTCGAAAGACGGCGATTTTCACAAGAAAACCCTTACTAGTGATGAGGCTATTACAGCGTTTAATTAGACTGAACCCTATTAAAAGATATATGTCTGAGGGTGTGGATGGGGGTTTAAAGAAAACAGAATAATGGGCAAAAAATATAGAGAATAGAGAAAATAGACAAAAGAAATAAAGAATAAAGAATAATGAAGTGCTAAAACATAAAGAATAGAGACTAATGGATAAAAATATAAAGAATAGAGAAATATGGCCTAAAAAATTAAAGAATACAGAAATGAAGGACCCACATCCAGACCCTCATATCTACATTTCTATATAACGAAATAGAAAAGAAGACTTGTGAATAAAGTTTCTTGGAATATATTCATAATATAAACAAAAGTCATTGCCAGAAAAGAAAAGTCATAACCGAAATAATGAGTAAAATATGTGAATTATTTCTAGAAAGACAATTACTAAATAAATAAGTTCAATCATCACGATTTTTCTTAGAAATTCATAGCTTTTTAAGTGTTTCCCAAAAGTATGTTTTAATTTTTCAATAAAGTATTCTCAAAGGGTCAAAATCAATACCCATTTGATTTATAAATAGTGTAAGACTAAATAAAACACTTTAAAGATCAATTCACATATATCCATGTTATGAAAACATCAGAACAGTCATTGCAAAAACTCAACACAGGTACCAGAGCTGATATGCATAAAACTACAGTACTTAAGTTAAGATTTGTTCCGAACGGACAGATTTTTCTACATGTCCTACGACAAATTAGTACTATGATTGGATATCTTAACTTAAGTGGTTTTATGCATGTCAGCGCTGACATAATTTGGTACGCCAGACGCGCGTTTCCTATACATAAGATTCAATAAAACTCATCAGTGCCGTTCGAATGAAAACTTTTGCAAAGTCAAATCCACTTTTGAAATTGAAGAGTATTCATGACCGAAAATCCCGGAGAAAGGTGTGCCAATACGGCTAAGTCCATCTTTACATGAAGATATGAGAACCTTAGTGTTTTAGCAAATCAGTATTAATTTACATCAAGTTTTGAATCTTTTCTGTATTTAGATAATTTTGATTCTCGGATAAATAAATTTCAACAACAACTAAAGTTGTCTTAATATGAGCATTTAAAAGTTCTATATTGCCACAGAACTGTTTTTATGAAAGATAATGGGGTATACTTCGATGTAATAGAAACCAAACAAAGAAAAAATATGAAATAACAAGATTTCAACACACGGTTTAAAACAATAGCTAAATGTCTATACCACAATTAGCTCTTTTGAGTTAAGATAAGTAACTTATCTGTTATAAATAAATCTAATCAACGATAATAAATGTTAAATTTATTCACAGCTTGTATAAATATTCTACGTTTAATTTATTCACACACTTTCTAGGATCAGATTTTTTTTTATAGTTTATGTAAAAATTTAATCACAACTGGTAAAGGTAGTATTCGTTAATTTTATTCCCAAGTTGTCTAGACTCAGAGATCATTGAAAGCCTATTTCAGAATTTATTCACAAGTTGTGTCGACTCAGAGATCTTTGAAAGTCTTATTTCAAAATTTATTCAAAAGTTGTCTCGACTCAGAGATCTTTGAAAGTCTATTTCAAAATTTATTCAAAAGTTGTCTAGATTCAGAGATCATTGATAGTGTCCATGTAAAATTTATTTAAAAGTTGTCTCGACTCAGAGATTTTTGAAAGTCTATTTCAAAATTTATTCAAAAGTTGTCTAGATTCAGAGATCCTTGATAGTGTCTATGTTAAATTTATTCACAGGTTGTATAGATTCAGAGATCGTTGATAGTGTCTATGTTAAATTTATTCACAGGTTGTATGGATTCAGAGATCGTTGATAGTGTCTATGTAATTCATTCACAGGTTGTATAGATTCAGAGATCGTTGATAGTGTCCATGTTAAATTTATTCACAGGTTGTATAGATTCAGAGATCGTTGATAGTGTCTATGTTAAATTTATTCACAGGTTGTATAGACAATGGTAACATAAATTAACAAAGGACTACTAGCAGTTACTGACAACTGACATGCCAGCTTCAGACATCAATTAAACTGATTGAAAGATTATGTCTTCATCATATGAAAATCACGCACGTTCCCTCCCATTAGGGGTTTATTATCATACCATCATAAAATATATAGACGTCATTTTGCTTAGTTTCTTCTGTTACCTATTCTAACATCGGACTCGGACTTTCTTTAAACTGAGTTTTACTGTGCGTATTGCTATGTGTTTGTTTATTCTACATTGGCTAGAGGTATAGGGGGAGAGTTGAGATCTCACAAAATATGTTTAACCCCGCCGCATTTTTGCCCCTGTCCCAAGTCCGGGACCTCTAGTCTTTGTTAGTCTTGAATGTTTTTTTTTTAAATTTTGGTTCAGCTATATGTTTCGGAGTTTAGTGTGACTTCCATTTTTTCTGAACTAGTACACATTTTTGTTTAGGGGCCAGCTGAAGCCCACCTCCGGGTGAGGGATTTTCTCGCTGTGTTGAAGACCCATTGGTGGCCTTGGGCTGTTTTCTGCTCTTTGATCGGGTTGTTGTCTCTTTGACACATTCCCCATTTCCATTCTCAATTTTATATTAAATTTATTCTAACTTGTATAGATTCAGAGATCTTAGTCTTAGTAGTACATGTTAGATCAATTCGCAAGTTGTGAATAGATTTTAAATAGATTAACAAAGATCTCTGCTATTTCAAGACGGCCATCACTCAAAATTCTGTCATTGACTAATAATGTTTAAATTTTAAAAATAAACGACCATTGACGATGAATTTGACATTGTTATATGACGTATGATACAACTATATAGGAAAAAGATAGGATATTATATATAGAGTACCAATTGATGACATCATATAAGAATTGCGATATGTTGTATGATTGCTAATAGTAGTTACTAGTATCGACCAAACTCCAAATGACGTAGTGTAGGCTGACACAAGATCATTACGAGAATATGCAAAAAAACAGCTTACATTGTTGTTCTTCGTCTCAAAGGCAAAGTAGGACCTTCAATGTGGAGCAAAAACACTGACCTCTCTTCTATTTCAAGCACCGGTTTCATATAAGAGAGAAAGATTCGTCCCGTTTGTCTAAAAAGGTGTATATAAATTTATGTGATTTTTTTATATGAAGGTTCACGATTGGCTGCAATCTTTATTAACGTATGATTAAATTAAGAGTATTAAATCAGGTGGCTATATTTCATTGGTAATCGATTAATTACAGACAATATATGTCGTCTTATAATATCTGCATTGCATTGTAAACATATCTTTTACATGTCTTTTTTTTAATATTTCTGTAGTTAAGGTATATACTACGATTCATTAAAAACAGTAAGGGAAAAAATCTGCCATAGGACAGCTGTTGAAATTAGTTCCATTGAAATAACAGTAACTTTTCTGTATTCTTTATCTCCAAAACGAACATTGATATTATCAAGCAAATCATTTGCATTCATTAATTTCATACACTCCCTATAATAATGCACTTTTATGAATTTTATTACTAAAATGGATCAATAACGACTACAATATTATATGTCTTTACACTCGGATTTATCCAAAGGCCATTTCATAATTGGTACCGCCGTATAAGAGTAACTGTCAACGAAGAGAGAAATCCCATCAAAAGAAGACAACTTAGCCAAGATTACAAAGACTTTTCTCAAACTCACGAATTAGTAAATAGCGCTATTAAACTTGTTCATTATACTAAACTTTACATACAAATCTTGATAATATGGGGCAATGTCTTATAATAAGCCTTGCAATTCACAGTTCATTATCATATGAAAAGTACATAACAAGATATATCGTGTAACTAAATAAAGAAAAACAACAAAAAGAGAAACAACGTTAGATTCAACAAAACATTTCACAAAATCACGTTGTCGATGTGATTTATGAGATCATTGTCGCGAGACTTCTTTTTTACAAGGCTTTTTAAAACTTATTGTAAGAACACTGTCTCCGCGTAAAGCACAAATTACAAACATATCAGTAGGGAAATTCCATCCTCATATTTTGAAGCGCTGAAAAAAAACCCTTGTCAATGCGACCAACATGTACAACAACATTGATAATTGAAAATAATTTTTATGTTGTTTTGTTTTTAAACTATCCGCATATTAAACTTCTCCTACGATTATTACATTCATAGATATTATCATTATTTACAGAATGGAAAATAATAAATAAAGGTTGATTTATTTTCTTTTAAATTTTCTCCAGCACGGAAATAACACCATTTAAATATGTTCAAAAACTCATCAGAGATACCCGGCCAAATTCTCACTGTATGTGCCAATCAAAAACTAGGACCCTTTATTTCTGTTGCTGTATATCATATTTTGTTTGTTTGTTGTTTTGTACATAAATAAAGCCGTTTGGTTTTCTATGGAAAGCCATAGTGAACCCCCCCAATTATTATTATTTTTCCCTTAGAAATACATGGATACAAATTAAAAATTCACGACCCCGCCGATTATTAACAATTATAAAATCTTCGGCTTTTGAAAATCTACGACCCCGCCGATTATAATCAATTATAAAATCTTCGGCTTTTAAAACCAGAAATCACGACCCGCCGATTATTATTATTATAAAATCCAAACCAAAAATAATCTGCGGGACCCGCCGATTATTATTTTTATTATTTAAATCCAACCCAAAAATAATCTGCGGGACAATTGTTTTTCATTTTGTAATGTCGGAGCCTTTAAAAAGCTTGCTATGCGGAATGGGTTTTGTTCATTGTTAAAGGCTGTACGCTGACCTATAGTTAACATCTACGTCATTTGGTTTCAGGTTGAAAGTTGTCTCATTGGCAATTATACCACCTCTCTTGATTTTATAGATCTATTTAAATAAGATTAATACATTTAGAATAACAAAAAAGACATTTGTTTGCACCTGTCCTAAGTCAGGAACCTGATGTTCAGTGGTTGTCGTTTGTTGATGTGGTTCATAAGCGTTTCTCGTTTCTCGTTTTTTATATAGATTAGACCGTTGGTTTTCCTGTTTGAATGGTTTTAAATTTGTCATTTTTGGGGCCCTTTATAGCTTGCTGTTCGGTGTGAGCCAAGCTCCGTGTTGAAGGACGTACTTTGACCTATAATGGTTTAATTTTACAAATTGTGACTTGGATGGAGAGTTGTCTTATTGGCACTCATACCACATCTTCTTATATCTATAAACAAGCTGATGATATTATTAATAATGACATTAACAAAGATGATAGCTTAACATATCACACCGGATATCCCGATCAAAACTGAGGAGGATCCAAATCCAGAGGTCTGACCAATTAATGAAAAGTGTGTATAGGTAGGTAAGTAAAATGTGAATCCGATTCCCACGAAGGAATCTTAAAAGTTTTACAGTTAATTGTACAAATTGAAAATAAAACCTAAGCGATAAAAAATGTGAACTAGATAGTAAATCCAAGAAAAGTAAAGATAAATTATAAATGACAATAAAGACGAATGCAATAGATTATGGTAATACATTTGAAAATATATGCAAGTCTATAAAAAATGATAAAATCTGACATGCAAGCGTCAATTGTTCCTTGGGTCACGTGTGCAAATTTTGTAAAACACGTAAAATTTGATAAATAAGAAGAAGAAAAAGGCTCGTTTGAATTGTTTCATATTTTGTCATGGTCGGGTCTTTTATACATTTTGTGTATCTGACTATATGGTATGTATTTGGTTGAATTAATGATTATACTTCATTCCAGATTTAATTTGCTTCATCAAATCAAAACAACTGTCTTTCGGGTGTGTCTTATAAGTCCGCTTCAAACAATAAAGTCTTAATGTTCCTATTATAATCAAACTTGTTATTTAATGTCACGTTCTTTGGCCATGTTAACATGGATAGACATTATATTTTTCAATGCTTTACACCTTGCAAACGCTTGATATAACATAATATTTAGAAATATAACGCCTACCCATGTTAATATGAGCTTAGAGCAGGACATGACATAAATTTTCATTAATTAGAACCACACTAAACTGAAGGCAACTGAAATAAGAAACCTATCCAGGTGGTTAATCAATATGCATTGTTTAAGATATTTGACAATAACAAAAAATGCGGAAAGAAGATTGAAAAAAAAGATGATTTTCTATGTCACACAAGCAAATATTACTGCATACATCTATTTGAAGCCGTGAAACATGAATTTAATGTTATATCATATAATACATTGTATTTGACGGTAGTTACAGTCTCGAGAAAAAATCGATAATTATAGATATATAATCGTAAATTTCCCAAAACAAGACTTAGGAATACATGTACATGATGCCAAATTTGTCATAGAAGCGAAATCTGCATGAGAAAAAGACAATTTGTGAAACAATGGCATTACCGACAAATACAGTACATTAGGGTGACAATTTGATATAAAAACATCCCCGTTAATAAAGTCATTTTGAAACAGTTAAATCAAACATTCAAATAGTAATGATTCCTTTCTTAAAAACGTGTGAATTGATTTTTACAGTACACCCTTTTCATTTCTCAGATAGAAATTATATTAATTCTTCCAGTACAAATCTAATATAATATTTCAAAAATTATTTTTACACGTATTTGGATAAACTTGAAAGTGCAGAACTATAAAACCGATGTATACTTCACTCTTACATCACTTATTATCATATCTATTCTGGAAAAGTAAGGATAAATAAAAAAAAATAGGAACTTGACTTTTCAAAACATCTATCACGATTCTGTCGGATTGCAGCGTGAAATAAAAGTTCTGGTGATATCTAAAAGCCATATGCAGTAGTTTTATTATCGCATTGTCACGTTTTGATGTCAGTTACCACACAAATGTCAGAATGATGGATTTTTATATATAAATATATTTATCAAATTCCTAGAGTAAATAACTTATAATATTTACATTATGATGATAGCATTAAATTTACGTAAATTGCATATTTTCCGAAATGATGTTTAGCGGTTTGATATGAAAAATTTATTAACTACTTCCGTTTATAATTGCATGCCTTTTCGTAACATTATCGATCACATGACAATTCGTCGTCACTCGTCAAATTCCGTACAGTATACATCAAACGTACGGTTTCAATGAGAAAAGGTCACAATGTAGGATGAAAGACAAATATAAGGACACACGGAAATATATTATGAAAAATGCAAACAAATTTTATAGTAAATGAATATTTCCAAAGTTTCAAAACTTTGGTATGCTTTATGAAACACAGGTGCTTGGGATATAGACCCCCAATTTTTATTTGAAAAATTCATGTAAAGTAGAATTCATTTCTTTTAAGGAATAGTGATATACATGTATCGGTAAAAATACTGTTATTTTAAAAATAACTGCAAGAATAAGTTAAAACGAGGGAAATCGGTTAAAATACTGAAGAAATAAAGAATGAGTTATAAATGGGGGGGGGGTCCATTCCCAAAGCGCCCGTGAATTAGATAGCTACGTTTTCAAAATGCACATCTTGACATGCTGAGCGTTAAAAAAAAAATGGGTTTCACGGTACTACAATCTGTCGATACCTATATTTTGGCATTGCACAAGGTCGGGTTTTTCTCTGACTGTTAATGACGTCTTTACACTCAATCATTGGATACTGGATGTGTATTGATTGATATATTAGTCTTAACTACACGATTTCTTTTATTCGTTGTTATTGGCTTTGAACTAGCTGTTAGTAACTGCGAATACTCTCAGATCTGTACTTTGTGTCTTTTGTTATTAGGGATGTATAAATACCCTGCCACGTCCGGTCTGTGTTTTTGTTAGATGTTTTTCTGCTTTGTATCGATCTGATGAGTTAAGCCCTTTTCAACTGAATTTTTTGTTTGATCTTATGTTGTGCTGTAACACCACTGTCCCAGGTTAGGGGAGGGTTGAGCGCTCACAAACATTTTAAACCCCGCCACATTCTTTATGTGCCTGTCTCAAGTTAAGAGCCTGTAGTTCAGTGGTTGTCTGTCATATTTGTTTTTCGTAAATTGTTTTGTTATAAATTAGGACGTTTGCTTTCTCAGTTGAATTGTTTCATATTTTTCATGTCGGGGCCTTTTATAGCCGACTATACGGTATGGGTTTTTCTCATTGTCGAAGGCCGTACTGTTGCCTATAATTGCTTACATCCACTTCAATTGAACTTGGGTGGATAGTTGTCTCATTGGAAATCATACCACATCTCCTTATTTTTATTATTAATAAGCATTATTAGTATACTTAATAGAACATCAGAGGAAGAAGGAAAATCAAAACGACAATGCAATTAATATTTTCATTTGTGTGTGAAATTAGTCAATAAAAATATGTGTGACTCTCTTTTCACTCATTTTTAATCCACTGATTAAATGCATATGATTAAAAGCGATCCATTGTTAACATTTTTGTTGTTTATTAAGTGAATACCTAGAAATATGACTTAAAATTCTAATCATAACTTTTTTTATTCAATATTATTTATTTTAGGTGAAAAACTATCAGTAAAAGGGGATACAAATCCATGGATAGTAAATTTCCGGCTTTTTTCACTAGCGAACTTACTTACAGAAGCACATGACATCATTTTGTTTACATTGTACTAAATTTGGTACCATATGTTCATATTACAGGGCAACGGCCTAACCTAGAGAATGAATAAGAAAACAATCCGATTCATTTTTAATGTCGTCTGATGAACGCCAACGACAGGAAGGCATGCTGTCAGCACGCCAAAAAACATTTGAAATAACTCTTTGAGGTACACGTAGGTCGCAATAGGTTGCATACTGACTGAGATTTTCGTTTTGATAAACCGTTTTCTTCCTTATCCTTCCGAGAATGCTGTTTCTTCATATTAACATTAGTAATTATTTGTCGTATACAGATGTCCTTTTAGAGATTATTAACCTTTTTACTAAAGCAATCGGCTTTAAGCGGACATTAGAAATAAAGACAAACCTTAAATGACCAACATCTAATCGGACATTTATTATAGGTTTTCTTTACCATTAAAGAAAGTGTGAACCAGACAAAATGCGTCTGCTGTGCAAATAATAAAGATGAACATGATGTCTATGTAAAAATAAAAAAAATATATAAATTTAACACGAACGACTTGTAATTGTCAAAAATTTTCTCTGTAGAATTGTCCATCTTTTGTTTTATTATAATAACATTAATTGCTTTTGACTAAGAAGAAGAGATTGGACCAGGGAAAAGGGTTGACAATCACAATTATCGCCAGCAAACAATGAATTACAGGCTCCTGACTTGGTACAGGCACCAAAAGAATGTAGCAGGGTTAAACAGACTAGCGGGCGTCAAACTCTCACTCTAACTTTTGACATTGGTGCAAGAGCAAAATACAAGAACAACTGTACAAAACAATAAACAAAAACAAATATGATAAAAGGCAACAAAGGATAATCACTCAATTACAGGCTCCTGTCTTGGGACATGCACATATAGAATGTAGTGGTGTGAAACTTGTGTGTGAGCGTTCACCATCCCCTATACTTGTCTTAGGGAGCTACCATTTGATTTTCATGGGGGCTAGGATGAAAATTTTTGAGTAAAAAAAAAAGGCAGGATGAGCAACTTTGCAACAAAAAAAAAAGGCAGGATGACAATTTATGTAAAAAAAGTCAGGATAAACTAATAAAAAAAAGGCAGGACAGAGATTACAACTAAAAAAAAAAATGCAGAACAAAATTTTTCATCCTAGCCCCCTCATAAAAATCAAATGGTAGCTCCCTTAGCTGTATTTTAAAAAAATTGTCCAACCAAACGAACAGCAAGTTTTTTTCCGTCTGAAAAGAAAACCAGATTCCCCCACAAGGGAAGTCAGTTTGGGTGAGCAGGATGTCTATATATATACGCAACTGAGTCCGACCGCAATAGGGACGTTGAATCTAATTAAAAAAAAAAAATAACTGTTTCATATTTTCTATACACGACAAAATCATTTGAAAACAGTTAATTTCCCCCAAATTGCACTGATTGTAAGCTTGATTTTACTTCTTTCAGTTGCTCTTATTTGACTGAGTACCAGAATGTTCTACCACAGAGTGAAAATAGTGAAATATTCGGGTTAAATAATAACGAATTATACATATGATGGTCCAGATGACCACGGATATTTTCTGTTTGTCGTAGCCACGGTAACATTCTCCTTTCCTCATTTATAAGAAATTACCGAATGACACTATTGTCGAATATTTTCTTGTTATAAGCAACACGATGGGTGCCAGTAGTGGAGCAGAAATAAAACGAGCATTTAAATTCGTCGATTTTTAATGGGGTTCGTGTTGATCCATATTCAGTTTGTTTTATAAGCAGTGATTTGGACTTTTCTTTTTTCTGTTTGACTTTTTCCTTTGACGTCGGTGTTGTCTGTTCTTCCTTTAGCTTAAATTGTCAATTTTGTATTGCCTCTCCTTTGGTATTTTCTTATTTATCTAATATTTAAATCTTATGTTAAGCCTTGTGTAATTTTCTCACTTAAATCATGGAAATTGAATAATTGAATGTCTCAGGACGAAAAAATGATATGTATCATTACGTATCAGCCAGCTTTAAGACGTATTTCTTTATACATTAATGTGCAAAAGATATTATAAACAGATCGATATATAAGGTTTTTTTTAAACGTAATCTTCCGATAATGTCTATCTGTTCCCACCATCCATTTCAATGGTCAGATTCAATTTTTTGCACCCCTGTTTTGTACGTGACATTAAGAAATAGTAATAAATAGTTTTCGTTGTTCTGTAAGCGTCTAATAAACTGAGGATAAAATATAAAACAATAAAAAAGAATGATGAAAACTAGAAATTCCAAAGGTCATCTTGTCATTACGATTGATTTTAATCATGTTATTTTTAAGTCCTGCAATTTATGCGATTTTGACTATCGAGATGTCAAATATTAACTAAGCACTCTAAAAGTGAAGTAATTATAACAGAAAAACTTATAAATTCCCCTGCAATTTGAAATATCTGAAAAGCAAAATAAATACTCGAGCATTTAATATCATCAAAATCTTCGAAAAAAAAAACTTACGTGCACGAAAAAACAAACTGACTCTCAACTTTCAGGTAAACTTGATTAAAAATACCCATAATGCACTGCGATCAACGTACTATTAGCATCTTAGAATATATTCATATAAAACAATATGATGTGTTATGATTACAATGTACCAACGAGACAACTCTTCATCAGATACCAAATGGCGTAGAAGTTAGAAACTATGATAAGTCTCCGTGCGGCCTTCAGCAATGAGCTAAACCCATACCGCATAGCAAGCAATAAAAGGCCCCGACATGACAAATGTGGAATCATGATATATATTATGATTTATGTACAAAGCAACAAACTAAAACCAAATATGATATACAGCAAGAAACGACATCAACTAAATAACAGATTCCAGACACTTGGGACAGGCAAATACATAATATGGCGGATATATTTTTGCGGGCGCCCAACCCTCCCCTTACATTGGGCAGTGGTGTAACAGCACACTATAAGAACAAACTATAAAAATCAGTTGTTTTTGTTATTATATAAATGTAGCTGTTCCATGTTGTGGTTTTACTAATACAAACACCGTTTACCGGTACAAGAAGTCAATTTATGTTATGTCGTATCACGATTTCTTGGTACATGTATAAAAGTTTTAAGTGACCGAAGAAACAATAAAAGAACAACAAACAACACCTCATCCCCCCCAAAAAAAAGTCTACAAAGCATACCGCTGCATACAAGCAGAAAACGAATTAATAGCTGCGCAAAAAGAAGTTGGTTCGATAAGTTTTCAATATGGCCGCTATTTCTAACTAGAATTTCAATTTAGGATTATTGGCCATTTTCACAGTTTGCTTATGATGCTGTCATATTAATTCATATAAAAAGCGATTAGGTCCAATGAGTAAGAGGGACTTATACAATGAATTCTATTCTTATGATTGCTTCCCTTTGTATTGTGTACTTTCCCAATGGCGGCCATCTTATTGTTAGAGTGTACTGTTTGCTCCTTTGGGTTAAAGTCTAGTCGGCAGTTGTATTTCCCAGTTCAACTAGTACAGATGTAACAGCATCAGGTTAAGTAGATTATTGACATGATTGTAATTTTACTTCAAGTATAAAATGAGGGAAGAAAACATTTAGACCGAAACGTGGAATAACCGGAACCCACATCAACTAAATATAGAGAACTACCGTTATCAGTAGAAGTTGTTCAAGATGACCAGTCAGAAGATCCCCCCTGTCCAAAAGGTTCCGAGGGTCGACCATCAACCAGGACGACAGAAAAGGATATGGTGCACAGAAAATGATATGGTAACATACGACCAACTACAGAGTAAATACACGTTAAAGTTGATGAGAAAAGACATCTATGTCCTTGGGTACTCAGATGCTTTACAGGCATCCAAAGACGTCATGATAAAAAACCAAAGAATTATACAAGCTTCAACCTATTGTCAGACATTAGCAACAGCAAGAACTTTCTCTTCAGTGAAAGCAGAAACGAGAACTTACAAGAATTCTGCGAGAAATACAACTTAGTGTCACAACCTAAAAATACAGGGCGAGATAAGTCCAAGTCAATAAAAAAGAAGATATTTCATGTGTTTTGTCAAGAAAATTAAAAGATAAGTAAATATGGAACGCCACAGCTAACTTATGTAGTTTTACACTACATGATGTGTTTGTTTCATTATTTGATGTGGTCCTGTCATTCTTTGATGTGGTTATCCCATTACTTGATGAGGTAAAACCAAGTGACCAATTCGGAAAAGAATATGTTCTATTTTTAAACAGATTTCAATATATCGTTTGTTTAATGTGCTTTGGATGGGTATCGCTATCCATTGAGTTAAAGTTCAAATTAAAGTTCGAGTGGTTGTTCAGAGTTATTTGGTATGAAAAAGGGAACGGCAGATAATAATAAGAAAAAAGTATTAAAAGTTTATAGTATTTCGGACATAATTGGGATATCCCCAAACCACTTGGTCCTGTTGTTTTTATCCTAAGTTCTCAAACGGAAGCAGTATTTTTGTAATAAATTTGTAAAATATTCCACGGAACCCTGTGTCTCGCCTGATATTGCTGCTGTAAGTGTAAAAGCGTCATGTTGATCGGCTGTACATTTATCTATACATTTATTGGTAAAAAAAAAAAAAAATGTTTTTCTGTAGATGGTTTTTCTTGAAATTGAGGAATAACTCCTATACAAGTTTTGAAACACTTCATGGAGGTTTACAAATTTATCATGTCAAAACAGTTTACAAGTCATGTAATTGGGTTTTATTTAACTAAAACAAAACTGTTAGTTTTCAACAATGAGCAAAACCCATACCCTATAGTAAGCTATAAAAGGTCCCGAAATGAAAAATGTAAAAAACTAGAAACCTAACGATCTATAGATAGATAGATAGATAGATAGATACTTTATTCTCTAAAAACTAAATACAAGTTTACAGAGAAACATACAATATAAATACAGATACAATAGTCGAGGTAAACAAATCCAGTATGATGTTCTAAAAGTAATGTACATGGCATACATGTTTAGTAACATGTATAATGAAAGGTTAAACTCAATAGAAATAAAAAAATGGAGATGGAGACGCCGACGCCACTATCGACGACGAAATATAGGTTTGTTGTGTCTCACTGCCGCTACATTGATGTCGCAGGCTCGACACAAATCAAAAGACTTGAACTTTATTGTTAACAAATGAAACACTTCAAATCAACTCACACTAAAGTTACAGGAAACGGGGAGAGGGGCTCGGACTAAGCATCAATACTATAAAACAAGAATTCTCCGATTTTTTGGCGTAAATGATCATTTGAACTTATCAGATATCAATCTTTTATTTGTAATCAATTGAATTCCCTGATCTACCTCGCACTAATTGAAAAATAAACTTTTTGGAATATCTGTTTCATATGTGACGACGGACATGTTCCAGTGGTCGTAACCATAAAACCGTCATCTTTTCCTTGAAAATAAACTACCAAATAAAACCAAATCACTGGGTTTGTACTTTCTCGAATAACACGACGGGTGCCTTTCTGGAGCATCCGAGATCACCCCGATGGATTTATATTACCCAGTCATACCGATCTATTGAAACAGCCAAATGAAACTGTTTTGTATGCCACCGCAACTGAAAGTTGGGGGGGGGGGGCATATTGTTTTACCCCTGTCCGTCCCATTATGGGTATATAGTTATTCCGCATAACTCCTCCTACAGTTTGAATCCTGGAAGTTTTCTCTTTACTGTCTGCTTGTACATATATTGAAGGTGTGCATGTGGTCAGGGTTTTTATTTTTATTATCTTTTGCTCTTTTGGGAGATAAATGAACATTTTTTTGTCATTTTTGGGGTATAAGCGGTTAAATGAGTTGAGTGCGGGGCATCACTTTGTCTAGTTTACATTTTTTTCTCGTGTTGTGCTGTTACACAACTGTAACAGTCCGATGTAAGGTTAGGATTTAGCGCTCACATACATGTTAAACTCCGCCACGTGCACTTTCTTTATGTACCTGCCCCAAGTCAGGAGCATGAAGTTCAATTGTTGTCGTTGTATAAATGTGTGTCATTTCTTTTTTGTAGATTGTTTATTTATAAATAAGACCGTTTGTTTTTTCATTTGCATTTTTTCACATGTTGCATGGTGGCCTTTTGTAGCTGACTATACGGTGTGTTGAAGGCTGTACGGTTGCCTATATATGATTTCTTACATCCACTGCATTTAAACTCTGATGGATAGTTGTCTCATTGTCAATCACACAACATCTAACTTTATTTCAACTTCTATGTTGCGTTTTGTATACTGTAACATTGTTTATCTTTTGTACGCATACCCCGGAGCCCTTTTTTCGGAAGCCTGAGCAAAAGTCCTTGTTCCGCGATAGAAAATTTAATTACGAACTCATATAAGATAGCTCGAATTTCAACTCAAAATCTTGATTAATCTAAATGAGACTTAAATTCGAATCTTACTCAAACTCTACCTCAAAAAATGACTCAAATTTAATGTTGTAACTAGAACTCTACCTCAGTTAAATGTGACTCAAACTCGATGTCCAACTCGAAACTCAATGCTAACTTAAACTTTAATTCTAATAATGACTTGAATTCGAAATCGAAGACTAACTCAAAATTTAACTCAAACAGTAACCCGAACTTTAATTTGAACTCTAATTCGATGGATTGCCACACTCATCCAAGGCACATACAACATGGAAATCTATCTAAAAATAGAACAGGTTTTTCCGAATTGGTCACGTGATTTTACCTCATCAAGTAATGGGATAACCACATCAAAGAATGACAGGATCACATCAAATAATGGAACAAACACATCATGTAGTGTAAAATCGTCAAATTTTGAAACATCATTACGTAATATTAAAACCATATAAAGAGTAGGCAAATCATCATTACAAAAAAACCACGTCATGTAATGAAACAACTACATAACGTTAAGTCACATTCACATCAAGTAATTATTAAAACCACATTGACTAATGACACAACCACATTAAATAATGGTGAAACCACATCGAGTAATGACAAAACCATATTGAGTAATGCCAAAACTATATCAAGTCAATACGAAACCATATCGTGTAATATCGAAATATCATTAAGTAATGACTATTCCATATTGAGTTATATCAAAACATCATTACGTAATGTCAAAACCATATTAAGTAAAGACAAAATATCATCAAGTAATAATAAAACAACATAAAGTAATATCAGAGTTCCACATAAGACAGCTGTGGCGTTCCATAAGTAAACAATGCAGATCTATGTCCTTGATTTAAACAAAATTTCCGGAAAAGCGTAAAATGATTGATTATCATTAATCTTAACTTAAAGTGATGTTTAAATAATTGTTTGACGATGTCTGCATGGGCGAATTGATAAAATATTTATAAAAGGCAATGAATAATGAGATATCTTATTCCCAAAAGTGTCATGTGTTGAGTTTAAGTATTAATCTCTTCATGATTATTTTTTTCTGGAATAGTTTTTAAAATGAAATGAGTGGATGAGTACTCGACTAATTAATTTCTTTAAATCAAGTACAATAATTGATCTGACATTCACGTGCCAAACAGCAGATACAGTACAATAATTGATCTGACATTCACGTGCCAAACAGCAGATACAGTTTGTAAATATAGATTATACATGTAACAAATCAATTTCAATATCGATTTCTATTGCACCCCAAGCCTAAAGTCTGCATGGGGCGTACAACCATAAAAACATAACGGAACACGACGTACGTACGAACCATGCCGGACACAAAGTGTCGCCCAAAATCTGTGCCTCATATTGAAATCATTATCGATAAACGTATCGTGACGTCATTTATAGATGGGAATACTTTTGGTATGGTATTAGTTCATTCTTTGTTCGAGCTGACCTTAACGGATACATCCATTGATATGGCATTTTTGCTACCGGTCATTTAACACTATGAATGCGATCTTAAGAAGAACTCTTAACAAATTCACACAGCTAATTGCTTGTATTAAGTGAATAGCAGTACAGCACTTAAACACTTTAACACTAATAAGAAAATTGGTTTGATCTTGTAGTAATTGTCCTTTAGTCTGACACGCACCGGTCAAATGTATGCTATTATAGAATCAATGCCATCGCGTCTTGTATGCACTAACAATGTGCCTTGTACAGTCCTATGAATTAAGGGCAACACATAAATGACCACTATCTAATCAAATGTGAAGATAAGCTTAATTGTCGTCTGACCGTAATCTTGGATTGACAGACCGACTTAAACTGACAATTATATAATCAAGAACCATTGACATAACCGATAAATGGAGTCTGCGCAGTAGTTAATTCTTTAACCATGTTTTTTTTAAACACCCAACGTACATGTAAGAGTGTTTATTCTCCATATTTTACTCTTTAAATGTGACTCAAGCGTTATTGTTCATCTCTCAAAACTTTCAAGTGCAAACTGCTCATTTCTACCATTCTAACCATTACATTCCTTAAAAAATATGCTACAAGGCAAACTTTCTGTCACTATATGTAATATATCCCCATTTTTCAGTGGCAGTCCAAATTTCCCCTACCTTCATCCCGAACGGCCTCTATTACAGGACCTACCTATTGTATTGTTAATTTGTTCCCGCCCTGAAAATGCATGAAATATTTGCTACTGAACGTGAACACAAAAGAAGCAATCAAATTCAGACTGCTCATTTCTACATTATTAACAATAACATTATATATAACGAGATGTTACAAGGTCAAAGTTCTGCCCATATCCAAATTGTCCCCTTTTTCCCAAGGAATCAAAATGTCCCACCCTTACCCCGACTGACCTATTTAACAGAACCTACCGTTTTGATTGATTGTATATTTGTTATTATCATAAATATGCATGAAATATATTTCACTGGATAGAAAATGAAGGAACGGAGGAAGGGGGGGGGGACGTCGCAAATAGGATTAGGACTAACCTTATATGTTTTGCTTGATACCTCTGTTTACAAAAATATTTATCTTGTAAAGTGTACATACCAGAACTACTACATGTAGCTTGTCGACTAGCACGATGAAAATCATGCTTAGCGTGTCTTGTAAAAATATGAAAATAAGGAGATGTGATATGATTGCAAACGAAGTGGATGTAAGCAATTATAGTGTATAAAAAAACCATTAACTGGTTGTCTTGAATTCGTATGTGATATTTGTCGCTGAATCTTAAGCATTCATCCATCCATCCATCCATCCGATATCAAAGTCCAAAACTGTGAAGAACACCTTTTCAAATTAAAAAGGCGTTTGTTTAAAAAGCATACATTAGTAGATTGAATTGCATGGTTTTGAAGCGAATGCAAAGTAAAAAAGTCAAATACTATTTTCGATTAATTAACATAGTATAAATGTTAATTATTAGTAGCAGTTGTAACATTGATTTATGTACAGATTTAATTATACTTATTTTGCCAAAAAATAATGATTGCAACATAAAAATGAATGGGTAAATTCATGAACAAGATAACTGTTCTAAGCGTAATAAAAATCAATAGTGATAAACGAAAGGCTTCTTAGTTTTCACAAGGCTACAGTTATAAAAAGTTTAATGTAAAGAATGTTATGAATTGTTAAACATTGCATGCAATGAATGAAGTATAAATGACGTTGATTTATATAGCACTGCGATAGCGGCGAAATGTACTTTTGAGGGAGAGGATGCTTTAAGATCAAGTACCCTCCCACCTCCCCAAAAAAAAAACCGAAACAAAAACAAAAACAAACAAAAAAATAAACAAACAAAAAACAAACAAATACAAAAACACAAAACAAAACAAAACAAAACAAAAATGAAAAAAACAAAAAACTCACAAAAGCAATGCAAACAAAAATATTAAGCATGTTGCAGCAGCAGCTAAAACATTGAATGATGAGGAATATCAAAGGCAATTGTGCAATATTTTAACATGCTGTTTTAAATATTTTTGTTGAACAGTTTGCTAGAAAGGCCCTCTCTCTCATATTCCGCTGATTCTGCATATATTCTAATAGGTATTCTTCTTTTGATCAAATTTTTTCTGCACATTCATATGAGAATACAACTCATATAAGAAGACACTACTTTTATAGTATATTGAGTCACAAATATCCCACATGAACCATCGGATATAACGTCGCAATTCAAACCTTTTCTGGCTGTTTTTTATACATCTCGCACAGATAAATGGACCATAATGATTGGTAAATTTTCTATACCCAGGTCGGGTCCGACGATTTACAGAAATAAACCGAAAAAGACCGACAAGGACAAAAAGAACCAAAAAGGACGGATAAGAACCGAAAACCGAAAAAGAAATCGTTTTATTTAACTGAAAGGAGACTAGCAAATGGCGAAATCATTAATGTCTATGAATGAAAATATAATTTCTACAAAAGTTAGGAAACCTTATACCTAGACAGGACATACTTATATTTGAAAAAGAACCGCCCTTCTATAACACAAGTATCTACGCTTTTCAAATGAGTTTTAGTTTCATACATTTTATTACTAATTTTTATTAAAATAAGTATTTTACAATATCTAGTGCATCTATCACCGCTTTCTCTTTCCTTTCTCAATCTGGTCGATTCCGGTCTCTCCAATTTGTAGATATAACTTTTCAATCTCCGTGTGAATGTTTTCACGCTTTCGTTCACCTGAGATCTCTCATATATTTCTCTTTCTCCTTCATCCATCTTTTTGTCATCTCACTCACACTCGTGCTCATTCAACTACGATCAACTCAGACATGTATACTGATGTGAAGAAATTTTAATACAAAAATGGCGGTTCCTTTTGGTAAAATGTCGTTCTTTTCTGTAAATCGTTGGACCGTCCAGGTCAACCTTAAAATTATAAGAAACATTTATAAGTTGAATGTCGCGAGTGGAGAAATATTGCTCACCCGATGCAGTGGTAGCAATACCATAAGCCTTCATGTATTATAGCTCGAATTAATTTGGGAAGGGTGGTTTTATACTCCATGGTCCTTTTGACATTGGCCTCATCTTTCCACTAGCTGATGAATGAGAGGAGTATGTTTTTGAAATCTAATATGTCGGTTTTTTCATGTTTTTGTATTTTTCGACGAATGAAATTGCATTCGTTTCATTTGCCTTTATTTAAATTTAATTTGTTTTTCATTCACTAGTGGTAAATTGTCTCGTTAAATCATATATAGCGTCATAACAGATCGATCTATTCTTATGTACATGTCTGTATGATTGAGAGATTGACTTCATTTAAATGATTTTAAGAGCTGTTTGATACTTAAGTGAGTAAACATAATTTAAAAAATTACAATTCTAAAGTTTATCAAAAATGAGTGCACAAATATTGATTTTTTAATGCAAGAACTAGTTGCAGCGACAGTTTTCTCAAATAACCTCTGGAGAAAAAATATTCGTAAGTCATGTGCATTTTTAGTAAAACTTACGACCAATTTGATCTTGAGATTATTTTTGAAAATAGCCGCTTGTGTTTGAACAGTTCACACTCAGAGTAGCCATTCTGAAAATAAAATGAAAATGCTTCTTTTGGACTGCAAAGTCTATATCAATGTTTAAGTTTCGTCTGGATTATCCCTGTTAATTTTTGTGTCTTAAAATATGGAATATTTTGTAGAAATAATCGACATTTTTATGGTAATATACTAGTAGTTTGTGATTCCATAGAGATTCTAATTACGTTCTTACTGAACCTAACAACACAAATATAAAGTGCCGATAAGTCGGACAATAGGATATTTGTTCAAGCTATTTATGCCCATAGACGTTCATCAAATTTGATCGTCAGACGAGTAGAGTAATTGTCTTGTTTAAAACAATTTCAAATTATTTTTAGGTAATTTTCATTCAGTAAAAGTCGTTAATTTCTTTTACCTAGCTTGTATTTAATTATAAAGAGTACTGAGATTTGAGAACTTAAAGATTAGAACAGATAGTTGTTGGTAAGAGAAGCTATTGAAGAGGACATTCGCCCGACATTTGGAAACAAACCTTCTTCTCTAATCCACTAGTATAGGGCTTTTGAGCTGGACATACGTTATAGAGAAATGCATATTGCTGAAGATCGTATGTTTATAACATGTATGTTCTTATTTTTCAATTAGAAATTATTTAGAAACTAAGGTACTAACTCCCTCAGACAAAGTTGAATTAAGAAAGGTTTTGGTTATCCTTTTTATGTCCCTTTTGGACTATAGCTCCGGAAGTAATTATAGATCCCTGGTATGAAAATTTTTGTTTTCCTTGTTTTCCTAGTGAATGTAATTCCTGAAAATCGCTCCGGGCACTCCTAATTTATAAAATGTCATTTTAGCTCACCTGGCCCAAAGTGAGCTTTTTTAATTACTTGGCGTCTGTCGTCCTTCGTCGTCGTCGTCATTAACTTTTACAAAAAGCTTCTCTGAAACTACTGGGCCAAATTTAACTAAACTTGGACACACTCATCATTATGGTATCTAGTTTAATAAATATGTCAGATGACCCCCGCCTGTTGATCAAACTGGCCGAAATGGATAAAATAGAATATAGGAATAAATGGAAGTTTTGTCTATAATCTTGTAAACCGCTATAAATAGAGAAAATCTTACAGGGGCAGAAATGTTCAAAATGCTGAAATATACCTATTGTGCACTTAATATCTAAACCGTCAGACGACTTCTTATAGGAGTTATTGCCCTTAAATGATGAGTTTTTTCTTCATTTTTGCCTATTATCTTGAAAATTATGATAGACAGAGAGAAACTTTAAATAAGTAAAATGATCAACAGTACAAAATCTACAAATAAAAAAAACATGGTCAAAATCGGCAGACGACTTATTATTGGGGTTATTGCCCTTTGTTGACGATTTTTGTCAATTATTTTGCGTTTATGCCTAATAATGAAAAAAAAAAAAATTTATAAAAGATAGATATATATTAAAATAAGCAAACATGGCCAGTAAGACTAGATCTACAAATAAGTTTGCAATGTTGAAATTGTCTGACGACCTCGTATTTGAGTAATTGTCCTTTGATGACGATGTTTACCATTTTTTTTGCGTTATTGCCTAATATCTGAAAACTATAATAGATACATTTGTAGATAGCCACTTTAAGCAAAATGATCAGCAAGACTAGATCTACAAATAAGCCAACATAGCCAAATCGTCAGATTTTTGCTCTTTAATGACGATTTTTACCAATATTTTAAGTTTTGCCTATTTTCTTGAAAACTATAAAAGATAGATAGACACGTTGAATAGCAAAAATGATCAGCTAGACAAGATCTACAAATAAGTCAAATTTTGCCAAAATCGTTAGTAGACTATTTTTAAGAGTTATTGCCCTTTTATTTTGTGTTTAGGGCAAAAAATAAAGAAGACAGAAAACAGAAAAAAAAAGATCAGCAATACAACAAAGAGATTTTAGTCATGATTACTCTAGTCCACAATATTGAGAGTGTCCATTGTTGAAGATGCACATAGACTTAGATGAGCGACACAGGCTCTTTAGAGCCTCTAGTTTATTTTATTGACCACTAGATGTCTTATGGTGTTGGGTCGTTTTCCTTTAACCGTTTACCACTAATTATCCCTTTCTATTTACATAAACAGATTAAATGCACATCTTTTCTATTAGCTATGTTTATACATTGTTTTATTATGGCCCCACATCTAAAATGAGGTAGCCCTATAGTTTTCATTCTATCTTCTGACTGTCCGTCTGTCTTTCCGTATGACCGTCAACAATTTTTTTAAACGCAAAAACTCATTAGTATAGGTAGGAGGCTAAGGAAATTTTAGACAGTTGTTGTGCATAATATGTAGATGTGCATATTATATTTTGGTGAACTTTGTGTTTGTTAGAAAATCACAAAGTTAGAGAAATGTATGTTGTAAACGCAAAAGAAAACCCCAAAAGTATAGGTAGGAGGCCAATGAAATTTTGCACACTTGTTGTGCATAATATGTAGATGTGCATATTATATTTTGGTGAACTATGTTAAAAAAAAATCACAAATTTTGAGAAATGTCTGTTGTAAACGCAAAAACTCCAAAAGTAGAGGATTAGGCAAATGAAATTTTGCACAGTTGTTGTACATAACATGTAGATGTGCATATTATGTTTTAATTTAAAGAATATTATAAAAAACATAGCAAGCAATGAACGAAGTTTGAATAACGTTGATTTATACAACACTACCATAGCGGTGGATCATACGTTTGAGGGAGAGGATCCTTTAAGATCACCCTCCCCAAATAAAAAGAAAAAAAAAAAAAAAAAAAAAAGAAACAACAACAACATAAAAACACAAAAAAAAAAAACCAAAACAAACTAACAAAACGAAACTTCCATAAAAAAACCAAAGCAAACATTTACATGTGCTGTAGACATTTGTCTATTATTGAGGACCCTGTGTAGACCCTGTGTTTACCACTAGATGTCATGTGCCTGAGGTTTTGTGCTATTAAGTTTTTTCTCACTGATGGTTACCTTTTTTATATAAATATAAATGTTTCTCAAACAGTTTCAAATAAAATTGTAGAACATAAAACTTTCTTGTCCTGCCATTTTTGTTTTTTTTTCTTTTTGAATTAAACATTGTGAGGCATAAAAAGGACTAGTATACCAGGTGATTTTGCACATCACATAAAAAATTGATTCACTGTCGTATGCACTTCCTTAACGTGCTTTGGCAAATAGCTCATGCATATTCAGGATAAGAGTGAATTCTATTAATAGACCATTACATAGGTTCTGTAAATTTGACAGACCGATATGAAGAGCACAGTATGAGGGTCTAGATAGTGGGGAGTCATCATTTGTGTATACTTATTTTTTTGGTCATTTTTCTCTATCTTTTTTTTTGCCTATCATTCTCTATTCTTTAGTTTATTGATCCAATTTTTGTAATCTTGGCCCATTATTCGCTATTCTGTAAACCACATGAAGACGCACTGGAATGGTATGTTACGTAAAGACAGAAACCTGTCTTACAATAGGTCGCCTACGGATTCCTCATAGAATATTGTAAGGGTTCATTTACGTATAATGAGTGTGGAACTCTCCCAACATGAACCATCGGATATAATGTCGCCATTTAAACCATATGTGACTGTTATTTTTATACAGCTCGCACAACCAAACGGACCATTGGTCATTTTCTGTACCCGAGTCAACCCGTGGTGCCTTATAATTATAAGGAGCATTTCTTCTTTAACTTTTATAAGTTGAATTTCGTGAGTGGAGAAATATTGCTCATCCGATGCAGTGGTAGCAACAAAATATACCTCCAAGTATTTTAACTCGAATTAATTGGTGCCGGGTCTCTTATACTCTGTGGTCCTTTTGACACCGTACAAATATGCTTAGATACCATTGTCCTTATCTTTCCTCCAGCTAATGAATGAGAAGCGAATATTTTTTGAAATGTTATATGTCTGTTTCTTAGTGTTTTTTGTACTTTTCGTTGAATGTAATTGCATTCGTTTCATTTGCCTTTATTTAAATTTGATTTTGTTTTTCCTTCACGAGTGTTAAATTGTCTCGTTAAATCATAAACAGCGTCATAACAGATCGATCTTTTCTTATGTTCATGTCTGTTTGATTGAAAGATTGACTGTTTTTGAATGATTTTAAGAGCTGTTTGATACCGAAGTGTGTAAATATAATCTTTAAAAATCATAATTCAAAAATTTATTAAAAATTAGTGCACGAATATTGCTTGTTTAAGCAAGTCTTAGTTGCAGCTACAGTTTTCACAAATAATCTTAGGACAGAAGAATACCCACAAGTCATGCGCATTCCAGAAAAATAGCCGCTTGTGTTTAAACGTGACGCACTCGGAGTAGCCATTCTAACAATAAAATGAAAATGCCTCTTTTGGACTGCAAAGTCTATATCAATGTTTAAGTTTCGTCTGGATTATCCCTAAGAATTTTTGTGTCTTAAAATGTCGAATAGTTTGTAGAAATAATTTTTTATGGTAAAATACTAGTAGTTAGGGATTCCCTACAAATTCTAATTACGTTCTTACCCAACCCAACAACACAAATCGAAAGTGGCAATATTTCAGACAATAGGTTATTTGTTCAAGCTAATTTTGTCCATAGACGTTCATCAAATATGATCGTCAGACGAGTATTGTAGTTTTAGAAAATTCTAGTTAATTTTCATTCAGTTAAAGTCGTTTATTTCTTTCACGTAGCTTGTATTCAAATTTAATGAGTATTTAGTTGAAGATTAGAACCGATATTTGTTTGTCAGGAAACTTCGAACCAGTCAAGAGACAGTCACTCGACAATGGGAATTAAACACTCTGGTCTTGATTATATTTATCCTCAACGCTGCACCCGAGGCTTTTTAGCTGGACATACATTATAGACAAATGTCTATTGATGAAGACCGTATGTTTATTATAAAAACATACATTTCCTAACTTTTCCATTGATAAACTAAGAAATTATTAAGAAACTAAGGCTCCAACTCCCTCTGTTGACTTTAGAAGGTTTTGGTTATCCTTTATATGTCCCTTTTGGACTATAGCTCCTCAAGTATTTGGTGACTATGTTGAACGCATCTATCCCATCGAACTTGAGATAAAGGATACAACAGATGCAGTTAAGTCTGCCTCATATCTTGACTTACATCTGAAAATTGACAATGAGGGTCGGTTGAAAACAAAACTATATGACAAAGAGATGATTTCAGCTTCCCAATTGTGAACTTTCCATTTTTATGTAGCAACATTCCAGCAGCGCCTGCATACGGAGTATATATATCTCCCAGTCGATACGATACTCCAGGGCTTGTATTTCCTATCATGATTTCCTTGATAGAGGGTTGCTGCTCACAAGGAAGCTATTAAACCAAGAGTTCCAAGTGGTGAAGTTGAAATCATCCCTTCGTAAATTTTACGGACGCCATCACGAGTTGGTTGACCGTTACGGAATATCCGTTTCACAGATGATAGCGGATATGTTCCTAATGTCGTTACTACAATCCCGTCCCCTTTTCCTGAATGTGACCTGCCGAATAAGACTTATTACCGGGTTTGTACTAACATGAGCAACACGACGGGTCCCACATGTGGAGCAGGATCTGCTTACCCTTCCGGAGCACCTGAGATCACCCCCAGTTTTTGGTGGGGTTCGTGTTGCTCAGTCTTTAGTTTTCTATGTTGTGTTTTGTGTACTATTGTTTGTCTGTTTGTCTTTTTATTTTTTAGCCATGGCGTTGTTAGTTTATTTTCGACTTATGAGTTTGAATGTCCCTTTGGTATCTTTCGCCTCTCTTTTATAAGTTCCTAGTTTTTCAAAATTTTGGTCTTTTTGATGGGTTGTTGTCTCTATAACGGTTATGACAAATTATCCCTGTCTATTCACAGATTGAGGGTACGTCTTTTTTTATTAGCTTTGTTTATACATTGTTTTACTTGTTTTTAAAACCTGACCTTGAAATATGATCTGAGCAATACGGGGAAAGGACCAAAAGTCTACTATTAACACCAAACTACCGTAAATATTCTAATACAAACCTAAGTCCATTCTTTGTACCATCAACACGTAACATTAGGCAAGCATGGATTTCAAATCAACATCTTACATCCTGTGGTTTCACATATTCGTCTTTGAGCGAACCGGATGAAGATAAATCCAGAAAAACGCTTTGTTTTGTTTTTCATTTTTTAAATATGTAAGACCGGTGGTAATCTGACTCAACAAATTATACCAATAGAGATCCTTTGAATTCCGTGTAATTAATTCATAACAGTAGTTCCAAAAATTAATTCGACATAATATGGTCAATATTAGTGCCAACAAATGCCTCCAGTTTTTCACACATTACTTTTATTTACTGTATTACTGTACTTCTCATATATAAACTACGGGACGGACACTCTAACATACGGGACTTTACAAAAGATGCATATGTACATAGTAAACAAATGTATGCATCACCCATTGGACTTTTCTTGAAAAAATGAGACGCAATAGCTTTATTCAAACGTAAATGAATTGTACTTTTCGTAAAACACACAACAATAAAGAAGCTTAAATACTCACCTGAAAGCAGAAATTTTTCAGACGATGGATTTTTAGCAACACGTTATGTATAGACGTCCGCTTGCGATCTAAATACCACGAAGTGCTATGAACTTCCAAGAGATGTCTTAAAACTGAGTAAATACTGCAAATTTTACACACTAAATATCGTAAATTAGGTCCCGTTGATTATATTTCTTATGTTTTGTGTTTACTAAATGGGATTATTTGAAATTATTTGAGTTATTACAGAAAAAAAAGGTATGCCTTTGAATCTTTAGTGTTGTATGTTTTATGCCTTGAATCAATGCAATACTTCGTACAAAATTTAAACGCATACAACTTAATGTCCCGTTGATTACAAATGTATTTTTCACAATTATTTCCGTCGGTTTAGAAAATTTCAATCCATTTAAGCATTGTTTACAGAGCAGATCTTGATGATTTCTTGGATCTTCCATGTAATGACTATTAAATAAGCAAAACAAGGAACCTGGTGTCATCTGCAAGACTCTGTCAGATAATAACATGCTTTTGGACTCGTAGATTATTAAAATTTGGAGACAACGGAAAATTTGCCAAAATAATAATAAATAGCTGTATGATGTTCGTCAAATACATTTTACAAGTAAAAATGATATATAATGTTTGAAAGCCTCGCTATTTGATAACTTTAGAAGAAAATGTACTTGTAATTTGCACGATTAGTAGGCTCTATCTATTTGGCGAAATATCGGGTTAGTAGTCCGGGCCACACAAACCATTTTTTTCTTTCCAGGTGATCATTTTTGGTCATTAAGAAAGTATGTTGTCGAAAATA
The DNA here is from genome assembly GCA_017311375.1 of Mytilus coruscus. Classification (NCBI taxonomy): domain Eukaryota; kingdom Metazoa; phylum Mollusca; class Bivalvia; order Mytilida; family Mytilidae; genus Mytilus; species Mytilus coruscus. Next base: position 35,227,027 of record CM029602.1, read on the forward strand.
AAATGGTGAAAAATCATGTATAGCAAAAGAAAGTTAACATTAGGGTAAGCATCTTGTATTGGGATACTGTTTTACGACGACCGTAATTGTCGCAGTTCCTGGAATGAGTCAATACTTTTGAACTTGTCACAAACTTACTGTTGAAAGTTTATATGGCAATACACATTTGAATTTGAATTTAAATTTGAATTTTATATCTTACAAATTCCGGCTTCTAATGTTTTTGCTCAGACAAGGTTTCCGGTACTACGGAAAAGCTGTAGGTACCAGTTGGTAATGATATAAATGAAGACAACCAATGACGAGGTTCCTGACTCGAGTCATGCGTAGTCAAAACCAATCATTTGAGCACGGTTAGGAAGAATAGTTATTTCAATAAAAAAACAGGAATTTAATTTTGAACATATTAAAACTTTTAAGTCATTATTTTGAACATTTCCTGACATAATGAAATAGTATTTGATGTAAAAAGCCAGACCAAAATATTGGCTGTGAAATAAAATATAGTTGTAACTCAAATGCATCAATTGATTTAAACTGTAAATAAAAAAAGGATAATTCCTCACTAAAATATTACATGATATACCAAGGATTTGTATAGTAAGTCTTACTATACAAATCCTTGGATTTACATTCATACTCACAATCAGGAAACATATACAATTCCTACCTTTTCTTTCTACTGTTGTGTCACCTAATATCTATAACGCTTTTTTTTTTTTTTAAATATTTCCCAATTGATAAGAAAGTTCTTACATCACTAAAACTAATCCATAAATGACATGCCGAAAAAGGAAGTCATGCATCAATTATAAACATTGCACTGACAATGAAACTAATTCTTGAATAGATCATTTGAGCCTTGAGCACTTTACAATATTCTAAGTTTGTAAGAGAATGATAATCCCTTACTTCATGATAAGTACTCGCTAACGCTCGTACTTAATCATGAAGAAAGGGATTATCATTCTCTTACATATACAGTGTAAATAAAGTTGATTAGAGGTCAATATACACTCAGTCTGAAACAGTGAATTATTTTCAGAAGACATAGTTAGAAACCGCTCAATTTTTCAAATTGGGTACGTGAAATGTCCGTGGATTGAATTAGACTTAAATGACTTAATCTTTAGACTTTCATCTTCTTTAAACAAGCACACAAACAAACTGGTGCTGAATAATTGGTTTCAATTTAAATATGTTAACAAAAACTAAGGAGTTATCTTTATTATGAGTATAACAGATAATCCAGGAAGGTAACTGTTATATATCAAGAGAAGTTTTAAATTGCATCATTAGAATAAAACTTCGCTGGAATCTCAAACATTTTTGTTGTTTTCACCATTATAATTGGATTGAATGAGTTGTTAGATATTTTCCCTTTGAAAGCTGAATATTACTCAGAAAACACTCAGTATATTTTGCAACGTATATGACGGTGCTTTTTGAAAGTGTTGAATTGCAAAAAATATGGACAGGATTTGAAATTATACATAATTAGAAACATTTACGGCAAATAGTTAACTTGAATTTCTTTTTTTTCATTAACAACCTTGCCAACATGTCAAACCTAGTTTCCTATCTTTTGTATCATAGTTGTGTTTCGTTTATTTTTATAATAAGATTTTTTTTTTAGATTAAATGTTGGGTTTTCATCACTGTCAACTTCGTTTTCATCAGTTTTTTTTAGTATTAAAGGATGATAAATACTAACCATTCAGTTACATCAAAATATTTTTTTATCTTTATAAGTCTTAAATGTGACAATTCTACAACTGACATTCTCCATCGGTTAACCGATGGCAATACAGGGATAACACCACACAATACACTTATATGTACTTCGTCTGAAATATAATCCAATAATTTGACAATGTAGATCTTCAATGTTTCGCCTTTACTGTGTCCAGCGACCTACACCACTTTGCCAACAATACTATAAAATAAAGCTTTCGTTAGTCGAAAAAAAAAACAAAAACGACCAAATGACATACATCAGTCTACAAAACACAAAACAGAAAACTAAAGACTGAGCAACAGGAACCCCATTAAAAAACTGGGAGTGATTTTAGGGTAAGCAGATCCTGCTCCACAGTAGGCTCCCGTCTTGATGCCTTCACGCCGTACTTGGTATATGGTGGCATATAAAATAGGTTTTTATATACCAGTATATAAACATTCTTGAATGAAGTTTTAGTTTGTATATACAGATTCTACAACGAAGCTGAAGTTGTAAATTAGTTAATTTAGTTAATAACAATTGTATTACGTTTGAGTTTATTTATTCGTGTTTGTTTAAGGTAGAGTACTAAAGTCATTCTCCAGACAAGAACACAACAAAATTGAACAAAACTGACTGATAATAACGAAATATTGTTTCGAAATTCCGTTTTATTAATATTTGAAACCAAACAAATCATATTGTATTTTTTTGTCTAAATCGTAGCTAATGAAATGTCTCTAAAGACATATGACAAGAGTTCATTTGATAGAAATTAGCTAGTCACTTTTCGACATTGCCATTTAAAGACTGCAAACGTCAATAACATGTTTTCTGATTCATTCAACAAACAAACAAAAGATAATCTAATACCTGAAAGGCAAAACAAATTATTTCATGCACTTGATGAAATAAACTGAAATCCGCTTGTAAATGTAAAAATCAGCCAAGAACCAGTTTACTGATGATAACATCCAATATTAATTATAAAAAGAAGATGTGGTATGATTGCCAATGAGACAACTGTCCACAAGAGACCAAAATGACACAGAAATTAACAACTATAGGTCACCGTACGGCCTTCAACAATGAGCAAAGCCCATACCGCATAGTCACCTATAAAAGGCCCTGAAATGACAATGTAAAACAATTCAAACGAGAAAACTAACGGCCTTATTTATGTACAAAATGAACGAAAAACAAATATGACACACATAAACAAACGACAACCACTGAATTACAGGCTCCTGACTTGGGACAGGCACATACATACATAATGTGGCGGGGTTAAACATGTTAGCGGGATCCCAACCTCCCCTAACCTGGGACAATGATATAACAGTACAACATAAGAACGAACTATAAAAATCAGTTGAAAAGTTATCGCATGCAGTGTGCTGACTATAAAAAATTCGTAAAACTTCTGGAAGGGCGAAAGTTCTAATGTTTTATGTCTTCGATGCGTGATTTGGTTCGTCTTGAATTCTTCACATTGACCGTTAAGAACATCGCCTTTATAACCAAAAAATAAGAAAAGAAGTGCGAATTATACTAAGATGTTTATCTGAAATGAACGCTAACCTTGCTCACTGAAATATATACAAAAAAAATAGCTTTTCGTTATTTTTAAACATTTTCTATACATACTGATGATAAGATCAGTAAGACAATTAATATAATAAACTTGTAGATTCATTGAAAAATGAATGTCCTATTTTGTGGGAAATCTCCACAAATGATGATCCTTGTAAGACAGTTATTATCAAATCTGTACACGGAGAAAATACATCGCAGAGCAATTGCAAGTATAGTAGTGTCATCAACGTAATGATCCTAGTCTCGATACAACCTTCATGTACTGATAGGGAATAACACGCCAACAATTCATTACTTTAAAATCGAACACTGATTTTCATTGCTAACTCTGGACACGTGACTCTTGCTTGGGAGATAATAACATTTAACTATTTTATAACTGTCAGTATTCCAAGAACTTAAATAGTAAAAAAAGATAACATTGTTTTTATCGTCTGCTTATTAAAAATGCAAACATAATTTTATTGTTTTACAAAAATATGCTTTTAATAAAACAACAATATTTGTGTTCAGTAACTGCAAAATTAGATATACAAAATCAGTGTGACTATCTGTGTTAAATCTTATAATGTAAAATGCATTTCCCGATATTTTTACACGCTTTCCAGTCACAAAAGCACTGTTACATGACACAAACATGTGGTACTTTGGAACGCGATTTAGTAATTAGAGCATGTTTCAACAAGAAATACGAACACTTGGTATATATTTGATTTTACTTTCCAAATTTGGACTTGCGAACTTAATCGTTATTGCCTTCATTACACAAAACTGAAAAAAAAACATTGAACCAATTTTTCTAGTTTTTATGATTTTTTATATCATCAAAGAAAACTATTTTCAAGGTTAAGCTTTATTTCTTTTTGCCGGAAGGCCGTCGAAAATAATTAGCTTCAATAATTTCATGGAATTATACAAATAAGATTTTTTTTTGTCATTTTACTTCATGTCATAAAAGAAAATTTTAATAATTGTATAAATAACTGGAATCAAAAGTATCTGGTCTTTTGTTATACGTTGTTGCTTACACATTGTTGTCAATATAATTGAATTCCATACCACTGTCATACAAGTGAGAGGTTTAGCTAGTTATAAAACCAGGTTTAATCCACCATTTTCAGCATAAGGAAATGTCTGTACCAAGTCAGGAATATGACAGTTATTTTCCATTCGTTTGGTGTGTTTGATCTTTTGATTTTGCCATGATAAGGGACTTTCCGATTTGAAGTTTAGTATTTTTTGTTATTTTACTTTTTTATCAGTAAAGCAGAGAAAACATATTTAACTTCGTTATTGATTTGGCCTTTCAAATGTTTTGAGTGCCACTGGTGAGTCTTTTATAGATGATCCACACGGCTGGCATACTTAGTTATACGCATGGTCACTTTGATAACTTTTTGTGAACAACTACATTTAATTGAAATATATTAAAGGCAGCACTTTCTAACTAATATACAATGAGAGAGCGGGGTTTGTTTCAATTTAATATAAATAAACAGTCACCTTCAGGGTGTTGAGTAGCGGACTTTGTACTTCCATAGCTGAGTTTATATCTGCTCATTTTTGTTTGTCGTTATATTTCTCTAAAAGCTGACAAATATCTGGGATATGTAGGTTGTAAGTATATATAATGTATGATTTCACATTCTACATCAAGGAATTCCTATTTGATGATGTTAGCATAAACTCTAACATAAACTAAATTTCTAGTAAGCCTATTGGGCGTTTATATGGTTTCTGACTTTTGACAGACACATGAACATTTAAGTAAAACTTACTGCCAACTTGATTTAAGATTATTTTTGAAAATACGGCTGGTGTTTGAACATTACGCACTCTGAGAAGCCATACTGAAAATAAAACGCAAATGCTTCTTTTGGACTGCAAAGTCTGTATAAATGTGTAAGTCTCGACTGGATTATCTTTGATAACTAATGTGTCCTTAAATGTGGAATAGTTTGTAGAATTGATCGACATGTTTATGGTAAAATACTAGAAGTAAGCGATTCTCTGGAGATTCTAATTGAGGTCTTTCCCAAACCAACAATACAAATATAAAGTGGCCATACTCAAACAGTAAGGTTTGTGTTCAAGCTATTTTTGTCATCAGTCAGTGAGTATAGTAATTATCTTGTTTTAAACGATTTCCGATAATGGTTAGGGAATTTTCATTCAGTTTAAGTCGTTAATTTCTTTCACATATCTTGAATTTAAATCATAATGAGTAATGAAAATTAAGTACTTAAAGATTAGAACAGATTTGTTTTTTGGTAAAGAAAGCCATTGAAGAGGACACTTACCCTTGAGAGAAAGGGAGGGGGGGACTTCCTATTTACAAGGTGATAGAACGTGCTGCTAGAATAGGTCACATTTTCTAGCTTGAAAATGTGTGAATAGGTGGGGAAAATTATCAGAAAAATATGATAAGGTCATAAAGTTCCTATTTTTTGTATTATTTGTTAATTCTTCCTCGTCTGTCATCTTTCTTGCTGTTCCCGGCTGTGTTTTTATCGGGCAAAGTTTCCGGTACTACAGAAAAACTGTAGGTACCAGTCGTGTAATGATATAAACAAAAGACAACCAATAACGAAGTTACTGACTCGTGACATGCGTAGTCTTAAACACTTATTTGAGCACTAAAACCCTCCCTTTTTTTTATCTCGATCTGTTGAAAAACAAATTCAGAGAAAAGTACGTGCAAGTGTCAGTGTACTTTAATGACATTTTAAGTCGGACATAGTTAATTGCCTTTTATGAGGCAGTTTTAATGAAATAGCAGTCAATCAGATTTCTTCCAAACATTAGTCTTTCTTTAATTAATTTACATATTCCTCTAAATTGAGTATAATGAACAAGCATCGGTGTGTGTAGTAGAGAATCTCGGGAAATACAGAAATCGTCCATTGTGCACGAATTACATTGTTAATTTACACAGTGTTGAAAAAAGGAAAATAACACCGTTAATAATGTCATGCGTAAGAAGCACTTTTCTGGATTTACCTTCATCAGGAACGCACCAAGCCAAATATTTGAAAACCAAGAATGTATCAGAACTGAAACAGGTGAAGAGCTATACAACCATGTTAACAAAGTAGATTAGGGGTCAATATACACACAATTTGATACATTGCAGACGACATCGAAAATAAACCGTTCAGTCTGTGAGTGTGTAAAATGTCCGTGAATCGAATTACACGCAAATGACTTAATCTTTAGAATGTTGTCTTCTGTAAGCAATCACCAAAACTAACTGGTGCTGAATAATCGGTTTCAATTAAAATCTGTGAGCACAAAGTTAGGAGCTATCTTCAGTGTTGGTATAACAGGTAATAATAGGAAATAACCGTTATATATCAAACAGAACTTTTTAACTTTAAACTGAACCATTAAAGTAAAACTTTTTTGAAACTTATTACTTTGAATGCTTAAAATTCTTTAAAAAAATTCGTTACATTATGCAACATATACGAAAGTACTCTTATAATAGGTTGAACAGCAAGAATATGAACAGGATTTTGTATTAGAAATATTGCCAAGATAAAAACGCCAAATGTATCTGAAATAGTTAACTTTAATATCGTTTAAGAACCTTGTGCTTACTTGTCAAATCTCACTTCATATCTTTGTATCATATTTGTTTTGTCTATTCAGATTTTATGGTTGGATTTCGATATCTGTCATTATCATTTTAATCAGCTCTTTTTACAGTTGTTAAGGGTGATAAATACTAACCTCTCAGTCACATCAATAGTCTTTTGCTATCTCTGTATGTCTAAATATGTGACAATTCTACGACTGACATTCTCCATCGGATTACTGATGGTTATACAAATATAATACCACAAGATAGACATACCTGTAATTTGTCTGAAATTTAACCATAAAATGTAATTCAATAAACAAACAAAAGATAATTTAATACCTGAACAGCAAAACAAATTATTTCATGCACTTGATGATATAAACTGGAATGAGAGTCAACCGAGAACCAGCTTATTGATGACAACGTCCAAGATTTGATTTACCATATAGCATAAAATATTCTGACCATAAAAACAAACGTAATACTCCCGGAAGGGCGATACTTGTAATGTGTTTTGTCATCGCCTTTATGACCACATAAGCAAGGAATGTTGAAGTATACTGGAATGTTTAACTGCTAGACGTTTTCTAAATTGAACGCTCACTGCAAACAAAAAAAAAAACCCCAAAGTTTGATGTATTTTTTAATACAAAGCTTTTGCTTCAATTTAATTTTGAAAAATATTTTTACCCTTCATATTGATGATAAGATCAGTAACACAATAAATGTAATACACTTGAAGGTTTATTGAAAAATGAATGTCCTATTTTGGGGGAAATCTCTACAAGTGATAGACACACCTCCTACTTGTAAGACATTTATTATCACAACTGTAGGTGGAGTAAATACATCGCTGAGCAATTGCAGAAGTGTCATCAACGTCATGATCCTTGTATTGATATAACCTTTCTGTGCTGCTTGGGCGTAAAACGCCATCAACCCATTACATTTAAAATAGAACGATGATTCTCATTGTAGTTTTTCTAACATAACTTACTTAATATTTTATAACTGTTAGTATTTCAATTGACAATTTACTGCCCGCTTATTAAACAAGCAAACATAACTTCCTTGTTTATAAAAGAGTATGTGCTTTAAACAAAACATTATTGTATTCAATATCTGCAAAATTCAAATCTACAAAATCAGTCTGACTAACTGTGCTTAATCTTAGAAAGTAAAAAGCATTTCCGATATTTTCACACATCTTTTGGTCACTAAAGTAATGTTATAATACATGTGTATGTCACAAAGAGTGGTACTGTGGAACGCGATGAGTATAAGAACATGTCCCACCAAGATATACGTACACTTGATATAGATCTATATTTGATTTGTTTTCCAATAGTTGGTCGTTATTCCCTTCCTTACACAAAACTGAAAAAGACACATTGGACCATATTTTCAATTTCATACTATTTTTTTACGAAAATCAAAGAACATTATGCGCAAGGTTAAGCTTTTTCTGCCAAAAGACCGTATAAAATAACTAGCTTTAATGATGTTATGTAAATATCTAAAAACAACATTTATTTGTCATCATAAAATAAAATCTCAATAATTGTATAAATATCTGCGTTTTAAAGTTTCTGGTCATTTTTTTATATATACATTCAGCAGTAAAGCAGAGAAAAATATTTAACTTAAGTAATTGATTTGGCCTTTTAAAAGTTTTGGTGCCACTGATGAGGCTTTAAAACCAGGTTTAATCCACCATTTTCTACGTAAGGAAATGTCTGTACCAAATCAAGAATATGACAGTTGTTTTCCATTCGTTTGATGTTTTTGAGCTTTTGATTTTGCCATTTGATAAGGGACTTTCCGATTTGAATTTTGCTTGGAGTTCTGGATTTTTGTTATTTTACTTTTTTTATAGAACTAAATAGTCGCTTTTACTGTGTTGAGTAGCGGACGTTTTACTTCCATAGCTACGTTTATATCTGATCATTCTTTTGTCACTATATTTCTCTAAATAGGAATTCCTATTTGGTAATGTTAACATAAACTATTGTTTAAATGTTTTGTTACGCCTGCGATGCGTTTATATCTATATGGTTTCTGAACTAAGACAGTCACATGAGCATGTAAGTAAAACGTACGGCCAATTTGATCTTAAAATTATTTTTGAAAAAAAAGCCTCTAATATTCGAACATTATGCACTCTGTGAATCCATTCTGAAAATAAAATAAACAATGCTTCTTTCGGACTGCAAAGTCTATATTAATGTTTACGTTTCGTCTGGATTATCTCTTATAACTTTTAAATCTTTTAATGTGGAATAAGCTGTCAAATTAATCGACATTTTATGGTAAAAAATAGTAGTTATTGATTCCCTATAGATTCTAATGAAGGTGTTACCCAACCCAACAACACACATATAGAGTGGCAATATTGCAGACAATAGGATATTTTTTCAAGCAATTTTTGTCCATAGACACTCATCAAATATGATTGTGAGACGAGTATAGTAATTGTCTTGTTTAAAACGATCAAAATTATTCCTTAGTAATTTTCATTCAGATAATGTCGTTAATTTCTTTCACATATCTTATATTTAAATTATAAAGAGTTTTGAAAATGAGTATTGAAAGAATTTAGAACTGATATTTGTTGACAAGGAAGCTTGTCAAGAGGACAGTCGCCCCTCTAGCCTTGATTGCATTTATCCACAACTCTACACTCGGGCCTTTTCAGATAAACATTCATTATAGACAAATGTCTATTGATGAATATCAGATTAAGACGATGTGGTATGATTGCAAATGAAACAACTCACCATCATATACCAAATAACGTAGAAGTTAGAAGCTACATGTTCATGTCACTGTACGGCTTCAAGACCGTATTTTTATAATTTACATTTCGTAAATTTTCGGTTGATGAATTTAGAAATGATTAAGAAACTAAGGTTTCAACTCCCTCAGGCAAAAATGTATTTAGAAGGTTTTGGTTGTCACTTTTATGTCCTTTTTATACTATAATAGCTCCTTAACTATCTATAAATCCCTGGTTTTCGATTTTTTTTGTTTCCTAAATGTCTTTTGTTGCTGGTTCGTTCTCTCTGAATCTGAAATATGATCTAAGAAATACGAGGAAAAGGACCAAATCTTTACAATTAACACCAACAACAACAAACAACAAATACTACTAAAACTCTAAGTTCATTGTTTGGAACATCAACACGTAACATCGGCAAAATATATATTATAAATTCACATCTTACATCCTTGGCTTTCAAATATTCGGCTTTGAGCGTACCTGATGAAGATAAATCCAGAAAAGCGCTTCGGACGCATGAAATTTATTGAATATTGTTATCATTTTGTACATATGTAAGACCGGTGGAAAAATCTGACTCAGAAAATTTTACCCATTCAAGACCCGTTTGAATTCAGTGTAATAAATAATTTTGCACTTGTCACAAAATTACTATTTAAAGTTTATATGGCAATAAATATTTGAATTTGATATTGAAATTATAATGTTATATCTAACAAATTCCGGCTTCTTATGTTTTGGTCCGTCCTACAGAAAATCTGTATGTACCAGTCTTGTTATGATGTAAACAAAGCAAGACAACCAATAACGAAGTTTCTGACTCGGGGCATGCGTACTAGGTTAAACACCTATTTGAGCACTAAAATCCTCTCTTGTTTTACCTCGATCAGTTGAAAAACAAATTCAGAGAAAAGTACGCACGACTGTCAATGTTCTTTAATGACATTTTAAGTCGGAAAGTTTAATTGTCTTGTATGAAGCAGTTTAATGGAATAGCAGCCAACCAAATTTCTACATTAGTTATTTCACATGTTCCCCAAAACTGAGTAAAATGAACACACCGCGTGACAAGTATGTTTAGCAAATATATAGTCTCGGGAAATACAGTAACAGGTCAATGTAAACGAATTCCGTTGTTAATTTAAAGAGTGATAACAAAGTTGATTTGGGTTAATATACATTCAGTCTGATACATTGCAGACGGCATAGAAAAGGAACCGCTCAATCTTTATTTAAATGCGTGAAATTTCTGTGAATTGAATTAGACTCAAATGACTTAACCTTTAGAATGGTGCCTTCCTGAAACAAACACAAACACAAAATGATACTGAATTGACTATTTATCTGTTAGCGAAAACATAAAGAGTCATCTTTATTATTGATATAGCAGCTAATTAAAGGCGATAACTGTTATATATCAACAGAAATGTTTTACTTTTAATTAATCCATAAAAATAAAAGTTTGCATAATCTTTACGCTTTTATTTTTTGAATCATTGGATTTTAAGTTTTTTCTTATATTTTTCGAATGTTTGCAAATAATCAGGAAAAAAAACTCGTTATATTTTGCAACGTATACAACAGAACTATTTGGAAGTGTTGAATTGCAAAAAATATGGACAGGATTTGAAACGAGACATAATTAGAAACATTGCCAAGATAAAAACGCCAAAGTTACGTCAAATAGTTAACTTGAATTTCTTCAAAACTTATAAAATCATAACTGGTTCTTTTTCATTAACAACCTTGCCAACATGTCAAATCTCATTTCCTATCTTTTGTATCATATGTTTCGTTTATTTTTATAATAAGTATTTTTGCAGATTTTATATATGTTTGATTTTTCATTACTGTCGTAAACGTTTTAATCAGCTCTTTTTTTCAGTCGTAATGGATGACAAATACTAACCACTCAGTCACATCAAGATATGGTTTTGTCTTTATATGTCTAAACATGTGACAATTCTACAACTGACATTCTCCATCTAATATTCAATAGATATACAGGGCTAACACGCACGGCAAATAACACATACATTTTCTTCGTCTGAAATTTAATCTAAAAACGTTAAAATGCAGATCTACAAATTTCGGCCTGTACTGTATCCAGCGACCACTCGACCAACAAAACTATGAAATATAGCTTTAGTCGAGTGCCTTACCCGTCCGAGTAAGAGTTTTAACACAGTACGTGATGTATGGTGGAAAGTATATTGAATACATTGTACCTTGCAGATCAGCTCGTTTTGACAGTCGTAAAGGTTGAGGAATTATACTTACCATGCTGTTACACCAATATGTTTTTACATTATACATCTAAATATGTAACAACCTAACGATTGACATTTTCTATCGGATAGCCAATGATTATACAGGGCTAACACTGCAAGTTACACATACTTCGTCTGATATTAAGTCCAACAAGTCAGATCTGCAAAGGGGTAGCAAATGTTTGTCCTTCAATCAGTGGGATATTAAACCATGCTTCTGTAACATAGTAGCAACACTACCTGCACTGTTTTCAGCGCCCTAAATCACTTGGCATACTTTAGTTGAGTGATGACTGTACTTGTTGGCTTTATATGGTGTTGTAACACAACTTACATGAGGTATTGTAGTATGCAGATGAAGTACCTAGTAGATCAGCTCTTTTTGTCAGTCGTGAAGGATGACAAATACTTACCAAAACAGTCAAATGAATAGGTTTTTATATTCTAGTATTAACACATTCTTGAATGATTTTTAATTCTTAAATTTGTTAAATAGAATTGTTTTGTGTTCGTGTTTATTTTTTGTTTGTTTTGTTTGCTTAAATTATAAATCAAGAAGATGTGGTATGAATGCCAATGTGACAACTCTCCACAAGAGACCAAACGACGTAAAATTTGTCATGAAATAAAACTTCCTTCATAGTAGAACTTATAAATGGGAAAACTGTTATTTAACATTATTTCCCTGAAACAAATATTACAGGTCTTGTTGATAACCTAATAAAGGCTATAGAATGTGTGTTTCAACGGGAACAGATATTAAGACATTGTTTATAACAAAGTTTTCATGGGAACTTCTATAAGCCGGAATAAATATACGTTGACAAAAGTAAGCAGTTATATGTCACAGTACGGCCTTGAACAATGAAAAAAAAAAGACCCATACCACAAGCCATAAAAGCCTCTTAAAAGATAAATGTAGAACAAAGCAAAGTACATTCTCCGAAGAACATATTAACCAAATGCTATTACAAAAATGAAAAGAAAGAAAATGTACAGTGTTACCGATCTCTGAGATTACCACAAAAAAAAAAACTGCCAGTATGTTTCTACATTTATAGTCTTCTCAAGGTAACAATCCGGGAATAAGTAAGGTTAAAATGTCAAAATAACAATAGTACAGTTTTGCAAACAAACTCATTTGAACTATGCCATGGGTGTTAATGCTAGGTTCTGTGTGTCTGCAATGTTTTGAAAAAATCCCTTTGTCAGGTGTCATCGGTGATCGACTTCAAAAACTTGACTTTGGCGTGGTTTTTATGCTGTATTGTTTTATTTTTTAAATTGTATTTGGAGCTTGGAGGCGTTTATTTGCAACAATACAGAATAAATGATGACATAAACTGTTCGTATTTAACGCTACTATACGCTCAATGAATTGTAATAGTCAGCCGAGAACCAGCTACATGTAATTGATGACAACATTCAATATTACGTTATCTCATGAAATATGCTGACCATAAAAACAAACGTTACACTCCAGTACGGGCAATAATTCTAATGTTTAATGTCTTCGATGCGTAGTTTTCCGTCTTAATTACTTTACACTGACGTATAGACAACACCGCAAAATGAGAAAGGAATGTTGAATTATACTGCTATATTTTACTATGATAAGGTCAGTAACAAAATTAATGTAATAAACTTGAAGGTTTATTGACAAATGAATGCCCTATTTTGGGGGAAATCTCCACAAATGATGATCACACCTCCCACTTGTATGGTAGTTATCACATCTGTACGTGGAGTAAATACATCGCAGAGCAATTGCAAGTACAAAAGTGTCATCAACGTCATGATCCTCGTACTTTCGGTGCTGCTAGGGTGTAGATGTCAACTATCCATTACATTAAAAACAGAAGACTGATTTTCTTTGTAGTTGTTCTAACATATGTCTTACTTGATTGATAATAACATTTAACTAATTTCATAACTGTTTGTTTTTTATAGTGGTAAATCAAAGATAATCTTGTTTTATCCTCCACAAAAGTAACTTTTATTGTTTTTAAATGAATTAATGCTTTAAACAAAAATATATTTGTGTTCAATATCTGCAAAAATCCAGATCTACAAAATCAGCGTGACTAATTGTGTTTAATCTTATATTGTAAAAAGCATTTTCCGATATTTTTACACATTTTTTTCTAAAATGTACTATACCATGTCACAGAATTGTGGTACTTTGGAGCTCGATTTATTAGTTAGAGCATGTTTCAACAAGATATAACACTTGATACATATTTGATTTTACGTCACAAATTTGGTCTCGCGAGAACTTAGTCGTTATTTCCTTCCTTACACAAAAACTGAAAAAGAAACATTGAACCAGATTTTCAAATTCATACTATTTTTGTACGTTAAGGGTATTTGTTGTTCATTTGCTTCTGTAATAAAAAAACAATATGTTCAAGTTTAATCTTTTTGTTTCTTTTAACTTGAAGACCGTTTAAAATAATTAGCTACAGTGATGTGATGGAAATATCATTTTACTTCATATCATAAAAAAATATTTCAATGGTTTTGTAAAAAACTGCAATCAAAAGTATCTGGTCTCATTTGAACATTCATCAGTAAAGTAGAAAGTCACTAGACGTTAACTTTGTATATGAGTCGACCTTCCACGTGTTGTTTTGATTCGAGTGCCACTGGTGAGTCTTATGTAGACGATCCACAAGGCTGGCGTTCTAGATAAACAAAAAGCATGGTCACTTTCATAACTCTTTTGGAACAACTATATTTAATTGAAGCATATTTAAGGCAGTACTTACGAACTAATACAATAAAAGAGCGGGATTCGTTTAAATTTGAGATAACTAAATAGTCACTTTCAGGTTGTTGAGAAGCGGACGTTTTACTTCCATAGCCGAGTTTATATCTGATCATTTTTGTCGCTATATTTCTGTAAAAGATGACAAATATCTGGTGCAAGTACATAGTATATAGTGCATGATTTCACATTCCTTATTTAGGAATTCCTAGTTGATAATGTTAACATAAAATCTTGATTAAATGTTTTAGTAAGCCTTTTACGCGTTTATATCTATGGTTTCTGACTTTAGTCACATAAGCATTTAAGTAAAACTTACAGCCGTTCTGAAAATAAAATAAAAAAATGTTTTTTTTTTGGACTGCAAATTCGTTCGGTATTCATTCGGTATTCAAGAGCTTGCAACAGCTACTCAGACTTTATAAAACGTCACCAGTGTGTAAGCAGACAGTTGATGAACCAGGGTTATGTCAAAGAACGACTCGTCCTTTTTCTAAAAAGGTTCATCGGAAGATACCAAGACCTTGTTGATAAATATTCCGTATCGACTTCACAAATAATACTTGATGGTCTTGAGGTAAAGATTCTAGGCAATGACGTTGTTTATCATCTTAATTACGTGTTATATTGTTCTGTTTATTTGTCTTTCATATTTTTAACCTTAACTGTTTAGTACATTTTTGGTAATGTACTTTTGGCATGGGTAGGTATTTATACATCCCGCCATTGTGTTATTGTGCTATGGTCATTTTTGTTTTCTTGTCTTTCATTTTTGCTTATGTACTTTAAAACTTAGTACTAGTACTTTCTATAGAGTGTCTATATGCCATTTTGTTTTTCTTTGTTGAAATAGTTATTTGTTTTTATATTGATTAAGATTATAAACACAATGATGACTTTTGTACCCCATTTTTTGACATTTTTACCTAATATGTCTGTTTATTTTGCTCACACATTTTGTCAATATAATGGAAATCTATATGACTGTCATACAAGTGAGAGGTTTAGCTAGCTTTAAAACCAGGTTTAATCCACCATTTTCTACATAAGGAAATGCCTGTACCAAGTCAGGAATAGTACAGTTGTTTTCCATTCGTTTGATGTGTTTGAGCTTTTGACTTTTCCATTTGATAAAGGACTTTCCGTTTTGAATTTCCCTTGGAGTTCGGTATGTTTGTTATTTTACTTTTTTCTATACAAATGTTACGGGCGGGTCTTCTGGATTATTCTGTGTAATGGTTTTTTTTTCAGTTCAAGTCATTAACTTCTTTTACCTATCTTGTATTAGTATATATAATGAATAATGAAAATGAATATTTAAAGATTAGAACAGATATTTGTCGGTATGGGAAACTATACTAGAGGATAGTCGCCCGATAATGGGAATTGAACCCTCTCGTTTTGATTAAAGGTGTCCACTACTCTATACGCGGGGCTTTTGAGCTGGACAGACATTGTAAACAAATGTCTATTGGTGAAGACCGTAAGATTATAATAACCAAAATTTCGTAAATTCCGGCTTCTGATATTTTTGGGAGGGCACGGTTCCCGGTATTACAGAAACGCTGTAGGTACCAGTCTTGTAATGAGGTACTTGACTCGGGGTGTACACTAGGTTTCAACACTTATTTTAGCACTAAAATCCTTCCTTGCATTATCTCGATCAGTTGAAAAAAAATTCAAAGAAAAATACGCATAACTGTCAATGTACTGTAATAACATTTTTAGTCTAATTGTCTTGTTTGAAGCAGTTTTTATGGAATAGCAGCAGAAATCGGTCATTGTGCACGCGGTGTGTGTGTAGTAGAGAATCTTGGGAAATACAGAAATCGGTCATTGTGCACGAATTCTATTGTTTATTCACACAGAGGTAACAATGTTGATAAGGGGTCAATAAATTCTCTGTCTGATACAGTGCAAACGACAAAGAAAATGAACCGTTCATTCTTTGGATGCGTGAAATGTCCGTGAATAGAATTAGACTGAAAGAACGTAATCTTTAGAATATCGTTATTTTTTAAAACAAGCACAAAAATAAACTGCTGCTGAATTATTGGTTTTGATTAAAATCTTTAAACCGAAATTAAGACGTTGTTAAGGGACTTTCCGATTTGAATTTTCCTTGGAGTTCGGTATTTTTGTTATTTTTCACTTTAGTATTAGTATACAGCTAATTAAGGGAGGTAACTGTTAATCACAGAAATTTTAATTGCACCATTAAAATAAAACTGTGCTGAATCTTTAACACGTTTGATATTTGAACCATTGGATTTAAATAAGTTTTTAAATATTTTTCCTTTCAATGCTAAAAATTACTTGTTATATTTTGCAACGTATACGACGATACTCTTTCAGTGTGTTGAATTACAAAAAAATTAGACAGGCATTGAAATTATACAGTATTAGAAACATTACCAGAATAAAAAAAAAACCCAAACTTAAGTAAGATAATTTCTGTAATTTTGTGTAAAACTAGTAACAATCGTAACTGTTTTGTTTTCTCTAAGAATCATGTGCTACCTTGTTATATCTCATTTCACATATTTCTATCATATATTTCGTTTACTTTTATAATGAGCTAGGTTTTTCAGATTTTATGTATTGGTTGTCATCACTGTCATTATCATTTTCATCGGCTCTTTTTTTTGGTCGTAAACGATGATAATTACTAACCATTCAGTTATATCAATATTTTTTTAACATGATATGTCTATATGTCTAAATATGTGACACTTCTTAGACTGACATTCGCCATCTAATAACTAATGGTTGTACAAGGCTAACACGCACCACAAATTACACATACATGTACTTCGTTTGAACTTTAATACAAGAATATTATAATTTAGATCTACATATTTCCGCCTGGATTGTGTCTAGCGACATAGGTTACTCGAACTAAAAGCCTTCTCTATATACCTTTCATCAGTCGAGGGATGCCTTGACTCATCGGCTTTTTCTAGGATTATAACACAGTACGTGATGTTTGATGGAATGTAGATTGAATACATTGCACCTTGCAGTACAGCTCGTTTTGTTAGTCGTAAAGGGTGATAAATTATACTCACCATGTAGTCACACTAATATGTTTTTATTTTAAACATCTAAATTCGTGACAACTCAACGACTGACATTTTCTATCGGATAGCCAATTTTAACAGGGCTAACACCGCAAATTACGCACACGTCGTCTGATATTTAGTCCAACAATTTGCAGTATTAAATATTTGTCCTCACATCAGTGGGGTTTTAACCCCTGATTATGTGACATAGTGGCACCACCGCCTGCACTGTGTTCAGCGCTTAGCATACTAGGCTATGAAAAATTTACTAGCGTTAGTCGAGTTATGACTTTACTTATCGGCTTTATATAGTGTTGTAACACTTCTTACATGAGGTATGGTGGTATGCAGATGGAAAACCTGGCAGGTCAGCTCTTTTTATCAGTCGTGAAGGATGACAAATACTTACCTAAACAGTCACATTAATAGGTCTTTATATACTAGTATAAATACATTCTTGAATGAAGTTTAATTTTTGAATTTGTTAAAATAGAATTGTTTAGTGTTCGTGTTTATTATTTTGTTTCTTTTGGATATTTAAATATAAAAAAATATCAAGATGTGGTATGATTGCCAATGTGACAACTCTCCATTTGAGACCAAACGACGTAGAATTCGTCTTGAAATAAAACTTCCTTCATAATAGAAGTTCTAAATGGGAAAACTTTTATTTACATATCTACTGGAAAAATATTACAGTTCTTGTTGATAACCGAATAAAGGGTATATGTGTTTCAACGGGAACAGATATTATGACATTGTTTATAATAAAGTTTCCATGGGAACTTCTATAAGCCGAAACAAATATACGTTGACAGAAGTAAGCAGTTATATTTCACAGTACGGCCTTCAACAATAACAAAAATCCATACCACAAGCTATATTAACTAAATGTCATTACAAAAATGAAAAAAGAAAGAAAATTTACAGTTTTACCGATCACTGAGTTTACCACAAAAAAAAAAAAAAAAAAAAAACTGCAAGTATGTTTCTACATTTATAGCCGTCTCAAGGTAGCAATTCCAGAATAAGTCATGTTAAAGTGTCAAAATAACAATAGTACAGTTTTGCAAACAAACGCATTTGAGCTATGCCATGAGTGTTAATGCTAGGTTCTGTGTGTCTGCAATGTTTTGGAAAAATCCCTTGGTCAGGGGTCATCGGTGATCAATTTCAAAAGGTTGAAATTGGCGTGGTTTTTGTGCTGTATTGTTTATTTTGTAAATTGTATTTAGAGCTTGGGGGCATTTATTTGCAACAATTCTGAATACAAAAATGTTCAAGCGGTCCCATATTTTTCTTAAAGGTTTTATGAAAATAGTTCATTTGAAACAAGTAGATAGTCATGATTCGACTTGCCATTTAAAGTCTCTAATCGCCAATAACATATTTTCTGATTCAATAAACGAACAAAGATAATCTAATATATGAACGGCAATACAAACTTTTGCACTTGATGACATAAACTGTAATCCGCTTGTATTTAACGCTACTATACGTTCAATAAATTGTAGTAGTCAGCCGAGAACCAGCTACATGTAATTGATAACAATGTTCAATATTACGTTATCTCATGAAATATGCTGACCATAAAAACAAACGCTACACTCTCGTTAGGGCAATAATTCTAATGTTTGATGTCTTCAATGCGGGATTTGCCGTCTTAATTACTTCACAGCCCGGCTTTGGCTATACTTTTTTGTCCTTTTGGTTTATAGCTCTTCATCCTTTTAATAAGCTTTGGATTTTCAAATATTTTGGCCTCGAGCAT
Organism: Mytilus coruscus; assembly: GCA_017311375.1. Lineage (NCBI taxonomy): Eukaryota > Metazoa > Mollusca > Bivalvia > Mytilida > Mytilidae > Mytilus > Mytilus coruscus. The sequence continues at coordinate 35,246,575 of CM029602.1, forward strand.
CACTGAAGAGACATTGATTGTCGAAATGCGCATCTGGTGCAGAAAAATTGGTACCGTTTATGTTATTATTCACAGTGACCGTATAGACAACATAGTTGTTTAAGGCATTGTTATTATAACCACAAAATAAGAAAGGAATGCTATGTTTGAACGCTTGCTCATTGCCGTCAAAAGCTTACAGTTTATTGTCTGAAATATTTTATACAAGAACTTTGCTTTTGACGTTATTTAAAAAAAAACATTTTGCTATAAATACTGATGATAAGGTCAGTAACAAAATGAATGTAATAAACTTGAAGGTTTATTGACAAATGAAGGTCCTATTTTGGGGGAAATCTTCACAAATGATGATCACACCTCCCACTTGTAAGACAGTTATTATCACAACTGTACGTGGATAAAATACATCGCAGAGTAAATGCAAGTACAAAAGTGTTATCAACGTCATTATCCTCGTACTGCTAGGGCGTAACATGTCAACTATCCATTACATTAAAAATAGAAGACTGATTTTTTTTTGTAGCTGTTCTTACATAAGTCTTGTTTGATTGATAATAGCATTTAACTAATTTTATAACTGTTTGTTTTTTATGAATAGTATATCAAAGATAATCTTGCTTTATTCTCAACAATCGTAACTTTTATTGTTTCTAAATGAATTTATGCTTTGAACAATTGTGTTTAATCTTATATTCTAAAAACATTTTTCGATATTTTTACGTACTTTTTCTAAAATGCATTGTAACATGTCACAAAAATGTGGTACTTTAGAACACGATTTATCAATTAGATCATGTTTCAACAAGATATACGAGCACTTCATATACATTTGATTTTACTTTCTAAATTTGGTCTCGCGAACTTCTTCGCTATTCCCTTCCTTACACAAAACTGAAAAAAAAATATTGAACCACATTTTCAAGATATACTATTTTGTGACGTAAAGGGTATTTAATGTAAAGATTGGCAATGGAAATGGGGAATGTGTCAAAGAAACAACAACCCGACCAAAGAGCAGAAAACAGCCCAAGGCCACCAATTGGTCTTCAACACTGCGAGAAAATCCCGCACCCGGAGTTAGGCTTCAGCTGGCCACTAAACAAAGATGAATGTTCTTTATTTGCTTTTGTAATCAAAGAAAATTATGTTCAAGGTTAAGCGTTTTTTTTTTGCCGGAAAACCGTTTCAAATAATTAGCTACAATGATTTTATGGAAATATCTTGAAATAAGATTTTTTAAAGTCATCTTACTTCATATCATAACAGAAAAAATCTCCATAATTTTACAAATAACTGAATCAAAAGTATCTGGTTCTATTTATACATTCATCTGCAAAGCAGAGAATAAATAGTTAACTTCGTGATTGATTTAACTTTCAAATTGTTTTGATCAAAGTGCCACTAGTGAGTCTTAAATAGACTGCTGGCGTACTTAATTATAAACATGTTCACTTTGATCATTTTTTAACGACTACATTTAATTAAAGCATATTTAGGGCAGTACTTTCGAACCAACACATTGAGAGAACAGGAGATTTTTGTTTTCGTTGTATGTAACCTTATAGAGAATATTTGGGTGTTGAGAAGCGAAGTTCTTAGTACCATAGCTGAGTTTATATCTGATCATTTAGACGTTACTTGTTGTACATTTCTCTAAAAGCTGACAAATATCTTGGATATGTAGGTTGCAAGTGTGTAGAATGTATAATGCATTATTTCACATTCCTTGATTAGAAATTCCTACTTGATAATGTTAACAGAAACTCTTGTTTAAATGTTTTGGTAAGCCAGTTGTGCGTTTATATCTAAGGTTTCTGACATTGGACATTCATATGAGCATTTCAGTAAAACTTACAGCCAATTTGATCTGAAGGTTATTTTTGAAAAAAAGCATCTGGTATTTGAACATTACGCACTCTACGTTACCATTCTGAAATAAGATGAAAAATCGTTCTATTGGACTGCAAACTCTATATTTATGTTTAACTTTCGTCTGGATCATCGTTAATAACTTTTGTGTTCTAAAATGTTGAGTTGTTTTTAGAAATAATCGACATTTTTATGGTAAAATACGAGTAGTTGGTGATTCCCTAGAGATTCTAATTAAGTTACCCAACCCAACAACACAAATATAGAGTGGCAATATTTAAGACAATGGGATATTTGTTCAAGCTATTTTTGTCCATAGACGTTCATCAAATTCGATCGTCATACGATTAAAGTAAATGTCCTGTTAAAAAAAAAATCAAATAATTCCTAAGTAAATGAATTTTTATTCAACGAAAGTCGTTATTTTCTTTGACTTAGCTAGTATTAGTATAATAATGAGTATTGAAAAAGAATATGACTATTTTTATCTAGTGTTTCTATAAAATATTTTGGAAACTTGAGATGTCATGGTTACTAAAGCTTATAAACAAGAACAAAATGGGTGAACATTTGATTGGTTTACTTTCGGTGATGATTATTATCTTATATGAAACGAAATGTTAAGTGAAGATTTCACTGTAGTACTGAGCAGGATAAAACTTTACTCATGCCAAGTATTTCTTTATGAAACAAAGATAAATCCCAATTGAACAAAGACTAATGAGTAAAAAACAATGATGCTATTACCTATGAAATATGACATAAACGTTACGCGGAAAGGAAAAAATGTCTACCATAAACACCATACTACTGTAAAAAATACTACTAAACCCCAAGTCCATGCTTTGGGCCATCAACACGTAACATCGACAAACATGGATTTCATATTCACCTCTTACATATATAAGATCGATGATAGTCTCACGCAACACATTTCATGTATAGAGATCCGTTTTTATTCCGTGTATTTAAGACTTTTGTACTTGTCACAAACTTACTGTTTAAAGTTTATATGGCAATAAACATTTGAAAATTAATTTGATGTCTAATAAAACATAATGTTTTTGGTCAGACATGGTTTACGCTGTGTGTACAAGTCTTGTAATGGTATAAACAAAGACAATCAATAACGAGGTTCCTTAATCTGGGCATGCGTACTAGGTTAAAACACTTTTTACACTTGAGCTTTAAATTTTGTTTTATCTTGATCAGTTGAAAAACAAATTTCGATTAAAGTACGTACAAGTGTTAATGTACTTTAATTACATTTCAAATTGGACGTGTTTAATTGCCTTGTATGAAGCAGTTTAAATAAAGTAGCAGACAAATACATTTCCTCCAAACATTAGTCTCCTTAATTGCTTTACATGTTTCCCAAGACTGGGTATAATGAACAGGCACATACAATGTGTATGTTAAGTATACAGTCTCGGGAAAATACAGAAACAGGTCGTTGTGCACGAATTTCATTATTTATTTACACAGTGATAACAAAGCTGATTAGGAGTTCATATACACTCAGTCTTATACATTGAAACTGTATAAGACGACATGGTAAAGGAACCGCTTAATCTTGGGATGCGTAAAATGTCCGTGAATTGAATTAGACTCAAATGACTTAATCTTTAGAATGTTGTCTTCTTTAAAAAAAGCACAAAAATAAACAAGTGCTGAATTATCGAATTCAATTAAAATCTGTTAGCAAAAATTAAGACGATATCTTTAGTATTAAGCTAACAGCTCATTATGGGAGTTCACTGTTACATATATCAACAGAAATTTTTAACTTTTAATTGCACCATTAAAATAAAACTTTGCGGAATCTTTGACACGCTTGTTGTTTGAACAATTGGATTTCAATAAAGTTTTAAAATATTTTTTCTTTTAATGCTGCAATTTTCTCCAAAAAAAACCTGTGTTATGTTCTTGCAATGTATACAACGGCACTCTTTGCAAATGTTGAATTGCAAAAAATATGGAAAGGATTTGAAATGATATATAATTAGAAACGCCAAGATAAAAACGACAAATTACGTAAGATAGTTAACGGGAATTTTGTTTAAGACCAGTGATAATCATAACTGTTTTTCGATAAGAATCATGAGCAATTAAACCTTTCCAATCTAATTTTCTATCTTTCTATCATATAATTTGTTTATTTTTATAATAAGCTAGCTTTTTTTAGAATTTATGTATGGGTTTTCATCACTTTCATTATCATTTTCATCAGCTCTTTTTTTAGTCGCAAAGGACGATAAATACTAACCATTCAGTTACATCAATGTCTTCTTACCGTTATAAATCTAAATATGTTACAATTCTACAACTGACACTCTCCATCGGATAACCTATGGTTATACAAGACTAACACGCACCACCAATTACACATACGTGTACTTCGTCTGATATTTAATCCAAGTAGTTTACAATTTAGATCTACAAACTTCCGCCTCCATTGTTTCCAGCGACATAGGTCACTCGACCAGCAAGACTACATAATATAGCTTTTGTTAGTCGAGTGATACCTTAACTCGTTTGCTTGATATAGTGTTGTAACACAACTTACATGAGGTATGGTGGTATGCAGATGGAGTACCTAGCAGATCAGCTCTTTTGTCAGTCGTGAAAAAAAGATGACAAATACGTACCAAACAGTCACATCAATAAGTTTTTTTTTTATAAACTAGTATAAACACAAAACATCTTGAAAGAAGTTTAATTTTTAAATTTGTTAAATAAAATTGTTTTGTTTCGTTTTTATTTATTTTGTTTGTTTTGCTTGTTTAAATATATAAAAATAGAAGATGTGGTATGATTGCCAAACAAACACAATGGAGCTAAGCCATGAGTGTTAACGTTATGTCCTGTGTTTCTGCAATTTTTAGTAATCCCTAAGTCAGGCGTCATTGGCGGTCGACTTTAAAAAAAGATGAAAATTAGCTTGTTTTTTGCTTCATTGTTTTATTTTGTAAATTGCATTTTGAGCTCGGAGTTGTTTATTTGCAACAAGGCTGTATACAAAAATGTTCATGTTTTCCCATCTTTTCCTATAAGGTTTTATGAAGACAAATGTTACACTCCCGTAATGACAATAATTTAATGTTTCATGTCTTCAATGCGTGATTTAGTTTCTTGATTACCTCAAAGCGACCGCATAGGCCACATAAGTGTTTAAAACATTGCTATTATAACCACAAAATAAGAAAGGAATGTTGAATTATACTGCTATGTTTAGCTGAATTGAACGCTTGCTCTTTGTAAAAAAAAAACCTAAACTTTATTGTCTGACATATTTCATACAAGAATTTTGCTTTCATCGTTAATAAAAAAAAGTTTTTGCTATAAATACTAATGATTATATTGGTAGCAGAATTAATGTAATGAACTTGAAGGTCTATTGACAAATGAATGTCCTATATTGGGGAAATCTCTGCAAGTGATGGTCACACCTCCCACTTGTAAGACATTTACTATCACAATTGTACGTGGAGTAAATACATCGCAGAGCAATTGCTAGTACAGAAGTGTCATCCACGTTATGATCCTCGTATCGATATAACCTTACTGTGCTGCTAGGAAGTAAAATGTAAACAATCCATTACATTAGAAATAAAATACTGATTTTATTGTAGTTTTGCTAACCTAACTCTTGACAAGTGACTTTTGCTTCCAAGATGATACTATATAACCATTTTATAATTGTTAGTATTCTAATTAGTAGTCAAACTAAGGAAATAAAGTTTTTATCCTTTGGTCTTTAAACAAGCAAATTTAATTTTATTGTTTTAAAAGAATATGTGTTTTCAGATAAAAAACAACAAAAACCATTTGTGTTCATGATCAATATCTGTAAAATTCAGATCTACAAAATTTGATTGATTAACTGTGTTTAATCTTATATAAATGTCAAAACATTGTTTGATATTTTTACACAATTTTGTGTCACAAAAACCTGTTCCATGCCACCAAATGTGGCACTTTTGTTAGTAATTATAGCAAGTTCCAACCAGACATACGAGCACTAAACTTGATATACATTTGACTATACTTCGCGCGAACGTAGTTGTTTTTCCCTCCCTTTTATACACAAAAAAGAAACATTGGACCAGATTTTCAAGTTCATACTATTTTTTTTTACGTAAAGGGTATTGTTCTGCATTTGCTTTTGTAAACAGAAAATTATGTTCAAGGTTAAGCTTTTATTTCTTTGCAAGAAGACCGTTAAAAATAATTACCTACAATGATCTTATGGAAATATATAGAAATAAGATTTTTTAACGTCATTTTACTTCATATCATAAAAGAATTTCAATAATTGTATAAATAACTGCAATCAAAAGTATCTGGTCCTATTTATACACTCATCATTAAAACAGAGAAATCATAGTTAACTTCGTAATTGATTTAGCTTTCAAAGTGTTTTGATTTGAGTGCCACTGGTGAGTCTTATATAGACTGCTGGCGTACTTAATTATAAGCATGTTCACTTTGATCACTCTTTTTAACAAGTACATTTAGTTGAAGCATATTTAAGGCAGTACTTTCGAACTAACACAATGAGAGAACAGGAGATTTTTGTTTTCGTTGTATGTAACCTTATAGGGTATATTTGGGTTTTGAGAAGCGGATTTCTTACTACCATAGCTGAGTTTATATCTGATCATTTGTTGGCGTTACTTTTTGTTCATTTCTCTAAAAGCTGATAAATATCTGGGGTATGTAGGTTGCAAGTGTAAAGAATGTATAATGCATGATTTCACATTCCTTATTTAGGAATTCCTATTTGATAATGTTAACACAAACTCTTGTTTAAATGTTTTGGTAAGCTAGTAGTGCGTTTATAACTTTAGTTTCTCATTTACGACAGTCATATGAGCATTCCAGTAAAACGTACAAATGTAAACATGGATTTCATATTCACCTCATATATAAGATCGGTGGTAGTCTTACGCAACCAATTTCACGCATCGAGATTCGTTTTTATTCCGTGTATTTTAGACTTTTGTACTTGTCACAAACTTACTGTTTAGATATTATATGGCAATAAACATTTGAAAATTGATTTGATATCTAAAACATCCGGCTTCTAATGTTTTTGATCACACACGGTTTACGCTGTGTGTACACACCTTGTATTGGTATAAACAAAGACAACCAATAACGAGGTTCCTTAATCTGGGCATGCGTACTAGGTTAAAAAACTTTTTACACTTGAGCTTTAAATTTTGTTTTATCTCGATTAGTTGAAAAACAAATTCGACTAAAGAACGTACAAGTGTTAATGTACTTTAATTACATTTCAAATTGGACGCATTTAATTGCCTTGTATGAAGCAGTTTAAATAAAGTAGCAGACAAATAAATTTCTTCCAAACATTAGAGTCTCCTTAATTGCTTTACATGTTTCCCAAGACTGGGTATAATGAACAGGCACATACAATGTGTATGTTAAGTATAAAGTCTCGGGAAATACAGAAACAGGTCGTTGTACACGATTTTCATTATTTATTTATACAGTGTTAACAAAGCTGTTTATATACACTCAGTCTTATACATTGAAATTGTTTGAACAATCGGATTTCAATAGATGTTTTTCCTTTGAATGCTGCAATTTTCTCAAAAAACCTTTGTTATTTTCTTGCAATGTATACGATGATACTCTTTGAAAATGTTGAATTGCAAAAAAATATGGACAGGATTTGAAATGATATATAATTAGAAACGCCAAGATAAAAACGACAAATTACGTAAGATAGTTAAGGGGAATTTTGTTTAAAACCAGTTATAGTCATAACTGTTTTTCGATAAGAATCATGTGTTATTAAACTTGTCCAATCTAATTTTCTATCTTTCTATCATATAATTTGTTTATTTTTATAATAAGCTAGGTTTTTTCAGATTTTATGTATTGGTTTTCATCACTTTCATTATTATTTTCATCAGCTCTTTTTTTTAGTCGCAAAGGACAATAATTACTTACCATTCAGTTACATCAATATCTTCTTACCGTTATATGTCTAAATATGTTAAAATTCTACATCTGACACTCTCCATCGGATAACCTATGGTTGTACAGGGCCAACACGCACCACAAATTACACATACATGTACTTCGCCTGAAATTTATTCCAAGAATGTTACAATTTAGATCTACAAATTTCTGCCTTGTATTGGTTTTCATCACTTTCATTATTATTTTCATCAGCTCTTTTTTTTAGTCGCAAAGGACAATAATTACTTACCATTCAGTTACATCAATATCTTCTTACCGTTATATGTGTAAATATGTTAATATTCTACAACTGACACTCTCCATCGGATAACCTATGGTTGTACAGGGCCAACACGCACCACAAATTACACATACATGTACTTCGCCTGAAATTTATTCCAAGAATGTTACAATTTAGATTTACAAATTTCCGCCTGCATTGTGTCCAGCGACATATGTAACTCGACCAACAAGACTACATAATATAGCTTTTTTTTAGTCGAGTGATACCTTAACTCTTCGGCTTGATATAGTGTTGTAATACAACTTACATAAGGTATGGTGGTATGCAGATGGAGTACCTAGCAGATCAGCTCTTTTTGTCAGTCGTGAAAAAAGATGACAAATAGTTGCCAAACAGTAACATCAATAAGTTTTTATTAACTAGTATAAACACAAAACATCGTGAAAGAAGTTTAAATTTTAGATTTGTTAAATAAAATTGTTTAGTGTTCATGTTTTATTATTTTGTTTGTTTTGCTTGTTGAAATATGGAAAAAAAAAGATGTGGTATGATTGCCAAACAAACACATTGGAGCTAAGCCATGAGTGTTAATGCTATGTCCTGTGTTTCTGCAATGTGTTTAGTACTCCCTTAGTCAGGCGTCATCGGTGGTCGATTTTAAAAAGATGAAAATAAGCATGTTTTTTGCTTCATTGTTTTATTCTTTTTAGATTGCATTTTGAGCTCGGAGGTGTTTATTTGCAACAAGGCTGTATACAAAAATGTTCATGTGGTCTTATCTTTTCCTATAAGGTTTTATGAAGACAAATGTTACACTCCCTTAAAGACAATAATTTAATGTTTAATGTCTTCAATGCGTGATTTAGCGTCTTGATTACTTCACAGCGACTGTATAGACCACATAAGTGTTTAAAACATTGTTATTATAACCACAAAATAAGAAAGGAATGTTGAATTATACTGCTATGTTTAGCTGAATTGAACGCTTGCTCATTGTAAAAAAAAAAAAAAAAAAAAAAAAAAAACAAACTTTATTTTCTGAAATATTATATACAAGAATTTTGCTTTCATCGTTATTTAAAAAAAAGTTTTTGCTATAAATATTTATGATAAGATCAGTTACCGAATTAATGTAATAAACTTGAAGGTTTATTGACAAATGAATGTCCTATATTGGGGAAAATCTCTACAAGTGATGGCACACCTACCACTTGTAAGACATTTACTATCACAATTGTACGTGGAGTAAATACATCGCTAGTACATGTACAGAAGTTTCATCCACGTCATGATCCTCGTATCGATATAACCTTTCTGTGCTACTAGGGTGTAAAATGTCAACAATCCATTACATTACTGTTTTTAAAACAATATAAGCTTTCAAATCAAAAACAACAAAAAACATTTGTACAAATCGGTTTGACTAACTGTGTTTAATCTTATATAAATGTCAAAACATTGTCTGATATTTTTACACATTTTTGTGTCACAAAAACATTGTTCCATGCCACCAAAATGTACTTTTGAGCACAACTAAGTCATTAGAGCAAGTTCCAACCAGACATACGAGCACTAAACTTGATATATATTTGACAATACTTCGTGCGAACGTAGTTGTTATTCCCTTCCTTTTATACACAAAACTGAAAAAGAAACATTGGACCAGATTTTCAAGTTCATACTATATTGTTTACGTAAAGTGTATTGTTCTGCATTTGCTTTTGTAAAAAGAAAATTATGTTCAAGGTTAAGTTTTTATTTTTTTGCCGGGAGACCGTTTAAAATAATTAGCTACAATGATTTTATGGAAATATCTAGAAATAAGATTTTACTTCATATCATAAAAGAAAATTTCAATAATTGTATAAATAACTGCAATCAAAAGTATCTATTTTTTAATACATTCATCGGTAAAACAGAGAAAAAATAGTTGACTTCGTAATTAATTTAGCTTTCAAAGTGTTTTGATTTGAGTGCCACTGGTGAGTCTTATGAAGACTGTTGGCGTACTTAATTATAACAACTACATTTAGTTGAAGCATATTTTAGATCATTTAAGGCAGTACTTTCGAACTTTCGAACTAACACAATGAGAGGTTTTTGTTTTTATTGTATGTAACGAGTTTAACACTGCCACATTCTGTATGTGCCTGTCCCAAGTCAGGAGCCTGTAATTCAGTGGTTGTCGTTTGTTGCTGTGTAACATATTTATTTTTCGTTCATTATTTTGTACATAAATTAGGCCGTTAATAGATATAAGAAGATGTGGTATGAGTGCCAATGAGACAACTCTCCATCCAAGTCACAATTTGTAAAAGTAAACCATTATAGGTCAAAGTACAGCCTTCAACACGGAGCCTTGGCTCACACCGAACACCAACTATAAAGAGCCCCCAAAATAACTAGTGTAAAACCATTCAAACAGGAAAACCAATGGTCTAATTTATATAAAAAACGAGAAACGAGAAACACTTATGAACCACATCAACAAACGACAACCACTGAACATCAGGTTCCTGACTTAGGAATGATGCAAACAAATGGAGAGGGTTTAAGCGTTTTAATATGCACCAATCTTCACCCTACCTGAAACAATAGTGTAACATCACAACATAGAAAGACACACTATAAAATATCATTTGAAATGGCTTAACTCAATCGAAAGACATATATTAGTTTTCTCGTTTGAATTGTTTTACATTTGTCTTTCGGGGGCTTTTTATATCTGCGGATGGGCTTTGCTCATCGTTGAAGGCCTTACGGTGACCTATAGTTGTTAATTTCTGTGTCATTTGGTCTCTTGTGGAGAGTTGTCTCATTGGCAATCATACCACATCTTCTTTTTAATATTATAGGAATTTTTGGGTGTTGAGAGGCGGAGTTTTTAATTCTCTGGCTGAGTTTATTTCTTACACCCCAGCTCCTTTGTTCTAACAGGGGTGATCTGAGGCGGATCACCCAAGCAAGATCACCCCTGTTTTAATAAAGCTTATTGTAAATATAACAATAGGTTTAATTGCGATAGCTGAATAATGTTCTACAGGGTTGCACTTTCAGTAAAATATACTCATACATTTCTTATATGAATATTTGTCATCCAAGTTTGTCTTTTGAGACATGAATAAATGATTTTATTATTTTTTCTCGGGAGGGGAAAGAGGGGGTCAAATACATTTTCATTCATGGGAATGACAAAAATAGGGGCCAACAAAACAAATCAAAATTAATGTAGAACTTGAGGAGGGTGGGTCAAATTTATTATTTTTTGGGTGACAAAGTAAATCAACGTTTATGCAGTGTATATGTCTATTTGAAATTGAATGTAACATTCGAGTTATTGAAGACAAAAGACATTCCTTCTGACTTCGGTTTTTTTCCTGTCATCACGGATTGTGTTCCCTTCTTTACCTGTACACATTTCATAGTTTCGGTTTCTTGCACGTTATCACCATAATTTTTCTGCAATTGGAGAATTTCGGACACTTTTCGCTTTTGTCCCTCAATTGGTCTATTATAAGACCAAATTGCATTGCTTCGGTGTCCCGTTTGTTCTCGGACCAATTGTTCTGGAACTCCAGCGTTAAACAAGCTAAAAGCAGTCGAAGCACGAAGACTGTGGTTGGTAAAGAACCCCATCTATTCCAGCATCTTTCATTATGTCCTTAACAACATGTTCAAGTTTGTTTTTACAAATTGGTTGCTTACTGAACCATACAGGCCTTGAACTCGTTGCAAGTGGCTGGAAATAAAAAAAACCGATGGGGGTCTTTCAGCCGGTAATTTCTTCAAGTATAATTGATAAACGTTGACGATGCACCTCTCAGGCTGTTTGGTGTTACTGTAAGCTTTTGCTGAATGTGGCTCAATATTTCTGTGTTCAAGACCACCACGATAGGTTTTAGATATTGATTCGGTGTACTGAATATATCCAGGACATAGTATAAAATTGTCCATGGCGAGGCTCTTGTGTTCCTGACCACCTCTTAACAAAAATTAACACCGATTAGCCAAAACATTGTGCGGAGGAGTTTCTGTGGAGTGTCAGTTCCCAAATAAAAATTTTCCACAGTTGTTTTTCAATTGCTGGAGGTATTGGGTCAGCTTTCTGTTTAAATAAACCAACACCAGCTACTACTCTTTTGCGCATGGTATTACTTGTTACATTTCTGATTGACTTAAATTGTTCTCCAGAAAGCAATGGAAAGTTTTTACCATTAATTTCGAAATATTTTACCAAGCCGCATGCAATTGAAAATTTGCTATCTGATTAATAGTCCTCACCGTCTTGTCTTTTCACGGATGTAAAAACAAAGGCTGTAACAAATTAAGCTCCTCATCGACCAAATTCAAAATATCCTTCTCCAGTGCACGTTTGATTGATTGTGAAAATTGTTGTTGTTGTGCTCCTTTCTTCCAGGAACAATATATATTGCTTTCCTTTTCGTGTTATTCGGCACAAAGACTTCCATTTCTTTCCTGATTTCTGTTTCACTCATGAAAACAATCTATTGGGTGATATTTGGTCTTTGATTGGGTTTGAAATTCAAGGAAGTGAAAATTAAGGAGAGTGATTTTTCATGAACATTTTTAACATAAAAATTAGGGGTAACGGACCTTTTTTCTTAATATATGTAAATTGCCCCAGATTAATACCATTATAGTATCACCCTGAATCGGATGGATGGTTGGTTGTTTCACGTCCGGTGGCAAGTTAGATGCATAATGAGGACGATAACATGGTAATGAAAAATGAATACAGACGCTACTTTGTACTATACGGAATTTTAACATGCTATCTCATGAAGTAACAGTCCGCAGAAAGACATATCAGAGGCTCTGGATGGGGTTTACAGAGTAGAGAATAACATATCAATGTTACAGAAAAAAATAATGAGAAAAAAGTAAAATCACAAAAATACTGAACTCCGAGGAAAATTCAAAAATTCAAACATGCCTTGAAAATAAAATAGAGAATAATGGGGTAAGGAAATATAAAGAATAGGGAATAATGGGCAAAATTATAATTAATAAAGAAAAATGACGTTAAAAATTAAAGAATACAGAATTGAAGAACCCCCATCAAGACCCTCATGTCATCCTATCCGGGCACATTATTCTGACTCTAGGTCGACCGGCCTTTGCTCTTACTCTTTAATGCCGCATGCTTAGTGGAGAAGCAATTTCGAAGCTTTTGGTTTGATCCGACAGAAGACTGAACCTTTCCGCACTCGAGGCGAGCACGCTAACCATAATAACACCGAGTCGGTTTCCCTGAATTTGTTAAAAACCTCCCTGAAACCTCATATTCACGTTACAACACTTTTCGTTTTTCATCTAATCATTTTAAACTGTATATGTTTATGACATATTTAGCATCATTGATATAATATTTTCAAAGTTAAAAAATATATAAGCATCATGCTAAGTAGGATGCTTATCTACCTAAAGTGTCGTAGTAAATTACCTAGGCAAACAGATGAACACACTTTTCTTGCTCGTATAAAACTAAGCCATCATTTCTTCACATATATACTCAACAACAGAAAAAAACGCACCATCTCCATCAATTTCTTTTGAGTTAAAAGATCAGTTGTATGTGACGCTTTAAGAAGTGCTTGAATTGAGCCAAAAATTTTACACAATGGTTATAGGGTCACGAATATCAAATTATGTGAAAATAAAGATTTTTTGAATTTTTATTTTTATTTCTAAAAAAAAAAACACATTTTCAACACAATAACCAACAAGAAATGTGTCCATAGTTCACCGATGCCCCGCTCGCACTATCATTTTCTATGTTTAGTGCACCATAAAATTGGGATCAAAACTCTAATTTGGCATTAAATTTAGAAAGATCATATCATAGAGAACATGTGTACGAAGTGTCAAGTTGATTGGACTTCAAATTCATGAAAAACTACCTTGACAAAAATCTTTTACCAAAAACTTTAACCTTAAGCGGGGCAAACGGACGAACGAACGAATGGACGCAAAATTTGTAAAAACTGAAGTCTAACGTTTAACTTTTCAACTGTAAAAAGGTACATTACTATTAGGGATGAACTCCCCAATGTCGCCGCAAAAACGAAATTTGTTTATAAAACCGTGGATTAATTTAAAGATCATGTTAAAAATATACTACATGTTCATAAAATTTTATCAAAAACATCTGCTTATGGAAAGATGTGATGCGTTGTTTGTGTTGTTGAGTATATTACGTAAAAATAATTAACACTAACCTCTAGTGTGTGATCTGGTAGCTTGACCGGATAAAGGAGCATCGTTTTCAAATATATTGCTAGCATCTAAAGCAAAGTTTATATCACCAGGGTCAAATGTGTCACTGTCATCTATAAACAGAAACGAAAGCAGATATTGAATATATAATATGGATAAAAATTATACTTTTCATTACAAAATAAACATTGAATAAAGAAGATGTGGTATGATTGCCATTGAGATAACTCTCCGGCAAAGACCTAAAGTAGTAAATTTAACAATTATACATCACAGTACGGCCTTCAACGTTGAGCCTTGACTCACACCGTAAAGTCAGCTATAAAAAAACATATCAGGAGTGTTTTTGGTCTTTATTTTGGTATACTTTTAACTTCTTAATATTATATATCTGGACATTTTTCTAAGCCATTGGATTTGATTGCTGTGGTTGTGTTTGAGGACATTCAATTGGTGGGTATAGTTGACTTCCATGTGTTTAGATTTTTATTTATTTTCCTATTGCATCGAAATGCATGTCATTGAGATAAACTAGTAAACAAATCATTGAGATTAATTAAATCATGTTATTTTTTACTGTTTTACACATTAAACTATATATTAACAATCATTCAAGAAGAGAATTGCTAAAAAAAAACTTCCAAAAATCAAATAAAAGTAGGAAGTAAAGGGCCTTATTTTCTCCACAAGAAAACCGAAACTTTTCTATCAAATTCAATAAAATTATCTGCACTTGATTTTAATTTTAATAATTATAGTTAAACATAAAATTTGAAGTAATATGTGATTTTGGTGTGTATTTAATAATACTTGATACATAGAGGCAACAGTAGTATACCGGTGTTCAAAAGTCATAAATCGATTGAGGGAAAACAAATCCGGGTTACAAACTAAAACCGAGGGAAACACATCAACTATAAGAGGAAAACAAAGGAACAACAGGAACATTTAAAATATCTTGCAACAAAAATAGTCTTTAACTTGACTCTGAAATGAAGAACAGCAATAAAAGCGCTATTCCTTTGCCTATTGTGTGTTTTTTTGCTGTAGATGTATTGATTTTGTGTCATGGATGGATACCCCATATCCTTTGTTTTTATATTTTATGCAACATGCCCAGAAGGGATGCTCAGAAAACACCCCCAAAAAGTCTATGTGCAAATGGATCGTATCTAACATTCTCTTTAACAAAAAATTCATATGATAAGCATTCAAATGTGAATTGAATTCTGATTTTGAACCTATATGTTTTCAATTGCAATAGATATCAAATGTAACTAAGGGAAATCTAGAAAAATGATACCGCTCAACGGTGATTCCCCAATACCTCACATTTCCCTAATTTCAATTATTTTCAAATAACAGATGAATTGAATTGTATATTCCTTGATGTAAATGTAGGTAAATTTTCATTTAAATCTTAGGAGCGGATTAGATGCAGCAATAATAAGGTACAATGAAAGACATACGGACGGGCATGACATGATTAATTTTAACTTTGTTCTAAAAACGTTAAACAACTTTCAGGATGAAGTTACAGGGATAATCCGGCTCACCTTCAACTTTTAGTTTTTGAGTTTTGGATATAAAAAGGGTTACTAAGAAATGACGGAACAAAATTATTCATATTACAGGTTTGGGATCATGCATATAAAGTATCATCCTTAATTTCGGGTGTTATATCCAAGTTCAGGTATACTGTAGTCCTTGATTTCAGTGATATCAGACTTTGTATGGATTCCAGATTCTTACTGCAAAGGCATACAAATGCATTTTCTATTGCGATTTCCATATCTTCAGTTTCTTTTACTGTGACTTGACTATGGGTGTTACTGTTTACCTGTACCTGTTGTTCAACCAGTTTGTAATATTTACAATACAACTGGGACATTTAAATTGACCAGTTGGTTTTGTTAGATTTTAATCTACCTTGATGCTACCTGTAAAGACTTTTATTCACCTAAACAAAAACTTTCATGCTTTTTCCCTGAAGTTTTTCTTAACCCAGGATTATTCTTTAAAAGAAATTGAAAGGGAAGAAAATATTTTTGCTTACTCATGTATTTTAATTTAGAGTCTACCTGGATGCTGTCCTATCACTTCACCTGTACTGTTGTAGTATAAATGAGATAGGTTTTCAAAACTTATAAATATGGCATCAAGGCTTCAATTTTATCTTTGTTGAATAACATAATATGCATTCAGTCTAAATTAGTTTATATGGTATGATTAATGCTAGAATATGACCACTTATATGATAACTAGACGCAAACTTATTTCATGTTCTATTTACTAAAAACTGCGGATTTAATAAAAAATCCTTTTCTCATGTTTTTTTATTAGAGAATCTAAAAACAGATAAAGAAATAAACATTATTATTAGTCTTTTGTAATTGAAATGGATGTTTTCCTGAAATAATTGGTCATACAAATGCCCAAAAACACAACATTTAGAAGGAAAAACAGATTTTATTTTACTGTCATTTAAAATTTTATGAGTAAGCAAGCCAGATCAAGACTATATGTTTTTTTTTGCAGGAATTTAATTGCATGTCGTATAATTCACTACATTTCGTCTTAATGTTTTCATAGCCAAATACTATGAGTGCTTGGATTTCTTGTATATTGTTGAAAAAAAAAACCTTTTTAATATCTCTTTGGCTTTTTCTAATGGGAAATAACTCAAAATAATTTGTTTTTGCTTCTCTGGAAATCTGAACTACTTGACTTGTTTCCAGGATTATTCAGACATTTGTTTTACACTTATTGATATGTTCCTTGCACAAATTGTTTATGCATATTCATATTGAATTATCAAAATCATATTTGAATGAACTATTTTATTTACTCTAATATTGACACTGATATTTTACATCTCATCCAGTATTCCATTTTCTTTATCTGAAATAATTTATAACATTTTCCTAATTTTATGAAAGTTTTCGAATATTTGTTTACGTTTTTCACTATATAACTAGATTCTCTCTATATCCATATTCTGTTTAATTTCCCATGATATATATATCCCAAAAACAGGTACAGAATTTTGAAATATTTGATTATTTCCATTATCACATTTAAAATAATTATCCTCACTTTACAAATATTTTGGATAAGTTTATTCATATATTTTCACTATATCACTTGGTTTTACTATATCAACAGTATTGAGTTTTATTTCATTTACCAAAGTATATGTTCCAATTAAACAATATTAGATCCAGAACTTTATAATGATTATTTCCAATTTCATATCCACGTTATCCAAACGTTAGGAATATTTTGGAATATTTTACTTTTTCTTTTCACTTTATCACTTCATTAGACTATATCCACTATATGAATTTAACATTTTGTATCATTTCCCTGATACATATCCCATTTAAACAGGTGAATCACTCTTATAATATATCCCAAAATTTATAATGCATGTTTTCAAAATTGCATTTAAAGCTACAGACACATGTTGAAATAATTTCTCCTTCTTGCATTCAAGTTTTGATTTTTTATAACCTTTTAGAAAACTTAATCCATATTATGCAAATTGAATTTCCTTGAGTGAACACAGTATTTTTTGCACAAAAGTCCCCTTATAATAGCTTTCAAAGAAAAACGCTGCAAAGTATACTCCAATATTATTATGAATTTTACATGTACATCATTATGTTAAAGCCACACAACACATTTTGAATGAATTAATTCCTTCTTGATACCTTCATGACAATCCATTCTTGGAAAAAACTAGTCACATTTTATGAAGCAAAATTACTGTAAAAAGGCATCTGAGAAGTGAATTCAAATAAAATGAATCCAATATGTTATGCACATTGATTCCAATAGATTTCAAATATTTCAAATATCATAATCCAAAATGAAAATCTTGAAGGGACATTATAAAGAAATGCACAACATATAATCCATCTGAAATTTGAATCTGAAAAAACCTGGATAGCTCTTTCTTGTTTCACTGGCAACTGGACAGTACTATGTATGAGGAATAAAAAATTTAAAGAATCATTTATTATGTGAAAACAGTTTTAATTTTCATACATATTAATATGCAGTTAATAAAATATTTTACTGATTAAGATTTTTTGGTAAATTTTTGAAATATTATCAATACTGGGGATTTAAAACAATGAAAACCAAAAATATTTCTACCCTTTCAATATTTTGATAGAATAATCCTAGGTCAAGAATAACTTCATGAAAAAAGCATGCTGAAATTTTGGGTTAGGTTAATAAAAAACTGTACAGGTAGCATCAAGGTAGATTTAAATCTAACAATACCAACTGGTCAACTTAAATGTTCCTATTGTATTGTCAATGTTTCAATCTGGTTGAACAATAGGTACAGGTAAACAGTAACACCCATAGTGAAGTCACAGTAACAGTTTTAAAAATACATGTCTAGCTTTATTTCTATATTGTTCGCCTATCTGATTCCTTTTTGCTATTGACCCTGATTATTAAACTTCGTAAATAAAATGAATTAAAATTCCGTTACACATGAACTCACAGGTCAATCAATTGCATGATTAGGTAAATAATTTTGAAATAGACCCTAGATATTCTAATTAAGGTCTTACCCAACTAAACAACACACATATAGCGTGGCAATATTTCAGACAATAAGATATTTGTTCAAGCTATTTTTGTCAATAGATGTTCTTCAAATTGGATCGTCAGACGAATTTAGTAATTGTTCTGTTTTAAAAAAAAATCAAATAATTCCTAGTTAAACACATTTTCATACATTTCTTTTACCTAGCTAGCATCAGTATTATAACGAGTATTGAAAACGAATATTGAAAGATAAGAACAGATATTTGTCGGTGAGGGAAGCTAGTCAGAGGACATTCGCCCGACAATGGGATTAAAGCCTCTAGTATTGATTGAATTTATCCACAACTGTACTCTCGGGGCTTATGAGCTGGACATAAATTATAGACACATGTATATTGATGGAGACTGCATGTTTATTATAACATACATGTCATAAATTTTCCGTTGATGAATTTAGAAATTGTCAACAAACTTAGGTTCTCAGGCAAAGTTAACTTCAGAGGGTTTTGATTATCCTTTTTATGTCTTTTTTTTTTACCATTATAGCTCCTCAAGTATTTATAAATCCCTGGTTTTCATAACTTTTGGTTTCCTGGTGAACGTAATTTCCGAAAAAAGCCTGGAACGATCCAAATTTATTGAATGTTATTTTTTTTTGTATAGACCACTAGATGTCTTTTATTGTTGGGTGGTTTTCTCTCTATACCGTTGACAACAAATTATCCCTGCCTATTCACACAAGGAGATGAAGTGCACATCTTTTCTATTAGAAAAGAAAGAATACGCGGTATCCATCCATGACACAAAATCAGTATATGCACAGAAAAAATCCCGAAAAAGCAGAGGAACAGCGCTTGTATTTTTGTTCTTTATCTCATAGTCACAGTGAAGCTTTCAACACGGAGGGGAAAAAATATCACTTCACTACAAGTTTAAGACGGCCTCTATCACCGCTTTGAGCGGAATTCTTTGTAAACTGACGATGAATTGAAGAACAACTCCATGGAGTTATATCAATAAAGAGCAATCAAACATTTGCTGTCAAAATTCAGGTATGTTTACTCATTGTTTTACTTGTTTATAAAATCTGACCCTGTAATATGATCGAAGAAATACTGGAAGAGGACATGAACACGTAACATTGCAAACATAGATTTTATATTCACAGCTTTTATCCTTGGTTCCAAATATACGACTGAGCGTACCTGATGATGGTCAATCCAGAAAAGCGCTTCGGACGCATGAAATTTATAAAGTGTTGTTTTCATTTTTTTACATATGTAAGACCAGCGACGATTTGACTCAGCAAATTTCACCAATCGAAATCAGTTTTAATTCCGTGGAATTAATACTTTTGTACTTGTCACAAACTTACTGTTTGAAGTTTATATGGCAATATGCATTTGAATTTGATATCTAACAATTCCGGCTTCTAATGTTTCTGAACGGGCTCGGTTTCCGTTACTACAGAAAATCTGTATGTATCAGTCTTGTAATGGTATAAACAAAGACAATCAATAACGAGGTTCCTTAATCTGGGCATGCGTACTAGGTTAAAACACTTTTTACACTTGAGCTTTAAATTTTGTTTAATTTTGATCAGTTGAAAAACAAATTAGATTACAGTACGTACATGTATTAATGTACTGTAATAACAATTTAAGTCAGACATGTTTAATTGCCTTGTATGAAGCAGTTTTAATAGAATAGCACACAAGATTTCTCCCAAACATTAGTCTTTCTTTAATTGTTTTACATGTTCCCTAAGACTGAGTATAATGAACAAGCGCGGGTATATTTCGCAGATAGTCTACGGAAATACGGAAACAGGTCATTGTGTTCGAATCCCTTTTTTATATTTACACAATATAAACAAAGTTGATTAGGGTAAAATGTTTACAATCAGTCTGATACATTGAAATTTTATAAGACGATATAGTAACGAAACCCCTCAATCATTATACGCGTAAAATGTTTGTGAATAGAATTAGACTCACATGACTTAATCTTTAGAATATCGTCGTCTTTAAATAAGCACAAAACAAACTGGTGCTGAATTATCTGTTTCAACTAAAATATGCTAGTAAACAATTAAATATTATTTAGTATAAGTATAACAGGTAATCAAGGGAGATATCAATAAAAATCAACAAAAATTTTAAAGTTTTAATTCTACCATTAGAATGATGCGAATCTTTCATACTTTTGTTGTTTGAACTATTGATTTCAATAGTTATTAAGTATTTCCCCCTTAATTGTTAGAAATTACTCAGAAAAAACTTGTTATATTTTCAACATATACGACGGTTTGAAAGTGTTGAATAGCAAAACAATATGGACAGGATTTGAAATGATACATTGCTAGAAACATTGCCAAGATAGAAACGCCAAATGTACGTAATATAGTTAACTGGAATTTCTTTCTACTGTAAATTCAGAAATTCTTGCGTTCATTTATTATTGCGATTTTAAAGAATGGACAAAAATGCGAGGTTAATTATTGCGATTTCAGGGAAATCTTTATACTGGTATTTGTATCAGATATCGGAATGCGAGTTCTTATTATTGCGATACTCAACCAGTCGCATTATTCGCATCTAATTAATCAAAACCTCGCAATAATTTCTGAATTTACAGTTGTGACAGTCTTTACTGGTTTTTGTCTCGATAAGAACCTTGTGTTAACTTGTCAAATCTTATTTCCCATCTTTTGTATGATATGTTTCGTTTATTTTTATAATAAGTTAATTTAAGATTTCAAGTATAAGTTTTCATTATTCTCATTATCACTTTCATCAGTATATAAATACTTACCATACAGTCACATCAATATTTTGTTCATCTTTATATGTTTAACGGAACAGTACCAAAACTGCACCGGGTACCAAAATTGCGTCCATTTAGCAAACTAGCAGCGGAAATTTTATAAGTTTTCTTAAAGACTAATCAATTTGTATTTTCATGATTTGACATTATGCACGTCTTTAAACATAGCTAAATATATCTGAATAAACACAAAAGGTTCAGTAAAATCTACGGAAACGTCACCATGCAACGTCAACTAAAAGTCAACTTGTAAAAATGAACAATCAAAATATTTTACAGGCAACCATTTCTTTTATAAATGTTTCAAACAAAACAAACGATATTTTATGCAGCTAGCTTTAAGACGTATAAGAATAGTTCATTTAATAGAAATTAGCTAGTAACGTTTCGACATTACCATTTAAAGACTCCATACGTCAATAACATGTTTTCTGATTCGATAAACAAACAAAGATAATCTAATACCTGAAAGGCAAAACCAGTTATTTCATGCACTTGGTGACATAAACTGGAATCCGCTTGTAAGTGTAGAAGTCAACCAAGAACCAGTTTACTGATGACAACGTCTAATATTTAATATTTGTTATCGCATGAAATATTTTGACCATAAAAGACATACGTTATACTCCCGAAAGGGCGATAATTCTTACGGTTCAAGTCTTTGATGCGTGATTTGGATCGTTTTGAGTACTTCACCGTTACTGTTAATAACTTCGCCATTATAACCCCATAATAAGAAAGGAATTGTCTGAAATATTGTATACAAGAATTTTGCTTTTGACATTATTTTAAAAACAATTTCTTAACATACAGATGATAAGATCAGTTACCAAGTACATGTAATAAACATGAAGGTTTTTGACAAATGAATGTCCTATTTCGGAGGAAATCATCACAAATGTTGATCACACCTTCCACTTGTAAGATAGTTATCGTCACAATTGTACGGGGAGAAAATACATCACAGAGCAATTGCAAGTACACAAGTGTCATCAACGTCATGATTCTCGTCTCGATATAACTTTCTTTGCTGCTAGGGCGTAAAACGCCAGCAACCCATTTATTAAATATAGAAGACTGGTTTTCATTGTTGCTGTTCTAACCTAAGTCTTACTTGATTGATAATAAAATTTAACTAATTTTATAACTGTTTGTTTTTGATAAGTAGTAAAACAAAGATAATATGGTTTATCCTCCGCTTATAAAAGAAACAAACACAACTTTTATTATTTTAAATGAATATGTGCTTTAAAGAATTTGTGTTTAATATCTGCAAAATCCAGATCTACAAAATCAGTGTGACTAATTGTGTTTAATCTAATAGTGTAAAAAGCATTTTCCGATATTTTTTTACATTTTCTTCTAAAAAGCACTGTAACATGTCACAAACATGTGGTACTTTGGAACGCGATTTATTAATTAGAGCATGTTTCAACAAGATATATACGAACACTTCATATACATTTGATTTTACTTCCCAAATTTGGTCTCGCAAGAATTTAGTCGTTATTTCCTTCCTTACACAAAAACTGAAAAAGAAACATTGAACCAGATTAATTTCTTTTACCTAGCTTATACAAGTATTATATTGAGTATTGACAATGAATATTTAAAAATTAAAACAGATATTTGTCGGTGTGGGAAGCTATATAAGAGGACAGTCGCCCGACAATGGGATTTAAACCCTTACGTCTTGATTAAATGTATCCACTTCTCTACACTCTGGGCTTTTGAGCTGGACAGACATTATAGACAAATGTCTATTAATGATGACAGTAGGTTTATAATAACAAAACATTTCGGAAAATCCGGCTTATAATGTTTTTGGTAGGGCTCTATTCCCGGTACTACAAAAACTTCCGAAAGACAACCTATAACGAGGTTCCTAACTGGGGACATGTTAACTAGGTTTAAAAACTTATTTGAGCACTAAAATCCTTCCTTGCTTTATCTCGATCAGTTGGAAAACAAATTCAGAAATAAGTACGCATAAGTGTCAATGTACTGTAATAACATTTTAAGTCTAATTGTCTTGTTTGAAGCAGTTTTAACGGAAGAGCAGCTGACCAGATTTCTGACAAACATTAGTCTTTCTTTAATTGATTTACATATTCCTCTAAATTGAGTATAATGAACAAGCACCGGTATTCGTAGAAGAGAATCTCGGGAAATACAGAAATCGGTCATTGTGCACGAATTCCATTGTTTATTTACACAGTGGTAATAAAGTTGATTAGGGGCCAATGTAAACTCAGTCTGATATATCGAATTATTTTCGGACGACATAGAAAAAGAATAATTATCAATCTTTCAAATTGGATGCGTAAAATGTCCGTGAATTGAATTAGACTCAACTGATTTAATCTTTAGAATGTCTTCTTCCTTTAACTAGAACAAAAATAAACTGGTGTTGAATAATCGGTTTCAATTAAAAATCTGTTAGCAAAAACCATAAGTTATCTTAAAAGTATTAGTATGACAGCTAATTGAGGGAGGTAACTTTATATATCAACAGAACATTTTAATTGCACCATTATATAAAACTTTGCTGAATCTTGAACTTTTAGACTTATCAACGGGTGTATACTAACATGAGCAACACGACGGTTGCCACTGTGGAGCGCGATCTGCTTACCCTTCCGGAGCACCTGATATCATCCCCAGTTTTTGGTAGGGTTTGTGTTGCTCATGCTTCAGTTTTCTGCGTTCTGTTTAATATACTGTTGTTTGTCTCTTGGTCGTTTTCGATTTGTGCCTTGGCATTGTCAGTTCGTTTTGGACTTACTAGTTTGAATGTCACTTTGCTATCCTTCGCCTCCCTTTTGTTAAATATTTTCACTTTGAAAAGTAAGTATTACTCAGAAAAAACTCAAAAAATTTTGCAACGTATGTGACGGTTCTTTTTGGAAGGATTTGAAATGATACACAATTAGAAACATTGCCAAGGAAAAAAAAAACAAAAACGCCAGAATGTCTTTAAAACTTATTACAATCATAAATGTATTTTTTTCGTTAACAACCTTGCCAACATGTCAAATCTCATTTCCTATCTTTTGTATCATAGTTTTGTTTCGTTTATTTTTATAATAAGATTGTTTTAGATTTTATGTATAAGTTTTCATTACTATCATTATCATTTTCATCAGCTCTTTTTTTAATCGTAAAGGATGGTACATACTAACCATTCAGTATCGTCAATATGTTTTTTTTTCATCTTTATGTCTAAATATGTGACATTTCTAAGACTGGCATTCTCCATTGGATAAATGATGGTTATACGGGGATAACACCACAAAATACACATACATGTACTTCGTTTGAAATCTAACCTAAGAATGTGACAATGTAAATCTACAATTATCGTCCGCACGGTCTTCAGAAACCTAGATCACTCGGCCAACAAGGCTATTAAATATAGCATTAGTTAGTCAAAGAGATGCAGAAGATATTCAAACTCATAAGTCGAAAACGAAATGACAATGCCATGGCACAAATCGAAAAAAGACGAAAAGACAAACAATAGTATATTAAACAGAATGCAGAAAACTGAAGTATGAGCAACACGAACGAAAACGTGTAGTTATCCTAGGTGTTTCGGAAGGTCCTGCTTCACATGTGGCAACAGTCGTCATGCCTTAACTCATCCGTTTTATCTAGGATTGTATCGCAGTATGTGATATATGGTAGCATATAATACAGTTTCTTTAATATTGGTATATAAACATTTTTGAGTGAAATTTAAGCTGGTATATAGACATTCTTGAATAAAGTTTAAATTATGAATTAGTTAAATATATTTGATTTGTGATCGTATTTATATATTTTATGTTTGTTTAAGGTTGTACACCTCTGAGGAGCCAAACATTTCTAGAATTAAACTTTTTTTCGTAACCTAATTTTTGGGTTTATTTGTTTGTAAGAAAGTAACTGATGAATAAAAAATCATATGGTGGTGCACTTCTTTTTTTGCTAAGGCCATTTGAAAGTACCAATTTTGTTTTATTTTCCCATTTTTCATCAATTTTTACCCATTTTTGAGCTATTATCATGAAAAAAATCACAATTAAACTTTTTTCATACTTTCACTAAAGATGAACTGGGCCAATCTGAATAAATTTAACTAAACAAAACTTTGGGTTGGTGCTAATATTAGAAAGTTTTATAAAATTTTGTTGCTTTTTCTTGTTAAATTGGCCATGCTGTCAATTGTGTAAATTTGGGATTTTTCTCTTCTTTTTTTTAGAACAAAAAGCATATTATTTCAACTTCTTAGTTATAAATGATTGAAAAAATACATATCTAAGAATTTTTAAAATAAAAAAATTGATTTGAGATGTACATATTTTTGGCAAAATCATTTCTTTGTACCCTTACCTATTTTCTCAACATTTTGGCTGATGACACTTACCAGATTGGTAATAAAATTTGAAAATTTTATTGCTCAAAAGCTACTTATTGTGAGTACACAATTTATTCACAGAGTTTAGTTTGATTATGATATTTTTTCATATTCATTGATATTTTCTACTTGTATCACATGTTTTGGAAATAATTCCTGAACGAGACTGAAACCTCAGAAAAATACATCCTTAAGTTAAAGTACTAAAGTCATTCTCCAGACAATTACACAACTATATATCATTACAAAAATGAGAGAAGAAAAAACGTGGATATACCGTGTTACTGATCTCTGCAATTGACAAAAATAAAATAAACTGCAAGTGTGTTTCTACATGTATAGGTTGCACTTATGTAAATATAGACAATGCAATTTCCCAAAGGAACTCCTCTAACGGCCATAACTGTGCCACCTTTACTATGCAGTTTCGTAAAAAATAATATCCTAGAATGCACTACTATTTTTTTCTAAGATCAAAACATAGGCCTGTGCGGCATATTTTCAACATTTATATGCCTCGATTTTCTAAGAGTTTAAACTTATACTAAAATTTGTACTACTCCACCATTCACTTTGGTTCTTACTAGGAATTCAATTTGGTCGCTATCCATGTGAATGTATACTGGTAACATTCCCAAGTTGGGTCTCTATGAGATGAAACATAGAGATCATATCTGGGAACCAGTAGGTAAAGAAAACAAAATATCTATGAATATAATATATATCCCCAAAAGAAGCGTGAATGCGAAACAGCTGTATGTAACAATCTGAAAATACTGTACAATTTTGCAAATATAGGCAGCCGGGCACATACATAAGCGTAAATGCTAGGTTCGGTGTTTCTGCCATATATTGGGAAAATCTCTTTTTCCGACATCATCAGTGGTCGACTCAAAAAGTTGAAATTGACTTTTTCTATGTTGTATTTTGAGCTCGGAGGCGTTTACTTGGAACAATATTTAAATAAAAATGTTTAAGTGGTCCGGCATTTTCCTTTATGGGGGATTAGCTGTCAAATTCATGTGCACAAATTTGACTAAAATTCTCATATTTGATTTATAGCATATTGAAGCTTATATCTAAATTAAAAGAACAATAAACAATATATGGACTCGTTGAAATGTACAATGTACTTGTATCAGCATTTTGTGTGTATTTTAGACTAGACGCAATCTTATTAATTATCGAGATGACCTCCGTATAATGCCGACGATCTATGACCCGATGTACACATAAATATAAATATGAATAAATAATCAAGCACGTGCAATCGTATTATGATGAGTTTTCTATGTTTGTTTTTTTTTCATGTCATAGGTTAAGAAACATATGTGAATCAACGTTGCAAATTCTATTAGAATGATTTTTTTTGTGAATCGAATCAATCAACGAAATTGTTCTTCTCTGTGGCTCCTTTGTTTCACTTTTGTCAAAATTGACATTCTTTTCCTTTTAATAGCTGAACATGCTTAGCACATGCGTTACCCTTCTCCAGCTAAGGGTCATTGGCTCAAATTAAAGGTCTCAAATGAATATGGATTCAAATAAGGTTGTAATATTGACTTGCAAGCCCATAGTACATCAACGCTGTTATTGAGCTTATTTTGACAAAATTAAACCAAACTGATTGATAATAACGAAATATTGTTTCAAAATTCCGCTTTTATAAATGTTTAAAAACAAAACGAATCATATTTTAATTTTTTGTCTAAATCATAACTAATCCAGCGAGCTTTAAGACTTATAAGAATAGTTCATTTGATAGAAATTAAATAGTCACGTTTCGACATTGCAATTTAAAGACTTCAAACGTCAATAACATGTTTTTGATTCAATAAACAAACAAAAGATAATCTAATAAATGAAAGGCAAAACCAATTATTTCATGCACTTGATGACATAAACTGGAATCCGCTTGTATGTGTAGAAGTCAGTCGAGAACCAGCTTATTGATGACAACGTCCAATATTACGTTATCTCATGAAATATGCTGACCATAAAAACAAACGTTACACTCCTGTATAGACAATTTTTCTAACGTTTATGTCTTTGAAGCGTGATTTTGCGTCTTGAATACTTCGCAGTGACCGTAAAGACCACATAGTTGTTTAAAAACATCGCCATTATAACCACAAAATAAGAAAGGAATGTTGAATTATACTGTTATGTTTAACTTAAACGCTTGCTCGTTGTCCAAAATACAAAGCCCAAAGTTTATTGTCTGAAATATTTTATACAAGAATTTTGTCTTCGACGTTATTTTTAAAACAATTTTAATATAAATACTGATGATAAGATCTTTAACAAAATTAATGTGATAAACATGAAGGTTTATTGACAAATACAAGTCCTATTTCGGGGGAAATCTCTGCAAATGTTCACACCTCCCACTTGTAAGACAGTTATCATCACAACTGTACGTGGAGTAAATACATCGCAGAGCCATTGCAAGTACAGAAGTGTAATCAACGTCATGATCCTCGTATCGATATAACCTTTCTGTGCTGCTAGGATTTAAAGCGCCAACAATTCATAAAATAAAAAATAGAACACTAATTTTCATTTTAGATTTTCTCTCCTTATTCTTATTTGGTAGATAGTATCATTTTTTGAATTTCATGAATGGTAGTATTTCAATAAGTAGTAAAAGAAAGATGATATTTATTGCTTTTATCCTTCGAATATTAAACAAGCAAACATAACGTGTTATTTTTATTTATAATAGGTGCTTTGAATTAGGAAAACAAAAAAATACTTGTGTTCCATATCTGAAAATTTCAGTTCCACAAAACTATGTAATTAACTGTCGCATAAGGTAAAAAGCATTTCCGATACTTTTACACATTTTCTTGTCACTAAACACTGTCATATGTCAAAAATACGATATTTCGAGATATCGCTGACGTTTACTACTATATCTGAGTTTATATTTGAGCATTTTATTCGTCGTTAAATATCTCGCTAAGCTGAAAATTATCTAGGATATATAAGTTGCAAAATTAAATTATTTCGCATTTCTTATTTAGGAATTCCTATTTGATAATAGGTACATAAACTGTTGATTAAATGATTTGGTATGCGTTTATATTTAAGGTTTTTGACTTTGGACAGCCACATGAAAGTGTGACTGGGTGATAAGTACCTTTCTTTATAGATTTCAACCCTCTCCTTTTTATTTAGTGGATTAATAGATTGATTGTTGGTTGCTTAACGTTTGGTCAATGCAACAATATTAAGTGCATAAAAATAACATACAATCTATCAATGATCAACAATTCCGATAATCATTATATACGCCCAAAAATGCATATATTTGCAGTCTCTGTTAACCTGCGTCAACTTTGAAATTTTAGAATTATACAAGCGGGATTCGGTTTTTCATTTGTATTACTTTCAAGATTGTTTTTAGTAATATCAGAATAAATTGACTAGGTTCATTTTACATCATACTGATGAAGGATATCTGTTATCCGAAATATTTATTGATACTTAGCTTGATTTTGCTGTTTGCTTTGTTAATTTTGGTGTTTGGTACAGTTTTTTAGGCGTATCCTAGTATATTATTTTTCTATTGTGTACATTATCGTTTTGTTTTGAATAACGATCCAGCTCCCTTGTAAGAAATTCATTACATAATATCCCGATATTTTATATATAGAATCACAAAATCTACTAAATAGAACCGTCAAAAGCCTCTCGCATCAAACTGTTTGAATCAATTACAAAATTGAAGTGCATTTCAAAAAATTATTTTACATGGTTGTGCCAAATCTTACAGGAGAAAACCATGCCTTGGGGTAAAAAAATGACTGTGTCGAATGATTTAACATTTCATGAATAGTATAAACACAAAAATGAAATGACCATATCAATAGTGAAACCCTCTAAAACGACACGAAGTACACAGTTTCGTATAAAAAATGCTCAGAGTTTCAACTATAGTCGAGGTTCATGACTTGGGGCAGATACGTGAACGTACTAAAAAAGGTATCTTTATTCGTTTCAAAGTTAAATCAAGTATTATTAAGTATAGTAATTATTAATATATTCCATTTTAGGGTTGTTTTATTTTTTTCATCATTGTATGTGATTGTATTTTTATATGTTAACCTCTTGTTTCACATGTGAATGTGACAGAGTGTTTTTAAATAAAGCATATTGTATTGTATTGTATTGTATTGTTTTCCAGATCTAAATCGCCATTAATCTCAATCAGTATAATAAAAAAGGTGTGCACAAGAGATATTTATTCTTACATATATCTTAATTATTCATTAAAGTTCACTTGCATGCTTTTATTACCAGTTCTGAAATGTCACTGAACGCGATTTTAAAACCGCATATCTGCAGATGCAATCTGTACAGGAGTTGCCGAAGAACCTTATCTCATTCTTTTTAATTGTGGTTCAATTGGAATTTACTCCTTTGTTTGCCTCTCCTATTTACGTGAGGTTCAATTGGAATTTACTCCTTTGTTTGCCTCTCCTATTTACGTGAGGTTCAATTGGAATTTACTCCTTTGTTTACCTCTCCTATTTACGTGTGGTGTAATTTGATTTTATTTACTCCTAGTTTTTGCCTTTCCTCGCCTTAAATCTTGAAATTATCAGTAGTTTGTTTAGAGCGATATTTCTTCAATCAGCATATTAAACCATACTTTAAAGTGTTACTGAACGCGATTTTAAAACCGCATGTCTGCAGATGCAATATTAGGAGTTGCCGAAGAATATTATCTCATTCTTTTTATATGTGGTTCAATTGGAATTTAATCCTTTGTTTGCCTCTCCTATTAACGTGTGGTGTAATTTGATTTTACTCCATTTTTGCCTTTCCTCGCCTTGAATCTTGAAAGTATCAGTAGTTTGTTTAGAGCGATATTTCTTCAATCAGCATATTAAACCATACTTTAAAGTGTTATTGAATGCGATTTTAAAACCGCATGTCAGCAGATGCAATCTTTACAGGAGTTGCCGAAGAACCATATCTAAATCTTTTTTTATATGTAGTTCAATTTAATTGGAATTTACTCCTTTGTTGGCCTCTTCTATTTACGTGTGGTTCAATTTCATTTTACTCCTATGTTTGCCTTTCCTCGCCTTGAATCATGAAATTATCGGTAGTTTGTTTAGAGCGATATTTCTTCAATCAGCATATTAAACCATACTTTCAATTGACTTAGTTAATGTCTTAAGATGAGTGGGAGATGCATTAACCGGTACTTGTGAAATAAAGAAAATTGACAAAAAGAACTTGAGAATTTATTCTTAGTTAATAGAGCAATCAACATTGATTAATGCTTTTGGAACGTGACTGTAGGCAGTGTAATTTGTCCGTACACCGCTTTATCAGTTATAAATAAAGCAATACACACTATTTGGCATCTTGTCCAGTATGATATTCCAACAGCTTAGTATTACATTACCAGTATTTACAAATGTTTCAAAGCAATTTCAGTTATCTTTTTCAGATACTAAATGACATTGTAAAATGTCACGCGGTCGGTTTCGATGTGGGATTCTTACAGCGATAGCACTTGCAGAACAATAACTAAATTTGTCTTATACTTAAACCACGTATACGAAAATATAAATTACCATTGATTTGTTTCTATATTTCTAATATATTTCCCTTTCATGTTGTTGACTTTCCTTTACCTTATGATGATATTCTTTTGACTCCTTCTTAAGCAATGTACATTTTCACCTTGTTCTATATGCGCATGTTTGCAGTGACATCTTGGTTTTCTATAAATGCAATATTTTCATTTATAACATTTTTAAAACAGGGAAAGAAATATCATAAATTCATAAAACTGTTATTAAACTTCATATCCAATATAGAGATTTGTTATTGGCGTATTTTGATAAAAGTGGTATTTTACACATTCTTACGGTAATGTCATATATAAAACTAACACACTTATGATTTGTCCTTTCTTTTTGGCTTAATAGCCTTATTGATAAGGGTAACTATAGTTACACTGTTGTTATAGTTTTTTGGGATACAAACCAATTGAATATAGAAATAGGAAGATGTGGTATGATTGCCAATGAGACAACTCTCCACCAGAGACCAAATGACATAGAAGTTTACAACTATAGGGCACCGTACGACCTTCAACAATGAGCAAAACCTATACTGCACAGTCAGTTTTGAAAAGCTCCGAAATTGCATAATTATGTAAAACAATTCACACGAGAGAACTAACGGCCGGATGTATGTACAAAACAATATACGAAAAACAATTATGATAAACATCAACAAACAAAAACCACTGAATTACAGACTCCTGATTTGGGACAGACACATACAGAATGTGGCGGGGTTAAGCTAGTTTGTTGGCGCCAAACCCTTCCCTAACCTTGGACAGTGGTGTAACAGTACAAAATTAGAACAAACTTTAAAAATCAGTTGAAAAGGTCTTAACTAATCAGATCGATAAGAAGAAAAACATATAACAGAAACACAGACCGAACGTGGCAGAGTATTTATACATCCGCACAACAGAAAAGACACTAAGTAAAGATCTAAGAGTAGTTGCAGTTACTAACAGCTAGTTCAAAGCCAATAACAACAAACAAATAATACCCTTTATAACGTTTGACGCATGATAAATTGTTCCGTTTTTGTATTCTGCATTACAATTCTGTACAGTAAGTTTTGGACATGGCATCAGATCGTGTCTTCCTGTACTATTTATGACGCTAATTCAAAGTTTGAAGGAAGATTGATTGTTTCTATTGTTATTTTACATTTGAATTCTCTACAGTTTAATATGGGCATTGTATAATATCGTGTTTTCCTGTCTTGTGTATGACATTGCTGTATAAAATTTTCTATGCAACTTTTTAATTCGATTGTGCATGCTCAAGGTTAATGGCTCTGCAAACAATGTAAGTAATGGATTTATTCATAGTAATGTCATAACTGTTTACAAAACTAATAATGTTTCGAAAGGCTAAGGATTTTCTATCCTCACTGCTCTCCAACTTCGTACTTTATTTGGTCTTTTTGAACTATTTTTATTCCAGCGTCACTAATGAGTCTTTGTAGACGAAACGCGCGTCTGGCGTACAAAGGCCTTATATCTTTGATGAGTTTTTTACATGAATTTGTCACTTTAAATGAAAATGAATGCACATTTATGTAAAATGTGCAGATTAAATATTCTTGATCTAGCACCTCTGTGATAGATGTTTGTCAATATAAAAGCAATCATTGGCCAGGATCAATTAAGTTTGTAGTTATAACACAAATACATCATATCTAACGTCACGCCTTTCCTTTTTTAGATCGTAAATCATGAAACACTGGAGACAATTATGAACTATGATATTAAATCATTCAAAAACAAACAAAACGTCAGGTCGAGTAAACAAAGTGCCAGCAAATATGGATTACAAACCACGTCAATAGTGTCTTGCAATATGGCGTTTTCTACGATCATGTACAGGCATCTATCTACAAAAAATAATCAAAACGATTAACGGAAC
Organism: Mytilus coruscus; assembly: GCA_017311375.1. Classification (NCBI taxonomy): domain Eukaryota; kingdom Metazoa; phylum Mollusca; class Bivalvia; order Mytilida; family Mytilidae; genus Mytilus; species Mytilus coruscus. The sequence continues at coordinate 35,280,200 of CM029602.1, forward strand.
TAAACTATTGAGTCAATAATAAACATTCTTCTCTTGTCATGAGAATTCATGAAATGTATGTTTAACTTGTTTTAATTTATTCTAATAACAGGTATATAAACTTCCTTTCTGAGGAGCACCACTATGAGATATGATGTAAAAAGAGGACATTTAACACACTATATTGGCACGAAAGCAAAAGGGTCAGGCAGTAATCGGCAATCTTACCAACCAACCTCTGTACGTATTTAAGATGACGTTTCACAAAATAGAACATTTCATAAATCCAAACTAAATTACAGCAACAAAAACTATAAATAAATGGAGTGATAATGGCAACAATCCAGCAACCTTTAACGTCAAAAAAAAAAAAAAAAAAAAAAAAAAAAAAAAAAAAGACATCAAGAGGTCAACACACGGTCTTCAACATTGGACAGTTGTTTATAGATTTTGTCAAGCAGCGAATCAATTTCAGTTTGATAATAAAAAAAGTGCCTCCTACTATTTGTTTTTACTTTTAAATTCATCATAGTTTTTGTTATTTATTATTTCATAATAAATAATCTTTCATATGGAAGTATAAAAGAAAAATAATAAACATTCGCATTGTGGATTTATAATGAATATCTAAATCTTGCTGCAAAAATTATTAAAGAAAGTAATTGATAAAATATCATAAAATGATAAGATATGCCAACCGCAGGTGCTAAAAGAATCAAAGGAGATGGTACACTTAAATTTACAAAAAGCATGTTCTGTAAAAATGAAATAAGGGCAATAGTTTTGACACTTAAAAAAACTATTTTTTCTTTTTAATCTGAAAGATATAATTCAAATTTCTAAAAGAATAAATTTCGTTTACATAATAAGCTTGGTCTTGTTTGAATTTTAAACAATACAATTACTGCTTTAAGAAGGAAGTGATGACAAAAGAACAGCCATATATCATAACGTATACACAGGCATACTGTAAATGATAATCAATTGCAATATTTTATGTTACTTTTTTCATATTTGAATTATGACATTCAACTTATTGGATTATAGTACAAAAGATACTAAGGAACTATAAAAATTATGATACAAGTAAAAGAATGATAGACAACATCATGGCTAATCGAAATTGAAAACGACAAGAAGACAAACGACAGTCCACAAAAGAGAACACAGAAAATTATCAATTGAGGTAGACAAATTTCATTTAAACAAGGCCCTGAACTCATGGTGTTGAAATAGGTATCAAAGCTGTTCAAGCAACACGATCTTGGTACCCATTATTTCAGTCAGTCATGACACGCACAAATCCAGTGAAAATTTAGATTAGATTATAACAGAGTTTTTGAATATTTATTTGGTCTTGTTTTATTTGTACTGTTATCTTAAGTCAGAACGTCAAAAATATTCGTATCCCAGTCCTAAGGCTTACGTAAAATGTTTTGTTGTGTGTATTTTATATAGAGAATTCCAATCTTTGTCATAACGTTAAATGTTTTGTTGTCTAAGATATATGTCATTGCGTAAAATGTATTATTACATGTTACTTTAATTAATTTCGTGAAGTAATTTTAATCTATGTCATAACGTGAAATATATTGTAATCTATGTCATTACGTAAAATGTGTTGTAATCTATATCATTATGTAAAATGTATTGTTATCTATGTCATTACGTAAAACGTATTGTAATCTATGTCATTACGTAAAACGTAGTGTAATCCATGTCATTACGTAAAACGTATTATAATCTATGTCATTACGTAAAATGTATTGTAATCTTATGTCATAACGTAAAATGTATTGTTATATATGTCATTTCGTAAAATGGTGACAGTTAATAACGCTATTGCATACGCGTTATCGTTAATCAAACGTGAAGATTAAAGTCGCCTAATACTGCTATTGAGGTAAACAAAACCATTCATCCTTTTTGGACATTAGAACATTGTTTAAGATTTAAACAAGCAACAGCTTCCCAAAAGCTGACAAAAGCTTGTAAAGGAAGAATTTTAAGATCATTGAACTGAAGACAAACGAGAAGCAATATTACAACACGAATTCAAATGCATAATGTAAATGGAAAATAAAATGCACTTTTCCTTTTATAGTTAATCAATTTTGTTAACAGCAATGCTATTTGTTTCGCAAATTGTCAACACATTATCTAAAATGTCTAAACAGGAATACAATAAGAAAATTTACAAGTTCTGTTTAAATTATTCAAAAATAAATTCAATCTGGTTAAAATGCTTTGCTTCAAATTAATTCAGTCTGTTAAATTCATTTATCGGTTCGAGAACTAATCAAGTACGTATGTCAACTTCCAAATAAACAAATTATCTGATTTTGGTTGAGCGTCTCCATTGATAATGCATACGTCTTAAAAATCTGAACATTTTTTCTAACGAGTATTTTGATAGTGGACAGTATAATTTAAGCAACATTCCCAAATAAAATCCATGTCTAAACCCGATCAACAAGTGTTGAACATATTCCGTGTATACAACAAAGCAATAGATAACGAGTGAACGTGTACTGGAATATAGTACATTTTTTATTTCCAGATGGCAAATAAATAGTACATATGTACCTTGACACTAGATTTTCCTGTTTCCTGATCTAATGAGAAAAACAAACACCAAATATTGCATGGCTAATAAATTTACATATAACATATAAAATGCCCGTAAATGGGAGCATAAAATTTCTCTAAGCTTTAGATGTAGCATAAGCTGTATACTTTCCTCGGTAGTTTGTCGTTTTTTGTCATTGAAATCAGATGCATTTTATATTATTATCCTTAAATGTTCCATTAGGGCAAATACTACTGAAAAATAATCACCCTGTTTAGATGTTTAAGCCATTAACATTACCAATCAACCAATATTGGTTGTTTTTTTTTGATTTATGGATGATAATTTGTGTTAATCATTGATAAGAACTTGAGCTACACCCATATTAGTTAGAATATTTTGTTTACTATAAAAAGATAAGAAGGTACCAAAGGAACAGTAAAAAAAATGTGGCAATAATATTAGAAACATTTAAGGTGGTACCCAACACCTTGACTAATATTAATTTGGCTCGTTTAATTTTCATAAAATTTTGACAAAATGTTTACTTTGACCCTTTGACAAAAATATAAAAATTTCAAAAAATTTGAACCAAACACTTTATCAGAAAAATTTCGTTGGTTATATAGCAGTTTGACAAACACTAATTTTGATCATTGAGAAGCTTAATATTTCCTTAACAAAACAACGTGATTAAAATGTTTAGCTGATTTTTACAGAGTTATCTCCCTGTAGTGTTAGGTACCACCTTAAAGCAAAGTTTATTACTCTTTCTCACAATCATCATAACAAATTAAGGCGATAGTAGTTTATCGATGTTCAATCGCGTAAAATCATTAAGATGAGCCAAATCAAAGTTACAAACAAAAACCGAGAGAATCGCTTGAACGTCGACAGGGTAAACGTTTCCTGCTTTGCATTCATCGTCCGCCATACGGATTCACACTCAGGAATAGGACAGAATCGGTTATAGTACAGATCAGATGACTATATTGGTATTTATAGAAATAATACCGCGAAACATTTTGCTAGTTAGTTGAGACTCCCAACACATCGTATCGGGCAACCAGTTCATTTATGTAATGTCGTTTCTGTTGTTTTTTCGCATAAGTCTATTGGAGCAGTTTATTTGTAAGGAGCACATCCCTGTTAATGAAGTCCGTATTGTGTGAAAATGTAAAAGCGTAACATATTTACTGAGATATGCAAACGCTAAACCATGGAGCAGAGGGTATGTAACTGCTGAGAAATGGGAAGTTGATAAGATACGAAGCAGACCTTCTACTTTCAGTAGTATCCTTAATCGCAAGTTCACTATGATACACGAAATGTAAGCACTCATTGAAATGTATGTTATTGAGTGACAGATCATCAATATATCAATATATCTGAAATTAAAGAACTTTCCAAGATAATTTTAAAATTTTTGTCTTTAAGAAGGTTCTGTATGAATTCTGCATGATATGAGCGTAAAAACAAGTCGGCCAATAGTGGTGCATAATGAGTTCTCATTGGAATACCGAATGTCTGCTGAAACATCAATCCACAACCTTTATAAATATGTTGTCGATCAAAAAATCAAGCATTTTGAGCATGGGAAACAGTAGTGTAAAGCGTAGAAAAATCAAAGGTTTCGTAGATTTTGAAGTAGTGTATAAATGACATGATCTTTTTAAACTGACACTTCTTTAATTTTTCAAAGCCTCATTGCTCCCTTATTTCTCATGTTTATTTATCAAACACTGCCTTTTTATTATGTATATTATCACTTTCTTAGTTTTAATGGCACAACGAATCGGCATTTAAATCTAAAATGTCTCATAGAGGGAAAATGCACCATAAGTCTTAAAGTTTGAACCATTTTTTCCGTCAATGACGGACCAAAAGATAGCAAAGTCTTTGCGAAATCATTTATCATAGTATAAGATTATGCAAATAACCGGTGTTTCTTCAGCTATAATAATACAAAAAATGAATTAAAGTTCTCTACTGATTAGAAGGATTGAAATTGTACCATGCAACAGATCTACTGTTGATATCAGTTCAGGAACTATCGGAAGAAGTATGTAAAAAACAATACCAAGAACAGTTCTAATGGCGTCTTTTTTTTCTAACAGAGGTTGTACTACATGAGAACAGCCGGTGACAGTTCTAACCAGGAACAGTTTTTTTGGACATCTCTATCCATTTATATAGTTATTTTATATACTTTTCATTTATTTCATTTTTCGTTTATTCATCTATTCTTTTCTTTAGTGTGCTTCGTTGGACAACTGGTCTAAGTAATTTTATTTACTGCATCAACAGCATGTCAACACTGAAGTTGTGAGTTCAAATCCCGCATGTGGCATATGCGTTTGACTCTTATCTAAATTGGCTAGAATTGTCAGTTTTCCTGTCGAAGGTCCGTTGTTCCTTCTCGTCATTCTTGCTTCCTCCGCCAATAAAAAGTGGTGTCCACGAAATATCCAATAGTGCTGAGATAGACGTTAAATACACAAAATCAACCAATCTATCTTTTATTTTATGTATTCAAATACTAGTATAAACTTTATTGATTCAAATAAAAATAATATGGGATAGCGTAGTTACGTTTCATGATTATCTAGTATTATTGTTCTTTTAAAATAGGTTTTTTTTTTGCCTTTTCTATCCATGTTTATAACCCGTTGTTATTAGTGTGTGCCAAAATGTACATATTTAAACGAAACCACATATATATCATTACATAAGACTGTTTAATGTCATAATGTGGTCAACCCAATTATACTGAAAACACTCTCCGAGAAAATAATATGGTCACTGTGTGATCAAATTCTTTTACCTGTAAAATAAATTCCGAACTGTATAATTGTTTCTCCAAAGAGAATATACAATTGTTATAATAAATACGAAAAAATAAAACTTCATAATTTCCCTTTACCTTTAATATTATCGTACACAAAAAACAATATTTTTCATTAAAGTTAATCATTTACATGGAGAAATAACAGAACCAAATATGGCTTACAGAAATAAATCTAGCTAACTGCTCCCGACTTCCTCGTCAACTAGAACTAGAACCTACAACTAGACAGTTTTTCCCTAAAAACTGATCCTGGTAGTTCTACCTCTATTTAGAACAGTGTTTCAGGGACAGCGCTACCCTATAACTGATTTGGACAGTTTTACTGTAGAACCGTTCTACGGTAGAACTTTTCGTAAACAGTTTAGAACAGTTCTATGGTATATTAATCTGAAAATTCTGAAGAGAGATTAGAACGGATCCTTACTGTACGGTGAGACTATAGAGATACACAGAAAATATATGTAAAGTTAAAGGTTAATGTCAGGCGGATTATTTTGTTATCGTCAAACTGAAATTGAAGTTAAGAGATGGAATTACAAAAACAAATTTGAAAATTATTGTTTGTTCATTTGTAATGATAGTATTTGTTGTGTTATAATCAACTGATCTAGTGCTTAAAGACGTTCCCTACTTTATTTCAAAATAACAAACTATTTATAAGACTGTTATGAATTGATAGTTCATAAATAACAGAACTTAAAAAGCGGAAAAAATGAAAGGTTCGTGTCCTTGTTTTTGAGATATAAGCAGTCAAAAATTGGTGGGAAATGATTCTCTCTAGATCTTTCTCATACTTAATATTGGCACTTCTTTTCTATCAAAAACTATAGAAAAATAACAATGATTTTATAAGATTAAAAAAAAATGTGTACTATTATTAAAAGAAAAATAGGGGTTAGCAAACCAAATTTTTAATGGAATACATTTTACATGGATAGAACTGGCGGATTCCGAATATCTGACAAAAAAAAACAAAAACAAAAGTAGCTTACATCCCTTACATAAATTCGCTTTACTCCAATGTAAGTTATACTTATAAACTATCATTTCAGATATTTTGCCTTCAGTGGTTGTGATGCTATTCATGGCTAGTCTCCAGCTGGAGTGCTTCGGTCAGTGTTACGTATACTGTTAATTTTCGCTGTCTTCTACAAATTTTATTTAAAGAGAACATAATTGCATCTGACTGAATAATTTGTCGTTCATCATTTTTTAATGTCTTCAAAATACTGATGTCAGCAGAGAAAAAAAAAAAAAAAAAAAACCAGAAAGATCTGCAATTGATTCTCCTGTAAACAAATTCAAGGAAGTAGACATCACCATGGCTAAAATATATTCGTCAAGACAAACAACAAGCCAGAAAACATTACATTACATTGAAGAACGCAAATCCCAACCAAATACTGGATGTGAAATCTAAAGTTTCTTAGAGGTAAACATTTTCTGCTCAACTAATTGCACTAGTCGTGTAGCACAAAACAAATGAATAGCAGATGATAGGTCGTTTTGGTGATTTATCATGACCGAGACGAGAAACTGAGAATGTGATTGTCACCTGAAACATGAAATTTCCACGTTAACCTGTGCCCAATTCAATTAGTAATGTGTTCCTAAGGATGCTGATAGCATTTGTAAAAATTGAATCTTCAAGTTTACTTAAGTATCATGTGTTTGCCGGCTGACGAAAATACCGGCAATTTAGTGATGTAGACTCAAAATGCAGTTGCAGCCTGCTGGAGTACATGTACAACTACATAAAAAAAGTTCAAAATGGGAAACATTAGGTCATCTCTTTTGAGTAAAGTTATTGAGTTAAATAGATATTACTAACTATGTCAAGATCAACAGATTATTCTGATATTTCTAAGGAGAGATTAGAACGGATCTTTATTGTACACTGATATACAGAAACTGTGTGTAAAGTTAAAGGTTAATGTTAAATGGTTTATTTTGCTATCGTCAATGTTGTTTTTAACGTATCAAACGGTTTTAAAGATAAAATTACAAAAACAAATTTGAAAACTACAGTTTTGTCATTCGTATTGATAAAATCTTTTGTGTTATAATCACCGGGTCTATTGCTTAATATAAATTCATTCTACTACAATGTACATTATCGTTATACACTATCATTACAGTTATTTTGCCTGCCAATGGTTGTGATACTGTTGATAGTCCCCATTTTCAGTGATTCGATATTCTCCCGTGTTATGTTGAGCTTAAAGTCGTAAATATATTATTTTTCACTATAGACTGACTTCCACTGAAAACAGTGAACGACAAATTAGTCAGTAAAATGCACTTTTGTTCTCTTGAAAAGTGCATTTAACTGACTAATTTGTCGTTCACTGTTTTTAATATCTTCAAAATACTAATAAAACCTATAACTAGTTAAAAACATCTCAGTCGTCTCATCAACTTTATATATATATATATATATATATAACTAGTTACATAGCAGACAACAAATAAATAGCATAGCAGAAACAAATAAATAGCATAGCAGGAAATAAGTCGTTGTGGTTGGAAAGTCATGGCCGAGACAGGAAACAGAGAACAGGATTTGTACTTAGAACTGAACATATCCGTGGTAATCTGTGTTCAATAAATTTATTATGGTTATCCTACGATGCTGATATTGCTTGTAAAATGTGTTATAAATAACTTCAAGTTAATTATTTAGTACCATTTTTTCGATATCTTTCTTGTCGGTTGAAGAAAATCCAAACAATCTAGTGATAAATACTCCATGTTCAGTTTCAGCACGACATAAAATGGAAAGGTTCACAATAGGAAAAATTAAGTCATCTTTTTGTCGTAAAGTTATTGACTCAACTAAATCTTACTAACTATGTCAAGGTGTACACTAAGGTTACAGGTGTGAACCAGAAGCAGGCCTAAATATATTCGTTATTTCGAGGTCAGGTTCTTCAAGAAAAACAAGACAATAAATTTTGATGTTGGCAAATAAAAACCAGAGCAATAATTGTCCACACTAAGATCATACGAATTATTTTAAGCAAAAACAATAGTCCTGGTGTAAAGAAGGACACCCAACCTTTTATTTTGAATAAATGATATACGTTAAACTAATAAACTACACCAGCTTTTATTAAAGAGATTGCTTCACTTAAAATAAAGCATAATTGTAACAAAGAAACGTCACAAACTAATTACACTAACGTGATTTTGTATATATTTGTCTAGAGAAAACTGTAACTGCTAATCTTAAAGACTTCATTTATCTCTATTATGTCTTCTGAGAAATTCTTCATGTACATTTTTGATCGTATGTAACACTGATCTCGAAATGAAAACACGTTCGTTTAACAGTTTGTCCATTAACGGTGTCAAGAATATTCCAGAGTTAAATCAATTCCGATGGATGAAATTTGAAAAATGTGTAAAAAGAAAAGTCTGAATTTTAATGGATGTTATAAATCACACAGAGAACGTTTCGTTGTGTATGAAACACTGACTCATAAAAAACAAAGTGCAAGAACAAAAAAAAAAAAGTACCCAAAGGCTGAACTTAATTCTACATCGAAAATTATACTTGATCATTTGTCCCCAATCAATGTCTATCACCAATAAGGCAACACCATAAAGGTTGAGGTTTAACTGAAATGCACCTCTATACAAGAATAAATGTAAACGGTTATGTACGGTAAGACATAACAAACCTAATTATTGCTCATTTCTCTCTAGTGAATCATTTGTAAAACCATCATTAAGCAGTCAGATAGGTGGTGACAGAAGATATCCTTTAATTTCAAAGAAATGTTTAAAGAAATCACCTGTAGCAGAATCGTAATTATATGTTTATTTAATAACAAACTTGTTTTAACGTTTCCTTTGCGTCGGCATAAGATTGTATTATGGCGACAGATAAATGACAGGAAAATTAAAACCTGTACTTTGAATATATGTTAGTAAGTGCACGAATACACGAATAACCTTGGTCAGATGCACTGAAAACAAAAAGTTTAGGAAATTCAAATGTTCCGTATTTAGTTGTCAAATAATTCCTCCTGCCTCACTCATACAAATAGGTGTGTATATAGGAACATTCTATACATTCTATACAATTTTTAAGTTAAAGATATTTTAAATAATAAGATTTATAGTTAGTTGATAGAGATAACAGAATATCTGAAGAAGGCAAATATCCGAATCATTAGCAAAACCGTTTTTACAATAATGTAATCGCAAATACAATAAAATTGGATAAATGAGTCAGACAGTGAAAAATGATAACTGGTATAACTGTGGAAGAGAACACGATTGCCTTCAACCCCCCAAAAAAAACCCGCAATTCTCAGACAGGTTGGTTCTTTGTTGTCACGTGACTATTGTCATCTTCCGTAACTTTCTAGGCTTATTTTTCCCCTACACGGCTTTCAGAAACTCAATGATTCATTAACGCTCTTCATGGGAGTTGTGTAAATAAACTTATCATAGATACCAGGATTGAAATTTTGTATTTGCGCCAGACGCGCATTTCGTCTACAAATGACTCATCAGTAATACATCCTTGGCTTTCAAATGTTTGGGTTTGATAATTCCTGATGAAAGTAAACTCATCATAGATACCAGGAATGAAATTTTGTATTTACGCCAGACGCATTTCGTCTACTAAAGACTCGTCAGTGACGCTCGAATCAAAAAAAGTTAAAAGGCCAAATAAAGTACGAAGCTGAAGAGCATTGAGGACCACAAATTCCTAAAAGTTTTGCCAAATACAGCTAAGGTAATCTATTCCTGAGGTAGACAAGCCTTAGTATTTCAAAAATTCAAAGTTTTGTAAACAGTTAATTTATAATAATGACCATATCAATGATAATTCAGGTCAACACAGAAGTGCTGACTACTGGGCTGGTGATACCCTCGGGGAATAAAAACTCCACCAGCAGTGGCATCGACCCAGTAAATCCTGAAAAGCACTAAGAAAGCACGAAATTAATAAAGTGTTTTGTTTTCATTTACAAGCACTGGGTCGATGCCACTGCTGGTGCAATGCTAGTCCCCGGGGATATATTCATCTCAGCAATTAGCGCTTCTGTACTGACATGTTTTATAGCAAACTTTTCGCCGTTAGTGAATTGAGAAATTATCTAAGGTTCTAATTCCCTAAGGCAAAGTTGGTCTGCAATGAATTTGGCTATCTTTTGTCCATTTTTGTTTTCATTTTTTCACGTGATTTGGTCGTATACATCCTTTGCGATCAAATTTTTGGGTTTAGGTTTTCTGTTTTCGGCGCATGAAATTAATAGTGTTATTTCATTTCATAAATGTTGATGTGCATTGTAGTGCTACGAAAGGGACAAATTATTATAATTTTGAACTTTGGCTTTACATTTTAGTTTGACTTAACATTTGATTTTGAAAGATTGTTTGCATATTTATTTGAATAGTCCAAAATTTGATTATAAAAAAAAAAAAAAAAAAAAAAAATACAAAAATTCTTTAATTTACTATTTTCGATAGTCGCACTTGAATTTTTTCTATCATTACACTATATAATGGATACGCCCATTATTAATGTTTTATCAGAAAAAAAAGAATTTCGATAATAACAGCGTAAAATAATATTTATTGCTTTTACATAAATATTTATACAATATTGCAAAAGCAGATAATTATCTTAGATCAGTTCGATTTGATTAAGATACAGATCCTGTGTCCACACTTTGTGTATTTCAATCAGATTGAGATATCTTTGAATAAAAAAGTTTCAAAATAAAAAAAAGGTTGTCACACCACAAAATAAGAATAAATTACAAATCTTTTATCTTGAGAAGTATAGATCGTTAGATGAATGAGGAAAAAATGGACCGTTGTTTTTTTTTTGTAATTGCAGATACTTTTTTATATAGTGTGGCTACGAACACAAGCATATAAAATCGAGTCAACTTATATATACACTATACGCTTAACTTTTGCAACATAAAAATGAAAGTTTGAGAAAATTAAAGTTAGTTTTTTCGTCTTAAAATGATAATTTAAGAAATAATTCTTAGTTGCTTTGCTCTATATAGATATAAGAAGATGTGGTATGAGTGCCAATGAGACAACTCTCCATCCAAGTCACAATTTGTAAAAGTAAACCATTATAGGTCAAAGTACGACCTTCAACACGGAGCCTTGGCTCACACCGAACAGCAAGCTATAAAGGGCCCCAAAAATGGCTAGTGTAAAACCATTCAAACAGGAAAACCAACGGTCTAATCTATATTAAAAACAAGAAACGAGAAACACTTATGAACCACATCAACAAACGACAACCACTGAACATCAGGTTCCTGACGTAGGACAGGTGCAAACAAATGCAGCGGGCCTAGACGTTTCAATAGGCGCCAACCCTCACCCTATTTGAAACAACATTTTAACATAGCTAACGCTCGGTATAAAAATATTGACAAATGTAATACCTACCCATGTTGAATTGAGCATAGAGCATAGCATGATAGAATTACTTCGATTCTAATAGGTAAATTTTGAATTTTTGTAACATATAAAACACGTTCGAAACGCAGTCATTTTGATTTGATGAAGACCAAAAGTTATAGAAAATCAATCATTTCACGAAAAAAAATGTATAGATACATTTAAAAGTACTTTTAAAATGATTTTTTAATTTCCTAGCGAGCAACACCAACACATATTGATCTCTAGCGTTGTTCAAAATACAACTGACGATGCATTTCAATTGTGACGTCAATCACGTGCAGCCCATGTTGTTTTGGAATCAGAACATGGCTTTGTTTCCAAAGCGAAAGAAGAACGTCATATTAGAATCTAAACTAGAAAAATATAAGTACCAGACAATAGATATGTTTTGTATTTATAAACAATGTATACCCTGGTCTGTTATGACCTTGTATACTGTGTGAATGTGAGATCTCCTAATTCATTAAGGATTGGGCATTGACCTCTAGTAACTCCTTTCTGATTTTACATTTTGTTTTGTCATTTTGAAATGACGTTAGATGGATTTGTCTATTCTTAGGTCTTTTAGGGTCATATAGCCCTCAACTGTTTTTATTCTTAAACATCCTTGGCTTTAAAAATTCGTTTTTTTACGCATACAATTATATAAAATGTTGTTTATATTTTTTTTAACGAATAAATACATTAAATCGTGTTGATATCAGAAGTATGAGACAGAACAAATTTGTTGTAATACAAATAAAAAACCAAAATCTCATTTTTATTGCTAAGAATACGCAGAAGACTTCAAAATTAAGTTCCTGTATACATTTATAAAAATGTCAAAAGTTTTTAACTCAAAGAAATAAATGAAAAAAACCTTTTTCAATGAATTTTACAGGAGACTTCAAAACACCTTGAAGCTTATAGAACTATAACAGTATCAACGTTTTTAAATTGTTTTGACTTTCTATCTTAGAACTTTGATATTGACATAATTTATACTATTTTGCTACCAAATTGAAATATGATTAATAGTAAAGGTCAAAATAAAAAACAGAACTATATGCTTGAAGATTCTTCGACTTAAATAACACTACGAAATTACCATACTACATCAAAATAGTAACACTTTCCAAATACTTGTAATGTTCTAAAATATATATTTTAAAGTGCAATACTAATAGTTAAGTCCTTGGTATTCATAAACTCAATAAGAAGTCAATGCCTCGGTACTGGCATGGTTTAAGACATACATTTCTTAAATTCCCAGTTGATTCATTTAAACATTATTACGATACGTTTACTTAAGATGGATTTGGCTTTTCTTTTTATGTCATTTTTTATCATATACCGTCTCACGTATTTAGATGTTTATACAAACTTGGCTATCAAAATCTTGAATTTGAGCGTTCCTGATGAAAGGAAATCCACAAAACGTTTCTGACGCACCTGAAAATGCTATAATCATTTACTAGTACTCAGACTAATTGGAGTTACTACATTTGAAGATACCAGGAAAACAAATAAAAATTAAAAGTTAGAAAAGGATAGACAACATAACGGCAAATAGAAAACATGGACAGACACGTTACCGGTTAATGCAAAAATGAGCCACCGCACTGAAAACCATACGCGTGGCTACTACTTTGGGGTTGAACAATTGATGGTGTGAATGGGTAAGCATTTATTAACAGGTTACTAAAACCTGTCGTTTTGCTCCTGGTATATAAAAAAGCTAAAAGTGAAAGGTTAACAATAAGGGGAAAAGAAAGAAAGCGGAACCGGGAATTTGATTAACGGAACGTACACACATATATATAAGCAGTCATCTGTGTCCAACATATTTCGAAACTGTCGACCAGATCTTCATAAAAGTGATAAATTTCAACTCACCACGAAACAGTATATCACATATCAGCTTAATGAGATAACACTGTGGATGACCATATATTTTATTTATGTATGTATAAAGGTCAAAACTTAGTGAACAAATATGAGTTAATCGAAGAGGGCACAAATGTGCTTTTCTTTCTGGATGTTTTTTTTTTGTGTATAAAATGAATTATTGAAATATCTTGATGAATTTACAACTGTATTGTGATTATGACTGTTTGTGTCTTTCAACAAATGAAACAGGTTCGTGGTTATTGTTGTGAATATTTTTGTATTTATAGACAACATTTATCCTAGTCTATTAAGACCTAGTCTACTGTGTGAATGTAAGCACTCCTAATTAAGGACTAAGTGTTGACCTCTTGTAATTCATTTCAGGTTTTCCATATTTTGCTTAGTCACTTTACCGAATACATAGGTTAAATCGTGTTGATATCAGAAGTTCGTAAAAGAGCATATAGTACAAATAAAAACATCTTCTATGCTTGAAATACAAAGAATATAAAAAGAAGATGTGGTATGATTGCCAATGAGACAACTGTCCACAAGAGACTAAAATGACACAGAAATTAACAACTATAGGTCACCGTACGGCATTCAGCAATGAGCAAAGCCCATACCGCATAGTCAGCTATAAAAATTTCCTGCATAGTTTTAAAAAAGTCGAAAATTTTGAACCTTTAAATATAGATTAAAAAAAGTTTTCAATGAAATGACTTGCACTCGAAAACACTCTCAAGTTGATAGTACTATAACAGCATCAACGTTTTTAAATTGGTTTGCCTTTATTTTTTAGAACTTTGATATTGACACGATTTATACTATTTTTCATCCAAATTGAAATATGATTGATTGTAAAGGTCAACATAAAACAAAAGAGAGTGGAAAAAAATTACGTTACATTTACTATGTGCTTGAACATTTTTTCAACTTGAATAACACTACGAAATTACCATACTACATCAAAAAAGCAACACTTTCGAAAAACTTGTAATGTGATGAAATATATATGTTGAAGTGCAATACCAATAGTTTAGTCCTTGATGCTATCATGAACTCAGTAAGTAGTCAGTTTCTCGGTACTGACATGATTTCAAACATATATTTATTCAATTCTCCGTTAAGTTTTTCTTAAATTATTAAGAAACTAAGGTTTCAATAGGCAAAGTTAACCTTAGATGGATTTGGATATTCTTTTCATGTCATTTTTTATCATATACCTTCTCAAGCATTTAGATATTTATACAAGCTCGACTTTCACAATCATGACGGAGGTAAACCCAACTTGTGACGCACCATAAAATGCTATTATCATTTACTAGTACTAGTGAAGATACGTAACTGTAACCTGAGCTCAGATAAATATGAGTTACTACACCAGAAGATACAAAGAAAACAAATAAAAATTAAATGTTAGAGAAGGATATACAGCATAATTGCGGGTAGAAAACATTTGGAAAGACACACTATCGGTAAATACAAACGTGAGCAATCCCCACTTAAAACCGGAAGCGTTGCTGATATTTTGGGGGTTAAACTCCTGGTGCTATCAAAGGGTAAGCATTTATTACCAGAAAACTGGCACCTGTCCTGTTGATTGTGGTAAGTAAAAAAAGGTAACAACTGATTTTTTTGAAACTATCAACCACATCTTTATGAAAGTGATTCTAATTTCACCAAGAAATAGTAAAGGCGATATCAGCTTAACTGAGATAACAATGTGGATTACCATATATTTTATGACTACATGTATGTATTTGGCAAAAAGATACCAAATGCTGACCAGTGATAAATAGTAAAAAGTAGAAACAAAAGGATCACATATGAGTTAAATGAAGAAATTACAAAGGTGTTTTTCTTTCTGAAATCGTTTCATTTTCAGTATTAATTTAATCATTAGAATAACTTGGTTGATTTACAAATGTTTTGTGATAAAGACTGTCATTACATTGACATACAAATATTTCGATGTGCCCCGTGCTGTCTATCATTTGTTGTTTAGTTTTATATGTATTGTCTATCATTTGTTGTTTCGAAATTATTGGTCTTTTGTTGGGCAATGTATGACAAATATATGTTCAAAAACCTCGCCCGTAATTATAAATTATGTAATTCATTGACCGCTCCCGACATGTGTAACTTCAAGGCATATTTTAGCGGCGATCGATGTCTTTCAAAATTACTTTATTTTTATCAATAGTACCGCTTAAGTCGACGCTAGGGGCCGTCTTGACCTTGTTGTAGGGTATGAATGATTTGTTCATTGTTGAAGACCCTACGACAACTGTCAAGATGAAGAACAGGAATAAAAGCCCTGTTCATTGATAATTTTCTATGTTTTCTATGTATTGTGTGCGATTTTGTCCCATGTACATTTACTCCATATCCTTTCATTTTCTATTATATTAAATCATAGTGTAAAACAGCATGAAAACGAAAAGATTCATACTGATATTTGAGTTGTTATATGGCTTTTGTAACTAATCTAATAAATAGAGAGATATCGCAGTCGGAAAATATAAAACTGAAACAATCAGGAATGGTAAAAATTGACATCGGACTCGAACATTAATAGCAAAAGCTGAAAAATGTAATTTTAAAAACAAAATATCTTAAGTACAACGGTAGTAGAATAACATTAAATAAGAAAACAGTAAAATGCTTTTAACATTCAAGGATATGGTGTTATCATTCATGACTCAAAATCATTTGACACATTGGAGTCACAGCGAGGCAGAACGGATCAAACGCTAACATATCACTGCTAGTTCAAGATAACTCCTAGCACCGTTTAAGCGAAATTCGTTATTAGATGTCAATTGTGTTTGTTGAAAACCACATCTGCGGGGTCAATCAACAAATTATAAACTGAACATTGTCAAGCAAAAACAGTATAAGTATGGTTCTAAACTACCCGCCAATCTGCAAAATACAGAAACAATACAAACATGTAGACCTTCACTGGTCACATCAGAAATTTGTTGGATAATTTGACAGGATATAATTTATGAATATGACAAAGAATTTGGATGAACTGCATAACAATTTTGATAAAACAAAAGGTCGAAATAGACAAAGTAAAGTAGAATAAATAAGTTCCAACTCGTAAAAGCGACCATCCTTTGGATGTGACGAAATTGAATTCTACGTGTAACGTTTGACTTCTTTGTTCCTCCTCCTCCTCCTCCTCCTCCTCCTCCTCCTTCTTCTCATCATCATCATCGTCCTCTTCCTCCGTATCATAGAAACACTATATCGATACTACAAAAGAAAAAAGACCTTAATGTCGTATGAAGATCACAATGTACTATTTTATTGGCACTGCAAAAGTTTGCTACATTTGACAAAGGCATTGTTGTGCCTTGAATGTTTCACATAATCGGGTCCAAGTATAATAATAGTGCTTCAGTTAGAACAACTCCTTGCACTTGACCTTTAAGCAACATTGCTACTGTTTCGGAGTTCGGTTTTTATTATTGATTTCCAGTATAAAATTGAAAGAGATATTGACCACTGTTAATCATGAGGTTACATCCCATGAAATTCTGGAACATCAAGTAATGTCAGGAAAAGTAATACAGAAATGACACTTTCATATTTCTGTTTATTGTAAAAGTACTTCTGGGTCTTCACGATAAGCTGGAAAACATGAATCAATTACCACAAGATCATGGACACGTTTATTATTAGTTAGTAAAATAACTGTTAGGTTAGACACCCTACATTCGATAGGAGCATTTCGTTTGCTTACAAATTGAACAGTCGAATCTAATGCATTTATAAGTTAATTGAGTTTATAATGATTTGTTTATATCGATGGTAAAATTAAATTAAAGTTCTAAGCAACTTATGATAACGAAATGTTTATTAATTTTTTATTAAATTTGTTGCTATGTGAAATGAAGATGCATTGAAGCCTTTGCTCATAATGTACGAAATTTAATGTTGCTTTAGTATTTATTTTCGATCTCATAAACTTAGTATCAATATCCTAGTACGTCATGATATGTAATACGTTTTGCGTCTTAAACATCTACCACAATACCAAATATATTAAAAAAAATAGTCAAATACAAAATTCAATGAATATTTTTGATAAAAAAATAAATGTTCATTAGTACTAGTGATGCAACATATGACTTCGCAATTTCTTGTTAATCTACGTTTTAAATGTTGAAACTTTTAAACTTTCTTATTTCTAAATAGTGAAGTTATATCAAATATGGCTATTTTCCTTCAGCTTTATCCGACGTGATTTAAAAAAAAAACCAACATATGATCGATCTGTGTTGCTTCAAACAGAGTTAAAGTGATTAATTCCCTGGAATATAATAAAACTATTGACACATTTTCTGTATTTCCATTTATTCAACTTTATTGCACTAAACGTACACTTTTTCTTAAGTAAACTTGTCCCTACTATGTACTGGTTACCTAAATTGCACAAAAACATTTAAATTCCGTTTCATCTCCGAATCTAGTAAGTGTTCTACTACCAATCTATCAGTTCTTCTAACTACCTCCCTTACTACTATCAAAGAACTTGTTATTAACTTTTGTAATAAAGCTTATGAAAATAATGGTATTAATTATTTTGAGTGTTAAAAATTCTTTAGAGGTTTTAGATAAAATACATGCTTTTGATGGTCCTTTTAATTCTGTTGACAGTTATGATTTTTCTACTCTCTATACTACACTTCCACACAATCTTATCAAGAAAAAGTTTTCATATTTAATTAAATGGTTTTTGAAAATCTCATTACAAATTTATTTGCTGTAACTCGTTTATTGCCTTTTTCTGTAACGAAAAGGAAAGTATGCTAGATACACTTACTGGAAATGTGAAGATATGATTGAAGCTTTAAATTTTCTCCTGGACAGCATATATGTACGTTTCGGCGATAAAGTGTATCGACAAGTAGTAGGTATTCCTATGGGCACTAACTGCGTCCCTTTAATAGCAGATTTATTCCTGTATTGCTATGAATCTCAGTTTATGACCAAACTCAGTAAAGACACGTCATTGTTACATTTAGTTGATACATTCAACAATACCTTCCGTTATCTAGATGATATTTTTCGTTAAATAATCCAGAGTTCTCTAAATATACTACTGAAATTTACCCAATAGAACTTACTTTAACTAAATCTAACATAAACAGCAGTAGTTGTCCTTTTCTGGACTTGGACATTTCAATCTCTAAAGGAAAACTCCATACGAAAATTTACGACAAAGAGACGATTTTTCATTCCCTATTGTTAATTTTCCTTTTTAGACGGCGATGTTCCTTTGGCTCCATCATACGGTATGTATATATCCCAACTCGTTCGTTATGCCCGTGTGTGTAGTGATGTCATAGATTTTAACGAACGTAATCAATGCATCACTGGTAAACTATTAAGTCAGGGATTTCGTTACCATAAATTACGTAAAACTTTTACTAAGTTCTTTCATAAATACAAAGATTTGATTAGTAAATTTGGCTGTACCTGTAGAAAACTGATAAAAAACGGTATTTCACATCCTAAATTTTACGGTAATATTGTACTTAAAGCGCGGAAATCACTATATGATCCGTGTAAACTCATCGAAACTTTAAATAAACTTATTAGTTCAGGTTATCTTACCAATGTTGTAATTAGATCTTTGAATATAGTTTACATTGGCACTAATATCGATTTTGTCATCAGCAAATTAAAACATAACTAAATTTGTATTCTTTTCAAACGGGATATTTAAAGACACACCCACGTTCATTTTGATCTATAAAGAGGTTAAACTCCTAACTATCCTACTGTCTGTCGATACATTTATTTTTGGCATTGCACTAGTCATGTCTTCTTTGACTGTCCATGACGTTAAAATACTAAATCCCTGGGATGTGTTTTAGCTGATTTTAGTTTCTGATGCATGATTTTTATTATTAATTGTTTTGGCTTTTAACTAGCTGTCAGTAACTGCGAGTACTCTCAAATCGTACTTTCTTGTTTATTTGACCTGTTGATACTAATTGTAATGCTTTATTTGTTATTTTATGTTATTCAGGGTTATATCTGGTCTATATACCAGCTTTGATAAGTGTTTGGTACTAATATAAATTTCCACTTCGTACTATGAACATCAAAATTATTTATTTTGTTAAAATATTTCCTTTCTCTATTGTAACTGTATACGTATACCTAACAACAAAATTATTTTATTTACCTGTGTTTAAAGTTATTGCAAATGGCTGATATTTTGTTCGAGCATATTGTTTTTCTTAAATTGTTTAACATTTCATACCGATATAACATGTTACTTTTATTATTCTTCCCTTAGTTTATTTATTTTGAATTTGCATTGTATCATAGGTCAAATTTATTTGTTCAGTGTATGTTCAATGGTGTTAATATGTCCTTTGATTGAGTTAAGCTAATTCAGTTGATATTTTATAGTGTGTCTTTCTATGTTGTGATGTTACACTATTGTTTCAGAAAAAGGGTGAAGGTTTGGTACCATTAAAACGTTTAAACCCGCTGCATTTTTTGCACCTGTCCTAAGTCAGGAATCTGATGTTCAGTAGTTGTCGTTTGTTGATGTGGTTCATAAGTGTTTCTCGTTTCTCGTTTTATATAGATTAGACCGTTGGTTTTCCCGTTTGAATGGTTTTACACTAGTAATTTTGGGGCCCTTTATAGCTTACTGTTCGGTGTGAGCCTAGGCTCCGTGTTGAAGACTGTACTTTGACCTATAATGGTTTACATTTATAAATTCTGACTTGGATGGAGAGTTGTCTCATTGGCACTCATACCACATCTTCTTATATCTATTGAAATTTATACAGTTAAAACGAATTCATTCTACTCATTTATAGTTTAAAGAAATACTCATTGGTGGTTGTTTTGTTACTGTTGTTTTTATACATTGTTTGCGTTGAACATTTCACAAGACCATGCCTTTCTGTACTGTTCAATATGTTCTTGATATTAAGTGAAGAACGACATGCAACGATTAGCAGGTTAAGTACCATGAGTTTGCTCTTATTAACTGGTAGCATTCAATATAACTATGGATTGTTTTGTGTATCGGTTATATTATATGCAATCTTAGATATTTAGATAAAGAATAACTGTGTATAACAGTTATTTTACTAACTAATAATAAACGTGTCTAACAGTTATTTTACTAACTAATAATAAACGTGTCTAACAGTTATTTTACTAACTAATAATAAACGTGTCTAACAGTCTAACAGTTATTTTACTAACTAATAATAAACGTGTCTAACAGTTATTTTACTAACTAATAATAAACGTGTCTAACAGTTATTTTACTAACTAATAATAAACGTGTCTAACAGTTATTTTACTAACTAATAATAAACGTGTCTTACAGTTATTTTACTAACTAACAATAAACGTGTCTAACAGTTATTTTATTGATTTTGTCCTATTCCAGATTGTGATATTTGATTGAGTGTGGATTCGCATGGTTTTTTTGATTGTGCACTCATATGAGGAGACGCATATCCTTTCGACGCACCCGATCTTGCTCTTTTTAGAGTGCATGCGATTTCCACAGTTCATTTTGTAAACTTTGATTTGATTTCTTAACCGATTTATGAGATTCAATTATCGCCCAATTACTGTTGCATAACAGTTTTCCGTTATTTTAGAGTAAAGTGCTTTTCCTTTACTGATTTTCATCTATGTTCTTTAATGTACGAACGTTTGGATAGTCCACTGATCGACATTAAAAATCTAATTCAATCCCGCCACACATAAAACACCTTGCCTAAGTCAGGCACCTTGTCAGTGCTTATATTATGTCATATCTTATTTTCTTATGTGTGGATAATTTGATGCTGATGATCTCTGATTGTTAGTATTTCATTTATTTACAACTTTTATAGATTTTAAATGATTTTGAGCTTGGAATATTGTCTATTGCTGAAGACTGTATTTTGCCCTCTGGGTATCTTTTGAATGTTTTTGTCATTCGGTTGATGTCTCATTGACGTATACCTCTCATATCCTTTGCATCTCCAATATATAACCGAAAGTTAAGTTTAAATAAATTTAGACAACCATGCATGACTATCTATCCCTTGAATGGGAATTTATAATCCCTCGAATTAGTATTAATATACCCCTCGACTATGTATTTATATATCCCTTGAACTATATATTTATATATCCATTGATTATGCATTTATATAAGCCTTGAATTAGTTTTTTTTATATATCCCTTGACTATGTATTCATATTTCTTCAAATTCTTAGCCGTATTATCCTTTTCCTTACCTGTTGATTTTTTCATTTAATCAAGTGTGGTTCGTTTGATCTCAATTCTTCACTGGTCAAAATTCAATTAAGACGTCAAATTTTTCTTGTTTTTCTATAAATTTCCTATTGTGACGTCACAAAAAAGGCGACCATGTCTGATGCCGTCACATTGAAGGTGTCATTGAAAAGGGAGGATTAAACAAGTGAAACTGCGAGCTACTGCTCATTGATGATACCCCCAGCCCAAATACTTGACGGTAAACAAGAAGTTGTTGAGTAATGAATCTGAAAACGCATCCCACGCTGTAGCTGAATATATAAACCCTGAAACCAAATTTCAGAAATCCTTGTTATGTAGTTCCTGAGAAAAAATGTGACGAAAATTCTCAACTTGGATGTCATGTGTAAAATGATGTAAGTGTTCGGTAAACAGGAAGTTGTTGAGTGATGAATCTGAAAACGCATCCCACGCTGTAGCTGACTTATATAAACCCTGAAACCAAATTTCAGAAATCCTTGTAATGTAGTTCCTGAGAAAGATGCGACGGAAAATATTCATGGGACAGATGGACGGACTGACGGATGGATGGACGGACGGAAGGACGGATGGATGGATGGATGGATGGATGGACGGACAGACAGAGGTAAAACAGTATACCCCTACTTTTTTTAAAGCGGGGGTTTAATTAGTCTGCAGATCGTCTAAACATTATTAGAGAAAGAGATTCCACCACCAAATCTCGTGCAAGAAAATATTTCTCCACTCTCGACATTTAAATTTCAATATTTAACTGTCTCGAGTGGAAAATATTGTATCACTCTCAACGCAGTGCTAGTATCTAAATATCCATTGACTTTATTAATTTTTCAATTTAATAAGCATTTATATTTCCATTGATTTAGTATTTATTAATCCCTTTGAATGTATTCAAATATCTCTTCACTATGTATGTATATATCCCTCGGGAATATAATTGTATATGTTATATGCATTTAAGCATTCAATATCCGTAAAACTGCAAAAACAGTTATTTCTAATACTATACCATTAACTTCGTTCTTATTTTGGCCTTCTAACGTTTTTGATTTGGGCATCACTGATGAGTCTTGTTATCAACCGTGCGTCTGGCGTACAAAATTAAAAGCATTTTTTTTTAAATGATCAATTTGAAAAAATATAAAGTCATGCATAAGAATAGCAAACAAAAAGAATGGATTTTATATAAGTATTTTGGATTATATAGACTTTATTATTTGTCACATCCTGAACCTTATGTAGATAAATCTTTAACTAATGGGCAGACACCTTGCTGACTAATAGGAAAACAACGATGAAATATGTCTTAAATCTTAATATTATTCCTAATTGAATCTACGTTTCCGTTATCTTAACGTCAACTACATCAAATATATCACACCGGACAAATCAAAATATAAAAGAATGTGTCAATGACTTCAGTTATTTAAACAGCAAGACCAAACATTTTGTCTTAGAAAATTATATCCTTGAATTTTGACATGTTTCCAATTAAAAAATCATTTAAAGTGTTTTCATCAAACTATTTTCGCTTTGATATATATACTCGAAAGGTTTAAATCTTGCTGTAACTGATTAGTGTATTTGGTAATTGAATTTTGTCGCTAAAAAGATAGAGTACAGTCATACCACTAATCATCAATATTTAATTTCTTTCATAAAAGTATCGATCAATATTGATATGTAAAAGTACACAGTCAGTACAGCTTTATGGTTACATGTCATATATATAGCTGCTGATATCAAGTGGCAGGTAATGATTACTACCTCCATCTGTTATCCTAATGTACTTAATGTAAAAAAAAACATAGAGGACAAAATTAGAACCAAGACTAATAGAAACGTACACTATTCATGTTATCATTTCAATAAGATAATAACTTGGGATATTTTTACAGATCACATTAGATGACTTAAATATGAACATAATAATCTTGGAATTGAGGTTTTCCGGAGCTTTTACCCAAAAACAAGTAAAACAAAAATACGGAACTCCAAGGCAAATTCATCAAGAGAAAGTCTATAAAAACTGCCAAATCAAACACTATCAATCAACGGAAAACAACTGCCATATTCCTGTCTTGGTACAGGCAATTTTCGAAGAAAATGCATATGGTGGGTTAAACCTGGTTTTAAAGCTAACTTGACCTCCCTCTTGAATGACAGTTTTTTTTATATAGTTCCGTTATATTGTCAAATTGGTTAAGCAACCCAAACAGACATTATAGATTAATGAGACAATAATTGGGGTCCGGCAGCCAAATCTGTGTAAACATGCATCACAGACATACAGCACAACTGACTAAATAAAAAATTCATACAAACATTCAAATTAATCTTACAAAGACGCCAACAAAACATGTGTAGTAGATAGTAATTTGACAACGACGTGAACAAAAAGTTTTTTCGTAGATAGTACATACCGTATATAGTATACAATTTGTCGATAAAGTAAAAATTAAGTAAATATCAATAAAAAACGATGGACTGTTCTTATACTTTTGTCGAAATGGAGTAAATATTGTGATTCTGCCTGAATCTAATAAAATAAATTGTCATAAAGCACGTTTTTAGGATTCAACGTTGAGAATAGTGATTTTGTAAGGATTATATAAAAGAAGCACATATTTTTTTTACAAAAGGAAAACTGATTAGATAATGTCAAATTCGATCTTTTTTCTAGATACTCCCAGACAATAGAAATAATCATATGGGGTTTACCGTTCAGGTTTTCGTTCAATCTTTAACTTTCGTAACATAGGAAAATTAACAGCTCAATGTACGATAACATCAACTATTTCAACCCCCTTATGAATTAGACTGAAAATGTATGTATGAATAAATAGATACAAAACAAAGAAACGATACCCAAGGGACATACTGATTTTTGAAGGATTGGATTTACCATAAGATAAAATAACAATTGTCCACAGGTTTATATACTAAAATTTATCTCGCTCCTTTTAGTTTCTCAAAATTGAGCTATGACGGTTTTTAGTTTCTCAAAATTTAAATTAAACCCAATTTGTTCTATGTTTCATATTTGAAATATCAAAACAGTTTCAAAAAAAAAAAAAAAAACACTTTGGATTAAGCCAGCAAAGCCCCTAGTTTTAATAACAACAGTTTATACGATAAAATCTCTAGTAGCCATATGGTTTTTATTTTTTCAAAATGTCTCTACTTCCAATTTGATGGGAATTACCTGAGTTCAGAAACTTTTAAATCTAACAACAAGATAGTGTTTTTTAACATGGAAAATATCAATGAACTTGTAAACATTCAAAATGCTATATGATTTAATGGGAATTAAATTTTTTCCTCAATAAGAGTTATAATATATTCTAGATGATCAAAACACGTCAAGTAATCCAGTAAACTGCAAACAAAACAGGAGTGGATACTACTCTCCACATTTGCATGTTTCAACTACCAAGAGAATCCAGAAAGATACAATAAAGAATTAAATGGACAAAATACAGAAATAAAAGGACAAAATAGAAATTCATATCAGAACCAATAGGTTTATCATGCTGTTAACAATTGATTTCTGAAATATTTTTTGGTAGTCATTACCAGAGAAAATCAGGAAATTACAGGGTTGAAATTCGAGAAGCCAGGGGTAATTGAAATGAAAACATTCAATGGAAATGGTACTGATTAATTATATAACATAATTATTATTGACAATAGCAACTGGAACTGAACTATTACATAAAAGATGACTTTTAGGGTACGCACGACATTACATGACCACGCAAAGAACGCGGCGATATACCAATTATTAAATATTGTCAATAAGCATGCATGCAACATAATTATATTCCAGTTTACACATTTAAAACAAATTTATACAAATTATTTGAAATTCATAATGTCGAAATGCAATTTTCATATTTCCATTTAAATTTTTGTTGTTGTCGTAGCCCCTTTTTTTAAGATATAAACCTAAACTCTATGCATTACAAAACTAGATTTTAGAAACAATCAATAAAATTAAGAATGGAAATGGGGAATGTGTCAAAGAGACAACAACCCGACCACAGAACAGACAACAACAGAAGGTCACCAATAGGTCTTCAATGCAGCGAGAAATTCCCGCACCGGGAGGCGTCCTTAAGCTGGCCCCTAAACAAATATATATACTAGTTCAGTGATAATGGACGTCATACTAAACTCCAAATTATACACAAGAAACTAAAAGTAAAAATAATACAAGACTAACAAAGGCCAGAGGCTCCTGACTTGGGACAGGCGCAAAAATGCGGCGGGTTAAACATGTTTATGAGATCTCAACCTCCCCTATACCTCTAGCCAATGTAGAAAAGTAAACGCATAACAATACGCACATTAAAAGTCAGTTAAAGAGAAGTCCGAGTCCGATGTCAGAAGATGTAACAAAAGAAAATAAACAAAATGACAATAATACATAAATAACAACAGACTACTAGCAGTTAACTGACATGCCAGCTCCAGACCTCAATTAAACTGATTGAAAGATTATGTCTTCATCATATGAATATCAGGCACAATCCCTCCCGTTAGGGTTTAGTATCATACCATCATAAAATATATGAGAAGAGCATAACCCGTGTCATGCCAACAACTGGTTTTAAATAAATGTGTTTAGTTCCGATGCAAAGACCCTATAAGTGAATCAATATTAAAGCCAAAATATGCAATCTTTAATGACCTGACAACAGTATCGTAACTATATCCCTTCTTAATAAGTCTATTTAAAGGTTTTGTTAGCTTCTGAGGTGAATACTGACATTTTAGTGCTTTATAAAGAATATTACCATAAAAGATTGGATGTGAAATACCTGAACGTATAAGAAGTCTGCATGTTGAGCTATATTTACGAATGATGTCCTTGTACCGATGATAAAATTTAGTAAATGTTTTGACTAGTTTGTGATATCGAAAACCCTGGTGTAATAATTTTTCTGTAATACATAAATTTCTTTCGTTAAAATCTGAAACGTTGTTACATACACGAGCGAATCGTACAAGTTGAGATATATAAACACCGTAAGATGGTGACAAGGAACGTCACCATCTAAAATGGATAATTAACGATAGGAAATGAAAAATCATCTCTTTATCATAAATTTTGTATTAAGCTTTCCGTTAATGATATAGATATCAAGATCGAGGAAAGGGCAGTGGTCATTGTTAGTATTAGCTTTATTTAAAGTAAGTTCAACAGGATAAATTTCTTTAGTATACATACTGAAGTCGTCATTATTGAGAGCCAATATATCATCCAAATATCTAAAAGTATTATTAAATTTTGTATCAGATGTTGTTTCGATGGGTCTTTGCTGATTTTAGTCATAAATTGTAACTCATAGCAATACAAAAACAGGTCCGCAATAAGTGGTGCACAGTTAGTCCCCATTGGAATTCCGATAACCTGACGATAAACGGAATCTCCAAAGCGAACAAAAATATTTTCTAGTAAAAATTCAAGGGCAGATATAGTATCAAAGCATGTCCAATTGACATAGTTCTTTTGTTTATTGCTACTAAAAATGACCTAAAAGAGTTAGAACATATGTATTCACATTCTGACTTTTAAATGCCCATTTAATTAGGTGTGTGAATTTTTCTTAATGAGAATGTGAGGCAATGTGGTATACAGGGTAGAAAAATCAAAACTTTGAACAGATTCAAAATCACCAATATAAGCATGCAATTTATCAAGTACTTTCAACGAGTTTTGACACTCCAAAAGTAATTAATTCCACTATTTTCAAAGGCCTTATTTGAAAGCTTGTTTAATCTGTATCATATCTGTTTGTTATTCTTTCCATTTTTATAGACTTTTGACTGATAGATGAATTAATAACTGAATTCGTTATAATTTCTTCATGTTTGTATCGTGAATCTTTCAGGGAACATTTGTTAATAAAAAGGACCGAAGATACAAAAGAGAGGCGAAAGATACCAAAGGGACATTCAAACTCATAAGTCGAAAATAAACTGACAACGCCATGGCTAAAAAAGAAAAAGACCAACAGACAAACAACTATACACAAAACACAACATAGAAAACTAAAGACTGAGCAACACGAACCCCATCAAAAACTGGAAGTTATCGCAGGTGCTCCAGAAAGGGTAAGCAGACCCTGCTCCACATGTGACACCCGTCGTGATGCTCATGCTAATACAAACCCGGTAATAAGTCTAATTCGGTATGTCACATTCGCGGAAAATGGGACGGGATTGTAGTTACGACATTTGCAAAATATCCGCTATCATCTGTTAAACGAATATTCAATAACGGTCAACCAACTCGTCATGACGTCCGTAAAATTTACTGAGGGATGATTTCAACTTCACCATTTGGAACTCTTGGTTTAATAGCTTCCTTGTGAGCAGCAACCCTCCATCAAGAAAATCATGATAATACAAAGGTGACATTCCCCGAGGGTATCACCAGCCCTGTAGTCAGCACTTCTGTGTTGACATGAATTATCATTGATATGGTCATAATAATAAATTAGCTGTTTACAAAACTTTAAATTGTTCAAATACTAAGGCTTTCTACCTCAGGAATAGATTACCTTAGCTGTATTTGGCAAAACTTTTAGGAATGTTTGGTCCTAAATGCTCTTCAACTTCGTACTTTATTTGGCCTGTTAAATACTTTTGGATACGAGCGTCACTGATGAGTCTTTTGTAGACGAAACGTGCGTCTGGCGCATACACTAAATTTAATCCTGGTATCTATGATGAGTTTATTGTAACAAGTAGCGTAAACAAATCTGAAGTTAGAAATATAAGGACATGTTTTACTTATTCAAAATAGCCGTGGTAATAACGTGTACGTTAATGAGTCCTGGTTAACAGCCTATCTATAATCCAATACATATACAATCTATCAGAAATTCCAGCAGTAAGTATACAAACAAACAGTATTATAAAACATTGACTACATTCTAGAACAGTAGAACTAGGAGATTGTCTACGTATTAAGAATCAGACAACACTAAAATTGTGTTGATCAATTTATAGAACTATTTCGTCTAGAAAGCAAGCTTTAAATTAATCTTTTTTTTTTTTCTAAATCATCTGTATCCATCGTTCATCATTTAGGCCAAAATACATAAACAAATGAATGAGAAGATAATTCAGCAGAATTCACATCTTGGAATTGGTTCTTGAAATATCCTTTAAATAAGTTAAGGTTTGATCGTCTTGGAAAATAAATTGCTTAGTTAGAAAACAAGTTTTACAGTCTGTGAAAAGGAAAAACTAATAATCAAAACGTCAATTTATTCATTCATTCATTCGATTTGTTTGTTTGTTAACTTAAATCTACCGCGTACCATCATAGTAAATAAACAAAGGCTGCATAGAAATATAATAAGTTTACATGGAGAGAACTTTTCACGAAGACAATACAACATCTTGACCAAAGAATGCAACCTTCAGCTGTCAGTTTTTGCATCTGCAATTGTTTGTTTTGAAATTTCATTGTTGTTTTTATTGTATTTTAGGGGATAGCACATTTAGGATAGATCTGTTTAGAATTTCAAGAGCATGACAAAAAAATAATACGAGTTTGTTTTTTAAATGTTTTCCCAAGGAAATGTCCAATATAATTATTTATTAAAACTATAATCAATTGAAAAATACACTTGTCACTTTATATGAGATTAAAATCGTTTAGACCCGCTGCATTTGTATACACCTGTCCTAAGTCTGGAGCCTGTTGTTCAGTGGTTGTCGTTTGTTGATGTGATTCATAAGTGTTTCTTGTTTCTCGTTTTTTATGTAGATTAGACCGTTGGTTTTCCTGTTTGAATTGTTTTACACTAGTCATTTTGGGGCCCTTTATAGCTTGATGTTCGGTGTGAGTCAAGGCTCCGTGTTGAAGGCGGTACTTTGTTTTTTATGACTTGGATGTAGAGTTGTCTCATTGGCACTCATACCACATCTTCTTATTGATATTAATTACTCATCTAGTAATTTAATAGTTAATTTCTCTCATTTTACATAGTAAACAACCAAAAATCCAAACACTTTTAAACTTAACTAAATAAATAAAAGAATATATTTTACTTTTATATTCTTGTTTCTTTCCTTTCTCACATTAACTTGTGCTTTTAAATAACAAAAACAGATATTGCATATTTACATATAGTAAAAATCCAACACACGTTTATTTGCTTTTACGATTACTGATTTTGATTTTGATTCTAAATATTCTTTCTTGAATTCATTTACAAATTCTATTATTATGGTATATGCATTAATAATGACAAAGGTAATATGTTGCCGAACTGCTGTGTACTTTTGGTTTAATTGTTCTGGTGTGCTGCTGGCTGATAAATAACAAATCTTAAACCTTAAGGTAATATGAACATAATATTTTAAAAATATAAAATTGATTATCTAAACGTAATCTTGGTAATTTTGGTTATCAATTTTATTAGCCTTGAATCACGAACAACATGTTTCTCTAAAATGTAAACGTACAATTGTCTCAGGAAAAATAAGATTTAAACGGACTTCCTAAAGTATTACAAGATCATTGACGCTTTATTAAGAAATAATCAGATATACTTGCTTGTAGTGTACTAGTCAGTGTTTCGGTACCAACATGATTTAGAATAAGTATCCACTTTTCTCAAATTCTCCGTTGATAAACTTTGAATATAACTCATACAAGCAAAGTTGATCTAATATAAATATTTAGGATAATTTAGACAGTCATATCCTCAATATAAAAATATGAAGATGTGGTATGATTGCCAATGATACAACTTTCCACCAGAGACCAAATTACGTAGAAGTATTCAAGCATTTATAATTCGTACATTCTTGGCTTTCAAATTTCTTTGATCGTTCCTGGTAAAACATAAAAAAGCTCTTCGGACGCACCAAAATTTATAAGTGGTAAAGGTAAAAGGTAAAATTCATTGATGAATAGTTATTAATTATACTTGTAGGTAAATATGCAAATGGCGTTTAAAATCATAATTAAAACAAATCACGTCATGGCTAAAATGCACTTATAAATTTACGATCATAACTCATGAAAGCGTTCCCACTTATTACAAATGGAATATGTTAAATGTATATAACTTAGATTAAAAGGGAACCGAAAGATACTAAAGGCACATTAAAACTCATAAGTCAAAAATAAACCGATAGCGCCATGGCAAGAAAAGGAAAAGACCAAAAGACAAACAACAGTACACAAAACACAACATAGACAACTGAAGACTGAGCAACACAAACCCCACCAAAAACCGTGGGTGATCTCCGGTACTCCGGAAGGGTAAGTAGATCCTTCTCTACATATGGCACCCGTCGTGTTGCTCATGTAAAAACAAACCCGGTGATCAATCTTATTCGGTAGGGCATATTCGGGGAAAAGAGGACGGGATTGTGATTATGACGATTGAAACATATACGTCATCATCTGTGAAACAGATATTCCATAAGGGTCAACGTACTCATAATGGCGTCTAGAAAATTCACGAAGGGAGGATTTCAACTTCACAACTTGGAACTCTTGGTTTAAAAGCTTCCTTGTGAGCAGCAACCCTCTATTTTAATAGTAAATACAAGCCCTGGAGTATCGTATCAAATGGGAGATAGATTAAGGGTATAAAAGGAACCATGGCATAAAGAGTTATTTTCATTTTCTAGTTCATAATTAACGTGACAGTTTCTTATATCAACTGTAGCTTAAATTTTTCTTTTTCGTTATATGGTGGCGTTATGTTATGAGTTTATTTAGACTTCTCTAGACACTGATGACCTTAACACTTTTGCCTACTTTTACAGGATACGAAACGTATTATTCTTTTTACATAAATTTTACAATAGTTCTTCTATGAATTGCTGAAGCTAGTAAGTTTTTCTGGTTTATGACATCACAGAAAGCGTCTTATCATCGGAAATATAGTCTCCATCAGCCACACGACACTAGTAAAGCAGGCGCTGCTTACCCTTTCGGAGCACCTGAGATCAGCAAAACATTTTATAAGGGTTCATGTTTTTCCCTTTCTGTCCATCTATAGTCGTTTTGACGTGGATTTATTCATCTACTAAGTATTGGTATTTCATTATTCTTCTTTCAATCCTAGTAATCAGTTTATTAAATAAAAAAAAATAAAAAGTAGTTTACATATATGTATAAACTATAACACCGATTTGATTGGGATTTAGTAAACACATTTTAGATTTAAGCAGTCATTTTGATCGAAAATTTTTTAACATGATGGTCTTGTTAAGAGTTTAAGCAATTTTGTTTTTTAACTATCAAAACATAGGATGACCTTCGTAGCAAAGCCGAAACTGATTATGTTCAACTTTGCCAATATAAGATGCAACTTCTTAACCCAACAAATAACTATAAAACATGTTTTGTTTTAAATCATTCAACTATCTAAGTACAAGCTGTTTGGGGAATGCTATATATACTCTAGGGAATTGACAGTAGAAAACACTTGAAAACGATTTGATTCGAAAATAAAACATAAATACCAAGTGTACTATATTCCGCTGAAGTATTTGTTTACTGTTCATCAGTTTTATTGCATTGAGGAAATGCAGTCTAGTGTATTACAAGACGATTGACGTTTTGACGACCCCAAAAGAGTTTTCTTTGAACATAAACATGGTTCTAGACTTCAAGGAATTCAATTTCTTTCTAGAAAATGGTTTAGTTGATTTTTCTTTTTTTTTGTAAAAACTAAACTCCAAACCTGTCTTTTGTGATTTTTAATATATCGAATCTCATCCCTAACATTAATTAATACCAAAATCCCACCACAAAAAAGGGATTATTGGTATAAGTTAATAAGCCAAAGACACAAAAAATCAGTGACATGTGACAGTTTTATGTTGTTGGTATATATTTATTCTTTTGATCAATCAACCCCCACGCTTAGTAATTTCAGTGGAATCACAAAAATAAAATATAAAGCTTAATCCAGAAAAAAAAAATCTCTATAATACCGGTGTAAAAGACCAATTTACAAGTACAAGTAACACATAACTAATTAATTCCATAGCAAAGAGTGCATTCAGTTACTGAAAGTAAAGTCAACGATATATATGTATACACATAAACCGTCCTTTCCTTATGACCACTAAAGACTTGACTGTTGTGCTTCAGAGTAGATTTCTACAGCAATCTATAGTGTATACAACGAAATAATTTCATATCAGCAGGTTTGGTACCTTTAGTTTGCTTTCCGCTACTACAAGCATTCTGTGTTACGATATTATCATATTTCTGTTGTCACCATTTTTTCTTAAAATGTCCTGTACCAAGTCAAGAATATGGCAGTTGTAATCAAATAGTCCGTCTCTATGTATGTTGGCGTTTGTTTTTGCTGCAGTTCAGTTTTTCTGTTGTTCCGTTGTTTTCCTCTTATATTTGATTTGTTTCCCTCGGTTTTGGTTTGTGACACGGATTTGTTTTCGCTTAATCTATTTATGACTATTGAACAGCTGTATACTACTGTTGCCTTTATTTACCGTAATTGTAAACTTCCTGTACTGTTTTTTATTGTTTGATACTTCATGTACCTTTTGTTGCCATTGATAGAGATTAAAATTAGACAGTTTAGATCTAAGCAAATTAGTTTCACCTCGCCACATGTTCACGTGCTGGTCAATTTAATTTAGGTATCTGATCTGTTATTGTGATTTGTGATATCTTATTCGGAAATTAGTTTCATCTCGGCACATGTTCACGTGTCTGTCAAGCTAGATATCTGGTCTGTTATTCTGATTTGTGATATCTTATTCGGTTTTTGTTGCATGTAGAGTTTTTTTTATTGATTGGAGATCTTTGATTACCTTTTCGGAGCACCTGAGATCACCCACAGATTTTGGTGGGGTTCGTGTTGCTCTGTCTTTTGTTTTTTATATTGTTTTGTGTACTGTTGTTTTTCTGTTTGTCCTTTTTATAGCCATGGCGTTGTCAGTCCCTTTGGTATCCTTCGCCTCTCTTTTGATAATCTCTTTCAATCTAAGTCACAACATTTTTAAGCTCGGGTGGTTTAGAATTTGTTTTTAAATGGACAACTTCGTAGTTAAAAAAACATCCAAATAATTATCAATCATGACTTTTTTATCATTTAAATCATATTAATACATAAGAACCAGTTTGGTGAATGCTTCATGTAGCCTTGGACATTTGTAGTGATTTGAACACTTGAAAAACACTAGATATGAGAATAAAACATAAATAACAACAGTGTTCTATATTTCTCAGGAATTGCTGTTTACTGTTCAGCAGTTTAATCTATTAACAGATGTAATCGAGTATATTAAAGGACGATTGACTTTTTGATGACCGCAAAAGCGTTTTCGTTTTATATAAACATTGTGTTAGACTTGTAGGAATTCAATTCATTTTGGAAAGTGGTTTGGCTGATTTGTCTTTCCTGGCAAAAGTATTTCCTTACCTGTATTGACCAAAAGCACATCAATAAAAGAAGATTGATTATATAAATCATTTAGACCGCGGTTCAACGACACAAAAAAAAAAAATCAATGACAAAGACAGGCACATAGAAATACGGTTGTTATAAATTAAATTGTTTGAACACAACTCAAATTTCCCAACGTTTAATCTCGTTCAGTGGAATTATTAAAGGAACACAACTGTAGCCACAAAAAAAAACTAAGCTCTATATGTATGATAGACGACATGAACACAGTAAAACTAAATATAACCATTCAAAGAATGCGTACAGTTACTGTTATTGAACTCCTTGTGACATATGTAAAGAAATCAGTCCAACCTTCACTTAAGTGCCAATCTGCCTAAAAATCAGGCAGTGGTGAAAACATGACAAACAAAAACCCGCTCAACTTTACATTAATTAAAGTTCAGAATGTATAATGGTGTACGAATATAACATTCGTTTCCTTTCCCTGTTCTGGTAATTCAAGATATAATTTGGTTGAAATGCACACGAAAATAACAATTAGGGGGAGATAACTCCGTAATTGACTATCCTTCTTACCATTTTTTAAAGATATTTCTCGAATTACCAGACACGCAGAAACGAAATACCTACCATTTCTTACTCAGGATGAGGGTACCTTCAAAATAGGGTTGTAAGGTCGGTGGGTTTTTTCGGCCATGTTTTGATTTTTTTCTTAATTGCCTGATTCTTACAAAGACTGGAACTTAAGTAATGCCAGTTGCGCTTCTGATGAGTATATTTCATAGAGCAAGCACGTAAGTTTCTGATCAAGTGTGCTATTACCCATACGTTCTGTTTTAACAAAAGATACAGTGGTACAGAAGAAGACTGAAAAGTGGGGGAGGGGTGGAAAACTTCTGAAAGTGACAACAACAGAAAAAAAACACCCAACTTATCTGTAGAGTAAATTAAGGCGACAGTACTTTACCGATGTTCAAATCTCGTAAATCGAGATAGCTTTTATGGATGTATATATGAAATTTTAAACATGAAAATTGAAACTTATATTTTAAAAATCCATATTACATAAAGTTGCAGATCTGTGAAAAGCTGTCATTCTACACTGTTTCCTTATAGATAGTATTTATCATGAATTTCTTGTAAAACAAAATCATAACATTTTAAGAGATTTCTGATATTTTCTGTTATACTATATAATGGTATTGACAAACTTTTGCCACGTGCGACAGTTTTTGAATTGTCATTATCAAATACAAATTCTTATATTTGTCATTTTTATACAATGAGATTGTAAAAAAAAAAAAAACATATAGAAATTTGCAGTTTTGTACAATAGAAAATAGTTAATATATGGCGTTCATATTTCGTTCTCGACACGACGGTTTTGTATCGAAAAAAAAAAAAAGTATCAAGTTTAACGTCATGGTAAATTGATTTACTTTGGCAACACTTTTAAAATGTCCCTATTAGTTCTGTTGCTCCTCGAGTATTTATAAATCTTCGGATTCCAACTTTGTTTATTTTAAGAATAATATTAAACAATTTGTGTTTATTATTATACAGTGCTAATTTCATTTTAAAGAGATTAAATGTCACATATTAAACAAATAGGACGTATTATATTTACTAGTTATTAGCAAATCAAAACCGAGTTAGCTAGATACGATGTCCTCAGCTGCATGCAGATAGTTATTTCCGGTAGGTACCTCCATAATCTGTAGTTCGACACTGCGAGCCTCAATTGACTGCCAGCAAATGAACATGAAAAGTTCCCCATGTGTTGCCCTTCCTTCGAGATAACACAAACTGATTTATAACAATGACCTCCAAGCAGTAACGTCCAAGATGTGAGGTCCATGTTTTAAAAAAAGACATATTATAATAACTGACAATTATCGATGGTCTGCCTCGTGTAGAGCAGATCTACTTACCCTTCCGAAGCACCTGTGATCATCTCCATTTTTATGGGGTTAGTGGTGCTTAATCTTTATTTTTCTATGTTGTGTTTTGTATACTGTCGTTTGTGTTTTATCGTTTTTTGTTTTTGTTATGGCGTTGTCAATTTTTTTAATCGACTTGTGAGAGAGAGACAAAAGATACCAAAGGGACATTCAAACTCATAAGTCGAAAATAAACTGACAACGCTATGACTAAAAAAGAAAAGGACCAACAGATAAACAATAGTACACAAACACAACATAAAAAAGTTTTTAAACTACAGATTGAGCAACACGAACCCCACCAATAACTTGGGGTGATCTCAGGTGTTCCTGAAGGGTAAGCAAATCCTGCTCCACATGTGGCACCCGTCGTGTTGCTCATGTTAGTACAAACCCGGTAATAAGTCTAATTCGGTAGGTCACTTTCGGCGAAAAGGGGACGGGATTGTAGTTACGACATTTGGAACATATCCGCTATCATCTCTGAAACGGATATTCCATAGCGGTCAACCAATTCGTGATGGCGTCCGTAAAATTTACGAAGGAATGACTTCATCTTTACCACTTGGAACTCTTGGTTTAATAGCTTCCTTGTGAGCAGCAACCTTCTATCAAGGAAGTCATGATATGAAATACAAGCCCCTGAATATCGTATCAAATGGGAGTGACATACTCCGTATGCAGGCACTGCTGAAATGTTGCAAGTTTGAAAATCCTTTTGGTATCTTCCGCCTCTCTTTTGAAATAACATGTGCCATTTATATGTACGTTGCTCATCATCTTGCATTTCAAGTAGTCGAGATTAATAGACCACATTCATTGGACTCATGGAAAATATATAAATAGATGACCCAACTTTGGCATAAAAGACTGGGAGCAACTAGGCCAACATTTGGTCCTAAATTAGGCACAAATTTAGAGTTACTATTTGCCCTGATATCTCTAACTAAAAGGAAAAATTCGATTAGAAAATTATTATTCACCTTTATATATATATATGTTGGTCATCTGCGTCGTAAGGTGATTGTCTCATTGGTCCATA
Organism: Mytilus coruscus; assembly: GCA_017311375.1. Lineage (NCBI taxonomy): Eukaryota > Metazoa > Mollusca > Bivalvia > Mytilida > Mytilidae > Mytilus > Mytilus coruscus. Next base: position 35,317,633 of record CM029602.1, read on the forward strand.
TCACACATCACCATTTAATCATTTATAAAAAAAAACCTAAAATTCATGATTTTATTCTGAAAATTGTATTCTTTGTTATTCAAACTCCTCTACTATTTTTTTTTTCAGGCTGTTTAAAGTTCAAGATTATAAGCCTTGTTAATAATATATGTTTTGGATTTTCCTCATATTTAACGCAGAAGTAACAATCTGTGCTTCGGTACTAACATTATTTTATCAAACTTTTCTATAATTCTTCTTTGATAAATTAAAGAAATTATTAAGAAACTAAGGTTCAAACTCCCTCAGGCAAATTTGACCTTGGATGACTTAGTCTATTTTCTAAGGTCTCTTTCGGTCCTTAAGCTCTTCACGTGTTTTTGTTTTGTATATTCTCATATTTCAAATGCTTTGGTTAACGTGTTCCTAGTGGAAGCAAATCCAATAAAGTGTTTCATACGCGTGTTAATCAGGGGCGGATCCAGCAATTTTCAAAAGGGGGGTTTTCAACCCAGGATAAAGGAGGAGGGGGGGTTCCAACTAAATGTCCCCATTCAAATGCATTGATCGTACAAAAAATAGGGGGAAGGTTCCAACTCCCGGACCCCCCCCTCCCCCTCTGGATCCGCCACTGTTAATACAATGTTATTTTCATTAATCAACGAAATCAGCAAAAGGAAGTGTTTTACAAATTTTATTTTGACACGTGATCTGTTTTTACACAACAGAACCAATCTATATTTTAAATATTTTACAATTTACAATTTGCACTTTCATATTGAAGATTTACTTTGTAGAATAAATATTACTTTTTTTTCAGACCTTACCTTGAAAATATGGATTGTCACATTTTTTACATATTGCTTAACTAAAAAGAAGACTAAATTATCTTCACGACAGAAATAAATTCATAAAGAGAATCCAACAGCATTAAAGGGTTAGTTAACTCTTAGTAAATTGTCATATAAACTAGATAAAAAATTGCTTAGACACATTTTATGATCCCATTTCATAATGAACGTTAAAACTAAAGACAAGTAATACTTTTGAGAAAAACCAGTATTAAAATATATAATTTTGCAAGATAAAATTAGCGTATTAAAATGTTATTTGTTCGGATTCTCCCTTAAGTTCTACTTTTAAGTGCAAAGACACCACAATTGTTCAAGATTATAAGCCTTGTTGATAATATATGTTTTGGATTTTCCCTCATACTTAGTCCGAGATTACTCTGACGTCCAACGGCTGTTTTGTCAGACAAGCTGGGGCCATGGGACGTCAGAGCTCGTTCCATATCAAAAAGTGGATATTTGCCCGTCCAAAATAGATACTTTGGTGCCAACGGACGGCCTTGGAATTATATAAATCGGGTATCAATGTGTCCATTTTCATTTATCTCTTCATTTATGTAAGTTTCACCTACCTGCCACCCTTTATTTTCTCATATTTAGACAGTTTTCACAGTGACCCACCGATTCTGGCATTTTAACTTTCATTTTGAAAGATTGTCATGTGATCACGAGAAAAAGTAAGGCACAATGGACTATGGAAATGATGTATGCATATGACCCTAGGTCAATATGAATATATAATCTAACACCTCGCTCATTTACGATGCAAGCAATGTAAATATCCGAGAGCTTCCGAATGTTATCGTGGTTGGCACTAAATGCTTAATACCGATCTCCTGTAAAGGAGGTGAAAAATCGTGGTTGGCTACTAAATGTTAAATATCGATCTCCTATAAAGGAGGTGTAAAAAGTATAAATATTTGCATATTTGAGTCTCGAGGTCGCGAAATCTCTCGTAACTTGACGTCTATTTGAAAATAAAAGTAAAAATGTCTGAATCGATGGATCACTGTGAAAACTGTCTAAATATGAGAAAAATAAAGGGTGGCAGGTAGGTGAAACTTATATAAATGAAGAGATAAATGAAAAATGAACAAATTGATACCTGATTTATATAATTCCAAGGCCGTCCGTTGGCACCAGAAGCGACGAAGCAGCGAATCTATTTTGGACGGGCAAATATCCACTTTTTGATATGGGACGAGCTCTGACGTCCCACGGCCCCAGCTTGTCTGGCAAAACAGCCGTTGGACGTCAGAGTAATCTCGGACTACCTTATACTTAACGTCATGATTTTTAACAAACTTTTCTATAATTTTCCTTTGATAAATAAAGAAATAATCAAGAAACTAAGGTTCAAACTCCCTCAGGCAAATTTGACCTTGGATGACTTTGTCTATTTTTTAAGGTCTCTTTCGGTCATAAAGCTGTTCGCTTGTTTTGGTTTTGTATATTCTCAACTTTCAAATGCTTTGCCTAACGTGTTCCTATTGGAGGCAAATCCAGAAAAGTGTTTAGACGCACGAAATTAATATAATTTTATTTTCATTGATCAATAAAATCAGCAAAATGAAGTGTTTTACTAATTTGATATTGACAGGTAGTCTGTTTTATACTATAGAACCAATCGAGATTAAATGTTTAACAATTTACACCTTCATATTAAAGGCTGATTTGTAGAATAGATATTTCTTTGTTGTTTCCATATCTTACCTTGAAAATAGGGATTGTCGCATTTTTTACAAATTGCTCAAATATAAGAGTTAATTATCTTCACGACAGAAACAAACTATTCATAAGAGAATCCAACAGCAACAACGTGTTTGTTAACTCTTAGTAAATTGTCATATAAACTAGATAAAAAGTTGCTTTGACATATTTTATGACCTCATTTCATAATGAACTAAAAACTAATGTCAAATAATACCATTCTTTTGAGGAAAACCAGTATTAAAATATATAATTTGCAAGATAAAATTAGCGTTTTATTAAAATGTTATTTGTTCGGATTCTCCCTTAAGTTCTGCATTTAAGTGCAAAGACAACAGAATTGTTCAAGTTTATAAACCTTGTTGATAATATATGTTTTGGATTTTCCCTCATACTGAACGTCATGATTTTTAACAAACTTTTCTATAATTTTCCTTTGATAAATAAAGATATTATCAAGAAACTAAAGTTCAAACTCCCTCAGGCAAATTTGACCTTGGATGACTTTGTCTATTTTTTAAGGTCTCTTTCGGTCATAAAGCTCTTCGGTTGTTTTGGTTTTGTTTTCTCAACTTTCAGATGCTTTGCCTAACGTGTTCCTAGTGGAGGCAAATCCAGAAAAGTGTTTCAGACGTACACAGTTAATATAATTTTATTTTCATTGATCAACAAAATCAGCAAAATGAAGTCTTTTACAAATTTTATATTGACAGGTGATCTGTTTTTATACTATAGAACCAATCCAGATTAAATATTTTACATTTGCACCTTTATATTGAAAACTTACTTTGTAGAATACTTGTTTTTCATACCTTACCTTGAAAATAGGGATTGTCACATTTTTTTCATATTGCTGAACTATAAGAGTTAATTATCTTCACGACAGAAACAATCTATTCATAAAGAGACTCCAACAGCAATAACGTGTTTGTTAACTCTTAGTAAATTGTCATATAAACTAGATAAAAAGTTGCTTAGACACATTTTATGCCCCCTTTCCATAATGAACGTAAAATATAACGTCAGATAATACCACTCTTTTGAGGAAAACTAGTATTAAAATATATAATTTGCGAGATAGAATTAGCGTATTGTTAAAATGTTATTTGTTCGGATTTTCCTTAAGTTCTACATTTAAGTGCAACGACACCACAATTGTTAAAGATTATAAGCCTTGTTGATAATATACGTTTTGGATTTTCCTCATACTGAACGTCATGATTTTTAACAAACTTTTCAATAATTTTCCTTTGATAAATAAGGATATTATCAAGAAACTAAGGTTCCAACACCCTCAGGCAAATATGACCTTGGATGACTTTGTCTATTTTTAAGGTCTCGTTTGGTCATTAAGCTCTTCGCGTGTTTTGGTTTTGTTTTCTCAACTTTCAAATGCTTCGTTTTACGTGTTTCTAGTGGAGGATAATCCAGAAAAGTGTTTCAGACGTACACAGTTAATATAATTTTATTTTCATTGATCAACAAAATCAGCAAAATGAAGTGTTTTACAAATTTTATATTGACAGGTGATCTGTGTTTATACTACAGAACCAATCCAGATTAAATATTTTACATTTGCACCTTTATATCGAAAACTTACTTTGTAGAATACTTGTTTTCATACCTTACCTTGAAAATAGGGATTGTCACATTTTTTCATATTGCTGAACTATAAGAGTTAATTATCTTCACGACAGAAACAATCTATTCATAAAGAGACTCCAACAGCAATAACGTGTTTGTTAACTCTTAGTAAATTGTCATATAAACTAGATAAAAAGTTGCTTAGACACATTTTATGCCCCCTTTCCATAATGAACGTAAAATATAACGTCAGATAATACCACTCTTTTGAGGAAAACTAGTATTAAAATATATAATTTGCGAGATAGAATTAGCGTATTGTTAAAATGTTATTTGTTCGGATTTTCCCTTAAGTTCTACATTTAAGTGCAACGACACCACAATTGTTAAAGATTATAAGCCTTGTTGATAAAATACGTTTTGGATTTTCCCTCATACTGAACGTCATGATTTTTAACAAACTTTTCAATAATTTTCCTTTGATAAATAAGGAAATAATCAAGAAACTAAGGTTCCACCTCCCTCATGCAAATATGACCTTGGATGACTTTGTCTATTTTTTAGGGCTCTTTTGGTCATTAAGCTCTTCGCGTGTTTTGGTTTTGTTTTCTCAACTTTCAAATGCTTTGTTTTACGTGTTTCTAGTGGAGGATAATCCAGAAAAGTGTTTCAGACGCACACAGTTAATATAATTTTATTTTCATTGATCAACAAAATCAGCAAAATGAAGTGATTTACGAATTTTATATTGACAGGTGATCTGTTTTTATACTACAGAACCAATCCAGATCAAATATTTTACATTTGCACCTTTATATTGAAGACTTTCTTTGTAGAATAAATATTACTTTGTTTTTCATACCTTACCTTGAAAATAGGGATTGTCGCATTTTTTACATATTGCTTAACTATAAGAGTTAATAATCTTCACGACAGAAACAAACTATTCATAAAGAGAATCCAACAGCAATAACGTGTTTGTTAACTCTTAGTAAATTGTCATATAAACTACATGAAAAGTTGCTTAGACACACTTTATGACCTCATTTCATAATGATCGTAAAAACTAACGTCAAATAATACCATTCTTTTGAGGAAAACCAGTATTAAAATATATAATTTGCAAGATAAATTAGCGTATTATTAAAATGTTATTTGTTCGGATTCTCCCTTAAGTTCTACATTTAATTACAAATACACCAGAATTATTCAAGATTATAAGCCTTGTTGATAATATATGTTTTGGATTTTCCCTCATACTGAACGTAATGATTTTTAACAAACTTTTCTATAATTTTCCTTTGATAAAAATAAGAAATTATTAAGAAACTAAGGTTCCACCTCCCTCAGGCAAATTTGACCTTGGATGACTTTGTCTATTTTTTAAGGTCTCGTTTGGTCATTAAGCTCTTCGCGTGTTTTGGTTTTGTTTTCTCAACTTTCAAAGGCTTTGTTTTACGTGTTTCTAGTGGAGAATAATCCAGAAAAGTGTTTCAGACGCACACAGTTAATATAATTTTATTTTCATTGATCAACAAAATCAGCAAAATGAAGTGATTTACAAATTTTATTTTGACAGGTGATCTGTGTTTATACTACAGAACCAATCCAGATCAAATATTTCACAATTGCACCTTCATATTAAAGACTTACTTTGTAGAATAAATATTACTTTGTGTTTCAGACCTTACCTTGAAAATAGAGATGGTCACATCTTTCACATATTGCTTAACTATAAGAAGAGTTAATAATCTTCACGAAAGAAATAAACTATTCACAAAGAGATTCCAATAGCAATAAAGGGTTTGTTATCTCTCAGTAAATTGTCATATAAATTTTTGGTTTTTAATGCTCCTCAACTTCGTACTTTATTTGGCCTTTTAACATTTTTTTATTCAAGCGTCACTGATGAGTCTTTTGTAGACGAAACGCGCGTCTGGCGCAAATACTAAATTTCAATCCTGGTATCTATGATGAGTTTATTTACAACCACTGGGTCGATGCCACTGCTGGTGAATTTTAATTCCCGAGGGTATCACCAGACCAGTAGTCAGCACTTCTGTGTTGACAAGAATTATCATTGATATGGTCATAATTATAAATAAACTGTTTACAAAACTTTGAATTATTGAAATACTAAGGCTTTTCTACCTCAGAAATAGATAACCTTAGATGTATTTTGCAAAACGTTTAGGAATCTTTGGTTTTCAATGCTCTTCAACTTCGTACTTTATTTGGCCTTTTAACATTTTTTTATTCGAGCGTCACTGATGAGTCTTTTGTAGACGAAACGCGCGTCTGACGCAAATACTAAATTTAAATCCTGGTATCTATGATGAGTTTATCTAGATAAACAATTTGCTTTCTTTAAAAAAAATGTTGCTGATTTTTTTTTTTTTTTTTGGCTTTAGATTTGAAATAATTGACTGAATAGAATACTATACCGATGATGTTAAAACACCTTTATTGAAAGTATGTAATTGTGTGTAGATTCTTACACAATTCAATTAAAAGCTGTGTTGTACTTTAGTTGGAAATAGAAAAATGTATACAGCTTCTATATGAATTTACCTTTTAAGGCTTGACTATTTTATTTATTACTTGGGAGTGTACATCAGTTTTTCTTCGTGTTTAGTATACATACAAAGTCCCAATCCTACAGCAATTCTTAGTTTCTGCAAACCGAATGTCTTAAGCAAATTGCACAGACCAATCGCAATATAAATTTAAGCACTCAGTTTGCTAAAATAATCTGGATGCATTTATCTCGTCTGTCATATCTTCATATTTTGTTTCCTTGATGGCTTCAAATATTTCTTATACTCATTATTGATTATTGAAGCCGTCGTCTTTACTCACGGTAGATGTTGTAAAGTCCAATTTCCATGTGAAGTGTAACTCTGTGGCATGCAACTTATAACAATGTTTCGTATTTTAGTTTTGAGAGTAACACACCAGCTATATTTGGACCTCTTATAAACTGAAAATTTTAAGGATTTCCTAACCTGAATATGTTACTTTAATCAATCCAAATATTCTATGGGAAAACTTAAAAAAAAAAAAAAACTGAAATCAAAAAAAAAAAAAAAAGATATGTATCCTATGTAGATATATAAAAATGTATAGATACCAAGATGGAAATATTGTACGCCAGACGCGCATTTCGTCTACAAAGACTTATCAGTGACGCTTGAATAAAAAATGTTAAAAAGGCTGAATAAAGTACAAAGTTGAAGAGCATTGAAGACCCAGAATCTCGAAACAAAGGTTTTGCCAAATACATCTAAGGTAATCTATTTATTCCTTAGGAAGAAAACCCTTAGTATTTTGAAAATTTAAAAGTTTATAATAAGACAGTCACTCAAACAAAAAGAAAAAGAAAAAGAAACAGCTAGAAGTCAGAAGACCTTAACTTTTGACGACCATGATTCAACGTCATATGTCCAGCTCTAACTTCCGTGTCCTGAATTTAGATAAGAAATGCGAAAATTCGCGAGTGAAATTAATATCTATGCATGCATGTGGTTTTCTTGCGCAGCGCAAGAAATAGTAAGTGTAAAGCATACGCACTGATACTCTGGATTACAATACGCATATGCGTCATCACGTATACTCATTCTAGGCTCAAATCTAATGCTAGTTGAATTCGGATGTCAAAATACCTACCTCAAGTGTTTTGACTCCGTTCATGGCCATTTAATCCGAAATTTGTGTAAACGAAAACCGATGTTGTGTCGTGTGAACAGGGTGTAATATAATGAAAATAAATCAAGACGGGTGTATGATAGCTGCTCAACACAGTGAATACTAGGGGCGGATCCAGCCATTTTTAAAGGGGGTTGTTCCAACCAAATGTCCACATTCAAAAGCATTGATCGTCAAAAAGGGGTTCCAACCCCTAGAACCCCCAACCCCCGGATCCGCCACTGAATACACAATTTTCAAAATCGCACCATATTGAAAAGATTAAGATGTTATGAGGTTAAACTATTAAAAACATTATACATTATATTCTATCAATGACAAATTTAGTTTCAGTTTAAACTTAATAATGTTAATGAATATTTTCTTGGTCAGTTAGTGTATTTTAATGAAATAAAATATTTTGACAGAAATATTGTTTTGTTTAATTATAATTATGCTTTCCGACCTAAGATACATATTTATAACATATATGTCGTTTTGTTAATTTTCTTCTTGCTTTCCAACATTTGCCGAGGCTGTGATTGAAGTAAATAATGTCACGTGGTAAACGTTAAGAAATAATCAGTTTATTCTGAGACATAATAAACTAGTATACTATTCCCAGATTTATTGTCACAATGCACAATAGCACGTTGTATTACATACTACACACACAACGCACACAGGGGCCGTCTCAAAGCATGAATTATATAAGTGCGTTGTCATTATACTTGATATTTAATAAACATTCTGATTATGTTGCATTATTAAAACGCATATGTTCTACCAAAAGGCAGGTAGGTGGCAATATATAAATGATTTTTTATTGCAATCGAGTCTTTATCTTTTTTAATTTTCCGATCTACAAATGAACTTCGATTGTTGAACTATACAATGTCACGTGGTAGCCTATCCATAGAGAGACCGTATCAAAGACATAAACAACTACCTGTATAAATGATCGAAACTTTTCGAGACGTTCCAAGAATCTTGTTTCCGAGGATATCGAATGGCCCATAGAAGCTTCCAAAACTCGCTAATATATAAGCGTGAACCCCTCAGGGGGTTCACGCAAAAATTGCTTAGACATATTGATTGACCCATTTCATGATGAACGTAAAAACTAAAGTCCAATAATACCATTCTTTTTAGGAAAACCAGTATCAAACTATATGCTGGTATATAGACTGCAATTAGATATAAGAAGATGTGGTATGAGTGCCAATGAGACAACTCTCCAACCAAGTCAAAATTTATAAATGTAAACCATTATAGGTCAAAGTACGGTCTTCAACACGGAGCCTAGGCTCACACCGAACAGTAAGCTATAAAGGGCCCCAAAAATTACTAGTGTAAAACCATTCAAACGGGAAAACCAACGGTCTAATCTATATAAAAACGAGAAACGAGAAACACTTATGAACCACATCAACAAACGACAACTACTGAACATCAGATTCCTGACTTAGGACAGGTGCAAACAAATGCAAGCTGTAATTAGAGTATTGACATGTTATTTGTTCGGATTCTCCCTCAAGTTATACATTTGAGTGCAAAGACACCAGAATTATTGAATAAATCTATTTTGATAAAGATAAACGGAGAAAGTGTCCATGGGACACAGATGATGCCCCCGTTTGAATATAATGTTATAAAGGGATACAACTCAAGAACGGTAAAAGTGACGCCACCCAAATTCGAACTTGATCTGCGTCGTGTTGTAATAAGCATTGTGTATAAGTTTCATAACATTTTGGTTGAGGCAAACTAAAGTTAGAGAACAGAAATCAATTTCAATACGTCTCGTACGTACGGACGTACAGCCGTAAGGACAGACGGACGGACGTACAGTCGTAAGGACAGACGGACGGACGTACAAATGGTCAAGGGTAACCCTTTATGTCCCCTCCGCTGCAGCGATGGCAAAACAAACAAAATAACAAAGTGGTTTAAAATTGGGAAAAAAACATTATGACGCTTTTATTTAACTTAGACCCGTCTTTTACTTCTTTTTTTAAGTTAATAGTCATCGTGGTCGGAGCCGTGTGCATGTTTTTCATTGTGGGTTTTGCTTTTACTACATACTGACTATATTGGCAAAGGTTGTTGTTGCATATCTTTTTGTTGTAAGTTGGGGTGTTTTTGGACGAGTAGGATGTTGGTGAATGATGTGATTTATTGTACTGTCTAATGTTTTGGTAGTTTCTGTTATTCATCTTATCGTATCAACTGGAAGATATGCACTACGACGTATGTGCTGCAAATGAGCTACATGTACATTATTTTTTTATTCCATTTTAAGGATGTTCGCTACTCTGTTTCAAAATAACAAGCTTTTTAAAAGACTGTTATAAATTGATAGTATATAAATAAAGGAACTAAAAAAGCAGAAAAAAATTAAGGGTCCGTGTGCTTGTTTTCGAGATATAAGCCATTGAAAATTTGGCGGGAAATAATTCTCTCTAGACTTTTCATACATTTAACATTGGCACCCATTTTCCTTAAAAAATTATGAAAAAATAACAAGGATTTTGTAGCATTTTCAAATATGGCTATTAAAACTATATGTAATAAAATTATGAAAAGAAAAATAGGGGTTAGCGCGCAAATTTTTTTATTGGCACTAACATGGATAAAACTAGAGGATTCCGAATATCTGACAAAAAGTCAAAAACAAGAGTAGCGAACATCCTTAAGGTGGTAGTATTTATGAATCGGACCTAACTGTATCTGTTGGTCCTGTATTTCAAGTTCAATGAAAAAGAAACTACCAACATTGTAATCAAATAAACTCATCTTAAATATCAGGATTAACATTTTATACCAGACGCGCGTTTCGTCTACAAAAGACTCACCAATGACGTTCGAATCAATTTTAAAAGGCCAAATAAAGTACGTAGTTGAAGAGCATTAAAATAAAACTTTGAATTGTTTCATTAAGAGAAGATAATAGTTGGTTATCGACGTATAAGGCTGACTATTTTATCTTTAAATACATGCTTTACAATATATGACTTGTCACTTCCTTAAACAAGAAAAAAGTAAAGATTAAAGAAGTATGAGAATTCTACCTTGACAAAACGAGAATTTTATCCGACAAGACAATAATTTTCAATTTAAAACTCAAGTACAATATATTCTCGTTTGAATTGTTTTACATTTGTTATTTCGGGCCTTTTATAGCTAACTATGCGGTATGGGTTTTACTCATTGTTGAAGGCCGTACGATGACCAATAGTTGTTAATTTCTGTGTCATTTGGTCTCTCCTGGAGAGTTGTCTCATTTGCAATCATACCACATCTTCTTATTTTTATATGAATCGGTGCTGGATGAAGGAGGATATCTTTTACCAATTTTACACGCATTCTCAGTGAAAAATGTTACTTAATTCAAGCAAAGTCTTAATAAATCATATTCAAGCGAATAAACCTAGTTCTCAATTTGAATTTATTGTATTCATAAGTAATAACCTTAGCAGTGACATAATATTGTGATGTCCAGTAGAGGAAGCGCTACACAACGATGTTTTTTCCAATATTCTTTTCTCCGATTTCACTTATTTCATAGCTAATAAATTCAACGAAGAAAATCACATTAAAATGTGTCACGATTTTGTGGAATTGTCTCAACCACAACAGAAGTTTTGCAAGCTGTTGAATATATTAATACTAATGATATTTCCATAAAAAGTAGTAGCAATCCTCTTTCTCATAATCGTGTCATTTAAAACAGAAAATAGCAACGATCGATACCTTTATCAAATTTTATTGACAAATGCATCGAAGTTGTCAATTTCAGGTAATTAATTTACCTTTACCATTGATTTGAAATGATAGTTTCCCTGAATAAAAAGAAAATGTTGCCCTCAAACGTGTGAATTACGGGACGTTTTATTTTTTATTCTGATATTAATATCGATAAGGAAATTGAAAACAAATATCGCATGTACCTAGAAATGTGATTTCATTCTATTCAGAAAATAATTATTGTGACACCCACCACTGTTCCATGGTTCATTTATTTGTAAAGAACTGATTAACTTATCGTTCTTTCATCTTTGCTCTGCAAGGAATCTTTCCAGCTGCAATGCTGTTAAACATGTTCAATATTATTCAGAGTACATTCTTACGGCTGTAACTGAAGCATAATCTGAACATAAAGTCATAAAATGGAGTTTTGTTGTAATAACGACAGGATACCCGCTCCACGCACTCCTGAAAGATACAGACGCATCAGACCGTAGCCGTGATTGGATTTCAATCAGTTAAAATATTGACTGAATGTTAATTTCAAATATGAACAATATAGTGCTTGTCATTATTGCTGAAACTGATAGGCCGATAATCCAATAATTAAGTCGGATCGTAGGTGTGGAGAAAAATATATTCAAGTGCATGTAAATTAAAAAGAAACGTTTAAATACGCTTTTGACTAACCAACAACGAGATCTTTATTGAATTATTGGTAATTTACACTTAACGGTATTTGGGGTCCGGTTAGCGTTATTATATGAACATATTGAAATATTTGCTTTCATTTGCTACAGGCTTTATATACTGATCCGACCACACGAGGATTTTAACAAATATCAATAATGAAGTAAAACTCCAGGAATTGGTTTTCAATTGGAAAAATATCTTATTGTTGACTTCTGTCGTATTCACAGGTGTTACGATATGAAACAAGGAAAATGTACTAACACTTTATAAACTGGAAAATAAATTGTAAATTTGTAACTTTAACTCTAAGAAATGATTTTTTCACTTGGATAAGAATACATTATGAGATTCTATATTTTGTGTTTACTAGTCCTATTTCAAGGTAAGTCTTTTATCTTTCTTAATTTCATAAATTGTCGACAAAATCAATGAATTGTTTATATTTTTACTTCTTTAATGTACGATACTGCACTGAAACGTCCTATGATTCACTGAATTTCATTAATTGCATTCAAGTCATCACACCTGAAAGGATTCGCATGTGGAATTCTGAATACATAAATTGGTTGGAGGATATTGGAAATATTATCTATACAATTGAACACGCAATGCAAACTTGATATAAGCTTTATTTTTAGGTACTCGTATTAAGTTCATGTAATAACACATGTAGTTTAAAAATAGTAGCTTTGTCATACGCCACACACAAGTTCGCGAATTTGCTGACGTTTAACTCCCAGTGTGAATACAATCTTGTATAACCACACATTTTGATTATTTTAAGATAAGTTATAGGGCCTAAGTGGCCGAATGGTCTCATAAGTTGTTCATCCTCAGTGATCGCCAGTCTGTCAACTCGGAGGTTGTGAGTTGCGAGATGTGTTCGATTACGATTATTATAGACAGAGATTACCAGTTTTTCTGTCAAAGGTCGGCGCATCTTTCCAGGTACCCCTGCTTTCTCTAACAATACAGACCAGGCCGCCATGATATAGCCATGGTAGCTAAAAGTGGCGTTAATCACCAACAAACACACAGATGTGTTATGACTTTTTAGTCCAAAGTGGAAAATGTGGACAAGTTTCAATACATAAATTACATAACGATCAATTTACAGTCTTTCACGACGAGAAAAATATTCTTAACTTTTTTTTTTACTCGAGCGTCACTGATAAGTCTTTTGTAGACGAAAGGCGCATATTAGCATGGTATCTTGATGTGTTTACTAGCATATATACAATATTCGTACAGTGTAGGAAAATATAACATGTATTTGTACTTGCTGAGAAACAAGAGAAAAGCTTTTATAATTTTCTACACTGTACGAATATTATTTTTATCCTGCAATTTAACATTGAGCTTAAACATATATTTTATTTTCAATCCCGATCATTGAATTTGTTTTTGAAGGAAATCGGCTTGAGTTAAACGTGAACCGCAATGATGACCCCAAATTGAACTGCGGTGTAATAGTAATTTGAACATAACCCTTCGCTCACAACAGAAACAGGATACCAGGAGACTGTAAATGTATACTTCACGTTTATCGCTTCATGTTATCTGCCACCCTGTATTTGTATAGAAGAAAGATCGATTGCACGATAAATAAAGATAACCGCCCTACAAATGTAAAATCTTTCATTTGAATGATATTGACCTACTCATGCGAAATGGTAATTGAAAGAAAATAAACAACACAAAAGCAAAACCTGCTCCCGATCCAAATACCAACCAATCATTTCAGTTATCTAAATTTAAAAGTTGTTCATCAAATGTTAGCAAAACATTGCATTACGGACTACTTTCAATTATTGATTGATTGATTTTTGGTATTTAACGCCACTTTCAGCACTATTAACTATTTCGTGGAAGTCAGTTTCATTGGTGGAGGAAGCCTGAGATCACGGAGAGAACGATCAACCTTCGACAGGAAAACAGACAATCATAGTCTATCTAGTTTAGAGTCAGACGCCCCTGCCACGTGCGGGGTTCGAACTCACAACCTTAGTGTTGACAGGCTACTGAAACAGTAGATGTACTACACAGACCACTCGGCCACCCAGTCCTCTAACTTTCAATTATGTAGGTTGTTGTTCAAATAACTTTTCCCCTATTGTTTAATACTTTGGCAACCTACATTTATTATATATTCATATATTTTCTACAATTTCATGAAATATATTATGTATCGTAGAAATAAGTGGCACAAGTTATAACAACATTTTACCTTAAAAGGTGGAATTGACTTGAAACATTGACCTAATGAATTCAGTTTGGTATCACAATGCGTTTATTTAGTTAAGCATACTGCTGTGCCACTCTGTTCAAACGGCATACTCATTAATATGGTTTCTTCTTTCTCAACTTAGAAAGAACATAAAAAAGAATGACTAAGTAATAAGTTAATAAAGCGTTTAACGAAACAGAAATTCAAACAAAGTAACCTAAGATTGTAGAAAAAAAAAAGATTTTTAACTTTCAGAACATATTTTCACAAATTTAATGTCACTATTTTTAATAGCAAAGTCAATCAGAAAACATTCCTTGACGTAATGAATACAGTTTTAATGTTATCAACGGTACCAGCGAATTGCCTTTAGTATGGAAGTCTAAGGTTTTTGGAATAATTTTCCATTTTTAATAAGGCAATAACGAATAGATTCGTAAACTTCATTAAGAACTACGTTTGATAAATAACACTTGACCTTAAGAGTGTCTGAAGCTATTAAAAAACGAATATAAGAGTCATCCACAATTACAAGATGTTGTTCAATAATAAGACAGTCAGTGAAAACTGCCTTCTGCATACCATTCTTCAATCAGCTGTAACAAATAGTATTAAGTCCCAAGGTAGTACTTATACACACTAAGAAAAAAAAATAGTTATTATATGTTTTATTATTTATTTGTTCATTTGTTGGGGCTTAATGTCATTTCCTTCACATTCGTAAAATATGACGGTAATATTTATAGTTACGCTCTAAGAAAACATTAGGTTACTGTAGGTTTTATTATTTATTTTTTTGATTTGTTGGGGCTTGATATCATTTTCTTTACGTTCGTTGATTATTACGTTTAATCTTTCTGTTGGAAGAAACCAGAGTGCCCAGGATATTGTCCGACCTTAAGCGTGTAAATTGAAGACAAATCTGTAAAATTATCGGTAAACCTAGAGTAGCTTGCAATTTTTTGCAATGATCGTATAGATAAAAAAAACTAATAAGTTATTTCAACGAGTAAAGTCAGTTCATCTACAATTACCGCTGAAGCCTCTGTTTATATCAAGTGTACTAAGGAACGACAAAATGTATTCAAAATTATAGAATAAAATCGAAAATCTGAAATTGCACAAAAGAACTAAAGTGATATTCAAAAGCCGAAAAGATTGAAAGAATTGTTACTTACAAACTCAATTTATGCAGAATATATTAACATGTCCTTAACGATTATCACGTCACATTGCGCGCTTCTATTTACACTCAAAATTAGTAATTAGAATTGAGAGAACTTTTTTTTTCATTTTGTCATGTCACGACTTTTTATAGCTGACTATACTGCATGGGTTTGCTCATTGTTGAAGGCCATACGTTTGCCTATTATAATTGCTCACATTCGCTTTATTGGACTCTGATGGATAGTTGTCTCATTGGCAATCATACCTCATCTCCTTATTTTGTAATGCAGAATTAACATACCAATAAAAGGATAGACTTGTATTGCGTTAATGTCAAAGAGACAAAACACACCGATACAAAATAATAATGAGCATTTAGGGTTTATCATACGGTCTCCAACCATATACAGATATCTTTATAAAATGTTAAGCTCTTAACCGCCACAATAAAGCATATGCAATTAAACACAAGGCAGTCTGAGAGTTAATCTTTAGTGGTTTTGTTAGTTGTTTTTCTTCCTTGTATCGTTCTGATGAATTAAGCCCTTTTCGACTGATTTTAATAGATTGTTCTTATGTTGTACTGTTACACAACTTTCCAATTCAGGGGCGTTTTAAATTAATTCAGTGGTTGTCGTTTTAGCTGTATATCATATTTGTTTTTCGTTTATTGTTTTGTACAAAAATCAGCCCGTTAATTTTCTCGTTTGAATTGTTTTACACTTGTCACTTCGGAGCCTTTTATAGCTTGCTGTGGGGTATGGGTTTTGCTCATTATTGAAGGCCGTACGATGACTTATAGTTGCTTTACTTCTACGTCATTTGGTCTCTGGTGGAGATTTTTCTCATTGGCAATCATACCATGACTTATTTTATTTTTTATTATTCATTTGTTTTTGTTTTTGTGACATTAAGGCAGATGTGACAAATGTAACAGACAATACTGAGGAATCAGCGTATGTCTCAGCATGAATGAATAAATCAAAATTAAGCCATTCAGAATTTCATTCTTAGAGATTCGATTCTCAGATTGTGTTCATTTGTAGTGGGAATAGGTCAATTAAATCTCGAGAGCTTGGAATATTTTACAATGCTTAATAAACAGAAGAACACAATTAGTTTACCATGTCAAAAGAAAACATGAAAAAATATAATAACAACATGGATGTGTTTAATATAGAAATCTAAGAATGGAAGACAATTATAACAGATATTCCTTTACATAGCGTTATTTTGTATATTTATCCAATATTCCCTTAATATAGTAAAAGACAGCTGAAGCTTTTGTTCCTTAACGATATGATATAATTTCCCTCTTATGAAAACTATATTTAGCTTCATCCTAAATGACAAGATGATGAAAGTGGACAAAACTTTTAGAAACACATACAGTCGGTTATATCTGAAGACAGATTCGTCATTAACAATACAAGCAAATGGAAAAAATTCCCTTGACATTTCATAAAAGTCAATGACGGAAACGAACACGTAAATATTTCTGTAGAATATTTTACAGTCATCCAATAAAATATATGCAAAGTCAGACATCAAAAGAATGAGGAAACTATAAATTCGTTGCAGATCAAGCTGAAATATAATTGACTTCCATAAAGAAAAAAAGTGTGAAATAATCTAGCATATATATGGTGTTTGCTTTCACTGCAACGAACTTAATAAAACATACAAAAATCTATTACTAGTATTGCTGTCTTTTCAAGTTGTATCAGCTCTTCATCATTGTTAATGTTTTCACATTATTTTGGGCATCAAAATTGGCACGTATTTCTGAAATAATCTTAATCAGGTAAGCTTAAGACAAAGCGTTTAGAAGCCAATTTTATAAAGTGTCTGTGAGTATCAAAACAAAACGTGCCTAGACAGAAAAGTGTCAACTGTGCCTGCATAGGGGAGTTCAAATGATGTTAGTACATATACATAATCTACAACTGAAATTTGCAATCAAAATTCATCATTCAAATCATGCAAATACCGGTTTCTATCAGGAGGAAGAAAGAGTAGGAGACTAAAAATTAACATGGAGCGGAACCAACCCAGAGGCAGTATTATAAACCAAAATGCCGATTTCGGTGCATGCATCAGATTGAGTTCCTTACAAACTAGTTCACAGTTGGTTTCTTTATTACTGTGACGTAATTAAATTTCTACGAATAGCAGACAATGAATATATTTTTTTGAAAATATAATAGAAATAGAGTGGTTTAAACCACTCTATACGAGGGGGAAACGGCAAACACCATAAAAAGAAGGAACCGTATATCGACCTACATTTGTAGTTGACGCATTCTTTTTTGTTTTTGTTTTGGTTAATTTTGAGCTCTTTTGTCGTCCTATAACCACAGAGTATTAATTCTATTGTCTGTTTATATACAATTATGACCTTCCTCAAAAGTTAATACCTGAAATGATTAAATAGAGAAAAGGTTATTTTCTCGACGGCTGCGATAACTTTTGATGAAGGCTATAACTATTTTATTATACTGAAATTGCTATGAAGTATTGCATGTTTAGTATTTTGGAGTCTTTTTATTGTAGAATATTTGCTATCATGTCTAAATCAGAACTGCAACCTAATGTTGTAATAGTCGAAACTTTCACCAGACGACATCTAGGTTTTTTTCCAAGTGCAAAAGTGCCAAATTATAAAAATAATTTTTTATAACGCGTACGTTCCCAAACAGTTATGTTGCCTACGAACAGTTTCCCAAAGGAAAAGGGGGTTACTTTACTACGTGCACATTCATAAACAGTGCTTTTGCCTACGCACAGTTTCCCGCGGGAAATAAGGATTATTTTTGTTGATAATTTTGTAAGTGGTTACTGTAGTAAAATATAATGATATAGGTTATAAACCGAAAATAAAATTATGTTCATACAAATATATGGTTCCCCTAACGATGTTGAATTTAAAAATTAACATGGAGCGGAACCAACACAGAGGCAGTATTATAAACCAAAATGCCAATTTCAGTGCATGCATCAGATTGAGTTCCTTACAAACTAGTTAACAATTGGTTTCTTTACTACTGTGATTTGGTTTCTTTACTACTGTGATGTAATTAAATTTCTACGAATGGCAGACAATGAATATATATTTTTGAAAATATAATAGAACTTGCTGAAATCAATCCTGTAACATACAACTGAAAATTATATGTATGCTTTAAACCACTCTATACGATGGGGAAACGGTAAACACCATAAAAAGAAGAAACCGAATATCGACCTACATTTGTAGTATACGCATTCTCTTTTGTTTTTGTTTTGGTTATTTTTGAGCTCTTTTGTCGTCCTATAACCACAGAACATTCTTTAAGTTTTATTGTCTGTGTTATATACAATTATGACCTTCCTCAAAAGTTAATACCTGAAATAATTAAATAGAGAAAAAGTTATTTTCTCGACGGCTGCGATAACTTTTGATGAAGGCTATAACTGTTTTATTATACTGAAATGAAGTATTGCATGTTTAGTATTTTGGAGTCTTTTTATTGTAGAATATTTGCTATCATGTCTAAATCAGAACTGCAACCTAATGTTGTAATAGTCGAAACTTTCACCAGACGACATCTAGGTTTTTTTTCCATGTGCAAAAGTGCCAAATTTAAAAAAAATATTTTTTATAACGCGTACGTTCCCAAACAGTTATGTTGCCTACGAACAGTTTCCCAAAGGAAAAGGGGGTTACTTTACTACGTGCACATTCATAAACAGTGCTTTTGCCTACGCACAGTTTCCACGGAAATAAGGATTATGTTTGTTGATAATTTTGTAAGTGGTAACTGTAGTAAAATATAATGATATAGGTTATAAACCGAAAATAAAATTATTTTCATACAAATATATGGTTCCACTAACGATTTTGAATTTCAACTTAAGCTTATCTGCAGTATGTATTAAGATATATTTACAGTTTACTACTCAAGATTATCTAATATTTTATTTCAGGTTAATATTCTTATGTTTTAACTTCTTGAACTTAAAACTGTCTTGGTGTAAACTAAAATAATTAGCGTTAGGGAAAATTATTTACGAAGAGCGACTGCTGCTATTGCGCATCGGAAGAATTATGTAAAACACTATTAAGTTATTTTCATAAACTGAAAATTCTCCGTAGCACGCATTGAATAGAACATTGTACTATATTCCGTTGTATGCGAGATATGTCTTACTATTTTACATAACCAGGAATCATCAGTTAACAAAATAATAAACGTTCTACATGACCTTTAAGTTACTTGCATTTTATCGGATAGTGTTTTTATCACTCTGATATTAAAACGAATAGATATGTTCTGCCTCACGCAATATCTGTCAATACTCAAATAACAATGCCCCCCCTGTGACTTTTGTGCCATACCATATATAATGAATACCAATAAAGTGTGGGTGACTCGTTAGGATAAATGAGGCTTTATTGTTAGTAAACCGATGTGGGAGATGCTACAGAATTCGAACTATAATAGGAAAATTGCCTAAGAGAGATTGTTCTTAAAGCATACATTATAAAAAATAAGGAGATGTTGTATGATTGCATGTCAGTTTGACAACTATCGGCAAAGACCAAAGGTCAAGGAATTTAGCAACCACAGACCACCGTTTGGCCTCCAACTACTATCAAAATACATACCGTATAGTAAATTCAAAAGAAAAATGTCTATAAAATGCCCTGATTGATTCCGATATCATTGAAAATCCAAAACAGAAAGTAACCAACGACAACCACTGGCTACTAGTTTAGGACAGGCACAGGAAGAATGTGGTGGGTTCAAACATTTTTTGAAAGCCCAAATTTCCCTTATATGGTACTGTGGTGTATAGTAAAACACAACATTAGAATAAACTTTAAATCTCAATTGCGACCATTTTACTAAGTTCACATTGTATAGTAAATCGTGATTGATTGATTGATTTTGCTCGCTTCGAATCAATAGCAGATATTTTAGGCATTCTCAGGACGAAAACAAATTACTTATAAATCGAATATAAATCGTTGCAGTTTTAGACTAAAATGTGTTTTCAAAATAAATCTTTGAAGTAATGACTAAAATATTGGAAACTGACCAGGTCTCACAGCTAGCATCCATTGCATGGTTTATACACCAGTATCAACTATACATCAACTATACATCTTCGATACCATCCAAAACACTAAGAATCCGAACGTAAGGCATCTCGATCTCCCCATCAGGCCCTTTTGCACGCATTTGTTCTATCAACTACTTGTACTTCACTATACATATGCATTTGATACTTGTATTCGTTCTCAAAAAATGGATAATACAAGAAAATTTCTGTTAAAACAACTGTATACAATAAATTGATAGAAAGTCATCAGAGTCCTTTAAATCTTTTAAAGCAATGGTAAATATAACTTCAATGAAACATTTCATATTTAACAGGTCAGTAAAAAAACATACTACAACATTCCCCTCTCTATCATGTCTCTGCTCTCAAACTTCACACTCACGCAAAAACAAAGGGATGCTGAAGCATGATAATTATCAAAAGTTCAAGAAATGACAATATTGACTTACTATATGTTTTATTTATGACTATAATGATTATAACATTGCTACCGACAATCCGCTATCAATTCGGCTCAAAATGTTTGCACTTCTAAACGTGATATTTTATATAAAATTTGGATGTCAAGTTGGAGCTGATCAATATTCATAAGTCTCCATTCAATATATACTATAAAAAATAGAATAAATTGACTTAATATTAATCATTAAACATATTTAAAATGAGTCCGTGTTTTTCTTTGTAACTGGGTTGACTACAACGAGATATATCTCACACATCGGATTTTACATCTCCATTCTGACTAGACATGGCTGCGTATTTATACATCTCGCACCGTCTCTGTACGTATAAATTTTAGAGACAAGAGTTTAGGGACGACAAAATCAAAACTCGTTCTCCTTCTTCCCCAACTTTTCAACCGAGATTTGTTTTCCTCTTTTTCTTTATTTTTTCAAGCTATATCACATACCAATTGAATCATACAAGCCTAGCATTGTACTTTTAACTCTAGTATTGCTTAGAAAAAAAAACAATATGTTAAAGAATACAAAAACGTCCCTTTTGCGCACTGCCTTAACGTTTTGTATTGTGCTTTTGCATTTCTTTCCATACCCAACGGACACTATAGAGACGGTCAAGACACACGATACAGACGGTCAAGACATATAGTATTAATTGTTTTGCCAAAGGAAACAATAGACAAATTACACAGACTGGATGTCTATTTATTTCTACGTGAAAACAAGACCTTTCTTTCAGACATTTGTAATTTCAGAACTAATCTTTCTTTCTCTAGCGCATATATTTTAAAACTGTCAAATCAGCATCTTTTACTGCATCGATATTTTGTTTCTATTTTCTGCAAACGTATTGATTTAATTAAAATTTTAAATTACACCTGCATTTTCCATCATAAAAACAATCCTTTGAAAAAGTTAAATTACACCTGCATTTTCCATCATAAAAACAATCCTTCGAAAAAGTTAAATGCATCAGACCAAGGTATATTAAAATATGATTTTCCATGTGGCGAAGAGATAATGGCAGGTTGTGGCAGGTAGATTGATTTTTAGACATAAGCCGATATGGATATACAAATGTATGAGGGTCTAGAAAAGGGGGTCCTTCATTTCTGTATTCTTTAAATTTTTAGATATTTTTTCTCTATTCTTTATTCTTTTTTTTTTTCATTCTCTATTCTTTATATTTCCGCACCCCATTATTCTCTGTTCTTTATTTTTTAGCCTATATTTCTCTATTCTTTAATTTTCTTGTCTATATTCTCTAGTCTGTAAACCCATCCAGACCTCATATAATATCAAATACTCAATAATATCTGAAAACAGTTGGATACTCATTTTTTTTTTACTTAATTCTAGAGTTTTCCTATCAACTTTGCTTCTTACATTTTTCAATCAATTTTTCAATGAATAACAATATTGTTTTGTACATAAATCCGGCCGTTAGTTTTCTCGTTTAAATTGTTTTACATTTGTCATTTCGGGCCCTCTTATAGGTTGCTCTTTGTTGAAGGCAGTACGGTGACTTATAGTTGTTGACTTCTACGTCATTTGGTCTCTGGTGGAGAGTTGTCTCGTTGGCCATCATACCACGTCTTCTTATTATTATACTGATATATTGATTTAAAGTTATACACTTTGGCATGCTCAAAGGATTCATTTTTTCCTTTTCGCACGGAAAAGTTCTGGTATATGACACAGGCATAATCAAAAGAAGAAAAGAAAAGACGTAAACATGAGACCAAATGGAAGCAAACAAAGTGATAACATAAATTCAAATCCAAAATTTATAATATTGAAGTGGGTTATTAACAATAATAATTATTGTTAAAGCTTAACTTTTATAATTTTTTTTATTATATATAGAAACGTTTAATATGCGGCCGTCTGTATATCACCAGAGCTTATCAATAAGCGGGGGTGATTACATTTTCTCTTACACTGAAAAAAAATAACCTCATACTAAATTTACTATTGATAACTTAACTTTACAAAACGTCACCTGTTGATTACCCGAAAGAGTTACTGTTTCAGTTGTTAAGGTTAAATTTTTTATGTGCCTTTTGGTCGTACAGCTCCTCATGTTTCTACGTATTTATACATCCCTCCGTATTTATACATCCCTGACTTTCAAATGTTTAGGTTTCAGCGTTTCGAATAAAGTTTAATCCATAAAAGCGCCCCACCCTATTTTCCCCTCTTTTTTAATTCCTAGATCCGCAATAACATCAATGGATTTGAGGGTTGTTTTAATATAAAAACATTAGTTTGATTGTCAAAGTCTTATCCAAAATCCCTTGCTATAGCACTTTTACCTGCAAGTCTCAACATGATAACTTGTTTATCAATCAAACAATCTAAATATCTGAATTAATTTGTAAAATGTTGTAAATCTTTCATTAATATGATAAGTTCATGATGATTTCAGAGTTATTGTAAAATTCGTTATCTCGGTCAAATTTTCCAAAAAGTTTCCATTAAACACAACGAATAATAATATATGCGTTCATGTAGTATTTGTAGCAACAGTTGGACAAACCAAATAACATAAATATTTTCGTAAGTTCTAAGAAGTCGAATATGAACGATCAATAGTTATTATTTTGTTTGTTATATTCTAACACAGTAAAATAAAAGGTGTTTTTATCCTCTTTAAGGGCAACAGGTGGGCTAAGTCATATATCAAGTGAAATCAATCTATATTTATAGCTATTTCAAATTGTTATTCATAATATTGTTTTATGATAACCGTAAATCGGAGTTGTAGGTGTTACTTCAAACAAGAATACTCGGATTTTGATTAAATGCTTCCAAAGCCATTTTGAAAGAAAAATAAGACATTACGTTATCTGATAACCTTTAAAAATTTGTTTCTGCCTGTTTAATCAACTTTATATAGAAACCAAACCTATTTATACTCTAATATAGATGTACTTCCGAGTATATTTAGCATATATCAACGTCGAGAACAAAAAATCTATCAATCATATCCATGCAATACAATAATTTGCAGCATGCGTAACACCAATTACTATAATATATAAACATATATATATTAACCGAAATGTAAACTTAGTATTTGGAAGCCATCTCAACATATTATTGTGCGAAGGACAGTGTGCAATAAGGGTCTTGGAAAGGCCTAATGTTTCATTAAAGTTTTAGCTTAAGATGAGCATAAATGAGTATTTAAAGAACACGTATAAATTGAGTTCATTAAAAACCAATTTCTACATCTTTTGATGAAAATGCCTTGATTTCGATCAATTTTTAAATGTTTTTTGGATGCCTAAGAATAGCGCGCATTTGTGCTCCAAACCAATAGTTTACCACAGTGTTTTACTCTACGCAAAATTACATTTTGTTTGTAATACCTCAATTTTAAGATCAAATAGGCCCTAATTCATACTCGTACCTTAGTACATTTTTAAACAAATCCACTCACACTGTAGGGGCTGATACCGGATATTTGAATAGGGGTGTAATTCCCGTTTATTAAAATCCAATAAAACTGTCGAGCTGAGTGAGGCGAAAACATTTTTGGACGATTTTATACTAAAGATATATATATATATCGTGAAAAACATGAGACTTTTAAAAAAAAAAAAAAATTGGCGATCGAAGGGGGCGTACACCGTCTACGCCCCCCTGGATCTACCCCTGCACTGATCATTGATAGAGTTTTTCTGATTCTACTGAAATTACTAAGTGCTGAAGAACTATCTGCGATTTCAGGCTGACATGAACAATCATCGAAATTTCATGAGATGGCTTTACAAAGTTAAACTCAACATAGGTTAAAAACTTTATTTTTTTCTAAACAATAACATATAATTGGTTAAAGAAAAAGTAAGAAAAGGCCTATAGGGGCTATTTAAAATCAATTAATCAGAGAACGGTAGACACATCATGCTGACTAAAAGAAAAAGAAAAGTTGTAGTCAGCCCATACTGTTTTATATATATACTATTTTACTTCACACATTTCTTAAATGAAATTATCAACAATCTTAACTTCTTTCCTGGTAGTAGACAAGACCGGAGAAGCACAATTGTTTAAACCCGCTGCATTTGTTTGCACCTGTCCTAAGTCAGGAATCTGGTGTTCAGTAGTTGTCGTTTGTTGATGTGGTTCATAAGTGTTTCTCGTTTCTCGTTTTTTATATAGATTAGACCGTTGGTTTTCCCGTTTGAATGGTTTTACACTAGTAATTTTTGGGGCCCTTTATAGCTTACTGTTCGGTGTGAGCCAAGGCTCCGTGTTGAAGACCGTACTTTGACCTATAATGGTTTACTTTTATAAATTTTGACTTGGATGGAGAGTTGTCTCATTGGCACTCATACCACATCTTCTTATATCTATAGACACCAAGAATGCTTCTTTTTTATTACAGGAAGACTAAAGTTAACCTGACACAATGATTCTGTTTGATTAAACGTGAATAGAAACACCACTATATAATGATACAATTGTTATAGGAATTTAATTGTTTCCAATTTGATATTTGGACTTGAAACATGACTGGGTCTAACCCAAATAATCCAGTCGTTATATTCCGCATGCTCTACGATGGCGACATTAACCTCGCAAGTAGGAAAGTCAAATACGGGGACGGATTGAATTATTCGAGTTAGATTGGGTCTGCTGAAATATTCCACTTCATCCAGTTTTATTACAGCATTTACGTGTAACATATAAACTAAAGTCCTTTTACTAGTACAAATAATGGTACTCCAAATTACTCAAATATTCTTTTATACTTAATAACCCCTTTTCAGTTTTGTTCAGCAAAAATATTTTGACAATTTTTAAAGTAATTCAAATACTATTGCTTACAGTTGAGCATTTTAGACCACATGCATGAATAGATTAAAAGTAAATCATATTTGTCTTTACAACAATTTTCACTCTTATAGATACAGTTGAGCAAGAAGTACAATCATAATTTATGTTTGATATTTAAAACGCATAATAAATATCAAATTTTTAAAAGGGTCTATTTTGTTAGGTTGAGATAACCTATTCAAATTTATAACAAATGGGGTTTATTCTTTGTGGTTTGTTCATGTTCAATTTTATCGAAAAAGGTAATATTATATTTTTTCTCAACAGGTATTTAACAAAATCTTTAATATGTTTTATGACACTTATACCGCAATTTTCTACAGTTTTAATGAAAGAAATCATTAAGTGGAAAAAGAAAAGATGAAAAGCTCAATACAGTCAACAAACAAAGGTATATTATTCATTTTTATGACCTTACGGGAAGATATTTCATCGATTAAGCATTAAGCAGTGTTAGTTTAACGGAGTATTGTCATTTTATTTAATTGAATATTGTATGCTTTATTAAATTATTGATATTTACTCGTCATACAAGAATTAAGTAAATACCTAACATATTTCATATTTAATGGTAGTGAGAATTTAATAATATAATACCATATGCTCTCTAAGATCACACACAAAAACAAAAAGGAAAGAAACGGTGTGTGAAAGGTATCCATAGGGAGTTGTATATTTGAGAACATGGAGATCAATAATTGGAGATGTCTGGTATACACGCCGTGACGAAGTAGAAAGCAACCCAACAAAACAAAACAAAAATCCAAAAAGAAAATGCATATTTATGTTCCACAGAGTATTTAAAGATAAAAGGGGGCACATAAGTAAAACTATATTATTGAGATTTATACATGTAGATGTAATTTAAAAATTTTAAAAAGTATTTCTCATTTAGAGCTGAAATGAAATCGCGAGAATTTTTTTTAGAATGAAATATGTCGTACCAAATTTCCCAGATCAGCGTTTTACTAATTGCTATTAGAGAACTCGTTAAATGCTGTGACATTTCCAAGACTAGACA
Organism: Mytilus coruscus; assembly: GCA_017311375.1. Taxonomy (NCBI): domain Eukaryota; kingdom Metazoa; phylum Mollusca; class Bivalvia; order Mytilida; family Mytilidae; genus Mytilus; species Mytilus coruscus. The sequence continues at coordinate 35,344,708 of CM029602.1, forward strand.
TTATTCTTGTTTATTGCGTCCTAGATCTTTTTAAGGATATTTGTCCTTTTTCTGGTTCCATTTTTCGAACTTTATTATGTACTTTAATCCTATTTTACTTTTTCAAAGTAAGAAAATTGACAATGAATGAAACTTGTTTTTAAACAAACGAGGTCAGTTCCAATACAATAACAAACTTTTCCAGTCAAATCTTACATTTGGTTTTGATATTTCTTTTCGTGTTTTCTTGGGTTAGATTCATCCAAACGTTTTAACACATGGATTCACATTCTTCCGGTATCAGGCGTGCCTGATGAAGGTTGTAATTTAGAATACTTAACGTACGAATTAATTCAAATCAGAATCATACTCTTATCTTTCATATCATCCATGCCCGCATGACTGAAGCGCATTCTTTTAATATGTATATAGTACAAACCGTCTAATGATTAGAAATGGTTGATTTGGTCAATATACGGTTACCAGAACCTCAGACTGATGTTTTTTATAAAATCTATTTTTTTTTAATCTTTCCGCTAGGTGTTGAAAAAAACCCTAGTTTTAATTTTGATAAAAAATATCAACGGAGTGTGATAAAATTGAATAAATTATGATTCTTATGGCCTTCAAAAGTTGTTGAAGTCTTTCCCGGTCTGTCTGTCTGAAACGTATTTACTTGCTCAGTTTTGATGGACAGTAATTAACTGCCTTCGTTTAAAATGACAAGATAATGAATTGATAGGTTCTGAGGGCAGAACGTATTGGCCATCAGTAAATTTTTTTCTAGTGTTTCCTATTTTTCATGACTAAACTATTTTTTTTCTCCGAAAAAGAGGTATCTGAAAGAATGGTGTTTCAATTGTAATCAATACAATGACATATCGTCCCTGTTAATGTTATGTTACATGACGCCGTTTTTTGTTTTAAATATTGCATGTAACCATTAATGATAGTTCCTAGATCTGTTTTTAATTGCACATGTTATGCATAACGTATCAAAATGTCTTTGTTAAGATAGAATAGCATGACGTGAATACTTTATGTTCCTGATGGTATTATGAAATAATCTTTAAAAGTTTGTTTATATCAATTGCTTTAATTTGATGCTTAAATGTATTTTTTTAATTTTACTTGCAAACATGCGTGTTTCGTTGTTATGTTTGTCGAACATAAAAAACTGTATAAAAGTTGCACAACAAAAACGAAACAACGTGCAAGTACTGTAAATAACAGACTTACACATTTCTCTTTTTGTTTATATTATTCAACAACGGTTTTCCTCAAACTGTCCAAGGCAAAGCGACATCGAACACAAATGGAAACGTACATGTAAATCATCGATCAGCAAAAAAAATAAGCTGTTCTGAAAAATAAGCTGTTCTGTTTTCAAATGTTGTGTTTATTCTTCGTTGGATTCTTAAATACGTGGTTTGCTATGACCCACTACGGGGCGCCGAATGGGACTTGAACTTTTTGTAATCAAATTCAATTTTGTGTACACAAAATTCACTTCTGTCATAACAAAATCATTTTTGTCTTACAAAACTATACAGACTTGTTTTATGAGAACTTCAATTTTGAAATGACAAATTTCTTTGTCAAATAGGTATGCAAATATAAACTAATTTGCATACAAAATTGACTTTTGTGACACATGTTGACTTTTGTGGCAAAAATTGACTTTTGTGTTAAATTTTCACTTCTGTTTAACAAAACTCAATTTTGTCTACACAAATTTAAACACAAAAATCAACACAAAATTGACTTTTGTCGCCCAATTTTCATATTAGGTAACGAAAGTAAAGTCTGTGATACAAAAATGAATTTTGTCATGACAAAAGTAACTTTTGTCCACTGAAAGATAAGATTGTATGACGAAATTTAAATTTGTAGTATGCAACAAATTTGGCTAAACTGAACTGTCCGTACAAAATTGAATTTCGAGTACAAAACCACAAGAGTTCCGTTTGGCGCCCCGTACCCACGACTTCAAGGAACATTGGTTTCCAACAAATAATAAGAAAACCAATTTTTTCAAGCATTTTTTCGGGACTAAGATTGATGTATCATTCTGCTAATTGTTTTTATCACCACTTGTCCATTTAACTTTTATTTGTCCAGATAAGAGATCTTGACTCAAACTGCATTATTATGGATGAATACTAAGAAAAGTCGATTCCAGTGTGAGGCTGATTATGTCGATATCTTGAAAACTGTGGTCTGATTTGATATTTATTTTCATTGTTGACATTTTTGGCATTCCTAAGTCACACTGTAATAACGATACCGAGGTTAAAACTTGGAATAATAGAAATCATTTCTGAACAGTATATATGATTATACTATGAGTACCAAAGTTTGAAACCAACAACTCGTTTCACGTCTAAACGTATTCATTCTATTATATCATCCCATTTGTATGATTTGCAGTAGTTTATTTTGCAACAAGTAATTCTAGTGTTTGGCTTAATCAAGCGCCCGTATTGTTTAACCGCCTTTTTACAGTATTACAATACGCTGTTGCCTGTCTGTGGATGAAGTCAGTCAATGGCTTTTCTGCTTTAGATAGCAATGTTTATATAATTGAGTTGTCAGACAATATGTTTCTAAATTGTTTTAGATATAAAAAAAAAAAATCATTTGATATTTATCTGGAAAAATGTGGATATACGGGAATATTTTATTTTCCAGATAAACATTGAATACTATAAATGATACAATATTAATAGCATTTCTACATCTTTATATTTCAAACTATAACGTTGCACTCGACAAAATTTATTTTGATTAACATGAAGCCGCGGGTTTAGATATATGACAACTTTCAGGCATGTACGAGTGTGCGGATAGGGGTTTACAGAATAGAAAATAATGGACAAAAAAATGTAAAGAAATAGAGAATACTGAGGTGCTTAAATGTAAAGAAAAGAGAATAATGGGCAAAAAGTATAAAGAATAGAGATAAATGGCCTAAAAAAATAAAGAAAACAGAAATGAAAAACCTCCCACCGAGACCCTCATGTACCAGGAGAACCCTGGTGTTTGCCCTCAGCAAAATTTATATTCGTCTGACATTTTGTAGAACTTGGTTATTATTACATGACTATCAAATAAGACCTGATAATATTTCTTCTTTTATGTCATACACAAAAAATAAAACACTTGAAATTCGATTCCTAATCGATATGCTTCATAATTATTTTATCATGTTCATATCTCCAGCTACGGCTAAGAATAACCACTCACCCCGACGTGCGCAATGATTTAAATATCCACCAACCCACAAGACTTCAGATACGTTTTTCATCTGTGGCGATGATATATTTTCACTAAAATCTATCATTTGAACACGGTTTTTAACAATAGTTAAATGTCATGAGTAGCAGCCTTATCCAAAATGATATTTGAATCCCATCGATTAACCTATATACGAGGATCTGGGTGGGGTTTACAGGACAGAGAATAATGGATCAAATCTGCAGAAAAATAAACAATTAAAATAAAGAATACAGAAAAATGGCATAACAATAAAGAATAGAGTATAATCGGGTTCTAAAATATAAAGAATAAAGAATAATGGGCAAAAAATAGAAAGAAAATAGAATGATGGGACAAAAAAAATATATAAATATTAGAGAAAAATGATACAAAACACAGACATGAAGGAACCCAATCCAAAACCTCTTATACAGTTCGTTCAGTAAGGTTTGGCTCAAAGCTACTATGTAAAGATTATAAATGATATCTATTGTGCTTTAAAATCAATAAATTGTAGGACCAAAAGCGCTATGACTGAAGAAAACGTCAATTAGTTATGTTTATTGATATCTTCATTTAACGGTATTTTCGGACTTTGATGATCCGAAAGTGACCTGTTATCAATTGGCTTTTAACTATTATATCATAAACTTGTATAATTAAATAGATTTTCAAATTAGATCATAATTGATATTTGCTTTATTATTTGTATATACATATAAATAAGCATTAACACCTTTAGTTTTACTAACTAAAGTAAACAGCAGTTATTTACATATAGAATTTGTTAAATGTTTACCTGAAATGGTTTCATAGAAAATTTTGAGGAGTAGTTCGAGTATGTACACTACTCAATGAATAATGTATAAACGATTAATGTTAAGGAAACGAAGCATGCAAACAGGAAGTTTGTTATTAGTTGTAAATCGAATATCGTATCTCATAAACCTTTAGTATACGGACAGATCTCCATTGTCAATTCTTTGAAAAGTGACAAAATGTTGCAAGATATTTATTTTTAAATTCATCTGTAAACCGACAAAATCAGGAATCGCCACCATAGACTACTAAAACAACCGAAATAATTTGATAATTCCCAATTATTGTAACGTCAACCAATTATGTTAGTTTGGGTTGCTCACGCAATTGTGTTATCATAATGACAGAACTGAAAAACGGTCATACAAGTGGGAGGTTAAGGATGGTATAAAACCAGGTTTAACGCACCGTTTTTTCCTCTTTCGAAAAATGCCCGTACCAATTCATGAATATGACGGTTGTTTTCTACTTGTTTCGTTGGTTAATATATTCTAGCGTTAAATTTTGTCAGGTTTTATGGACTTTTCCCTTTTTAAATCAAGGTAATTTTGTTAAAAAAATATTCTCACTTGGTACAGGCAACTACCAGATTTCTCCTAGATATGATATTATGCTTGTATATGTTTTAAGATGCTTAACCTCCCAAGTTTATGAAATTACATTATAGTTCGGAAGATCTTATTCGAACTCCTATCACTTCGATAATTTGTAAGACTTCGAAAAATTCAGGCCTACTCAAATAGTATTCGACTAAAATGTCAAGGATATCAGTAGGAAGAGCCAAAAGAAAGAAATATAGTATAACAAAAAGAGGAATATATCAAAGCTATATGCAAAAATATTCACGTATATATGCAACCTTATTATCAAAAACACCCATTGTACATATAATCCATAACCATCCTGTGTAATTGTTGATGGTCAGAATCTGGGTACGTTCTTGTGAATTTCCATCAGAAAAGGCTGAGACATTTCAGTCATTATACCTCAGCTGATTTTGTGTTTTGATCAAACGTTGTTGATAATTGATGAAATCAGCTTCAAGCAGTGCACGAAGTATATCGAATGAGTTGATATAATTCATTAAATTTAAAATCACAAATTTATTTATCTGCAAAATTAGGATGTACATGAAACAAACAAAAACAATAAACAGCTCCAGGAGAGAAAGATTACGCATAACTATGCATTTAAAAAAAAGGTATATTTTAAAATTTAATAGGCTTTAAATCAGAAGCTAGTATTATGACCCAGCGCAAAAAGGCGGTTAAATTCCAATAACTTTAAATCGATTCGAGCACACTAAATTGCGCAATATATATGTAAAGATCCAGTATCTTAAAACGGATAACGGTTACCGTAAATCATTAAACCACCAGTCTATAACGGACGTATAAAAACATCAAGAAGGGAAAAAAATAATTCCGGGCGAGATGACTGCTGTTTCTGATTTTATAGGACATGTAATTCTAGTATTTTATAGGCCATGTCATTTTAGTATTTTATAGGACAAATCATTCTTGTATTTTATAGGACATGTCATTCTAGTATTTTATAGGACATGTCATTCTAGTATTTTATGGACACGTCATTCTAGTATTTTATAGGACATGTAATTCTAGTATTTTATAGGACATGTCATTCTAGTATTTTATAGGACATGTCATTCTAGTATTTTATAGGCCATGTCAATTTAGTATTTTACAGGGCAAATCATTCTTGTATTTTATAGGACATGTAATTCTAGTATTTTATAGGCCATGTCATTTTAGTATTTTACAGGGCAAATCATTCTTGTATTTTATAGGACATGTCATTCTAGTATTTTATAGGACATGTCATTCTAGTATTTTATAGGACATGCCATTCTAGTATTTTATACGACATGTCATTCTAGTATTTTGTAAGCCATGTCATTCTAATATTTTATAGGACACGTCATTCTAGTATTTCATAGGACACGTCATTCTAGTATTTTATAAGCCATGTCATTCTAGTATTTTATAGGACATGCCATTCTAGTAAGTTTCACAATTAGATTAAACTTGTGATTGGGAAGGTGCATATACACGTCAAGTCTTCCAACTTCCGAAGCAAGGTTGTCGGCTCTCCGAACTTTCCCGAAGTCTTGCGTTTGCCGAGTTTATGAGCTTCGGTCCTTGCTTGGAAGTTGCAAGTCTTCGTGACATTTCATTATTTCAGACACAACCCAACTAAGACGAAGATGTGAACATCTGTCAAGAAATATTACCCATTAGAGTCAATTTTTCCAAGTGTGTACTAAAAACACAATAAAATCAAATTAAATTTCGTAATGTGTAGAAAGCATCATTCAGATGTCTTATTTTCAATGAAAAATTCTGTCCTTGACATGGAATAAACTTGAAAGTTTAACATAACTACTTAATGCCTGTACGTTCAACGAACTGCAGCTGTTTCTTTAATTGTAAAAAGTTAGATTACTAAAATGTAATAGAAATTGGATTTCCTACATCTGTAAAAGTGCAAGATTAAACAAAATGATGCATTTTTTTAATGATTATTATAGGAAATATATGTTTCATTATGCATCGACAAATGTGCGGAATCTGTAAGATCTATTGTAGGGTCTTTGTAATATTATGCATGTAATATTTGCCATTGGACGTTAAATATGTATTCTGTTTGAATATAGCCAGACATATGGATTTCCTTTTATATATTAAGATATTTACATGTAGGAGGACGGCGAGATTGCGCACTGTAATTTATCATAGCGGACGTTGAACTTCTGAATCAGGGCTGATATGCATAAAACCACTAAAATTAAGATATCCATTCGTAGTACTAATTTATCGTAGGACACGAAGAAAAATTCGTCCGTTCGGAACAAATCTCAACTTAAGTAGGTTTATGCATACGGGCCCAGATCCATTGTTAAGTCTTAAGTAAATATTAAAATAGTATAGCGAGGTCAGCTAAACATAATAAAACCGGATAGAAAATGTGAAGATCAGCAACAGTTTTGATTGATTGATTAATTGATTGATTGATTGATTGATTAATGTTTAATCTAAGCTGCCCAGCAACATAAAATCAATAATGTCAAAACAACGATATTGGATGTATAGAATCTCATGCTGATTTTGGAGTGTTTACAGACCTTCACTACAAATACAGGTATTGCACGATGAGTCCATGCTACTGTTCGCACTTTATAATGTGTACAAGAGCTTGAATTCGTCTAAGTTGCGATGAATGAAGTAGGCTGATTGGAAATTATTGTAGTTTAGTTTTTATTTATGCTTAACGGTCGCCACCTCTCTTCATCCGCCCATTTATCTTTGAATTTTGTGTACCTTTTCTTTGCTCGATACTAAAAAAGTTAAAATAAACTCCACATTCGCTTTATAAAATTTTTATATGGTTGACTTCTCGAAAAATATAATGAAAAAATAAACAGCGATAAAACAAAAATTCTAATTGACAAGTATCAAAAAAAGTCACTCTTAACATTTTATAATCTGATATAAAACCAGATTTAACGCACCATTTTCTTCGGAAAATGCCTGTACCAAGTCAGGAATATGACGGTCGTTTTTCACTCGTTCTGTTGGTTGATAACGTTTGATTTTGTCATTTCTATGGACTTCCTCTTTTTGAATTCGATATTTTTTTTTATACTTTTTCTATGATTGTTAATGTAACAACAATCCACCAAGGTCTAAATGACGTAAATTTAAGAGACTGAAGAACCATTTGTTCCTTTCTGTTATCGTTTTTTATATTGTTTTAAATGAAAAGAGGCGCATGAAATAAACAGATGACTGTTTGCTAATCTATTTCATCTTTGGCCAACGATCAAAGAAGAGTTAAACCTAGGGTAATTGGAGAAAAAGTATTTTTGCAGTTCCAATTCTATAAGTTGTTGATTCAGCAGACATAAATTGTGTTCATAAAAATTTAAAGGATAATTCATATTGATGTGAGTTATTGATTGACATTCCTGTAGTTCATTTCATACTAAATAAAAGTATTTAACAGCATTGAAAGGAATTTATGTTTAACAATATGACAGGTTGTACTTTTACTTCATACTTAAGATCATTTCACATTCCTGGACATTTATTACATGCATTTTTGGAATATTTGCTGTATAAATCCATTTGCTTCAGTAGCCATTAGACCTTAGTAAGGAACACACGTTGAATTAATAACGTGGTATTGTTTTTTTTTTTGTTTTTTTTTTCGTCTGAACATAATAAAATTTTACAGAGGTTTTTGTACGTACAGTGTTATTTCAATTCTAGCCGAGACAGGGGGAGGGGAAAACTAAAAAGTCATATCAACTCTGAAAAAATATGTGTCTTTCGTCACTATGGATAGACCTAGGCAAGGTTTTACGCTGAACCTGTCAGAAGTTATTTAAAGACGCGCAGGATGTTGATTATAAAGTTTCCTAAAAAAATATACCAAAATAGAGGCGAAAAATAACAAAGGGATATTTAAACTCATAAGTCTAAAACAAACTGACAATGTCATGGCAAAAAACAAAAACGACAAAAAACAAAACATTACACAAAACATAGAAAACTAAAGACCGAGCAACACGAACCCCACCAAATAACCGGGGGTGATCCCAGGTGCTTTGGAAGGGTAAGCAGATCTTGCTCCACATGAGACAACCTAAAAAATTGGTTTTCACTATCAGACCACCGAATATCTTCTTTCTCCTAGGCCATAACTACTGAATGCTATAAAAAGAACAAATAAAGTTATCAAATATTTATCCTGCAATCGACCTTTCTACTATACTAATACAGGTGTACAGATAACACGAAGCGATATACGTATACTAGACGTATATAGTCTCCTGGTATACTGCTTCTGTTGCGAGCGAACGGTTATGTCAAATTACTGTTTACGTCACAGTTCAATTTTGGGTCCTTATTGCGGTCCGCGTTTAAGTCATGCCGATTTCTTTCAAAAACAAATTCAACGATTGGGATGGAAAAAAAATGTACAAAATTAATTGCAGGATAAAGACAATAACTGTTTAGTGTCTTTAAATATCAGCTGCATTTGTACTCGGCTCGAAACAGGAGTAATGGCTCGCTAAAGCTCGCATTCCACCCGTTTCTTAGCCTCGTACAAATACAGCCGATATTTAAAGACACTAAACAGTTATTGTCTATGTATCTAAATACCTGTGAACAACGTATTTTGACTTCTGCTGAAAACTTCTGCTGAAATGAAAGTTCTAAAATTACTTTCGAAATGCAATTTCTAGCAACAACCGTCGAACTTGTTATTCGAATTTATCTTATAACTGATCAACACTTAACAATTTCTAATAACTTTCTTAAAACATGAAGACAATGTTGTTTCTGTTAGTGCATATATTTAAGAACCACACGATTCGCTCTAAAATAAAACGTGTATGGCTTTCAAGAAATTGAGAAATCGATAACGGTTAAATATTTTTCTCTTCCTTTTTTTTTTTTTTTTTTTTTTTTTTTTTATATATAGTGCATGTGCACATTATAATCAACTTTAATATTTCATAATTTTTTACTTATTTTTTTATTATAATACTTTTGGTCACTGAACATGTCTAGATTAATATAAGCACTTGTTGCTTGTTTCTAAATCCTATTTGCCACAATGTGAATTCATGTTGATGTATTAAATTTCATAATAAAAATATTGTTTACACTAACATGTCTAATATATATTTGCACGTATTAACACAATATGTTGTTCATATTAAGAAGCAAAACAGAACTGAATAAGACATATTATTTTGTAAGGAGACTGTATGCCTCATGGCCATTTTTTGGCCCTTGAATACGAAAATAAAAAAGTTTTTACAATTTTTCAAATAACTTCCATTCGTATTTTTACATATTAGTCTATCAAATTACATACATGTATAGCAGTATTCCTGATTATGAATATTGTCTTACATATTAGTATGTCCTTCAAATTTTCTTCTAGTTAAGGAAAGCATGTAGTGCAATAATGATTTTATGTTTCAATTTCGGACCAGAAAATCATCACCATGAAATTCTATAATGATTTTGAAAAGCATCAATTGCGATGATTTTATCTAGTATTTTTTTTTTTTTTTTTTTATGAAAACGTACTTTTTCGGAGTTTCACATTTAACGGGCTAATGAGAAAACTATTTCAATATCACATACATTTGTACATGTATATATGTTTCTTATAAGAAGAGAAACAGATATATTATGATTAAAATTTCCCTTTAAGTCTTAACAGTGCATTTGTCGCCACTACCCCTTACATTTGTGTTTACGCATGATATCTAGTAACCAGCGTAATATTACATAAAAAGCGATCAAGTAGGACCCGTATGCATCACGTATTATACTACTGTAAAATAAGATCAGAAAACCATTTGGCTTCTCATTAGATTTCTGTTTAAAAGTACTGTACATAAGAGGAAATGTCGTATGTACTGTTTCTCCCTAAGCTTGCATGCAGACATATTAGCTTATATTTGTATTTAAATGAGTCATACTATTTCTGAAAGCTTCCATTCAAACTTGAAATCAAATTTCAGACATATCATAGTCTAAAATTCAGCAAAACTTCAAACCAATTAAACCATGTTTTGCAAGAACATTTACTATCATTAGAACATTTAAGATTCATTTATTCAAGCGTCTTTGGTAAGTCTATTGTAGACGAAACGCACAATAGGCGTACACACTTTTGAGCCTGGTATCTATGATGACTTTATTTACTATATGCTGTGAGTAATATGCCTCGCAATCAGGAAAATTGCTAGTCCAGAAACAGGAACAAAATTTCATGTCACGCATTCCTTTATTTCCTACGAACATATATTTTGTGTGATGTATGATCTTGCAAAATCGACACATTTGAACTGATTAAGGTGTAAATAGAATCAATATAAATCGGAGAAATGGATAAATTGAGTTATTGCCTCTGTTGCATTGTCAAGTGCAAGAATCTTCTTGGATATTGCGTTATAATTAATGCCTGTTGATTTTCTGGTTTAATATGTGATTTTTGATATGTTCGTTAAGAAATAAAGATCGATTGGGGACTTGGTTAAACAATGATTTATTTGTAAATTAACAGTGTTTCATTGCAATTGAAAACGATATCATTCGCCCTAGTTTACAGACATGTCTGTATTAGCTAATAATTGTATCTTAACGGTGTCATAATATATCTGAAAGCTTCCATTTAAACTTACAATCAAATTTTAGACATATCACAAGTACAAATGTATATAGGTGGAATGAAAAAAACTTGAAACGCCAACACAATGACTGATAAGTCCAGCGAAGCCACGCACCAATTAAACAATTTGTATACAAGAAAATTACTATTATATTTGTGGCAGACTAAAACCAAATCAAAAATTGTGATTTTTGTTCTTGAAGTTCTCATATATTACCAAAAATTAATGTGCACTCACTCATGAGGTACTCTTTTACACTTACCCACCCACACCTGAATATCTTAATAAATATAAATCTGCATACCTCTTCCAAAAGTTGGGGGCGGAGCAAGACTATACCCCGCCCTTTTCAATCTACGCGTACGCCATAGCTTCAGGTAATTAAGTTCTCTGAGGTGTTGTCTAAAGAATAGACACCATAATAATTTTACGAGTGATTGTGGGATATGTACATGTAACTTGTCTGATATACATATAACTGTGATTTTTCACCCATTTTGTCTTATATCTTCAGCGGAATTCCCTCTGTAGGTGGCTGAACTAGACACAATGGAATCAATGGTTATACTCATGCATCCTCAAAGGATCAATAAGCTTGTTTTATGAATTGGTCTTCATCGGCATTGAATTATCTATAAATTTACCCTTGTCACTTTCTATATGCCGTTGTACAACAACTTACAGCATATTATTTCCGATAAATTTCAATTACATTATTGCATGGTTGTCAAGAACATCTGAGCAGAATAGAGACATCACACGAAACATGTCAATCTGATTCCGTATAGGAAAAGAAACCCAATAAAACAAGTCCATCTGATCCCTTATGGAGACAAAAGCAAATATTTATCACATGGAAATTCCAAATAAACTAGCGTCTAGGATGTCGACATGTATTTCAGTGTTATAACTTAAATGGTGCACTAATTAAAGGATAATTACCCGTGAAAGATTGAGAAGGAGCATTTGATATTTACAGTAGATATACATTCATAAAAATGCCCTACTTTATTGGCTGATAGATAAATCATTTGATTTCGTTACATGTTTCCAATATGAATGAAAACAACCTATGTGTATAAAAACAACCCAAGATGAAAATAATATAACCGTTTGCATGGAATACACGAGCTACATGTATGTGTAAAAAAATACAATATTTTTACACATAGCTCGTGTATTCCATGCAAACGGTTATATTATTACAATAAATCGCAAAATTTTATCATTTGAAAAAAGAAATTTACATATCTTTTTTAAAAGATGTATATAGACAAAAATAAAGGCTAAAATTTACTTGGAATGATGCAGACAGTGTGTTCGTCTTACTAGACAATTTCTGCCGAAGTTTTCTGTTTTAAGTTTCAGATACAAAATTTTATTATATATATATTTTTTTTATTTCGGATATATGTTACAGTAAATATACAAAATTGAGTGGTGTGATTTTAAAATTCCTACGAAATGAAAGCAACTGATGATCATATTTTTAGCAAGAAACGCTTCCGCGCTTCATACAAACTGTAATCGTCACTTGCTTTCATCTCGTATAAAATTTAAAAAAGATCCAATTCTAAATTGAATTGGACCATAATGACTACTGATTTACTTTCAGTACCACGGCATACTTCATGAGATTTTTTTGCGAAAATGTTTTCAAGAGTATGTCCGTCGCCAATTAGCAAAGTATTCTGTAAGGAAAAGATAATTTAACTTCAAAACACATAACACGGGAGCTCTTTTCATAGTCCACCAGATTTATGTTATGAAAAGCATGTGTCAATCAGCATTTATGCATTGTGATTATCCTACTGTATGTATTTGGTACATTAATTTGTTGATTGTCATAGACAGGCAAAGAAAGTAAATAGTCTTCATTACCGAGTACCAATCTTAATTGACTAGGATTGTCAGTTTTCCTACCGAAGGTCGGTGTGTCTCTCCAGGCACTCCTGCTTCCTCAACCAATAAAAACTGAACGCCACGGAATAGCACAATAGTGTTGAAAGTGGCGTAAGACATCAATCAATCAAACAATCAATCATTACCGAGTATCGGAGTATGTTGTACTATACAGGCTTTATGTAATCGATTCAACTTTTTTAAAATAAGTAAGTTATTATAAAGCAAAGGCGGAATATACTGTACTTAGAGGACATTCAAAACTTAAAAAACATTGAAGTAGAACAAGTCCATATGTGGAATATAAGTTATATATTGACCTCTTTTGTCTGTCTTTTAGCTGTTATTGTTTTGTGTTTTTAAGTATCTTTAAATTTTACATTTTTTGCTGTTATCACTGCTGACAGTAGTTCGAGGAAAATAATTATGATTATTAAACAATTAAATTTAAAATAATAACTATATCATATAATTATTGTGAGAAGTATTGCATTACTGAATTACATATACAATTAGAAACCTCTGATGCTGTTCATTTTCCTTTAAAAGTTGTTTTTTCTAAGGAAAGATATTGGATATTTTGTCTCAATTTATCTCAAATAAACTTTCCAGTCCTCCGAGATTTTAGTAAATAATTCATCATCTCAGTTACAAAAGAGTAAGATATAACATTTAATACACCACTTATATGATAATTTCGTTTACAAAATATGATTGTTTGAATCACAGTTTTAATTTCCTATTTATACAATTATAGGTATTATAATAGTCATTAAACATCTATGATGGGTGCGCATATATTCTTTGTGAAATGTTATCCTAATGGAAAATAAATTTTTTAATATATGTATTTCGATGGCGTCTCATTTATCCTTGAAATTTTTAATTAGATAATACAGGCAAACTTTACAGATGTTGAAACAATAACATGTTGAAATATGCTTAAAAAAGAGCTGAACATATCCCCTAGAAAATCTTTCACTGTATGACTTGAGAGTTTCCTTTATGTACTCCAAAGTTTTGTTTTTAGAAATGATACATTTGATTGTCGAATGTTCTAAAGACTACAAAATGTAGTCCCGCGTACAATGGAAAGGAAGCAGTTCATGACACAAAATCCCTACATGCACATGAAAAGCAGCAAAGAATAGTATTTGCTGTTTTTCATCTCAAGACTACAGTGAGTTTGTTTGGTTGACTGGTATTAGAGTGATACATTGTTCAACATAGAAAAAAATGTTAAATTCACTTTTCATTTGGCGTGTTACTGAAAATTAAATACTTTCCATACCATCGGTCTTAGTGGAATTATTTTCTAGATGGCCATCATCATGCTACATGTGTGCATTGAATAGCTCAACTGCAGGGTAATATCAGCAAATTATAAAATATATATGGTAACATGCAGAAATGATACAAATATTAAGACCACCACAAGTCTGCTGGTTTATACACCTTTCTGATTTTCATGTCTCGCTATAAAATCGGTGAATGAATTTCAAGGAAAATTTAGAGTTTATCGTACATAGCCTATCACCCCTTTACAAATATAAAAATAGTGTGACCGTAGCAATATTTGACCTTACAAGTTAAACACTAAATCTATTAAATAAGCTTCTTGCAATTTGTCAGAAAATTTTGAATATATTGAAAACTAATAAAACGATAACTTAGTGAACACAATGTTGCCGGGATGAAACAATTTGGCTCGATTGACTTCATCTTAGATTTAGAAAACTAACGCCATTTTGCCTTAGGTTAAAGTTGTCTTTTTTGACACATTGAAACATCTTTTTTATTTATATTGTGTCATAGATCAAACTTATTCGTTCAGTGTGTATTTACTTATTTTTGTGTATTGTCTTTTTGATCGAGTTAAGCCATTTCAATTGATATTTTATTGTGTGTCTTTTTACGTTGTAATGTTATACCACTGTTTCAGGTTAGAGTAAAGGTTGGCGCCTGTTGAAACGTTTAAACCCGCGGCATTTTTATGCACCTGTCCTAAGTCAGGAGCCTGTTGTTCAGTGGTTGTCGTTTGTTGGTGTGGTTCAGAAGTGTTTCTCGTTTTGTTATTTTTTATATAGATTAGACCGTTGGTTTTCCTGTTTGAATTGTTTTACACTAGTCTTTTTGGGGCACTTTATAGCTTGCTGTTCGGTGTGAGCCAAGGCTCCATGTTGAAGGCCGTACTTTGACCTATAATTGTTAACTTTTTCGAATTGTGACTTAGATGGAGAGTTGTCTCATTGGCACTCATACCACATCTTCTTATTTATATCTACATACGTTTTATGTTCACCATCACGAATTGGTTAATCTTCTTATTTATAAGTATACCACCATTGCAATTTAATTTGGAACACCTCTCATTTTTATAAGAACTATTGATAAACAATAGTTCTTATACAATTTTGAATTTGCCATTAGGACAAACAATCAGTTAATATGACTGATTTATAATACAGATCTCAATTTAAGTGATTTTGCAAGGAAGAATTAGTAGTTATTAGTATATTTATACATCCTTGACTTTCAAACTTTTCGGTTTAAATAAACTTGTTCCGGACCATATGAGTATTTGGAACATACGCGTATGGTCATGACCTTATAGGTATACTCATATGGTTATTAACGGTCCGGACCATATGAGTATTTAGACCATATAGGTATTTTTCGAATAAATTCGTATTTCCTTCGCAGGAACACATAGTTCATTCTCCGAATCCAAGACGGCACAAGTTTCTAACTTATATCCTCCATCTTTTACATTTTGTCTGAATCTTACTGTAGATGTTGCATTGCCTTCGCTAGAGACCATTCAAAACGCCTTTAGCATGTCGACTTTTCCGTCCGTAAGTGAAATCACAGGTTTGGGGCATGGACTATTGTTTTCTTTTTCGTAATGTTTAAATCATTATTTCAGATCAAAATGATTATACTGTTAGTAAAATTCACTATATTTCATTAATCATGTAACAATGATTACGGCCATATGATTGAATCAACAAAAATTTAATTTTTAGAAACTCTTATTTTATGGGACATCTTTTCAATGTTTATCGAGTTAATTACCCGGACCATTCGCGTATGGTTGGACCATGACCATACGCGTATGGTCCAAATACTCATATGGTCCGGAACATACTCATCATCGATACCAGGATTCGAATTTCGTACATCAGACGTGCGTTTCGTCTACAAAAGACTCATCGGTGACGTTCGAATAAAAAAAGTTAAAAAGGCCAAATAAAGTACAAAGTTTAAGCGTTCCTGATGAAGGTAAACTCAGTAAAGCGTTTCGGACGAATACAATTCATTAAGTGTTATTTCATTTACTTGACTTTTATTACCTACTAATTTAAGTCAGCTCAGAAGCACTGACTGCGATCGATAGTTTTTTTATCTAGTAGAATAAACGCATGGTTAAGTTATGTCAGTAATATACAAGTATGAATGCAGATATCGATTTCAGTTCGTACGGTAACATTCCCATAATCCCATAATGCATTAACATGTAAGTAACCTGCTTTTTTTCTTACGTGATGGACCTTCAGCTGCAGCATGCTGTAAAGACGCAATAAATCTGTCTATGCATTTATTTATTACTCATTGTTATGGTAGATAAATATAGATACTTCATTAATGAATCTAATGTTTTATGCTTCCATTAAATATTCTATTAACCTAGATACCTACTTTTAAAAATGGCCAACTCTGCAGTATTAAGATTAAACGATTCCATTGGATTTCACGGATGTTTTGTAAAAGTATAAACGTATGGATTTTAATCCCTTTGTGTTTTAAGTTTTTTGTTAACCGAAAACATACATTAATTTATGTTTTGTATCATTACGATAAAATTTCTGTTCACAATTCATTTCTCTTGGAGTTTTTCTTTTATATAAACGTTTTTAAAGTCAATGAAGTACAATTAAACTATGGCAACAATAGTTTTCCAATGTTTAAATCTCATAAAACTATAAGGAAGATACATCATGGTAACTAAGAAAAACGGAGGAAACGCATGAACCCGAAAAGAAGCGACCCCAGGTGCGTCGACAGGGTAAGCGTCTCTTGGTACATGTATGCATACATCGTCCACCTTCAGCCTCAGCCAAAATGTTACTAAATAGGAATACGATACAATCTGTAAAATTGAAATTTATACGACTTTTTTTGTATCTTAAGATCAAAGATTGCAAAAAACATATCTCTAGTGAGTTAAGAGAGAGACATATAGTATCGATTAACCAATTCGTGATGGTGAACATAAAACGTATGTAGATATAAATAAGAAGATGTGGTATGAGTGCCAATGAGACAACTCTCCATCCAAGTCACAATGTATAAAAAGAAAACAATTATAGGTCAAAGTACGACCTTCAACACGGAGCCTTGGCTCACACCGAACAGCAAGCTATAAAGTGCCCCAAAAAGACTAGTGTAAAATAATTCAAACAGAAAAACCAACGGTCTAATCTATATAAAAAAGAGAAACGAGAAACACTTATGAACCACACCAACAAACGACAACCACTGAACAACAGGCTCCTGACTTAGGACAGGTGCATAAAAATGCAGGGTCGATTTCAGTTATTCTGACTCGTCACTGTGTTAGAGCAGTTTAAGTGTAATGCCAAGATCCCTGCTAATAAAGTCTGTATTATTTGAACATGCACGAGTGTAACGTACAACGTATTTTAATAACGGTGTAAGAATGTAATTGAATGTCATACTGATTTTTTACACTATTTCTTTGGCTCCTTTGTTGAGATTATGGATAATTTGTCTAAAAACTTGACTGATGTACTTGATAATTCTATTAAAAATTCCACTTCATAATCCAAAAATATAATTACAGATTATTACGTACTTTACAAAAAATTAAATAAGTAAAAACATACCATGGATAATGTTTCTGTCGTTTATTTCTTCTACACTTAAAGTACTATCTGAACTTTTTTAATTTATTGATTTTACTCGATCATTCAAGTTTTGAGTGTTTTTGTTATATCAACTTTCTTTTTTTATATACATTGTACGTTTTACAACTACTTAAAGATCCTTTAGAATTTTAAAAATACTTCGAAATGAAACCTCAAACTCTAAAAAAATACTAATCACTGTTATTTAAGCATGCTTTTCCCTCGATATCGGAAAGAAGTTCTATCTTCATCATTAGTGATGAACATTCATTGATCTTTTAATGTGTTTAGGACAATAAATATTTCATCAGATGATGCTTCGGATGCCTTTGATGGTTTAATATGTGATATCAAGAGTCATACATGATTAAAGGACTTTGACCTAAAGATCAAATTATTTGTTCTTTAATTGTCTGGATTATTAAGATCGCTCGAAAATAAGTGCTCTATAAATTGAACTTAATCTATCGAGTTAAGTATCGTGTTAAAATTTTATATGTTCTCTCTAGGTAAGGCTTAAGCTTAATTCTAGTCATGTCTGCGAAACAGAATGTTTAGATGTACTGCTATGAAAGTAGGCTCTTATTTTGACCTATATTTTTTTTACTTTTTACACATTGTGACTTTGATGGATAGTTGTCTCATTGGCACTCATACCACATCTTCTTATTTATCTTAACCCGTTTATATCTTATAAACATGGCACAGACTTTGACTTGAAAACAAATCTGCACAATTTATCATAGTAAAAGTTTGTAAGAGTTTAATTCACATTCATTACGGAAAAAAAAATCCAAGTATTATTTGATCTGAGAATAATTTAATTTTGGCTGAAAGCGTTTTGTCCTCAGCTCATAGACATAATTTTGTCATGTGACCGTGACGTCACCAACGTTTTATTTCAAAATTTACTCCTTAAAAACGTTAATATAGAATTAAATCATAAGGAATGACTGTAATATTTTTTATGTCTATTCGAAATAACCCAAAAAACGTGGTGTACGCTTTTAAATAACCCGCTACGCGGATTATTCAGTGTGCATCATAATTTTAACGTTATTTCTTCATAGACAGAAAAATATTACAGTCATTCCTTAAATATTTTTTCTGTCGTACATTGTATGAACGAGATGGAATTTCAGTGATATTGTAAAATTGCACATGGGTCAAATTTGTTTCATATTATTTAATCACAAAATCCAAATCAAAATGTACGACTTCACAGACCTGATTCCTTTAACAGAACTATAATATCTGCACTCTAGCTATTCAGTGCAGGAACTAATGTAATACTTCCTAATTCAGACAGATGAAAATGTTACAAAATTGTATCTATTCTTGTTTATTTGCAGGTGCTCAGTGTTTGTACTTTAAGCAATACAGATACAAGTTGTGTCCTTCTGTGTCAAATCAAGTTCTAGTAGACAGTTCTCTGTGTGTTCCAGGATCTTTGAAATATACTGTTTCCCGTAATGCTTTCACCATAAATTCAAATGGTTTGGTGACTGCATTTCATGCCAAACAAGGTAATTATGTTCATGCATTCCTATAAAAAAAAATGAAGATTGTCAATTTAATATAGTAATCTAACTTAAAGATACATATCAAGGAAGCAAAAGGTAAAACACATATACAAGAACAAATATCAATAGCAATAATAATATAACTAATTGCGGATTTGGACTTTTACGTCGACCATTTGCTAGTGTCGCTTAACGCTAGATTTAAAAAGAAAAAACATTAATATCTATGTAGAAGAAAAAGTACGAAAAAAAAAATAATTGACTATTTATATAGCTTTCATATTAATGTCCTTTATTAGATACATGCAGGCATCTTACTTCGGTTGTTCCGATACAGAGTAGATGATATCTTTTCTTCTTGCTACAAGAAACAATATTTCTCTTGCATGCAGCATTAGGTTAGGATACAATTTTCAGATAATGTCCAGTAACGAGACAATAAGTAATAAGGAACTACATAAGGAAATGCCTGTACCAAGTCAGGAATAAGACCGTTGTTTTCCATTTGTTTGATGTGTTTGAGCTTTTGATTTTGCCATTTGAAGGATTTTTCGTTTTGAGTTTTCCTTGGAGTTCGATATTTTTGTTAATTTACTTTTCACTAATTTAAAGGTTAGGAACTTTATTCGCAGATCTTTGTGGTATAAATCGTATGATATAATACTATGTCGCATGTCTTGAAAACTTTCTTCAATGAGGTAGAAGACAAATCGTACTAAGTTAATCCATTCCATACACAATTCATACGTCCTGGTGTTTTATTTGGTTTCTGGTATTTTGAGACAACAGGCTCATTTGCTCCGGAATATTTAAAAATTGTTAAAAAGTTTTTCACTTTAGAAAGTGATGTGTTAAAAAGCATAAACGCATCTCATTGAAAGTTAGCAATTTAATTTAAAAAACAAAATATTGTAAGACGACTAAAGAATAAAGATATTATAGTGTTAACCTAACTAATATATACTGATAGAATGTAAAAGATGTAATATTTAGAATATTTGTGTATTGAATTGGTAAAAATGACGTTTTATTTGCTTTAGGGATAAATGATTTAATAATTAAAGCAACATGCACAGAAAATGGACACAAAAGGGAAGCAACTGCTCTGGCTGATGTTATTACAAACTGTGATCCTTCTTCAGTGCCAACAGATAAAAAGAACCTTTTGTGCTTTGACGGAACTCTTATAAATTTTACGATTACAGAAAACGTTTTGAAGTCTGTATTGGGAAAATTATCTGTATATTCAGGAATTAATAACGGATTCACCAGAGAGTATTTTTTCGTAAAAAGTAAGTACTTAGCTTATGATATAATATAGTTGTTATGTAGCATTTATTGCTTAAACGTAATGAACGATCACGTAATATGGAATGGAGACTATGATACAGGAAATAGTTATAAAATATTACTTAATATAAAAGATTAAATGCAAGTCAATAGTTACAAGTAATATCTAGGGACTATATGATTTTAATTTCTTATGAATTTCCAAAATTTGTAGAAGATAGTTTCGCTATCACAAATAGGATGTTTCTGAGTCTCGCAGCTATTTATTAAACATTAATGTGTCCAAAGGGAACGTGTCACACATCTATGATCTAAAGCATGAAATATATGAGGAAAAATTTATACTAGAACATGCTATTTACAATATAATTGAATTTCGTGAAATAAACTGAAAAAATTTAATTAGTTGTAGCTCTATTTGGACTATCAGTAAATGTACTTTTGGCAGTCTTCTCACAAGGTAATGAAAACGAGACGTGACAATTATGTTTTGGTTGACCTTGATAGTATTGCCATGTTTTCTACCTATTATAAAGTTTACGATTATCGAAATGCTTTTGTAAGCAGTAGTCGTATAAAGCCCCAAATAAAACGTAAATTAAATATCATTAATCTATCAATTGATAAAAACATGAACTAGATTGCACTGCTGAAAAAAATACTTTTACATCAAGTCAAACTTATTAAAATTTCCCATAGTGAACTTTCCGTTTTATGTAGCATTGAGGGTTGTTAAAAAAGGATAGCTGAAAGTGTTTCTTCGACAGAAGATTCACCAGAACTTAAATAACAGTTACACCATATATGTATCACAAATACTCATTAATTAAATCCCTTTGTCACAATCCCACTCTTTCTTTATTGATGACGTATCACTCGTTATTACAGGTTGCACTTCTGTAAATATAGACAATGCAATTTACCATAGGAACTCCTTTTACGGCTAAAACTGTGCCACATTTACTATGAAGTTTCGTAAAAATTATATCTTAGAATGGAAAGTTCATATGCACTACTATTTTTTTCAAAGGTCAAAACATAGGTCTGTTCGGCATATTTTCAACATTTATATGCCCTGAACTTCAAGAGTTTAAACTTATACTAAAATTCTGTACTCCCCCGCTCTTCACTTTGGGTCTTCCTCAGAATTCAATTTAGCTGCTATCCATGTGTATGTATACCGGTATCATTCCCAAGTTATGTCTCTACGAGATGAAGCATAGAGGTCATATCCGGGACCCATAGGTAAACAAAACAAAATATCCATGAATATTATATATCTCCCCAAAAGAGGCGTGGTTTGTGAAACAGCTGTATTTACAAAGTGCAACCTATAGAACTGTTGACTTTTCCGGAGATCCTGCGATAAACCTATGGGTCCATGTTGCTCATTTGTAATTTTTGTCAGACTCTACTTTCTTTATCTCTGAGCAATTGAGATGTCGTTCCTACTTTTACTAGAAAATTTTATATTTCCCACTTTGTATTGTTAAATCTTTTAATGATAAGGATAATTATAAAGAAACAGAAGTTCACTCAATATTTCGTGGTAATTTCACTAAATGAGCATTATACATATGGTCGTTTTGTTGAACCCATTAACAACATATATAGATTAAAAGAAATTTAGAGCTTGTGCTATGGGGACTTTGCCAGCCATATTTATTCTTCGACTTCTGAATAAACATTTCTTAAGCAGGATTTTTTGTATAGCGAAAACCGATAACGTCACGCCACTAAGAAGTTATATTAGAAAAGGGAACCTAAAGTCTTTTTGAGGCAAATGTTACAGCTACTTCTTTTTCTTACAATACTTACAACTTTAATAGACGTCAGATTGTCTGGTTTTTCATTTCGCAAAGACTCTTACACTAGCAAGAATCTGATGAATAAGTACATATGGGATATGTGCTGTGATGCATAATTATGTAACTTTTTTGGTATACATATGCGGGAAAAATGGGTTGGGAATCGTCGCTTTTAAGCTAATTTGAATATCGCGGTGCTATATCGATCCACATAAAGTAATGTGAACAGAGGATCGCATTGTTTTCACTGGAACTTGCCAGTTTTGTGCATGTGCCATGATATATAATACGGGACAAATCTATAAGTTCATAATATACCCCTGAATCAGAAGGGTATATGCAAACGCAAATACAAGTAAACAATATGTTTCTCTGTTATATGACGGGTGCCACATGTGGAGCAGGATCTACTTACCCTTCCGGAACACCTGAGATCACCCTCCATTTTTTGGTGGGGTTCGTGTTGCTCAGTCTTTAGTTTTCTATGTTGTGTTTTGTGTACTATTGTTTGTCTGTTTGTCTTTTTCTTTTTTAGCCATGGCGTTGTCAGTTTATTTTCCACTTATGAGTTTGAATGTCCATTTGGTATCTTTCGCACCTCTTTTATAATTACTGTGCCTGCATAAACTTTAAATTCTTAATAAAATCCAACAAAATATAAACCGATTTAACATTAGCACTTTATATTTGCAAACATATTGCAAGCTATACAAAAGTCAAAAGCCTTTACGTCATTTCCCGACATAGAAACAGGAATATTTATTCTGTAAAACTTTTGAAAATATGGTAATTTATTTATCCTCTTTTTATGTATGAATAAATTAATCGTTTGTATTTTAGTATCAAATTTTATCTTAATAATTGTTCATCCCTTATTTCGATTTTACAAAGTCAATTGATTATTTTATATATTAATGGCACTTTATTGAAATAATTAATTAATTAAATGAGTTTTAATTCTTTATCATTAATTTGTTTTTATATATGACAAGCTATAATGGAACTATATTCTCAGCTTTGGGATTAGTCAGCCTATAAAGCATAGTAAATATGATAGGAGTATTACATTATCGCGCATAATTGGATTAATTTTATTAGTATTTGGTCAGTTAATCTTTTTATGTCATCAGTAAAAGGCATTAGTGTGCATTGGTTTATTTATAATTCTGTGGTAATGATATTCAGATTGAAGATATATTTTCTGGTTTCATATTTGTTTTACATTTATCATTGTATTACTTGTAACTACACTTCTTTGATGAAAAAATCAGGGACATTTAAGAACCTACAAAACTCATAAAAGATAACAGCTGGCTACTAAGCTGATTGGCCACTACATAAAGACTTGACATTGACAAAACTAGTTAAACGGCTCGTTATTTATGCCCCATCTAAGGGCATTATGTTTTTCGGTCTGTGCGTCCGTTCGTTGGCCCTCCGTTCGTTCGTTCGTTTGTCCGTTCGTCCATCTGTCCCGCTTCAGGTTAAAGTTTTTTGGTCAAGGTATTTTTTGATGAATTGGAAGTCCAATCAACTTGAAACTTAGTACACATGTTCCCTATGATATGATCTCTTTAAAATTTTAATGCCAAGTAAGAGTTTTGACCACAATTTCACGGTCCACTGAACATAGAAAATGATAGTGCGAGTGGGGCATCTGTGACTATGGTCAAATATTCTGTCCCATATTTGTAAACCTACTGAAAATCAGACAAATCTTGAAATAAACGCTTTAATCTGGTTGCCCTCGCAAACGTATATGTCAGTATGTGAGATAGGAATTTCAAAATTAATGAGAGCCGTACTATCATTTTCACGAAATGACGAGGCTATTTTATGTAATTTTTAGTCTTTAATATTTATTGGGCCAGGATTATGAGAATGTTTTGATTGGTCAAGAGTAACGTCATTTAAGAAAACACCGAGGATGCATATTCAATTTATGAATTTGAGAGTTGGAATAATTGGTAATCGTTTTATTCTTTAAAATGGGCCTCGATGGCCGATTTGTCTAAGTTTTTCATACACTGTATCACTAGCCTGTCCCCGCTGAGGTTGTGAGTTTGAACCCGCACATGGCATAATCTTAATTGACTAGGACTGCCTGTTTTCCTGCCGAAGGTCAGTGGTCTCTCCCTCTTCCTCCGCCACTATATATAGCCAACAGTGCTGAAAGTGGTTTAAACACCACAAATCAATCAATCAATGATTCCCGGGGTACCATTCGACTAGTAACAAGTACTTTGGTACAGCCAAAATTAAAATCGAACATTAAAAATGCAATAAATTTATATATCTAATTTACGTTATTGTGAAAGGTTACAACTCATGAAAATAGAAATATCTTTTAAAATATACGTGTGTAAGTCTTAATATGAAAAATATGAAAAATTGTACACTTTACGATCCTAAATTATGAAGTACGTCCATAAGGATTGGTTTAAGGATTTCCGACACTAGAGTTCCGGCATGCAAATATATCCATTATTAAACAGAAAATTAAAAAAAAAGTCTGTAAATTACGTAATGTTGGAAACGCTATAGAAATTCGATTAATAACCGTACTTAAACTCTATCTTTGTGTTTTAAACGTGCTTTGATTTTGAAGATTATTGGCTACTGAAACCATATCTATTGCTTATGATTATGTCATAATTTTACATTCCCAGTACCTGACGTTTTAAGTAAGATATCTAGGATATTTACATTAATGCGAGCACAACCCGGGACCATAGTCCATGACAAAGGAATCAATTAACAAAGAAGTGGTTGAAATGCGCAGCTAATTCGAACTTGAAAAAAATCGAATCTGTTATGATGGTTCGTTTCATCAAACATATCTTATAAAAACTGTTATAATCGGTTATGTAAGCACTGTTGAAGGCCGTACGATGATCTTATAGTTGCTACCTTCTACTTTATTTTGTCACTAGTGGTGTCTCATTTGGCAATCGTGTCATATCTTTTAAAGTTTGAATACAATGAATTGTAGTTTCATTTATTCATTATTGGTATGGCGTTTTTAAAACAGATATAATGGATTTATTTAAAGTAATACTTTATGTGAAAGTTTTCAAAATAGATTAAGACTACCACTTTACATCACCTGGAATGGGTTATAACGACGTCGTATTTATTTCATTTACTAGCACAGGGTCGATAACGCTGCTAGTGGACTGTTAGTCTCCGAGGTTGCCATCAGCTCAGTAATCAGTGACATGATTAATAGATTATACTTTATATATTTAAAATTTTCCCTGTTCACAAATTTAGAAGTTATCAAGAAACTAAGGTCCCAACTCCCTCAGACAAAGTTGACCTTAGATTACTTTGGTTATTTTAAACTTCTTTTTGTTTCCATTTTGGCCATATAGCGTCTAACGTTGCAGCGTATTTACGAATCCCTGGTACATTTATTTAAATGTTTACGTTTGATCGTTACTAAGGAAGGTAAAACCAGTTCCGGTCGCACGAAATCTAGATCTATGAACTGTTTATTTCATTTGCAATAATTTACGTTAGATTTCAAAATATTTACAATCCGCCGTTTCGGAATCTAAAGGATTGTGGGTAAGTTTATTGTTCGTACCCCAAAATGAAAATAACGTCACGTCATTGGTTAAATTCCCATTGTTTAAGACGTTGTTAGCCAATCACAACAGTTTGGTGTACGATTGTGAAAATATTACCCAGAATGCATTAGATTCTGAAACAGCAAATTACACAATACTAACGTTATCAACATCCCTTTCCCTTGCGCTATATGATATCTAGTTTTGAATAGGCTGAAATTATCGAGAGAAAGTTTAGTCAGTTATTTGTATCGGGACAAATTTTCGAAAGATACTTTCAAATGAT
Source organism: Mytilus coruscus (assembly GCA_017311375.1). Classification (NCBI taxonomy): domain Eukaryota; kingdom Metazoa; phylum Mollusca; class Bivalvia; order Mytilida; family Mytilidae; genus Mytilus; species Mytilus coruscus. The sequence continues at coordinate 35,371,289 of CM029602.1, forward strand.
ACTTTAAATTTGCTATTAGCGTAATGAATTTTTAAATCTAATCTATCTATCCAATGAATACAACTATTCTTTAGAACTTATATTGCTTATTAGTTTACAAAAAGCCATAACATATTTCTTGCTGGTTGTTAATCATGCAAAAACTGGAAGCATTTTTATGACATGTTAAGAGAGATTTAGATAAATCGAAGCTTAAAATATAGATCACACGATAAACACTATATTTGAATTCCTGAACAAGGAAAACGCAAAAGAGTTCAAAAGATTTAGGCCGTATCTTTATATCTTTATATGTTACCCATCCAACCAACCAAATATTTTCTCCTGAGAGTCCAGCACAAAAATGTTCAATCCAAAAAACTTAGATGCCAATCTGATCAATATAAAATAAGAACTACATTTCATAAGGTTTTAGAAACTACGGTCGAATCTATAATTTACTAAATTGATATAGCTACGATTACAACTCTCGACTTAGTATTTTTTATTCCCGTTTATTGACCAAATTATGTAACTAATATTTTGGGAAGAATTATACTGCATTTTATGAATAATTTAGTGTGGAAATTATGCATTTTAATTTATTTGCATGCATCGTGATCTAGGACTATTGCGTAATAGAATTATACATGTATCATGCTCAAGTGCACATATATGTCAGACGCTGTAAACTTAATTTATTTCCAAGTTCATGTGAACATTTTCTCATTATAAGATCAATATCTGGGACACTATGTTTTACTATATCAACATAGTTCACAACTATCGAATGCCAAATTAAAATGTTAAACTGTTCTTTTTACCTAATGAAATGGTTTTATTTATGTTTAAACATTTCACCTAAACTTCAGCACTGGTTATGATAGCAGTCTTACAGCAGGCTAGAAATTCAGGATTTACTTATATAATAAATGGTTTCATGACTATGTTATATAGTTTGTTATAAGGGTTAATTAATGGTATATGTGTGGATACGGTGTATAGACACCACAACTAGCTTGATTTTGAATTTACATTGTATCATAGGTCAAATTTATTTGTTCAGTGTATGTTCACTGGTGTTAATATGTCCTTTGATTGAGTTAAGCTATTTCAGTTGATATTTTATAGTGTGTCTTTCTATGTTGTGATGTTACACTATTGTTTCAGAAAAAGGGTGAAGGTTTGGTACCATTAAAACGTTTAAACCCGCTGTATTTGTTTGCACCTGTCCTAAGTCAGGAATCTGATGTTCAGTAGTTGTCGTTTGTTGATGTGGTTCATAAGTGTTTCTCGTTTCTCGTTTTTATATAGATTAGACCGTTGGTTTTCCCGTTTGAATGGTTTTACACTAGTAATTTTTGGGGCCCTTTATAGCTTACTGTTCGGTGTGAGCCTAGGCTCCGTGTTGAAGACCGTACTTTGACCTATAATGGTTTACATTTATAAATTTTGACTTGGATGGAGAGTTGTCTCATTGGCACTCATACCACATCTTCTTATATCTAATTAAGACAATGGAGGATAGGGTGGCGTTGATTGTTTTTGACGGTTAGTCAGATATCTGAAATTTGAACCCATACATCATATATTAAAGTCTGGATCGAGAGCAGGAACCAGTCCTTCAACCACCTTGTACAAAATATCAGTTATTTGGCTTAGGCATCCACCCTCTCTTGATATATATTCGCCTGTGATGAATTATGCTGATTGTCGCTGAATAATTCCAGTTTGTTGATACTTGTTACAGTGTTGTAAGAGTTGAATACATAACCAGTGACAAAGATCTTACTAGATGAATATACTGTTTTGTTGCATTCCTGGGGGCACTGCCTTAAGTTCCTGCTTGGGAAACCAAGCGTAGATTTTATCTTATGAGTGATCTATTTAAGATCGCCTGATATTATTAGACGTATATGTACAGTACTAATTATAAATACACAATACCGTCATTTATCAGAATTGCATGTATTTTTCTAGAAAAGGTTGTGTTAGTGTCAAACCATCATTTATGGTTCTATATACACCCTTGTAAAACATGTCAGAACGTAAGTGCCTGGGCATAATCGTCCAATGCCAGCTAGGTGGGCAAATCAAATACAGGATATATATACTTGCAGATATCTAACTTTTATGAAATGTTCCCTATCATTTAAACGAGTGTAGAATTTTATTTGGGATCATTGCACAAAAGAGGAACCAAATATAACTGAGTCTACTCAATAAAAAAAAACTCTTTAAAGATATCAGGCTTATAACTTTGTACAACGGACAAGCTTTTCGTTTACATAAGACTCATCAGCGGCGCTCGAATTGAAACAATTGGAAAGCCAATGATGCTAGAATTGAAATTTGGATTAACAGTGGTACACACACTAAGATGGACATTATATGAAGAAGAACAAGATTGGTATTCTCTCCAGTCACAGAGAATTAAATTATCAATTTTTAAAAAAGCCATTTCAAGAGATAAAGTCTACGTCTGAATACAGGGCTATATATGTTTTGTGGTATGTAAACACCTACACATATAAGTATATAAACTTTCTTGCAGTCAGTTCACTTGATGTTTGAATTTATCTTTTGACCATTACATAATTGCAAATAAAAATGAAATGATATAAACTTTGAATAAAAACAACCGTGAAATGTTCTTGAAGGGGAATTTCCTCCACTGACCCAATGCAATAATGAATGGTCGATACAATTATACGTAATGTTATTATATTGTTCAATCAATCTTGTATTGGAAAGAGTTTGTACAGGTTTTGCTTTTGTCTATACAAAAATAAGGAGATGTGGTATGATTGCCAATGAGACAACTATCTAACAGTGTTCAAGTTAAAGTTGATGTAAGCAATTATAGACAACCGTACGGCCTTCAACAATGATACGTTTTAGCTTGACGTGAATTTGATTTTTAAAGACTAAAACACATTGAATTGAACAGGACTAATCTAAATGACCAGTGGAACCTTTGTACAAATTATGCTCGACACTGCATGGGTATTTTGGGGAGGTAAACCATTTATTCATAACCAAGTTGAATCTATGTGGGATGGAATAATGTTACCAAGGAAACAATAACAATCTTACCCTAAGTATGTTCTTTATATAGGTCAGAGCGACTTCTTGTAGCGGAAGTTTGTATATTGAGAAAGAACTTGTATGTTCTGATTATAATAAGAATCTTTATGTTTCTGATCATGTTTGTGGTCTGTTTAAGATAATATATATATCGGCTGTTTCTAAATATAAATTTTAAATTTTTACATGTACCCGAGCACATTTCCCCTGAACTCGGACATATCCACCAGTAGTCGTTCATTTTATTTATCATTCACTAGACATACAATATATTTGGGCATTATTTTCTGTGTTTGTATCTAATTGCCGTACTTTTAATTCTTAAACTGGTATCATGTTGTTCCATTATTATTTCTTTTTTCATGTTATTCAGATAACTATTTCGATATAATGAAGTGTTAAGGAAACACTACAAAAGTTAGCACAGTTTATTAGTGAGGGCATTATAAAAAATATAAACGTCTTTCTTAAAAACTGTAATGATATTTTATTGAATATCCGTATACAATATTTTGATAAATCATTTATCCGGCCATTTGCGGGAAATCTCTTTCTTACTGTTCAGAGCTGAAATCACACTAATCAGATTATCGTCATTTTATTTGTATTTGTGGAATTTTATTTTTATGTTCACTCCCTATACATGTATAAGGATGTGGTTTACAGAATAGATGATAAAAAGGGCAAAACATACCAAATAAAGGTTCAAAATATAAAGAAAAGAGAAAAATCCCCTCCCCCTTTTTTAAAAAAGAGATTGATTCGGTACTTGCATATAATGAATAGAGAATAATAAGAAAAAAATAAAGAAAAGATAAAGTTTGCCTAAAAAAATAAAGAATACAGAAATGAAGAAGCCCCATCCAGACCCTCATAAGTGCATAGCACCTCGTAATCTCTTATATTATGATACAGTGATTTCTTGTCATAATACCTTTATGCACTGGAAATGCACATTAAAAAATCCGAAGCTTTAATAGGGACTTTAAAAGATAAAAGATTTAAAAACAATTTGATAAACAGCTGGAGACAAATAATCTTCTTTAAATTAATGACATTCGATTTGTTGCAGAATATATCTGAGGGCAGAGATACACAATTGAAGAACAAATTATACTTAAACTTAAGCTGAGATTGTATAGCGTCGTTAGAAGTTAAAGCGCAGTTGTTGCATATTAACTTTTTAAAAAAATTTAGTCAATTTTCTGGAGCAAGAATATATATATAAAATATATTTAATCAAGGATAAAAAGTATTGGATGGAAAATGATTTTTCCCTAACAAAAACATTACAATTTCACTAACAAATCTATACAATAATTAACGATAACAACTCCAGCAAGATTATAAAGAACATCGCATTTTCTCATCTCATTAGTGACATTTAAATTTTGTCATAGATCCAACCTGTCCACTTAATCGGTCTTACCTTGTCTGTTCTGTGATATTTCTTGCTTTGACGCTTACTACTGGATGTGACTTTCATCCGCATGACGGGTAGTGCATGCTTAGTAGATGTTTTTTTCTCGTCGACGCACCTAATTTCACTTTGTTTTGATCAGTAAGTTATGATGATCTTTAGTTACCAGAATAGTTGCCTGATCTGTGATTTTACCGATAGTGCTCTATTCTTAATTTGCAGCATTTTGATATAATGTGGAATCGATGATTGGTTGGTTAATTGTTAGTGTTTAACGCCACTTTTAGCAGTCTAAGCTATATCGTGACGGCCAGTTTTTATTTGTGGAGGAAGCCGGAGTACCCGGGGAGAAGCACATACCTTCGGCCGGAAAACTGGCAATATTTTAATCAATTTAGATCCGAGTCGAACGCACCTGCAATGTGCGGGGTTTCGAACTCGATCACAACTTCAGTGTTGACAGGCTAATGATGGCTCTAGATATTGTAGATGAACTACTTCGACCACTCGGCCACCGACGCCCTTTGTGAATTTACACACAGCGGATGATGCATACATATATCAGGTGAATCTTACCTTGTTACCCGACACAGTCTTGCGCCTTTTGGAGATTACGCGGTTCTCTCAGTTTTGGTTTTTACCTTCATTTGTATCTTTTTAATTGAGTTATGAGATCGGTGAAACACTATTGCCTCTAATTAAAGAAACCTTTAAATGCAATAGATTTCAATTTCCATATGTAATTATTCAAACATTTTGCGCTTATTATAACAGTCCGAAAGGAAATGCTTAATTAATGGGGTCATTCGGAGAACAACAACTTTTGAACAATTCAGTTCTTCGCTTTGTTCCTCAAATTGTTACGTGAAGAAACTAATAATAAATAAACTCGACCTTGTTGATGTAATTATCGCTGTCTGTTATCACTATTATTTAGAATTGCGGTTTGTTTTATTTGAATAATTCATAACTGCAACTTAATCATCTAATTCACATTCATTTCAGATGTTGTGTGTCAATAAATTCTTTATAATCATAACCACTAGATGGATTGATTAACAGAACTAGACTAAAAGGAATTTTATAAGCAAAAGGCTATTACGATATTCCATACAATAAAACATCTAATAGCTGGTATATTGTTTAGCTAACGTAAAATGTTATTTTTCGCGACGTCAAACTGCCACATATAGGGAAAAGATGCATTTTTCGAGTGATTTTAATCATTAGCTTGAAAACGAGTTCATGGACCCTTCTTTTTAAATATGACATTTGACTTGATACTGTATGAAGATTATTTGTTCCAATTTTTATGAAAAAATCACCCATGATTTTTTTTTTAATTAGATAAATGTGCAGCAAAAAATGCCGTTAATTTTCTAAAATCTTGAAAATTTAATAAAAATGAATTATTTACAAAGAATTGTTACACATATTAAGAGCATACTTTTGAAAAGAAGATATTCCATATCTTTTGACAAAAACCCGCATGTGTTTTATCTTTTGAAACAAAAAAGATAAGTATGTCTGTGCAAAGGTAAGGAAATGTCCAAGAAACCGAAATTTTAAGGAAATGTCTAAAATGTCGAACTCATTTATCTCTAGATTTAGCACATACAGGAATATTTTTTTTTACTTATTTGAATTGACTAAGTGAAAAATAGCTTGTATGCAAATTTTTGTAAAAAAGTCACCATGGGATCAAAACTGTATCGTATGCCCTTAAGTCACCACTGTGTTCTGCGGTTTGTGGATCGCTAAGGTTTATACCCGTACAGGCAAACTTGACCTAGCTAGGTACATGTATCATCAAGACCAAGACATTTACTTGCCTGCTAATACGGTTACAAATCATGGCATAAAATGCGTATATTTGTTGGATATGTTTGGCGTTTCTCTACTGACAAAGATAAGGAGACAACAAGTTGATTCCATTTTTTGTTTAGTTTATCTATAATCTATAAGAAACCACAAAATCTAGGGTCTAGAGAGATGATAATATTAAGTACATGTATATTAAAAATAAATAAGAAGATGTGGTGTGAGTGCCAATGAGACAACTCTCCATCCAAGTAACAATGTATGAAAAGTATACAATTATAGGTCAAAGTACGGCCTTCAACACGGAGCCTTGGCTCACACCGAACAGCAAGCGGGTTAAAACATTTTAACAGGCGCCAACATTCACCCTTACCTGAGACGGTAGTGTAACATTACAACTCAAAAAGACACACTATAAAATATCAATTGAAAAAGTATGATTTAAATTATTAGCCGTACTTAGTCCAATCAATCTGTCTATGGCCAATCTGTACTATGATTTTGTTTTCACTGTGTAACCTAGTAGACCTTCTCTAATGATGTAAATACAATAAACTGTTTTAATATTTTTACAAGTTAGTTTTTAATGCTATAAATTTAGTAAAGTGTTCTCTTGCAGTGAGATCATTTGATGCTTAGCCCACCAGTTAATAGAAATTAATCTTATAAATAGCATAAACTTTTCATGTTTTTGTACTACCAAACTTCCGGGAACCATTGCGCTCTAATATGCAATTAAAGGGTATGTTTAATTTTTCAGTACAATTAGTCAGGATAAGGTATAGTTTTGACATGAAATGACTGCCACTTTATTTTAACTTAAGAAAAAGAAGCCATGAATGCTTGAAATTGCAGAATTTAATATAGAAAGCAATGGGCTATTAATTAGTGGTTTTATTCCTAAAAGCCATCATTATTCTTCTATAACTGAAAAAATAATAAAATTACTCGCAGCGTTCTAAATTGTGTTAATTTTATTGATACATGAACAGGTTAATATAATCTGTAGTGCAGAAGGGTCACATGCGATGTCAATGTGATGTCATAAACATGTTGAAATTGATATATTCAACCTAAAATTACCATTCTACACATATATTTTGGTTAAAATACATATGAGCAACAGCCTTTTTTGGAGATCTAGAGTTTTTACTTCATCTCTCTCAAACAGGAGGGGTTGTACTGGTATTAGACGGTCGTTCTTTTTTTCCTACACATGTCGACGAGTATAGCTTTGGCTCATGTACTGGCTTAAGTTTACTTTGATGTCGATATTATGAGATTTTCAGTCTGTAAACAAGAAAAAAATCATTAGACGTTATAATACCGTTGCACAGGTGTTTCTTAGCTTGATTTAAACTTTGTCTTCTTTTAAAGCCGTGTTTTTGGTATATAATTACTCTTCAAACTTTGTGATTTACAATGTTTGGATAAGAGCAACACCGATGAGAAATACATTTTCGAAATGCGCATAAAGTAATTTCGTTATCAGGAAATTTTTCATGTTTAATACCGTGACATTTGAATCTATATTTACCTATTCCTTTTAATGAAGAACAAATATATTATCTTCGTGTATTGCAGTTAAGTTGAACCTTATTGTATATACCTTTTCTACTCATTTGCAATTTATCAATAAAGCGTGAAATTAACCCATGTTTTACTATTTACAATATGTTATTGCAATTTCATTCTACTTTATATAACATTTTAAAAGTACAAAAGTACATTTTGTTAATTGATTTACTAATTAAATTCATTCACATGAGTGTTTACAGTGGAAATAAAACTGTAGGATGAAATTGTCTTTACGCCTATATTCCATTCTGCATTTGTCATTTGCATTTTAAATGGCTTAGCAGTGTAAGCAGTGTGCGTAACAAGACAAATTACAGATACATTTTTAAATAATTCTAAACGTAAACAGCTAGATTACTGTTCGAAAACATTTTAACATAAAATTGAAATGTCATGATGAACACGTCTGATCGTACTTTCACATCAGGCAAAAAACCTAGGTTAATGAGTGATGTTTGTTTGACTGTTCGGAATGTATAAACACACTTCAACGTCCGTTGTGAAGAACGGCTACACATGCAAATCCTATGCATCGGTGAAGACGAGTGTCGAACTCTCTACACGTTAAAGAACAGTCCAACATATCAACGAGGGGAGCGAGACACAATTTCTGCCTCTATTCAACTTACCCTCATTTTCCATCGGCGGTCCATATTCCCGCCGTTTATGCAGATTTACCCACTTCGCAGAGCCTACCTTTCTGATCTATTAATTTGTCGTCGTCTTGAATATTCATGAGACATTTGCCACTGCAGGGCGTTAAACAAACAACAATCAATCAAACGTCACGTGTCCAAAAAGTAAGCAACAAGTTTTATTGTCGATGATTATATGAAATTTAACATGATGTTTATCAAATAAGAACGACAGAAACTCGCTCAATTATACTTAGAGAAGTAGGCAAGAATTCAATATTGCCATTCCAAAAGAAAATTGTAGTTTACTTTAAAAAAGTTGTTCCTTACTTTTGGGACACTTGAAGATTGAGTGATTGTTGTTTGTTTAACGCCCTGCAGTTGCAAATGTCTCATGAATGTTCATTAAGAAGTCCGTGTATTTGGTCTAAAATTTTTGAGTTATTCGATATCGCTCGCAGAAAGAAGCATTATTCACTATCAAATGTTGTATTGTGTACTTACAGTGTTTTTTTTAAATTCTGAAAATATATTTTTAGGCAGGTTGAGGTTTGATGCAAGTAGCAATTATTAAAACAATTTTGTTAATCTTTTTCGATCTTTTGAACACTTATTTGGAATGCCTTTATAATGTTGTTGTGTTAATCTTTTATAAAACAATAAAACTTTCAAGTGTACAAATAAAAATAAGAAGATGTGGTATAATTGCCAATGAGACAACTCTCCTCCAGAGACCAAATGACATAGAAGTTAACAACTATAGGTCACTGAACGGCCTTCAACAATGAGCAAAACCCATACCACATAGTAAGCTATAAAAGACCCCAACAATGTAAAACAATTCAAACGAGAAAATATGTATGTTTAGGTGTTGCATTTTTTATATTCACGATAGTTTAAATACTGCGATGCGAAATTATCTTTAACATAAACAAGGCACTTCTATAATTCAAGATGAAGAGGTAAAGTGCCGGAGCATTTATGAATAGAGTTTGTCAAACCTTTATTGATGGTTAATGACTTTGAAGAGATTTCCTGGTAATTAAAATCTAATCAGTTATGTATAGAAACCGACATCTTCAAGTGACAAAACAAGTTATCAGTAGGATGCATACTCTAAAGAAAATATTAAATGTTATTTAATACGGATCTGACTTGTGATAAAAATTGATAACATTAATGTTCTCATTTGAAAAAAAAGTATCCAGTTTTTACTATACATTCAAGATTGATAAATAATCAACGAATATTTGATTTGATTATGGGATTGCTGTATAATATCTGTGTCACGGATCGCCATGGATATCTTCCATTTGTCGTCACCGGGTATTAACATGCCATAGGCAACACGACAGATGACACTAGCAAAATCGGAACTGCTTAACCTTACGATTCACTACGACTTTTTTAAAGGAGGTTCCAGTTGTATTTGATTTAGTTTTTGTGTTGTCTCAGTGCTTCTTACAATATCATTGGTTAAAAGAGTGGGCGGTGTTTATGTTAAATACACGGTCAGTAGTGGTAGAGTTACGTTCCTTCAGAGACATATATATGTTTAATGTTGAGTTAAAATTGTACTATCAAAGTTTACAGTTTCGTCTAAATTCCCCATGTTAAGATAGTCAGTCATTAAGATACATTCGTTACACAGTATGCTAGAGACCTAATACGATAGATACATACGGGGTCAGCTTCACTCGCTCTTGCCCCATATGGAATTTACTGACCCCGTATATATAGTATTAGGTCACTAGCATACTGTGTAGTTTGTGGTGTTCTATTGGTAACAGTACTGTCTATCCTATGTCAGAAAAATTCTGTGGTCATTTCAAAGTACATATTCGGTCTGGTACAATGGTTAGATAATTTAAATTTACCAATGATTTATCAATTTGACAATATCTTAGGCTTCGTTTACCAACACACTATTGAAGGACACATCATCATTAAATATGTAAATTCAATGGATGTTGACATTTTAGAGCATCTATGTTCATCAACGGCTTTTTGGTTGGGTTCGTGTTGCTCAAAATTTATATTTCTGGGTAGTGTTTAATGGATCTGTTTGGTTTTTTTTTCGTTGGTTTTTTTTTCATTTGATAAAGGATGTCAGTTGTTCTTGATGAAATAGTTGGCATTAGACAATTTCGGTTATTCTGTGCAGTATTTTTTAGGTTTCGATCGATGCCTTTAAATATTAATTTGTCTTCTCTTACTTTCAGATTTGAACAGAACTAGTGCTAATGATTATTCCATATAAATGTGTCCTATACAATGAAATTGGCATCATATCTTTTTATATTATATGAAATAAAAGGGTTTAACTGCAAATCATCAAATCCCGCTCAACGAAATCTTATATGTACAAAATAACGAGAAACTATAATTAGATTGTTTACTGAATATTATTAGAAACGGATAAGGTTTTGTTTATATTCTGTCTGTTATCGTTTAATAAGATTTGTGTCGGTTTCTTTGTTAAATTAAGGATGGTTATGAAGTTCTAAAAGTGATCACACAGCTAGTTAGTAACCTAATTTTAGATGTCCTTTCTGATAGATTACTTAACTGAATCCGTTTTGTTGATTGAAAAATTCATTCATATACAGTATGCAGATAGACTATTCTATTGACCTCAATGCTTGTCAATTGACTGTTTTTTCTTCATTGACCTTTATGCTTGTCAATTGACTGTTTTTTTTCTTCCGTCAAAGCTTATTGTTTTACAGTATTAGGTATGTATGAGCTAAACTAGATTCATTGGTACAGTGTTGCTTTTTAGGTTACGTCTAATAACATTTCCGCAGATTCTGAATCTGTTCGTAAAATCAATGTCATGCCAAACAATGACAGTGTTCAACTGTAACAAGATAAAAGACATGTCAGTATCAATGATACGTGTTATCTTTTACTGGTATAAGTGCAGATTACGAAATCGACAAATTTAAAAGAGAGGTTGAAGATACCAAAGGGATAGTCAAACATATAAATCGAAAACAAACTTACAACACCATATGGCAAGAAACCACAAAAAAAGAAAAAAAAAAAAAACACCAAATTTATAGAGAGACAAATAAGTCTACAAGCCACAACATAAAAGCTAAAGACTGACGAGTCCTGCCAAAACCAGGGGTGATCTCAGGTGCCTCGGAAGGGTAGTTAAAAGCTAGAAACCGGAAAAGCAGAAAAAATAGATAGTAGATAATGCATAAGTATGCATATTGACATTTAGAAAAACTTATTACCCTCATTCTGGCTTGCTCGTTTGCCTACCCCTCTGGCAGCAACCATGTTGTTACATTTTAAGTTTCTTTTCGGCATTTTCTGAATGTAATATAGATTAAAGAGTTCTGAAAATTGAGTCGATGAAGAGATTGACAATTTGCATAGACCTTTGTCTATAGTTGACTTATACAGGTCTTGTATTGTTTGTCTTGTTAGGTTACTGTCTTACTGATGTAAACCAGACAAATCACAGGCAAAGGAAATTTGGGTGAAAAGTTCGCCATTTAATCCGAGGGAATATGACTTACCGAATTAGACTATTTACCGGATTTGTAATAACATAAGCAACACGACGGGTGCCACATGTGGAGCAGGATCTGCTTACCCTTCCGGAGCACCTGAGATCACCCCAGTTTTTGGTGGGGTTCGTGTTGCTTAGTCTTTGGTTTTCTGTGTTGTGTCATCTGTACTATTATTTGTCTGTTTGTCTTTTTATTTTTGGCCATGGCGTTGTCAGTTTGTTTTCGATCTATGAGTTTGACTGTCCCTTTGGTATCTTTCGTCCCTCTTTTACATGTTCTGTTTCTGGTTTTATTAAGCAGACCATGTTCTTCTGGTGTTACATACATGTATAAGCGTTCGCAAAGAAAGAAACGAGTTCTGTTTGATATAAAGTCCATCTCTTCTGAATTATCAGAACAAACGGGTTGCAATTTAAATTTTATTTCAAAATGCAACCTTTATTCTTTTTAAAAACATCGATTCGAATACTAAAATGTCAAGAACTACTTGACCTATCTACAATAAAGGAAATTACTTTGTATAGACACAATTGTTATTCGAGCACCTAATACTTTTAACACTTTTAAAGTTCAGTATGTTATTCTGTGTGTACTTTACACACAAAATAAGACGAAGGTATTGTCAAAAAGCCAATCAAAATTATTTTAAAAGATATCTGACTATCTAAACTGTCTTATCATGACAAACTTAAAAGAGGCGATTGAAAGTATATTCGAAGATAGTTTTGTTACCAATAAAAAAGTAAACAAAAATATATTTGAAGATATATTTGTTATCAATAAAAAGGTACACAATAGTGGTTCATAAATTTATCCACAAATGTCTAAATAAATGGACGAAGAATGTAAATATTATCCATAATGAAACTGACACATCTTTTAGTAGCTACATTAAAATATTAAGATCGATAACTTTAAATTCTGAAAAATTAATGGTTGGCATGACAAAAATTGTTTAAGAAGATCTTGGTTTTGTCGCTATTCGCCCATATTTTCAGGAATCGTACCAAGGAAAACTCTGTGACCGGTCAAAATATTAAATCGAAGTATCAGTAATGATACATTAATTTTCGAAATGCGCATTTGGTGCCGTTGATGTGATTCATTTTTCAAAAATATTATTTTACGTTTGCACGTATGCTGGTCCATTAATCTCGACCACTAAACGCCCTTTTATATATTGTCACTCCTTTACTTCTTTCATAGATACTTATAACAAGGTATGAATTAAATTCTGTGTCCCAGATATAGATGACCTTCTGTCCGATTATATATTCCTGGTTTAAGTATGAATAATGTGTTGTCAGTGAACATTTTAAGCTAAAATTATACTGTTTTTCAAGGAATAACAGTACTGTAGTTGAAGTGTTGCCGTCGTCAATTGGCGATTTGATGGTCGCAAATGCAGTTTTCAAATCCCAATTGACGACGACAAATCTTCAACTACAGTACTGTTATTCCGATTCTAACGCATTACAAAATGAAATAATACGTTAGAACTTGAAGAATATCTATGAATTTGAAATAAAATAAAATTCCGCGAAAATTCATTAACGATTTAGGCGCATAAACATTATGGCTATACTGTTATTGTTCAATCGTAGCGTCCGATATTGTTGTGATGAACAGTGGCTCTTTTTACAAAAAATCTTACGACTTAAACCGATCGTTAGATATTCTTCTTATGAGTATTTTTCATCGTAAGAATTTTTGTGAAATTAGTCACTGACTATAACGGACGACTGCATAGTGTACGTTGATCTCTTGATGTCTGCATGTTGACCTCTAGATGGCTGCATGTTGACCTCTAGATGGTTGCATATTGACTTCTAGATGGCTGCATGTTGACCTCTAGATGTCTGCATGTTGACCTCTAGATGTCTGCATGTTGCTCTCTTGATGTCTGCATGTTGACCTCCAGATGGCTGCATGTTGACCTCTAGATGGCTGCATATTGACTTCTAGATGGCTGCATGCTGACCTCTAGATGGCTGCATGTTGACCTCTAGATGTCTGCATGTTGACCTCTAGATGGTTGCATATTGATGACCTCTAGATGTCTGCATGTTGACATCTAGATAGTTGCATGTTGACCTCTAGATGTCTGCATGTTGTCCTCTAGATGTCTGCATGTTGACCTCTAAATGTCTGCATGTTGACCTCTAGATGGCTGCATTTTGTCCCTAGATGGCTGTATGTTGACTTGTTAACTGGACGATTGTATGTCCGACCTCTCCTTCTATTTATATATAGGAAACATTAGCTATTTCGAAATAATACCCTATTCATTCAATCTTAGTGCTAAAAGATACCAAAGGGACATTCAAACTATTCAAGTCGAAGACAAACTGACACCGCCATGGCAAGAAACGAAAAACGACATAAAGACAAGCAACAATATACCAAATGCAATGTTTATTCACGCAGGGAAACATATTATTTGTTTCAACATCATTATAATAATGTATGCATATATTTACATGCATATTGTATACCGAATATCTCGAGGTATCTCATAAAGTATGTTTACAATAGGGTTTAATGTAATGCCTACTCTGCTACATTAGTTTATTCTTGTCAGGTAATTAAGGACTCATCTTTATGACAGATGACGGCATTAACTTTCCTATTCGTAATCTCGTGAAAGTGTGTCCCTTGTGGTTGGTGTTGACATACTACATTTGATTCGCATCCCGAGATCATATATTCATAATGATTACTTTGACGAGAAAATGATTGTTTCAGAAACTCAATCAAGGTTATGTTCAGTCATAATCTGTAATGTGCGAGTTTTACAAATGTCGGACTTTTTTGTATATACTTGTGTACACACACACAAACATACACCTAAATATAGTCATAGTGAATCGACTGTGGCAAATGTAGCAGCAGATGATTACCATGTATGTAGATGTACGTATCTATGTATTGTGTTTATTTGTATGTGTGTACAATGTATGTATGAACAACCTGCAACCCGGTTGCAGTGCTCGTGAATTACCAAAGAGTTAAGGCGTCCCTGCCTCAGTAGTCACACTGTCATCTAACGTAAAATGTAGAGGGGGAGTTGCGGCTATCAGTCTTATATTTTCATTTTTCGTTTATGGATATAGCATAAATCATGCAGTTTCCTCGATTAAAAGTTTCACATCCTGTCATTTTGGGGCCATTTACAGCAAAGTCAAAAGTATGGACTTTTCTCATTGTTGAAGGTCGTTCGATGACGTATATCTTAATATGTTTTCCCCTTAGCGACTTTGTTATTGATTGAAGATCTTTGATAGCGGTAAATATATTCAAAATTCGTATACACTGGAAGATTCAGTGCTTGGCTAATGAATACTATTTTGTCTATTGTTGAAGATTGTATGTTATTTCACGTTAAAGTTTGAAATGAAGACAATTTGTTTAGAACAAAGGATAAAAACAAAACTTCGATCCATAACTTTGTTTCATAAGCAAGCGGCAACTCTCGTTAAAACATATCTAATAACGAATGAGTTAGACATTGTTTTTTGTAATTCACTTTGTTGTTAAAATTAAATTGACTGCAATTACTTGTATATGACTTCTTTGTGAATCAAATATAAACTCAATTGTATAGATAAATTATGTAACTTCGTGTGATATTTTTTGTTGTTGTATCTAGATGTATTAATACTTTCTCTTTCATAAAGTACAAGTGTTCTTCATCTTCAGAAAATGTCATTTGTAAGCTATATCTTTCTTTTATTTCAGCGGATCAACAGAGTTCAAAGTTTTTTGGGATTAATTCAACAACCTCAGAATTTTCTATTTTGACACCACTTGACTATGAATTGAAAACTATCTGGAAATTAAAGGTCATATGCCAGTTGACACAAGAAAAGCAAAGTAGGAATTACACTGCCAACTTAAATGTTATAGTTCAAGATCTGAATGACAGTCCGCCACTGTTTCAAGACGGATCACAAATCAAGTCAATACTTGTAACAAACGACAAAAAGGTATATTTCTTATAAAGGTTATTTAACTACATTAAGTTTAAGAATACCATTGAAACTCTTATATATATAACTACAAATCATTGCATTTAGTTACTCTTTGCACCACACGGTAAGATTCAACGATTATTGTCTTGAGCTTTATTTCATGTCGACTAAAAAACCCATCAATGAACCAAGGACGATGTTCTGTCTAACCTTGAGAAAAATTGATTCAGAGTGCAATCAAACTGTATGATCTTGAAATAAAAAAGGATCTTTTGAAATGCAGTGTAAAGCAAAAGCTTGAAAGAACACCCGAACCCACTTATCGCGGGAGCGAACGGCAAAAGTACAATCTGTCTATGTTGGACTTTTACCAGGAGTCGGTTTCACAAAAAAACTTACGACTAAGATTGATCGTAAGTATACTGAATTGTTCATGACTTATGATCAATCTTAGTCGTAAGTTTTTTGTGAAACCGACTCCAGGTAGTTAACATAAAAAATGATATTATCAAATGAGTATCATCTTATCATATTTATAATGATATTTACTCTCATTGAAGAACTATTCTTATTTTTATATTCACTTCAGCAAAGATATCATTCGGTCATCGAAATTTCATTGAAATCGTTACTGAAAATGCAATGTTAAATCTTTAATATCTCAAAATGACATCATTATTGTACTATCAAACCAAATACGTAAGTATCAAAAGTCTAAAACATCACTCCTTTCTGTATGACTTGGTGGATTTTTTAATATTTTGAAGTTAGCTTTTTACTTCCATTGTTGATAAAATCTTTATTTTATCTGGTACTGTTTTCAAAACTTTTTGAATTCTATTCTGAAATATACTGAAGAAAACAAAATGAATATGTCAGAACGTGCATCAGTAGTGTTTAACTTATTGAGAGAGCCTTGTGATATTTGACAAGATGAAACGTCCGTATAAGAGGGTGTGGATGGGGATTTACAGAATAGAAAATAACGGGCAAAAAATATAAAGAATAGAGAAAAAGGACCAACAAAGAAAAATAAATAAATAAAGACTAGAGAATAATGAGGTGCTAAAATATAAAGAATAGAGAGTAATGGGCAAAAAGTATAAAGAATAGAGAAAAATGGCATAAAAGATTAAAGAAGAAATAAAAGACAACCGCCCCCACCCCCTCATATAATTAAGTTGTCTGATATTATATGTCTCTAATTTCTAATTGAGTTACCGTCTGGTTTTATATGTCTCTGATTGGAGCATTTATTTAAACATGGCGTATTATTTCAAATTCATTTCATAATTTCGTTTTTCGCCATAGCATTGTAGTTTGGTATCTTTCGCCTCTATTTTCCATAATAAACTATAATTGAAATTGAGATATGTTGTATGATTGACAATGAGACAACTACATGTAACTACCTTAGTACGTGGATATAAACAACTATAGGTTAACGTGCGGCCTTCAGTAATGAACAAAATCCATATCGTATTTGATATTCGAGCCCTGACATGACAAAATATGAAATTAAAATAGTATTTTTTACCTGTCTTAAGAGGAAAAACTATCACAAACGCATACTGTAGAGCACGAAGTGAGACTAGATCGTTGGTTTTACCGTTTGAATGGTTTTACACTAGTACTTTTGGGGCCCTTTATAGCTTGTTGTTCGGTGTGAGCCAAGGCTCCGTGTTGAAGGCCGTACATTGACCTATAATGGTTTACTTTTATAAATTGTTATTTGGATGGAGAGTTGTCTCATTGGCACTCACACCACATCTTCCTATATCTATTATGTTTTTTTTCATGAAATTTATCAAATTATAATGCTTGAGTATTCAAGAACAGTTGACATACAGTTCAATAAAGAGGCACGCAGGCTTTTCACTGCCATTTAGAAATCTTAACGGGTAAATTAAACCTAATAAATGTCTGATTAATGAAATTGTCATAAAACCGTCAAGTTAAAATCAACCAAAGTGATATCATCCCAGTTGAAAAAGTACATTTAATATCGCATTATTGAATTTCCTATAATTTACGATTATTATTATGTGTCGACACATGATATAATAGCAATCCGGATGTAACGATTAAAAATTATGCGGGAAAACATTTGCTCATGGTGTGAAGACAGTAAACTTATCTTGCATTTCATAATGACATTGATTTTTAACGAAAATGATAGATGAAGATAGTTATAATTTCATAATTGATTAAGTTTACATTTGATCAACAGCATGAACATTGATATGCGTGCTGTGAAATACGATGCAACTTCCGGTGTAATGACGTAGGTGTATTTCGTAACCAATTAAAAGGCACCCCATCAAATTTTATAAGAGTTTACAATAAACGTGACATTTGAATCCTTCGTCATAATCTTTTTATTGTACAGGGTTATATGCACTTTTAGATGTGCAAGGCATTGTTTTATATTAGACGTCAAATTTACCATTTTTATGCATGAACATTTTATATGTTTTGAAGTATATTGACATTATAATTTTCTGGTAACTAACTTCTTGCAAAATGTATGCTTTTGGAAACATATTTTTTTTTTCAAATTACATTCAAAAATTTTAGGGAACCAATCAAGATTTCTGCTTTTGCATATTTATTATGATTCCGCTGAACATTTAATAATTTATTAATCGGCTAGTTTGTATAGATAGGAGTTTGTTCATTTTTAATTTGTTCGTAACAAAATAGAATTTTGATTACTTTTTGAACAGCGCATATTCAATTAAGATTTATCTAAAAATATGTTTCTAAGGTTAATTTAGTACGATGTCAGTAACTTGTATGCGGGTGCTGGTTTTATTTGTAATTGATGAAGTCTTCTACGACACTTTGGAAACTGTTAAGATTACTGGTGACCTGCACATTATCAATAACATTTCTCTGCGAAATGAGTTATCCAAAGGCCAGAAATATAGCCATCAACAGCAAACACAACTTTAAAATACTCAGTCTGATTGATTCAGTCGAGGATTATGCCATGCAATGGGCCTTACGCGACAAAGGATACGTAGATACTTTTGCCGAATAAGGTCGCTGTTACAAATTAGAATTAAAAACCTTAAATGGTCTATACCTTGGAATATTCATGTTACGTAAAGACCCAAATGGATCTTCTTTCACTATATTGGATAACTAAATAACGTAATGGTCTTTACAGACGCTATATTGCTGGGTCCGACAAGTGCTCAACCAAACCTACTTCCACGCTATGAACATTAATTTATCAGCATTCAAAACAGGACTTTGGAGTTAATGTGCAATTACCTGCTCAAGGGTCGGTATTAATCAGATATGGAGACTAAAATACTTCCAAAGATCTGTTAGAGTATATTCAATTTAAGTCTCTTTCCTCTTGCACTAGTATACATACATTTGACTTTCTAGCCTTTACACAAGTATTCCCAATTCATAACTTGAGATTTGAAAAAAAAAAATGTTTCATTAAAAAAAGACAAAATATCTTGTTTTAGGGAGGCATAAATCATATTTTGAAAAGAGTCACTGTGATTAAAACAAACAAAAATAACTGAAAGTGACATTATCGTGATGCTTTATTTCTTGATTGTCAACATATTTGTTACGTTTGGGAGAAGTCTTTAAAAAAAAATAATCGGCATTCCCAGGGAAACAACTGTGCTCCTCCGCTTGCCTTTATTTATATGAGGCAGAATTCATACAAAAGCTTCTTAGGAAAAATGAAAAGAAGCTAGTATTAAACTCTAACTTACTCTCCGTTATGTAGAATGCTGATGCAATTCTCTCACTAAATAATGTAGTTTAGAGACGTTATTGAACACATCTATACCATCGAACTCGAAATAAAGGATATGATAGATACAGTAAAGTCTGCCTCATACATGCATCCTGAAATACATCTAGAAATTGACAATGAGGGTCGGTTGAGGACAACATTTTGCTTCAAAAGAGATGATATTAGCTTCCCATGTTTTTACCTTCCCATTTCTATATGGCAATGTTCCAGTAGCGCCTTCATAAGGAGTCATATCTCCCAGTTGAAACGATATTTCAGAGCTTGCGTTTGATATCGTGATTTCCTTAATAGCTTGTTGCTGCTTGCAAGGAACCTATTAAACCAAGGGTTGCAAATGGTAAAGTTGAAGTCATCCCTTCAAAAGTTTTACGGACGCTGTCAGCAGTTGGTTGATTGTTATAGAATATCTGTATCACAGATGACTAGGGATATACTCTAATTATCGTTACCACAATCCCATCCTCTTTGCCGTATTTGATGTAGGATCTACGTATCCTTCAGGATAACCTTAGGGTTTTTTGTGGGGTTCGTGTTGCTCATCTTTAGTTTCTATGTTGTGTTTTGTAGACTGTTGTTTGTCTTTTAGTCGTTTTTAGCTCACCTGGCCCGAAGGGCCAAGTGAGCTTTTCTCATCACTTGGCGTCCGTCGTCGTCCGTCGTCGTTAACTTTTACAAAAATCTTCTTCTCTGAAACTACTGGGCCAAATTTAACCAAACTTGGCCACAATCATCATTAGGTATCTAGTTTAAAATTGTGTCCGGTGACCTGCCAAACCAACCAAGATGGCCGCAATGGCTAAAAATAGAACATAGGGTAAAATGTATATTTTGGCTTATAACTCTGAAACCAAAGCATTTAGAGCAAATCTGACATGGGTAAAATTGTTGATCAAGTCAAGATCTATCTGCCCTGAAATTTTCAGATGAATCGGACAATGGGTTGTTGGGTTGCTGCCCTGAATTAGTAATTTTAAGGATTTTTTCCGTTTTTGTTATTATCTTGAAAATTATTATAGATACAGATAAACTGTAAACAGCAATAATGTTCAGCAAAGTAAGATCTACAAATAAGTCAAATGATCAAAATTGTCAGTTGACCCTTAAGGAGTTATTGCCCTTTAAAGTAATTTTTACCAATTTTCTGTAAATTTTGTAATCTTTACAAAATCTTCTCCTCTGAAACTACTGAACCAAATTCAACCAAACTAAGCCACAATCATTATTAGGGTATTTAATTTTAAAAATATGTGTGGTGACCCAGCCAACCAACCAAGATGGCTGCCATGGCTAAAAATAGAACATAGGGATAAAATGTAGATTTTGGCTTGTAACTCTGAAACCAAAGCATTTAAAGCAAATCTTACAGGAATTAACTTGTTTATCAAGTAAATATCTATCTGCCCTCAAATTTTCAGATGAATTGGATAACTGGTTGTTGGGTTGCTGCCCTGAATTGGTAATTTTTAAGGAAATTTTGCCGTTTTTGGTTATTATTTTGAAAATTATTACAGATAGAGATAAACTGTAAACAGCAATTATGTTCAGCAAAGTAAGATCTTCAAATAAGTCATCATGACCAAAATAGTCAGTTGACCCCTTAAGGAGTTATTGCCCTTTATAGTCAATTTTTAACAATTTTCATTAATTTGGTAAATTTTGGTAAGTTTTTACAAAATGTTTTCCTTTTGTAATCTTCTTTTCTGAAACTGAAGTAGAAAATCAATATAGAAAACAATCTACTAATGAACTGGCAATAAAAATAATTGATAATTCTATAACATGAAAAAAACCACATTAATACCTGATGATGGTGTTTCTTTCTTTACATTGAAAATGATGTCACAACTATAATCCCGAACAATAGGTCGAATGTCAGATATGTTTCAGTACATTGGCTTCATTTTCTACAGATTCCGAAGTGCAAATGATGCTTGAATTCCTACACTAATTTATACAGACTTCATCCCTTTCACAGGTAATGCCTGCCTCATATTATATTTAAAACTTTAATAGAATATCAGAAATTTTGAGAGAAAATTAATCAACCATGCAAGATCTAAAACTTAATTAATATTATTCAAATTATCAATTAACTATTAAAAAAAATTCTCATTAAAAAATATAGTTCTTCATTTTATATTTTATCAGAAGTTAAGGGAAAAAATTTAATTTTGACCCTTGTTCTCATTTCCTGGGATAAATCCAATACAAATTAAAGTATTGGTATTGAATTAATATTTAAGAAATATTTCAAACCTTACCATTTTCTTCACAAGAATGAAGACCATATTTTCAGTGTCATGAGTATCAGTCATCATATTTGTTGTACTTTGTTGTTTAAAAGTTGAATACAAAAAAAGATCAACAAAGCAATTCAAAAGCCACTTGAATTTTGCAACAACAAATGAGAGTTTTAACGACCTCAACTGGCTATACAACCCTTGCACAATCAACTGAATTTTGCAGAAATTATTAATAGGAAAGATTGCCCTTAAATGATAATTTTGTATTACCTTTTGTTTTTTTGGGGAAAGGGGGGTGTTGCGCAACAACAAAACTTCACAACAAACTTTCTCATCACTTCGCATTTCTCGTTAGATAAATTTTACAAAATTCTCCCTGAAACTACTGTCAAATTAAACCAAACTTGGTTTAAATCATCACTAGGATATCCAGGGACCACTGTGTATGATGACCCTGCCTGCCAACATGGCACACATGGCTGAAATAAAACATAGGTTTCAAACGCACTTTTTAGTCTTATATCTCTGAAACTAAACAACAGTACAACAGTTGCATTTATCATGCATCAATTGTAAATAAAAATATCAGGTGAGCGACACAGGGTCCTTGGAGCCTCTAGTTCGTGTTTGTCATGGCGTTTTTAGTTTGTCATGGACTTGAGTTTGAATATCCCTTTGGTCTCTTTTGTCTCTTTTTTTATATAAATGTCGGTTTATACATCAAACGGATTTTCTCACTTTTAACAACTAAATCCAACGCAACCTTCTACTAAAAATAAAACGTTGCAAGTTTGGAGCAATTATCTAAATAATGAATAGAAAGGTCATTCCAGTGGTCATTTTATTTTCGTAGTATGTTATCATTATAGTTTCAATCATATAATCAATTTTACTTTTACAGATTATTGAATTCATCGTGATAGATAAAGATAATTTTGAATGTACCAAGTTTTCTGTACAAGTATTCGGAGACCCTCTGGGCATTTGTCACGCTGTACCACCAACTGGGTTCCGGGTACAAAACGAAACAGTGTGTAGATTAAGTAAGTGTATCAATCATTTCAATGTTAATAATTAAAAAAATGAAGGTTAATGTAAACGGTATTGGAGTGCACTAGTATTGAAATCGTAAGTTATGCAGGTCCCAGAGAATAGCGAAATGGTCACAAACGAAACGGCAAAACAATTGACTACACAAGACCATCTTTTATACTTAGATCGATACTATTTGGATATATATGTGCAACGTTTTGAACAATGGATGCTATCATAGCTATTTAGTGAAAAAGAGACGGCACCGTTTACTTCTATCAAATGAAAATAACACTTTTATTTTTTATTTTTTGCGTCTGAATCGCCTTTCTGGATTTACCTTCATCAGGAACGCTCATACACAACTATTTTGAAAGCCATGGATATATAAGACATAAAGACTTGAAGAGCTTTATGACCAAAAGGGACCTTAAATTATACCCAAATTAATTTTCTGAGGGAGTTAGAACATTTGTTTCTTAAATATTTATTGATTTATTAACGTTTGAATATTATAGACTTAGATAAAGTACTAACTAAATACCTAACTACAGTTGGGTGCAGACCAAGCATTACATAAAGTAAACGCAAGTTAACGCGGCGTGCACATATTTCGTTAGTTAACTTCAATTTCGCGTTTACTAGTAAACGCGCGTTTACTATAATTACGTTAACGCGGTCAAAATGGAAATTTCTAATGTCTACCCGAGTAAACGGGCGTTTACTCTGTGTCCGTTTAGTCAGTAGTAAACGGGCGTTTACTTCAGATTTCACAAATTTATTTTTACGTGCACTTAAAAGTAAACGGGCGTTTACTACAGTTTACATTAATGTATTTTTACGTGCACTTGGAAGTAAACGCGCGTTTACTTTTCGCGTTAACTGATTGTGTAAATTAGGAAATAAACTTCGTGTTCATTTGAACATTTATTTTATTAAAACGACTTTTATCTAAATATTTTACGTATATGTGTTTCAAACCAGAACAATTCAAAAACACTTAATATTAATTCGAAATATGAATTTTATAAAATTAAAACAAAATAGTTCCTATAACTTTACTGATAAGCAGATTTTCTATATTTTCTTTTCAAAGTTACATGTACAAATATCGAGGCCGATAGGTTATCTAACACATCGGAAAAATATTTGTATATGATGGGATATAAACATCATTGTTTACGTTGCTTCGTTCCCCATTTTTAACTGTCTCTTCGAATTCCTGGCTCGATGCATTTAATACATTATTTTTAATAGTAATTCACATGGATTTACATGATTTCAGCTTCTGTTTTGCCAAATGTTCAAACGGAAATTGTACAGTGTATTGCAAGGGATATTGATAAAGTGTTGTACAAGTATGTACATTTGTACCATCTCTTCAATTTAGACAGACTTATCCATAACGATTATAAATGATATTTGGGACGTCCGAATCATATACTCGATTTGAACATGAATGAAATATTGCCATTGGACGTTATGCTACAGACAAAATCAATCAACTTACATAATATATTAACAAAGGGGATAGGACCTTTATCGGGACTCCGGGATCGGATGTTTTAAGCTCGGATTTAGCGATTGACCGTTTCGAGATCCGGGAATTCTTTTTCGAATTTTGGGAAGTCGGGATTTAACTTTATTCGGGACCTCGGGATTTTGTGTTTTAAGCACTGGATTTCGGAACCAGGACCCTCCAACCCACCCCTCTTAACAGTATACTATTCCAAGAAGAGAACTACTCATACTTTTCATTAAGTATAGTGTACATGAATCGGTCATGTGAGTGTTGAATGATGCTGTTAAATAGTTTTGTTTAAAATACAAACTATCACGAACTACTGACATCAAAATATTACTGATTTAATATGCGGCTATAAAGATTTACATGATAAAGTGCAAATATGGTCAGTTTTGGTTGATGCGGACAGATTATTTTGTTATTCGAGTCAGTCTGAGGTATCAAAACTACTGAAATTTGTTTACGATTCAATATTTTGAATATATAAAGAGGACATGCTTGCACTCTTAATTGATGTGAACAAAATATTTTAGTCATTATGTGCCAATATTGCTATCATTTGTATTATACAATCCATCCTTACATGAAAATATAACTCATTTACTATGCGGCTATAAAGATTTACATAATAAATTGCAAATATGGTCAGTTTTGGTTGATGCGGACAAATAATTTTGTTATATGAGTCAGTTTAATGTAGGAAAAGTACTGAAATTTGTTGACGATTCAATATTTTGAATATAAAGAGGACATGCTGGCACTCTTAATTGATGCGAACATTTTTTAGTCATTTTGTTCCAATATTGCTATCATTTGTATTAAACAATCCATCCTTACATGAAAATATGACTCATTTACTATGCTGCTATAAAGATTTACATAATTAAGTGCAAATATGGTCAGGTTTGGTTGATGCGGACAAATAATTTTGTTATTCGAGTCAGTTTGAGGTATGCAAACTACTGAAATTTGATTAAATTTAAATATTTTGAATAAAAATGGACATGCTGGCACTCTAAATTGATGCGAACAAAATTTTTTAGTCATTATGTTCCCAATATTGCTATCATTTCTGTATTCAATCCATCCTTACATGAATATATAACTCATTTACTATGCGGCTATAAAGATTTACATAATAAAGTGCAAATATGGTCAGTTTTGGTTGATGCGGACAAATAATTTTGTTTTTCAAGTCAGTCTGATGTATGAAAACTACTGAAATTTGTTTACGAATCAATATTTTGAATAGAAAGAAGACATGCTGGCACTCTAAATTGATGCGAACAAAAAATTTTAGTCATTATGTGCTAATATTGCTACCATTTGTATTAACAATCCATCCTTACATGAAAATATAACTCATTTACTTATGCGGCTATAAAGATTTGCACAATAAAGTGCAAATATGGGCAGTTTTGGTTAATGCAGACAAATAATTTTGTTATTCGAGTCAGTCTGAGGTATGAAAACTACTGATATTTGTTTACAGTTCAATATTTTGAATATAAAGAGGACATGCTGGCACTTTTAATTGATGCGAACATTTTTTAGTCATTTTGTTCCAATATTGCTATCATTTGTATTATACAATCCATCCTTACATGAAAATATGACTCATTTACTCTGCTGCTATAAAGATTTACATAATTAAGTGCAAATATGGCCAGGTTTGGTTGATGCAGACAAATAATTTTGTTATTCGAGTCAGTCTGATGTATGAAAACTACTGAAATTTGTTTAAGATTCAAAATTTTGAATAAAAGAGGACATGCTGGCACTCTAAATTGATGGAAACAAATTTTTTGTCATTATGTGCCAATATTGCTATCATTTGTATTATAGAATCCATCCTTACATGAATATATAACTCATTTACTATGCGGCTATAAAATTTACATAATAAAGTGCAAATATGGTCAGTTTTGGTTGATGCGGACAAATTATTTTGTTAATAGAGTCAGTTTGAGGTATGCAAACTACTGAAATTTGATTAAATTTAAATATTTTGAATAAAAAGGACATGCTGGCACTCTAAATTGATGCGAACAAAATTTTTAGTCATTATGTTCCAATATTAATATCATTTCTGTATTCAATCCATCCTTACATGAAAATCTAACTCATTCACTACGCGGCTATAAAGATTTACATAATAAAGTGCAAATATGGTCAGTTTTGGTTGATGCGGACAAATAATTTTTATATATGAGTCAGTTTTATGTATGAAAAGTACTGAAATTTATTTATGATTCAATATTTTGAATAAAAGGGGACATGCTGGCACTCTAAATTGATGCGAACAATTTTTTTAGTCATTATGTGCCAATATTGCTATCGTTTGTTTTGTACAATCCATCTTTACATGAAAATATAACTCATTTACTATGCGGCTATAAAGATTTACATAATAAATTTCAAATATGGTCAGTTTTGGTTGATGGGGACAAATAATTTTGTTATATGAGTCAGTTTGATGTTTGAAAACTACTATAATTTGTTTATGATTCAATATTTTGAATAAAAAGGGACATGCTGGCACTCTAAATTGATGCGAACAATTTTTTAGTGATTATGTGCCAATATTGCTATCATTTGTTTTGTACAATCCATCCTTACATAAAAATATAACTCATTTACTATGCGGCTATAAAGATTTACATAATAAAGTGCAAATATGGTCAGTTTTGGTTGATGTGGAGAATTTTTTTTTGATACAAGTCAGTTTGAGGTATGAAAACTACTGAAATTTGTTTACGATTCAATATTTTGAATAAAAGGAGGCCATGCTGGCTCTCTAAATTGAATCGAACAAAATTTTTAAGTCATTATGTGCCAATATTGCTATCATTTGTATTATACAATCCATCCTTACATGAAAATATGACTCATTTACTATGCTGCTATAAAGATTTACATAATTAAGTGCAAATATGGTCAGATCTGGTTGATGCGGACAAATAATTTGGTTATTCGAGTCAGTTTGAGGTATGCAAACTACTGAAATTTGATTAAAATTAAATATTTTGAATAAAAAAAGGACATGCTGGCACTCTAAATTGATGCGAACAAAATTTTTTAGTCATTATGTTCCAATATTGCTATCATTTCTGTATTCAATCCATCCTTACATGAAAATATAACTCATTTACTACGCGGCTATAAAGATTTACATAATAAAGTGCAAATATGGTCAGTTTTGGTTGATGCGGACAAATAATTTTGTTTTTAGAGTCAGTCTGATGTATGAAAACTACTGAAATTTGTTTATGAATCAATATTTATAATAAAAAGAAGACATGCTGGCACTCTAAATTGATGCGAACAAAAAATTTTTGTCATTATGTGCTAATATTGCTACCATTTGTATTAACAATCCATCCTTACATGAAAATATAACTCATTTACTTATGCGGCTATAAAAATTTGCACAATAAAGTGCAAATATGGGCAGTTTTGGTTGATGCAGACAAATAATTTTGTTATTCCAGTCAGTCTGAGGTATGAAAACTACTGATATTTGTTTACAATTCAATATTTTGAATATAAAGAGGACATGCTGGCACTCTTAATTGATGCGAAATTTTTTTAGTCATTTTGTTCCAATATTGCTATCATTTGTATTATACAATCCATCCTTACATGAAAATATGACTCATTTACTATGCTGCTATAAAGATTTACATAATTAAGTGCAAATATGGTCAGGTTTGGTTGATGCGGACAAATAATTTTGTTATTCGAGTCAGTCTGATGTATGAAAACTACTGAAATTTGTTTAAGATTCTAAATTTTGAATAAAAAGAGGACATGCTGGCACTCTAAATTGATGGAAACAAATTTTTTTAGTCATTATGTGCCAATATTGCTATCATTTGTATTATACAATCCATCCTTACATGAATATATAACTCATTTACTATGCGGCTATAAAAATTTACATAATAAAGTGCAAATATGGTCAGTTTTGGTTGATGCGGACAAATTATTTTGTTAATAGAGTCAGTTTGAGGTATGCAAACTACTGAAATTTGATTAAATTTAAATATTTTGAATAAAAAAAGGACATGCTGGCACTCTAAAGATGTATGAAAACTACTGAAATTTGTTTATGATTCAATATTTTAAATAAAAAGGGGACATGCTGGCACTCTAAATTGATGCGAACAATTTTTTTTAGTCATTATGTGCCAATATTGCTATCATTTGTTTTGTACAATCCATCCTTACATGAAAATATAACTCATTTACTTTACGGCTATAAAGATTTGCATAATAAAGTGCAAATATGGTCAGTTTTGATTGATGCGGAGAATTTTTTTTTGATACAAGTCAGTTTGAGGTATGAAAACTACTGAAATTTGTTTACGATTCAATATTTTGAATAAAAGGAGGCCATGCTGGCTCTCTAAATTGAAGCGAACAAAATTTTTAAGTCATTATGTGCCAATATTGCTATCATTTGTATTATACAATCCATCCTTACATGAAAATATAACCCATTTACTATTCGGCTTTTAAAGATTTACATAATAAAGTGCTAATATGGTCAGTTTTTGGTTGATGCGGACAAATCATTTTGTTCTAAGAGTCAGTCTGAGGTATTAAATCTACTGAAATTTGTTTACGATTAAATATTTTGAATAAAAATATGATGGACATGCTGGTTCCAATATTGCTGTTAATTGTATTTTACGGTCTATAATGACATAAAAATATGTAACTGAATTACTACGCTGCTGAGATCAAATAATTTTCTTTTACGAGTCATCCTGAGTTAGCCTGTCTGAGATGTGAAAACTGTTTGAATTTGGTGACGATTAATTTAGTTTAATAAAAGGACATACTTGAACTATATTTTGGTGAAGAAAAAGAAATTTACTATGAATAATTTTGATTAAATTTATTAAAGAAGTGTGATAACATTATTAATTAACTGTAATCGTCAATGTGTCAATCGAAAATGACCAGTTGGTCATTTGATTTTGATGTACCTTATCATTTGATATTTTAGGTCAATGTATCCAAGATACGATGACAATCGCCGTTAACGCGCGTTTACTGTAAACAGTAAACGTGCGTTTACTTTTGACGAAAATAGAAGACGCGCATTTTTTCATGTTAACGCGGAAGTAAACGCGAAAGTAAACGCCCGTTTACATTTTAAAAAATTAGAAGACGCGCCGTTTTTGCGTTAACGCGGAGGTAAACGCGAAAGTAAACGCCCGTTTACTTTTTATGTCTACTGAAATTTCTGAGTTAACGCACAGTTAACGCGGCGTTAACATGAAGTACACGCGAGTAAACGCCGCGTTAACTTTTTCGGCCCGTCTACATGTAATGCTTGGTCTGCACCCAACTGTACAACTTGTTTAATCTACTTTTTTCTACATAAGGAATATGACAGTTGTTTTTTGATGTGTTTGAGCTTTTGCATTTGCCATTTGTTCAGGAACTTTTTCTTGGAGTTCGGTATTTTTGTTATTTTACCTGTTACTTGTTCCGTTGGTTAATATAGTCGAGCGTTTGTTTTTATGAACTTCCGCCCTTGATGAATTTACCTTATATATTTTTTTCAAATATTCATGTCTTCATGAACAAAATATTAAATAAAACCTCCAGCTTTAAAAACTGAATTTTGCCTGTGTGGTGAATATAAGCATATCTGATATAAGGACATCGAGACAGTTTTGTAAAAGAAACTTTGCTTGTTTTTGGATCGTAGATATATATATTTTTTTACCTTTAATACCCCTGCAAAATACATTTTTTAAGAAAATCGTATAAACACTTACAAAAATGTGCAGTGTTTTCTTACTGACATCAGGCTGCGGCAATTTTTTTACATCTAATTTCCTCATCCCGTGAAGTCCCTTTACTCCGTGATTATGCATCTTAACTTTTGTTATCAAGTCATTGGTATATATAAGTTTGTTTCAAACCACGTGGTCGCATTTACAATAATTTGATCAGAGGAGTTGAATTTAGAAAGTCTCAGTAAAAGTTATTCAAATCACTAAAAATATTCTACCCCGGACTTATTTTGTTTTTACGTGGAATTGTTACCCCATTGACCTAGTTTAGGTAGAGGGTTTGGCGCCAGCAAACATGTTTAACACCGCCATATTATATTTGTGTCTGTATCAAGTTAGGAGCCTGATATTCAGTGGTTGGCGTTTGTTGCTGTATATCGTATTTTGTTTTCGTTTTTGATATGTACAAAAATCAGGTAGTTAGTTTTCTTTTTTAATTGTTTTACATTTATCCTTTTGGGACCTTTCATAGCTTACTATGCGGTATGAGCTTTGCTCATCATTGAAGGGATGACCGATAGTTGTTAACTTCTACGTTATTTTGTGTCTAGTGGAGACTGTTTGCTGTAAATTTACTGTTTATCAAATGTTGAATTATTCAAAACACCAAATTATAAGCCTGATGAGTTTCATGAAGATAAATGCAAAATATTTTTTTATAATTGTTGAATGTTTTTTTTTTTTTTTTAAATGACTGGGACAAATTATTACTCTTTTGCGTTATATTAACTTGCTATTCTAGGGATATTTCAGTGTACATGTTCTTTACCCAAGAACTTTTGTCAATACAGTAAAAATGTAATCTAGTTGTATATTACATAATACTTACATTATTAAACCATTGCCTAAAATTGCAGAAAAGACAATAACCAATTATGGTTTTGCATAAACTATTATTTAGAAATAATTAGGTGTAAAATACAAATATGTTGGACATTATTTGAAAAAAAGCATAAATTTGAATGTACATTAACAATTAGGAATAAAAAGAACCACAAAGTATTTTGAAATGAAACGGATATTTTTATCTGAACCAATCTGAAAGTTATTTAGTCGTGTTCGATCCTCCAGAGAATTTGTGGTGAATTCCATTAATCTGCTCAGATGATTTCTTGCAGTCACTCAAGTATTATTCGGTCTAATTCTAGAGTGTTCATTGCCTTATTGTCACCTATGAACACAATAACTTAACTATCGGATAATACAAATTTATAATCTATAAGGAAAATATATGATAAAAGCTAAGCAACTTAATGTGTCTAATGTGTGAAATACGGAACAGAATGCATCGTAAACATCTGTTAACCAAAACGTTAACTAATGTAAAAAGTACTAATTTTGTAGTTAATCTCGACTTACTGAAAATGCCTCATTTTACTTCCAGTTATTAACGTTAATAGTACCAGACCTAAAGTACCACTTCCGGAAGAATATACGTGTAATGTTGCTTTTATCGATGAAGGATATATGCTGTCATCAAATGAGACAAGATCCGATAGAGTAAGTTCCATATGCGATTATCTTTCGGAATAAAGGTCGAGATCCCAGGAAAAGCTAATAGTCATCGGAAAAAAGTAAACAAAACAAGTATTAAAAACGATGTACTGAGTGGAATTGATGTTGATGTTTACGTCATTCCCGGTGTATACATTTGTCATTGATTTAACATTGTTGGAGATTAATTTGCGAAATCGAGCAAACTCACGAAAGTAAATAACATAGGACGTTTAGTTTTAGTACAGATTGAAAAAACACGCAAATAACATATACAAAGCTAAAAAAAAAATAAAGTTAACACACACGCACACACACACACAAACCAAATTAAATGATTAAAACGGCTATAAAATGAAATCCGAAACAAGAAGTCAAATATACAGACTATATTGTGTGCGTGTAATACTGCAACGGGAACATAAAAAAGTGCACAATCACTTTATTCGGGCTTCATTAACAGAATTCGGGCTTCATTAACAGAGGAGTCAACATGACGCAAAACTCTTACAGCAGGATTATGAAGAAGAACGATTTAAATCGATACTTCACTAATTTGATGGTTATAATCAGGAATTGGTTGACAGATACAATATGGTTCTGTCTCAACTTAAAAGGGAAACGTTTTCGCGGTTTTAGATCATAAAATACCAGAATCATCGTAAAATCATTGAATTTACTAAATGCGTACTTTTCGCTGTGATGACTTTTTAACTGAGTCTGGATTTGCATGGAAATTATTGCATGCTTACCATGACGACGCACCCCGACTCGCGTGTTTGTAGTTCATTCCTGATTTTCTCTTATTGGTTTGTGAATTCAGAACGGATTAATAGCATACGTGTTTTGAACATCGCTTCAGGACTATTTAGATATAAGAAGATGTGGTATGAGTGCCAATGAGACAACTCTCCATCCAAGTCAAAATTTATAAAAGTAAACCATTATAGGTCAAAGTACGGTCTTCAACACGGAGCCTTGGCTCACACCGAACAGTAAGCTATAAAGGCCCCAAAAATTATAGTGTAAAACCATTCAAACGGGAAAACCAACGGTCTAATCTATATAAAAAACGAGAAACGAGAAACACTTATGAACCACATCAACAAACGACAACTACTGAACATCAGATTCCTGACTTAGGACAGGTGCAAACAAATGCCTGTAATTTGTTGACAAATACAAGAGACAAACAGGCATAGTAAACCTGCAATTGTACATAATTAAACTATAGGACGGCGTTTGGATACAGGATATATCGTTTATTTTGATAGGTAATTTTAGAGTTACGTTGGCAGAAAGGTACAAAGGCAGCCAACGAAAAAAGCAAAATGATTCAGCTGCGAATAAATAGAAGTGCAAGTCAGCTTACTCAGGTACACTTCTTTAAGAATAACTTATTATATCAGCATTGTGTATGTTTGTGTTTACTTTCAGTAAAAACAATATCTTCATTGGAAATTTGAACATTCCATTTTTCAATTAACAATTTTAAATGCATGTTGTCTACAAGATACATAAAAAGTTTTTGTCACCAAGACAAACCTGAAAGGACATCAAAATTAATATAAATAAACAAAACTCATACCTTGTAATTTCTTGTCTTCATACGTGTTTTTTCATATTTAAAAACACAAAAAGGAGATGTGGTATGATTGTCAATGAGACAACTATCCATCTAAGACCATCTGAATGAACGGACAACAACTACAGGTCACCGTAGGATATTCCTTTGAACATTACCCATTTTATATCGCTTGAAAAGATCCGATTATTTCAAATCCATTTTTCAAATAATTGGTCCTTTAAACAGGTTTTGTTATATCTGTTTTCCAGTATGTTGATCATTACATATTAAACATCTGGAAATGTCAGGAAAGCTTATTTTGCCATCTGAATTATGAATTATATATAAATATTTCATCCTGTTAATTATTTCGATAAAAATGTAATTATTTAGTTTTAGGTTAATGACCTCTTCTGTAGACCTGTTTATTACGAAATATTCAAAGTGCCACAATATCAAAACAGTAAAAATATATAATAAAAGTGCACAATTAAATAATCCTGTGTCTATTAAGCAACGAATTTTCAAATATTTGAGTTCAATAGGAAAGGCTGACGAATTATTTTTTATAAAATTTCCATATGTTTAGTATTGAAACAGCAAAAGGGTACATTATCATTAAACATATTTTATTGTCCAAAAACAATAACAACAGGATCAGACACCATTTTTGCAACTTAGAACGTCTTCTCTATTACATACAAATAATAAATAACTGAACAAAATAAAACACATGTGAATAACATTATATATAATATTAATATGGAGACATGAAATAAACAAGAATTGAAACGATGTGGATCATCGATTTCTAAAAACAGAGTTGACGGTATTTTTTTTTTTATCAAAACCAAGTAGGATATTTTAATCAGGGAATAAACATTCACTCTAAATGTAAGTTTTTATTTATAATTTGCAATTTATTAAACATTGTTTGTATAAAAAGGAAGTTTTGCAAACATATTTTAATTGCAGGTGTACAAGTTTCCTGAACACATCAACAAAACTGTCTATGTGATGAATCCACCAAAGCATGCCTTTGATATAACAAGTAGTATAATTTACGTTGCTAATGCGGAAACGCTACGACAAAGCGATATTGGTGTTAAACTCACAGTTATCTCACACCCGGATAATTTCCAAACAGATTTGTTTATCTCTGTCATAGGACAGTATCATGTCTTGAAGACTGACAAGCCGTGTAGTAAGTTTAGCTCATATCTAAACTATATGTTTATGTCGTGAAGATAAATGAATGTGATTATGTTTTTGGCAAATTCTCTTTATATGTGTATCAAAATATGTAAAAAGAAAAACACGCAATTGACACAAAAACAAAACAAACAAACAAACAAACAAACAAAAGGCCCAAAAATATTTGTAAAATAAGGCATGATGTCTAAAGTTGATGAAACTTTTAACGTTTATACCATGAAACTGAGTGCTGTACCAAACATCGTGGCTAATGACAATGAAATGACAAACAATATTCCACAAAACATTTCACAAAAAAAAAAGAATAATCAAAAAGAAAAAGACAATAACGCTGAATGAAGTTTAGTCGTCCGAAGCGCTTTTCTGAGTTAATCTTCATCAGGAAAGATTTGAAAGTCAAGGATGCACAAGATCCTTAACTTGTGAAGAGCTGTATAACTCAAGAGGGACATAAAAATTTTGGTCAAATCCATCTAAGGTCAACTTTGCCTGAAGGAGTTGGAACCTTAGTTCCTAATAATGTTTGAAGAATCTCCCATGGAAATCTACACAGGTTCTCTAGACGTCAAAAAGTGAAACAATTTCTGCTCCTGTAATGTGACACCAGCTGTGTTACCAAAGACATTAATTATCCGGAGATGGTGATGACCAATGAAAAGGGAAATTCGGACAACAGTGTGTTGTCTAGGATATGAAAATTTTTTTGGGAGATGTAGTTGTTTTTGAAGTCCATTTTAAGCCCAGTTGTAGGCCAAAATAAAGCAATTGTGTGTTATTTATTAAAAGAGCTTGTTAAATAGTCAGACAACGTTAAACATAGGTATATTCTTTTCATATATAATTATTTATATATATTTATATTTATAGATGAGTCTTGTTCTCGCTTTATGTATAAGCAATATTGTGAAACTGGTTGTGGCCTTGGTGCACCTAATGGGAAATGTCTCTGGCGTCAGGGAAACGATGGAGGTGGTCTTGAAACTAAATATTCAACATGTTCTCCAACTTTACATACGTGTCCAGATCAAGTCTGCGACCCCCTAGAAAAGGCATTTCATTTATTATGTCCACAAGATTGTACAAGTAAGACAACTATTTGTTATTATGTAGTTTCGTAATTTAGAGATTACAAACGGTACCAACCAGAATCAGAAAAGTACTATGAAGTATCTGTGGTTCTTTTCGACCAATATATTCCAAAACAACCTTTCAACAGCTTCCTCTGCTTATCCTGAAACGAGTGATTTATATACAACCAATTAACTGGTTTTAAGTAATATGGAAATGAGGAGATTATGATTGTTCCAATTCCTGACAAGTATAATCGCAAACATTTAGACGATCTACATTTAAATGGAACCAAAATACAATCGTGCGAATGTTTGTGACTTAACTTAAAGTTTGCAGTGTATTCAATTTATTTGATTTCAGATATAGTTTTATTTTACAGCTGAATCTGCTGGGATTGTGAAGAAGGATCCTCTTACAGGCAGAGGTATTCTACAAGCTACTGGACCTTGTTGGTGTGATTATAATGGGAAATGTTCTTGCTTCGAACCTCCTCCTTTTAAGTCAACTACACCAAGTACGGTGATCTACAAACCCGGCATACATAATAGTAGTACAAAAGATAGGAACCAAACCCTAGACAATGTTAGAGTTGATCCAGTATTGGATGGTACGTATCTTTATGGTAGCTTCGACAGTCTAATATATTGTTTTTTTAATCCAGTTTGCTGTACCTGACATAAAAGTCTTTTATATCATACATGTCATATGAAAAAAATATACATTTTGAAATAATTTTTTTGATTAGTTTAATTTTGAAAATTCGAAAATGGAAACATACAGGAACGGATGATAACTCAGGAATAGATGGTTGATTGTGTTGAATCTTATTCAAGTGCATAAATATATATCAATTAGTTAAACGTCATTGGAAACTATTTGTTACTTCCACGTCATTTCAAAAAAAAAAAATATTAATCCCACGTCATTTAAAAAAAAAAATTGAAACTTCATATATTTATGAATAACATCTTTGGAAATTTCAAATTATTTCTTACGAGAATGAAGAAAGGAGTCGACTTTATCTACATTTCATTTACCATTTTTTTGTTAAAACTGATTTAAGATTTTCTAAATTTATTGTCATAACATTTATATAATGTCATAACGCTTTTTTATATTTTGCAGACAAACTTAATAACAGTGATCATACTATTTGTGATATAGATTGTAAAATTACCATAGCAACGATATGCGGATGCATCAGCGCGCTTGCATGTTTGTTTGTTCTTGTATGGAAAACAAGAAGATTTAAGTGTCAGAGAAATAAAACACTAAAACATGTCGGAAGTGTCGCATCAATGTCTGTTATACCTTCGGATTATTTTGACGATAGGGATTACAGGACGACACATTCTTCACCACAGTATGGTCCATATTACAAAGAATCGTACAATAGCAGCGTGGTAATATTTTTATATATTGAAATATTTGATTCTAGAACTATATGCAAAGAGTTATCTTCATAATAAGTTTTATTTTTATTGTGTGTACTGTACGAAGTCAGTAATATCCTCTCGACTTTCAATGTTTTCATAATAAAATGTCAACGAAAAGAAAAAAATTTCCGCGACGAATACGTAAATTGCACATTGATATGTTTTGACTTTCAAGGAATTATAACTTATTACGTATACTAACATATTTTAAAGTTTATTTTTGAATTGTTTCAAATGGGCAATATTTCTGAGTAACTACACTGTATGCTTCGCCTTGTATGGAATATAAATGTGTCTTTTAATTTTCGTTTACTCTGTATACTATACCAGTTGTTATATCAAAGGCATGTTTTGGAGGATTCATACCATTTTGTTTCCTATTTTGTGAGCCACAAAACATCGTGCATGCATGCATATTCATTTCACTCTTCTGCAGAATTTGATATAGAATAACGATTTCAAACTACACGTGTGAACGCAAACTGGATTCAATTCCAATATCATACATCCAAGGGGCCTTGATGGCCAAGTGGTCTAGGTAGTCGAACTACTGTATCACTAGTCTCTCAACACTGAGGTTGTGAGTTCGAATTTCGCACGTGGCAGGTGCTTTCGACTCCAATCTAAATTCACTAGGATTGTCAGTTATCATACCGAGGGTCGGTGGTTTTCTCCGGGTACTCCGGCTTCCTCCACCAAAAAACACTGACCTCCATGAAATGGAACAATAGTGCTGAAAATGGCGTTAAAAAAAAAACAATAAATAAATCAATCATAAATCCGATTCTACTTTAAGTTTCATTAAATCCGATTTGAACATGTTGAATCTAGCATGCGTGTGAACAGGATAATAATGTAGGTAATCATATGTACAAATAATACCAGCTCACTGTGAAGAATTTTATATAAATAACAGGAATTTATATGGTAAAAATATGAAGAAATTTTTTAATGTTTTTTTTTTAAATCTTTATTGAAATTTTGTAAGGAGACAAATTGTAAGATCTGGAACTTTTTGTTAATTGTTTTCCAATATATTATTTTGTGGCGACAGTAAACTAGTTGGTTATGGAAATAAAAAACTTTAAAAACAAGTTCATGTACAATGTGTTGAAAATATCTTTTCCAATTGAAATCTCCTGTTACATCTTATATTCTTCAACGTCTAAATTTTCGTTCTTTCTATTGCAGTCCCCAGAAGATGCAAAATGGGAATTTGAAAGGGAAAATTTACAATTAGACACAACTCTTGGTGAAGGAGAATTCGGGAAAGTGGTCAAAGCTAAAGCATTCAACTTAGACGGAAAACAAAATTATACAGAAGTAGCAGTAAAAATGCTCAAAAGTAAATATATTTATTTATATGTACAAATTTGCATTTTAAACTAAAAAAAGATTCAAGGATTAACTAAATAAATCCTCATTTATTGCCTTTTTCATATTTTATTTCATTTTCCATTCCTTCATTCGAAATTTAAACTTTAACAAAATTTAAGCATTTCTTTAATATGTTCTTAACAATTCAACACTTTATTTAACATCTACTTTTTTGAATTTGATATGGAGTTTGCTATTTTTGTACTCAAATGATTTTAACTGAGCTTATATATATAAATTTTTAAATGTTATAGATTGTGCCTCTGGAGTTGAACAACAAGCATTATGGTCGGAGTTCAATTTACTGAAAGATGTTCAACATCCTAATGTTATACGATTACTGGGTGCATGCACTCAAAATGGTGAGTAATTCACTAATGACAGGAAACTTACATAGCATATCGGAAGCATGATGACATAATAAAGTTACACCATCAATATGAAAATAACAGTTGCACGACAATAATCAGGATTTGAAAATTGTAAACATTCTTGATGTGGGTTTTTACAAACACAGTAGATTTCCATACAAATTAAAAGATCGAATTTCGTCTTTAAATGAAAATGGATTATGTGCGAACTTTAGAACTCTTATCGGACAAAGCGCATATTCTAATAGTTATTGTTTTCTTCAAACAGGTCCAACATATCTTATAGTGGAGTATTGTGAACATGGATCTTTGCTTAGTTACTTACGAAATTCTAGACTTGAAGAGAATGGTTATGTTAATCAGCGGTATAAACCCTCAAAACATATATCAAATCCAAAAGAACCGCCCGAACTTCTAACAATACGGGACTTGCTTTCCTTTGGTTGGCAGATTGCAAAGGGGATGAAATATCTGAGCGAAATCAAAGTAAGTCAATTATAGAGGGCATGTACATTTTGATTACTTTACAATGGATTTGTTTGTTTTGAGCAATTACTCTACATGTTTTGTTGTTGCTTCTCATCTGTTTTTTTTTTTTATCCTTTTTCAGAAATTGCTCATTAACATTTATAACTTATTTCGGTATTCGCTAAATGTTTTACGAAGGCTTAATATAACTATCGTATCGGTGATGTTTATAATAAAAAAAGTGCATCATTTTGTTTATTAAAGAAGTGAAAAATTTTGTATTAAATATGGATTTATTAATTTAGTAGGATGTAGGTATGTTACTTGTTTTAGTTTAGTTGACATTACATATACATTCTTATATTGAAGCTTGTACACAGAGATTTAGCAGCTAGAAATGTACTAGTTGGTTCAGGCAAAGTGTTAAAGATATCAGACTTTGGTTTAACTAGAGATGTATATGAAGCTGACACATATCTTAAACAAAGCAAGGTACACATTTCCCATTTCCAATTTTATTTGTGAGACCTACTTCACTTTTTACAGTTTATCTAGAGTATACCTGACTGTATATTTGTTTTTTTAGTCTTTATTTATGAGAACAATTTTTAAACGGATCGATCCAGATCCAGCATGAATTATACTGCACAAATAAACTCATCATAGATACCAGGATTGAAATTTTGTATTTGCGCCGGACGCATTTTCACATTCATTTTACACGTTCAAAAGTTCTGCACACTAAAGTGTCGATATCACATAAATTTTAAAGCAAAAATAATACAAAACATCTAAACACTGCTTTTTATCCTTAATAGTGAAAGTATGCATTCAGATGTAATATCTTAAAATAAAATAAGATGATAATTATTTTTATCCCTTTTAGGGAAGAATTCCAGTAAAATGGTTAGCACCCGAGTCACTGTATGCACAAATATATACCACACAAAGTGACGTGTAAGTATGTACCCGTAAATAGCAAAACGTTCTTTATTTTGGAGAGCATTTAAGTTGAAGATATTAAATTTTATTCACAAACCGTAAATCGAAAAGAAGTACGGGCAACATCATTGAAGAGAAAGAAAATGGCAACATCTTAAACGATAGGCAATAAAATTTACAAAAGAAAGAAATAACTGTCATGTTCATAGATGAAAATGAAATTGTTCCGTACAGGATGGCAACATCTGAAATGAAAGGCAATAAAATTTACAAAAGAGAGAAACAACAGTCAGGTTCGTGAATGAAAATGAGGTTGTTCCGCCCAAGACGATAGGTGATAAAATCAAATAAAACAAGAAACAACATCCTTCAATTGACGAAGACTGAATGTTATAACGGATATGTCTCTCAACCTTTAATTACAATGATCGTCATATAATCGTGTTTATTTTTTAGATGGTCCTTTGGTATTGTTTTATGGGAAATTGTCACTCTCGGTAAGTATTTACCTCAGCTAAGGTATAATAGACATCGATTATAATAGTTATAAAAATCAGAATAGGTGATACATTCGTGTGACGGACAGTTCGTAATTCTGTTATGCTGTTTTTGTGTTCTGTCCTAAATTATTTTACGTGTTCGTTGTTATTCTGTGGTTAACATGCCGAAATGTACTATTGTATTATTTATTTATGTATTTCTCTGTCTTGAATGTTCTTGCATTTGTTTGTGCTGTGTTCCTGTCGTGTAGTGTTGTCATTTTAGTGGTATATTTAACATTGCAATAAAAGTGCGAGGTTTGGCTAGCCACAAAACCAGGTTCAACCCACAATTTTTCTTAAAATGTCCTGTATCAAGTCAGAAAATGGCAGTTGTTATGTAATAGTTCGTTTCTATGTATGTTACATTGTCGTTTGTTTTTTGTTGCGCTTCAGTGTTTCTGTTGTTTCGTTGTTTTCCTCTTATAGTTGATGTGTTTCCCTCGGTTTTAGTTTGTAACCCGGATTTGTTTTCTCTCAATCGATTTATGACTTTTTAACAGCGGTATACTACTGTTGCCTTTATTTAAATACTTTCAAATTAACTTGAATAGGCTTCAAATTAAAATAAATTTCTTGATAGACATGATATATTAAACAAGAACTAAACCAGTTTGAATTCATATATGCATCTAGTAAAGTTAATGCTCAACTACAAATAATTATGTTGTGCTAACTACCTTCCTGACAATATAATCTGTATCATAAATACATCTATGGTTTTATATATCTTTGGCTGTGTCTTTGGCGTTTTTGAGGATGTTAAATCTAGAAATGCTAATCAAAAACAGAACAGATGGTACGTGTTATTTTCACATCACTTTTCGATTAAAGTTGATGACATTTTAAGGTTTAAAAATAATGCATCTACTCTGTGAATTATTTTATATGGTAAAAAGAAATTTTATTTCTGCAATTTTAATATCAATGGACTAGTTTCATACATTTTTCTTATTTTGCACAGTAAAATTATCATTCATATAGTTTAACATCTTTTTTTTTGTTATTTTATACCAGGAGCGCCTCCATATCCGGGTGTACCACCGGAACGTCTTTATAACCTATTATTGGCGGGCTATCGCATGGACAGACCTGAAAATTGTTCTGATGAGCTGTAAGTTTAATTAGACAACATTCGTCTACCGTTGTTCAAATCTCATAAATCGATAAAGAAGACAAAAATCATGGTAACAAACAGAAACTTGAGAATCGCATGACCTCCAAAAGGTGCGAGCTCGATTGCTTCGACAGTGTAAGCGTCTTTTGAAATACATCCATGGACGGATACCCCATATCCTTTGTTTTTCTATTTTACAACAAAAATTGTAATTAAAGTCATAACTGTTTAAAAGATTTCATTTAAAATTCAGGATTTGTAGGCTTTTAACGATGAAATATTAATCCTTGTTCGTGGAATAAAAAAAAAACCCAAAAGAAACTGGTCTTTTCGCTGTATTTTCTGATACAGGAGATTAGTTTTATATGATTCATTGGATTATTTTGAAAAGGATGTTACATATACACGCAGTTCATACCACAAATTAATAATGGAACCTGAAATAAATATAAAATTATGGACGACCTGAATATATGACAAAAACAAGTAACGAAATAGTTTCTTGTAGAAAATCTAAAATCAAACTTTTTCAGTTAATTGTCATTTACAAAATATAGACGTCTACAAACATAGGCAAATTAGCATTGTGAGTACTCGGAAGACTCCAGTGATAGTTTAATTTTCAAATATTAAATCATAAGAATTTTGAATATCAAGCGAATGTTAATTAAAATAATTTCTTTTTATTTTAATGTCATTCTCAAATAAAACCAAAATATGTAATTGCATTGAAAAGAAAACCAATCCTATTACTTCATTTGTGTGACAAAAGATTGTATTTTAGTATTCTAATTATTTTGTAATCAGCAGACACGTTTTCGTCGTCTAAAATATGAACTTCTTTATAAAAAGACCCATTTTAAGATAATGTAATGTGTTTTAAATAACTGCCACAAATAAACTAGAAACAATCCTATATAAAATGGATAATTTTTCAATTTAATTGCACCATCAATTCAATTTTTGCAAAATAAAATGTTTCATTAGATTTGTTTAGTTTGCTGATTTGTATTCTAAAATGACAATTGTCAATCTATAAAGCTAAAGATATGTCAAAACAAAATGTGTTGCGGCAGAATATCTATTTCTGAGGTTCTAAAATTAATTCTAGATGAAATATCATTAAGGAAATTTGACCATTTTAAATGAGAACAAACGAATCTAAATTGTACCTGTATTTGTATGAATATGAGTGTTATAGTATGAAATAATGATAGTTTGTCCAGGTTTGGCATTATTTTTGGTCGGCGCGTTACGTTTGCGACAATATGTCCTACGTTTGCGCGAAATAATTTCTGCGTTTGCGACAATTTGTCCTACATTTGGGCCAAATAATTTCTACGTTTGCACGACAAAACCCATTACATTTGCGCGAAATTTATCTATTCAAAAGTTACTACGTTTGCACAGATTAATTAAATTTTCTATCAATGAAGTAATAAAAACATTGTAGAATTTTAAATAATTTTTATTATAAAATAATGATTTCTGAAATAAAGCAAATCAGATAAAAAGAAACATAATAATAATAAAAAAATGAAAATGACAAGGTGAAAATGGACATTCCAGATGGAGACAAACAAAGGGAAAAATCCTTGATATTTGATGGATTTCCGCGTACATATATGATTTAAAAAGGGAAACATTTTCTGGAGATAAACTTAAAAAATATGCAAATATCGGATAAGAACTTATCGAGAATGTAAAGTTTTGCTTACGGGAAAACAATAAGCACACTCGTTAAAGTAATGAACTTAAATGAGAAAGACAAGAAATCATCCTGCTGATCATACGGCAACTTCAGGCTACTATGTATACCAAAATACGCGTTAGCGATATCCTATCTTGTGAAACGTACAGTACA
Organism: Mytilus coruscus; assembly: GCA_017311375.1. Taxonomy (NCBI): domain Eukaryota; kingdom Metazoa; phylum Mollusca; class Bivalvia; order Mytilida; family Mytilidae; genus Mytilus; species Mytilus coruscus. Next base: position 35,415,168 of record CM029602.1, read on the forward strand.
GACAATGAAAACTTTCAGTTCAAAGAATCTTGACTTTGTATTTATTAGGATTAAAATACTAGTAAAAACTCAGGTAAATTCGTGCAAACGTAAAACCATTTGTTCGTGCAAATATAAAACCATTTGTTTGTGCAAACGTTATAACTGTCAAAATTCAAATTCGCCCAAATGTAGGTCACCCCTTTTAGTCCATTTAGGTTGTGCCAGCTCATCAACGTTTTTTAAATTCTTATAAAAATACATATATATATTGACATCGAGAAATCATTGAAGAGACATTAACTGTTCAAATGCGCATCTGGTGCAGAACAAATGGTACTGTTAATGTTATTAAGTAAAAAAGTAGTTTGTTAATTGTCATTTAACGCTGATCCAATTTACTCATCGACTTCGTACTTTATTTCCTTTTTTACTTTTTGATTCAAGCGTCACTGCTGGGTCTTTTTTTTTCGACAAACGAAACTAGTATTTTTCAATTTATCTAAACGGATTGTTTTTTTTATGATTTACTTACTTTTTTCATTTTCTGGATGTAAATATGAATGAGTTGATCAAATACAATAACATGTCTAGTTCACGTTTCGATGTATAGCCGATGCCGAATAATTCCAAGTTTGGTATCTTTGTTGACTGCATCTATCTAAATGAACAAAGCATGCCACAGATGAAGTTAAGACTGCTTTCTATATTGTCTTATATCTAGACATTGTTGATGAGGGTCGGTTTACTACTAGTTTTTTCTTCTAAAGATATGATTTCAATTTTCTAATTTTGAACTGTTCACTTTTGTGTAGTAACATTCCAGCAGTGCATGCAAATGGAGTATATATATCGCCCAGCTGATACGATAGTGCATGACATGCCTTTCCTATCCAAGATTTTCTTGATACATTATAACTGTCGACAAGAAACTAATTGCACCTACGATTCCGAGGGCTAAAGTTGAATCATCTCTTCGATTTTTTTTACAGACGCTATCATGATTTAGTTTACTGTTATCGAATATCTATGTCACATATGACAATTGATATGTTACCCTTGGTAGTACCCGTAATCCCGTCCTTTTATCTCTATACTGTGACATAATCGAATACGATTTTTCATTGTATTTTTACTTGCAATGAGTACATGCCGTAGGGCACTATTTGAGCTGGTATATATTTCAAACTTTCACACATTCGATCAAATCTAAGGGTGAGATAATTTACTTGCATGTTCCGATTTCTTTTGTATTTGATGATGTCTTAGATTCAGACAAAAGATTTATCAGTCTCTTTTCACTAGGTATGAATCATCAATATATTGTTACAAGAGTGTTACTAGTAGAGCAAATATTGCCGTCCCTTTTTGGAGGGATTAGTGTACCCCAGTCTTTAGTTTTCTGTGCAGCGTTTTGTTATTGGTTTTGGTCTTGTAGTCTTTATTTTTATTTGCTGTTGTTGTTTTTTATTACAACCATAATATCTATTATCTATTTTTTCAAGTTTTTCAAATCCTACAATTAGATATAACAAAACCCCTGAACGTCTTGCCAAATCTTGTTATTTGTGTATGTCAAATTATGTAGTCCAAGAATGTAGATGTAATACTAGTAGATAATAAATGCATTGATTGTAGATATGCTGTGATGCAAAAATGCTGGAAAACAGACCCACAGGATAGACCAACATTTTCCAAACTTGCAGACATATTTGATAGAATGTTGCAGCAAAGAACGGTATGGTTTAATAGATATATAAAGCATTTCCCATATGTGAACCTACATATAGATATAGCACGCATACATATTTCAGTTGAACTTTAGTGGAATGATTTAATTTCATGATGAACTCCTAAATTATTTGATAATTTGGCAAAGTATAAATCGGCTAAAGCTGTTGATAATGGTTATGGTGGAGATTAAAAATTATCGCCGGATTTTTTTTAGTCAGGCGCAACACGATCTGTGCAACAATTGGGGGATCACTTGATGTCACCCCTGGTTTTTGTTTGGATTCATGCTGCTGCATGTTTTAGTCCATAGATGAATAGACTTTATGAACTATCTCTTGTCCTTTGTCTTATTTTTTGTTTGACACAGATATCTCTCTTTCGTCGACTTTTATTGCTTTCTTTTTTAAAACTTTTTTCAAATACTCCTGTTCTCTTCAAAGATAGCACATACATTTTCTGTTCAACTTGTAAGTCTTGTACAAAGCAAGTATCGTTTTTACGTTTTACGGCACACCAACAATGTAGTTGAAATATATTGCATACTGCTTAATGTTCCACAATCACCTATCATCCATTTTCATCAGTCGTTTCTTTTGGCGTTATATGTTATCTAACCTTGATCACTTGGTACCAGTCGCAAAGAGAACAGTACAGTATATACATTTTTAGATACATCATATATAATTATATAAAACCCTTTGAATACTTCTGCTGGCATGGCCACAGCTCGATATGCCTTACACGTTGATCCCTTTATATCGGTCACCTTAAGACAGTTCCCCTTAGACAAATGTCAGTTTTTAAAAGACTTATAAAATTAAGTGTATAAACCGTATATACTCATATGATAAAACTTGAAAAAAAAACTTATATTACAGGAGTATCTAGAACTTACGGGTGGTTTTGAAGATGACACATCAGACCTTTTTGGTAGTCGATATGCTCCCTCAGTATCGGGTGAGTTAATTATTTAATTGTGATATCTTACATTTCTTTGAACGTGAATATGCTTGATATCACTTGTCAAACACATATCATTCATAACGAAAATGGTTGATACACCACTAAAAACGTTTTATGATTGACACAAATTTTAAGATGACTGGTGACTTATTTGTATATTCTATTTTTATTTCTATAATTCTTCCTCACAAATTCCTCCGAATTGGAAGCATTTGTAATATACCGGTATATACATGGGTATTCCCGCCTGTCCAAAATAAAAGGACGGCCCGCCCTTGGTCTCCTTACTCACGCTCTTCTGCCCATCAAAGCAAAGTGATATTTATAGATTATTGATGGTTTTTCAAACGAGAGGGTGCTTCCCAGCTACGATCTCATTGAAGGGTGAGAAACATCCTCGAGATTTAAAGGCCATTGATAATCTGATTATCGCTATTTTGCCTATGACGTCGTTGGTGTTTACATTGACGTCACGTGCGCCCTCAGTTTCTGACGATACTTTTCCATCTCAAGCGAGTAGCATAAAGTTACTGTGAGCAACTCGATATATACTAAATACAATTATCGGACTTATATAAATGTGAATACAGGACTCCATCTGAAATAGAAATATACGTACAGGTTAAACAGTACTAACATAATGCTTTAAAATTGAAAAACTAACCAAACTGATTCTATAAGAATTCGAAATGTAGAAAAAGAAAAAAGGGAAAAATCAAATATAACGGAACAGAAATAAATGCATACCTGATGTTAATCATAGCCGGATTTACAAATCATTTTTTAAAGTATGTTACTTGGCTTCTGTAATTGCTAAAATATTAGTTATAAAACCAACTTGAAAGGCAGCAAATAAGCTTTAAATTTACCAACTGTGACCTATCCTTAATGGCCAAGGGCTCGTTATGCCAAAGTCGTGCCTTCTAAAGTTTTACGAAAGCCACCATGATTTGGTGGGACGTTATGGAATATCGGTATCACAGATGACCGCGGATATGTTCTATTTGTCTAAGCTATAATCCCGTCCTCTTTTGCTCGAATGAAATATCACTAAACGCAGATTTTCATAGAATCTGTACTTGCAATGCGCAATTCGATGAGTGCCACTAGTGTAGCAAGATCTTATAACCCCTCAGAAGAAGCTGAGATCTTTGGTGGGGTTCAGTTTTAAGTTTACTATATATTGTTTTGTAGACTTTTTGTTTTTGTTTTTTATAGTTATGTTATTATGACCAATATCGTTTTCTTTTGTATTTTTAGGAATTTCTATACTTGGCAGTCGACCTTTACCTGTACATTCCGAACACACACCTGTCGACTCCAGGAACAGTGGAAGTTCATATCTTACCCCAGCATTAACTAACCCAATTGATACAAACACGAGTTTTTCAGACTCTACGTTGTCAAAACGTGAACAAAGCGAAACTTCAGAAATGGCGTCTTTACTGATTGATAATAGAAGTAAAAACCCTTTTATTAATGAAGGTCTAGTCAGTCCCAAAGCAGAACAAACGGTTGTGTAAACAAATTTATATTGTGATGTGTACATAATGAGATTGTGTAATTGATCTAGTCATGCTTTTCTGTGATGGAGTCCATATATACATCATAACCTATATATAATTATGCAATTAACTTCAAACAAATAAATTGGTCAGTGTAGATATTGTTATATACATTTTTAACACTTCATTTGAGTTTATTGTGAGAGACCGTAGAAATGTTATATAGTATAAAAAGTGCTTAAACTCCTTGTGATTTGTATCATTTATAACTTACGTTTTGTTATATTACTACATGTAACTGATTTTTTTTATTGAAACTCAAGGAACAAAAGAACATGAATGCATTTTCATGTTTTTAATAACTGCACTTACATATCCTGGTGCAAACCATATTTGTTCCGTGCAAGGTCGATCGAATATTACTTATAAAAGTATTGCATGTAAAATTTGAAAGATAGATGATTTAATCGTGCAGCGGAAGCTGAAACTTGCAAATTCTTAATTTTAAATGGTCATATGACTTCAGGCTTACTCCGCTATCGTCATAATCAGAATTTCTCTTGATAGGATCTTATCCTTGGCCAGTACTGAAACTTACATCAAAATATGTTAAATTAATATAAAGCCTTAAATAATACGTTTTGTGTGCAATCACCTTACATTGTAAGTGCAAATGGAAATCAATCATTGGAAGTTCAAAGAGCGTCTGACTGATTGACCTTTGCAATTAATTATGGCTTTGTACCGTCAAATTTTCGTTTATGTGACACAATGCCAAATAGCTTATAAAATATAATTTGTATATAGATTTAAAAAATGAATTGTAATGTAAATAAATTTATTTTTCTTTTGGGACTAATTTCACAAACTTTCTTACGATAAAAAATACTCGTAAGTCATGAACATTTCAGTATAACTTAAGATCAATTTTAGTCGTAAGATTGTTTTGTGAAAAGAGCCACTGATCTTACAGTAAGACAAAATATGATATTAACTCGATGAATACTTCTCTTGGCTTGTGCAGCTGCTACATAAATTACAATTTTCAGAATCAAATGCAGGTCAAGTTTGATCAGAAGTAAAAGAAAACAAGAGTGCCATAATTTATCAAATGAGCGTTCATCATTTTCAAAATAAGGTCATCAAATCGAGTATAGAAAGTACAGATAGTATATTCTGCATACTTGTTGCCAATTTTATTACTGTCAAAACATTTTGTATTATAACTAATGCCTGATAAAATATTGTGATATTAGTTTCATGAATCGTGTGACTTACTAGAAACGGGTATGTAGAAGGTTAGTTCTCAAACTCATGTGATTTACGAGGTTTAGTTCTTTTTCTGATAGCGCAAATATAATGGATATCATTTATATGCATTATATATCTTAATATAAAGTTATGTTATTACTATATTTATTTCCAATGACTGGTCGTGGCTTTTATTACAACGCAAGTATTTACTCGCGTGTAATTTTTCCTAAATTAAATTTTCCGTGTAAGAATAAGAAATAATGGTGTTTTTTTTTTTTTTTAAATTGGACCTAGCGTAAACCTTATTCTGAGAAAACGCTTAACTCATTTCTTTTCCCGTTTACTCAATTTGGACAGCTGTTAAAAAAATATGAGAAAATTGATATTTACTCTTTAACCTCTTCGACTTTCTGTTAACCTTGATGACTTTGCATCTGATATTCAATACAGGACATTAGTGTGAAAAAAGTTCAGAAAAAAATTGCACTTAATTTTTGCCTCTTTGACTTTCCGATCGCAAACTGATCATTTTGCAACCAATATTCAAAATTAACTAATATAGGTAATGCATTACAAATTTAATTGTAACATATTTGTCTCCAGAAATCAAAATATCTATCTTTATTTTTTTATGCATTACTACATTTGTTTACAATTTTTACGGGTATCGGTACATTCCAGTTGATTTGTTAACAATCTGTTTGAAAATGATACCTGCACACAATTCCTTAAATTTTATTTATACAACTAGGATGCAGAGAAAGAGAAACTAACATTTGGATGAACCTATGTAACAATAACGATGTTCTGGTACTTTTCATCCTGAATTTCAGCTTCTACAGAAGGGGAAAGGTGTACATATAAATGGCTTTTATTTGTATTGAAAGATTTTTTTTCATTATAACATCATTGTTTTTGGTGTATCAAGCCCATATTCGCAAACAATTCCGATAAAAACAAATGTATTTGAATTAAACTAACGTTTAGTATGCATAAATATTATCATGTATGCAAATGATTAACAAATACAAAATCACAAAATAATCATACAGTTTATATTGTTGTTATGTTCAATTGTAAATTGGAATGGGTTTGCTTAACAGTGTAATGGAAATGTATATTAATATTCTACATTTGTTGTCAATGATTTGAATAAAAAGCAGTTTTCTGACAATTTTATCTTTTACTTTTTATTTCCCTGTATTCACTTTAATATGATGTGTTCCTTGAAATATAAGTAAGAAGATACAAAGGAAGCAATCAAAAACCGTAGGTCAGAGAAAAATAGAAAATACCATGGCCAAAAATGAAAGTGACAAAAAGAAAAACAACAGTTCACAAGAAAACTACAAAGAAAACGAAATATTTAGCGAAACGAACAAAAACCGGGGTGAACTCAGTGTAAACTGTTACTGCTCCATTACTGTAACTCGTCATGTTGCTCAAGGCAAGTAAACATTCGGTGTTAAGTCGTAATAGCTAATGTCACATTCGAGAAAAATAGGGCGAGATTGCGGCTACGACAATTGTATTATAACGGTGTGATACATATATTCATTAATGGTAAACAAAATCATAATGGCGCACGCAAAACTTTCAACTTAAACTATACCATTTGAACCCTTTGGTTCAATGGCTTCCTTGAAAGTAACAATCCGCTATAAAGGAAATCATTAGGAACGCAGGCCCTGGAAATCGAATCAACTTAAATACTCCTTTCCTATTTTGATCAAATCAGTGAAACAAATACAATTAAAGATGGCAATTCCTCGTTAAAAGTGTCATGTTACATAGAACATTTCTTGTAAAGTAAATAGCTTATTCCTTTAACCAGCTTTGCATTTTTAAAATATATTACGTTTTATTGTTTCAATTCAAATTAATGAGATTGTAAGAAAATATTTTCAGGTCAGCTTTAAAAAGGAACACAAATAGTCAATATTGTTTTCATTAGCTTTGCCTTCATAGAAACAGTCGTCATAAATGTCATCTTTTTTTTTTAAAAACATTTACATGCAATTCGAGAACACGATTTTATCAATTTACATGTAAGTGGTATGATTTTAATGTTCAGATACTGATGCCTCTATGATTTGATACTACTTAAATACCAATGCTTATCAAACCATCTGGAACTACTAGTTTACTAAGCTAGATCTAGCCTAAACTTAATCCTAGCCTAAACCTAACCCTACCTAGTCCTTACACTAGCCCTTACCTAAAATATTCCTTAGCCTAATCTTAAATTATAACAACAAAAAGATTTATTCGCCTTTCCGACTGTGGTCATTTTTATATAACAGCATTCCAGTAACCTGTGATTTTTTTACGATGTCATAAAGCTTGTCTTTCCTAGCAAGTTTTCCTTGATAGAAGAGTACTGCTTACAAAGCTGTAAAACCAAGAGGTTCTTAATCAACGGAAAAAAGGTCAGAAGATATCAAAAGGGCACGTCAGTCACGTGAAAGGGAAGAGAGACGACACCGTGGGTAAAGTATTAAGAAGAAAACACAAAGAATAGTAAAATAAACACAGACAAATTAAGACTGAACAATATCAACACCAGCAAACACCTAGGATTATCAAACTTGCCTCTAAAAGTTATGCAATTCTTGCTCTGCTAATGGCATTTGACTTGTTATTTATGGCATGTATATATCCTTTCATTAAGAGAGGCGACAGATACCAAGGGGATATTTAAACTCATAAGTTGAAAACAAACTGACAATGCAATGGTAAATAAAGAGCTGCCCCATAAGCGCATGATACGCCCGTCGCTTTTTCAACGAATAAAGTTTCATAACTCCTCAATGTTATATCAGAAATTTATAAAAAAAAATTAAAGGGAGGTTATTTTAATAGAAAGTAACCAGTCACCAAAGTTTCTACAAAACTGGTCAAGGCACTTTTGAGTTCTTGTCCGAAAACTGGAAAATCCCCATTTTTTAGGAATAAAATCCAATAACTCGGAAAGTTAAATTTAAAATTTAGAAAAATCGAAAGGGAGCTTAAGTCAATAGATATAAATAATTCACCAAAATTTCACGAAAACTGTTCAAAGCATTGTTGAGTTGTTGTCCGAAAACTGGAAAATCTCCCATTTTTTAATGAATAAAACCCCACAACTCGGAAACGTTAAATCTAAAATTTATAAAAATCGAAAGGGAGCTTACGTCAATAAATATAAACAATTCACCAAAGTTTCATGCAAATTGGTTAAAGCGTTTTTGAGTTATTGTCAGACATGTTGATAACGGACGGACAGACGGACGGACGGACGACCGGACAACGGTATACCATAATACGTCCAGGAAACGATCGTATAAAAACGAAAAACGACGAAAAGACAGCAACAACACTCAAAATACAACATAGAAAACCAAATAATGAGCAGCACGAACTCTATCAAAAAACCGGGGGTAATATCAGATGCTCCGGAAGGGTAAGCAGATCCTGTTCCACATGTTGCACCCGTCGTGTTGGTCATGCAAGTACAAACCCGGTGATAAGTCTTATTCGGTAGGTCACATTCGAGGAAAAGAGGACGTGATTGTGGTTACAACAACTGGAACATATCCGTCGTCATCTGTGAAACAGATATTCCATAATGGTCAAACAGCTGGTGATGGCGTCCGTAAAATTTCGAAGGGATGATGTCAACTTCACCACTTTGAATTATTGGTTCAAAAGCTTTTTCGTAAGCAGTAACCATCTATCAAGGAAATCATGATAGGAAATGCAAGCTCTGAAATATCGTCTCAACTGGGAGATATATGCTCCATATGCAGGTGCTGCTGGAATGTTGCTACATAGTAATGGAAAGATCACACTTTGGAATCTGAAATCATCTCTGTGGTCGTAAAGTTTTGTTCTCGTTGTCATAAGTTTCATTCGGTACTAAATCATTAAACGAGAAAGAAGGAAGATTTTATTAGAACATCCGTGGTCATTTGCAAATCTAATTTTCCGCAATGGTCAATCTAGTCGTGATGGCGTTTGTGAATTGTTAACGGAGATTACTTGACAAAATGTAAAGCAATTCAAACGTTTGAACCAACGGCCTGATGTATGTACTAAACAATAAACGAAAAACAAATATGCCATACAGATACAAACGGAAACCACTGAATTATAGGCTTGAGACAGGCACATACAGAATGTGGCGGTGTTAAACATGTTTGCGGGCTCACAAACCTCACCCTTAACCTTGTACAGTGGTGTAACGGTACAACAAGCACATACCATAACATTCAATTGAAAAGGGGTTAACTGATAGAACTAAAAAAAAACAATCTAAAAAAAGCACTCTCAAGACACAAACAACCGTAGCACTCGCAGTTACTTAAAGCTTGTTCATAGCCAATTACTTATAAAAATATCATGTTTCTAAGAAACCTATACACACACTGCGTGCAAACCGGCCAACATATAAGAAAATTGATTTAAAGAGGGATGAAAAAATTAAACCATGCAAGTGTCCTAAACTGAGAACGAAAGAAGAATATCAAAAGTATTCAGATAAATATTTCATGTGCTTCTCTTTCGCCAAAATGCGCTAAGATAATGGAACAATATAGAACATTTTAAGCAATAATCCAGACAGCATAACTAGAAACCAATAACAGATTTTTAAAGCAATTTCACGACTTTAACAAAGCCCATCATTACTGCATTTTCGTATATCTTAAAAAATCATTTAGGCCTAATGATGCGTTCAATTGCTATTAGATTTTTTTTAAATATACCATTAGAAGCAACGCAGTAGAACTGTTATACGCATGACAAATGTGCAGTGGGTGACTAGGTAATTTAAAGGTGTCTTCCTTTCACCAACACGTTGTGTAATCTTTTATGAAGCCCATGAATATTTCAATTTGATATATCGGATAAGGGGAGGTAATCGAAATTTGAAAAAAATAAACTGGTAAACCTCCAATATTAATTTCTATATCGCCAGTAGTAGATCAATCATTAAATCTGAAATTTTGTAAATTAATAGACAACCTAATTGAAATATTGATATCGATGAATGACAATAAAAAAGAAAATTTGGGGTTGTTTACTCTAGTAAACTAGTTTTAGTCTGAAACGGTCATCATCTGAAAAGTCTGAAGAAAAAAAATATGTTTTCATGTTCAGCCTTTCTGTCAATTTTCAGACTTATCCCCTGCGATATGAATAATTCCCAAGAAGTCAATTCAGTTCTGTTCAGTAGTTTTTTTTTTGTTTTTTTCAGACAATGCAGCATGATGTTGATGTGTATAGGTTAATAGCAACTACTGAAAATTCGGAACATAGACTGAACGAGTCTTAATTGACTGCAAGCGAATTGTCTAAACAGTACCGATTTTGTCGGAATTGTTTAGTCTGAAAATTTACTGAAAGTCTGACGATGACTTAATAAATTATTGTTCAGTCTTTTAAGAGATGTTCAGATCAAATGACCGTTTCAGATCAAAATTGGTTTACCAGTGTTACGTCAATGATGCAGCAACTTAACAAAACATGAATAGAAATCTGTCCTCTAATCTGTTTTCTTTATGAAATAAATGTGTGCCATTAATGTTTTGATTTAGTCAGTGCATTATTGTTAATACTACAAAAAAAAAGATTTTGTAGAAATGTTTTAAAGATAAAAGGTAAATTTATAATTTCTGAAAATTGATGAAAGGATAACATTTGGCTTAAGCTTTTAAGTTAGAAAACACACGAACAGACATAAAGTGTGAAGACATAAACATACCAATACACAGAAGCACAATAAGGAGAAATTATGTCGAAATGTACAGATGAATGTAGACAATAATATAGATGTTTAGATGTTGATAGTCATTAAAAAGCAAGTGTTTATGTATGCAAAACTAAAAAAAATTAAAACTTTAGATTTTTTCAAATACATTTTTCACCACTTTATTTCTTTAAAACTATTGATGAACTACGAAACAGTTATCAATGGAAAGCATTCTTAACCCAAAGATGACTACCACAATCATATCCAAATATTAGACAATCCGTCCGTAGTATAACATGTAACCGTTTAAGAACATCTTTTGGCACTGACATAAATGCTTCATGTAAGTAGTCGTTTCTATATTGCTTGGATTTGACGTTGTCTTTCGATTCTTTAACAGCTTGTTTTAACGCTTTTATATATTTTTCTTTTGTCAGACTTTCACTTTCACTTTCTTGAAATGGAAACTCTGCATATTTACTGATTAAGCCTCTCGATTTAAACTTCGTCCACATTCGTTTTTGGTTTTCATAAATACTTAAACAATTTTTAGTTTTTGCAAAGGATCCAAATAATATCTTTGTTTGATCAATAAACGAATCTTCACGAGTATCTTCGGTAAATTGTTTTTCAAGGGTATCATGTAGTTCTGTCATATTCAATATTTCCAGCACGCTCAATGTATCTTTTGACATGGATTCCATTTTTGCTATGATATCATATTTAATTTCACATGGACGGCAATGGTCGTACATTGGAAGAAAATGCCCGTCTCGTCTTTTATTATGAGTTTCAGAATGTATGAAATATTTAATGAATTCTGTAAACGTCAAATCATGTCCACATTTTTTACTAATATTTGACGGCTTATCTCGAAATGTTTCCACACCAAATTTTCCTATGCTCTCCCAGAACATAAGATTCGCTGAGAAAAGTTTGTCCATATATCCCGAGTAAAGACGTGCGTAAGGATCCCTTACAATTATAAACTTTTTCGATGAACTAAGAACTGAATGAATATCATCAAATGATAATGTTTTGAAAGTTTCTTGATGCCCTCCCAGGGCAGCACCAGGAGGAATATCGAATGGACTCTTTTTCTTCGAAGAACCAGAAATAATCTGTAAATACACAAAATTATTAATAACATAACTGATTGGGTAGAATACATGTACATGTATGTGAATTTTACAATTTCCATATGTTTTCCCGTTGCCTTTCCTTCAACCGTAACTTGGAACAAATTGTCGTATTGGATTTTTTCATACATATATTAACACAAACAAGGTATTATGCTTATTTTTTAATCTTTACCTTTGACTTTGTTTACCGAAGGTTAAAGTATGTTGTGGTCATCATTCTAGCACAACAGTGGTTGTCCACATTAGGCGAGATTTCTTAGACGTATTTTTTAATGATCTTAAGTTTGATCTTTGTTTAATGTTTTTTAGTGGGTAAAATACGCAAAGCTTGCTTTCAGCAACTGCGAGAACTCTTTAATACACTATGGTTAACGAGTTTTAGTAGTCTGTATTATAACAGTTTCAAGTGTTTTCATGTACTGTGTTTTCCTTCTTTTTGCTGTTAATCCACTGATCAAGATTAAAATGGAGAGGGTTGAAATGTTCAAACCATAATTTAGCTCCACCCAATGTGTATGTGCCTGTCCAAAGTCAGGAACCTTGCCGTTGTTTGTTTTCGTTTTATCATAATGGTATTTTGTACTTTTTGGAATTTAGCAATATTGGAGACCACGGATAGTCACTGTATAGTTAATTCGTGATATTATCTAGACTCTGGGCCACTTAGAGTTTATAAATCGTTTAACAATTTTGTATTGTTGAAGACCTGTAAATAAAGATTTGCGTTCTATATCTTTGGTTTGCTATATAAATGACGCGTATGCTACTTTTTCTTATATTAATTACAATGTACGTGAATCATGTTTACCCTTATTTGTTGGACTTGATTTGAAATTACGTAGATGCACACGAAGTATTCCACAAACATACAGTATCAGTAAAAGTGTCACTACTGTCCCGTGATACGTGTACCATTTATGCAATACGTGATTACGTTCTGTAAAATCCTTAACTTTAATTTTTGTTTGAACTTTTATTACCTGAAATAGTCTTCTCCAAAACGTCGAACCAATTTTTTCCATTGCACAATATATAAATTTATGTTTTCTATCTATTACAAAATGGTTCCTGAGAGTGCCCTCTGTATTTTTAGCTGTATAGCTTGTTTCATTACTACTGCAAGCATCTATCATTGTAATTCGTCTATCGTTAAATATTTTCAAATTAGGATCTTTTTGAATCTGTCAAATAAAATAAAAAAAGTCAGAAAACATATTCCACAATCAATTGATAGATTTCTTTTCAAATATGATTAAACGTTCTACCAAGGACATAATAACATGCAACATTATGCGGATGGTCGGAATCAGATGAAGAACATAAAAAGTTTTCAATATCAAAAGATATAAATCTTTCTACTTTTAATAGACAGTGTTTAATTAATAAACTAGTTTGGCTAGTTTATACGTTTGTTCAAATGTGGTACATCATGATTGTATTTTTTTTTTTATTGTGTTATCATACCATAACTATGGTCGCAATTCCTTCTGATAATGTTATTTATAAAACGGCTTTTGAAGTTCTGGTTAGACAATCGGCAAACCTCGGCAGATTCCGGTATCCTACATCTAACCTAGTAAGATTATTAGATTTCTTTTAAAATATGATTAATCGTTCTACCAAGGACATAATAGCATGCAACGTGTTTGTGGATGGTCGGAATCAGATACAGAACTTAAAAGGTTTTCCATATCAAAGGAAATAATTCTTTTTACATTTAACAAGACAGATAAATTAATTTACAAACTAGCTGATACATGTCTGTTCAAATGTGGTACATCATGATTGTAAATTTTTCATTTTTTTAAAATTATGCCATTACACCATAACTTTTAAAGGTCGCAATTCCTTCTGATAGTATTACTTTTTTATGTTCTGTCTAGGCTATCGGCAAACCTAGGCAGATTCCGGTACCCTACATCTTATCTAAGATCAAAAGATCTGCCGAGATGTGCCGAATGCTGTTTAGACTGTTTTACGTGTTGATGATCCCTATTGTTTTATGTATATGACTCTCGAAATGTATTACGCCGCCAAAATTTAAGTCTCGATGGTACTTGATAAAGATGAATTCAAAAGTAATTATCATGCAAACTTAAATCGATGACATTCGTAAATATTACTTTCACCAAGTTTGTATTATTGCTAGCGCTTGTCAGGCAGGTGTCGTCTGCTTCGTACTTTCGGTCCTCCCATGATTTAAATGACGGCATTGCAAATTTTTAGTTTGTTAATTTTGTAATTGTTATAAAATTTAGATTCTAACTCTCTTATGCATTTTTAATATTCCTGTTGGTGTATTTTTTCGTTTATGCTTCACGATGTTTTAAGCATTTAGCCTAAGAAATGTTTTGAGTACACGATGAAGGTTATTCCAAAAAACATATCGTTTTTACAAAAGTTCAACCAAGTATGCCAACCGAAATATGTAGTATTTTGAAATAAAGCTCATGTGTACTATTTTTCTTTTTATCATATTTGATTTTGTGCAAACTTCTACACTGGTTCGTGATGATGCTGTGTGAATATTTTTGGGCCAGTGATGGATAAAAGTGTATACAAAGGTATAATTTGAGTCCCAACGAAAAAGTGCTTTGGAAATTCTTTAATTCTTTTATACAATTTAGATTGCATAATTGCTTTCATTAACATCCAACTTTTTGACGTCTTATGTTTCACTAAAATTTTTAGTGAAGTTTTTTATCGGTTTTCACTGTGATCATGAGAACAGTGCAAGAGGCGATTACATACAAATAAATAGAATTGAGAATGGAAAACGGGGAATGTGTCAGAGACAACCCGACCAAAGTGCAGAAAACAACCCAAGGCCACCATTGGGTCTTCAACACAGCGAGAAAATCCCACACCCGGAGACGGGCTGCAGCTTGCCCCTAAACAATAATGTATACTAACTCAACGAAATGGACGCCACACTTAAATCCGAAACATATAAATGAATCAAAATTAAAAAAACACACAAGACTAACAAAGGCTATGGGTTCCTCACATGGGACAGGCGCAAAAAAGAGGCGGGGTTAAACATGTTTTGTGAGATTTCACCCCTCCCCCTTTACCTCTAACCAATGTGGAATAAACAAACACACAGCAATACGCAAAGTAAAACTCAGTCCGATGTTAGAATAGGTAACAGAAGAAACTAAGGAAAATGACAATGATCAGCATAATTCAACAATGGACTAGCAGTTACTGACATGCCAGCTCCAGACCTCAATTAAACTGATCGAAAGATTATGTCTATATCATATAAAAATGAAGCACATTCCCTCCTGTTAGGGATTTTACATCATGTCATCATAAATTATACGAGAAGAACATAACCCGTATCCTGCCAACAACGCCAACAACTGGTTTTAAAATAAATGCGTTTATTTCCGATGCAAAGACCCTATGAGTGAATCGATATCAATTCCAAAAAATTATAATTATTATATGAATGAGTTGTCCAGATACGTATGTAATATTTACCACTGGATGTTCAACACCAATTGATCATCATCATCATCATTATCATCATTCGATAAAATGATTTTTATAATCTTTGGAAACCGATTAATCCGATTAAACTATAAAAATTCTTTTTGCCGATTGTCCCTACTGTGATATTTTGACTTAGTGTGGATTCGCATGTTGTGTGATGGCCCCGTTTCGCTCCTTTTGGAGTTTTATTATACGATTCCATCATTTTTTGTTTTTATTTTGATTTGTAACTTCTTTATAGATTAATGAGATTTGAACAGCGGTATACTATTGTTACCTCTAATGCATACTATATTGTACAATTGAATATTAATGTTATCTATTGGCATTGATCGGAAATTAATTATATTATGAATTTACTGAAGCTTCGTATGACAAAGGCAGAGTCGAAAGTTCAAAATCCTGTTGTTGTGTTATAGTACCGATTTATAACGTTAATGATCAAATTAAGTGGGGATAATCACGCAATATAATTAAGGAGTAATTGTTAAAACTATGTTTCGTATCGCCACATTTTTACGAATAACGTCATTGATTTTCGCTGTCTCTACATGTTTTTTTTATTTATCCAAAGGAACTTGGGTAATTTATCAATTTACTTTTAAAATCATTATAAAGTAATTGTAAAATTACGACATAGGTACTTGTCAATTGTAGATGTCTATTTTGCTTCACTTCTGTTATTCAGTTATAAACTCCACAACTTTTATTCTTAGAAATGAGTTTAATCTCCTTATTTTCCCATTAATAGACTGTAAGGGGAAAATATTTATCGGTTGCAATCGTTTAACTTTATTTGAGTTATTGAGCACTTTAAATATGTTCATTTTGTGTTTTTTTTTTAAGTTGGAAAGAAAGAACTCAGAGGCATATTCGAATGTAGTGAAGGTCCTTGAAAACAAAACTAAAACAACCCTAAATGACACCTTCTGCTGATCATTCAATGCTTTTGAAACAAAAACTACGATATAATGAAAAGTATTTGTAGTCGTTTAAGACTGTACCAAAGACTTCAGTACTAATACATCCATAATGTTCATTCCCTGTCAAAGAGTACATTTTAGGAAAGAGGAATAAACAAGAACTTAAGATACCGACTTATGCGTCAATGACGAGTTTTTTTCTTTCTTTTATGGCCTTTACATGTAGCAGGTACATTTGTACGTGTATGCTCGAGATAGGTTTGAGAAGTCAAAGTAATAAAGCATTTAGTACTGAGGGCCAAAATAGCTTAAACTTTTTTGACGGAGTTTTATTATTATTATTTTACTTCCAAAAGGTGTCAATCTAAATGTAATTAAATGTGCTAGTACGGAAGCAAAAAAAACATAAATTTAGAAATTATAAAGAAACAAAGGTTTCAACTCACTCAAGCAGAGTTGACCTTAGGAGGATTGGGCTATTTTCTTATGTCCGTTTTGGTCAGATACATGTAGCTCAACTGTTTCGGTTCTTTTACAACCTTGGCTTTCAAATGTTGGGCTGTGAGCGTTCCTGGTGGAAACCAGAAAATCGATTTAGACATGTGAAATTTATAAAGTGTTGTTTGCCTTTTTTTACATATATAAGCTAGAATACACTGTAAGAGAGACTTCCGTGTAATTTAAATGACATAGCAATACTCTGCAAACGTGGGGAATTATAAATTATTTTTTACTATTACATGATAAATCAAATATAATAAAACATGTTTTACCTTTTCATCTGTATGTCGGATCAACATGTCTCCTTCAATGAAAACAAAAGCAAAATGTAATTCTTAAGCCTTCAGTTTTAAGAGTTTTATTTACACAAAAGTACTTGACTGGTTGATAATTTTATCAATAAACAAGATGCTTGATTTAATCTTCAAACAAAAGACTTCTTTTTCTTCATCCAGAATAATGGACTACCATATGCATTCTGTTTTTGTGTTAGTATAACTGTTTATAAGACAAAAATCGAATCATGTGTAAAATTGTAAAATAAATAAAATAGAACAAATATTTTTAAATATGTACACATCGTATGCATGTTTATATAAAAGATAATTTCAGAGATAAAATCGCAGTCTACTATGGATAAATTATTCGAATTGCACTATGTGATATATACGTTAATTAGTCAGCAACCTAGCAACACAAACGAATCAGAAAAAAATTTAGAGGCCAACACAATGTCTTCAATAATAGATAGACTAGTAAATAAATAGTCTACGTGTTTTTCAGGCATGAATTTTAAACATATACAAGTTTCATTCGCAGAGATAAAATCAGAAAGTTAAACTGGGTTATGACGTCTTTAAACTAAATCCATTGGATGTTGGGTGTGTGTACTGATTGATATTGTAGTCTTAGATGCATGATTTTTTGTATTAGTTGTTATAGGCTTTGAACTAGCTGTCAGTAACTGCGAGTACTCTCAGATTTGTACTTAGTGTCTTTTTTTGTTGTTGGGATGTATAAGTACCCGCCCACGTCCACGCTGTGTTTTTGTTTGATGTATTTCTATTTGTATCCATCTAATGAGTTAAGCCTTTTTCAAATAATTTTTATAGTTTGTTCTCACGTAGCACTGTTACACCACTGTCCCAGGTTAGGGGTAGGGTTTGGTGCCAACAAACTAGTTTAACCCCGCCATATTCTATATGTGCCTGTCCCAAGTCAGGAGTTGAGTGATTGTCGTTATTTGCTGTTTCTCATATTTGCTTTTCGTTTATTGTTTTGCATAGTTCGTTCTTATGTTGTGCCGTTACACCACTGTCCCAGGTTAGGGGTAGGGTTTGGTGCCAACAAACTAGTTTAACCCCGCCATATTCTGTATGTGCCTGTTCCAAGTCAGGAGCCTGTAATTCAGTGGTTGTCGTTTGTTGCTGTGTAACGTTTTTCGTTCATTATTTTATACATAAATTAGGCCGTTAGTTTTCTCGTTTGAATTGTTTTACATTTGTCATTTCGGGGTCTTTTATAGCTGACTGTGCGGTATGGGCTTTGCTCATTGTTGAAGGCCGTACGGTGACCTATAGTTGTTAATTTCTGTGTCATTTGGTCTCATGTGGAGAGTTGTCTCATTGGCAATCATACCACATCTTCTTATTTTTATATATACAGCAAATATTTTTCAACATGTTAATAAATATTCAACCCTACACATTTTTGTTAAAGGCAATTTTATATTAAAACGAGAATGTGTCCATAGTACACGGATGCCCCACTCGCATTATGATTTTCTATGTTCAGTGGACTGTGAAATTGGGGTCAAAACTCTAATTTGGCATTAAAATAAGAAAGATCATATCATAGGAAACATGTGTACTAAGTTTCAAGTTGATTGGACTTCAACTTCATCAAAAACTACCTTGACCAAAACTTTAACCTGAAGCGGGACAGATAGACGAACGGACGGACGAACGAACGAACGAACGGACGCACAGACCGAAAAACATAATGCCCCTCTACTATCGTAGGTGGGGCATAAAAATCTGAATTGACATTTTACGGCTTTAAAAAGTTTGCAAAGAACACCTGGAACGAAAATGAATTAATTGACACCTTAATGAAAATACACTTCTCTAGTGATAACATTATAACTAAGGTCCCAACTCTCTCTGGTAAAGTTAACCTTAGATAAATTTGGCAACTATTTTTAGGTCCCTGTTGATCATATATCACCCAACGTTTAGTCCGAGTTTTCACATCCCTGAATTTCAGATTTTTAGATTTGGCGTTCCTGGTGAGAGAAAATCTTCGGAATCACGAAATTCATTAAATTTTAGATTCATTTCCATAGAATGTAATTTTGATTTGGAATGCCCATCCTATTCTTTTTTTTCAGATTCTCGAATGTATCCAAAGTCTTTTAGAATTGCAATTTTTGTCATCTGTAATACTATTCACTGTTATTATATATATTTTGGCCAAGAACAAGAAAAAGAGATACCGTGCATCATAGATAAGATGTGAGGAATCTAAAAAAATAACTCTGCTTCAAAATATATACAAGGGAAATTAGCCTCACCCTTGAAAAGAGACTACGGTTACCCAAGATCAGTACAAAATGTGCATTTTTACATTGTTACTGATTTTCAATTTGTTCTGTTGTGCTGTTACAACATTGTCCCATGGAAGGATTGAGTGCGGAAAACATGTTTGACCTCGCAATTTTCTTTAAGTACCGGTACCAAGTCAGGAGTCTGCAATTCAGTGATTGATGTGGGTCATATTTGTTTTTCGTTAAATGTTTTAGAACAAATCAGGCCGTTGGTTTTCTATTTTGAATAAACTCATCATAGATACCAGGATTGAAATTTTGAATTTGCGCCAGACGCGCGTTTCGTCTACAAAAGACTCATCAGTGACGCTCGAATAAAAAAAAGTTAAAAAGGCCAAAATTATTTCCCATTTGTTTATGCCGGGGCCTTTAATAACTTGATTGTTGAAGGCCATTCGGTGACCAATAGTTGTTAACATCCTTATCGATCGTTTAGTCTCTTATGGAAAGTACATGTAGTCTTATTGATAATCTTACCGGTACCACATCTCTTTTTTTTAATATGATTGTATTCAATAATAACATTATATATGTATATCTATGATTATTACAAAGTGTTTATGATTGATCGGTTGTTGCTTGCTTAAAGTTCCTAAATGTCAATCAGAACATGTATTCAACGTACCTGCTTGTGGAAACATTATCATTAAAAATACCCTTAAATTTCCAGGTAGGGTTATGATTCCGGATTTTAAACATTTTCATTTTGTACGATTAAAGGGGTGTGGTTTTCAGTTAATCAAAACAGGTTACAAAAATTCAACCGTGCCTTTATTCAATTTGTCTATTGAGTCTCACAACAATCCCTCTTCATTATCTGGTCATTAAATGCCGATCGTATTCGGTTGAATACATATGGTTTCTCAATTTAAATGTAGGCAAATCAGGACATAGACACCCATCGTCATTTATTATTATTTAAATCTTAAAAGTCTACTTAACAAGATTCATGTCACGATTTTGTTTGCGAATAGCCATTAGCATTTTACGCTCAAACTGTTTACATTCGTCTTTATAGTATCATTTATTTCCCCAATTCTAAATTTATTATTTGTTTGTTTACTATAAATGAATGAAAAATATTAAATCATTGAATCAAGAGAAGAAGCATGCCTGCTAACAGTACACAAGACTGAAACCACAAATATGTAAAATACGTTTCGCCTTCTGTTTCGTGATACCGGTAGATTTCAGTGCAAAAGACTGAAATGTCGCGAAAACACCATGGACAGCCATGGTTATCATGAACAGCTATGAGACCAAAAGGTGTGAAATCTAAATACATAAACGTATGGAAGTACAACGCAATAAAAAGAAAAAAGGAACTTAATAATAATTCATTTGCTCACCACAACATTATAACTCAATTACACATTTCACTTTAAGAAATAATTCAATTTTAATCATAAAATTCGTATGTACGCACCTGTATCTGAGGAAGAGTTTTGTTGTGTTACAATGTTTCCATGTAGACTCAGAGATATCAAAATTATGGTCGTCATAAGAAATAGAAAGAAAACATATCGCTTTATCGCATTTCGTCGCATCTTTATAAGTATTTATACACTTCCAAAGTTCCATCAGGAAAGGGTGTTATCGATTACCACTGGATTCGTCACATCTATCCTGAAAATAACCAATCCATGAAACATTGATCAGTCAGGAAACTACGCCCTAGATTTAATCACAACTTCGTTTAAAAAATGTCCCGGTTCATTGCTTTAGAAAAAAAAACTTCACGTATAGACATTGTCAAGGTATATTTATGGGTAGCGAAGCAAAACCACCAAGGTAGAAATACTTCTATGTAATAATATACATATTCAAATATACGTATTTTAACTTCTATAATCTATTTCAAACAGTTTATTCGCTATACCATTGAACTGTCTTATCATTTTTTGAATGGATGCAATCTTAAATCGTTAAATATTAGTACTTAACTGACATTAAAGTTGAAAATATCAATATTTACTTAGTATTTGATTTTATTTAAACTATTTAAATAAGATCTTTAACGTTAATAAAACGGTTACTCATATTCTCATTATCAACTCATAAAATACAAAATTCAAACGTGTGATCACGTTTCTCCAACATTTGATAATTAGACTAAAACAACATTAGGGATTAAGGGGTCCTATTAAGGACTGGAATCTTAATATTTACCTATAATTCACCTATCCACCCGTTCTTAACTAAAATATTGTTAAAGAGGGTAATTTCTTAAAAGATATATATTAAAACATTAACAAAATACATTTTTTATACAAAATTGTTTTTCATATATTTTTTAAATACTTTCCTAGAGATTTTAAAAGTCCGTATAATCTAGCACAGTGATGTAAATTTTATTGTACTTTGTTTTCGTATTTTTTCCCTCTATCTTCTCTATTTTCCACATTAATGTTTTATTAATTACAATAATAAACTTTTAATATTCTGAGAGCTATTAAGGTTTTATAATAGCTTGAGTCATTAAGCTTATAAAAAGTATCAAACGCTGCTTATTATCAAAGATGTAGTATATTTAAATTTCTTGGGCAACTTGCATTAATTGTCCAAAGCTTATATGACAAATCGAGAATACTTGTAGCTCACAGTTCCCAAATTAAACACGTCGTGATGTACCCAATTTGTAGTCTCTCTTTTTCGTCAAAAAAGTGGACAGATAAACGACTGACTCTTCCATCTGCTTAGACAGCATGCCAGGAACACTGACTTCAGCTCTTATGATATACAGACAGAACGAATAGGGAGATATATGGTTCTTCGCACTATAAGACAACAGCTTTCGGTGACTTTCTACGAAAATTAAACTTTGTTGTTGCGCATCGTTTTAGATTTGAACATCTACATTTAACACAAATACAAAAATATATCAAGTAATAGAATAAATTACTAAAATGAGGTATAATAAGTGAACATTTAGATTTTTCAAGTTTTAAAACTTCAATAAGATATAAATAAGAAGATGTGGTATGAGTGCCAGTGAGACAACTATCCATCCAAGTCACAATGTATAAAAAGTAAACAATAAAATAAGATATAAATAAGAAGATGCGACATGAGTGCCAGTGAGACAACTATAATTCATCCAAGTCACAATGTATAAAAAGTTAACAATTATAGGTCAAAGTACGGCCTTCAACACGGTGCATAGGCACACACCGAACAGCATTCATTTAAAAAAAATCGTTTTGAGATTATTTCTTGATAAATTTTAATACGAAATTTTCAGTTTTATTTGAATTGTCCTTGTTGATTTTTTTTTTAATAACTTTCTAATTTTGTAATTTAAATACGGATAGAAATAATTACGTAACAGTTTCTGGTTTTATACGACCATAAATATATGAAAAAAAAAAAACAATTATTGTAAAAAAAACAGGTCTGTTTATGTTTTAATATATATCTTTAAACAATATCCCTTTTTGCAATATTTTAGTTAAGCACTGATATAGGTGAATAACAGGTAAATACCAAGATGCCAGTCCTTATGAGAACCCCCTTATCCCTAATGTTGTTTTAGTCTAATTATCAAATGTTGGAGAAACGTGACTAAACCTTAAAACCATTCAAACGGGCCATCATAAAACAAAATCAATCCGACCATATTTTTTTTTCCTTATTGTTTGTTTGTAAGTTAAATATTTGATTATATCTGCATGTTCATGTGCATGTGCAACGTCAGGAAACCTGGTCAGTCGTTGTTTTAAAATGTGCATTTACAAAAAAAAATGTAGTTTAAGGAAACGTGTATTCGTAAAAGATCTAAATTGTTAGTCTTTGTTAAATTCATTCAAACTATTTTTTTAGATTTAGGTCATTTAGAGATTGAGATATTGCATATGTACTTGTCAAATGGCTAAAATCGTTATGTTGTACTCGAGATGTCTGACAGTTTTATTTGTCGTCGGGTTACTGTCACATTGACGTTAATCCCACTCCTAGCTTTATTGATTATTTCATAGTTTCGCAGAAAGATCAAATGTATTTTTGTACATGTATCAGCGTAAAACCTCATCAAAATGTGTTACAATTTTTTAAGTGATAAATTTGATATAAATCAAGCTTCCCTATACACATCATCTAATAACACAACCAAATAAAATATACGGAATAAGATACTTTTCCATACGGATGTGAACGTCTATGGTAAGATGTATATAGTTTTTATGACAGTTCATGAAAACAAACCATTTACAATACACATGCGTTTAAGATCGTTTAACATAAATGTAGAAAATCAACACAATTAAAAATTCAAATAAATATTGTCTTGAGGTGTCCCCTCTAAACAGTAGTTGAGAGTAATGAATTTTCAGTCCTATACAAACATTTTGACTATACATGTAATTTATATAAAACATTTAAACTTCCGTTCAACAGATTAAAATTTACCTTTCACTTTTAAAAATTACATGACAGTCTTTGTTTCAGTGACAAAGTATATGGAGCGACTAAAACACTTAATTTCTGTTGACCATTAGGACCTATATATCGAAGAAATGGTAAAACTCTCCATCCATATCAATGATATTAAACCATTAAACATTAAACTTGGTAACTATAATAGATATACGTTTACTTACAATAACAGATTATTTTCACATCCAATAGCTTATATTCCTTTGTCCGGCAAGTCCTACTTTTTATTTATAATACATGTAAATAATGAAAGAAAAATCTATAATACATTAAAGCTATATTTCATTACTATCTTATATGCTTCCACACGCCACTCTAACATGGTCAATAAATACTTTGTTAAAAGGTGTATCTACCTTGATATTGATTTATAAACAAACAATAGTGTCTAATAAGCATTTCTATAACTCAGGATGTTTAATTCTATCTGTGGAAAATGTTTTGTTTGTCACTATTGAACTATCATCTAAAATTTTGACACGCATTTACGTCCTTGTCCCAATCAATAATTTTGTACATGTAATATACATATCAATTACTAGAGACAACATACATGTATTTATTTTCCTTTATTTCTTGGAAAGGTATTAATTTTACAATTGACAGAATTAAATAAAGCTGTAAATGTATTCAACTGGCACTGGTATTTATCAAATTATTAACCGTACAATTTAAAAATTAGGGCCGCTATGTGTGACAGTTTCAATATTTGGAAAAGAACAGATTTTATATTTAAAAATCACTAATTGGGATTATGATGGATTGTTGATAATGTTGCTATGGTGACAAATTTACCTGGAATGTAACTGGTTTGTCATCGATCTTTAATCGAATCCTTTATGCGATCTTGTTTTCTTAAGATACAAAAACATACTGAATGCAGTTTAATTACAAAATGAACGATTCACTTATTATATACAATCAGATTAAATTAAGTGCAATGTCTGTCGGGTCAATATGTGATAAATATGCAAAACATAATGTTATACATGTAAATTTACGGATATTGAGATACTTAATGTTATTGTTTTATTGCAACTCTTTTCGGAATAACTTTTAAGTTTTGAATGTCCTTTTACGAGCCAAACGTATCACCGCCGAATTGGAGCAAGCTCTGTTATTTGATTTACAACATACTAAAATATTTTCTAGAATTACTTTTTAATAACCGAATATGCTAAGCACATGCGCAACCAATCTCAAACAAGAGTAAAATCAATTTAAGTTGCATGCATATGACCAAAATGAGGTCGCACTATTGTTTTGCAATACAATAATATATCAGCGATATCAAAATGCGTATACTTACAAAAATGAATCAAACTGACTGCTTATAGCGAATAATTATTATTTCAATATTCCTCTTTATTAATCTTTAAAAAACAAAATCTTTTGTCTTAATCGTAGCAAATGCTCCTATACCATATTTCATGTTTTACAAAATAGTATTAGATTTATAGTTGTGCTTTCACAAGAAAAAATGTTTGAAATCTGAAGCCGACTTGTTATAAATATTGTATTGCTAGGAAAATCCATATTCATTACTATTTCGAAGGCTATAAAAGACGAAAAATACATTTGAATTATACTTTAGGGTTATTATGATAGAAAAGAAAGGATTGCATTAATATTTGTGAATATTGTCTTGAGCATAATTTTATATTGCACGAGCTTAACGAGTTCAATACGTATTCTTCGAGACATAATAATCACTATTATTCATGCAATAACCCTTTTGTTGTATAGCAAAAGCTTGGAAAAAAACTGTTTACACATGATTTTGTAACTTGTGACGTCAATAATTTGAAGCTATAATTGTGCAATAGCAATAGCATAGACTGTTGCTCGCTAGCATGTGACATAAGACATAAGACATTTTATTTCAGTAAAGCCCCCACATGGGGTATGTTAGTACAACATTTTTAACAAACAATAAAAGTGTGAACATATTTACATTAGAACAACATGGTAAACAAAGGTGCAATAATAGTATATATAATTAATACTGATATGTGACAGGAAGTACAAATTATAGTAACATGATTAAGCACGTATATTAAAAGGTTTTAATAACACTTTTGCAAAATTTTGCTATTCCAGTAAGTGTAAATAAATCTGATGTATTCATCAGTTCTTTAAATTTTAAAACATTTGGGTTATTACATATATTTAAAGGTAAAAATTTAGCTCTTACATTGTTGAAAAAGGTACATTTGAATAAGTAATGAAACTCATCACCAAGTTCATTAGCATTACAGAGATTACAATGTCTTTCAGTTCTATAAATATTAAAAAATCTGCCAGTTTCAATGGGTAATTTATTACTAAGGCAACGGAATTTACATAAATACATTCTTAGATCAGATGGTAACACCAATAAATATTTCTCAAAACAAAAATCAGATTTGTATATTCTGTAATTAAGACATTTTGCAGAATTCATAACATTATTACTCCAGTTCATCATAAATTTATCACTCAAACATTTCTAAACATTCTTACTAATATTATCAGATTTAGCAATTATTTGATCATCCCACATCAAACATTCATATAAAGTATTTTTAATTTCCAACAACCATTTTAGAATGGTAGAAACCCCTTTTACTAAGCTGATACAATATATAATACAGTGTATATGAAATTTTTTCTCTTTTACCACACATGATACGTTGCCAGAAACCAACCATTCTAGCTTTAATAAGAATATGTAATGGTATTCTACCCAATTCTCCATAAATCATACAATGAGCAGTACTTTTTTTAACCTTCAAAATTGTTTTACAAAATTACATATGCAAGTTTTCTATAATATTACAATTTTCAAAACCCCATACTTCTGCACCATATAACAAAATAGGTACAACCATTGTATCAAATAGCTCTAATTGCATATCAATTGGTAAATTCAACTTGGAAAATATAATGTTGCTATAAAATTAAGCTGTGAGTAGCTTCCCCGACTACTGCTGTGACACAACAGTGTACGCAAGATACACTTTGTGTAATGACACTGTTTTTTTTCTTATCTATTAAAATATTTCATTACAGCATAACCCGAATAATTCAGTCGTTATATTTCGCTACTCTTTGATGGCTACATCAACCCCCCTGTTAATCCTAGCAAGTAGGAGAGATTGATAATAGAGAAGGACTGCATTATTCTGGTTAATGACAATGGAAAATAAAATAGTTGCCTTTTTTGTTGTTAGGGACGAGGGATGGATATATACCCTGCCACGTCCTGTCGGTGTTTTTCTTTGTATCGATCTGATGAGTTAAGCCTTTTTAAACTGATTTTTATAGTTTGTTCTTATGTTATACTGTGACACCATTGTCCAAGATTAGGGGAGGGTTGAGCGCTCACAAACATGTTTAACCCCGTCACATTCTTCATGTGCCTGTCCCAAGTCAGGAGCCTGTAGTTCAGTGGTTGTCGTCGGTTGACATCTGTCATATTTGTTTTTCGTAAATTGTTTTTTTTTAAATTAGACCGTTAGTTTTCTTAATTGAATTGTTTCATATTTTTCATGTCGGGGCCTTTTATAGCCGACTATATACGGTACGGTTTATTCTCATTGTTGAAGGCCATATGGTTGCCCATAATTGCTTACATCCATTTTACTTGAACTTTGGTGGATAGTTGTCTCGTTGACAATCATATCACATCTCCTCATTTTTATATATATACATTTTATTATTTTTTTAATTGAAACCATGTACGTGTGTTTGTACTTTGTAACATGATGACCCTTTCATCAATATAGTCATCAAGATGTATTGCCTATCTTTTTCCTTACATTAATTGTACAAATAAAATTGAGAATGGAAATGGGAATGTGTCAAAGAGACAACAACCCGACCACAGAACAGACAACAACAGAAGGTCACCAATAGGTCTTCAATACAGCGAGAAATTCCCGCACCCGGAGGCGTCCTTAAGCTGGCCCTAAACAAATATATATACTAGTTCAGTGATAATGGACGTCATACTAAACTCCAAATTATACACAAGAAACTAAAAGTAAAAATAATACAAGACTAACAAAGGCCAGAGGCTCCTGACTTGGGACAGGCGCAAAATGCGGCGGGTTAAACATGTTTATGAGATCTCAACCTCCCCTATACCTCTAGCCAATGTAGAAAAGTAAACGCATAACAATACGCACATTAAAAGTCAGTTAAAGAGAAGTCCGAGTCCGATGTCAGAAGATGTAACAAAAGAAAATAAACAAAATGACAATAATACATAAATAACAACAGACTACTAGCAGTTAACTGACATGCCAGCTCCAGACCTCAATTAAACTGATTGAAAGATTATGTCTTCATCATATGAATATCAGGCACAATCCCTCCCGTTAGGGTTTAGTATCATACCATCATAAAATATATGAGAAGAGCATAACCCGTGTCATGCCAACAACTGGTTTTAAATAAATGTGTTTAGTTCCGATGCAAAGACCCTATAAGTGAATCAATATTAAAGCCAAAATATGCAATCTTTAATGACCTGACAACAGTATCGTAACTATATCCTTCTTAATAAGTCTATTTAAAGGTTTTGTTAGCTTCTGAGGTGAATACTGACATTTTAGTGCTTTATAAAGAATATTACCATAAAAGATTGGATGTGAAATACCTGAACGTATAAGAAGTCTGCATGTTGAGCTATATTTACGAATGATGTCCTTATACCGATGATAAAATTTAGTAAATGTTTTGACTAGTTTGTGATATCGAAAACCCTGGTGTAATAATTTTCAGTAATACATAAATTTCTTTCGTTAAAATCTGAAACGTTGTTACATACACGAGCGAATCGTACAAGTTGAGATATATAAACACCGTAAGATGGTGACAAGGAACGTCACCATCTAAAATGGATAATTAACGATAGGAAATGAAAAATCATCTCTTTTATCATAAATTTTTGTATTAAGCTTTCCGTTAATGATATGGATATCAAGATCGAGGAAAGGGCAGTGGTCATTGTTAGTATTAGCTTTATTTAAAGTAAGTTCAACAGGATAAATTTCTTTAGTATACATACTGAAGTCGTCATTATTGAGAGCCAATATATCATCCAAATATCTAAAAGTATTATTAAATTTTGTATCAGATGTTGTTTCGATGGGTCTTTGCTGATTTTAGTCATAAATTGTAACTCATAGCAATACAAAACAGGTCCGCAATAAGTGGTGCACAGTTAGTCCCCATTGGAATTCTTTATTTGATTTTTTTTCTATAGGAATGATCTCTGAAGATTTTATTTGAACACTCAGACACAGATACATGTGTAACATGAGGTCACTAATAACAGCATTACATAAACATGACGAAGTAAACATGTGGTATCAATAATATAGATATAACATATAGATATAACAATAATATACAAATATGTTTTTCAACATTTTCAGAACATATTGGCAATGTTTTTGATAAATACAGAAAGTCGTGTATACAGTTGTACATTACATATTGAAAGAAGACCTTCCATTTTTTTATAATTAGAATTCACTGTGTAGTAGCTTGGTAGAAACTTTTCCCTTAAAACAACAATATTTTGATTAGTACATTTAAATAACAAATGAAATTCATCACCAATATTACTCCTACACAAAGTACATATTCTATCATGCCTCGGAATATTTTGCCATCTGCCTGTTTCAATAGGCAGACGCAGATTTGAACACCTAAAGTGTGTGATCCAAAGCCTGCAATATTCAGGAAGTTTTAGAAGGTATGTTTCTAAAGTAAAATCTTTTTTAAATATCGAGTAAAATTGTCCTCGTGATGAGTTTTCAATATCACTAAACCACTGTAGTACAAACTGATCACAAAGTATTTGTTTTAAGTACATTTTATCACAGTAGCCCGTTTGATTGGCAAAAATATATCCAATGCCAGTACTGTTTAATATTGCTTCTATAAAATTTACCCATTTAAAGGTGTATTTAGATTTAGGCTTTAAACCAAGCATCAGTCTATACAATAAACTGCATAGCTTTGATTCATTATTTACAATTTTACACCAATATATAATCATCCTAATTTTCACATTTATCTCCAGAGGAAATCTACCCAATTCTCCATAAACCATAAAATTAGGCGTAGTGTTTCTAACTTTCAGCGCCCTTTTGCAGAATTTCAAGTGAGTCTTTTCGATAATTTTCAGGTTTTCAAAGCCCCAAACTTCAGAACCATACAGTAAGATAGGTTCTATCATAGAATCAAAAAGTTTAAATTGTAGATCAATGGGTAAAGATTCATTTCGTATAATTTTGTAAATATAAAACAGTGCCTTTTGGGCTTGATCTACAAGTTTCTTTTTGGTATCAAAAAATGTACCATTATATTTGAAAATGACACCCAAATACGAAAATGTATCTACAATTTCAAGTAAATCATTCTGCAGTGTAAATTTCAGATCTTGTTTAGTTTTCCTCTTGCTAAATACCATAACTTTAGTTTTCTTAACATTCACCTTCAGTTTCCAATTTTCGCAGTACAACTGGAAAATATCTAAGGAATTTTGCAAGCCTTCTTTTGTTTCTGAAAAAATTACTGTATCATCAGCATACAGTATTACGAACAATTAAAAAAACATATGAAGTTCGTTTTCAAATTTTTCCTTTAAAAGTTCTAAAGGAATACCATCTAAATTTCTAAAGTATTGTTCCAAATCGTTCAAGAAAATAGAAAATAGAAAGGGAGACAAGTTCTCTCCTTGTAGGGAGACAAGTTCTCTCCTTGTCTAACACCAATCAGACATGGGAAAAATTCTGATTGTTCACCATTATATTGAACACAAGATTTAATACCTTGATACATATTAAAAATAACTTTGAAACATTTCCCCTTGATTTCACTAAGATGTAGTTTTTGCCATAAGCCAGTTCTTAAAGCAGTGTCAAAAGCTTTTCTAAAGTCAATAAATGTACAAAAAAGTTTTTTTCCAAATGAAAAATATAATTCTACAAGTGCATGTAACACAAAAATATTATCTGTTGTTGCATATCCTTTTCTAAAATCAGCTTGATTTTCTGATATAAGTGAAATTTCATTCGCAAAAAAATTTAGTCTAGTATTTATAATAGAAGTAAATAATTTTCCCAAACAGCTGATAAGTGTAATAGCTCTAAAATTATCAGGGTCTGTAGGATTGCCTTTATTTTTGAACACAGGTTTAATAATGCAATCAATTTGTCCAAGTGTCTAGAATAATTCCAGTATCTAATACAATATTAAATAATTTACAATACAATGATACAAAAACAGGGTGTGAATTTTTCAAAAATTCATTAAGTATTTTATCAGAACCAGGAGCCTTGTTATTTTTTAAATTCCTCATCGCTTCCAAGATTTCTAATTCAGTAATATTTCCATTCAAGATTTCATCATAAATGGGATTACTAGATATCTGATTAATGTCAAAATCGGGTGCATGTCAATCTTCTTCTTCTCCCGCATTTAAGTCCTTAAAATAATGGTAAAATGTATTTACATCAATAGGAGAATCTTTTTTAGTGTTAGACATTTTTTTATTTCCAAAATCCTTTTGTGTCATGCTTTGACAATGTTCTCAGCTCATTTGAACATTTGTCTTTATATTTGTGATAATTAACTTGTAGAATTTTTCTGTATTCTCGAGCTGTGTGATTTAATATGGTTTTGTTTGCACCTGATTTCACTTTATTATATGTATTCTTGCTTTTATGAAATGCATCTCGTTTGCTTCGACATTCTTTGTTGAACCAAGGTTTGTTTTCTTGGTCGGGGTTGTGTAGTTTCTTTTTTGATTTACCAAATACAGTCTCAGCCGTGTCTAAAATACACGACCTAGGTCATTTACTAGACCGTTTACACTTTCACTGGTGACTGTGTCAATTTCAATACTATTCAAAACATCATTTAACTGTTGTAATGAGCCACCTGTATCGTTTGTCAACACCTGAGTAAAATCGTCTGTTTTTGTACTGTCCCACCTGATGTAAGTATTACTGTTTATTGTATGATGTGAATTGTTTAATGAATTGCTCGAGGGAAACGAAAATGAAAAATATAATCTATTGTGGACATCAGAAAACATGGGATTGAAATCAACAATACCGAAATCTGATATAATATCAAACATACATGAAGACATAATTAAATAATCTACTAAACTTGAATCTTTACAAGTTGTACAACCAATATTCTTATCAGCAAATAATCTGCCATTACAAATATAAATACCACTTCTTTTACAAAGTTCTATTAACATATAACCATATTTATTTACTCTACCATGATCTTCACTATACCTCTCAAGAGGGATATTTTTATCTTTAAGATGAAGGTATGAAAAATAGTATCATCATTATCATAAAAATCATCGACATCTAAAATTTCTAATAAGTTTTCGTCAGGAATAATGTAATCTGAAACAGTAGAAGTTCTGGCGTTAAAATCACCAATAAGTGCAATATTTTTTGTATCAGTGGAGTATCTAATTAATTCATCTTCAATTTCCAAAATGACTCGTCAGAAGTATATCGTGTATATTCGGGGGGTATATAAATACAACCTAGTAAAATGTTTTCTCTCAAGTTTGAGATATTCTTTAAAATTTCAACCCACTGAACAAATTCAGATTCAGAATTTATGAATTTCAAAAATTTCGACAGAAATTTTCTATAAACAACAATAATACCACCTGACTTCTTTTTAAATTTTTTTCTATGTTTCGCATAAAAAGTATACTCGTGTGGTAATTTTAAGTCATCTAAATCATCAGTTTTAGTTTCAGTAAATATAAGAATGTCAGAACTCTTTATTAATGTAGCAAAATCTGGATTCAGCAATTTTGAAGTAATACCACAAACGTTCAGATAGGTAAATTTTAAGTTGTCAACTGTCCAATTTAAAGGTCCTTGATTGTCTGATGTGTTGTCCTAACTGTAATTTGCTCTATTGTTGTGTATTGGGTTAGAAGGCTCCTCACGGGATGTAGGGGCGGATCCAGGGTTTTGGAAAGGGGGGGCGTAGTAATAAAGTTCGCCGAGCGGAGCGAGGCGAAAATTTCTTTGGCTTAAAAACATAAAATAAGCGTAAAATGCATTTTATAGTTAAAGTGTAGGAGTTGGACATTTTTGGTGCCGTATTCCCTCCATCAATTGTCTATTATGAAATGATTGGATGGATCCAAAGCTATGTACTAATTAATATATTTGATGTGGGATTTGTCAGTAAAAAATGGACATGGAAAATTCTCGTTTGTTGTATGGTTAGTTAGCATAACCTCACAGATTTCTTGTTGTAAACAAGATATACGGCTATTCAATGAAATTTACAATACGACCGACACGAAGAAAGACAAACAAGCAATTTTCATCCAAATGTTTGGTTGAAATGTTTCACCCAACAAGGGAAGTGAGGGGTTCCAAATCAACAAAAGGCTACGAATAAGTCGGAAATGACAATGAAGTTGTGAATGACGGTCGACACATGGAGACATATAGGCCACACCCAGCAGCCAGGTTGCAGTCAGGCCTTGAAAAAAGTATTCAGTATATCAGTTCGGCGAAACAGACATTCCGGTCAGATATGGGATTCACATGCAACCCCCCAAAAAAAAATTACGCCCGTTTTTTATTCATCATGTTCATTTAATGCTAAATAATTCTGTTGAAAATATTTTTTTCTATTAGCAAAAAAGTGGACAGGATTATTGTTTTCAATCCAGATACGGCCAGAATTTTTGTTTAAGGCAAAAATCAAGGTCAGAATTTTTTCTCTAAAATATCTCAGACTGCCCCCTCAGATCAAATGGTCCGTACCTTAGACTTTAAATCTATATCTAGAGCTTACTGACTGGGGATCACTATTCAGCAATGTTATTAATGGACTGGGGCGTGTGGGGTTAAACATGTTTTGGTAGGTAAATAATATTGCTGTGGAACTTTTTTTTTCATGAGAGTGTAATAGAGTATTACTTTCTGTTGGGTGGAATTGTGAAATAGAAGTCAATACGTTCTTGCTCAATACTTTGTCGCTTTGAAGGCGTCATGCTTGTCATCCTCAGCCTAAGCAATGTGTTACTGTAATTTGAATTTCAAAATGATTGAGTGACGTTTTTTCGACGAACTGGTCAACTCCACCGTAGAGAATCACATGACTTTGACATAATCAATAATATATTACAGTAAATACGAGCGAAAAATATCTTTATAAGTAAAGAATTGTCGCATAAAAATTAAATACACGGGACATGGCAAAGTTCACGAAGTCTAGCCTGATTAATTATTTTACAAAAAAAAAAAAAAAAAAAAAGTGCAAGCAAAGGGGGGGCGTACGCCCTCTACGCCCCCCTCTGGATCCGCCACTGGGATGGATTGTAAGGTTGTCCGTTTACCATTATTTGGTCGTAAATTAAGGAAGCTCTAGTACCTCGGCGCTGGAGTTCTTTAAGTTTAGGAATCAACGCTTTACGGCGATTGCTAATTTCGGTTGGATATTGTTGGTTCACTGAGAATTGTGGTTTTGATTTATTTTAATAAGTTTATCAGGTACAGATTTGCGTACACGTTCGTGATCACGGAAATTTGTAAATCTAGCGATGATATTGCGCGGCTTTCCGTCACGACGTGAAACATATAAAACAAAACCAGAAGTAATTTCACAAACATGTTTAACCCCGCCACATTCTTTATGTGCCTGTCCTAAGTCAGGAGCCTGTAGTTCAGTGGTTGTCGTCGGTTGACATCTGTCATATTTGTTTTTCGTAAATTGTTTTGTTATAAATTAGACCGTTAGTTTTCTTAATTGAATTGTTTCATATTTTTCATGTCGGGGCCTTTTATAGCCGACTATATACGGTACGGTTTATTCTCATTGTTGAAGGCCATATGGTTGCCTATAATTGCTTACATCCATTTTACTTGAACTTTGGTGGATAGTTGTCTCGTTGACAATCATATCACATCTCCTCATTTTTATATATATACATTTTATTATTTTTTTTAATTGAAACCATGTACGTGTGTTTGTACTTTGTAACATGATGACCTTTTCATCAATATAGTCATCAAGATGTATTGCCTATCTATTTTCCTTACATTTATTGTACAAAGTATCCTTTATTTGATGTTTTTTTTTTCTATTGAAACTGAAACCTGAAACATGAGAGCATACATTTTATTCATTATAGATACCAGGCTTAAAATTTCACGGTAACCCAGACGAGCGTTTCGTTTACAAAAGACCCACCAGAGACGCTCGAATCAAAAAAGTTATAAAGACCAAATAAAGTACGAATTAAGTAAAAGGAAGAGTATTGAGGACTCATGACTGTATGTTTATGTTAAAAAACTATTAGGTAGTTTTTAGTCAAAGTAAGGAACCCAAAAATCATTATGAATAATTATAATAATATGGACCTAACGGCACCATTTTCAACAGTGTGGTCTAATTTATATGGTCTTTACAACTTAGAAACGAGACTATTTAATTTCATATTTCATACTTTACAACAAACAGTTTGACAATCTTTGAGGAGTTTATGACATCATTATTATCAAGAACTGTGGTGACATTTAAGTATTTAAGTAGTGACTATGATCAATATGAGTAAACATTTTTAAAGTTATACTATTCAAACAATCAAGAATAAGAAATGAGGAAATAATGTTTGGTTTAGTTACAGTTTCTGTACTTAAATTATTACTTCAACACGTTTTAACAACCAAATCGTTTGAAATTTGAATGAACTAAGCGAACTAGCTACATGTCATAGTTACTGAGATTTGAAAAAATTATAATCTATTATACATTAACATGATTATACATTAACATGCACATGTGTGAACAAACTTAACTTAACTTGGAGGACTGATTTATATGTGTATTATTTTTATAAACTAACATAACTTTTTCTAAAATGATTGAATTGTCTGAATTAAATAAACCATTAAATTTGTATCTATTAGGAATTTTACAGCAATATTCTGTTATAATATTCTTTTTCTCTACATTCAAGGATTTACACGTTATAATATCATGCATGATATTCGTCATCGATGTCATTTGACTCTCAGAGTCTGTCGTTTTGAGACAAGCCTCGTCGAAAAATATATAGATTAACAATAATGAAGGGACATGAAGTACATCAGAGATAAATACACGACATTTCATCAAGGTATAGTTGTCAATATTATTATGTCCATATTTCAATTATGTACACTTTTAGTCAGAATAGCTTGTTAATAAACAACGTATTACTATGCATCCCGCTGTAGCGATATGATTTATACTTTATATATCAATAATATGAAGTGATAAATTATCCGAGTCAAAGATTTTGTAATTTTGACTAAAAATCCAATACGTTGACCTCAAAACTCTTGCTGGGAAGGTTAATCGCGAAATCTTTAGGTTATGCTGGGAAAGGTTAATCGCGAAAAAATCTATAAATCTAAGTAAATTGGTTACTTTTTTCTTGTGATTTTTTTTAATAACTACAAAAAAAAAAATAAAAAAATAAATAAAATGAACCATTTCTTTCGCATGCTGCAAAATTTGTTTTTAAAATTCATAATTAGATATTTGAAATGTTTTGTTTCATTGAAAAGAAATTATCCATTTTATCATTTTCAAATCACACTTTGAAGATCCTGTTCGATTTTATTATCATTTCAACAGACTGATTACAGTGAAGTTAGGATTGGTAAGTTACGTGCTCAAAACTTTCAAAATACCAGCAATATTGACACTTCCAACTGTAAAAGATCTTGCAACTCCAGTTTTCCACTTCAACTTCAAATTCACAATAGGAAAATCTTAAAATTCTTAATAAAACCAGATGATATAAAGTTCATTTCTGACAGTAAGTATATTCAACCAGTAAGTTTTGTAAAAAAAAAAAAAAAAAAACGTTTTTAGCTTTCAGGGCATCAACAAGCCTTAAGTTGCATTTTCTAAAGGAAAAGGCCCAAACTATATGATCAGCGCCATTCCTTGAATTTATTGGTCACATTTCAGCCTGTTACTAGTAGTTGTTTTTCAATCCCATAAGACATTGACTATCCTTGACTTTTAGAATCTTTATATGCATCTTTGGTTTAGCATGAAAGATTGACGGCGGTCACTTTGTTTACTTGTTTAGATTATTTATTTCGGGAAATTGGTTAAAGTTAGTACTATTTCTACTGAGACCGGCCATGTTAATTTCTTTGTCGGTTTACTACAGTTTCTTGCACGTGCCTGACTTCCTGGCAGGTGTCGTTGTTCCGGAGTCTACGGTTTGGATTTGAAATGAGCAGACGCTTAAACTTTTGCTCTCAGATATGGAAAACTAATTAACGCTTGCAACACATAGACTACTAAATATACATTTTTTTGATACTGATGTAGTTTGTCTAATATACAAGAAACAACTGGAAGACAACGAAGCAGTGGAAAACCAACTCCCGTTACAAATACGAAACATGTACATACACACACAAAATAAAAAATAAACTAAACAGAGGATACAAAACAAAACAGTGTTAAAGAGAAAACTAAAATGAAATGTGTGTCAATATATGTGTTTACAGATCAGGTCATGTTAAAGAGCAACTTCAAAGAAAATTACAACCAGAACCGCCAGAAAATCATGTTTATTTTGAAATTTCAAATGGCAATGTTGTCCTCCCAGAAGTTTTATTTACTGCTTCAAATGCAAAGGAAAGCGATACCGGTAATCATAATTGCCTGATCAAGAGGATATGTAATTATATCCATGCACCTGTGGCCAACAATGAAGGAGAAGATACCAGCAGGAGACATGAGTGGAAGAACAAAATAACAAGAAAATTGTTATTTGGCAGATGTCTTATAAAAAAAGAGGAATTTTTAAAATGAATAAACCGACCGGGTAACAATTGAAAATCAGTAATCTTACCCAAGACAGGACGGCAATGAATATACTGTCCTACAAAATGCGAGACATGATAATTTTGTACAAAATGGAAATATTTTTTTTTTATGCTCAGAATAACAGGCAAAATAAGTATTCCGTTCACGACAAATCATCTGACCCCTTATACTTATTTAAATTACTGTCCCCTCAATTCAATAACATGACGATTTCTAACAAATTTCGAATCTTTGTCTCGTAAGAAATGATTTACGGCACAACTCTAGTCCAAATGATATTGACACATTCATTAGTTTTGTGATTATTATACTGACCCAAAATGTTGTTTAGGCAACCTTTGTAGCTATCAAATAAACCACGACAACTTTCAGAAAAAAAATAAGCTGCATCTAGCTACCAGTCTGATTTATATTTTGTATACTTTTGTCAATCCCACCAGATTTCTGTATTAAAATGTTGTCTCATTTGAGCTTTTCATTCTCATGCATTAGAACCCCGATTGTAACAGTAACTATGACAAAGCCATTATTTGAAACCTATACAAGCCTTTCAAAATAATGTTTATTTTATGGGCACAGGACATTTTAGCGAAAAAATTAAAATTACTAGAGGACATTTAGGCCCAGACACTATAGCCCATTTTAACGCCGGATTATTCCGTTCGCCTTTATTTCCGGCAGTCCGTTTTGACGATAACTTATCTGGCTGAATAAAACTCAGCACACTAAAACCGTAAACACCAATTTATGCTGGCCTTTCGTTTAAGATGTTACTGTATTTGCAATTTGGTTAATAATAGAAATAACTGTTGCGGAAACAAACAGAGGAATTAAAAGTGGTATATTTGATGACTAACATCACCCAGCTGTTTACGTTTACTGGATAACAACATATCGAATATATCAGAATAAGAAGTATCGATGAATCTGCACGACAAGATAAAGAGAAGCAAAGTTCCTGTCACAATTTGAGGAAGAAAATTGTACATCAAGAGCCAAAAACGTACGATTACTGGGACTTAAATTGACACTCATACCTTTGACTTAACATTTATAACATTAAGAGCTGGATGATTATGGACATGACGTTTTTTTTTTTTTTTTTTTTTATCTCGTGCTGTCTTGATCATACTTAATGTATCATTTAATTATGCTATGAATAAAAGTAAAACAACAAAAATACCAAACTCCAAGGAAAATTCAATTGACAAAATCAAAAGCTCAAACACATCAAAGGACTGGAAAACAACTGTCATATTCCTGACTTGG
Organism: Mytilus coruscus; assembly: GCA_017311375.1. Classification (NCBI taxonomy): domain Eukaryota; kingdom Metazoa; phylum Mollusca; class Bivalvia; order Mytilida; family Mytilidae; genus Mytilus; species Mytilus coruscus. Next base: position 35,454,602 of record CM029602.1, read on the forward strand.
TACAGGTATTTCCTTATGAGAAAATGGTGGATTAAACCTGGTTTTAAAGCTAGCTAAACCTCTACTTTATATGACAGTCGCATAAAATTCCATTATATTGACAACAATGTGTGAACAAAACAAACAGACACAATAGGTAAAAATGTCAAAAATAAGGGTACAGCAGTCAACATTGTGTTACAATCTCAATCACTATAAAAACAAACAAATATTTCACATACGCGAAAAATGAAACACAAGAATACAAAAAATGACCACAGCACAACAACACAATGGCGGGATGCACAAGTACTGAGCCACGCCTAAAGGATATTACCAAAAATGGACCAAACAGTAAACGTTAATAATTTACAATGACAAATAAAAGAACACTATAACACGTAATTAAGATGACAAACAACGTCATTTTCTGTCGCTTTATTAGACATTGATAATCTTACTTTGATAAAATGGGTAAACAATCTGGCACTATACTAGGCTATACTTTGGCGTTAAAAAACGTCCGATTTTTTTTCGCTAAAATGTCCTCCGCAGAAGTTAAACTGATAAATGAACAGGTTAATATAGTCTAGTAGATACTTTAGTGTGAGACGGTCACGTGTTATGTCACTATGACATCATAAACATGTCGGAATTTACATGTACGTACAATGTATTTGACTTAAAATTGCCATTTCACGCATTATGATAGTTCTAGGTCAAAATTATATGAGCAACAGCTTCACCCAAAAGGTAATTTTACAAACACTAGTATCTTAGTAAATTTAATTTATAGCAAAATTTCTTTTTAAAAAATTGAATACTGATGACGCACAGGCTTATGAACATCTGAAGAATGTTATTCGGTATACTTAAAATACTTTTTGATTTTCGAATTCAGGGGACCAAAATGTGGCTTTATCATACTTTCTCTTCAGGCCAGTTCTAACCGTCAGTTATATGGGAGATTTGACTTAAATGCCTCAAAAGGGTACAACACCAAAATTAAAAAAAAAAAAAAAAAAATCTAAAAAATACAATATCAATAAAAATTTCGGATAGCAGATATCCTACATCAATATGATGTAATCTAGAGTCATCGATTTTACTTTAAAAAAATCAAATCTTGAAAGTAATACAAATTAAATCCCGAACAACGCTTGTATTTTTCTGAAATCTAATAAAATCACGCATAATTAAATATTTACAATGTACGACGCTGCGTATGTATGCATCCCAAATGAAAGTAATACAGCCAGGTGCTGGGGTTGGCAATGCACGATTTAAAATACACCTTTTCATTGATCCGATTGGGTGCCATCGTTTTTAATTATCTTTTCTTAGATCTTTCCCGAGTGATTCTCTCCTCCATAGACCATGCAGTGTTGTGGTCAATGATGATAGTAAACAGTCGGGTCGCAAATGTCGACTGAGAGGAAGGTCTTACTGGCCTACGTTCATAGTCACTGTGGTGGCCTTTCATACGTTTGCAAAACGACTGTTCCGACCGATAACAAATATCCTACATCAGAATGAAGTTGTATAATGGCGTCTTAATCTATGCTGATTTTCAGAAAACTTTAACGTTATACAAATTCACAAATTATAAACCGAACAACACTTGTAGAAATGTATAACTTCATATCATATTAAATCATGTCATATTGTAACAATTGAACATTTAGCTACCTATTTGTGTAAATTTTGAATTGACACATTCTAAATTTACACTGTAGTAGATAAACAGTATTTGTAGTTTGATAAATATATAATCTATAATATGACAGTTGTTTGATGTGTTTGAGCTTTTGGTTTTGCCATTTGATAAGGGACTTTCCGTTTTGAATTTTCCTTGGAGTTCGGTATTTTGATATTTTACTTTTTCTACACAAAGACTGCATAAAGAAAGATAACTGAAATACAAACTGAGACTGCCACTTCACTCTATCCCATATTTAGATAGATTGTATAATTCTAAAACATGGAAGTTCATACAAATTAACTATTCACAATAAACGGGACTGGGCATGTTCAGTGATGTTTACATTCAACACGAAACAACACATCCAGCTGCTGTGGTAACACTGCACGATTTGAAACAACCATTCCCATTGATCCAATTTGCTCCTAACATTTATAACTTTCTTATACCCCATTCTGGCTTTCCGTAGTCCAAAAAAAAAACCTGCAGACTCGCTTGTTAGGGCTGGTTTATCCTTGAAACCTCTAAGGGTTGTGATCAAACGATTTCTAACTTACAAGTAAATACTGCATACTCAGACTATCAACAGTGACTCCACTGGTACGAAATATACCACATTTTGCAAATAATACTTGAAAGAGTTAGTTGGTTAATTAACTGAAACGCACGTCAGAAACCATGTATTTTTAAGAAAGATGCACTGTTGGCTGCAGGCTAAAAGATTTTTGCCAAACCATCGAGGATTATATTATCATTTTTTTAAGAAAAGTGATCCTTTTGTGAAAAATAACTACAGATCTGTTATCATTCTCCCCATCCTTTCTCAACGTTTTGAAAAAGTGCTTGTAGAGCAGTTATCAGTTTTCTCTGAATACATCTGCCTACCACATAGTATTCTTATTTGTAAACTGTTCTTTTATGGCCTAACTGAGACACTACTAAGTAATTATTATTATATCTGTCTAGTAGATTACAACACATAGAAATAGGAGGTATTGTTGGTTGCTGGGCAAATATACAAAAAGGTGTACCCAAGGATCAATATTAGGCCCTTTACTTTTTTAATGTTTTCATTTACGATATATTTTATTTTATTAAAAGGGTAACTTTTACAACTATGCTGATGACAATAGTTTGTCTTTCAATTCTCCAAATTATGAGGAACTTACTGCAGTTTTATAATCTAAGAGCAATACTTTAATTGACTGTTTTTATTTCAATTGTATACAAGCAAATACATGTACCGACAGATTCCAGGCTATTTCTGTTGGTAAAATTCAGCGGTTAAATCTCCTTTTTATATTGGAAATAATAATAGATCTTATGAGGAAACAATCAAACTTTTACGTGTAGATATAGATATGATGCTATTTTTATAACCATATTACAATGTAAAATCATAAGAAAAAATCTGTTAATCAACTATATATCTTGAAGAGAATTGCTAGGAATCTATGTTAACTAAGTAGACTTACTATTTTTCACACTTCTTATATATTATCAAATTTTAACTTTTATCCCCTGTCTTGGAACATTTTTTCTGTTGCCAACACAAAGAAAATTAAAATAATTCAAGAAAGGGCGTTACGATTTGTCTATTGTAATTATGTCTCTACATATGAAGAGCTTTAGTCAAGGCAAATACATGTATACATAGGCTATATCCAAGAAGGAAAAGAACCATGGCCCTGGAGTCTTTCAACTTTTTACATGATTTGGCCCCACCGGTTTTATCCGACTTGATTAATAATCATCCAGGACATATATATTTATATATATTTTCAGATACTCCCCAAAAGAGAACGACAAGGCATAATTAACAATTTTTAGGTATGCTGCTCCAGTTCTCTGTAACTCTCTCCCTGAGGAATACAGACGGTGCTCATATTTCAATCAATTGTCCATGATCTTGACAGTGCTGGAGTGGTAAAGCATGTTCCTGAGTGTGTTGGCTGCAGATATTGACAACACTTTCATCTATACATGAAGACGGCAGAAGCGTATCTTAAAAACCATCTTTTCTTTGTTTGTTTGTTAGTTTATTCTGCTTCTTGAGTTTTGCTTATTTCAAGTGCTTATAGTTTTAGTTTGTGTTATGTGTGTGCTAAACTTAATTCTATGTGCCTTTTTGCTTGACTACTCCTTTTAATGTGATAACCGTGTATCTTTAAACTATTGTATGTCTTGTGTGTTCTATTGTGCATGTCTATAATTTATTATGTATGTCGGTTCAAAAACTCGCTTAGACATGTTTGAGCTTATGTTGTATTGTTGTTTAACTAGCAGACTTAGAATAAAACTTTTTGAATTTGAATTTGAACTTGCATTTCAATTGTTTTACCTGTCGTAAAGGGTGATAATTCTACTTATCATGCAGGCACATCAATATTATTTAGTTTTAAATCATTACTGTCACGGCAGCCTGATCAGTTACCCTGGGTTCTTTTTCTTTAATCAACTCTTCTTAAATATGTCGATCGAATAGACTCACCAAATTATATCCAGATGTTTCCTTTGTGTGCAAATTGATAATTTCATTAATTTCGAATTGGATAATTTACTGATATCTGTTTACTAATGGAAGTAATGAAAAAAATATCTGATTTTTGCAATTTTTATTTGCCGTCAGTGGGACTTTTTCGTTAATTATTGGCTATTAGATGTAAATCAAAGCAAACTGATAATATCCAATTTGTCCATATTTTTTTATTTATTTTATTCATTCTGTTTTAATACATTATATCTCTACAGATGCATATCCGCAAATTACTAGGAGTGCAAAGCGTGATGTAGATTATAGATATTTAGTATATACATGTATGTATACTTAAAAATTAGTTCGAATATTCCTTATGTTGTAAATTATGGATGATATTGAGATTCATAACCATTCAATGAAAAATTCATTACAGTATATAGCGTTTATATTTATCGTTGATCAGTAAAGGGGCAAATAGTTTAAAATGATGTTGTAACCAGTGACGGACGAATTCCGGATTGTCATGCTTTCTCTGCATTAGTTGGAATATCAATGTCTTTGAGTACGGACATACAGTTGTTACAAGGGCTAATTATAAAATGGATGTAAGAGTTTTAGTTTTAATTAAGAGTAATGTTTAAAGTCACTTATAATGTATTAATACATATCACCTAGTAAATCTTTGCCTTTAATATTCATCTTCCAAGTTGGTATGCATTTACCAAACACATTAAAATAACTTTTTTTACACACATGATAACTTGTTTAAACATAGCTAAAAGAAGATAAGAAAAGAAGAACAAAATTATTTTGATTCGGCATAGGTTAAATATACAACACAAGCTCTAAGGAGCTTTTGACCGAATATAAAAACGTATACATAACGTAAAAACAGTCTAAGATATAAGACAACCTGTAATACAAAGTTGAATCTCACGCACATAGCATATGGAATAATCATAATACTGAAGTACTGAACATCGGATGACCGCAAGTTCTGGTGGATGGTCACAAGCACTTGTCTCAGAAAAAAATCATATCTCTATATATACCTGAAAGTTAGGTTAAGGTACATAGATATATTTTTTCTGAGACAAGTTCCTGTGTGGATGATGAATAAATTACAGGGAATTCAACCTCACCGTAATAATTATTATTTTGTAGTGATATACTCATTTGTTATCAGTATACTTTGTTTGCACCTGTCCTAAGTCAGGAATCTGATGTTCAGTAGTTGTCGTTTGATGTGGTTCATAAGTGTTTCTCGTTTCCTGTTTTTTATATAGATTAGACCGTTGGTTTTCCCGTTTGAATGGTTTTACACTAGTAATTTTTGGGGCCCTTTATAGCTTACTGTTCGGTGTGAGCCAAGGCTCCGTGTTGAAGGCCGTACTTTGACCTATAATGGTTTACTTTTATAAATTTTGACTTGGATGGAGAGTTGTCTCATTGGCACTCATACCACATCTTCTTATATCTATCTAGTTTGTTGTTATATATTATATTAATATTTGTATAACAGTTATATATATAGCAGATCATCTTAATAACTCTATAGGCAATTTTCATCCATTTATATATCATTCTATTCTACTATTCTAATGATAGTGCAGTGCAAGTGCATGGTGGACACTCTTCAGTAATAATTCTTTTAATTCAGTTTTTTCTAATAGATTGGATTTGAGTAGGCATTCATATTTTCCCGTTTTTTGTTGCAAAACGTTCTCGAGATATTCTTCGGCATGCGTTAACACAAATTTTCGGTATTCATGATTTGTTATTGATATATATATTTCTCACGACAAAACATTTTCATATCATTTATCTATGTTCTTAAATATTATTTTCATGAATATTTATTGATGAAATTAATATATAACAAGCGATAAGAAATGTTATTTTGCACTCGATAATATCCGCGAATTATACGAAATGCGTTCGGTTATCAGTCAAAAGCACAAGGAAATTTCTGTGGCAACATATCACCGGTATGACCTCTCAAGGTCACATCCGATGTACCCAATTTCTGGAAATATGTGTCAGAAATTAAAATTTGAATATATAAAAATTCGTGAAGAAATACATCAATATTAGTCCAAAGCAACAAAAAGCAACATAAATAATAAACAGCCCAAGAGTTATCTGCAAGCAGAACAGCGACATTCCAAACCGTTCCAGGACTGAACAAGACTTTTAAAATGTGAAAAACTATTTTCAGTCCTGAAATGGTTTGGAAGGCTGTTCCATAAAGTTGCAGCAGCAAATCTAAAAGATTTTTTACCGTAACGGGTTGACTTTACTTGAGGAACATCCAGAATATTTACATACCTGAAAGAATACTTAGATTTTTTGACACTCACCAAATTTTGTAAGCACACAGGAGCTATATTGTTCATAATCTTGAAAGTTTCTAGAGCCATTGTTCTTATCCGTCTGATCTTCAAGGATGGCACCTTAGCTTTATTTAGGAGGTGCTCGTAGGAGCTGCTAAAATCGTCGTATACAAAACGGAGTGCTCTTTCCTGCACCTATTCTAGTTTTTGGAATTTTTCTCAGTGCAAAAATGCCATGCCAAAGGGCAAAAATTAAAATTACTAAGAATAAAAGTATTAAAAAATTGTGAGTTTTTTTTAAGTCTATCTAAAACAGAGCCCAAACGTTTTAAAACATTTGGTTGCTGTGAGGCCCTCCTGCAGATCGAGCTGATATGAACATCAACATTTTACTGATAGTCGATTTCAATGCCTAATAGTTTTACTGTTTTTTTCACATGTAAGGTTCGAATTTTGAATATGTATAGATGTTTTTTTTCAAAGGTCTTTTTGCCAACAGCCAAAACTTGAAACTTGGCGGGATTTGCTTGCATTTTATTAATCCGGAACCACTCAATAAGTATTTTTGACTCAGATTTCAAAGTTGAAATTAATCAATCAAAATCTGGAGTACAGAAAGACAAAGTATTGTCATCTGCATAGTTATATAAACTACCATTTTTAACAAAAAGAAAAATATCATTTATTGATACGTTAAACAACAACGGCACTAGTATAGAACCCTGTGGTACGCCTTTATTGATGTCAGCCCATCCACACAGAACATTGTTGATTTTTATTTGTTGTTACGATTAGATAAATAGGACTTTAGAAGAGCAACTGAATGGGGGGATACATCATATGCTGATAATTTATCTAGCAAGATATTGTGCAGCAGGCAGTCAAAAGCCTTAGAAAGATCCATTAATGCCGCTGCAATGTACTGGTTTTTATCAAGAGCTTCACGCCAATCTTCTAACACTCTGAGAAGTGTGGTCTGACATCCATGTCCACGTCTAAATGCACACAAAAAAGGATTAAATATTTTACTAAAGTATTCAGTTAGTTGAATTTCATATATTTTTTCAAAGATTTTAGAAAATATGGGTAAGACACTAACTGGTCTATAGTTTATTTTCAAAAATAGGTCACTCTTTTTATGAAAAAAAAGGGGGGGGGTCATTTGGGCTTCTTTTAGTTTATCAGGGAAACAGCTATTTTCAATTGACAAATTTACAAGAGTAGTCAGCTGTGGTGCAATATAAGATTTACAATTTTTTACTATTTTTGCCTTCTTGATGTTTATTTTATTCAAGATTCTGTCGACATTTTCGTTAGATACTTTCTTGAATTCAAAATCAGAAACATGCTCTCTATTACTCAAAATTTCTTTTATACTTAGATGGTTTGAGGGGTCATATACCACATCTGCTCCAATTTTGTCTGCTACTGTGGAGAAAAAATATTAAAAACATTTGAAACTTCATTTGGACTATTTACAATTTTGTCATTTTCACACAATAAAATTTATTGTTCTCCACAGTTCCCCTTTTTTGAGAAAAATGGTTAGACTTTTCCAAAACTCGCATGATTTTGACCCACCAGAGCAACGGTCTAAAATAATACTTAATGATTTACGGAAACTGTTTTGAAAACATTGTAATTTTCTGTAATTTCCCCTTTTGTGCATTCTCGTGCTACGGTTTTATTCATTGAAAGCTACGTTTTTCCTAGAGATAAATATCAAGAGTGACCTCTCGTACATCACGGATTTGACTATTTCAGGACTAAAAAATAATTAGGAGAAAATTTTAAAATCCCATTAAGAACACCTTGTGTCTTGGTCCATATATTTTGTATTTCTTCCTGCCCGGTATTCCTCTGTCCCCCACAACGCGTCGCGCGAGGGACAAACAACCGACGAGATCTTAAAATCATTTTGATTTTAGATTCATATTAATTTGTACTCTGGTCTTCTGGAATGGGTGTGTTTTTGGTGTTTTGAGTTGGGCAGGTACAGCTGATAAGAAACGCACCTTTTCACAAAGTGGAGAGACAGAACGACTCACAGACGATTAGCAAAGGTGCCTTTTTGGGGAGTGGGCATATTGCTCACATAGACGTCCGGAAAAGCCCGAGAGTATTCGTAGTCTTATAAGGAGTTTTGACAACAAGTATACAAGTGTTTATGTAAATTAAAAGGATTGCTATTTCTTTGTGTATATAAAAATAAGAAGATGTGGTATAATTGCCAATGAGACAACTCTCTACAAGAGACCAAATTAACATCTATAGGTCACTGTATGGCCTTCAACAATGAGCAAAACCCATACCGCATAGTCAGCTATAAAGGGCCCCGAAATGACAAATGTAAAACAATTCAAACGAGAAAATTAACGGCCTAATCTATGTACAAAATAATGAACGAAAAACAAATATGATACACAGAAACAAACGACAACCACTGAATAACAAGCTCTTGACTTGGGACAGGCACATAAAAAATGAGGCGGGGTTAAACATGTTAGCGGGCGCAAAACCCTCCCCTAACCTGAGACAGTGGTGTAACAGTACAACATAAGAACAAACTATAAAAATCAGTTGAAAAAGGCTTAACTCATCAGATGGATACAAACAGAAATACATATAACAAAAACACAGAGTGGACGTGGCAGGATACTTATACATCCCCACAACAAAAAGTACAGATCTGAGAGTACTCGCAGTTACTGAAAGCTAGTTCAAAGCCAATAACGACTAATAAAAAAATAATGCATCCAAGACTAAAATATCAATCAGTAAACATCCAACATCCAATGGATGTAGTGTAAAGAAGTCATTAACAGTCAGAGAAAAACATGACCTTGTTCAATGCCAAGATACAGGTATCGACAGATTGTAGAGCCATGAATGTGCATATGAATATACAAATAATATTTAGTTTGATTTTAATTTACTGATAACAAAATCAATCATAATACCAACAAAAACAATATTCAAAGATATAATAAAAGTGTTGAATTGGTAACCTTTTAGAATATGTTTATTCAAAGGATCGATAAGTTTGCCCGGATCGTGTCTAAATTTCCGGGCTTGGTAAACAACATCTCCGTAAAAATTAGGATGTGCTATCCTGTTTGAAATAAGTTTTCCACAAGTACAACCAAACTTCAAAACCAAATCTTCATATCTATGGAAAAATTTAGTAAAGGTTTTAAGTAATTTGTGGTAACGAAATCCCTGACTCAATAATACCAGGCTCAAGCTAGCAGCCACTCGCTAGCAGCCACTACGCTAGCAGCCACTTTTAAGATAAATCTAAAAATCCAAAAAATGCATAAGATTCAAACTCAACAGAATTGTTTTTAAAATATATCGAACTATGCAATTGTAAAATTAGTAATCCAAGAAATTGGAGTCAAAACCATAACTTGGTATTTAATAGAAAAGAGCTCATAATAATAAACATGTATACAAAGTTTCAAGTTGATGTGACTTCAACTTCAGAAAAAATTTCTTGACCAAAATCTTGCTATTATTTGGTTATATCCATTTGACGTGGCTCGGTACTTATAAATCCCGTCATTGTGTTATTGTGCTATAGTAAATTTTGTATTCTTGTCTATCGTTTTTGCTTGTGTCCTTTGTCTATATGCCTTTTGTTTTTCTTTGTTGACATATTTGTTTGTTTTTATAGTGAATAAGATTATAACACAATGTTGACTGCTGTACTCCTATTTTTGACATTTTTACCTATTATGTCTGTTTGTTTTGTTTACACATTGTCAATATAATAGAGATTATAAAATTTTATATTTTCAATAATCTGGTTTAATTCAATCAAATATTTGTGTGGGTGCGTGGGTGTTGCAGCCTGTAGCTCATTGCCATATTTGGCATGGCTATAGATGGCGCTCGCAGCTTGAATCAGAATTTAGAATTCCCGTATCGGGCACTTGTTAATTTGCTGTCGACCAGAAAGCGGGTGTTACACAATTGGTTAAACTATTTAAAAAGAAAAGATGCCAAACAAGAGAAATGCCATAGGATCGCCATCAAGGGCCATGGGAAAGAAGAGAAGAACGACCAGCAGGACAGGAGGACAGAGAGTGCAGAACGAAGAATTCCCCCAAAAGAAGGACGGAGCTGGTCGGAAAAGAAATGCCAAGAAAACACAAGAGGTCGGACACGTGGTGGCAGAAGGACCGGAGGAAACTGCTGATATCTCATCAGGTAATGAGTCGGAGGAGGATGCAAGGGCATTTCCTCTTTTAGGCACGACCCGTTACACAAAAACTTAGAAATTGCAAATAATTCCATTGATTTCACTCCGTCACAAGAATCTAGCATTCATGACACAGTGGGGGAACACGTGCCTTTTAAAATTAAGGAAAAGATTTGGGAGGGAAAGTTTATAGAGCTTCATTCTCTTTGAGAACGCAAAAAGAAATGGAAGAGGTTGACGAGGGCGATTTAAAATTAAAAGGGGAAAATTTGCATTGAAAAAGATCGTCGGTGTTTATTTGTCCATAAATGAATGGACTTCAGCATTCATGGTTTTTATGAGTGTCTACATCACACGGGCACAGGAATTGTTAAAATATATGCGCGATATAAGATTAGCGGCAACGAGGTCAGAAAACTGGGCCACCTATGACGAGCAATTTAGGCTAAAAATAGAAAAGAATCCATATTTATCTTGGGGAAATATACACGGTGAATATTGGCTATTACACATCACATCTCCCACAGTACAAAACAGTGTGTCAGTGCAATCACAGGGTTATAGAACAAATACACAAAATCGTGGTAATTATAACTCAAATGCAGCTACACTTTCAAACACTAGAAGACATCAACAATCACAGGTAACTAGTGGAAGTGTAAATATGTCATGTAAATACTATAATAATGGTAATGACTGTCCCTACTTCCCTCGTTGTAGGTTTAAACACGTATGTGAAATATGCAGTGGCAAACACAGAAAGGCCCAATGTAATAACCGGGCCCAGGGAAGAAGTAACAAAAAGTATTAATTTTTATTCATTAGGAAATACTCCTATTAAAGTATCAGTCTTGGAAAATTATTTAGAATTCTACCCACCTAACAATGTAGCACATGAGATTATATCTGGTTTCAAATATGGTTTTTCATTAAAATATTTTGGCTCTAGGGAACCAAGGAGAGTTCCAATTTAAAAGTGCATTACAGCTACCCAAAATTTTTAAAGAAAATTAATGAAGGAAGTTAAACTTGGTCGAATTGCTGGTCCTTTCAGTTACCCACCTTTTCCCACACTTCAGGTATCACCAATGGGGCTAGTGCCAAAAAAGGATGGGGATTTCAGACTTATTCAACATTTATCCTATCCTGAGAATAATTCAATAAACGATTTTATTGATAAAGATCATTGTTCAGTGCAGTACAGTTCAGTGGACGAAGCAGCATGTTTGATTAATAGACACAAAACATTTGCCCGTTTAAGTCAGTGTGATGTAAAAGCGGCTTTTCGTTTGTTGCCAATTGCCCCGCACGATTTTGACTTGTTGGGGATAAAATTTCAGGGTGAATATTATCTTAATAAAATGCTCCCAATGGGGCCTCAATAAGTTGTGCCCTGTGGGAGAAATTTGCAAAACCCATGCATTGGATAATACAGCAAAAAGCGGGAATGATGATATCCTCCATTATTTAGATGATTTTCTTTTGTCGAGTCGAGCCAAACATCAAAAGTTGGCAATACTTTGAAGTTATTCCAAGAGGTATGCAACAAAATAGGCATTCCTCTTGCTAGTGACAAGACTACTTTGCCTACTACATTACTCATGTTTTTGGGTATAGAATTTGATACACAGAATTTAATCACGCGGCTTCCAAATGAAAAACTTGTCAAACTCTCACAAAAAATCAGAGATACCTTAGACAGTTCTAAAATAACTCTTAAAGATATGCAATCCCTTCTTGGGCTCCTGAATTTTGCTTGTAAGGTGGTTGCTCCAGGCCGCACCTTCTGTCGCAGACTCATAAATTCAACAATCGGGGTAAGAAAATCATATTACAAAATTCGAGTAAACAGGCAGATGAAAGCAGATTTAGAAGTTTGTTAGACTTTTAAAACAATACAATGGTGTCACTGTAATAACAGACAATGTATGGGTTTCAAATAAAAATTAGAGTTGTTCACGGATAGTGCAGGGGGTCCAAAGGTGGGTATAGGATCTATTTTGCAGGTCAGTGGGCCCAAGGCATATGGCCAAAACATTGGGTTGAAACTGGAATCACCAGAGATATGACATTGTTAGAGTTGTTTCCAGTTGTAGCAGCACTTATGTCCTGGGAATCCTATTTTGTTAACAAAAAAGTTATTTTTCATGTTAATAATCAGGCGGTTGTTCAAATCATTAGTATGAAAACTAGCAAATCAAGTAGAGTTATGACTTTAGTAAGACAGATGGTTTTAATGAACTTAAAAAATAATACGTTAGTTAAGGCAAGTTATATCCCTTCAAAACAAAACCAAATTGCTGATTGTCTTTCTCGTTCTCAGTGGGGAAGTTCAGAAGCCTAGCTCCAGAAGCAGACCAGTGGCCAACCAAAATTCCAACACGGATCTGGAACATTTAAGTCAGGTGGCGGATTATATTGTCAATCAAGGTGTGTCCAAAATACACAAAATCATACAATTTGGCTCTGTCAAAACTTTGTAATTTTAGATCATCTTACAAATTGAAACAGGAATGGCCGGTGCCAGTCAATGATTTGCTAAATGTTATAGCTTTTTGTCAGTAGAGGGTCTTTCAGGGGTACTATATCATCTTATATATCAGGAGTTTCATACCATCATAAAATACAAGGCATACAGGATACTACAAAATTCTTTATAATTGGAAAGGCATTGGAAGGAATAAAAAGAATTCAAGGAGGAAAACGTAATGACATTAGAGCACCAATAACAGTGCAATTTTATCAGATATGATAAGTTGTTTAGATAAAGTATGTAAGAATAAATATGAAGCTGCTTTATTTTCAGCAGTTTTTCCGTTGCCTTCTTTGGTTTGCTAAGGGTAGGGAAATCACTACTTCAAAACTAAGTCTGTTATAAATGGCTCCAACTTAACAATTTCTGATATTTTAGTTAGGAAAAAGTCCTGAGCTAAGAGTAAGGTGGTCAAAACTGACCAAAAGGAAAGTCTGTTACTTTATTGATACCTGAGAAAGGAAAAAACTACTGTCCGATACGACTCATTAATGAATACTTAAAGGTACGACCTACCTGTAACAATACAGATTTGTTTATTCATTATACTGGTATGCCTTTAACTAGATACCAATTCAGTAGTATACTGGAAAAGCTTTACATTTTCTTCATATTAGTAAAGGTCATTTTAGGTCACATAGTTTTAGAATTGGGGCGCCACGGAGCTAGCCAGACAGGGGTCTCAGAGGAGGTAATTATGAGATTAGGCAGATGGAAATCGCATGCTTATTCTCGCTATATTAGGTTGCAATTTTCTAGTTTCAAATGGCTAACAAGCTACAGGTTTTCACAGGTCCCAAGATTTTATGGATTGTTGGAAGTTCCCTTGTTCATTGGGCCAACGTAGAGGCGAAGAAATATGGTAGAAACAACCTGGGACTGGGGTCAAAAGGTGTTACAACATACTGGATTGGGCAACCTGGTTTACAGATTAAAGATTTGGACTCCTACTGGATGCAAAAGAAATTTTTACCTTCTCCTCATTTTATTATTATTCACTGTGGAGCTAATGATTTGACAGATTTAGAATTGACAGGGAAGGGTTTAATTGAAAATGTAAAATGTTCTATCCTACGTTACCAGGCTTTATTTAAAAATGTTATTATAATATGGTCTTCAATGCTACAGCGCAGATATTGGCATTTTGCACCCTTGAATGCGGGTGCAATAATCGAACAGAAGAGAAAAGAGTGAATTCAGTGGTCAAAAACTTTGTAATAGAAAATGGGGAAAGCTATATTACATGAGAACATTAGGGCTAGTGAAGTGTCTTTATACAGAACAGATGGAACTCATTTGTCACAAACTGGAAATCAGGTTTTCTTAAATAATATACAAGGGGTGTTGAGTCTTTCCTACGCACAACAAAATCAACTTTTCAATGATTCAATAATGAAAATTTTAGGAGGGAGAACCCAAGTCAGATTTGGTAGCTGACTTGGGCTCTCATGTGGCGGTCCAGGAGACTGGTAGTGATTGGGGATTATTTCACTCGGCCCTTGCTCTGGGCCTGACAAGTTCTACAATTTGCAGGTTTGGAAAATGTGGTTAGTGGTAACGGTGGGGTCTACAGATGGGTAACTCTGGGACCTCTTCCACCTCATCTTATAGAGGGAGGCCTACACCTGCCAACAGGTGGAGCACTAATAACTGGAGCATTGGTAATACGAGTGTTTTCCCCGGTCACTCCCCATGGTAGGTGGTGGTGTAACCGTGTTTAACTACCAGGGATTTTATGACACTATGTCAACATAGGTCAGCTGATAGCCATTGTGTATAGGTAATCGGTAGTCACCCTGGCGCCTCAACAAAATATTATAGAATACTCTGTAGCCAAAGTAATGCCACAAAGGAAAAATGTATATTCTAGTCATGAAAATGTAAATACAATTGCAATTAATGGAATTTTATGCGACTGTCATACAAGCGAGAGCTTTAGCTAGCCATAAAACCAGGTTTAATCCACCATTTTCTACATAAGAAAATGCCTGTACCAAGTCAGGAATATGACAGTTGTTTTCCATTCGTTTGATGTGTTTGAGCTTTTGATTTTGACATTTGTTTAGGGACTTTCCGTTTTGAATTTTCCTTGGAGTTCGGTATTTTTGTTATTTTACTTTTTTTAGACCTAGTCCTACGTTTTCAGATTTGTTGCTCAACAACGTTCTGTTTTTTCGTATACGTTAAGCGATGGTAAACATCAGCAGCACACTCTATAACTTGTTACTTTATTTATGTTGTAGGAATCAAATAGCAATCAAAGGGTACATCTTTACTGCCAAATACAAATAATTGGCCATTACTTTAAGCTTAATAATTGTTTTGGTCCAGTTGAAATGATTAAAAATGAGAACATCTAAAGCTGCAAACTGAATTCAGATCTCCCTTCAAATAAAATTTACCCTATTTGAGTAAGAGCTGATGAAGTTTTATAATTTTGATATTATAAGTTTTAAATACTATGAGCATCTGGCATTATTTCAAAGACATTAGTTTTAAAATGTGCATCTGGTACAGAAACATAAGCACCAATTTGTTTTTGTACCAGGAGTAGTACACTACACAGTAAGTGATTTCTGAAAAGGAATAAAACCACTAATTCATAGCCCCATTGCTTTCTATATTAAATCCTGCAATTTCAAGCATAAATGGCTACTTTGTCTTAAGTTCAAATAAAGTGACAGTCATTTTATGTTAAAACTAAACTATACCTTTAATTGCATATTAGAGCGCACTGGTTCCCGGAAGTTTGATAGTACAAAAACAGGTATTTTTGTTTACTATTCGAAATAAATTTTCAACAAGGGTCCTACAGTGATCCCAAGTCCTTAGGTTTAATTTGATACCAAATTTACCCAAATATTTTACTTATTAACAAAATTACAGCTATGCGTAGGAACTATTTTGTTTAAAATATGTACTACTTTCTTGTATGTTCTTTCTGACCGGGCCGAATAAGTGGTTCTATACCAAAGGGCCAACGATTTTCAAGGAATTAAAGAAATTACAGATAATTTGACGCCAGTTCATGATAACGATGCACAAAATAACACATGCAACTTTTCGGATCGAAATAAGTTAAACGTTGACTTTGAATTTGATGATAGAGAATCTATAGAAGAAAGCGATAAAGGACATAAAGGGATTTTACCTTCATTACCTACACAAGCAGCGAAACTTTTTGAAGAAGATCAGAACGAAACGGGAAATGAAAGCACCGAACCATGCTTCACAAGCAACTTTTCGGATCGAAATAAGATAAACTCTGACTTTGAATCTGATGATAGAGAATCTATAGAAGAAAACGATAAAGTAGAGAAAGTTATTACACATTCATTGCCTACACGGTCAGCGAAAACACTTTTTGAAGATCAGAACGAAACGGTAAATGAAAGCATCGACCCATGTATCACAATCAACTTTTCGGATCGAAATAAGTTAAACTTTGACTTTGAATCTGATGATAGAGAATCTATAGAAGAAAGCGATAAAGGAGAGAAAGTGATTTCACAGTCATTGCCTACACAAGCAGCGAAAAAACTTTTGAAGATCAGAACGAAACGGTAAATGAGAGCATCGACCCATGTATCACAAGCAAGCTTGAGGCAACCAAAGGCATTGACGATACCATATTTCATGCAATGACTGAATCAAGTTTAGCTTGATATATTAATTTTCCCCAAAAAATATGTTTTTCAGACGAAGGACAGACATAAAACAAATCAAGATGACACTGCTACAGAAACAGATGTGTCGTCTACCACAGAGACGATAGAAGATAATCTAAGACATAAGACAAATCAAGATGACAAAGCAACAGAAACAGATGTGTGTTCTACCACAGAGTCGATAGAAGATAAAGATAACCCTCAAAAAGATAACAGACTATTAGTGACAGTTCATTTGACTTCAAATGTGACAGTCCTGATAGGAATACGGACGAAGAAAATTTTATTGATTCCTCTGTAAAACCTGAAAATTTAAGTATGTCTACAATAGATAGCACCATAGGAATGTCAGTTCCAGTCAATTATTTTGAGAAAGAAGTTCCTACTGCATGTTCCTTTGTTATATGTGATCCAGTTTGGAATAGTCTTTGCAAAGGACAGAAAAATAGATGTTTTAAGAGTGGTACATGGGAGCACATCATTTCAAATGGCATAAAAAGTATTATTCCGTATTGCGTATATATGTTTAAATGTCATAACGTTACAATAGCAAAACACAAATCCAAAGCAAAGAAGTTTCCACTGTTCAGGGGTGAAAGTTTATGCAAATTTACTAATTGTAACAATAAATGTCAGTTTCACATGGATGACAAGATAATTGTGCACGCCACCATAAGTCCTAAGGTAAATCATCAAATAACAAAACACAATGCCAGACCTATTCGAGGAAAACAACGACAAAAGTCCGGGGAGAAACCATTGAAGTACTACCTAGAAGAAATGAAGAAGACACCAATGAATGAAAAAATAGCAGGAAATTTCTTCAATTTTGGCAATACAACAAGAACACTACAAGAAATAGCTACAGATATACAAACAAATTAGATAAGAATGAATTTGAAATTATGGTTAAACTATCTGGTAAAATGGTACAAGATATAGAAAGAAAAAAGATACATGGGTTTATACAGCATATTTCCATACTTCCATCATATGTGATGTACTGGACAGAATATGGTGTGAGGATATGGCATGACATGGCCAACGATGGTGTAGTCTATTGTGATGCCACAGGATAGGTCCTTAGAACCAGAGAAGATAAATGGAAATATTACTATTACGAACTTGCATGCTCCAATCTCGTGATTGGTCAACCAGTGATTCCAGTATCTAGTATGGTATCTTCTATCCACTCCACTCCTGTTGTTAATTTTTGGCTTGGCGAATTCAGAAGATCTGAAAAACGAATATTTGGACATGCCAATGCCGCCATTCCTTACCAAGTTTGAAGTGATAGGAGCATGGTATTCATACAATCAGCCTTGTCGGAATTGAATTCTGAAATTTTGATAGTTTTTTCAGCCGAGCTCATAGAATTGTAACTGGGAAAGCAAAAGTAGGAGATTTACGAGGAATCTTTCCACATACCTGTCTTTCGCATGTCATGGGCTCATTCAAAAAACTTGTATCAATGCACTACAAATACAACTTTGAGTTTGGTATGTACTTATTTAGTATCCTATTGAATGCATCTACCCTGGCTGATGTAGAGGAAATATTGCATGCAATGTATTATGTTCTGCTGAGCAAATATGTGAATAGGAAAGTCATACATCAATTTGAACTGCTTCTTAATAGAATGTCTAAATAAGTTAGAGATGCAGCTGCATTAAGTTATATGAGCGCGGAGACAATCTACACGGGAGAATATTCCAGCATACTATTATTTGAGGAAAACCAAAACCCAGACCTACTAACATAAGAAGACTTCGCAACAAGATCAACAAAAACGAATTTGCAGCCTTTGGGGAAAATATCTTAAATAAAGTTAATGAAGAACTCACTGATTCTAAGATGACAGCTTTGCCAATCAACAGGAGATATTCACAGATCATCAAAGAAAAGATACATAAGTTATTCATACCAACATTGCCGCTATGGTCTAATATTCTGATTGGAGACTTGTCCAGATATGGAACTTCCGATATTTATACAATTCATCCAACCAACCTCCATTGTGCGATGAAATTCTAGAATTGAAAAACGATTTCAAATCCTGATAGATATTGAACTAGATGGTAAACCCCTTGACAGGTTTGATGAACTTTCTGTCCGATTAAAATAACAAACGGTGTCCGTTCAACAACTTGCAGTTATAAAGTCCATGAAAAACTACCAGACAAGGTCGGAGCAGTAAAACTATTAAGGAAGAATGGGACAAGAAAAAGGCCTCCAAGCAGCAGAATACACTGTTGGGAAAATACCAATTATGTACAAAAGAATCAACACTTAAGAGATTCGCTAAGACAACAATCAATTTAGATGCATAAAAAAAAGCAAAAACGAAATCTAAAAATGCAGAAAGAAAACGTTATCGAAAATGTGAATGAGATGGTGGTAGAAGAAAATAGAAGGCAGTAAGCAAAGCTGTTTGCCAGTGATGCTATGTTTTTTTTTTCTAACACATTAATTGGTTTAAAGGATAGTGTGTATCTTAATAAAATTTATACATTTAAAGCAAGGGACCAGCGAAATTTAGATTATCTGAGTACAGTAAAGTACAAGAACAGCCTTAACTAATCTTGGAAGCTCTTGCTGGTTTAACTCCGTTGTCCAGCTTTATACCCATTCCAAGTTCATGAGAAATGTAAATGAACATTTCAATCACCAGCTTTCATATGAGGAGAAATTGAGAAGTGTTCTTGAAGTATTCGACAGGGTCGGAAAGGAAATAGAGATTACTGAAAATCATATCCGGTTAGCGCTGAATGACCTGCATACGCTTTATGGACTCCATTCTTCACAGCAAAATGACGCATACGAATTCACTGCTACGGGAATTGAACATTTTATGGGTCTTTTGGAGAGGACTGTTTAATTAAGGGTATAGTTAAATTTTAAGACAATTTGCAGAACTTTTAAAATGAAGAGATAATACCATATGTGTTTTATAAGATGTTGGAATGAATACATTCATTCTGTTTCATTTATATGTAATAAATCTGATTCATTTTCTACATACTATAGTGTATAGTTATGGAAATAGATGTATAAACGTACATTAACAATTTCTATATTTCAGATATTGAGAGGCTTCCTGAAAACTTCCTATATTCTTTATATCTTCTGGCATTCGTGTAATATATATGACGACAATAACTCTAAATATTGATGTACCAGTCATACTTTATCCAAGGAAAATAGCATATTAAGTAACCAATTAGGTCTCACGTAATTAACCTATTTAAACAGATATATTAGAATAGGTAAAAGTTATTAATAAAGCAACTATTGTCACAACGGTACGAACAAGATACTTGAAATCTGGAATACATAGTATGTTAACCCACACTTACCTACAAGGAGTTAATTTGTACTAAAAGGTCTCTGTGTAGCAATTCAATAAATATATGGTAAATAGCTACGAATCTGAAGATTTTGCGGTGGTTTCATATGTAAAAAATTTTGAGCTGTACGTACCCCAGCATGAAAATTGAAAGGGAAATGAAAAACAGTTTGCTGGCTTTGTCTCCCAGAAACTAATTCTTAAGGTAGCACAATACAAAGATTTTATACCTCCAATTCCCTAGTTTTAAAATGCTGTAACTTTCTGAATAATGTTTGAAAATTTATAAAAGTGGTATTTATGGATAGCTAATAGATTACTTTTTTCAAATTAATGCAATGTTAGTATTATGCAACAATTATGTAATCAATTATTATGTTAACCGTGTCTAAAAAATTTACATGAAATTTCCACTTTCGATTGAAATTAGTTCCTACATGGGTACTCCTAGAGGGATAATTTTAGTATATGTTGTTTCTAGGTATATTATCTACAAAAGTGTCTCAGATTTCAGATAGAAAGTAAAGAACAGATTTTACATTCAATCAAACATTGTCTAGTCTGATGATGTTAGGATGTTTACACTAATTAGAGATTTATGAGAGAATGGAATATCATAGGAAAATCTGAGAACCCGTTTGGAGCTCATACTGTGTTGATTAAGACTTTGTTAAAATTTTCTGTACAGTTACAGAGATGACAAAGCTAAATTCATTCAAGTGAACTAACCAAAATTTTGCCACTAATTTCATAATAATTGATAACATATTGGAGATGGGAAGTACAAAAATCTTTGTATTGAGCTACCTTAAGCTGGACTGGTCTTATTTAGATAAATGTGATGTTAAGGATATAGTGGCCATAAGGTGTTAGAACATGCAGGACAAACGGCAAGATCAGACGTTATCTTACAGAGTACACACCATCAAGTGTGCTTCAGTCATGTTACAGTTCTTGTTGACCTATGATAAATAAACGATTAAAAAAAATTATAGACACAAAAAATATAAATTGTAAATTTTTGCAAGTTCTATTGTAACGGTTTATTTCTTCCTCTGTGATATTTTCTCCGGGGAGAACTTGTCACAGTAAATTTTTTCCAGACGGTTTTTCACGGGTAGATTTTTTCCAGAGGAGTGAAATTCTATCCATCTTATACGGATAGTATTTAATAGTAAATCTTTTCCGTTCCATATTTTACAGAAGCTTGTGAAAGACAATCCCCTTGTCTACTATGTAAGGTACTTGCAATCTATATATACCTGACCATAATGATAAATGTGTCACCAAGGTAGAACATATTTGCATAATTTATCAATCAAAGGGAGGTAATTATGAGAAATTTTCATTTTCTAGATGTTATATTCCTAAATCGATTTCATAGTTAAATTTTTCCTTTAATCTTATATTTTTATATTAATTAATAATAAAAAAAGTAACTTTAATTAAAAATCAATTAGACAGAAAATATTTCACAGGTAAATACTATCCAGCTGTAAAATTGTTTTTGTTCCTATATAATGTTGTGTTATGATTCATCTGCTTTTGTCACATTATCACCAACTACATTACAAATTAAACTGCACTTTTAATAAATGTACACATTAATAAAATTCAAAGTTTATTCGTACTGAGATCTGATAACAACTCACGTTTACCTGTATTTCACTTACCTTATTTTCTTATTGATCATTATATTATTTCACTTTAATATTATTATGGAAATTTTGGCTCACACCGAACAGTAAGCTATAAAGGGCCCCAAAATTACTAGTGTAAAACCATTCAAACGGGAAACCAACGGTCTAATCTATATAAAAACGAGAAACGAGAAACACTTATGAACCACATCAACAAACGACAACTACTGAACATCAGATTCCTTGAATTCGTTACCAGACATGATTAAAAGTTGCTCTAAAAATATAATTTTAAAGTACAAGTGAAAAGTTTTGATGGATAAATTTAAATCCATCTTTAATAGTGAATTTGTTTTTATTAATTATACTGGGGCTTTTACCATTTATCTGTGATAAAAGTCTAAATGATTTGTGTTTGTATTTTCTATGTGTCAACCCTTGGTGTAAACTGAAGTCACGTCATAAAAGGACCCCACTGGAAATAAGTTTTAATAACTTTTGTGGGTCATCCTAAGATATTAGGCTACAGTGAAAATCTAGTCAATTTAAATTTAAATTTCACTCATTATTTAATCTAGTCTATTCATATTATCAAAATATCATGAAAATTTTCATAATTTTATATTTTAAATTAAAATTTTCAGTAAACATGCAAATCTTTTAGTGTCTATAATCTATGTTTAGTGCTATATCTGTGTATTGTAATATATTATATCTGTCAAATTCATGCCTTTTATCTTGAATATATATATATATATATGAAAAGGACCATATGTTGGGAAGAATATTTCCAATATTCCGATAAAATAAAATAAAACAGGAATTTAATTTAAGTTATGAATATATTTCAAACTTTAAAAGTCATTTTATTTGAACATTCCCTGACATAATGAAATAGTATTTGATTTAAAAGCTGGACCAAAATATTGGCTGTGAAATAAAATTAGTTGTAACTCAAATATATTTATTGATTTAAACTGTAAATAAAAAAAGGATAATTCCTCACTAAAATATTACATGATTTACATTCAAACTCACAATCAGGAAACATATACAATTCCTACCTTTTCTTTGTACTGTTATGTCAACTAATGTCTATAACGCATTTTTTTTAATATTTTCCAAATTATAAGAAGTCCTGACATCACTAAAACGAATCCATAAATGAAATGCCTATAAAGTAAGTCATGCATTAATTATAAACATTGTACTGACAATGAAACTAATTATTGAATACAACCAATCAAGAGATATTTGGGCCTTGAGCACTTTACAATATTCTAAGTTTGTAAGAGAATGATAATCCCTTACTTCATGATAAGTACTCGCTAACGCTCGTACTTAATCATGAAGAAAGGGATTATCATTCTCTTACATATACTAAGATCTGTGAAATTACTTCTGGTTTTGTTTCATGTTTCATGATAATTGTCTTTTAAAAGAATTATATTTACTCAAAAATTAATCAGGATATTATTTTTAATTATAATCTGTGAAATTATTTCCCATTATAATACATTTATTTGTTTTTATTCACTAATTTAGCTTATATTCAAGTACACAATTATTAGTCCATAATATTTGCAAAGATGTAGTATTTTTATAAACAATTTGATATTTTCACTTCCAGGATAAAATGTCATGGTAATGGAAAATATCTCACAATGAAATATTTTCCTGAGAAAAAATCATCTGTAACATTTTTTCCGCCGGATGATATTTCATCCGGATAGAATTTTGCTTTACACTATAACTTTGCCATTAACTGAGAAAGTTTGATTGAAAATGTAAATTTATAAAATATGTATTGATGTCTTACAGACAAATGTCTTGTGAGCATCTGATGTATACTAGTAGTACTAGTTTTTGATATACATGTACATTTATGACACTTTTTTTCAAATTCAAAGGCCTTATCATACTGTTTACTTTGCTTTTTTATTCTGAATTGTAACAAACTGTCTTAAAATCATGTATGGTTGAATATAAGAAATATAAGAACATACATTATTACTATTTGGATAATGCCCTATTCCAATTGGAAAATATTTCTAGGCCCATCCGGGAATTTGTTCTTTTCTCAGTTGATTTTTAAGTGTATTTTTAAATTTATAATTGTCTTTAAACTTTTCTTCTACATATAATTAGGTTAACGAATCATACGTAAGTACCGTATGCGGGACGTCACAAAATAGAGACCAACAATTGTATAATCATATACAGTTAGCGATACCTTCTGATGTAGGCATAAGGGTAAGTTTTTTTTTACCTTTATAAAGGGTTAAACCTTTTGATTCAAGCGTCTAGGATGCGTCGTATGGTGTGAAATACTAGCCTTACAGTAAAGGCTTTGCAGTGACCTACATGCATATGTAAAATGCCTAAACCTTCACTACCTTTTTTCAAGACAATAATCCCCAAAAAACGGATTTGAAAAAAAGCCCCAACCAAATCCATGTCTTATTATATATAGCACGTTGAAAATATACATGTTTAGTATATGAAGTACAGCGTTTGCCCAGTAAGAAAATGCCCAAAGTTTAAATGCTAAATTACCACGTATATCAAAACATATGAAGAATAAACTTCAAGTGGCACAAAATAAGATTGTAAGATTTATTCTGCAAATATCCCAGAAAGAGTGTGACTTATATTGAATTTAAGAAATTGGGCTTTTTAAATATTAGTAATAGAGTCAAACAACTAAGACTCAATCATGTTTTCAATATTTTTATAATATATGCCCAAATTATTTACATACTAATTTTGTCAGAAATGAAACATCTTTAATACAAGATCTAGTAGACTAGTAAAAACTTTTATATACCAGGAATTAAAGGATGTGAATCCACCACTTTCTTTTATAATGGAATAAAAAGATATAAGAAGATGTGGTATGAGTGCCAATGAGACAACTCTCCATCCAAGTCAAAATTTATAAAAGTAAACCATTATAGGTCAAAGTACGGTCTTCAACACGGAGCCTTGGCTCACACCGAACAGTAAGCTATAAAGGGCCCCAAAAATTACTAGTGCAAAACCATTCAAACGGGAAAACCAACGGTCTAATCTTATGAACCACATCAACAAACGACAACTACTGAACATCAGATTCCTGGAATTCGTTACCAGACATGATTAAAAGTTGCTCTAAAAAATATAATTTTAAAGTACAAGTGAAAAAGTTTTTGATGGATAAATTTAAATCCATCTTTAATAGTGAATTTGTTTTTTATTAATTATACTGGGGCTTTTACCATTTATCTGTGATAAAAGTCTAAATGATTTGTGTTTGTATTTTCTAGTGTCAACCCTTGGTGTAAACTGAAGTCACGTCATAAAAGGACCCCACTGGAAATAAGTTTTAATAACTTTTGTGGGTCATCCTAAGATATTAGGCTACAGTGAAAATCTAGTCAATTTAAATTTAAATTTCACTCATTATTTAATCTAGTCTATTCATATTATCAAAATATCATGAAAATTTTCATAATTTTATATTTTAAATTAAAATTTTCAGTAAACATGCAAATCTTTTAGTGTCTATAATCTATGTTTAGTGCTATATCTGTGTATTGTAATATATTATATCTGTCAAATTCATGCCTTTTATCTTGAATATATATATATATATATGAAAAGGACCATATGTTGGGAAGAATATTTCCAATATTCCGATAAAATAAAATAAAACAGGAATTTAATTTAAGTTATGAATATATTTCAAACTTTAAAAGTCATTTTATTTGAACATTCCCTGACATAATGAAATAGTATTTGATTTAAAAGCTGGACCAAAATATTGGCTGTGAAATAAAATTAGTTGTAACTCAAATATATTTATTGATTTAAACTGTAAATAAAAAAGGATAATTCCTCACTAAAATATTACATGATTTACATTCAAACTCACAATCAGGAAACATATACAATTCCTACCTTTTCTTTGTACTGTTATGTCAACTAATGTCTATAACGCATTTTTTTAATATTTCCCAAATTATAAGAAGTCCTGACATCACTAAAACGAATCCATAAATGAAATGCCTATAAAGTAAGTCATGCATTAATTATAAACATTGTACTGACAATGAAACTAATTATTGAATACAACCAATCAAGAGATATTTGGGCCTTGAGCACTTTACAATATTCTAAGTTTAGAGAATGATAATCCTTACTTCATGATAAGTACTCGCTAACGCTCGTACTTAATCATGAAGAAAGGATTATCATTCTCTTATACTAAGATCTGTGAAATTACTTCTGGTTTTGTTTCATGTTTCATGATAATTGTCTTTTAAAAGAATTATATTTACTCAAAAATTAATCAGGATATTATTTTTAATTATAATCTGTGAAATTATTTCCCATTATAATACATTTATTTGTTTTTATTCACTAATTTAGCTTATATTCAAGTACACAATTATTAGTCCATAATATTTGCAAAGATGTAGTTTTTTTATAAACAATTTGATATTTTCACTTCCAGGATAAAATGTCATGGTAATGGAAAATATCTCACAATGAAATATTTTCCTGAGAAAAAAATCATCTGTAACATTTTTTTCCGCCGGATGATATTTCATCCGGATAGAATTTTGCTTTACACTATAACTTTGCCATTAACTGAGAAAGTTTGATTGAAAAATGTAAAATTTATAAAAATATGTATTGATGTCTGACAGACAAATGTCTTGTGAGCATCTGATGTATACTAGTAGTACTAGTTTTGATATACATGTACATTTATGACACTATTTTCAAATTCAAAGGCCTTATCATACTGTTTACTTTGCTTTTTATTCTAAATTGTAACAAACTGTCTTAAAATCATGGATGGTTGAATATAAGAATATAAGAACATACATTATTACTATTTGGATAATGCCCTATTCCAATTGGAAAATATTTCTAGGCCCATCCGGGAATTTGTTCTTTTCTCAGTTGATTTTTAAGTGTATTTTAACTTTATAATTGTCTTTAAACTTTTCTTCTACATATAATTAGGTTAACGAATCATACGTAAGTACCGTATGCGGGACGTCACAAAATAGAGACCAACAATTGTATAATGATATACAGTTAGCGATACCTTCTGATGTAGGCATAAGGGTTAGTTTTTTACCTTTATAAAGGGTTAAACCTTTTGATATCAGAGCGTCGTATGGTGTGAAATACTAGCCTTACAGTAAAGGCTTTGCAGTGACCTACATGCATATGTAAAATGCCTAAACCTTCACTACCTTTTTCAAGACAATAATCCCCAAAAACGGATTTGAAAAAAGCCCCAACCAAATCCATGTCTTATTATATATAGCACGTTGAAAATATACATGTTTAGTATATGAAGTACAGCGTTTGCCCAGTAAGAAAATGCCCAAAGTTTAAATGCTAAGTCAGCTGCATCTACTATGGTTTTGGAAATTAGGTAAAATAAGGTTAAAATCAGAATAAGGAGTAATCACTCCCAAAGACATAAACTGATGATTATTATCTTGAATACAAGATCCAAGATTTTATTGTACACCGAAAAAGTTTTGATGGATAAATTTAAATCCATCTTTAATAGTGAATTTGTTTTTATTAATTATACTGGGGCTTTTACCATTTATCTGTGATAAAAGTCTAAATGATTTGTGTTTGTATTTTCTATGTGTCAACCCTTGGTGTAAACTGGAAGTCACGTCATAAAAGGACCCCACTGGAAATAAGTTTTAATAACTTTTGTGGGTCATCCTAAGATATTAGGCTACAGTGAAAATCTAGTCAATTTAAATTTAAATTTCACTCATTATTTAATCTAGTCTATTCATATTATCAAAATATCATGAAAATTTTCATAATTTTATATTTTAAATTAAAATTTTCAGTAAACATGCAAATCTTTTAGTGTCTATAATCTATGTTTAGTGCTATATCTGTGTATTGTAATATATTATATCTGTCAAATTCATGCCTTTTTATCTTGAATATATATATATATATATGAAAAGGACCATATGTTGGGAAGAATATTTCCAATATTCCGATAAAATAAAATAAAACAGGAATTTAATTTAAGTTATGAATATATTTCAAACTTTAAAAGAATTAAGATCTGTGAAATTACTTCTGGTTTTGTTTCATGTTTCATGATAATTGTCTTTTAAAAGAATTATATTTACTCAAAATTAATTCAGGATATTATTTTAATTATAATCTGTGAAATTATTTCCCATTATAATACATTTATTTGTTTTTATTCACTAATTTAGCTTATATTCAAGTACACAATTATTAGTCCATAATATTTGCAAAGATGTAGTTTTTTATAAACAATTTGATATTTTCACTTCCAGGATAAAATGTCATGGTAATGGAAAATATCTCACAATGAAATATTTTCCTGAGAAAAAAATCATCTGTAACATTTTTTTCCGCCGGATGATATTTCATCCGGATAGAATTTTGCTTTACACTATAACTTTGCCATTAACTGAGAAAGTTTGATTGAAAAATGTAAATTTATAAAAATATGTATTGATGTCTGACAGACAAATGTCTTGTGAGCATCTGATGTATACTAGTAGTACTAGTTTTTGATATACATGTACATTTATGACACTTTTTTTCAAATTCAAAGGCCTTATCATACTGTTTACTTTGCTTTTTTATTCTAAATTGTAACACACTGTCTTAAAATCATGTATGGTTGAATATAAGAAATATAAGAACATACATTATTTCTATTTGGATAATGCCCTATTCCAATTGGAAAATATTTCTAGGCCCATCCGGGAATTTGTTCTTTTCTCAGTTGATTTTTAAGTGTATTTTTAAATTTATAATTGTCTTTAAACTTTTCTTCTACATATAATAAGGTTAACGAATCATACGTAAGTACCGTATGCGGGACGTCACAAAATAGAGACCAACAATTGTATAATGATATACAGTTAGCGATACCTTCTGATGTAGGCATAAGGGTTAGTTTTTTACCTTTATAAAGGGTTAAACCTTTTGATTCAAGCGTCGTATGGTGTGAAATACTAGCCTTACAGTAAAGGCTTTGCAGTGACCTACATGCATATGTAAAATGCCTAAACCTTCACTACCTTTTTTCAAGACAATAATCCCCAAAAAACGGATTTGAAAAAAAGCCCCAACCAAATCCATGTCTTATTATATATAGCACGTTGAAAATATACATGTTTAGTATATGAAGTACAGCGTTTGCCCAGTAAGAAAATGCCCAAAGTTTAAATGCTAAGTCAGCTGCATCTACTATGGTTTTGGAAATTAGGTAAAATAAGGTTAAAATCAGAATAAGGAGTAATCACTCCCAAAGACATAAAACTGATGATTATTATCTTGAATACAAGATTCAAGATTTTATTGTACACTCTGACAGTTTACACTGTTACAAGTATGGAAGGGAATATCCGCTATAATTATTCATTTCTTAATTTGTTAATGCAATTTCTTAATTTGTAACATGCAATTTCTAAATTTGTAAAATTTAATTTCTTAATTTGTAACATGATTTTTCTACATCCGTTACATTAATTTCTACATTTCTTGATTTGTGAAATGTAACTTCTTAATGTGTAAATGCAATTTCATAATTCGTTAACGTATTTTCTTCGTTCGTTACATGAAACTCTACATTTCTTAATTTGTGAAATGTAAGTTTTTTATTTAAGTCACGTTTTGGGAGAATGTGTCAGTGTAATTGTTACCGCTGCCACCAAATTAGACGTTCAGTTTCTCAAGAAAAATTACAAGTTAAAAATCAACAAGTTACAAATAAAGAAGTTTTACAAATCAAGAAATAAATAGTTCCACAATATTCCACACGAGGTCGCTGTTGATCCATGTCAACTCGTACCTTAGCCAACTCGTACTCAATCAACTCATATTTCTACCAACTCGTTCCCAATATATTATTATTTATATGCATTAAAGTTGCTATGTTCTTTTATATAATATAGAAACATGTAAATACAATAAAGTACAACTTTATTGATTGGTAATCTGATGCGGTTTGTTTTCAAATCAGAAATTTTTAAAGTTAATCATTCGTTTTAGACAATCTGCTCTATATTCATGGCACTATATTAGACAAATCTAGAACAAAACGTACCAACTCTTCGTTAAGAAATTATGACACAACCACAAAAGGGTCTTACTCTAGTGTTACCCCACCTAGCAAAAGATAGCGACAGGGACCGTCCCCTCGTCCACCAAACGCAAATGCTCCACCGACTTCTGGCAGATAGGGGGTTGGTGCAAGAGGCCTATATCTAAAAAGAAATCGACCAGCAAGGGAACTGTAAATAGTGAATATAAATTGAACAACGATAGCTTAAAATTTTGTTTCTTAAATGTTTGTGGGCTGAAGAAAAGACTACTGTTTCCGGATTTCATTGACATTTTGCTTGAACATGATATATCTGGTTTTTTTTATATTTTTGTTTTTTGTTTTTTTGTTGAAACGATGTTTACTGGCTTAGATAATTTAAACCTACCAGACGATTATATCTATGCTTTTGGACTATTTTAAATTCCTGTGCTGCCTTTATCGCTTCAAAAAGATTCGAAATGCCTTCATATATAAACCAACTAGCAGATCTTCTTGAACACATGTTCAACGCAAAAATCAGTAAAAAAGCTCCATAGAATAAGGGAGAAGGATATTTTTTACTGATCTTTACGTTGAACATGTGTTCAAGAAGATTTTTCTAGTTAGTTTATATATGAAGGCCTTTCTAATCTTTTTGAAGCGATAAAGCCTGCACAGGAATTAAACATAGTCCAAACGTTTTTACATATACAGTTATATCGATACTATAACAGATACGCCCAGCTTGGCTTTTACAAAGCCAATAAGTAAAACTCAACGAACTTTGGTGCAGCATTTTTTCCGAAATCTGTTTTTACATAAACCCTTCTATGTTTATTTTTCATCTAAACAACCCCATTTTATTTTTGTAGGTCCGAACCTATTATCTACCAATCAGGAGCGGATCCAGCCATTTTTAAAAGGGGACCAACACATACAAGTCATATAAAAAGGGGGGTTCCAACCATATGTCCCCATACAAAATCATTAGTTGTCAAACAAATAGGGGGTTTTAAAATAATATTGTTATCGTTAAACAATTTCATAAAATCACTTACCTCTTAAGACGAATGATTTACTTTAAATATTTCTGATTTGAAAACAAATTGCATCAGAATACCAATAAATAAAGTTGTACTTTATTGTATTTTGTATATTATAAAAAAGAACATGAAAATTTGATTGCGTATAAATAATAAAATATTGGGTACGAGTTGGTAAAAGTACGAGTTGGTAGAAGTACGAGTTGGTAAATATTGGGTACGAGTTGGCTAAGGTACGAATTGACAAAGATCCACAGCGACATCGGCGGAATATTGTGGCACTATTTCATTCTTGATTTGTAAAACTTCTTGATTTGTAACTTGTTGATTTTTAAGAAAGTTTAAGAAATTGCATTTTCACATTAAGAAGTTACATTTCACAAATCAAGAAATGTAGAAATTCATGTAACGGATGTAGAAAATACAAGTTACAAATTAAGAAATTACATTTTACAAATTTAGAAATTGCATGTTACAAATTAAGAAATTGCATTTTACAAATTAAGAAATGTATAATTATGGTGGATATTCCCTTCCATATACAAGAGGCAGATATACATAATTTACAGCTTGACAGAAGTTGTATAATAACAGAACAAAATTGAAATAAACATATATACAGGTCAATTTAATATAAGCCATCAAACACACCGTCACATACGATTGTTTCACAAGTGGTTAAAATGATCAATACAAATAGTTGGCGCATATCGTGACATATATATCATATGACTGATTAGATTATAACACACAATTTAAATTAGGTAAGTACGAAATTATATCTTCATGATGATTTGCAAAAACAATGCGACATTATTGGGTACTTTTATATAGCAAACCAAATAGTTTGTCCTCTGTCGGGTTCAAAAAATAATATCCCGGTATATGTATTTTTCTAATTCTTTCACTATTTGGGTTACAAACTAACAGATAATGAAATTCATTTTCAATCATCCCACTATCACATAATGTGCATATTCTGTCCTCACGAGGAATATTTAACCATCTGTCGGCTTCTATAGGAAATTTCAAATTTGAACATCGTAGTTTACTCCAGGTATACTCTGCGTTGTTTATTTAGTTTCGTCAAATAGGCTTCAAGACAGAAATCCTATTTAAATGATAAATAAAGTTCCCCTCTTGAGACACTTTCAGCAATACTGTGCCATTTTTATACAAATTGGTCTTGTAAGATTTGTTTAACAACATATTTTAAATTATTTTTACTAACAATTACTTGGCTATCCCATACATACGATAAGCCAACATCATTCAGTGTAGATTTCACATGTAATAACCATTTTGATTGCATATTTCCTGAACAATAGAGATTATAAAAATTTTATATTTTCAATAATCTGGTTTAATTCAATCAAATATTTGTGTGGGTGCGTGGGTGTTGCAGCCTGTAGCTCATTGCCATATTTGGCATGGCCATAGATGGCGCTCGCAGCTTGAATCAGAATTTTGGAATTCCCGTTTCAGCTTGAATCAGAATTTGGAATTCCCGTATCGGGCACTTGTTAATTTGCTGTCGACCAGAAAGCGGGTGTTACACAATTAGTTAAACTATTTAAAAAGAAAAGATGCCAAACAAGAGAAATGCCATAGGATCGCCATCAAGGGCCATGGGAAAGAAGAGAAGAACGACCAGCAGGACAGGAGGACAGAGAGTGCAGAACGAAGAAATCCCCCAAAAGAAGGACGGAGCTGGCCGGAAAAGAACTGCCAAGAAAACACAAGAGTTCGGACACGTGGTGGCAGAAGGACCGGAGGAAACTGCTGATATCTCATCAGGTAATGAGTCGGAGGAGGATGCAAGGGCATTTCCCTCTTTTAGGCACGACCCGTTACACAAAAACTTAGAAATTGCAAATAATTCCATTGATTTCACTCCGTCACAAGAATCTAGCATTCATGACACAGTGGGGGAACACGTGCCTTTTAAAATTAAGGAAAAGATTTGGGAGGAAAGTGTATAGAGCTTCATTCTCTTTGAGAACGCAAAAGAAATGGAAGAGGTTGACGAGGGTGATTTGAAATTAAAAGGGGAAAATTTGCATTGAAAAAGATCGTCGGGTGTTTATTTGTCCATAAATGAATGGACTTCAGCATTCATGGTTTTATGAGTGTCTATATTGAGAAAGACAGCACACGGGCACAGGAATTGTTAAAATATATGCGCGATATAAGATTAGCGGCAACGAGGTCAGAAAACTGGGCCACCTATGACGAGCAATTTAGGCTAAAATAGAAAAGAATCCATATTTATCTTGGGAAATATACACGGTGAATATTGGCTATTACACATCACATCTCCCACAGTACAAAACAGTGTGTCAGTGCAATCACAGGGTTATAGAACAAATACACAAAATCGTGGTAATTATAACTCAAATGCAGCTACACTTTCAAACACTAGAACACATCAACAATCACAGGTAACTAGTGGAAGTGTAAATATGTCATGTAAATACTATAATAATGGTAATGACTGTCCCTACTTCCTCGTTGTAGGTTTAAACACGTATGTGAAATATGCAGTGGCAAACACAGAAAGGCCCAATGTAATAACCGGGCCCAGGGAAGAAGTAACAAAAGTATTAATTTTATTCATTAGGAAATACTCCTATTAGTATCAGTCTTGGAAAATTATTTAGAATTCTACCCACCTAACAATGTAGCACATGAAATTATATCTGGTTTCAAATATGGTTTTCATTAAAATATTTTGGCTCTAGGGAACCAAGGAGAGTTCCAATTTATAAAGTGCATTACAGCTACCCAAAATTTTTAAAGAAAAATTAATGAAGGAAGTTAAACTTGGTCGCATTGCTGGTCCTTTCAGATACCCACCTTTTCCCACACTTCAGGTATCACCAATGGGGCTAGTGCCAAAAAAGGATGGGGATTTCAGACTTATTCAACATTTATCCTATCCTGAGAATAATTCAATAAACGATTTTATTGATAAAGATCATTGTTCAGTGCAGTACAGTTCGGTGGACAAAGCAGCATGTTTGATTAATAGTCACAAAACATTTGCCCGTTTAAGTCAGTGTGATGTAAAAGCGGCTTTTCGTTTGTTGCCAATTGTCCCGCAAGATTTTGACTTGTTGGGGATAAAATTTCAGGGTGAATATTATCTTAATAAAATGCTCCCAATGGGGGCCTCAATAAGTTGTGCCCTGTGGGAGAAATTTGCAAAAGCTTTGCATTGGATAATACAGCAAAAAAAACGGAAATGATAATATCCTCCATTATTTAGATGATTTTCTTTTTGTCGAGTCGAGCCAAACATCAAAAGTTGGCAATACTTTGAAGTTATTCCAAGAGGTATGCAACAAAATAGGTATTCCTCTTGCTAGTGACAAGACTACTTTGCCTACTACATTACTCATGTTTTTGGGTATAGAATTTGATACACAGAATTTAATCATGCGGCTTCCAAATGAAAAACTTGTCAAACTCTCACAAAAATCAGAGATACCTTAGACAGTTCTAAAATAACTCTTAAAGATATGCAATCCTTCTTGGGCTCCTGCATTTTGCTTGTAAGGTGGTTGCTCCAGGCCGCACCTTCTGTCGCAGACTAATAAATTCAACAATCGGGGTAAGAAAATCATATTACAAAATTCGAGTAAACAAGCAGATGAAAGCAGATTTAGAAGTTTGGTTAGACTTTTAAAACAATACAATGGTGTCACTGTAATAACAGACAATGTATGGGTTTCAAATAAAAATTAGAGTTGTTCACGGATAGTGCAGGGGTCCAAAGGTGGGTATGGGATCTATTTTGCAGGTCAGTGGGCCCAAGGAATATGGCCAAAACATTGGGTTGAAACTGGAATCACCAGAGATATGACATTGTTGGAGTTGTTTCCAACAACTGTCATACAAGTGAGAGGTTTGGCTAGCCATAAAACCAGGTTCAATCCACCATTTTCTACATAAGAAAATGCCTGTACCAAGTCAGGAATATGACAGTTGTTATCCATTCGTTTGATGTGTTTGAACTTTTGATTTTGCCATTTGATTGAGGACTTTCCTTTTGAATTTTCCTCGGAGTTCAGTATTTTGTGATTTTACTTTTTCCAGTTGTAGCAGCACTTATGTCCTGGGAATCCTATTTTGTTAACAAAAAAGTTATTTTTCATGTTGATAATCAGGCGGTTGTTCAAATCATTAATATGAAAACTAGCAAATCAAGTAGAGTTATGACTTTAGTAAGACAGATGGTTTTAATGAACTTAAAAAATAATACGTTAGTTAAGGCAATTTATATCCCTTCAAAACAAAACCAAATTGCTGATTGTCTTTCTCGTTCTCAGTGGGGGAAGTTCAGAAGCCTAGCTCCAGAAGCAGACCAGTGGCCAACCAAAATTCCAACACAGATCTGGAACATTTAAGTCAGGTGGCGGATTATATTGTCAATCACGGTGTGTCCAAAAATACACAAAATCATACAATTTGGCTCTGTCAAAACTTTGTAATTTTAGATCATCTTACAAATTGAAACAGGATTGGCCGGTGCCAGTCAATGATTTGCTAAATTTTATAGCTTTTTTGTCAGTAGAGGGTCTTTCGGGGGGTACCATATCATCTTATATATCAGGAGTTTCATACCATCATAAAATACAAGGCATACAGGATACTACAAAATTCTTTATAATTGGAAAGGCATTAGAAGGAATAAAAAGAATTCAAGGAGGAAAACGTAATGACATTAGAGCACCAATTACAGTGCAACTGTTATCAGATATGATAAGTTGTTTAGATAAAGTATGTAAGAATAAATATGAAGCTGCTTTATTTTCAGCAGTTTTTTCCGTTGCCTTCTTTGGTTTGCTAAGGGTAGGGGAAATCACTACTTCAAAAACTAAGTCTGTTATAAATGGCTCCAACTTAACAATTTCTGATATTTTAGTTAGGAGGAAAGTCCTGGAGCTAAGAGTAAGGTGGTCAAAAACTGACCAAAAGGGAAAGTCTGTTACTTTATTGATACCTGAGAACGGAAAAAACTACTGTCCGATACGACTCATTAATGAATACTTAAAGGTACGACCTACCTGTAACAATACAGATTTGTTTATTCATTATACTGGTATGCCTTTAACTAGATACCAATTCAGTAGTATACTGGAAAAAGCTTTACATTTTCTTCATATTAGTAAAGGTCATTTTAGGTCACATAGTTTTAGAATTGGGGGCGCCACGGAACTAGCCAGACAGGGGGTCTCAGAGGAGGTAATTATGAGATTAGGCAGATGGAAATCGCATGCTTATTCTCGCTATATTAGGTTGCAATTTTTCTAGTTTCAAAAGGCTAACAAGCTACAGGTTTTCACAGGTCCCAAGATTTTATGGATTGTTGGAAGTTCCCTTGTTCATTGGGCCAACGTAGAGGCGAAGAAATATGGTAGGAACAACCTGGGACTGGGGTCAAAAGGTGTTACAACATACTGGATTGGGCAACCTGGTTTACAGATTAAAGATTTGGACTCCCTACTGGATGCAAAAAGAAATTTTTTACCTTCTCCTCATTTTATTATTATTCACTGTGGAGCTAATGATTTGACAGATTTAGAATTGACAGGGAAGGGTTTAATTGAAAATGTAAAAAGTTCTATCCTACGTTACCAGGCTTTATTTAAAAATGTTATTATAATATGGTCTTCAATGCTACAGCGCAGATACTGGCATTTTGCACCCTTGAATGCGGGTGCAATAATCGAACAGAAGAGAAAAAGAGTGAATTCAGTGGTCAAAAACTTTGTAATGGAAAATGGGGAAAGCTATTTTACATGAGAACATTAGGGCAAGTGAAGTGTCTTTATACAGAACAGATGGAACTCATTTGTCACAAACTGGAAATCAGGTTTTCTTAAATAATATACAAGGGGTGCTGAGTCTTTCCTACGCACAACAAAATCAACTTTTCCAATGATTCAATAATGAAAATTTTGTGGAGGTGAGAACCCAAGTCAGATTTGGTAGCTGACTTGGGCTCTCATGTGGCGGTCCAGGAGACTGGTAGTGATTGGGGATTATTTCACTCGGCCCTTGCTCTGGGCCTGACAAGTTCTACAATTTGCAGGTTTGGAAAATGTGGTTAGTGGTAACGGTGGGGTCTACATATGGGTAACTCTGGGACCTCCTCCACCTCATCTTATAGAGGGAGGTCTACACCTGCTAACAGGTGGGGCACTAATAACTGGAGCATTGGTAATACGAGTGTTTTCTCCGGTCACTCCCCATGGTAGGTGGTGGTGTAACCGTGTTTAACTACCAGGGTTTTATGACACTATGTCAACATAGGTCAGCTGATAGCCATTGTGTATAGGTAATCGGTAGTCACCCTGGCGCCTCAACAAAATATTATAGAATACTCTGTAGCCAAAGTAATGCCACAAAGTAAAATGTATATTCTAGTCATGAAAATGTAAATACAAGTTGGTGTAATAAAATGTATGTTTAATTCAAAGGATTGTTTTGTATAAGTTGTAAATATTATAAATGAAAAACAGAGGATGGAACCTCTACACAAATGAGTATAATATACAGAAAGTCTGTAGTATTTTAATTTTGGTATTTGTGAATTACAATTAACAACAGACCAAGAGAGACAACTCTAGATTAATTTTAATCACTTTGTGATTAAAGGAAGGACTTCAACATAGTTTGAAAATACGTCAACAACTCTTGATCGTTGTTCTTCATCTCATTGTTATTCGTTCAGTATTGATATAGGGTCTTCTTCTATGAGTATTGCAATTAAATAGAGATTATAAAAATTTTATATTTTCAATAATCTGGTTTAATTCAATCAAATATTTGTGTGGGTGCGTGGGTGTTGCAGCCTGTGGCTCATTGCCATATTTGGCATGGTCATAGATGGCGCTCGCAGCTTGAATCAGAATTTTGGAATTCCGTTTCAACTTGAATCAGAATTTGGAATTCCCGTATCGGGCACTTGTTAATTTGATGTCGACCAGAAAGCAGGTGTTACACAATTAGTTAAACTATTTAAAACCCGCCCACCCTCCCTGTGAGAATAGATGCTGCTGATTTTGTTTTATATTTTCAGGCACTTGTTTGCTGTATTTGATTGCAATATTATGGTTACCAGTATCCAAGCAGGACCTTCATAGTATTGGACCAATACAGGATAATTTGGAATAAACTTGCGTTTCTGTGATTTGGAAATTTCCGTTATTAAGCACTATATTAACATATGGACTATTGTGATTTAAGCATCCAGAATTAATTTTAGTTTTAGTAATTAACAATTTTATTAATTGAAAAGAAAACAAGACATTTTAAAGAAATTAATTATCCTTCTACTATCCTGAGGCACAGAGTCAATTTTGAATGGGGAGGTCCAGGAGACTGGTAGTGATTGGGGATTATTTCACTCGGCCCTTGCTCTGGGCCTGACAAGTTCTACAATTTGCAGGTTTGGAAAATGTGGTTAGTTGTAACGGTTGGGTCTACAGATGGGTAACTCTGGGACCTCCTCCACCTCATCTTATAGAGGGGAGGCCTACACCTGCCAACAGGTGGAGCACTAATAACTGGAGCATTGGTAATACGAGTGTTTTCCCCGGTAACTCCCCATAACCGTGTTTAACTACCAGGGTTTTATGACACTATGTCAACAAAGGTCAGCTGATAGCCATTGTGTATAGGTAATCGGTAGTCACCCTGGCGCCTCAACAAAATATTATAGAATACTCTGTAGCCAAAGTAATGCCACAAAGTAAAAATGTATATTCTAGTCATGAAAATGTAAATACAAGTTGGTGTAATAAAATGTATGTTTAATTCAAAGGATTGTTTTTGTATAAGTTGTAAAAGTTATAAATGAAAAACAGAGGATGGAACCTCTACACAAATGAGTATAATATACAGAAAGTCTGTAGTATTTTAATTTTGGTATTTGTGAATTACAATTAACAACAGACCAAGAGAGACAACTCTAGATTAATTTTTAATCACTTTGTGATTAAAGGAAGGACTTCAACATAGTTTAGAAAATACGTCAACAACTCTTGATCGTTGTTCTTCATCTCATTGTTATTCGTTCAGTATTGATATAGGGTCTTCTTCTATGAGTATTGCAATTAATTCATTTCATACAGTAACTTATACATAATACTAGACAGTTTAGAATCATTCGAAAGTAGTTTTATCCAAAAATTAAGTATACTTAGTTTAACATGTATGTCTAGTGGATGTCTACCCGATTCGCCGTACACCATGAAATTTGGCGTTGTTCTTCGGACAGAGAGCACCTTCTTTAAAAATTGCTAATGCACCGTTTCCAATATGTCTAATTTTTCATAGCCCCAAATTTCGCTCCCATATAAAAGTATAGGATCAATTAAAGATTCAAATAGCTTAAGCTGTAGATCTACTGTAATAGATATATTCCAAATCTTTCTATATAGAGCATACAGTGCTTTCTGTCCTTGTTCTGCTAACTTCTTTTTTGTAATATCAAATTTCCCATTTTGGTTTAAAAGCAAATCAAGATAGGGTACGACTCTACTCTTACAATAATTGAACCATATAGTTTAAAATTATCCATCATAGCGTACTTTCTTTTAAAGAATAATATCACCTTAGTTTTTACAACATTTACTGAAAGTTTCCAAATATTTCAATATTGTTCAAATACATCTAGACACTTTTGCAATTCTGCTGCTGATTCAGCTAATATTATTGTATCATCATCATACAATAGCATAAATAACAACAAAAACATATTCAGGTGTTCTAGAGTTTTTTGTGGTACAGTTTGGAGTCCTGATATATCATTTTCGCGGAAAAAAGTCTCAAGGTCCAAAAGAAATACAGAAAATAAGAAAGGAGATAAATTTTCCCCTTGACGAACTCCGACTTCACATGGAAAAACCCTGAGAACTCACCCCCCTTTTTGACACAAGACTTGATATTGCCATACATATTATAAATAATCTGAAATATCTTTTCCGTTATATTACAATTTATAAGTTTTTTCCAAAAAGTCCTTCCCTCAAACAGTATCAAACGCTTTTCCTGAAATCTACAAAGGTACAAAATAGTTTCTTATTTTTATAAAAATATAATTCTATCAAAACATATAGTATAAATATAGTATCGTTTTCGTAACAGTATGGACGAGACCAATTTTTTGCGCGCTCAAGTCTCCCATTGACTGGGTTAAATTAGGTGAACGTTCGTATGTAACGCCAACTTATCACGTCGTATTTATTACAGAATTCTAAACTGTGAGGTCACCAAAGGTTCGCAAAGCCTAAATCAAATAATTCGAAAAACTAGTACAGGATTAACCTTTGTGTTTTGATTAATATTGAATACTTAAACGTTCTTTCCTAGCATTTTTGTTATGTTTTGATAAACAATTTTTATGATATCGCACGTTCTTTAAACATAAAAATTAATTTAACTAGCTTTAAAAGTTACAATGTATGTGTTGGCTTTTATCTTTTTCGGACGTCAAAGCGATTAACCCATTACGGTTGTCTAATTTTTTCACTTAGTATCTTTTTAATTTTTTTTTTTGTGTGTAAAATTTCATTTTAGAACGAATGCATGATCAACTTTCAATAGTTGTGCAATTACAAAACATAGACAAAATATACTTTCGTATGGTCTTTTTCGTACTTGCAAGACATTGGACAGTAAAAAGCTATTTGGACCAAGCCTTATGAAATTTGCGTTTTTCTTCACGAAATACTAATGGGTGAAATGTATAGTTTGGTGTATTTTGGAAACTGAAAATTTTCTGCTGACTACTATAGGCCCTACTTGTGAAAAACCCTTGGTAGCAGAATGATTATGCACCGACTATAATTCTTCCTTTTCTGAATGTGTGTGTGTGTGTTGTTTTTTTTTTTTTTTTTTGTGAGGGGGGATTGGTTTTTTTTTCTCATGCACATACATGAACATTACTTTTTTAATCTTAGTGTCGTATGTTTTTCGTCCCAAACTTTGAATGTAAATCATTTAGTTGTTTTTTTTTCCTCTTTTTTCTGAAACACAGTATTTTTTTTCCCTTTCCAATTTTTTTCTAGGATCAATTCATTAAAAAAAAACGGCCCAACTTACACACACACAATAATTGACAGCAGTTTATATATCAACTTCGTCCTTTTAAGATCGCAATGAAAATGTGCATATAATATATGTATCATGCAGGAAATTAATTTTTGAAATGTCAAAATTTGCTCGAAGCGGAAAAAAAGCAACAACTTAATATGGATTGAAATTAAAATAATAGTTATAATTTACACAACGTTACTTTTTCCAATATAAACATTCAAAAATTATTATTATTATTATTTGATTTTTTTTATTTACAACATTTTTTTCAAAGACCACATTGTGACTTCGAGATTGAGTACAACCATGAAAACGCTTTTCCTTTTCCTTTTCTTTCTTCTACTGTTAGTTTAACTCAGTTATTTTGGAATCCGGTTGTATGTCAATGAGACAAAAATTAAAAACGGTCAACATTCATTCTTCAACAATAATATGCGTTACAAGAAAATAAGTTTTGTAAGTAAAAGACCTAAATTCGTGAGAAACAAGAATGATATATCGACGAGTACTGCAATTTAGTTTATGACTAACTATCTTTGGTCAAAGAGACAAACAGGATCATACACACGCGTAACAGTTTCCCCTTTACATAAAAGCATTATACAAACAGAAACATCTTTTAATTAATTAGATAAACATATAGATATATAGATAAATAGAGGCAATTGAGTTGTGTAGTACTAGAATATCCAAGGTAAACTATGAATGATCCAAACGATGATCCATGTGAAAAATATCCAGTTAAAAAAATGATTTTCTTTTCATCGTCCGGAACTCTTTTCACAAACAAATCCTATGCATTGAATAAATGGTAGGTTACTCTTAAATGATCACAACGTGGGAGTATTTTTTCTCATAAAAGAGGGACGAAAGATACCAGAGGGACAGTCAAACTCATAGATCGAAAACAAACTGACAACGCCATGGCCAAAAATAAAACATAAGATATATTGTGAATTAACATCATCGACTTGAAGTTTTTACAATCAAATCCAAATGTGGAAATGTATTTTTCGATTATTTAATGATATTTGCTCTGAACATTTATTATTCTCTAAAATGAAACTGTTGTGTGTGCTGATATAAAGAATATTTCAAACAAATTCCTTTAAAGTTTTGTTAAAAGAGTTTCATTTTATGTATCGAAATGTGTAACAAGTGTTTATTTAAATCCCCACTGGAGGGCATCTGAAAGACTGGGTGAGCGTAAAATCATTGTTATCGATAGCCGATGACAAACAAGTTGAAGTTAAATGATTCATTATTTTTAACAACAAAAGTACTACCGATGTCCACACTGTTACGGGAATACATCTATTGTCATTTGTACTATATCCTTTTCTAAATCCGGCTTGTGCCTTTGGTATAGTTTCTATCAGTTCAGCATACTTTGTCAACCTATTATTAAGTATTGCTGTGAAAAGTTTACCAAGTGATGACACTAGTGTAATACCTCTATACGAATCTGGGTTGTTAGGATCACCTTTGTTTTTATATATGGCAATAATTCTCCCGACCGTTCGGATTTGAGGAACTACACCAGTATTCAAAATCATGTTAAAAATCTCTCTATACATAGGCACAGCAGCATTAATGGTTGATTTAATATACTCATTAATGACCTTATCAAACCCAGGGGACTTGCTGTTTTTAATTTTTCTCAGCATTCAAAATTTCTTCGTTTGATACTTCACCATTGAGTATATTATTTACATAATCATCCTCACAGTTCGGCAAAATAAATTCGTCATCATCATCATCATCTGGTTGATTATCAATGTTCAAATTCTTTAAATAATCATACAAGTCATAGAGACCAATTTCATCTCTCTTTAACGTAGATTTATTCAAATTATTTAAAATACTCCAGAGCTCACGTGGCTCGCCTTCAGATGCACTGCGCAAGTCTTTCTCTGCCTTAAACTGAAAGTCATTAAAAGCCTTGCCCATTACACTCTTATAAGCCTTACCACGATACTTCAAATCAGCTCGGGATTCATCTGTTTTAGAAAGATAATGCTTTCGCTTTGCCTTGTGAAATTCAGATCTCTTCTGATGACAATTTTTATCAAACCAGGGTTGAAACACCTTGTTTTGCTTATTCGGCTGGTTATAACGAACTACCTCATCACCAAAACATGTATGCGCTGAATCAATAAATATGCTGTTAAAAAAATCGACAAAGTTGTCAAGATCTGTTTGAAATGTGTCACTTTCATCTTTTAATGTGACAATTTTCTTGAACAAATCTTCAGTGGAGAATTTATCCTCAACCGTGTTAACAAACTGATCTTTCATCTCACTGTTCCACCGAACAGGTATATTTACCATGTTCGGAAAAGTATAATTGTTATGCAAATCAGTAGTAACACCTGTTGAGAATATTACATGTAACCTGCAATGAACATCTGAGAATAGTTGGTCAAAGTCAATGACGTCGAATTCCGACAAAAGAGGAAATAAATCTGGCGATACAATACAATAATCAATAAGACTCGTCTGACTACTCGTTACACGATCAACGCCCTTATCTGTACCCATTCGTCCATTGCAAAAATAAACATGTTATTATTTTTGCAAAAAACTTAATA
The DNA here is from genome assembly GCA_017311375.1 of Mytilus coruscus. Classification (NCBI taxonomy): domain Eukaryota; kingdom Metazoa; phylum Mollusca; class Bivalvia; order Mytilida; family Mytilidae; genus Mytilus; species Mytilus coruscus. The sequence goes on from CM029602.1 coordinate 35,498,334, forward strand.
GTTTTGAGCCAAATGTAGTATATCTACTTTTATTCTAATTAGCACTGTCTAATGGGATATTATACAATACCAGCTTATGGAAGCTATGAAAATAATTATCTATTACATCTGCACCATCAAAATTCTAAATTTGTGCTAAATCATCATTAGGAAATATAAAGTCTCTATCTGTGCCACATCATGCATTAAAGTCACCAATAAGGGCAGCATGAATATTTTCCTCTTGAAAACAAATGAGCTCATTCTCTACTTCATCAAATGCCTCTACGGAGGAATAACTCGAGTTTTCAGGAGGTATATAGACACAACCAAGTAGAAAATCTGGTTCATGTCCTAAGTTAAATTTCAGCCAAAGAACATACTCCGAATCACTAGACAGGAAACTTGAGTGTGATTTTAATAAACTTTTAAATACAAAAACTATTCCCCAAGATTTTCTGTCATATTTTTTTCTGTTTTTGGAAAAATATTCATACCCTTTTGGAACATTTGAAATATCTAAATCATCAGTTTTTGATTCACAGAATACAAAAATATCATAAGTTTAAATGAGTTTCTGAAATTCAGGGTAATTTAAGTCCACATACATTGAGACAAGATAATTTAATCTGAGATGACTGTCCTCTTGTATGCCTGGCCTATCCATTCTTAATAATTGGTTGCTGATTTAGACTGGTAGGGGTCCAAAGTGTTTTTGCAGAAAAGGGGGTCTTATTGATCATTTCTGTGCATCTGTTGTTGAGGGGCCGAATGCTACCTCTTGTGGAAATATCATTCGCCCGTCAACATAAAGCTTGTCCTCCTTGAATTGGACTCGTCTACCTGCTCGTTGTTCCCTCTTAAATATGGGCCACAATATATTTCTACGCTCCATAATTTCAGTCGGAAATTGCTCATAGATGCTATAATGAGTGTCTCTTAAGTTATCGCGTGCAGCCTTCAATACCCTATCACGATCCTTCCTACGCTCAAAGTTGGCAACAATGGTGCGTGGTTTACCATCTTGTTGTGGACATAGTCGATGTACCACATGAAAGTTGATATTATCAGGTATATTGAGCTTTTCCTCGATAAATGTTTGGAGAACTTTCTCAGTCTCCATATTGTCAGGGTCCTCTTTTTCACATGTATCTTCCCCCGAATAAAAGATTCTCCCTCATAGATCTTGCTTGCATCTCCACAACTCTTTATTAAATCAAAATTTTCTTGTTTAATGTGATCCCGTTCCATTTCGATATAGTTCATTCTTTGATTTAATTCTGAATTATTACATTCGGTTCCCTTAACCCTATTTTCAAGTCCGTTAACATCATTTCTCATCTGCACTATTTCATTCTCCAGTCTAGAAAATCTATTTTCTATGCCAACGAGTCTTGCGTCAATCGATGGTAATGACTGTAATAAGTTTGGGATAGTGTCTATTTTTTGCAATTTGGAGTATATATCATTTAATACTGCCTCGAGGTTGGTCATTTGTCTCGGGTCGAGGGGGAGGGTTGGTCAGAGAAAGACAGTTTTTGTTGTACATTTGAAGCCGCGACTGCTGGTGTGTTACAGGGGACGTTATATTGTAATGTCTTGCCATATAATACTTCTCGGGTTCTGCTGAATACTATACCCAACTGGTGTATGACACATGTGGCAAGTCCATTGTTCACATCATGATTTGGTGTCTCCGCCATTTTGTGACAAAATAGAGAGTGTCAGTTCATCAATAATTATCACGTTTTTGTATATACTTGCTATTTACAGGTGAAATATTCTATCTATATCAATATAGTTCAAATCCCAGTACTCCATTCCTTATGAATTTGCATTAAGTACACAATATAAGACATTCATGTAAGAGCGTCCACTACACACTTCTGTCTACACATCCGGATCTGAAAATATGGCATTACATTGAAAACGGACTCAAAAGCACACTTGACATTTTGGGTCTGGCGAACTAAATAAAAGAGGAAAGGGACCTATATTTCTATATGACGGATATTTATTTGGTTATAGGACTCCAATGTGAGGCGGGATGTTATTATCATTTTTTACATATATATAAATACGTCTAAACCAGTGACAACTCTACAACAGATTTATCCATCGGATCACCAGCAGTGATGGTGATACATGGCTGTGTACATTCTGTATATACAACTCGTCTAAACATCAGCCCAACAATGTTAGATCTGTAAATTTGCTTTCGCAAATTTTTTTTTCTTCCCTCGCCGGGATTCGAACTCATGCTACTGAGATATCGTGACACCAAATCGCCTGCACTGTATCCGACGCGCTAGACCACACGACCACCTAGGCTTCACTAATAATAAAGCTTGAGATATTTCAGCTGATCTGTAACAATTCCATCTTCATGCCTTATATATCATGTACTGTATTACGACGCTAGATTAAAACTGACGAGGAAAGGTAACACCCGGCCACCGAAAGCTTTATTATTACAAATGATGTCAGGAAAATGAGTGATGGTAGGGAAAATGAGTGACTCATTCTATGTTTTTTCATTTATGCCCTCTGGGGAAACTGTCCCTAGCTTTCTTATCCAAAACCTTTCCCGAGCAAGTCTTTTGGCATTTGACCAACCCTCGTTGTGGTCTATGATTGTGATTGTAAGGATTTTGATATCAGCTTGGGCGTGCCCAGGTGATCTCAAATGACGACTTACGGGGAGGTCGGGCTTGCAGGTGTAGTCATTTCGAGGACCATTCATGCGTTTGTTGAATGGCTGGTCTGTCTAGCCAATATACTGCATGTTACATTGACACTGAAGAAGGTATACAACATTCTGTGTTTTGCAAGTTACATTACAAAATATAGTGTACACAGACCCAGTGGAGTGGCAAGTAAATGTTTGAGTATTCTGTATTTGTTGGCAAGTCAGACATCGTCTGTTACCACACGACTTGCACCATCCTGCAGTTGAACAGCTTTTATTAGAGGAGACGTCAGCTCTCACAAATAAGTCTTTGTTTCCAGTTACCCCGGCTTCCTTACTTGACTCTTACAGTTTTAAGGATTCTTTTGGAATTTTACTAGTTTAAATACCAGGGTTCTTTTCATTTGAGAGGGATGTACAAGTACGCATCCACGTTCAATTATTTAACCTTAGCCAAATTTTACTATTATTTTTTCTTATCATTATAAAACTGCTATTTATTTGGGATGATAAATACGCAGCCTCTGTTTGACATATTTTACCAGCTTATATCGATCAGTGCTGTTTTTTGGGAATGAATTTACACACAGTTGTTGTAACATCTTAACTGACGTCATTTTGGAATTTTAGAGTTGTGCCAGCTCATATCTCTAATTACTATTTTCATTTTAGGCATGTCTTTGAGTCGTTTCTTGGAATTTTAAAATTTATTAGCGTCTCTACATATGAGGTTCGGGTAAAACTGTTTCACTTTTTTTATTGTATTGAAATCAAGATTTGGTATTTAGTATATAATACCGTTTATATGCTTTTAAAACTGACACCGCTTAACCGAACACTTTACGTTGTAAGAGTTATCTCCCAAACACTGTTTTTCTTGTGTCCACTACTCCTTCGCAACCGTAAAAGATAACGACAAATTTATTTTACCAAATTGCTCGTTACAACCTTCAGGATTAGAATGACCATTTGGACCGAAGCTATCCAGAGAATCAACATGAGAGTTATTTCCCCTTATGCATTTGATATAAGTGATATGCATTTCTAACTGGTAAACCATAAGTGATAGCGACCTAGACTCTTTCGATTTGAGGTCCTTGGTCCAAAAAAAAATTAGGTCAAGGTCAAAGGTCAAGGTCATATTCTAAATTTTGATTTTGGCTTATTTTCACTTCTTTTCAAAAAACATATAAGATATCGACAACATATTTTTACTAAATTGTTAGTTGCGACATGTCACAACACATACAATTTGGTTGAAAGGGTACGCTAACATTAAATGGGAGTTTTCTCCCCTACTATATTTAAAATTACGCGTTTGATGATATAACTCATTAACCATATATAATAAAGACCTAGTATCTTTTGATTTGAAGTCCTTGATTAATGACCTTGAAATTGAGGTCAAGGTCATAGGTAAATTTGACGTTCTAGATTTTGACCTTTGCTTTAAATTCATATTAATACATCATTAAGCCAAAGGACTTTGTGCATTAGGTTAAAAGCAAATCGGAAGTGACCTTGTGTAAACCGGAAGTGACTATTTTTTTTAACTTATTTCATGTAAAAGTATATAGAACAATATATTTTTGAAAGCAGTTTCAAATAAACTATCAAATAATAACGGAAATGACATTTTTCAGACCGGAAGTATCAAATTACCTACTTTATTTCAAACAAAATTGTATAGAGACCATATATTTTTGGAATCAGCAAACAATTAGCTATCATTTGACACTGGTAATGACATTTTAAACCGAATTTTCATATTTTCATATCAAAATAAATCTTTAGAAGGGGAAAGACCTTCAATTGTTCTCTGAACAATTGGTTTTTAATTGTCATATTTGTTGTTTGTAGGAGATTTCGAGCTTTTCACAATGTCCTGTAAAATCTTAACGCTCTTCGAAAATTCGCTATGGTTCTAGAATTTCTCTTAATCGTTCCAGGAATATCGATATGTTGCAGTTTCTGTAAAATGTATCAAATTAATGAATGATAACAATCAGATAAAGAAGAGAGTGTGATTACATTTATATTTATATTAAATATATCTAAATAATCCTAATACATATTAAAAGAGATAGTATAATATATAAATAAGCCATTTCAATTGATATTTTATAGTGTGTCTTTTTATGTTGTAATGTTACACTACTGTCTCAGGTTAGGGTGAAGGTTGGCGCCTGTTAAAACGTTAAAAGCCACTGCATCTTTATGCACCTGTCCTAAGTCAGGAGCCTGTTGTTCAGTGGTTGTCGTTTGTTGGTGTGGTTCATAAGTGTTTCTCGTTTCTCGTTTTTTAAATAGATTAGACCGTTGGTTTTCCTGTTTGAATTGTTTTACACTAGTCATTTTGGGGCCCTTTATAGCTTGTTGTTCGGTGTGAGCCAAGGCTCCGTGTTGAAGGCCGTACTTTGACCTATAATTGTTAACTTTTTATACATTGTGACTTAGATGGAGAGTTGTCTCATTGGCACTCATACCACATCTTCTTATTTATAAATACTATAAAATACCCACATGTTTCAAAGTTGACTTATGTCAATTTTCACAATATTCAGAATATCACTTAATAAACAAAAGTTCATTAGTACGAAATATATGTTACAGTATCTCAATACATCATCATATAACTTATCCACGTGATAGAGAGTACAGTCCTCCCTTAAGGGTACAGTCTTTCCTCTTTTAAAAAAGCCATTATACGTTCATGAAAGGAGCTCTATACAAGAAGTCAATAAATGGTAGCGTCTGTTCTGAAAACAATTCCATTGCTCTGAAATGGTGAAAGTGCAAAGATGCTGTTTTTGTCAGAACCAGTAGTAAAACATTTTGTCGGATTCTTGTATTCAATTTTTGACAATAATGGTAAATAATTGCCATGACTTTCTTCTAAAGATGGCAAAAAGGAAGCAGACATCCATTTTGGTACCAAAAACGTTCATTAAGCTTTGTAACGAATAATATGCTTAAGGGCATACGATACAGTTTTGATCCCGTATTTACATTTTGATAAAAATTTCCATATAGACTATTTTTTACCTGATTAAATCAAATATGTAATAAAAAATATACCTTCATGTGCTACTTTTTGAGTAAAATGAGGTCGACATTTTGTATATTTGCTCAAAATTCGGATTTGTGGCCGTATTTTCCCTTTCGAAAGAAAGACATAACTTTTTTGTTTTAAAAGATAAACACAAATTGTTTTTTGTTAAATAATTTGTAATTTCTGTATTTTATAAGTATCCTAAAAATTCATACATTTTTTATTCAGAAATAACTCATATTTATCAAATGTTCATAAATGTAGAAAAAAAAACCATTTTTGCTGTATATTTATCAAATTTAAAAAATGCACTATTTACGTTTTCATGAAAATTAGCACACATAATCTTCTCGCGTAATCAAACCAAATGGCATTTTAAAAAGAGGGTCCATGAGCTCGTTTTCAAGTCAAATAAGTTTGAATGATAAAATCAGTCGAAAACTGAATCTTTTCCCGATAAGTCATAGTTTGACGTCGCGAAAATAACAATTTACGTTAGCAACGTCATTACCTCCTTGTAACTGTATCGTATGCCCTTAATGTATCTGTTAATGAGGTACATTGGTGGTGCAAACCAACTCAAATCCAAGAACCAACCAAATGCAAATGCGTCAACGCCTAGTGTAGCGGGGTCCAGGAAGGCGAAATACATGGGTATGCCCCCGCCACCAGGCAAAGGGGCATATAGTTTTACCCTTGTCCGTATGTACGTCTGTTCCGAAATTAGATACCTTCTATAATTTTTGTTTCCCTCAACCAAATGTTATTAAAGTTATACACAATGCTTATTCATCGATCTCGAGCATTGTCCCTTTTTAAAATTCCACACTCTAACTTTACTTTGCCTCAACCAAATGTTATGAAACTTATACACAATATAGAAATAAGAAGATGTGGTGTGACTCTCCATCAGAGACCAAATTACGTTGAAGTTCGCTACTATAGGTCATCGTATGGCCTTCAACAATGAGCAATGAAAGTAACCACTAAACACAGATCAAGTTCGAATGTGGGTGGTGTCACTATCATCGTTACGTTTCTTTATAAATGGAAAATTTCAAATGAATAAAAGTAACGATTTTTTTTAAATCATAATACACGAACAAGTCGAAAATTAGTGGAACAGTTGATAAATTAGGTAGGTGGAGCTTATATTTCTATAATATTGTGCTGCTTTCAAACGGCATAGGTTCTTTCCAGAGATCTGATCATGCAATATAAGATCACAAGTTGTAAATGATGATGACTCATAAACACGCTACATTGCTAATATTAAATGATCCCCTGAAATAATATCGTATAATGTTATGAATTCTTCTTTGAAACATACTCTGTCAAATTGAATCACAGTGAGAGAACCAATTTATAGTAATTTGGTTTATATGTTACATGTACTTGGACAAAATTCGAGTTATCATGTTATGTCCCTTTATAAATGGAAAAATTCCTAGGTTTTCCGTTTTCCCACTCCAAATGTCATGAAAAATGTACACATGTGCACAATGCTCATTACCACAAAACACAGATTAAGTTCGATTTTTGGTGGTGTCACTTTGACCGTTCTTGAGTTATGTCCCTTTATAAATTGGGAGAAAAAATGGCATATTTGCCGTTTCTGGACTCTAACGTTACTTTGCCTCAACATCCCTCATTATTGTTATTGAACAGAAAGCACTCAAACCCCGAACAATCTCTAATGACAACATACACAAACAAATTTCATTAAGTTTCAAAGAAAACAAAACGCCAAATTGCGAATTTGCTGTTTTCGCACTCTAACTTTACTTTGCCTCAACATCCCACATTATTGTTATTGAACAATGAGAGCACTCAAACCCCGAGCAATCTCTTATGACAACATACACAAACAAATGCCATTAAGTTTCAAAGAAAACAAAAATGTCAAATTGGCGAATTTGCTGTTTTTGCACTCTAACTTTACTCTGCCTCAACATCCCACATTTTTGTTTTTGAACAATGAGAGCACTCAAACCCCGAGCAATCGCTAATGATAGCATACACAAACAAATGTCATTAAGCTGAATAGGGACAGTAATTGGCAACGTTGGTTCCTTGTCCAAAGCTGGGCTTAAACCCGTTGAATGGTGCTCTAGGATCGGTGTTGAATGGTAAAGTCGGGCCTAATCCTGCTTGGCCTGCTGCCTAGTAGACATACAGTTGAAGTTCTAGGTATGCGTTTTATGAAATTTAGTGTGCTCTTCCAATATGTGATTTGGCTTTGACGTTGTTTCATAGTCGATGATTTCGCGGCAACTCAACTAATTTGGTTGCGTCTTTGGCGTTGTTAGCAATATCAGTACTTGGCAATGTGTCCTGGCAAGTTGAAATAGAAGCAGACGACGACGTTTGCTCCTTGTTGAAAGTTGGGCTTAAAGCCGTTCAACAGTGCTTTAGGATCAGTGTTGAGGGATTGATGGAGGCTTGATCCTGCTTGTGAACCAAGAAAAGGCTGCTTAATAGACATAACGCCAAAAGCTCCAGGTTTGCGTTGTGCGAAATTTGTTATATTCCTCGAATATGTAGTTTGGATTTTACGTTTTTCTTAGTGGCTGCTCTAGCGGCAACTGAACTAATTTTGGTGGTAAATTCAACTTTGTCAGCGAAATCAGGATTTGGTAATATACATATATATCCTGACAAATTGCAATAGAAGCAGACGATATTGGTTCCATGAAATCAAGAGTTATATCAAGCTTTTCGTCGTCGGAAATACAATTTGATATTGGAATGCGTCTCGATTGTTGTCAGCCAATCAAAATTACAGATTCTCATGAAACATACATATAATGTAATTATTTGGTGATTGGTGATAATGTAACTGAATTCAGATTGCTGTTGAAACAATATTGCAATTTGATTCACATGTTACATGTATATATATCTATGTAAAAAATTTCGTTTGGGCTTGTATTATATTTGTCTTCGGGTTTCAAAATTCAAGAGTCAAATTAAATCCTAAATTGAGGTAAATTATATGGCCTTCCAAATACCGTTTCGATTTCTAACATCATTAAAGAGACATTAATTGTCGAAATCCGGATATGGTGTACAAATTTTTGCACCTCATGTTTGCGGTATACCATCTTTTCCGCAAATTTATTGTTTTCTGTTTGGTATTAAATTAATAATTAAGATCCAATTTGTTACATCTGGTGATTCGATTGTTTGGCAATCGCCATGGCAGTCAGCAGGGTTTAAGAACATCCGTTGTTCGACCTGCTAGTCAAATGCGTTCTGTTAAAATATACTTTTTCACTTTTTTTGGTCTTTTGGAAAATGTTGTTTGTGCTGTATTTAGACCCCTCTACCAAAAATTTAGACTTGTTTATATTTATTTTCGTTTGGGCTTGTATTATATTTGCCTTCGGGTTTATATTATCCGTTCATCCTATTTCGACTCTTCAAAATTCAAGATTCAATCCTAATTTGAGGTAAATTATATGGCCTTCCAAATACCGTTTCGATTCCTAACATCACTGAAGAGACATTAATTGTCGAAATCCGGATATGGTTTACAAATTTTTACACCTCATGTTTGCGGTATACAAACTTTTCCCAAGTTTATTGTTTTCTGTTTGGTATTAAATTGATAATTAAGATCCATTTTGTTACATCTGGTGATCCGTTTATTTGGCAATTGCCATGGCAGTCAGCAGGGTTTAAGAACATCCATTGTTCGACCTGCTAGTCAAATGCGTTTTGTTAAAATATACTTTTTCACTTTTTTGGTCTTTTGGAAAATGTTGTTTGTGCTGTATTTAGACACCTCTACCAAGAAATTTGTTTTGCATGCACACGTATAAAAATTGCAGTTTTTATCCAACGCAATCATAGGTTTGAACGTTGTTTTCAATTTAGACTTGTTTATATTTATTTTTCGTTTGGGCTTGTATTATATTTGCCTTCGGGTTTATATTATCCGTTCATCCTTTTTCGACTCTTCAAAATTCAAGATTCAATCCTAAATTGAGGTAAATTATATGGCCTTCCAAATACCGTTTCGATTCCTTACATCACTGAAGAGACATTAATTGTCGAAATCCGGATATGGTGTACAAATTTTTGCACCTCATGTTTGCGGTATACCATCTTTTCCGAAAGTCTACTGTTTTCTGTTTGGTATTAAATTAATTATTAAGATCCATTTTGTAACATCTGGTGATCCGTTTATTAAGCAATCGCCCGTTGTTTGACCTGCTAGTCAAATTCGTTTTGTTAAAATATACTTTTTCACTTTTTTTGGTCTTTTGGAAAATGTTGTTTGTGCTGTATTTAGACACATCTACCAAGAAATTTGTTTTGCATGCACACGTATAAAAATTGCAGTTTTTATCCAACGCAATCATGGGTTTGAACGTTGTTTTCAAGTTAGACTTGTTTATATTTTTTCGTTTGGGCTTGTATTATATTTGCCTTCGGGTTTATATAATCCGTTTATCCTATTTCGACTCTTCAAAATTAAAGAGTCAATCCTAAATTGAGGTAAATTATATGGCCTTCCAAATACCGTTTCGATTCTTAACATCACTGAAGAGACATTAATTGTCGAAATCCGGATATGGTTTACAAATTTTTACACCTCGTGTTTGCGGTATACAAACTTTTCCCAAGTTTATTGTTTTCTGTTTGGTATTACATTAATAATTAAGATCCATTTTGTTACATCTGTTGATCCGTTTATTTGGCAATTGCCATGGCAGTCAGCAGGATGATCGACCTGCTAGTCAAATGCGTTTTGTTAAAATATACTTTTTCACTTTTTTGGTCTTTTGGAAAATGTTGTTTGTGCTGTATTTAGACAGCTCTACCAAGAAATTTGTTTTGCATGCACACGTAAAGTTGCAGTTTTTATCCAACGCAATCATAGGTTTGAACGTTGTTTTCAATTTAGACTTGTATCTATGTAAAATGTATACTATCAAAAATCTTTAACCAAAATACATTAAATTATATTCTTAAAAAGACAATTTACATAATTATTATTGTTCCATTTAATTTTTGTTACGACTCCAGAGTCCTCTTGTGCAGTTTTGTGTAATTACTCAAGTTTTGCCATAATGTTTAAAATTTTTAGTTTTAACCATCTTTAGCTAAAGGCATCTATTATAAATTTTGGCATTCTAATGTTGGAAAACGCAAAAAATGCTGCACCTATGAATCTATGATACTGTGATTTTGTGAAAAAAAAATAGCTTATTAAATATAAGTTTAACTAAATGCGAAACAATATTAGAGAGACGAAATCGGCCCAAGGGAAGCAATTATAGTTTACAATTAAAATGTGGAAATTTGCATTGTTTCTAACATAATTTGCGTATTTGTTTTGGTCGTTTTGAATTAAGCATACCGATCTTTTGCATTTAAACGTATGGATTTTTCGCATTCAAACATATATATCTTTTGCTTTTCAAATATCTGGCTCTCAGCATGCTGGTGGAGAAAAATTGATTTATGTAAAGGCAATCTTTGCCAATGTCATATTGCGAATTAAGAGATATCAAAAATTAAATAGCCTAACCCCAAGTTTTCTAATTAATTTTATATAGTCTCTTAATTCTTTTTTCACGATATTGACATCTTGGTGAACTTAAACGCCATAAAACAAGTAGAGCATATGCGCCACATATTTTGTCAATGATGAACAGGTCAGAAAATGGGTAAATACAATGTATATGCCAATATGTGGGACTTTTAAATAGGTCAGTTATAAAACCGATCTCTTCATGATTTTTGTACCGTACTGGATTAAACAAATATCCAATACTCACAGTACCACAAGGCATTTAACTTAATTGAACTATTTACTATTTCACGACTTTACATAGATTTATTTCATAACAATTTCTTTTTCACACATTTCAGTGAAAGGAAATAAATTTAGTTACTTGGTTAAAACAATATTTTATCCTACAAGTCACCAACCATTCATTTTATGTGGGGGCAATATTATTTTTTTTAAATACATTTTATGATTCTGAATTTCTTTTTTTCAAAAGTGAAGGGGAAAATAGTTGAAAATTAAGGGGAAAAAATACGATAATGAGTTTCGAAAATATTTTCTTTTCCTGTATGTGATAGGAAAAAAGTTGTTTGTTTGTTGTCAAAGAACTATACAATTGTTTGTCCCGAGAAAACGACCAATGCCTTTACAAATTTTAAAGATGAATGGTCGGTGCTTAAACTAAACATTCTTTCGGATCACCACTCACCAGTACAAACAATTCTAATGCAACATCGTTTGTAACGTTCATTTTGATTTGATAACGTCACCAATTTTCATGGCATCAATTCGCGAATACGCCAGTAAACTTAATTTGCGACCATCAAATCACCATTCTAATGCAATTCGATTGTAACGATAATTTTCATTGGACGTTGACAAATATTTTGAAGGGGTAAATTCCACGTTCTACCAGTCCGTAACTAAGAAAGCCACCATTTTGAATCCCGATTGTTTTTGGTATGTAATTTGTCACAAAATAAACATGAAAGTCACATTTTGAGTCCCAAAATCTTGTCTTTGTCAACATTGAAACCATTCTGAAGCGTACGAAAGGTATAAATACGTCTAGTGTTTATGTTTTACATCGTGAGTTCACATATGACGTCACATTGTTTAGTTGCTAAAGACATTGCGACAGTTTCGCGGACTTTTTCATTTATGCCATTTACGCCAAAATATTTATCAAATGGTTTTTCTTTTAATATGCTGCATTAGAATGGAGATAACGTTATTGTATTTTAAGCTTGGCCTTCGTAAAACTTGATTTTACTGTCGCAAATATCCGTTTACCTAGCTCCGCTCCGCGTCGCTAGGTAAACTCAATTTGCGACAGTAAAATCTACGTTTTACGAAGGCCAAGCTTAAAATACAATACAGTTTTCTCCTAATTCTTCTTCCTCGTCATTAAAAAAAACATATACATGTAATTGATTTCTCCTAATTTTCTTGTGTAGTTAGGTTAGGGAGCTACCATTTGATTTTTATGGGGAGGCTAGGATGAAAAATTTTGTCCTGCATTTTTTTTTTTTTTTTGTAATCTCTGTCCTGCCATTTTATTTTTCACTCTATTCAGTCCTGCCTTTTTTTTTATTAGTTTATCCTGACTTTTTTTACATAAATTGTCATCCTGCCTTTTTTTTTTTTGCCAAGTTGCTCATCCTGCCTTTTTTTAACTCAAAACTCCTGTCCTGCCTTTTTTTCAAATTTCATCCTAGCAAAAAAAAAAGGACTTTTTTTTTAAAGTAAAACCATATCGGTGATCTCGTGCATGGTAGCTTGCTCGCCTAGGGTGTATGCGGGAGATCGGTTCTCATTGTCCTTATAACAATCGGATAAAAAATTTAAAAAAAAGAAAAGGAAGAACATAACAATAACCTCAATCTACAAAAAAAAAACCTCAAAAAACCGACTTACTAGCAATACGTTTGATTCATCGAGAAAACAACTATTAAAAGAGTCTTTTAGACATCATTAACCATTCAACACGCCTTGAAAATATTTGGCAGGGCAATATGGTAGAAATATTCTACACTTTATAAAATATCTAGGATAATTTATTTAGAATTTTTTTTTGAGTTAGCGAAGTAAAATAAATCATGTCCTAATTTTTATTGTTTGTCTAGCTCAAAAGTGTAACAAGTGACCGGCCTGCACTTTAAATTCGATAGATTATAACTAGATTAAGAAATATAACAAGCTAATGAATCGTATTTCAATCCTTAAAGATAATCGTTTAATAACAAATTTACCTTTTCAGTTCGTTTTCAATTTCAATGTAGCCCATAGGCAGAAAGTACCAAACCAGCTATTCTGAAGTCAGGAAAAAAGTCAAATGAAAAAGACAAATACACATACACTCACAAAATAAAATACAAGTGTACGGACCAAAATAACATTCCTGCTAATCGGAAATGCTGCTCTTTGAAGAGATTGTCTAGATTTGTGAAAATAGTGGGGAGACCGGTAAAATGCACTTGTAGCTAGTTGGGTCCTTTTTACTTTGCAATAACTATTGGTTTTGGGGAAATATGCATGTAAAAATAGTTATTTATATTTTTTGTAATCAATCTGGAACTATTAGACAACTGCGTATGCGCCGAATAGATGAAAATCAATACTTCCATCTCAATTCAGGAGTAATAAAAAGCCTGGTCAAAGTTCAATAATTTAATTTGAATGTGCCGTACCGAATTAGACTTTTCACCGGGTTTGTATTTACATGAGTAACACGACGGGTGCCACATTGGGAGCAGAATCTGCTCATCCTTCCGGAGCACCTGATATCCCCCTAGTTTTGTTTTAAAGGGCTCGTGTAACTCTTGCTTTAGTTATAAGACTTGTGTTGTTCTTTGTTCTTTTTAATTTTTCAATGTTTGTGTTGTTTATATCGATAACAGCCTCGTCTATCCTTTGTCGTAAACAATTTGTTTCAATTTTAAAATTTAACATTCGGTCAATGTTCAGGGTTAGAAATTTTACATGACCGATGGTCTAGAATTTGGTGATGTCTTAGGGTTAGATAAAAGTCAATTACCTATCCGCTATTGCGTGATGTCTAATCACTTGATATAACTTACCCTTCCGGAGCACCTGAGATCACTCTCGATTTTTAATGGGGTTCGTTTTGCACAGTTTTTAGTTTTCTATGTTGTGGTTTGTGTACTGTTTGTCTTTTTGTAGTTTTTCGGTTTTTGCCATGGCATTGTCAGTTTGTTTTCGACTTATGAGTTTGAATAGCCTTATGATATCTTTCGCCTCTCGTTTGCATTTTTTAATCACATACAATGTATACATATAAATGATTAAACCAAATATTTTCTAGTTTGATATTTTACAGATTTATTTAAGGAATTACTAGCTCAAGTTACACAAAATTTAAAATAAACTCATATGGAAGTTTACATATCAAACGTAAATATATACAATATTAGGTCAATGCCAGAAAAATATCAACTTTTGTGTATGAGACTTCGAAACTGGAGCCCTTTATCTGTTTCGTGCTGAATACAAAAACGTTGATATTTGTCTGACATTGACCTAATATTGTGTTTATACTGCAGCTGAAAATGATTTCAATTATAGTTATGAAAATGTTAACACAAAAAATAAAACGTATTTCCACCCCTAAACGAACCCGAAATTGTGAAGAAAAATAACATGACATGAAATCGACATTGCACGAAATATCACTTTGTTACTATATTTGGTAGATAAAGACAACAGGAAGTGTTCTAGCTGCAGTATACATAACAAATTTGTTACCTTACTACATGCACGTTAATTGGCATAGTTCGAAATTTCTGAATTGCATGTAAATTCGTGTTAATTTTTCTATTGGCATTATTCAGAAAAAAGTATTTACATGTAGCTTGTGTTATATTTTTTTCTTTTCTTTCTTTATCTGTAAGAATTTTATCTGCTTTTTCATTTTTGAGATATGCCTTTTTAACAGTTTTATTTTCATGTGGCAATCAGAGGCGGAACCAGAAACACCTTTGTCTGGAGTAGGTGAGGGGCTCAAAGGCCGAACGAAAAACAGTCAATGGAAGAGAGTTGAGAGGCAGTGGGTGGACTACAGGACAAATCTTTTTGGCTGATATTGATGTGTAAACACTCATGCACAGCAACTCCCGGTCTTAATAGGGACGGTTAATCTGATGTTTCGCGTAAGATACGCCCTTTGAAAAATTTTGAATCTTTTTGACAACTCTTTCCTGGTCCGTACGGTTAGCCCATTGCAAAGCAAAGCTCTCCAACATGTCCTCAGCTACCTGTGCCAGTTCACACATCTCACCTTTCATCCTTGTCGACCCACTTTGCATGTGTACATATTTCTTTTAGATTTATCTTCATTTTGCCGTCTGGATATTTATGAAATATTTGACACTGGACGTTAAGCAAACAACAATCAATTAAAAATCAAAAGGTATTCAGAATATCACAACTTAAACTGATGGATTGATTGTTGGTAAATTTACGTCCAGCAACAAACATTTTATTTATGTTCTGATGACCAAGTGACCATATTCTATTCCCTAGTCACCATTTGGGGGGAGTCATAACTTAGAAATATATAAATGATCAATAAAACATATAATTGTAATATAACAGATGAAAAATTATTGATGTGTTATAGTAGTTAAATATTCAGATCTCTAATATATCAAAGTGTCTGGCAAAAAAAATCGTCCTTGAAAAGTATGCCTTTTATTCATAATGATTAATGTTCACGATAGATCTCGGTTGACTGTTGTCTGTTAAACGTCCAATCGGAAACGGTGTATTTAGTTGTAAGCCTAACTTGTTTGGTAGGGGAATGGTCCGTAAAACATTACAGACTGGGTTAACGAAAAAAGAATGTATACGAGGCAACTATGCCTGCTACATCGTGCATCATATTTTATATTTTATTTAAACTTGTCATGTAAAGATATTGTATATAGGTAAATAATTTTATGGGAAAATGTTTTTATACTATGCAATTAAAAATATTGATATCATTTCTGATTTAAAAGAGAAAGAAAAATAATGCCAGATCGGGTAGGGGTTCGACTGGGGACTCGAGCACAACAAAGCGTCCCGATTTGTCAATAAAAAAAAATGGGGGGGAGGGGGCGGCCAATGTTTTCTTTTTTGTTCGTAAAATGTCGATAACGTCACAACAATGCTATAGATATCGATAAGTTGTCTGTTACCATTTTGCTCTATGTAATTGCTCAAAGTAAACCCATATAGAAAGCACATATAATCAAACTTCTCTTTTCAGTAATTAAACAAATTTGCAAGCCTATTATCAAGAAGCAAAGACAACATAAATATACAAATAAAGAACAAAACAAAACGAAAAGTTCAAGTAAAAGTAAAAGTTATTTATTAACTAAAAACTGGTCCTGAAGGAAACACATGTTTGCTTTTGAGTAATAAAATAAATCGATAACCGTTTTTATTCCTCATTATTATTGTACTTAGTGTTAATAAAAAGCAAATATTGTCATACTATTATATAAAGTAAATAACAATGAAAGAATAATTTTGGTTCAATAATTTCATCTGAGATTGCAAGCCACATGGGGTTTCGCAACTCTGAACGATTGTTTGAAGGTAGACTTACCCTATTGTGAAATGAAAATAATTTTCAGAAGACAGGGGATACATAATATCCTTCCAATAGAAAATTTTAAAAAGTACAATACAGTTAAACTAAATAAAATAAAAGAAGAATGTGTCTGAGGACACGAATGCCCCCGCTCAAGCTTTGCAATTTTCAAGTTAAAAAGGGGCATTAATACTGTACATGACTCACTACCAAAATTCGAACTCTGTCTGCGTGTTGAGGTTCATAGAATTGGGTATGAAGTTCATAAAATTTGAATGAGTAAAACTTAAGTTAGAGTGCGGAAACGAAAATGGGACAGACGGAAAGACGGAACGTCAAGGGTAACACTTAATGCCCCTATTGCCTACGGAGGGGGCATAATAATAATGTGAATAACACTCGATAATGGAAGGCTGTTCGATTTGTTATTGAAATTATAATGAAAATGGTAACTGCATAAGCATGTCACATGCTTGCAGAAACTGGTATCATACAATTTTTCAATACCATAGCCTATTCAAGTTTCTTTTTCCTTAATTAAAAAAAACTGAATAGAAACGATCCAAATAGTCATCAGTTTAAAATTTATTCAGTATTTGACTGGACTGCTTCCCTTGAATAGTAGATACTTAGTCAGCTAAAAGCGGTCGAGCTAAGGAAATACTTCTTTAGCTCAGTCGGTTTAAGCGCTGCCTTGTAACACAGAGGTCCCGGGTTCGAGTCCCGGCGTAGACAATGTGGTTTTCTCATAAGAATTATGCTCTCCTGTTACAAGTATAAGAATATCTGTTGTATGGAACAACGAGAAGTTCATAACAGTGGAACATGACATTTCTTTAATTCTTCTCGAGAAGCCTTTATATGACGAATTCGGACTATTCGGATTTAAGAATTACAAGTGGAGTACCGGCTTTCCACTAACACAGTAGATATGTTTTCAATTTAAAAAAATCATTTTTCGATGATTTCGGTTTAAAAAAAAACAAAACAAAAAAAAACGTTTTATTGGAATCAAAGTGCTTGGAAAGTTCGCTCTGTCCAATACTAAAACAAACATATATATATTGAACGTATTTTAACGTTAGTTATTTGTTCATAGAAAAAGTTGAGCATATTCTTTTAACCAGACTTGAATAAATAAAGAATAATGAGTGATAGCGTAAAGGATGGGCAGGTATAAATATTTGAACAATCATACAGTGAAGAGAGAATTATATTGATTGTAATTGTTCTGCAACATATATTTGGAATGTTTAAGCATCCACATCTGATTCACACCATCCCATAGGGTATAGTTTAAGAAGCTCAATTTACATTGGTGACGTAAAAGAGGGGCGAAAGATACCAAAGGGACATTCAAACTCATAAGTCGAAAATAAACTGACAACGCCATGGCTAAAAAGAAAAAGACAAACAGACAAACAATAGTACACAAAACACAACATAGAAAACTAAAGACTGAGCAACACGAACCCCACCAAAAACTGGGGGCGATCTCAGGTGCTCCGGAAGAGTAAGCAAATCCTGCTCCACATGTGGCACCCGTCGTGTTGCTCATGTTAGTACAAACCCGGTAATAAGTCTAATTCGGTAGGTCACATTCGGGAAAAGGGGACGGGATTGTAGTTACGACATTAGGAACATATCTGCTATCATTTGTGAAACGGATATTCCGTAACGGCCAACCAACTCGTGATGGCGTTCGTAAAATTTACGAAGGGATGATTTCAACTTCACCACTTGGAAATCTTGGTTTAATAGCTTCCTTGTGAGCAGCAACCCTCTATCAAGGAAATCATGATAGGAAATACAAGCCCTGGAGTATCGTATCAACTGGGAGATATATACTCCGTATAATAGGTGTGTGCAATCGGAAAAAAGGTTTCGAAAGGATTTTTCAGACCCAGCAATGTAATGTTGTGTGACAGGACTATTTAAATTATGTATATAGTAGAATGAAAGAAGATCATAGTTTTCGTCTTTTGTTAAATTCTAAGAACCATAAAGCTGATCAAAGATACCAGGCTTAAAATTTTAATTATTATATGAAAGGAAATTTTTTTCTAAGGGTAAAAAAACCGTAGCATTTCGAGTAATTTAAAAGTATTATGAACAGCTAATTCCCATAAAATGTTGTATCATTGAAATTTCATGTCAGTTCAGGAGTTCTGACTGCTGGGTTTACATGTACCCATGGAAACGAAACGTTCAGTTACTTCGTAAGTTGATGTTGAAAACATCGCCACTCTATCTTAAAAAAATTAATGTTCGATGTTTATGTATGTTTCTTGAGTCATGTTGATAAATGGGATCTTTTTATATTGTCAAAGGACAAGAGATTTATATGATTTCTTTTTAAAAGAACCTTACAATCTTGCATATTCTGCAAGATTGGAATAACCGTTGGAAAGTTTTCAAGACTAATTTAATTTAGAAAATCAGATGCAAAAAAAACAAAGAAAAGCTGATTAATTGTCTTAAATAATGTCTCGTTCGTGATCGAATTAAATATTCCGAAAGGAACTTTACACAAAATCATTCCACAAATAATTCAATATCGAGCACGAATGACAATTAATTATTCTCGGAAACAATTGTTTGTTCTCACCAGCAGACAAAGCAGATAATAATATTTTTTGTATGACGTAAACATGTCTGCATCGATGTTCTTTTTACCTCGGTTTTAATTCGAAATAGCTTTGTTTCCGATTACTGCGATAAAAAACTACGGAAGATAGAAAACAGGGAAATTTGTTTTATATTTTGGTGATTATATATTATTTGATGCCAGAAAAGCGCTTTGGGCGCATGAAATTTATAACGTGTTGTTTTCATTTTATACCGTTTTGTACATAGTAACAGTTTTCCAACTTACTAGATATGCATTCAGTTATGTCATTTGATCCAATGCGTCTAGAATTATCAATCTAACATTTCAATTGGTTTTCCTTATTTCCTCGTTTTTATACTTGGTTTTGGACATGACTATGAAATCGAATGCATGACGTGTTATTCCTGCAAAGGAGAATGTTTTTTACATGACGACGCATATGTGCTTGATTCATTTCATTTCCATTTCCACAAATATTTTTACTATACCGTGATTTTTGACGTCCTTCATCCTTGAACTGACTAGATCATTTTGCCCGCTTGGCATTTTCAAGCATCCGTCTGCATTCTTATGTATTGATCGTTATTCAATCCTACCTACATATTCGTATCAATTTATGAATTATCAAGTTTGTCTTTGCCGCGATATGAAAATTATCCTAATTAAGATATGAATACCTTTTCTCAAGGTACTAACGTAGATTTCATGCCTAACAAGACGCAGAAATGACGTTATATAAAACCACATTGACGGAAAGATAGTGATAGGAAAATCAAGTGAATACGCGAGAGAGTGAGAGAGATTTTAATGGTTTTACACCATGCCTATCTGAGTGTAACTTGACTTTTGATTTTTAATCGACTTTGGTATTCTACCCTAAATTTCATACGGTCGATATTAGTATAATGCAAGAAGTTAAAATTTTCAATATACTGTTGAAATTGTATCTACTGCACTTTTTCATACTTATGACGTATTACTATTATACATGTTATATGTATTTTTCACTTTCTAATGCAAAGAACTTTACTGCTATTTTCAAAATATGATGCGATCAATGAAGCATTATGAAATATTCATTATGAAAAAAAAGGGAATATGCACCATGATGCGATCAATGAATCATAAATATTCATGTTAAGTAATTAAAAAAAAAAAAAAAGAAGGAATATGTGCAATGATGGAAACTTTATGTGTTGTATATTTATTGTATTATTCCTTATTGTCTGTCTCTATGGAAATGCACAATAAACAGTATTGGCTTATGTCTAGTACATATGAAAATTATACGAATTTTAAAATTGAGAATGGAAATGGGAATGTGTCAAAGAGACAACAACCCGACCACAGAACAGACAACAACAGAAGGTCACCAATAGGTCTTCAATACAGCGAGAAATTCCGCACCCGGAGGCGTCCTTAAGCTGGCCCCTAAACAAATATATACTAGTTCAGTGATAATGGACGTCATACTAAACTCAAATTATACACAAGAAACTAAAAGTAAAATAATACAAGACTAACAAAGGCCAGAGGCTCCTGACTTGGGACAGGCGCAAAAATGCGGCGGGGTTAAACATGTTTATGAGATCTCAACCCTTCCCCTATACCTCTAGCCAATGTAGAAAAGTAAACGCATAACAATACGCACATTAAAAGTCAGTTAAAGAGAAGTCCGAGTCCGATGTCAGAAGATGTAACAAAAGAAAATAAACAAAATGACAATAATACATAAATAACAACAGACTACTAGCAGTTAACTGACATGCCAGCTCCAGACCTCAATTAAACTGATTGAAAGATTATGTCTTCATCATATGAATATCAGGCACAATCCCTCCCGTTAGGGGTTTAGTATCATACCATCATAAAATATATGAGAAGAGCATAACCCGTGTCATGCCAACAACTGGTTTTAAATAAATGTGTTTAGTTCCGATGCAAAGACCCTATAAGTGAATCAATATTAAAGCCAAAATATGCAATCTTTAATGACCTGACAACAGTATCGTAACTATATCCCTTCTTAATAAGTCTATTTAAAGGTTTTGTTAGCTTCTGAGGTGAATACTGACATTTTAGTGCTTTATAAAGAATATTACCATAAAAGATTGGATGTGAAATACCTGAACGTATAAGAAGTCTGCATGTTGAGCTATATTTACGAATGATGTCCTTATACCGATGATAAAATTTAGTAAATGTTTTGACTAGTTTGTGATATCGAAAACCCTGGTGTAATAATTTTCAGTAATACATAAATTTCTTTCGTTAAAATCTGAAACGTTGTTACATACACGAGCGAATCGTACAAGTTGAGATATATAAACACCGTAAGATGGTGACAAGGAACGTCACCATCTAAAAATGGATAATTAACGATAGGAAATGAAAAATCATCTCTTTTATCATAAATTTTTGTATTAAGCTTTCCGTTAATGATATGGATATCAAGATCGAGGAAAGGGCAGTGGTCATTGTTAGTATTAGCTTTATTTAAAGTAAGTTCAACAGGATAAATTTCTTTAGTATACATACTGAAGTCGTCATTATTGAGAGCCAATATATCATCCAAATATCTAAAAGTATTATTAAATTTTTGTATCAGATGTTGTTTCGATGGGTCTTTGCTGATTTTAGTCATAAATTGTAACTCATAGCAATACAAAAACAGGTCCGCAATAAGTGGTGCACAGTTAGTCCCCATTGGAATTCCGATAACCTGACGATATACGGAATCTCCAAAGCGAACAAAAATATTATCTAGTAAAAATTCAAGGGCAGATTTACATACATTTAATCGTTTAATATGGTTCCTTTGACCTAACAATCTCGAATTAGCTGAAACCGTTAGAAACTTATATCGACTTTTATTTTTTTAAATCAAATAATAAAAAATTCTTCTGATGATCATAGTAATATTATAAAATTTGGAGCAAATAGATAAAACAGATACTAAAAAATGGTAATTAAATTATTGTACGATGGCTATCATGGTTAAAAGGCAGAAAATCTTGATGCTACTCATTAATATATTACATAGGAGAAGAACATCCGATAGGTATTCCTGCAATCCTATTACGTACTATAACCCAAGCATACTTTTATGAAAAAGAGTCGAAAGATATCAAAGTTGTCATCAAACTCATAAGTCGAAAAAGGAACTGACAATGTCATGGAAAAATCGAAAACGACCAAAAGGAGAACAACAGCATACAAACAAAACATATAAAACTGAGCAACACGAACCTAACCTGAGGGTAATCTCAAGTGCTCTGAAAGGGTAAGCAGATCATGTTCCACATACGGCACCCATTTATAAGTTCCATTCTGCACAATATTAATTTTTAAAGCGCCTGTTTATCGAAATAATTTTAATTTTTCCATTAGTAAGTAACCGGTTCTCCACGTTTAGGTGTCTAAATCATTGCCAGAAAGCACGTCTTTAAGAAGTGTGAACGTCAAAGGGTTGAATTATCATGACTAAGCTTAAATCCACAAATTATGCCAAACATATTGTGAAAGAGAAGATGTGAACAGTAAGTTTTATTCCCTTTTTAACTGTGAAGTCACGGCAGCATCTATAGAACAATAAATAACCTAAAGTGGGAAATGCATTCTCCTACGCGCAGCGCATATCGTCAAGACTCAAATGTCTGACACGGTCTTAACTCTGTAACAAATATCTTGTTGTCCGCGTTGGAAAAGCCTCATACAGTATGGTTTTTATGTTTAAGCTATTAAAACTACTTGATCAAAGAACTAGATACATTCTTAAACTCTAAATATACCCGTATGAAAGTTTCTAACGAGATCAATTTGGACAATTATAGATATGTTTTATGTATTACTGTACTGACGTCAAATTTAAGTTGTAATACTTTTTGGGAAATTTACTGTTCATGAAACTTTTATCACTATGCATAGATGGCTTTAACCAGTTTGATACATTTGTTTTTAAAAATTTTAGTTTTTCAATCATTTTCAATTTTCTAACTAATTTGGACTTTCAACCGTTTTGATAAGATCACCACTGATGGATGAGTCTGCGTACAAAATTATAAGCGTTGTATCCTTCGAAACTTTTAACAACAACTTGGCCAATGCAATTGATAGTGGACGCTACACATTTCTATTTTAGTATTCTCTTTGTAATTATTTTTCAGTACAAAAAAGAATGGACAGAAGTGTTAATATATAATAATAATCAACCAATAAACTGCTTTATAATCGTGTAGAACATATTTAATTTTTTGCATAATTTGTATTATTTAAAAAAACAATCTTTTTTAAATAAATGGCAAAACCTTTCTATTTTTTAGCTCCCTTAGGTAATAATATCGATCATTTCAGTGCAAATAGTAATTTTAGTAGTCGTTCCACATGTTCATCTAAGAGATAACTGTTAAAATATTTAATTGTTTTATATTTACTAAAATGAATGAATTTACTAAAATCGAAGATGATCAAATAGTAATAAATGTCTGTTGTAAAATAGCTAAGCAACAAGGTAATGCTTATTGATTTAAAGAATTCAGAACTACAATAGAAATGTTTAAGGTCAATCCATATTTATAATTAAACTATATCTAATATATATATTAAAATTTGTGATCTTTAACGAACATTATTCCGCTGCTGGTCGGTGGGTTGAGTCAAGGATGGATTCTTATATGTATATGTTTCTTCTTGGAGCAGGTATGATTACTTTAAACTCTCCTATAAAAAAAATTGCGAGCTGATTTATTTAGTTTTCAACTTCATAAGTTGAATAATTGAAATATGCATGTCTGAAACCAATTTGTTCTGTTTAAGTAAAATTATATTTGTTTTATTTTTATTAAATTTTCAACTGAAAAGAATTACTTTTTAATAAGATCATCTTCAGAATTTTTCAAAGCCTTAAATTAAGGTTCGTAACATACATATTTTTCTATGAAAAACATCACTCCGAATTTTAAATATATCTATAGAACATATAGAAAATTGTTTCCAATATTCAATGACTGGACAACCTTTTAAGCACGGGAAAAACTGACAAATGTCAATCTCTACTCTAATAATACGGAGAATTACTTAATTGTTTAAACTCTCCGAGGCTGAATGATTTAACGGATTAAATGGCAACCTTAACACCCACAAGATCCCAAACGTCCCTAACTATGAGACATATTTCCAACAATGTTGACTGTCTGCACCTTCAGTTGACAAAAACATCGACAGACAAAATGTAAGCGGTCGTCTCAAAAATAGTAATAATCGTATATGAATATTCAGAGTAGTTTACTGGGGCCGTGTCAACGAAGCTGTCCTAGGACTAGGACATGTCTTAGTCCTAAGTCAGGTTAACGAAAGTCTCCTAAAATAAGATATGTCCTAAATTTGGTCCTAAAGTTGGGATATATAAATAGGTGTCTTAGGATAGTCCTAAAAGTTACGATGTCCCTAAACGAAATAAAAACAACAAATATGGCAAAACTCACTAATAAAAATACTAATACAATATTAAACTATTATAATGTTATAAAAAATAAACTAATTAAGAAAAATATTATTTCAATATTTGTTAAAGATTCAATTGTGTTACTTTATTTCAATTTGTAGACAAATTTGATCTTTAAAATCCTTCCAGATATCAACAAAAAGCATTTATACTATTCCGTTTGAGTTTTTGGAATAATAAACATATTACAAGAACTTTGTGTGGGTGTGCTAGAACTGACTTGATGCAATATCTAAATACATTGAGATATTGCGGAGTCATTTGGTGAAGTGCTTTACTATAAACTAAAATTGCTCTTCTATATACAAATTTATATGAAATGGCATCAATAGTAACTCTCCAAAAAGTATGTTTGACGATGTCATATTGTTACGCTCATATATAGAATAAGTGGTGCTGTCCTTTTTGCTTAAAAAATACTATCATCATGAGTGACATTTTTTGCACTTAACCAAACGGTGCAATGTTAATTTAAATGTGGAAAAAAATTGACTTCTTTTTAATTAATTCTTATTCAATATATGTAATGAAATCGAGTGGACCCAAAGACAAAACTAATTTACATACTAACAATAAATTGCAG
Source organism: Mytilus coruscus (assembly GCA_017311375.1). Lineage (NCBI taxonomy): Eukaryota > Metazoa > Mollusca > Bivalvia > Mytilida > Mytilidae > Mytilus > Mytilus coruscus. Next base: position 35,523,871 of record CM029602.1, read on the forward strand.
CACGAATATCGCATTTAACAAAGATGTGTGACTATTTAGTTTTGTTGTCGTATGAAATTCATTTATATTATTTTATCATGTATAATAACGTATGTACTAGTATTACGTTAAAACTTTTATTTTGCGTAAATTGTTTACCATAAAAGAGTCATCCTCTCTCTCTTTACACATTTAGTGAAATACAATAAAATATATGTCATTGAATTCTCTACATTTTTTTTTCAAATAAATAAATGTGTTAGGGTGGTCCTAGGACCATCGTAGTTAGGACTGTCCTAAGACCATCGTAGTTAGGACTGTCCTAAGACAGCTTTGTTTTACATCCTAAGACATATCTCAGACACTTCCTAAGACCTATCTTAGGACATATCCTAGGATACTTTCATTGACACGGCCACTGGTTTCAAAAGATGTTTGCCTGCAAGTTTCTTATACTTTTTAATACAACAACAATATTTTTAGGTTTTTGTTGTAAAGTATTTTGAAATACAATTTATATTTCTTGCAAACTAAGTATGCAGAAAGCGAAAGGGCCTCAGTATTTCTTGACAAAATTGGAAAAAGAAAAAAACTTTATTGTTATCCGTCTACTGACAGTACATGTCTCTTCAATGTCTTTTGTATTTTGGCCTCTCATGTCACCATAATGTAATTGCTCTTTACTTTATAGGTTTTTTTAATTCACTAATTTGATGTTCAATTAATTCTGTATTCAGCGACAAGACGATTTTATTTTCTTGTGGTTTTTTAATTCACCAATTTGATGTTCAACTTAATTCTGTATTCAGCGACAAGACGATTTTCTTATATTTTTTTTTAATTCACAAATTTGATGTTCAATTAATTCTGTATTCAGCGACAATACCATTAAGTTTTCAACATTTTTGTTGATCTCAGGTGACGTAATCAATGTTGGCATCATTTTGGTCAACGGTCAGTCTGTTCGTGATAACGTCCTAAGAACTACGAAGGACAACATGTGAACTGTAGGTGACATTGTTCTGTTTCGAGAGTAATTGAATATTTCCATTTTAATGGAAATATTTCCGGTTTTGTCATGTTTCTTGATTGTCGCTTATTACTTGAAATGACTTAGGAATGATATTCCTATATAATACATACATAATGGTTATCCTGCCGACACGCTTGGTCTCGCTCCGTTTATAGGCTATGCAGTTATTTTATGGTGGCTTTTTGTTTTATTTATTTATTTATTTATTTATTTATTTATTTATTTATTTATTTATTTATTTATTTGTTTATTTATTTTTTTTTTTATTTATTCATTTATGTTTCGGTAAATCGAACCATGTTCCAACTGACGTCTGTATAATACAATCATTTTTACAACCATGATTAGTACGTAAACATTATGATATTTCCGATAGTTTTCAATGATTTTATCAATAGCTTCTACATTTTGAATCATTGGTAAAATAGAGCAGTGGTCCTAACTCAGTTTCATCCTTTTCGTAATGTTAAGAAATTATTTTACGGTGCATATTGATTTTCAATGCACATGCGCATAACAGAATAGATTAAAACAACGTTGTTCTAAAAGGTTTCAGAAATAGACATTAATGTCCAAATTTACGTCCTTATTTCAAAAGTAATACATAATAAAAAATGTTCTGATTAATTTTGTCCGGATTATGATTTACCCTTAATTCATTTCGGCAAATTAATTAATATATTTTCAATTTAAATGTTTTTCTATATACCAACATGTAAAAACTTACCAAGTTACACAATGGCAGAAAACATGTCTTATTATCTTCAGTTTCTATACAGTCATGAAATTGCCCCTTAGTATCTTCTCGCATTTAAAAAAAAAAGAAAAGAATATTGCAAACCGATTAACCTTTAACAATAATCAGGATACAATAAAATGATGATATAGTTTGCCACCTTCATAAAGAAAACTGATTTCAACTTTAGAAAATAACAATAATTCCATATTTCCCCGTATTTTGTGAATTGTGCCCTGAACATTTTCCGGTTCATATTTAACATACACTATAATAAAATATTAAATATTCAGACCACCCCGCGCGGAAGTCGTCAAGAACACAGTATTATTTTATTTAGGGGGTTCACTCGATACAAGTAATCGTTATTAGTCTTAACTTCAAGGTTAATCAAGCAAATTTATTAAACAATGATTTTATTCAGTTTTTTTACCTTTACACAGGGCTTATAAGGGCCTTATCTCTGATCTTATTTCTGTGTGCAGAATTATGATTCTACGTATTTCACCTGTATCTGTTTGGACAATTCCATGGACGATTCCATACACAATTATTTTATTAGAAAAATACCATCTATAATCGATTAAACATTCTTCTATGTATTAACCATGGCACTTACAAAATCAATCATGTTTTGGCTTCATTTCGTACATTAATAAGATCCACTGAAAGACATTTTTATTTCATGTTGATTCAGATTATGATTATATAATCTTTCCAATTTTCCAGTGGAAGCATTTGATATTGTTGTGGTTATTAAAATTATTATTTTCAATTTGAATTTGAAGTTGCTTAGTTGCTCTTGAGCTTTTAAGGTCTTTTCGCCTTTCTGTGGATTTTATTCTGATACTTATATTAAGCCTTTTTACTTTTCTAAAACATTCTTCTGACATTGTGTGATTACTATTTTATTATATTTTACAAAAGTTTGATGAAGGTAAATCCAGAAAAGCGCTTCGGACGCATGAAATTATTAAACGTGTTGTTATTAATTTTTTGATCTAATTATTTTTTCTCTCGATCTTGCAGAATATTTGTTCCTCGGCATGCGATAACATACTTAGTATTTAAAATATCTATTCAGTTAAAAAGCTTTTGAAACTTACGAAACTATAATGTACTATAATGTTCTATCAGCAAACGAGTGTTTTTAAAAGCCTTTAATGTAGAGCGAAGTTGTGGACGCTTTTCCTCTCGAGTATGTTATTGTTCCAGATGACAAAGTCGCACACAGTATGGCATTATTTGCAAAAACTAATTTTTTGGACTACCTCACAAAAAGAACTTGGAATTCACGGCAAATCCAGAAATTTCACTTATACACCTACACAATTCACGCAAGAAGAAATTTTCAAAAAAGGAAAATATGTAATTCTTTCTCCTTTGGTATTAACATCAAAAAGAACAAAGAAAATTTCCGTCTTTATATGGATACACAAAAGCAAAAAAACTTTTAAAAACAACATATAGCAGGTTTTGTCTAGATGTTTTGTTAAACATCTTCCAAAAATATTTACTACCATTTATTCTACCATAAAACATAGCCTTAAAAAATATTGTGATGAGTTATAATAAAACAAGTGGTGTCGGTCAGATGAGGAGTCTTTCATATTCTAAGAATCTACTCCAAAATCTACAAACACATTCATTACAATTTTGCAATAATATCAAAACTTTTGATTTTTCTACACTACTTTTTTAATATTCAATTGAAAGATCAACTACTAGTGTCTACTTGTTAAACAGTGCATTTTCTACAAAATTAAATGGAAAACGCAAATACAAATTTCTTACATATGAGATCACAAGACGTTAAGCAGACATCCATCATCAACAACTAAAACAGCAAAGACGATATTATTATAATGTCCGAGTTTTTTATCTATAAACTCATCATAGATACCAGGATTGAAATTTTGTATTTGCGCTAGACGCGCGTTTCGTCTACAAAAGACTCATCAGTGACGCTCAAGTCAAAAAAAGTTAAAAAGGCCAAATAAAGTACGAAGTTGAAGTCTACAGATTGTTCGTCGAGTTTCGTGAACTGATATATCAACAAATAGCCAGTATTCCAATCGTCAAGAACACAGTATTATTTTATTTAGGGGTTCACTCGATACAAGTAATCGTTATTAGTCTTAACTTCAAGGTTAATCAAGCAAATTTATTAAACAATGATTTTATTCAGTTTTTTTACCTTTACACAGGGCTTATAAGGGCCTTATCTCTGATCTTATTTCTGTGTGCAGAATTATGATTCTACGTATTTCACCTGTATCTGTTTGGACAATTCCATGGACGATTCCATACACAATTATTTTATTAGAAAAATACCATCTATAATCGATTAAACATTCTTCTATGTATTAACCATGGCACTTACAAAATCAATCATGTTTTGGCTTCATTTCGTACATTAATAAGATCCACTGAAAGACATTTTTATTTCATGTTGATTCAGATTATGATTATATAATCTTTCCAATTTTCCAGTGGAAGCATTTGATATTGTTGTGGTTATTAAAATTATTATTTTCAATTTGAATTTGAAGTTGCTTAGTTGCTCTTGAGCTTTTAAGGTCTTTTCGCCTTTCTGTGGATTTTATTCTGATACTTATATTAAGCCTTTTTACTTTTCTAAAACATTCTTCTGACATTGTGTGATTACTATTTTATTATATTTTACAAAAGTTTGATGAAGGTAAATCCAGAAAAGCGCTTCGGACGCATGAAATTATTAAACGTGTTGTTATTAATTTTTTGATCTAATTATTTTTTCTCTCGATCTTGCAGAATATTTGTTCCTCGGCATGCGATAACATACTTAGTATTTAAAATATCTATTCAGTTAAAAAGCTTTTGAAACTTACGAAACTATAATGTACTATAATGTTCTATCAGCAAACGAGTGTTTTTAAAAGCCTTTAATGTAGAGCGAAGTTGTGGACGCTTTTCCTCTCGAGTATGTTATTGTTCCAGATGACAAAGTCGCACACAGTATGGCATTATTTGCAAAAACTAATTTTTTGGACTACCTCACAAAAAGAACTTGGAATTCACGGCAAATCTAGAAATTTCACTTATACACCTACACAATTCACGCAAGAAGAAATTTTCAAAAAAGGAAAATATGTAATTCTTTCTCCTTTGGTATTAACATCAAAAAGAACAAAGAAAATTTCCCGTCTTTATATGGATACACAAAAAGCAAAAAAAACTTTTTAAAAAACAACATATAGCAGGTTTTGTCTAGATGTTTTGTTAAACATCTTCCAAAAATATTTACTACCATTTATTCTACCATAAAACATAGCCTTAAAAAATATTGTGATGAGTTATAATAAAACAAGTGGTGTCGATCAGATGAGGAGTCTTTCATATTCTAAGAATCTACTCCAAAATCTACAAACACATTCATTACAATTTTGCAATAATATCAAAACTTTTGATTTTTCTACACAACTTTTTAATATTCAATTGAAAGATCAACTACTAGTGTCTACTTGTTAAACAGTGCATTTTCTACAAAATTAAATGGAAAACGCAAATACAAATTTCTTACATATGAGATCACAAGACGTTAAGCAGCCATCCATCATCAACAACTAAAACAGCAAAGACGATATTATTATAATGTCCGAGTTTTTTATCTATAAACTCATCATAGATACCAGGATTGAAATTTTGTATTTGCGCTAGAAAAGACTCATCAGTGACGCTCAAGTCAAAAAAAGTTAAAAAGGCCAAATAAAGTACGAAGTTGAAGTCTACAGATTGTTCGTCGAGTTTCGTGAACTGATATATCAACAAATAGCCAGTATTCCAATTAATACTAATTGTAAACCGCTACTGACAGACTTGTATATGTTTTCGTTTGATGCAGAATTCAAACAAAACCTTAAAGACAAAAAGAAAAAAAAAACTTCTTTCAAGTTCTTTCACTTTCCGTTCAGATATATTGATGATACCCTGTCGTGTAATTACCAACATAACTGCGAATGTTACATTTTAAAGAAATAATGAACAGATGTTTATACTGATTACTCAAAAACTTCTTCAGCAAGTTTATGAGGAAGAACGACTGAAATCGACACAACTTAAGTTGTATCATGGCCATCATCACGAATCCGTTGATCAATACGATATGTCTGTGTCCCCACTCACATGTTTTTGCGGCATTTATCAATTAAATGGTGACTTCCGATTGCATCCTATTACATGTACATATTATGACATTTTGACTATATAAATAAGAAGATGTTGTATGAGTGCCAATGAGACAACTCTCCATCCAAGTCACAATGTATAAAAAGCAAACAATTATAGGTCAAAGTACGGCCTTCAACACGGAGCCTTGGCTCACACCGAACAGCAAGCTATAAAGGGCCCCAAATGACTAGTGTAAAACAATTCAAACAGGAAAACCAACGGTCTAATCTATATAAAAAACGAGAAACGAGAAACACTTATGAACCACACCAACAAACGACAACTACTGATCAACAGGCTCCTGACTAGACTGGATTCGCATGGTGCATGCAAAGAAGGAGATGATTATATTTTGTACACGGTCGACGCATCCACTTTTGCTCAATTTGGAGTTCACGCTATCTCCTTTATTTTTTCAATTTGTTTGTTCATTCAAAATCTACTTTACGAGATTTAAACTTCTGTAAACACTGTTACTTCTTATTTACCTGTTTAGCAGCTTATTTCTTTGTATAAATTATCTCCCTTACCACTATTGTCTTGCTATCCCCGTTAACTGAACAATTTTCTTTGTAAGAATTATCCTATTTATGACAACTTTCTTGATATCGTTTATACGAAGGTTTATCAGTCATCTCCCGAAAGACATTTGGTTGCTTATGCATCCTTTACATAAATTGAAATTATGTTTTTTCTCTAAATTGTTCGTTACATCCATAGAATTTTGTATTCTATTTTGACTAAAGAACTCGATACATTATGAAATAGGGAAGCAAAACTAAGGGGCAATAAAAACGAGATAAATAGGAGAAAAACATTCGTTTCTTTCAATGTGTTCGGAATCCCAATGGTACCGATAACAAATTTTGTATTCTTGATACTGAATAGGATTTAAGAATTACATGTTGGAAGACGTGTTCTTAGCAATAAATGCCCTCTATTCTAACGAGAAATGTGTCATAAAAGAATTATATTTAGTCTGAAATATGGAACAGTAAAATGTTATTATTTCATCGATGAACTTGTATCTGCAGGTTTAACTTGCCATTTGACCCTACATGCCAAAATATATTCTTTTGGAAATATAACTAGTTTTTTTTCTTACATACATGTACATGACTTCGACACTTGATGCTAGTAGTTTTTACATTCATTTTGAAATTTTCATACTTTGACTTTTAATATTTATAAGACTTATACGTGTTAAAAAGGTGAACTATTATAAATAGCTGGATAGGTTTTTATGAAATCCTGATTTCTTAAGACATGACAGATTTTTGAAAATCTTTTTGTAACTGGTTCGTTCTTCCTCTGATCCTATTTCATAAATGAATATTGATTAAATAAAATATTTCATCACGTAAGAAAATAGTTAAATACTTATTATTTTTTATATTCTGATAAAGATGTTCAAGATTTATAGAAATTTGATAAAAATCTGAAAAAAATCACCCTTTTACAAAATTTGAAGACAATTGAAGGTAGGGAATATGTCTATCATTGTTCATTACCATCCATATATTTGGCAGGGCATAACTTGTATAATTAAATAATAATATAAGGATTACACTTATATTATTTTTTACTGACCTGCGACGTTTTATCCTGCTTATTATTAATAAGATAATAAATTGAAATCGTTAATAATTGGACTGTGACGATGACTTTCAACATTTGAAAAATTATATTGTATGTTGAATTATTTAAGCTATTAATTTCTCTCCCAAACATTTAACACCCTTCTTTATGACTGTCATAACAAGCATTTACATTGAACATTTAAATATAATCTTTCGTATTTTCGAAACAGCTTTACTATTAAGGACTGAAAGGTCTTTCGGCTACTATACTTAATACATTTATAAATTGGATATTTTTAAATAAAATAGTCATTAAGAGTAATACACTTGTGTAAAACCATTTCTTAAAATGCTGAAATTATATTTTCTATTCAAACTCGAAATATCTAAGCATATCTAAATGTATTTTTATTGGGGTTGTTTTCTGCAAACAGAAACAAATCTATTATTTAGATACAACTCTGCTTTCCAATGAAATAAGAATATTAATATGTTCTTTTTAATTTTTATTACAACATTATTCTAAAGATGCATACTAAATAAAACTTTAAACTGTACATCAGCACCAATTTAATAAAACTTAAATTAACCGGAATAAATAATTATATATTCATGTAGTTAAATATGCATTCAAATGTGACCTCAAAACGCACTTTAACCAATAACAGTTCATCTTACAAAGCACATTTTAATATAAGACATATCACACAGGCACAATTTTAAGCACACGTATGCATTACATATGCTTAATTTTATACACACGTATGCATCACACAAGACAAAATTTAAGGCAAATGACAATACATATCAGTACATCAGAAAAAAATCTCTGGGAATTGTATTAATTCCAAACGGAGAGAGACAGGTTAAGACTACAGATTAGATTTTTTTTATCAAACGATGTAAAGATTACTGCCTTCAAAATAATAAGTTTTACTACCAGGCAAAGAATTTTTATATTCAATATTGTCTGGAACTGCATACTTTATAAATAATGATACAATAACATTCAACAGAGAAAAAAAAATAATTGAAACAAGTATAATTTTGCGTTTCGAGGACATTTTGAAATTTTACTAGGTTCGAAATTGAAAGGGACCAAATCATCTCATTCTTGAACTTTTAACAGTTGATATTTTAGTCTACGAGTTTCATGACTATCACAACAATTGTCGTTCATGTAGAAAATTAATCAAAGCCTGTTACCATTGTGGAACATCATCTTAAGGGGTACCCAACACTTTGACTAAACTATAGATTTGGCTTGTTTAATTTTCATAAAATGTTGACAAAATATTTGCTTTGACCTGTTGACAATCCTATTTCATAAATGAATATTGATTAAATAAAATATTTCATCACGTAAGAAAATAGTTAAATACTTATTATTTTTTATATTCTGATAAAGATGTTCAAGATTTATAGAAATTTGATAAAAATCTGAAAAAATCACCCTTTACAAAATTTGAAGACAATTGAAGGTAGGAATATGTCTATCATTGTTCATTACCATCCATATATTTGGCAGGGCATAACTTGTATAATTAAATAATAATATAAGGATTACACTTATATTATTTTTTACTGACCTGCGACGTTTTATCCTGCTTATTATTAATCAAGATAATAAATTGAAATCGTTAATAATTGGACTGTGACGATGACTTTCAACATTTGAAAAAATTATATTGTATGTTGAATTATTTAAGCTATTAATTTCTCTCCCAAACATTTAACACCCTTCTTTATGACTGTCATAACAAGCATTTACATTGAACATTTAAATATAATCTTTCGTATTTTTCGAAACAGCTTTACTATTAAGGACTGAAAGGTCTTTCGGCTACTATACTTAATACATTTATAAATTGGATATTTTTAAATAAAATAGTCATTAAGAGTAATACACTTGTGTAAAACCATTTCTTAAAATGCTGAAATTATATTTTCTATTCAAACTCGAAATATCTAAGCATATCTAAATGTATTTTTATTGGGGTTGTTTTCTGCAAACAGAAACAAATCTATTATTTAGATACAACTCTGCTTTCCAATGAAATAAGAATATTAATATGTTCTTTTTAATTTTTATTACAACATTATTCTAAAGATGCATACTAAATAAAACTTTAAACTGTACATCAGCACCAATTTAATAAAACTTAAATTAACCGGAATAAATAATTATATATTCATGTAGTTAAATATGCATTCAAATGTGACCTCAAAACGCACTTTAACCAATAACAGTTCATCTTACAAAGCACATTTTAATATAAGACATATCACACAGGCACAATTTTAAGCACACGTATGCATTACATATGCTTAATTTTATACACACGTATGCATCACACAAGACAAAATTTAAGGCAAATGACAATACATATCAGTACATCAGAAAAAAATCTCTGGGAATTGTATTAATTCCAAACGGAGAGAGACAGGTTAAGACTACAGATTAGATTTTTTTTTATCAAACGATGTAAAGATTACTGCCTTCAAAATAATAAGTTTTACTACCAGGCAAAGAATTTTTATATTCAATATTGTCTGGAACTGCATACTTTATAAATAATGATACAATAACATTCAACAGAGAAAAAAAAATAATTGAAACAAGTATAATTTTGCGTTTCGAGGACATTTTGAAATTTTACTAGGTTCGAAATTGAAAGGGACCAAATCATCTCATTCTTGAACTTTTAACAGTTGATATTTTAGTCTACGAGTTTCATGACTATCACAACAATTGTCGTTCATGTAGAAAATTAATCAAAGCCTGTTACCATTGTGGAACATCATCTTAAGGGGGTACCCAACACTTTGACTAAACTATAGATTTGGCTTGTTTAATTTTCATAAAATGTTGACAAAATATTTGCTTTGACCTGTTGACAAAAATATAAAAATTTCAAGAAATTTGAACCGCACAATTTACAGGATATGTAGCAGTTTGACAAACACTAATTTTGATCATTGAGAAGCTTGATTTCTCCTCACTAATAAAATGTGATTAAAACGTTCAACTGATTTTTAAAGAGTTATCTCCTTTAGGTGTTCTGTACCCCCTTAAGGCCCGTTGTCACAATCATAGTTTTCTTGTAAAAGTTTACTTGGTCAAAGTTTTTGATGGATTTTTTTATAGTAACAACCATCAAAGTAAACTTTGATCAAAAACTTTGACGGACTTGGATGGAATAGAATCTCATCCTATATTACTTGAAACTTGGATGGGAATTATCCAATCACAGTGCAGTTTTCTTTACCAAGTTTTTGATGAAAAAACTTTGATAGTGACAACAGATGACTTGGACAAGTTTACCGGGTCAAAGATAACTTTGACCAAGTTAACTTCGATAGTAATAACCGGGCTTTATACCGCATACTGCTCAATTTAATTGTTCCAGTAGATCATTTACATAATTGGGGTACTGGTACTGTATTATATCATACAACTTCTATAAATATAAATATTCTAATACATACAAAATGTATATCTAAAAGAGTATCTATCAGGTAAACAAAAAGGGAACCATTGTATTAAGTCTTAGAGATATATGAAGAACCAAAAATCCTCAGTTTTGAAAACTAGTTTTATATTTGTCTCTACTTGCAGGGCTCCTGATCTGTCAAGGTAAGTCATACAGTTATAGAAATGATGTATGTATGATGATATCCAGACATTCGATTCAAGATCAAACGAACATCTACAAATTTACAGGTTATCATAAAATCAAAACAAAACTGCACAAAATGTTAAATTTTGAAGCAATTTGACGGACATAGGTAAATGTCTATGGCGATTTGTAAAGTTTGTTTTGTTATTGTTTGATTGTGAGAATGCCAATTGCTTACAAACATACATGTATAACAAACAATGAAAATAAACAATACATACGTCCATTTTCGCTGAACTAGTACACATTTTTGTTTAGGGGCCAGCTGAATCCAGCCTCTGGATGCGGGATTTTCTCGCTGTGTTGAAGACCCATTGGTGGCCTTGCACCGTTTTCTTCTCTTTGGTCGGGTTGTTGTCTCTTTGACACATTCAACGTTTCCATTCTCTATTTTATATAGATATAGTTGCGATAGAGAGGCAAAAGATACCAAAGTGACATTCAAACTCATAAGTCGAAAACGAACTGACAACGCCATGGCAAAAAACGAAAAAAACGACCAAAAGACAAACAATAGTATACAAAACAAAACATAGAAAACTAGAAACTGAGCCACGATTTCAGGTGCTCCGGAAGGATGAACAGATCCTGTTCAACGGCAATATATATGAATATATTTGTAATATACGAACGGGCTATAGTATACAATGTAATATATAAAAATATTAAATTGGACCTTACTTCCATTTAAAGTATTTACATCTGTTCTTATTATTCAACAATGTTTGTATTGCATATATACTTTACTGTATTTATATTTGTGTATATGAACAAATCAATTTCATTGTTATGAATTTGTATATTCTTTTAAGTCATTGTTGCTCAAAAGCCTTCTTCTGGATTCCAACTATCAACACCAGGGAATGGACTGTCAATGCCACCGAAAACTTCTGGAGGAATAAATAAGAAAGGGAATGGGCCGTCAATGCCACCGCAACCTTCTGGAGGGATGACTCTACCAGCAAATTGGCCGTCAATGCTACCGCAATCTTTTGGGGGTATGACTTTTCCAAGTAACGGGCCTTCAATGCCACCAAAACCACATGGAGGGTTTACTTTACCAGGTAATGGACCTTCAATGCCACCTCACCAATCTGGTATGACTTTTCCAGGTAACGGGCCTTCAATGCCACCGAAACCGCATGGAGGGTTTACTTTACCAGGTAATAGACCTTCAATGCCACCCCACCAATCTGGTATGACTTTCCCAGGTAACGGGCCTTCAATGCCACCGAAACCGCATGGAGGGTTTACTTTACCAGGTAATGGACCTTCAATGCCACCTCACCAATCTGGTATGACTTTTCCAGGTAACGGGCCTTCAATGCCACCGAAACCGCATGGAGGGTTTACTTTACCAGGTAATGGACCTTCAATGCCACCTCGCCAATCCGGAGGTATGACTTTACCAGGTAACGGTCCTTCGATGCCACCGAAACCGCATGGAGGATTTACCCAACCAGGGAAAGGACCGTCAATGCCACCTCATCCTTCTGGAGGGTTGACTCTACCAGGAAATGGACCGTCAATGCCATCGCGACAGCAAGGAGGGTTTACCCTACCAGGAAATGGACCGTCAATGCCACCTCAACCCTCTGGAGGGTTTACTCAGTCTAAATTTGTGAAACCAGTCGGTGAGTACTTGTAGCGAATATGTTATATGTAAAATCTGCATGTTTTGGATTGAAGCAAAAAAAAATCATTATTAAGGACACAAAAACTATTAACTACAAATTAAATTATCAATTGGAATTAAAATGAAAAAAGGGGAAAATGGTATAATCAGTCCGAGGCCATAACTTACACAAGTAACAATAAAAAAATATTACTTTTGTAAATTTCGTTTTCATAGGTGTTCATTCATACAGATTCCATGAAGTATAAAAACCGAATCCTCCTGAAACAGTTATTCCCTCTAGACAACCTTTCATTAAATATTGACGATTCTTCGTCAAAAATTGGTCTTTTAGGACTATTAAAATAAAAAAAAAAATCTTAGAAAACTTGAATAAGAACATGTGGTGGTTGTTATTATATAATTAACACATAGCTGAGAGAGTGATGGAGCAGATTGTTACTCCGGGAATAGATTGTAAACCGAAGCGAAGAATCTGCTCTATCACCCTCTCAGCTATGTTTTTTTTTTTTATTTATTAAACTGAATGTTCTGTTATCACTGCATATATTAAATTTCAAAATCAAAGGAATAAATTATGACGTCTTGTATAGAACAACCATCTGTATGCAATAAAGCGCACGATTGATAAAGCATCTTCGTGAAGGGTAATAGAGTGAATTATCGCCCTCATATTAACCAATCAAAATCTGGCATTCTGACATAAAGTGTAATAGAGTTAAATACAACGAGGAAAAATGAACTGTTTCAAGAATTCAACTTCCGGTATCGAAAACTACATTGCACAATCTAATCGTTCTTGTAAATGATGTCTGGACCAATCAAAAGATCCACATTAGTCACGTTTTTATAATGCAACACCATTTCTAATTGGTTCTATAACTGAAAAAAACAAAACTTAAATTGAAAAAAAATCTGATAACAGAAGTAAAGGTCAAATCTATCTTTCAGTAAACACAGCATACATTAACAATGAAATTTACATGATGATCAAAATAAAGAAGTAAAGTAAAATCAAGAAATCCATATAATACATATAAAACAAAATATCCAAGAATTTAGTACTAATAATTTCATGCTTATGTATCATATTTTATAATTTTTATGTTTTATTAGTACCAACCGGATCACCTGTTCCTGTGAGTTTTCCGTGTCCCAAGGAATGCCAATCGTGTCAGTACTTCAAAGACAAGACAAAGGTTTGCATGGCATTTGATGACTTTGGTGATATCAAACAGAAAGTTTATGATGATATGCCTCCGAGAACCCGGGATGATTATGATTTTCTTTCCAATACTTCATGTAAGTACTTCTCTATATCGTGAGCTACTGAAACTGATTTAATGAATATTAGTGTATTTAGAAAAGTTCTTTATCATTAGTGGTGCTTGGAAACAAATATTAGATATCTGGAGATATATGAAGACCAATGAACCACAATGAATCCAATTTTTGCGTAAATAATTCAAAATAAGACATTTCGTCCTGGCTTGGCTGAAATTGGTTGCAAGTTTCAGACAACTAAAAATTTCAAAGCGTAAGAAATTGACCCATTTCATTTATGTCTTTCCGAGTTAACATAAAAAGCTGAGATTGGTACAAATACTTCTACAAAATGGAATGTTCAATTAAGTCATTCGCTGGTTTATCTTACGAGATTCTTTTCAAAAGTGCCTCAAAAAGACGTTCGGTCGGATATGCTAGAAGTTAAAAAAAGGAGCATGTGAGAAAGATCAGCGCAGGAAAAGTACTTAATTTATTGTAAAAGTATTATAAGAAGAACACAAATTCTCACAAAACAATACTGAACAATTCCGTATTAAACAGATCGCTCTAATTTACTGAAGGCAAACTCCAAGCGCTAAAGCTTTCGGAAATAACAATAAAAATTAATAAACGGATTTGTGGGGTGTGTAGTAATATGTTATACAAGAATTTTACGACAATTGCCAATAGTTACGTTTACAATTTCGAGGTACTTATACAATTTCGTTTTATAGTGTGAAATGATGTTCCTTCTTAGATATAATATCTTTTTTCATTAGTATGTTTTGCTCATACCAAAGAAACAGCAATTCAACATCACCTTTTTTCTCAAAATTGAGAATAAGAAAACAGACAATCCAAATGAATAGAAAATCGTCAACACGGAATGTCCAGCACTTAATCTACAATATAATAGAAAGTCTTCACCAATGAATAAAACACATATTCACATGATAACAGTAGCAGATTGATTTATAGCTTTAAAATGATGAAAATTTGATTTCTAATTTAAGTGTTCACAACAACTGCATATATGGCAACTTGTGATGGTCTTGAATTCTACATGAAGACTTGGGCTGCTCTAAGACAAAGAGAAAAAGATAATCTACTAGATTTTATTAGAGACCCAAGACAAGTTCAAGTTGCAGATTTACGACTTTTACCAAAGGTTCCTTTCGCCATTCTCGAGGTAAATGTAGCCTGTACTGCCGTGTAGTTTAACATTGAGGAATTAACTTTTTTTTATCATACTTCATGTCAAAATGCCAGATTTTGATTGGTTATTACGAGGGAGACAATTTACTCTATCACATGGCAAATACTCTGTTACCCTTCACGGACGCGTATAACGGAAAAGCCCCTAATTATCTTTGTGAATTGATTCCGCCATCGATACAAAGTACAACTACATATCCTTTAAGAAATGGTGATGATATTATGTTACCTTTTTGTAGACTTTCGATAAGTAGTGACTCGTTTATCCCATCAACTATTAGACAATGGAATAGATTGGACATATCCGTGCGAAAAACAGAAACTTTATCAAAATTTAAAAATAAATTAAAAAAGAGTTCTACAGTAGGTAATAAAACGGTGCCTAGTTACTTTGCATATGGTCCAAGAAACCTTAATATTATTTTAACGCAATTTAGATGTTCATCTACATTCCTTAATTATGATCTCTTTCAAATAAATATTGTATCAGATCCATCTTGTCGCTGTGGAAATCCCGCGAAGATTGTAATCATTTCTTCTTTAAATGTCCTTTATATACAGATTTACGTCACATTCTTAGGAATAGTCTTAGTTGGTTACCAGATGACCTTGTGTTGGATCTAGAGATTTTAACATCTGGTAGTTTAAATCTGACAAATGAGCAAAATGAAGAAATATTTAGAAATGTTTTGATTATATAAAAAGACCAAAAGGTTCCTTGTTTAATCATGTGCATAAGCTGAATGTGATCCACACACACACACACACATGCATATATTTTGTTTTTCCTTCTTCCTATCTTTCCCCTTTTCTATACTGTTTTTTAATATGTCATTTAAATTACAGATGTTTGATTATATATTGTGTTATAATAAATTTGATATTTGCATGCTATGAAATTCTATTGTCTAATATTGTATCTTAGGAGAAGACGATCTAAGTTGGACTAACTTGTGTCTAATCCTTTTTGTAAGTTTTTTTTTGCAAATAAAATATGTTTAAACTAAACCCTTCACGGAAACGCTTGATCAATTGTGCGCTTTATTAAATACGGATGGTTGTTATGTACAAGACGTTATAGTTTTTTTTTTTTTTTTTTAAATTGAATAAACAGTAATAACAGAACATTCAGCATAATAAATTAAATAACACATCACTCAGAGGGTGATAGAGCAGATTGTTACAATGTACCCCTTGAAAAGACATTGTCAACCTTGGCTTCGCCGCAGTTGACAATGTTTTCTCGGGATAACAATCTGCTTTATCACCCTCCCAGCTATATGTTATTTATATGATGTTTCATTAGATTTGTAACGACAGTCTCCACAAAATAATACGTTAAAGCAAGATGTGACAATTCAAATTGCTTATGTATAATATGTTCCTGGCATATGATGCAAGATACACGAACAATGCATTTGAATACACGCGCATGTTTTTTTCAGAGTACCTTTATATCTCAACCAAAAATGTCTACCTTGTAAGAAGAAATTTTAACAACACGAATAAAGATTTGTTCGTGGCGTGAATATATGAAAGTTTTTATTTCCTTTTCAGCTCAATGTTGAGCGTAGCATGTTTAAACTAATGACTAAAGATCAACAGCTTGTAATGTGTGAGGATCTTAAATATATCGACTGCTTTACCAGGGTTGCCATTGACAGAAATATAGATTGTGCCCGAATTCTGCTGGTAAGAATTTTCTCAAATACAATGAAATGTTTTTTAAGGGTTTTTAGCAACAGTATCGTATCAAATGTTTGTAATGTAATGTCAACATATAAAACAGAATTTATTTAATGTCTGACACCTTATCAATGTCAGTCTGACTTGTTACATGTATGGTATCTCAAATACCCCCAAAAAGCATGTTTCGTCAACCACGCCAGTTGCTTATTCACAGTATCATTAATAAAATCATGGAATTAAATTTGCTGCCAAATATTTGTATTTGCCGAGAAGGAGAGACAATGAAATTAAATAAACTCTTTTCAAATTCAGTACGTCCGAATCGCTTACCTGGATTTACGTTCATCAGAAACGCTCAAACCTAAATATTTGCTGGTCATCAGGTTTACAAAGACAAGCGGCTGATCATCAACATTCTTCCAATTTTCCATCCACATATACTTATTCATATACTAAATATTTTTTATATAGGCACCATATGTGAATACTTTGTTGATTACCTAATAATACATGAACTTTACACATATATATAAATATGGCTTTTCCGTATTTCTATTTGATTAAATACTACCCGATGTGCCATTGTAACTCTATAAATAAGAAGGAATCAAATGGTGTAATCTGCTCAAAATGGTGTATTGTTTGTTGTGAAGAGTGGCTTACAAAAAATGGACAAAATACCATGCACATGTCAAATGCAACTCCATCGATACCCTTACAGAACATTTATGCTTGGCGGAAGGCGAATCATCTTTCTGAAGATGAGGACCTGATTCTTGACCTTACATTTTTCATCGCATTTTTTTTTTTATCTTACATCATGAACATCATCTTGATAATTCCCAATCTATGAATAGTTTTTACAGCAAATAAACTTATTAACCATATTTATTGTCAGGCCTCTGGAACAGCAGATGCAAAAACTATTGCATCACTTGTTGACGTGAGGAACTGCTCGAACTGGGACAAAGAACAATGGAATTTGACCATGAAATATTCTCCTGATATTCTTGACATGGACTGTCTAAAAATAGCACCACCTGACGTCATGGTTGATAAGTGAGTATAACAATGTTGAACTTACTCCTTAGAAAGATTAAGAAGTTATAATTGTATAAGTAGATGTTTTGATAATTAATTATTCAACGAATTGAAATAAACACCTCGATCATTTCATGATGACATGAAAACATTAATGGAAAGCAAGTCTAGTGAATGAAATTTTTAATCGTCATATAATTATACTTTATTAAAGTGAATCGACTTAAATATAAATATATTAGCTAAAATGTATATGTATATTAATTCTGATTCCATTAAAAGCAAATACTTAACTAAATTGTCTTATTCTTCGAATATTTTTTGTTGGTAATTTTCACCGCTTTCACCAGGATTATGGAGTTCCATGTTGTCGATAGTTATCGGTCATTTGCGCAAATAAGTCTATATATTGTATATATTAAGTACGCACAAAATATATATAAATGAGTAACAATTGTATACTGTGTGATAAACAATTGACCTACCTCTGGATTTTCAACCAGCATGCAATGCGTGGCGTAGTTAAAGTAATTTGCTTGTTTTTCAAGCATGCTAAAAACGTGAACAGTCAAAATGTATATGCTGAGTCGTTAAACAAATGATTGACATTTATGTCAGCTAATATTGTTGCTTTGGTCGATTAATATTTACGTTTTGAATTCAGACGATTTTAAGTGAATTGAGCTTTTTATATCTTTAAAAACTATAGAATAAGCAAATGTTTGAGCGTCAAGGATTTGAGTGTTTACTTACCTCCCATTGTCATACATACATGTAAATGCATGAACGTTTTTCATTATGAATTCAAAATGTTGTTTCTCATTATAAATGACGATCTCAGAGCTTTTCCCTCAAAAACGATTTCTTGCCTGGTTTGTTATTATCTGATTCTCCAGATGTCATGGTTGATAATTTAGTATAATAAAATTGAGAATGGAAATGGGGAATATGTCAAAGAGACAACAACCCGACCAAAGAGCAGACAACAGCCGAAGGCCACCAATGGGTCTTCAATGCAGCGAGAAAATCCCGCACCCGGAGGTGGTCCTCAGCTGGCCCCTAACTAAAATTGTGTGCTAGTTCAGGGAAAATGGACGTCACACTAAACTCCAAAACATATAAATGAACTAAAGTTAAAAAACATACTAGACTAACAAAGGCCAGAGGCTCCTGACTTGGGACAGGCGCTAAAATGCGGCGAGGTTAAACATGTTTTGTGAGATCTCAACCTCCCCTATACCTCTAGCCAATGTAGAATAAAGAAACACATAGCAATACGCACAGTAAAACTCAGTTTAAAAGAAGTCCGAGTCCGATGTCAGAATAGGTAACAAAAAAAAAACTAAGCAAAATGACAATGATACATAAATGAACAAAGGACTACTAGCAGTTACTGACATGCCAGCTCCAGATCTCAATTAAACTGATTGAAAGATTATGTCTTCATCATATGAAAATCAAGTATAATCCCTCCCGTTAGGGGTTTAGTATCATACCATCATAAAATATACGAGAACATAACCCGTATCATGCCAACAACTGGTTTTAGAATAAATGTGTTTATTTTCGATGCAAAGACCCTATGAGTGAATCAATATTAATACCAAAGTATGCAATCCTTAATGACTTGATAACAGTATCATAACTATATCCTTTCCGAATGAGTCTGTTTAAAGGTTTGGTTAGCTTTTGAGGTGAATGCCGACATTTTTATGCTTTGTAAAGAATATTACCATAAAATATTGGATGTGAAACACCTGAACGTATAAGATGTATAACAATATTAATAAACACCTTAAATAGATTGAAAAGTCATAATTGTATAAATAGATGTTTTGATAAGGAATTATACAAAGAATTGAACTAAACACCTAAATTATTTCATGATGACATTATGTTAAAGCAGGTCTAGTGAATCGAAATATTTAATCGCGATATAATTACACTTTCCATTATATGGACTTCTTTATATATGTATAAACTCAGATACAAATACCTATCAATTTAGATACAAGTAGAAGTAAATTCCCAAATAAATAATTCATTTATTGGGTAAAAAGAACAAATCATGTTGTACTGTCGACAAGGAGGTTTGACTGTCGAAGAAAGGAACGAATTTTATTTTCTGAGCATTATTTATTTTATTATTTTATTTTATTTATTTATCGATTTTATTGTTTGGAAATTTTCACAGCTACGTTTTCGATGACTTTCAGGGTTCATGTTTCGTTTTATATTTATAGTAAAACGTTACATGAGACTAGAAATTATCGATGATATAAAAATAGTTTCTTTTTATGGACCTCATGATCGTTTTTTGATCACTATCCATAGTCAGCAGAGTCCATAAATGGTACTTAGAGATATTCAATAAAATGATGTGACTGTTTTTTACATATGCAATAATCTGTTCTGATTAACTAAGATTTGCAAAAAGGTATATTGTATAAAGATTTTGATCACTTTTGTAATGTACAGCTCTGTACAATATTTGCAACTGAACACTTAATCAATTCATGGGGTTTGTATTCATTATAGCATCGATAGCCTAGCACAGCATTGTCACAAACTTGACAAACGTGAAATCAACATTCTCGCAAACATTACAACTTCAAAATTGTTAGATGATAAAAGAAAAGGCACTGCAGTATCTTCAGACGAAAAAGACAAACTAGCAGATCTTTTATCTTTCTGTGGAGCTGATCCGTCCATAATGGGTGATCTTATGGATAAATCTGAGGTAGATACATGTATATATTTAAGGATGTTCGCTACTCTTGGGTTTGACTTTTTGTCAGATATTCAGAATCCTCTGGTTTTATCAATGTAATGCCAATAAAAATTTTGCCCACAAACCATTACTTTTCTTTTCATTATTTTATTTCATATAGTTTAAAAAGCCATTTTTCAAAATCTTATAAAATCCTTGTTATTTTCCATTGTTTTTGAAAGAAAAAAGTTGCTAATGTTAAATGTATGAAAAATCTAGAGAGAATATTTTTCCGCCAAATTTTCAATTGATAATATCTCAAAAACAAGGACATGGACCTATAATTTTTTTCTGCTTTTCGAGTTCCTATATTTATATACTATCAATTTATAACAGTCTTTTAAAAAGTTTGTTATTTTGAAACAGAGGAGCGAACATCCTTAATTAATCAGGCAAGAATGTCAACTATTGTAGAATAGACTCAAAGTTTATAATCCTGTAAATACAAAAATATATGTCTATTGGACACCATAGCTCTAGACAAAACCTTAATTTCATATGATGTTACCCTTACTTCATGCATGGTAAACTACATTTAACCAAAACTTAAACTTGAAAAATGTACTGACATAACATTATCACATTTTCATTTTCATTAAAACCGCGACAAAGTGGGTTGAAACCAAACTTTGGCTTGTATTTTGAATAGATCACGTTGTCACCATTGACGCCATCACGAGTTGGTTGACCGTTATGGATATCCGTTTCACAGATTATAGCGGATATGTTCCTAATGTCGTAACTACAATCCCGCCCTCTTTTCCCGAATGTGACATACCGAATAAGACTTATCACCGGATTTGTCATTCATGAGCAACATGACGGGTGCCACATGTGGAGCAGGATCTGCTTACCCTTCCGGAGCACCTGAGATCACCCCAGTTGTTGGTTGGGTTCGTGTTGCTCAGTCTTTGGTTTTCTATGTTGTGTTTTGTGTAGTATTGTTTGTCTGTCTGTCTGTTGGTCTTTTTCTTTTTTAGCCATGGCGTTGTCAGTTTATTTTCGACTTATGAGTTTGAATGTCCCTTTGATATCTTTCGCCTCTCTTTTGTAATTGAACTTTTACCAGTAAGACACTTACGTCAAAAATAAAAATTTGAATGACAATTCATAAACCTGATAGCTTTCTTAATAATATTCCCATAAAAAGAATCATTGTTTTTGGAACCACCAAACGTGTTCCATTTTACGACAAAAGTTTTCGTAGTAAGTGTTCCGCATATCAAATGTTCAATTCACCGGTCTCATTGCTTACATGTAGTATGTAGAATCTTTTCCCGTGTGTGTCAATCAATTCGGACTTATGTAATTTAAAATTTATTTATAGTTTGTTATTTCTCCCTTATTGGTCAGAATATTCAATTAATCGTATACAAATATTTTATACGATTTATGAAGTTTTTGATAATTTTTTGTAGATGTTGTCAAAAGTTGACTACAGCAAAACGGATACAAAAGAAGGCATAAAATTCATGAAAGAAGTTTTAGAGACTGTAGATCCGAAAGACTTAACAAAAGACCAGATTGTAAAGTAAATCTCTTTTAATATGCCTTTTAGTTATCTCTAAGGATTTCCAGTTACAATACAAACACAGCTTCAAATTTCACAATAACTCAACATAACTTAATGAGAGCCGGAGACTACCTAAAACAAATAGTCGAAAAATGCAGACAGAACTTTAAACAAAAGCAATTTCTACCATCAAGAGGTTGACTATAAATGGGGAAAAAGATCGTCTCTAGTAAATTAGGAACGCTTGTTGGGTTCTGTTAAAAACCTACAAAGGAAACATTAACGTTAATGCTTACACTGAGTTATTGCCTTAGAATCGATTTTTTTTCAGAAGTATTAAGCGATTTTTACTTTGAAACTAACTGGAAATTCTACTACAGATTTAAATTTGAACAAAAGTTACTTCAAGTTTTAAACAAGAAAATGGTTTAAATAGTCTTATGAGAATCAAATTTTCTATTGTAATTCAAAGATATATTTGTAAATTTCTTGACAGCTCTTTTAAGATGATGGTTTACAACAGAAGTTTACTGGCAGAGCTTGACACTACCGAACTGGAAACTGCTGTTTGTGAAATATGTGATAAAGCTGATGACTTCGACAAAGCTGATGTATGTATTTACAATAGTTACCTTGGTATACAAAAAGTCTAAGAAACTAAGCTTGATAATATTGAAATTTACACTTCAAAGTAGCAACATATTAAATGCTTTACCTTAAGTTATTCTGAATGTCTGTGAAACTGAAAAAAATAAGTGTTTACTACGTCACCTTCATCTTTCAATTGGAAATCTGTATTTAATCTAATTGCAGCTTGCAAAACTAGCAGATGTTGTTTTAAAAAGGGTACCAAGCTTAGCTGACCCTTCAACATACGACGACGCTACCATCGACTGCATTGGACCTTTGATTCAATTTTTACCCATGCAATCCTTTGATAATATTCCTTCTGCTGCCATGGAATCTGCAATCTCAGGTGGTAAAATGAAAATGTTACGGTTACTTCAAAGTCAATGGTGAGTAACAGATTTTATGTTGTATTTTTGTGTTTCGAGATGCATTTCCATAGAAGTACAAATATATTATCAAAATGTTTGTTGCATTTGCAATCTACAAGATATGTTTGAAAGTTTATAGAAAATACCATAGTGGCAAACTATGCTGCTACTGCATTCAAAAATTGAAAAATATCAAACAATTGCATTTGTCTTTAAATCTTTGTACATTTTTGCTTATTTAGTCTTATCTTCAATTGTTTGGGTTATTCAAGTATCGGTACTGTTGTCTTTAATTTAAGGACATCATCTTGATTTTGTTGACCATTATATGATATCTTTGTCAGAGATGACAATGAAAATGCCTAAATTAATTGTTGTAGTCACAATCATGACCTCTTTTTCCACAATTGTGACATCTTCGAACGCGACTCTCCACAATTGTGACATCTTCGAACGCGACGAATTTCTGCTTACCTTGATCAACACGACGGGTGCCATCAGTGAAGCTGGTTCTGGTTACCCTTGGGAGCACAATAAATCAAATTAAAAAAATGGTATCATTAATGTTATTACTACCACTGGGTCGATTCCTCTGCTGGTGGACTATTATTCCCCGAGAGAATCACCACCACAGAAGCCAATACTTCGGTATTGGCATGAAAATACGGATATTGTGTTATTAAAATTTGCTGTTCCAAGACATTGGAAATTATTTTAAATTAAGGAAAATATTTCCCTCATTCAAAGCTTACCTGGCTTTGGCTATACCTTTTGTCCTTTCTGGTTTATAATCTCTTCATTTCTTTAGTGAGTTTTTGATTTGCAAATATTTTGGCCGCGAGTATCACTGAAGAGACATTTATTGTCGAAATGCACATCTGATGCAACAACAAAAAATGGTACCGTTAATGTTGTTCAGTTTTTTGGTGGGGTTCGTATTGCTCAATCTGTTATTGTCTGTGTAGTGTTTTTCAGACTGTTGCTTTTCTGTATGTGAATTTACTTTTTGGCTATGGCATTATCTGTTTCATTTGGACTTACATGCATGATTATTTCATCCCCTTGGTATCATCTGCCTCTTTTTGCTTTGGTAGTATATTCTCAAATTGCAGTCCTACTGGAAAAATTGGGTAGTATTTAATTGCAGTTAGGAAATCTAATTATGATCTTTATCAAGGAAGATGAAACATGAGATGTTATGAATCCCTCATTTTATTTTTTACAAATAAAGCCTTGAATTGGGTTCATTTATAACTGGGCCTCAATCTTTTTTTTTCTGATTTCCCTTTTTATTTTTTCACATAATGTATATGTTGTCATGACAAAGAATTTCTAATTAATAAAAAAAAGAGGCGGGAGATCCCAAAGGGACATACAAAACTCATAAGTCGAAATAGACTCACAGCGCCATTGCAAAAAACGAAGGATGACGAAAATATAAACAATTTCACAAAACTAAATGTGAGCGACACGAACCCTACCAGAAACGGGGGCGATCTTAGATGTTCCGGAAAGATACGCAGATCCACCAGAGGCACCCATGATTAAGTATGAACAGTTTTTAATGTATTGTCATGAAAGCACACAAATGACTTTCCATATATTTTAGGGTAAAAAATTGCTGGAATCTGCAAAGACGGCTTTAGGAAAAACCAATGTAAGTTAACTTATGTATTATGAATCAACATTATTCGGTTTATTTTCAAATAACAGTAAATTGAATTTTCGAATATATAATTAGAAGGTCAAATGTTCCTATTTGCGATACTTGTACTCATGTATATATATATATAAATATCTAATACTGTTACAGATCTAACATTGTTCGGCTGAATTTGAGACGAATTATGTATATTTATCAGTAATCATATGTTGTATTTCTAAGGGGGACTTTACTAGTTCGGACCTTGAGAAGCTTGGAACTAGTGTCGTTGCCATGGTTGCCACTGATTTAAAGAAGATACCTGATGCCTCATTTTCCGACAGTATCATCGAAATGTTTGCAGACAACATTATGAAAAGTGACGTGAGTCCACCGAAATCTATGATTGCAACTTTGATGGAAAAAGTAAGTTTCTTTTAATGTTTTGTTTTTAACATTTAAAGGGAGAAATATTATTAATTAGGTAGAACGATATCATGCATTTTATTCAAAATCTTGACTGTAATAATTTTAGCTTTTATTTTAAAAAAAACTCTTACAAAACAGTAAAAATATACCCGGATGCAATCCAATACATCGGTGAAGAACTAAAAATTTCATGCTCACAAGATAAAAGACGGGCGAAAAGAAGTCCACACAACATTACACAGATAACAGAAGATTAAGCAACACAGATCGACTAAAAACTGGGCTTGAACTCAGGTGTTTAAGATTGATAATTTCTTTCTTTACAAGCGGCACTAGACATGTTTTCATGTTGAGAACTATTTTAAAAGGCATGTTATCACGTTGAGAACTATTAAGAAACTAAAGTTCAAACTCCCTAAGGCAAATTAGGAACAGGAATAAAAGCCCTGTTCATTGATAATTTTCTATGTTTTCTATGTATTGTGTGCGATTTTGTCCCATGTACATTTATTCCATATCCTTTCATTTTCTAAAGTTGACCCTAGATGTGTTTGGCTATTCTTTTAAGGTCCTTTTTTGCCATAAAACTCTAAACGTTTCTTTACATCCCTGTCATTTAAATATTTAGTTTTTGGCGTTACTGATAAAGGTTAATCCAGAAAAGCGCTTCGCACGCACGGAATTTATAAAGTGTTATTTTTATTGAGATGTCTAAAGTATGTTCCAAAACAGTAGGGCTTATTTGTGACAATACGACAAAATAAACGATGTTTATTTATGAAAGTTTTCTATTGAATCTACTTTCATAATTTGTAGGCTGCAGCGAGTGCAACAGGTGTCAAAGTTGCAATTGAAAGTGGGCTTGGCGATGATGTTCCAACTGAACTTCTTAAGAATGCAGATCTCTCAGATCTGCCTGATATTACTGGGGAGTCGTCTGAAGTTACTATAGAAGTGGATACAAAACGGGTTTGTAAACTCCTTATTTCAGAAACTAATATTTATAAGACTTTCGTTTTCAAAAGCAACACATTTCGCTGCCCCCCGATTTAGATTTTTTGTATATTCTTATTAGTATAGTAAGGCTAGCTTTACTTTCTGTTGAACTCTCTGGACTATAGGCCATGTAGCAATTGACTTTAGAAGTTTGCTGTGCAGTACTTTTGGAACTGGCAAAGTTAAGAAAAACACATCAGCAAAATCAAAAATTGCATTGCAGTCACTCTTTTTTTCCTAAAAACGAATTCAGAAAATATATGCAATAAGTAAAAAGAAAATAGAGGGACAATTATATTTTTTCACTATTGCTGAAGTGGGGGTGTTGACAGATTTTTTTTTTAGCATGTTATTTGTTTGAATTTATGTATATGCTTTCTGCCTTAATCTGGGTAGGGTTAGTCTTTGTTACAAATTTTGTCCTTGCTCGTTGCTCAAACAGTATAATATATTTCGAGAAACACGTTTTATAATATGGATTATCAAAACATAAATGTTTACCCCTACCTTCCATATTTTCGATGTTAGAAATTTGAAAATATTTTAGTATCATATGTCATATTTTGATGGCATTGTTAATATTCTTAAGCAATATCATTACACTATTTATTATATATGTATATGTTTATTTAGGCTAAAATCTTAGTGAAAAAGGTGAAAGATTCAATCGGCGACCTTGGGGGAGCTGACACCAATTTCACACTACAACGTCTGGCTAACATGGAGAAGATTGCATGTGGCCTTACTGTAGCCGATATCAAAAATATTTCAAGAGACAGTGAATGTGTGGACAAAATGAACGCGATTACAAAATCGCAGTGTATTGAAAAGGAACAGGTAAATATTTCAGAGTAACGCTGAAAAAAGCTCACATGAACACGTGAATTGTTTCAGCTCCAATAGCAAAGTGTTCAGTAATAATGTGTTTTTCAATATTTATATAACTAAAAAGGTTATTTATGCTTTGTTTTTTATCCTACAAAAATATGGATCATATATTTTTTTTTATTTATCAACTATGTTAAAATCATATTAGTACACCTAGTTTTCATCACATCGTCCAGCTAGGCACGCATGAATGATAATTGTTCAATGCTGTTGCCATCTTGGAAACAAGGAAACGATACTTATTCCAACTTATAAATATTTTATCATTTTCTTTGTCTTTAATAACAATTATGTAATATATGTTTCATGAATAAATATGTCAAAATTGATACAAATAAATGGTTAAATATTAAGTTTTAAAAGCTAAATCCGACATAACCAAAACCTATACAATTGACATCAATTTTCATTGACGACATGTATGCTATGTTTTGATGCATGTATTTTTTCGGACAGACATCATTTTTATACACTTATATCAACTGTACTCCTCTTCTTGTCTATTTGTTCTTTAATTGTTATGACGCACATTTTATTCGATTAAGTCCTTCAACTTAATGTTTGAACGTTCAGTGAATATGTTGTATCTATCATATCAAAATTGAAATACTTGACAAGGGATGAGGCCGTAGGTCGAATGCCTTTTGTATTTGACTAACCCTCTTTGGATCTGTAGGGGGACAGAAGCGAACCGTATAACGAATTTTCCGAACACGGGACTTTTCCTGTCAAGTTTTGTACAAACAAAAACAAAAAAAGTTGACGTGACGTGACGTGACCTTACGTCATGATAACCGTATGAAAACTATTGACCCACTTCGAATCCATATGGGGTCACTACGTAAAACCAATCACATCGTCACTAATATACCCGAGGTGCTATAATTATAAATAAAGGGCTGCTTTTCGCCTTGATTTGCACATAAAACCGACTGTTAGGATACGGTTGGGACTTATTTTAATACAAATTAGACTGAATTACATGTGTGTTTAATGAAGACCTTTTGCTCCATCAATCTTTACTTAAGTGTAGAAATTTTGGTTCACTTGTGTTTGTGTTTTCGTTCATTTTCTTTTTATAATATTCCTTTTATTGTTCGAGTTTTTCATGGCTTTTGGTATCATCTAATATGGTTTTGTAATGATAAAGTAGTTTGTACTAATATATTCGTTTTGCTCAGTATTCAAAGCTGGTAATGACTTACATAGATTTATTTGAAATATATAAAAGAAAGTTGGACACTTCAGGAAATTTGTCTGCTAAAACGATCGATCCAGTTCTACTGGCGATCGTAAAACTTTTTAAGTGCTGATAAATGACTGTATATCAGCTTAATATTTCTGTTTATGTGACAATAAGTTTGATAATGATTGGGATCAAGCTAAACCAGGTGTGATATGCACGCATAATAGATTACAATACGCAGGTATTGCATAATATATTGCTGATTTAAAAATGTGTAAATATAATCATTTTATTATCGAAAGTGCTTTTCGTTGACTTGGTTGTCGTAAGAGTACAATGTATATCCATGGTACATCTCATTTTCCTAAAGTTCGTGAACTATCTAGATATTGGTGATACT
This sequence comes from Mytilus coruscus, assembly GCA_017311375.1. Classification (NCBI taxonomy): domain Eukaryota; kingdom Metazoa; phylum Mollusca; class Bivalvia; order Mytilida; family Mytilidae; genus Mytilus; species Mytilus coruscus. The sequence continues at coordinate 35,552,757 of CM029602.1, forward strand.
CTATCTGCAGATTATAAAGATCAAAATCCTACAACACACCTCATAAAACAGTATTTCTCTTATAATTGAGGCCTATTACATATTTCCCGCGTAAAGAGATAATTCCTGAACCACTTTGGACGGAGTGTGAATAAGTTAAACTATAAATGCGTTACTTTGGTTTGAGTGGCAAAAAATCCACATGAATCAAACAAATTACAGGAAGGTTTAACAATCCTTGATAATTGGATATCGCTAAACGAATGAGAATTAAATATCGTTTGATATCAACTCTTCTTATTTGATGTCAACAATAATATTAATACACTTGACAAAGGCTCGTTTATTATAATATTGAAATTAGATAACACGAATTGATATCAAGCGATATCCTAATCTAACTCGTTGTGAAACATACAGTTTAATAAAAAAGTTGCTAATATTCAAATTGCTGTTTCGACATTGCTTATGGCTTTTTGACAGAAACCCTTACTATTTATTTCAATATGTTATACTAGGTCGATGTTGCTGTCATAGCGTTTAAAGAAGCAACTAACTTCGATTCTTCGTCAACAGCAGAAGTAGAATCAAACACAGACAGTGCAACATTGAGTCAGTCTGCTCCAAACCTGCTGGCACAGTTGAGGTAAGTTGCATACAGCATTAAAATACAAAATACACATTGACTGATAACGTGGTCAAGAATCATTTTATATGAGACTGAGTAAAGTGAAAACAATAGACCACTTTCGAGTTTGTCCTTCACCGGAAAAAACTCGTCAATTATGCGCGCCTTTATGACGTCATTTACCAGATAGAGGGGATCGCCTGTATCCCTGCACTATTTACGTTCATCAAGCGTCTTAGTGGTCGTCATTGTGCAGGATAAACTAGAAATAATGTTTGTTCCGTAGGTACTTAATCACAATTCCCTAATGACAGCAGTGCTGATTGTCAATTATGAGAATTCAATTTGCCGAATAATTCGTGCAATATAGCATCATAGTTCTCCAACCACTTGCTCAACATTGGAACGGAAGTGACGACGCCCCTAAACGCACGAATGATGTTCACTAAAACCAAAGTTTTTGACGGAAATGCATCGAACTCGAAAGTTGTCTATTACTGCAAAGCACATGTTAGTTATATATATAGCCAAATACTTTATGTGCCTGAACGACTATGAAAAAGTTTTAAAAGTCAAATAACCTAGATATTTTACTCATACTTTCATGTACTTGAAAAAGATGCTACAAACACCACCAGTCTTTTCTGAATTATCTAAACAGATCGGTTTGTCTTTTAAAATTATTACTTGATCTGTGTTTTAGACAGTTGATTATTTGTTATTCCATGCTTAAATATCTCTATTGAAACGCAAAGTACAAGCCACAGTTGTTTCCGATGTTCAACTCTCATAAATCAATTTAGAATATTGAAATTTGATGCGAAATACATTCCTTTATGACATCAGAAAACACAGAAATGAAGACAGAGACGATTCACAAATCCTATTAGCACTATAAACATAAGGATATGTCAACGTTAATGAGACAACATGTGTTTTGGAGACATGTTTAATACCAGACAATAACTACTTTACAAAGAAAATAAATTGCGTTTTTTTCGTATAGGTAATTTTTTTACCATGTTCAAACAATCATCGAAACAAAACATAATCTCTTGATCGTAAATTAGAGAATATTGCCGTGTCTTAAAAGTTGGGATGGAGAACGTTCCCACACTGTAAATATAAGTGTTAATAAATAGAACACCGCTTGAACGCTTTTTTGTAACACTTTTTAAACTGTTATAAAAACTTCATTCAATTCAGGCAAATTAACAATAAATACATCTTTTAACGAGTAATTCTTTATGTAATCAAATGAGCATATATGAAAGAAAAGTACATCCGACACCTTATAATATATATATCACAAGTAACAGTCAGTGAAATCACATACATAATTTTATTTTTTAAAACTGACTTGAATATATCACAAATAATGATTTTTTCCTACATGACTAGTTTAAAAAATTGCAAATTCCAACAGTTCTTGTACGATTCTTCCATGACACCTGGTGTCTTCACTTAAAGCTATCAACCGGTTGGCATTTTATGTGTTGTTATAAACTTCCAATGTCAAAATCTTCCACAGCAAGGAATTTCTATGAGCCTATATATCCTGCAAAATAAAATTTGATATTAATAGAAGACAGTTTTTCATAAAGCATCAAATTCAGCAATGCTTGTTATACTTTAATGTTGATAAATAATAAGAGTACAAATTCTACGGTAATGAAATGCACGTTTTGACATTAAAAATGTCAAAAGTCTATTTCTTGACCTAGTTGATATACATATATTGTCATACTTTTTTTGACATCTTTCCATTTTTCCACCACTTTGTAGCATGCAGAAATGACCTTCTTGGGATTATTGGGTACCGGATCCTAATTCAGACATTTAATCTAACGATTCCTGCAAACAAAAAAGAGGGATGCATTTTCTAAGTCTGTTATATCTTGATGTCGAAAATCATTATTCTGTATATTATGTATACAGTCAGACCAGTTATTCATCAGTTTAGGAAATCATCAGAGCAAAGCTGAAAGTTATTTACGTTTATATCTAAAGCCACTTCTTTAATTCGTCTAAGAAGTAAGATAAACATCGACATATTTTTATTGCGATATTATCATAACAGGCCTCATTGATATGCATAATTTATGTCACTTATAAGTAAAACTTGTAATACATTCATATACTATACATATGTGCCACCTTGGAAGTTTTATATTTCACTATTACTAAAATATTAACCAAAAATTCACAAGATCAACATCCTGCGTATGCATTCATATTTTTTAAAGAATTTCTTTTTGAATGTGGCAATTGGAAGGATAGAAAATCGAACAAACGACTATCTTCATTTTTAGAACAGAACTCGAACACCGGTCTTCACTGCGTCTGAACACAGGTGTTAATATTTTGAACACAAACGTTAAAATTTTGAACAAATCTCTAAGCATGAACATATGACATTAGAATATTGAACATCCGATGTACAAGTTTTGAACGCGCCCGGACGCGTCCGGCGTTCATTATATTTACAGTGCATAATCTTTCCGAAGTCATGTTCAATAGTGTTAACCCTCTTGCTGCCAGTTGTTTTTCAAGGTTGCATTTCGTGTGCCAGAAAATACGACCGCTCGACGTTTGTGACGTCCCATGCTCAACAATGACTTCATTCGATATATGACGTCATGCCCTAATGACCGTTACATTTGGGAGCCATTTTAGAAAAATATTACACTGTTTAACCTTTTGTCTTTTATTTGAAAGAGGAACAGCAATGATGAGAAGCTTGCATAAGTTAAAACATGGACATATGTGTCCCTCCGGCAGCAAGAGGGTTAAGTGTAAAGGTAAATGAAAATAAGTGATTATCGGAATTCACCATTATCAGGAAGGCTCACACCAAAAAGATTCATTTTATTGTTTTAACTAAACGTTTTACAACCAAACAGAAGAAAAGATAAATTCATTAAAGGTCAATTTTGCCCCAGTGAGTTGGAAATTTGTTGCTTAATTATTTCTGAATTTATCAAACTCTAATTTTAGAAAAGTATGTTAAAAATCATGCCAGTATCGAAGCACTGACTGATGAACCCATATAGAATAATGGCATTTTTTATTTTGATACTGACTATCAGCAAGAATATCAAGCAAGCTCACTAGGGCGAGCTGATATTCGAGCTGATGAAGTCAGTATCAAAAAATAAAATGCCATTATTCTTTTTATCGGTAAGTTGCCTTTACTGTATGTTTTTTTTTTTTTTTTTTTTTTTTGTTGTTGAGATTATGAAGTAAAATGAAATAGTTAGTAAAACTACTTTTACGCGTACAAAACGTTAGGATAGTTGTTCGGTTGTATGAATGAAGTCGCTTGCATTTCATTGATAAATTGATGCGAATGAACTTAAGCATGTGACGTTGCTGCACTGATACATGACGTCATTGCCTAATATTTTCGAGTATCAAGTCATGTTCATGATCATAAAAATATTAGGCAGTAAGATCAAAGGGAAAATGTACAAATTGCCGATAAATAATATTATTAGAATACAGACTTTAAATGTAAAAACAACCCAAAAACTTAATTGACTGTTTGAAAAAAGAGCTAGGCATTGAAGGTACATTTTCCAGGAGCAGGATAACTAATACTTGTGATTCACGGGCATGCGTTTTTCTTTCGTTTCTTTTCCTTAAATGACGAAAATCATGACCTTTCATCCATTTATTGGATACTAAAATTGCACTTTTATTTCTTTAATGCAAATATTGCGTATCACTACTTCGCAAAATGTTACACATGAATTCTTTAAACCCTCATCACATTAATCAGGGTATGAAATTGCATGTAAAAGTTTAAAAAATAGGACGTTAAATACAAATCCTCTCGTTGTAAAACACATCCTTAAGACAAACTCTTAACACTAAAGCTTTCGAAAAAGCAAAACTACGCCAAAGTTTCACGTGGTATCAAGTGCCAAGGAAGTACCAGAGCGCACGCAGCTACGCTTGCGTCACTTTTTTTCTGAATGATCGATTTTCATTTAACATTGTAGAAAACATATAATTTAAAAATAATACAATTAACTTTCAATGCATTTGTAGCTATAATGAAATGAAAAAATTTGGAACAAGTAATAAGGATGCCATTGTCAGTACCATCTCTCAAGCTGATACTGAAGTTCTCTCAAAGACACAAATGAAGGACGGATTCAAGTTTGTTATGGACTCAGTTGTAAGCTATATATCTTTTTCTTTTCGTTTCAAATGCTTAATGTTAATATTCTGTCAATAATTCATATTGCAACTGTTTGTATAATAAGAAGGATGCACACAATACGTGTTTCTGAAAATTATAAAACGCCAACCATTTTGCGGGTAAATTTTAACCAGGTTACAGCTCTAAGTGTAATGCAAGGTAGATACATGAGAGAGATATATATTTTTCCTAAACAGACAAATCAATTGTATGCCAGCGAAAGCATCTTGATTTTTAAAGTAAAGAGCATTCTCTTAAAGTCCGTGTGAAATCTTTTAAGCTATTTTACCCCCTTTTTCTATGTTGTGAAGTGCTGCATCCTGTATTTTTCCTGAATTAAAATATTTTTTTTTTAAGCATTTCTTTTTTTTTGCCAAAAAATATATTTTTAACATAAAAGTAGGTGTATCATTAACAAATTTCAGGGAAAGACTACTTCTGGTGAAATTACGAAGGACGATCTAGATACTGCTGGTAATATGGTTTGTGGTATTGATAGCACAGCACTCGATAGACTTGACGCCGACGCTTTGGAAGAATATGCAACTACAATTGAAAAATGTTCACTTGGCTCAGTAGAAAGAAAGGCTTTAGGATCGGCTGTCATGAAAAAACTTGATTTGTAAGATTTTTTCTCTTTTATTTTTTGCCGTCATTTATATCCTTTCTTCTAAAGATATTCAAAGTTAAACGGTATTTTTTTCTTCAATTAAGACAAAATGTAATTTTCAGTTTTCCAATTTTCAATTCTTTTCTATTGTTAGTAATTTTGTTGTTTTTATTACATTGATTTGTGTAAAAATATATATTTATCTGAAAAGCTGCTGAAAACAAGTTACTTTTGACTTGCTCTTAACTGAATATTCACAAAAAATCATGATTTTCACCGTCTCGTAAGACTAGCACCTTTTGAATGAAGATTTACAGTTAATTTTACGGGATTTGTTTTAGGAGCGACGGATCCAAAGTGGATGCAACCAGTATCATGACTCTTGGAACATCTGTTGCAGAAATGTCTGATACACAACTTGATGCCATTGACAAGGTAAATGAAAAAGAACAATCCATGATAAAAATTAGTGTTTGAAACTAAGAACATTAAGTGCATCAGAACTTGCCCGTATTTACTAGAAATAAATAGTTTATGATATCCATAAGAAGTATTATTGAAAACCATTTAAATTTTAACTGTAACTTTGTTTAAAATAGAATTCTTGGAAATTTTGAGAATTGGTGATGTGTCATAATTACCAGGGATAGAGATAAAACTTAGTTCATGGCATAAATGTTACTCATACCTACATGCTGTATGGAGCCAAAATTATACATTATATTGATTTGTCACAAACTTATTGTTTAAAGTTTATATGGCAATTAACATTAGAATTTGAATTTATAAATGTATTATGTAAAACAGAAAGGCGGTTTTCCATCTGATTGAAGTTTCGGATTGGGCTTCCATTCATTCAACATCACTTTTTTTATTTCTATTTTTTGTAAGTCGTAAGTATTTGGTTTTTTTTTTTATCTTCTTTATCCAGTTCATGATAATACAATAAACACTCATAACATCGTCCAAAATTTGTATAAATTATAGTTTGAACGGTTTCCATGGTTCCGGATTGATTGCTTCAAAGGCTTCTTTTAGCGCAAAAAAAACTCTTTATTCTGATAAGTTATCGAAAATTTTGCAGTTTCGTTTAAATCAAATCTATCACTTGCTTTTCTTTACTGATATGTTGTTCGTGTCTTGTCTTAGAAAGAAACTCGGTGGAGGGTCACTACCGGGCGACCTAAGGTCGAAACGTGGGTAACTCAAATTCGTCCTTCAACGCATATCAATATTAATAAACAAGACCAAGTAAGATGTTTTATCTTTAATTAGACTGAACATTTATGAGAACTTATATCACAAGTGTCGATATGTTCTTGTTTCTATAAAACAATGCCCTTTTGGTTATATTATTTGATTAAAACTATATATCCTTCATTTGTACACTGATATGTGTATCGATACTCGATTACTTTTTACTTCAAAGATACTTAAACTTTTATTTTCAGTCAGTTCTTTGTGATATGAGTGATAAAGTTGTAAAGTCATTTAAAGATAAGGAAGAAAAGGAGAAAAAAAGGAAAATCAAAGGTTTCAAAATGGACACTACATCATCAGACGATAGCACATTCAAGACAAATAAAAAGCGAGTAATGAAAAAACTTTTGGCTGCACAAGATGCATGCACGTCTTCATCAAGCGGAAGTGCGGGACGAAGAAAAAGGTCTACATGTAAGTCACTTTAAAATTTAAATCAATTAAAATGTGCTTCATATACCAATAAGTCAGAAACAATACAGCAAAAAAAACCTTGATTAGACATCCGGAGGTGAATGTTTGAACTATTGATATTTTTTTAGTGGTATATGTAAACATACAGAAAAAGAAATAGAAATATCAACGACTTTTTTCACAGCTTTCCTTTAGTAATCGTACATATAGAGCTTCAAAAACCAAAAAAGCATTTCAACTAGAGTACATGTCAGTCAAAATTGTTTCAAAATTGTTCCAACTTATATAATAATAAGAAGATGTGGTATGAGTGCCAATGAGACAACTCTCCGATTGTAAAAATGACGTTGACAATCTTTGTAATGTGAACAGTGTAAAGTGTACCAACATTGTAGTATTCATTGTTCTACAGCTTCAATTTTCTGCTTTTTGTTTACCAGCATCTCTGACCTGTTCTTACATGACAACCATTGGAACATCTGGGTTATCTGCAATCACTGTAGATCAGATTAACAACTTAGATGATACAGAATTTACAGACTGTGTTGATATATTGGGAGCAGTAACAGACTACAGTACTGACCAGATAGACGCTTTAGTTAATGTTGGAAAACGTAACACTGTAAGCTTTTAATTATAAGGTTATATACATTTTTGGGAATTCATTGATTTGTCAATTGGTCCAACTAACTACAAAAATACGTTTTCACATCGCCAAACTCTTAAGAAATGGGTTTAAATTTATATTAAGGATATTGTCATTCAGCCATATTTACTTTGACTATGTTTTTTTCTGTTATATCAAATTTGAATTAACAGACATAATAAGGTCCGTTGTATTTTTTTATAATTATGCTGTCTTTCCTTCTATCTGGATTATGGTTTGGAAAACTGCATTGGCATCTTCCTATTTATTTTTATACCCCCGCTTTAAAACAGTGGGTCCGTCCGTCCGTCTGTCCGTCTATCCATCCCATGAATAGTTTTCGTCGCATCTTTCTCAGGAACTACATCATAAGGATTTCTGAAATTTGGTTTCAGGGTTTATATAAGTCAGCTATACCGTTCGATGCGTTTTCAGATTCATCACTTAACAACTCCCTGTTTACCGAACACTTACATATTTTTACACTATTAAAATTATCCATATTTGATCGGGGGTATCATCAGTGAGCAGAAGCTCGCAGTTTCACTTGTACTTAATCTATAGTATTTTTCCAAACAATTTTAGAAGCTTTGCCTCCATAGGCAATTGAATGGATATGTTGAACACTTCTTTTCGTGTGTTGAAAATTTTATGGATCAGAAAGAAATATAGAAGAAACTTTACATATAAATTCAGAAGCAAACACATCCTTTGCATATGTTTAATACACACTTGTTTTAGTTTTCGACCTCCTGACTGTTACAGTAATCTAGCTATAACATAGCTACGCAGAATAGCATTTTGTTCCCGAGGCAAATAGTTTTTTCTTGACATAACTGTATTCAAAGAATATTCATGTCATAGTTGACAAGCCCGTGTATTTCGTTCGCATCGGGTTTTATTGATTCATTAGGATTTAAGCTTTAAAAATAAGTAAATATTTATTTTTTTTCAACATGAAAAATACGTTACTGTTTCGTCAACGTTATCTTTTCAACATCCGATGATTATGCTATGCGTTGCATGTACACGAAAATGTAAATCTATTATTTACAAAGGATCTTTGAATATAAAAAGTATGAACTTTTATCTCTTTGTTCCAGATTTTTTTTATAAATAATTACATGATAATTTGTCCTAGTAGTAAACCATGTATACATTTATCTACCCTAGGTTTGGGGAGATCCAACAACATGGACTTCAACAACTGTTTATAGTGCAGGAGTTATCGTACAAGGATTAACAGTTTCTGAAATTGGCACCTTGACACTTGATTTGGATGCCATCAGTAAACTTGGAGAATATGATGGTTGGACAGATGCTCAGGTAAAAAAATATCTTTTTTATGTTTTTAACTTAGAAATCTGAAATTTTAGCACACCGAACAGAAGCTTCTAGAATACTCTTCACCACCTGTGCAAATCTAGCCATTTATGATAAATTATTTTTTTTACAGAAAAACGCACTGTTTGAAAGATGGTTGACTTTGGAAAAATCTGATGATGCTAGCACAATTACATCAAGTGAATTGCGATCACTCGGTCATATGACATGCGGAGCAGAGACGGGCCACATCGACGTCATAAGCCATAGTGTTTATTCGTAAGTATCGTTGACTAGACGCGTGGTGCTAAGACACGGATTAATACAGACATATCATTTCATTCACATGCAAATAATAATCGTGTTGAAGGCCGTACTTTGACCAATAATTGTTTACTTTTTAGACATTGTGACTTGGATGGATATTTGTCTCATTGGCACTTATACCACATCTTCTTATTTATATATAAGTCTGCGATTATTTATGTTGTCTGCTTCATTTATTAGTTATTTATGTAATAGAGAAGTAATAAAATAAGTTATTTTTCAGGTGAATAAAACATTTTATATACTCCTTCAGAAATGAAAACAACACGTTATAAATTTAAGGCGTCCGTTTAGCCATGTTTAATCCTATATTTTAATCAAATTGATAGTTCAAAAATAGTTGAACTGTTTAGTTAAAAAATAGTTGAACTGTTTTTGTGGTTTTATTCCCCTTTTCAAAGTCATATTGAATTATTTGAAATAGTTGCAGTATTATCATTCTCTTTAGTGAATAAAATTCAAACGAACATAAATTAATGTTTTCGAATGTTGGTCAAACGGCTTTCAAAATATTGGAATAACAGTGTGAATTGCACTTTGACTGACGATTGATGGCAAATGTACTCTTTGTTACTTCAAATACGCGAGATTGTGCAAACGATCAATTTCCATAACATTAGGGGGGAAATGTCAAATTCTTTTAGTACTATATGTTTAGGTGCAAAAACAATAAAATGCATAAGGCTTATTCTCAAATGGGGAGTAGCTCTTTCAAACATTTTAATGGAATAAAAGTTACAACGACGTCAACTTTATCGTCACAAAATACCCTCGAACTGTGGAAGACGAGTGAACTCCTTCAGGAACATATTAATCTGATGTCATGTCAAGCTCATCGTTTTGTTGTTTGATAATTCTATTAATTAAATTTGATCTTTTCTTTTATTTCAGTTTAATTTTAGAAAGCAATTGTGTTAACATGGCGCCGTTGTTCATAAAATAAATAGTAAAATAAGTAAACAAGTTAACAGTTCCTGTTCAATCGATTTCATCCTTCCATTGGGACTCTTCATGATAACTGATTTAGCGTCGTTATGGGCGACGTCGTTAAGGAGGCTTGTGACGTTCCGGCATTGTTCGTAATTAAAAGTTCTCGGGATTTAATCTTGATCGGAACGTTGTTATGAAATAACGTTCCATCCTTTCGATAGGCTTCATCCCGTCTACATTTAAAAATAGGCATTATTTGAAATTGTTTTTTAACACAAGAGTCAAGATTGGCACTAATTGGCGAGTTTCTGTATTGTGGGTGTTTTATTTGTTCTTTATGAACGCGCACCCGTTCACAGAGGCTATTCCCGGTCTGTCCTATATAATGTTCGTGAAAACCAGGACACGTGACGCAGTGAATAAGGTTTGTTGTCTTACAAGTCATATTGGCGTTCACATGAAATTTTCTTCCATCTTTAAATGTTTTCATTTTGCCTGTTTCCAAATATTTAAAATCTTGACCGCAAACACCGCATCTTGAATCTCCGCAAGATTTTATTTCAAAGTCACTAACCTTCGGTTCGAATCGAGCTCTGGTTAAGTGTTTCTTTAGATTTTTAGGTTGTCTTCGACTGTAAATCAAGTTTTCTTCCGGTATCAATTGTTTCATGGTTTCACTTTCATGTAGAATCGGAAGGTTTGATTCAATAGTATTAAAAACGTTCGGTAAATACGGGTCATGTGTTTCTCACGAACGGTATTTTCTTAAAGTTTTCATCCGTGTCTTTCACTTTCGGGGTTCGTAATTCTTGAAGTGTCAGTTGTTTTGCTTTGCGTATTCCAATTTCGATTAGACCCTCTGGGTATAACTGTTGTGTTAAATAGCCTTTCAATTCGTTCAATCGTACGTCTCGAATGTTATTGTCCGACATATAGCACAAATCCGCCTGGCCATACAGTAAGGTATGTTTCGTTTGGTATGGGACGGATGACACGAATGAAAATTTAAGTATTGATGGGTATCTGTGGATTTATAATAAATATCCGTCGTTATTTGTCTGCCTGATTCCAAGATGAGAATATCCAAAAATGGTAGTTGAGTGTCACTGGTTTCCATGGTGAATTAAATCGACGGATGTAAGGAGTTGGTTAGATCTTTAAATTTATATAAATCTTCCTCTGATCTGCTCCAAAATATTATGCAGTCATCTAAATATCTTTTCCAAAACTGACTGACATAATCACTGAAATTTTGGTCGTAATGGACAGATATTTGTCGATACATCTGTTTCTCTAAATATCCAATCACTAAATTGGCGTAGGTGGGGGCAACTTTAGTTCCCATGGCTGTACCTTTGATTTGTCTGTATCTTTTCCCATCGAAATAAAATGTATTTCTTCCAGCACTATTTTGATAGCCTCTAGTATGAAGTTTGTTTCAAATCTACTGTCAATGTCATCCCGTTTTTCTTCGATCCAGTATTTTACAGCTGTAAGACCTAGATCATGCGGAATATTTGTGTATAGACTTGTAACGTCAACGCTTGTTAAAAGTGTTTCTTCTGGAACTATGGCAGGAATGTGATTTAAGAATTCAATATCATCTTTGATATAACTCGGAATTGACGGACATAGATTTTTGATAATATGATCGATAAAATGACTAAGTCTTTGAGTTAATGATTCCGGTCCGGCTATAATTGGTCTTAATTTCAGATCGGCGGGACGGAATGTTTCAACGTAAACATTGTTTTGATCGCGAACAATATTTTGTATTTGTGTACTTTTATGTACTTTTGGAAGTCCAAAAAAATTACTCTTTTTCGGATCAAAGTCACACAAATACGCTATTTCCTTCCCGGTTAGACATTGATCGTAGTCTTTTATCAGTTTTTTTAAATCTCTTTTTAGTTGCATTTTCCGGGTTATTTGTTACTTTTTTGTAGTATTCCTCATCATTTAGCTGTTCCAATACTTTTTTTTTAATAAAAGTCGGTATCCATAATGATGATGGCTCCTCCTTTATCTGCTTCTTTAATGATTATGGAGTCATCATCTTTAAGACTTTTTAACTGTTCATTTCGGGTGAAATTCTGTTTACATTTACGTGTACGGACGGGAAATTTTGTTATTGTCTCAATGTAAGTATCTAAATAATCATCTTTGCCCGGTCTAGGGGTGTAAGTTGATTTGTTTCTTACGAGAGATTTATCATCGTCCTTTTTATTCCTGAATTCTTCTTTTAAACGGAGGCGTCTAGAAAAATTGTTGATGTCAGCTTTCAATTCCGGAACGTGGAAGGATGAAATCGATTGAACTGGAACTGTTTACTTGTCTACTTATTTTACTATTTATTTTATGAATATATAGAGATTCTACCACTGCATCAAGTGTGATACGATATTTATCCATTCGAGACAGTTAAATTTTCAAATTTAAAACGCGAGGCTCGCCGAGCGTTTTAAATATTTAAAATTTAACGTCGAGACTGCATCAACATCGTATTACACGAGATTTGGTGTGGAATCTGTTTCTCTAATGATTTTTAAACAATACGCAGGCAAACTTATTCCTTCTTTTCGAATGATCTGCAAAAAGATGTGTTCTTTCTATGAGACGTCATCAGGCATGGTCGCCTTGTTTCATGCCGTCACAACAGGAAATTCAGAGGAAAGCAAGACAATTCGACGTCATAATAGGATTTTAACCATTGAAGAACTAAGATCAATAGAACCACACGTTGATTAAATGTGTTTTTATACAATGGGTGGAGAAAGGGATAAATTGACGAAGAATTAGAGAAATATATACTAATACTAATATATACATAAACAAGTCTAAATTGAAAACAACGTTCAAACATATTATTGCGTTGGATAATAACCGCAATTTTTATACGTGTGCATGCAAAACAAATTTCTTGTTAGAGGGGTCTAAATACAGCACAAACAACATTTTCCAAAAGACCAAAAAAGTGAAAAAGTATATTTTAACAAAACGCATTTGACTAACAGGTCGAACAACAAATGTTCATAAACCCTGCTGACTGCCATTGGCGATTGCCAAATAAACGGATCACTGATGTAATAAATGGATTTTAATTATAAATTTAATACTAAACAGAAAACAATAAACTTGCGGAAAAGATGATATACCGCAAACAAAAGGTGCATAGGTTTTTGTACACCATATCCGGATTTCGACAATTAATGTCTCTTCAGTGATGAAAGAAATCGAAACGGTATTTGGAAACCTCAATATATGATAGACTCTTGAATTTATATATATATATAAGTCTAAATTATATATATATAGCTTATTTTATAATTTACTGCGCAATGCTCGGAGGAAGTTACGAATCAAATCTATAACATATGATAGACTACAGTGATTATATGCTTCTAAAATAGATTAGCATCCTGTAATTATACTGAAGAGATTAGATGATATATATATATATCAGAGTCTAAAGGTTCCGAAACGAAAGCTTATTTTATAAGCTAGAGTTAGAGGACATGCTAGGCGGTGTTGTCGTAGTTATATATATATATATATATATATATATATGTTGATTTTCTAGGCACTATATATATATATATATATATATATATATATATATATATATATATATAAGTCCCTCTGAACCAGTGACGACTCTACAACAGATTTTATCCATCGGATCACCAGTGATGGTGATACAAGGCTGAAAACACATTCTGTATATATAATTCGTCTAAATAACAGCCCAACAATGTTAGATCTGTAAATTTGCGTTAGCAAATTTTTTGTTCTCTCCTGGCCGGGATTCGAACTCATGCTACTGAGATATCGTGGCTCCAAATCGCCTTGCTATGTGCCCGACGCGCTAGACCGCTGGACCACCTAGGCTATTATATATTACCTTTACTATAAAAAAAAAGTAATGAACCAAAATATTTGTAATATACAGAATGTTATATCATGTGCATGCCTGTTTCATTTGTATTTTTATACAGATCGGCTGCTGACGCTGTCGGTGAGGTTACCAGTTGTTCAGATGGTCAGCTATCTTCCTTCCTTACATTGGCTAAGTCTGCATATGGAGCAGATATCACAACCTGGGATTCAACAACAATATCAAATATTGGCATTGTCATAGGTCAGTTTATGTAAACCGAATAAAGTAATTCTAAATGAAAAATAGAAAGAAAATCCTGGAAAGGTACATTTTCAGCTGACCTGGCCTAAAAGGCCAAGTGAGTTTTTCTCATCACTTGGCGTCCGTCTTCCGTCGTCGTCGTCGTCCGTCGTCGTCTGTCGTCGTTAATTATTACAAAAATCTTCGCCTCTTAAACAACTGGGCCAAATTTAACCAACCATGGACACAATCATTATTAGGTTATCTAGTTTTAAAATGTGTCCGATGACCCCCGCCTGCCCACCAACATGGCCGACATGGCTAAAATTAGAACATAGAGGTGAGATGCAAGTTTGGTCTATTATCGTAAAAACCGCTATGAATGGAGAAAATCTGTCGGGCTAAAAATCTTCAAAATGATGAGATCTACATATTGTCTGTTTGCTTCAAAACTGTCAGACGACTTCTTAAAGGAGTTATTGCCCTTAAATAACGAATTTTACCAATTTTTTTCGTGTTTGCCTCATATCTGAAAAATTATATTAGATAGAGAGAAACTTCATGTACCAAAAATTATCAACAAGGCAATGTCTACAAATAAGGTCAATGGTCGTAATCGTCAGATGACTCTTTATTGGAGTTATTGTCCTTTAATGACGATTTTTATCAATTTTAAGCGTTTTTGCCAAATATCTGAAAAATCTATTATAGATAGATAGAAACTTAAGTAAGCAAAAGTGATCAGCAAGACAAGATCTACAATAAGTTTAAAATGCTGAAATCTTCTGACGACCCTTTATTGGAGTTATTGCCCTTTGATAATGATTTTTACCATATTAATGCGTTTATGTCTAATATCTGAAAAACTATAATAGATAGATAGAAACTTAAATAAGTAAAAATGATCAGCAAGACTAGACCTACAAGTAAGTCAAATAGCCTAAATCATCAGTCGACTCAATGTTGGAGTACTTGTTCTTTAAATACGATTTAAACCAATATTTTACGTTTTTGCCTACTACAGTGTGTCTTGAAAACTGTAAAAGATACAAAGACACTTTAAAAAGCAGAAATGATCAGCAAGAAAAGATCTACAAATAAGTAACATTTTGCTAAAATTGTTAGTTTATTCTTTATTGGAGTGATTGCCTTAATTGATATTTTTTCTTTTTTGTGTTTTGGGCAAAACCGAAAGAAAATAGGGAGAAACTGTAAACAGAAAAAATTATCAGCAATACAAAATCAACAAAAAAATTTTGTCATGAATTCTATTCTAGTCTACAATGATGGAGAGAATTCATTGACCTAGGTGAGCGACACAGGCTCTTTGGAGCCTCTAGTTTTGTAACGGTATTTTTCAATATGAAGAAAAGGAATTTTTTACAGATGATACACGCATATCTGGAGATTTACTGCATGTCGACGCACCTGGTCTACCTTGACTTCATGCAACCATTAATATTAATTGTATCAAAATCAGAAAAAATATGCCTTTGATATGCTTTATCCAATACACAACAATGAGTTGATTTATATTTATGTTTTCAGGTGGTTTAACAAGCTCTGACATATCAACACTGTCCGAAAGCCAAATTGATGCTATTGACTCGAATCATGTATCATACATTCCATCTTCAACATTTGCTGTAAGTAGTTCTAAAGAAAACAAAAAAGGACGATTATGTTGATGGTGTTTGCTTAACGTTCAGTGAAAAATATCTATATTCATAGCTACGACAAAACTGATGAAGAAAACAATCTAAAATGGGAAAATGCTGATTTACATGTCATGTTTTGTGTAGGAAATTAATAGTTATGCTATTGGCATTTGCAATCATAATTTGTATAAAATACTTTTACTAAGAACTAAAATTTATTTGTAAATGAACTAAACAAAGAAAACATCACGTCTTTTCAGAAAATTGTGTCTCATCTTCATGTGGATTTTTCTGTTGTAGGTATTTAGGGATATGTGTTTGGTTTTTGTTTGTTTATTAAACACAAGGTTATAGTTTTCTAAAAAACACACGTTTTCCTATTTGGATTCAAAAATCGACTGTTTTTTGTGAGAAATAAAAATATGCTTTAAAAGTTTTCCAAATTTCGAAAAGTTCCTTCCGATGATATGGAAAAAAAACATTCTTGAAATTCCTGAATAATAAATTGTTTACTTTAAAAAATATGACTTCTAGTATTTGATTCATGTATTTGAACACAATAGAAATGTTTATTAGTTGTGCATATTTTTTATTTTCAGTAGAGTATATTTGAAACATAAAAAAATATTATAATTAACTGCACCATATTAACAATATCCTCTTCCTATCTTTGTTTTGAAATGTGTAAATAATGGCCAGTTATTTACGTCAAAATGATATATCATTTTATTTTTACTGCAGGGACTTACAACAACTCAAATCAACACCCTTAGTGTAAGCCAAGCTCAGTCGACTACAACTGGCCAAAGAAGTGCTTTGGATTCATCTCAGCTTGCTGCTTTGTCCAGTGTAGCTAATACTACCTTCTCAGGATGTAAGTTATGTATGATAGAAAGATCAAATAGCGCTATACTATTTGAATCGCGACGAATTCGGCGCGGTCGATGAGCTTTAAAAGTATAACAAAAAACCGAACTCAAAGGCAAATTCAAAAAGGGGACGTCCATAAATCTAACAAAAAATCATACGCTATTAATCAACAGGATTGAATAGCAACTTTAACTGAGGAAGATGACCCTTTAAAAAGAAAAATGACACGTTTATCACGTTTGAATTAACAATTATCAATCAAAGAAGAACAGACAACAGCTTATCCGAAGGAAAAAGATAAAAAGACACACTTGTCCACAAAACACATCTTGGAAAATTAAAAATTAAGCAACACAAACACCCTCTAAACCGGGGTGAACAATGGAGTTCTAGAAGTGTGCACAAATGTTTATGAAGAGTTCAAAACGGTTTAATTGCTTACATCCACTTTATTTGAACTTTGGTGGATAGTTGTCTAATTGGCAATCATACCTCATCTTCTTATTTTTATATAAACATAGGATTTATTGTACTTCATATTCTTTTCTCTGATTAGAGCGATTTGATGGGTACAGGTCACGATTGACTCTTCCTATGAACATGATTCCGCTCCCGGTTTTAGAAAGTTTGATACTGCACAAGCTATCAATTGTTGTTACCTTTATGTTTCCGTTGCGTTGATTATAAAGTATAGCTTGATTTTTTGTCCGTTTTCAGTTGCTTCTGTCCTGTTTCATTCTTCTTGAGTTTCGATTTCTAACACTATATTTAACTATCGCTTAGCAAGTATTCTATGCGTATAATGTAGAACCGAATCACAGACGCATTTGCAAGTCGATAGATACTCCTCTACGAAACAGTACCCCAAAAGTTGTGTTTACAGCGATGTGGTATCAAAATAAACATTACAAAAATGTGTTTTGAGACTTTTGCAACAATCATCATATAGGAGTCTGAGAGTCAGATATAACAGAATTAGAAATGTTTTTTATCTGATGAGATATCTTAAATCTCCATATATTAGTGGTAATGTACATTTTTAAATAAGTCAATGAAGAGGCAAATTTGATTTTAATTTTACAATAAAATTCATTGTTTTTGCTGTTTGCATTGACATGGTCCAAAGCATTTAGAAAAAAAAATGGATTACTTATCCCTCCAATTTGACACCTAAAAAATATTCTACCATTCTGCTATTAATCTGTTAACTGGTATGTGTAAAATTCTTATTGTTTCATTTACAGGTGACAAGATGCAAATGTCCTTGACATTTGCTGTTTTCCTAGCTCTTCTCTCGATGTACTTTGGACGAATGTAAGCAATATCTTTACAGTACAATTGTGTAAATATGATATTTTTGTATCAGTAAAAAAATTCACAAAGATGAATATCTTTCATCGGCATTTGTTGTTGTCATAATGAATTTTGCATATATATATTTGTAATATATATTGAAAGATTTGTTGTATTCAAAGCACTTGAATAAATGTTTAAATGCGTAGTGACTTAGTTAAATCTGTTTTCTTTTAGATAAACAACATCAGGAAAATCCTTCCATTCTAATTAATATGTTATACATTTCTTGTTCTTGTTACAACTATATTGTTACAAATTAAAATATTTTTGTGATTTGAATTCTTTATTTCTTAATACAAATGAAAAAACAGAACCACCAATATCAATAACTTATGCTGACCAAAACAATGTTGGCAGTTTGATTTCTTTTATTTTCGTTCCGACAACTCATGCGAGAAAGAAAATTATATTGCATGAAATAAATAAAAACTTAGATTACTACACCAAAGCGAAATGTCTGCGTCCGCTCATATTACATTTTTTAACTCTCAAGAATATACGGCTTGGTCATTTTGCATGTTTTGAGAATTTCGGGACTGTTGTGAAAATGTTGGCGCAACCTTATTATTAGATTTTCGAGTAAAGTTACACTGAGAAGTTAGGAGAAATACAAAATTTTATTATTTTATAATACCCCAAAAAAGGTGTTAGTACAATAACTCCTGCATATATTGTCAATTCAAATGGACATACAACAGTATACAAAACACAACATATTTACTGAGCAACACGAACCCCGCCTAGATCCTAGTTGCTCTGGAAGGGTAAACATATCCTGCTCCATATGTGACACCTGTCGAGTTGCTCAGACCCGTACTACCAAACGTAAAACTCTTTAAAATTGGCTTGGGTCTAGACAATATTGCATCACGTAAAATGACTAAACATTTAAATAAATTTAATATTGTTGTTTCTCTTATATAATGATAACTATGTACAATCATAAAATATTTATTTGTGTCTATTTTAACATGTTAACATTACAATATGTATTCTGTGTGTAAGTACATATGAATAAATGAACACTTGGTCGAATATGATATTTTTTTTTCTAAGTTGTTAACTTTTCAGTAACTGTTTCATAGAAATCTAAATATATGTTTCAAAAACATTGTGTTTTAAATTTGATTTCTTTGAAACATTGATTTATAATCATGATAAACAATATCTACAACGCATATTTCTTTTAAACTAGAAGCTCAATGGAGTCAAATTGTCATTTTGTTTTTTGTTTTGTGCTTAGTACCGATGAGTCAAGCTCTTTTCATCTGATATTTACAGTTTATACTTAGTTTGTGTTGTTAAAGTTAGTTCCCTTTGTTTGTCACTAGTTTTCAAGTTTTAAGCAAATAGCATTTTGCAGTAAGAGCAAACTAAAACTGAAAAAAAACTGTCCTCAAAATACCAAATGACAAAAAAATAATACAGCATTTAACTAAGAATTAGCATCCATGCCACAAGGCTAACAGGCAAAAGCTCGGAAACAATTTAAACGTGATAACTAACGAACTAACGAACTAATTTAAGACCATAAAATTACATAATCCACATAACAGAAAGACAACGACGACCATTAAAGACAGTAACTTAGATGCACAAATTGTTTTTAAGACATGTACATTGTTGTATATACAAAGGAAGGAAATTTTGACTTTTGATAGGTGTCGTCAATGTAGATTCTCGTCTAATTTCATGAACATTTTTAGCAAAAACTAACCAACGTTTTAAATTTCAAAAAGTGGAACAATATGAAAAATCCCAGCAAAATATGACCATTGCCCCACTTCTTTACAAGCGACCTTCAAAATTTTGGAATACATTACTTTAGATTTATAACATATTTTTCTAAAAGATAGATTGAAGAAATTAATAAGAAACTAAGGTTCACACTCCCTCAGGCAAAGTTGACCTTAAATGAATTTGGTTATTATCTATTTGTTGCTTTTGGTCATACAACTGTTAACGGTTTTATGTATTTATACATCCATGGCCTTCAAATGTTTAAGTTTGAGGGTTTCTGATTAATTTAAATCCAGAATAGCGGTTCGGACACACGACTTTATTAAGTGTTGTTTCATTTTTCAACCTTTGTTAATTAAAATTCTGTGTAAACGTATCGTTTTACTTATCTCTAGATTTCATTTGTACGAATTTGTATCGTTGAACATCTCATTATGCACATTTGTGCGCACTTCGCAATTACAAAAGGAACCAGGCTATAAATGGCATAATCTTTAGGTATGAATGATCCGTTTTTTATAACTTAAAATCGTATTCTAAGCATTCAAATTACCTGCAAAATTTAAGTACCAATTAAGTCACAAAAACGTAAATTAATACAACTTATTGAAAAAACAACGATTTTTTACAAGTAAAATGTAAATTTTGCGATTTATGCATTTTAAGAATTTGTAAGTCCGTTTAGAAATTAAATATATCTAAACTATATGTATAATTATGATTAATTTAAGTAAAATGCTATACTTTTCTCAGCCTGTTATTATTCTAAAAATGATATATTATTTAAATTCATCTTAACCTGTAACTCTAAAAGTTTTTGGTATAGTTACTAGTATGTACAGTTAAGTGATATGAAAATACATTTTATAGCTATTTTACCCTTTAACTATCATTTATCTATGATAAGCTATTTACATAATACCAGATGAAATAAAGATAACATTTAAATAGGAACATTATTCCCTAATACAAGTTTCATGTTCATGTCAGTATCACACTTGCTTTTAATTCATAATTATTCATTTCATGCTTCACTTTCAGGAATTAATTCGGTTTTTGGAATGCAGATCTCTGCTTGAAGGTCCGTCGTCAGATGGTGCGGGTGCAACAGAATTAGTTTTAGTTGCTCTTGATTTCATTGTATTGTTCCATGTCATTTCCTGTGCATCAACCTTTATTCCTAATAGCATCTTCAGAGTTGCCCGAAATCTTGTGGCAGATGAAGAAGATACGTATAAGAAAAAGTTGACAGCGAAGTTCAGCTGGTAAAAGAAGAAGAAAAATGCTCTTGCCCATTTCAACCTTATTTTTGTCGACATGAAGTAGATATAGCCTGGGTCTGTTGGGAGAACCTTCTGTGTATTATTCCATATAAGTTCCGTGGATTGTATCAATCCGAGAGGTAGGACCAGCACAACATATGCAGATGAAACAAGTAACAGAAGTTTTGTTGCTTTTTCGTCAGACTTTGACATTGACTGTGACGTCATTTGCGCCCTTTTCTTTTTGTTCTTCCGTATTTCTAGAAGAATGAATATATTGAGTGTTACTATAGTTAGCGTTGGAAACCATGTGTTGAAAGCTACGTAGAAATAAATTATCTCTACAAATATAGCTCTTCTTGTTTTGCAGGCTGCATATCCAAATACCGAATCCCCCTCAAAGCCCGAAACGGCAATTTTGTGCATTGAGAAGACAAGAACTCCTAGGGATACGCCAATTATCACGAACACTGCGCGCCTTGGTGTCATCATTTGCTTTCCTTTGAGTGGGAATTTAATCATTATAAACCTTTCGACTGTAAAAGATACAATAATCCATATCGATAGTAAATTAAACACCTCCACTATAACGCCATGGAATTTGCAGAGATCTTCGTGGTCTTGAAAATCTTTGTTTATATGTTTGTTCTGGCCTCGGAGTACTCCAATCATAAAGTTCATAGTCAAAGCAAGGCAATCATATATGGCAAGAGCGGAGAGATATAAATTCATTGTTGACTTTCGCATGTGCTTCCTTGTCAAGACCAATAAAGAGGTAAGGTTGAACATTAAGCCTAATACAATAATGAAGGCTGTACCATATGAGAGGAGACCACGTACCAATGTCACAAAAGGATATATTTCCACCCAAAATACTCTCAGTTCGCAAGGCCATTTCAGTTTGTCAAGTTCAGTAGCATTGGTAATCCCTTCTATCACTTCAAAACCGAATTTGCAATCTGTATCATTCATAATCCTCAGAATCCTGAAATATACATATTTTGATTTTTTCAAATGCACTTAATGTTGTAACAACTCCCATTTTTCATAAAAAATAAAATGAAAAATTATTCAAAATTGTTTAAAAGTTGCTGCTCTTTTGTATGTGTCCGTTAAGTAGAGTCTATAGTATTGATGATAACTAAATATTAAAGCCCAATGCTACATGCGCTCAAAGTTATAGAAAAAAAATCACCATAAAATTAGTTGGTATTATGAGTAACATGTAATTTGGAGTTTAAAACAATTTGAAAAACTAAAATGGACACAGAATGATATGCAAAATATCAAACTTTACCCTTAAATAACACACAAATAAGTACTAAGAGAACAATCGCAATCATCAGTCGAATAAAGGAAACTTAGCAACACGAGACCAATCAAAAACCAGTGAAAATACCGTTGCATTCGATGGCAGGTCAACAAAGAGAACTGAATTTCTTGTCAACAGCAATGCTTCATCAGCTAAATTCTGGTAATAAATGCAATTTGTGAAAGTTCGGGGATATTGGGACTGGCACTGGAAAATGAGGGTAAATTGGATTGGGACAGAACTTTTGCCTTGCAACAGGCCATCTACGGACCCCTCAAAGAGTTGTTGCAAGGATTCTTATCGAGCATAGAGCGTGGCGCTTTCTCTACACGAGGCATCAGATTTAACTCTTTAAATTTTATTCTGACCAGACGTGGCTGCGTACTTTTACACCCCGCACAGCAAAACGGACACCCCACTTTTACTGTCGGTCTGAAGAATATCTGTAGTTACAATACGTTTATTCCCCAGTCACCCGGGGGGGGGGGTGTATGGTTCAATGTGAAGTTATTGTCATGAAAAACAAGACTATAAAGGATTTACTCATTACGGGTAGGGTCTGAACAGTTTTAAAGTTATTTAACATCTAATGAAATGAATGAGACGTGGCTTCTACCGCAAACAAACACAATTATACTAGAATATTAAGTCTGATCATGGCAATTAGGAATTAATATGATGTAGAGGTTGTGAAATGACATGTCTTATCAAGGCAATGGATGGAGATATAAACCATTTTGGAGATAATTAACGATTTATTTTATAAGCAGGGGGTATGACTCCAAGGGGCAAATCCTTCTGTGTATTAAAATGGAATTGACATAGCATGCACAAATAAATATGATTTTTTTGTTAGACATATACAACTCAATTTTTCAGCTTGGAAGTTAAAGGTCAAGAACAAAGTTTTAACATCAATTATTTTGACCTCCAGATCAAAGGTAAAGGTCTAATAAAGGTCATGATGATATTAGACTGATATGATTATATGATTATGGTTATAAACTTCATGCCAAATATCGTAAGTCAATGTAAAAAAAATAAGTGTAAGCCCGGACAAGTTTTTATCAGAATAGAATCCAGAAGAAGAGAATGTGTACTACTTAAACATAATGTATCCACTCTTTTCTTCTTGGAAGATATGGAAACATAAAAAACAAAAGTAAGAACTGAGTACTGAAGTTATTGAACACATTATTTTCTCGCCAGCTTTGCAATAAAATTATAAACCTCATTTGTTTTTTTAAAGGAAACTATTCCATGTCCACGTGGAGCCATTCATCTTATACCATGCACATTAAATTAAAATGAAAAATATCTAATGCACAACAATTTCTTGGGGACGATTTGCAGAAGATTATACAAGTAATTTCATTTTGACCATATAAATTATAAAGCATCACAACCACATGTTCAGTTGTGTATCGGGATATCCCTTTTTTTTTCTTAACATATTCAAACAATGTGCGGTCATAATAATCCGTAAACACATCGTTAAAAAAGTTGTTACGAGTCATTCACAGATTCTTGCGAGAAGTTGACGGATGGTTACGTATTATTGACAGCGGCTTACGAGCGGTTAACGATACTTCCAGATTGTAACGTTATTTACGAAAAAATCTATCTGTGGACAATAGTTGTAAGATTTTTGACATATTGGACAATTTGGCTCTCCTTTCGCAGATCCTTAAGAGTGTCTACGAGTTGTGGCGAGTTATTTGCAGATACCAGTAAGCTAGTTACGGATGCTTGCGATTAACTACGATTTAACCATTATGTCCAAGGTAACCAGGCGACAAATTATATAATCCGGAATCAAAAGTCGGTAATATGAAAATAGTCTATAGCGTATTGTTAAAGTGTACTGGTTTTCAGAAATCTTTGATTTTTTTTTTTTTTTTTTTTTTCAGGAAGATGAAAAATTCAGAAGACAAAATAAATAAAATAAAAAATAAATAAATAAATAGATAATTAAGGAAAGGAAAAAAATCTTTAGAAAAAAATTCCAAATAAAAATTAATGCATTGTGAGATTTGAACTGATATTTTCGTATTAATTTAGCGTGTATACCAATTACGCTACTGCGATTACATAACTTATTACGTTAAAAAAGCCGTATTTATTCCTTGACATGCCAATCCATAATTAACGTATATGTCATAGTGTTTATAATATTGAAATTCGTTCAAATAAGAACTGTTCGGGTATGAGCCAATTGTAAAATAACTTTGGTTTCATTATTTTTAAAAAATCCGTGAAGTTTGTCGCAGTTCCGTTTTGATTTTGTGTCAAATCTCGTCACTGTCTGCTAAGATCTCATTTTGAATTCGTGCAGTTATAAAAACAGGAGTACTGTGTTCTTTTTTCGTACACGTAAATTTAATTCTCAAAGAAACTTACCATTATAGTACGAAGAAAATACTATCATCGACTCCATTGAATACCGGAAATCATCTCCGGTTCGCAGTTTGTTTAGATATTTCGATGATTTTTTTCACATTTTTAAAATTTTGACTATGAGCGTACCTATGGCCCACGAAGATATTTGAACTGCATCAACATTTATATTCAAGAAATGTGAAGTATGAATGTGTTTGTGGGCCGTAGCTACGCTCATAGTTTAAAATGTAGAAAAACATTTGGAAACTGCAATTTTTCTTCCCTTTTCGCGAATCTGGAGGTGTTTACCGCAACAAAACATTAATTAAATCAGCGGAAGTTGACAAAATTATTGAAGTTTACAAAAATATAGGTTTTAAACTTTAAAAATATAGTATTATAATTTATGGCACGTCACTTTTAATTTGAATGAAAATTAGGGACCGTTCTCTGATACTTATCGTACCTTGTCTTTTTAGCTAAAAATAGGGGCCATTTTAGAGCTTTACTCCTTTTCCGTTTCGTAAACAACGTACATTTGTATGCTTTGTTCATTCTTGTTTCATCAAACCCAAGTTGGACTAGTTATTTCAATTTGCTTAGAATGAGTGTCTTTTTACTCATTTCAATGTATCCGAATTTAGAAATGAATAGCTTATTTCAATTTCATTGGATTTGTAATAGGAACAGGTGTTATTATTAAATCTGTTCTTCACTTTTCCCCCATTTTCCATGAAAACATCATCTACGCCTACAGCAAATAAGAGTGAATAAGTCTATATCATGTTAGACAGCAACGTTTGATAACATGATAATAGAGTCTGTGTAGGAGCTTTTTAGAAATTGCAATCGGATATATTTAAATAGGCAGACAATTTACTGACAGAATATATTTTTCGATCTTAGAAATATCATATAAGCAAAAACAATTATAAAACTTTGTTTAAGAAATGGTATTAAAATCATCATGATTTTTTTTATTGACGCATGCGCTCTATGTTTCCTGAAAAAAAATCAATGGAAGTTTACTCGTTTACATTGAATTTTCGTGGAAAAATCAAAATGAGTGCTATTTGTAATGTCATGAAAAAAACGCAAATACGTAAATTTTGAACAAATAGACACATTTACTATTTAGTCATTATATTAGCTATAATTCATCGTGATATTGGTCAATAAATCTTTATTTGAAATGTTAGCTAAAAATAGGGGCCATTTTAGAGCCTTACTCCTTTTCCGTTCCATAAACAAGGTACATTTGTATACGTTGTTCATTCTTTTTTCATGAAACCCAAGTTGGACTAGTTATTTCAATTTCCTTACTCATTTCAATGTATCCGAATTTAGAAATGAATAGCTTATTTTAATTTCATTGGATTTGTAAAAGGAACAGGTATTATTATCAAATCTGTTCTTCACTCCCCAATTTCCCATGAAAACATGATCTACGCCTACAGCAGATAGTAGTGAATAAGTCTATACAATGTTAGACAGCAACGTTTGATAACATGATAATAGCAGTCTGTGTAGAAGTTTTTTAGAAATTGCAATCGGATATATTTAAATAGGCAGACAATTTACTGACAGAATATATTTTTCTATCTTAGAAATATTATGTAAGCAAAAACAATTATAAAACATTGTTTAAGAAAGGGTATAAAATCATCATCAGGGTGCATCAAGCAAACATTAGGGAGAAGGTTTGGTACCATTAAAACGTTTAATCCCGCTGATGTAGCATCAAGCAAACATTTAAGCAATGATTAAGACTTATCACAACACCGTGATTGAAGCTTAAAGGAAGCAGTTGTATAGGCATAAACACGCATTTTTGGTTTTTATTGTGATTAAGATTATAACACAATGTTGACTGCTGTACCCCTATTTTTTACATATTTTACCTAATATGTCTGTTTGTATTGTTCACACATTGTTGTCAATATAATGGAATTTTATGAACTGTCATACAAGTGAGAGGTTTAGCTAGCTATAAAACCAGATTTAATCCACCATTTTCTACATAGGAAAATGCCTGTATCAAGTCAGGAATATGAAGTTGTTTTCCATTTGTTTGATGTGTTTGAGCTGTTGATTTTGCCATTTGATAAGGAAATTTCCGTTTTGAATTTTCTTTGGAGTTCGTTATTTTCGTTATTTTACTTTTTGCTGAGGGTTAATTTGAAGATACAACGTTAATGAAAAAAAACATTGAAAAGGTCATATCAACCATGGCCTTTTCCCTTGGTAAGTATAATGTTCATAGTGAACAAATCCTTTTTTCCATCTTATCAAAAAAGGTATAATTTTATTTCCATGCGCACAACATTTGCGTTTGCAATATCCTCGTACTCTTAGAGGTCAAAGTTTAGAAAGTAAAAAATACAAAACGTTTCGGAGCAGAAACCCCAAGAGGGCATAAACAGAACATCTCAAGCCGTCTTAGATCAAATGGCAGGTTGTGATAAAGAACCTCACAGTAATCTCCTAAAAAATTAAAAATCTATGAACTTGTTCTTATAAAACTGGGAGGAAGATCATTCATTTCATATACATGTTTAATCCATAGTTTGATTTAAAGTTCAGATTAGATTATACCGATTCAAACATACGTTGATTTAAACTGCAATTAATAAAACAGTAAGCGATGTCAATAAACATCGCAAACGTCTTAACATTGTCATAACGGAAGTAATAAAGTAAGGGTTTTGTTCATTCGAATTGTTAAAACTGTAGTTGTATTACATAAATGTAAAATTGACGAAGAAAATTACATCGATAAACAACTTCTGTTTCTATTAATGGACAACAACATGAGACATGAGATAATGTTAGGAAATTGTAAGTATTGAATAATTCAAGCAATGGAAATGGTTCTTTTGTTGAAAGGGACATAAATGGGAAATGTAATTAACGTGTTAATACAAGATGTTAAGTATAGTTTTATATTCAAAGCTTGTCGCTAAGCACAAGATAAAATCCCTAACAAACACAAAAGTAAATAGAGTGTTCGAAAAACACGATTCAACATTTAAACTAATAGCCCTGTCAGAATCATCCCTTTCGCGCCAATTACTGTTTTTAGATATAGTTTGTGCGCCAATTTTGTTTTTCAATAGCGCCAGAATACAAAATACACTTTTTTCAACTTAATTACCTTTCATTATATGCATAATTATCAAATTACCGATGTTTACCTGTTACATCTTCCAATTCTTAAATAGGCAATCATTGTACCTTAAATACAATAAGTGACCAAATAAGCAATGGAAATGGTTCTTTTATTGAAATGGACAGGAACTAGAAAGGATATAAGTTTTGTTTTAAATTGAAAACTTG
This sequence comes from Mytilus coruscus, assembly GCA_017311375.1. NCBI lineage: Eukaryota > Metazoa > Mollusca > Bivalvia > Mytilida > Mytilidae > Mytilus > Mytilus coruscus. The sequence goes on from CM029602.1 coordinate 35,581,111, forward strand.
TCGCTAGGAATAAGAGGAAATCCCTAACAAACGCAAAAATAAATAGAGTTTTAGAAAAACATGATTCAGCATCTAAACCAAACGACCAATCATTAACAGCCCTTTTGTGCTAATTACTGTCTTTAAGATATCGTTCGGGCACCAATTTTGTTTTCCAAAGGTCTCAATAGCGCCATATTACAAAATTCAATTGTGCCTGCTTACCTTTAATTATAATTGTATGTATATTCATCAAATTATCAATGTTTCCCCGTTACATGATTCAGTCCTTAAAAAGGAAATCACTGTACCTTAATTACGATAAGTGACCCAATAAGCAATGGAAATGGTTCTTTTGTTGAAATGGACAGAAAAGAGAAATGCAAGGCATTAAGTATAGTTTTATGTTGAAAGCTTCTCCCTAGGCACGAGATAAAATCCCCAACAAACATAAAAATAAATAAAGTGTTCGAAAAACACAATTCAACATCTCCTGAACCAATCGCATAATCAGAATCAGCCCTTTTGAGCTCATTACTTTTTTAGATTTAGTTTGTGCGACTATTTCGTTGTTCAAACGCATCAATAGCGCCAGAATACAACAAAAAAAACTTAATTACCTTTAATTATATGCATAATTATCAAATTATCAAGGTTTGCCTGTTGCATCTTTTCGGTCCTTATTTAGGAAATTGTGCTACTTTACAACTAGTGACCAAATGGTACCTCAATTTGCTGTTTAAAGTATTTCCAACAATAGTATACTACCCCAGGAATAGATTACCTTAGCTTTATTTGGCAAAACCTTTCGGAATTTCGGGTTCTCAATGCTCTTTAACTTCGTACTTTATTTAGTCTTTTTTACCTTTTTTTAATCGAGCGTCACTGGTGAATCTTTTGTAGACGAAAAGGGCGTCTGGCGTCAAAATTATAAGCCTGGTATATTGGTATTTTTTTTTTTTTTTTTTTTTTTTTAATTAGACACTTCCTACATTATATATCACACTAAGCTACTGCAACAGACTTAAGAAGCAGACATGATGAATTGAAAAAAAGGAAACAGTAAATTTAGTATACATATTCATCGTTGAAAAAATCAATAATTATGAAAGCTGAGCCCAAGATCCTGTCTGTGCAATAATCCATTGTACAAACGTTAATGTTTTATCTGCATCATATTAGAATGTGCTAGTGAGCGACATTAAATGACTTTACTTAGCCTGTGTCAACTCTAGGAGCAAAATAAGAGGCATCATTTACTGTAGTTACCTGTTTTATGTGGACAATATAGGCATATAAACTTTCTACAATGCATTATTCCTTAATTTTATTAGCGCAAAAGAAACCACATTGATATGGGTCATATGATAACCTTTTTGGTTATAAAATGAAAACGATACATTATAAATTTCATGCATCCTAAGCGCTTTTCTGGATTTACCGTCATTAGGAACGCTCAAAGCTTATTTTTGAAACCCAAGGATGTATAAGAACCGAAACAGTTGAAGAGCTAAAAGGACCTAAAGATAATTTCATATAATCCGCTCAGCCACTTTTTGTTTGCAAATACTCGAGCTCCCAAAATTTAACTTGATCATCTGATCATAAAGATTTTCTCGTTAGATTTGATTTCTTGACATGTTTGAAAGAGAAGGAAGTTGAGGTCTGGTGCGTGATGAATGAAATAATCATGTCATTGCACAAGGTCATGTTTTTCTCTGACTGTTTATGACGTCTTTACACTAAATCCATTGGATGTTGGATGTGTACGGATTGATAATTTAGTCTTAGATGCATGATTTTTTTATCAGTTGTTAGTGGCTTTGAACTAGCTGTCAGATAACTGCGAGTACTCTCAGATCTGTTCCTAGTGTCTTTTTGTTGTTTGGATGTACAAGTACCCTGCCACGTCCACTTGTATTTTGTCCATCTGATGAGTAAAGCCTTTTCAACTGATTTTTATAGTTCGTTCTTATGTTGTACTGTTATATCACTGTCCCAGGTTAGGGGAGGTTGGGATCCCGCTAACATGTTTAACCCCGCCACATTATGTATGTATGTGCATGTCCCAAGTCAGGAGCCTGTAGTTCAGTGGTTGTCGTTTGTTTATGTGTTACATATTTGTTTTCGTTCATTTTTGTACATAAATAAGGCCGTTAGTTTTCTCGTTTGAATTGTTTTACATTGTCATTTCGGGGCCTTTTATAGCTGACTTTGCGGTATGGGCTTTGCTCATTGTTGAAGGCCGTACGGTGACCTATAGTTGTTAATTTCTATGTCATTTTGGTCTCTTGTGGACAGTTGTCTCATTGGCAATCATACCACATCTTCTTTTTTATATGTAAATATTAACAGTGTTAATATTTCACTTTAAGATTGGTAATGATGTGAGAATTCATAATTATCACTCTCTTGGAGTAACTACTTTAGTATGTATTGGTGTAATCTCGGTGTGATGTGTAACTAGTGTTGGATTACACTTACATAGTATACCAATTATCCCTTTTCGCGTAAATGTACATAACTGTTGACTTAGCCTAATAAACTGACTCTACATTTTCTTAAAGATAAATTATTCCTTGTTCCATGTGCAACATTTTGTAGAACTAGTATTTTCTTATTGATTTTTATTTTTTCGGCAGGTTATTTAGCTACAGAGAACAAAATACATGGGCAAACATGAATGGCATGTTGATTTGATAGGCATCAGATTGATTCATCTATCATGTACATTTGCCAACTTTTTGAACAGTTTATTGTATTCTTAAATGATAATTATTCATAACTTACAATAACTTTATCTTTTTTTTTTGTCAGCAAACTGACTAGGTCTCCTTTAATTTCTATTTGCTGTTTTATTAATTTGTAAATCCTTGGATGGCTCTGATTCCTTGTCCGCGTTCGGCTTTACTTTTTGTCCTTTTTTTACTTTATCAACCCTTTAACGTTTGTATTAGCTTTTGGATTTTCAAATAGTTTGGCATCGAGCATCAATAGAGAGATATTAATTGTCGAAATGCACATCTGGTGCAGTAAAAATAGTATTGGCAATACAATGTTTTTTTTCCGTTTCTTCAAGAATTTCAAAATTAAATTACCTTTTGCAAGTCCCTTGCAGTCAAAAGTAAAATAAAAAAAAAAAAGATACCAAGGAAAATTCAAAACGGAAAGTCCCTTATCGAATGGCAAAATCAAAAGCTCAAACACATCAAACGAATGGAAAACAACTGTCATATTCCTGACTTAATACAGGCATTCCCTTATGTAGAAAATGGTGGCTTAAACCTAGTTTTAAAGCTAGCTTAACCTCTCTCTTGCATGACAGTCATATAGCATTACATTATATTGACAAAAATGTGTAAGCAAAACAAATAGTCATAATATGTATGTTTGCCTGCATGTCTGTCGCGATGTACATGTATGCATAAATTAACACATGTTGTCCGTATGTCTGTCGCGCTGTACATGTATGTATGAATTAAACTATGTTGCCCGTAAGTCTGTGGCGATGTACATGTATGCATAAATAAACACTATGTTGCACGTAGATCCGTGGCAAAGTACATTTAATGTATAAATTAATACGATGTAATGTATAAATTAACACAAGCGACTGATCAGTATTATTGTAATATGTATGGCTTTATCGCTAAAGGCATTTACTTGCAAAGCTTCAGTTTAATGGTTATGAAACAATATAAAGATGTCGTTATTACAATTTTTGAGTCTACGCGACAAAAATTTTCTGGGATTTTCCATTAGAATTTTCATTGTTGGATTTTTTGTTAGGTAAATCTTCTCTACGTTACTTTACTACAAGTGCTAGATGCCATAGAAATTAACAAATTATTCTGGATTAAGTCTGGGATTTTTGTTGTTGTTGTTTTTTAATCGATTAAAGTGGGAGCAAACGTACTGACTGTATTGTTTTATAAACCAATAATTTAATATAATTTATAAACACGGCAGTTAAGCATGTCAATTGTAAAAACAAATAACAGAAATATCTAATTGCATAAATAGAAATCAAAATCCAATCAACAGAAATCGAATATTTTCAAATCCTATGTTTGATTGTATATTATAATGTGTAGTGCATGTACCTGTTATAGTCCGACCAAATTTGAAATTTCACAACCGTGAAACCCTTTTAACTAGTGTACATGCACCTACCACTTAATTAATTCGTCTGTAATTGACTTTTTGAAAGAGCAAAGTAAATTTTCGAATGCACCTTATCAAACAGGAGATACTTTGTACAAAATAACTGTAGCATGTTTCTGATGTTTTCGTCTGCTGTTACCCATCATCCCCTTAAGAAGCATTGAACCGAATTCGATTTTTTATGGATTCATACTTAACTAGAAGCAATTCAACCAAATAGTGTATGAAGAATTGACATATTATATGTATATTATTCTGTATTATATGTATAAATTAACACTATGTTGCCCGTAGGTCTGTCGTCATGTACATTGTATATATAAACTATTACTGTTTTTCCCGTGGATCCGTCGCAATGTACAAGTAATGTATAAATTAACATTATGTTGCCCGTAGGCCTGTCGCGGTGTACATGCATGTGTAAATTAACACTTTTTTGCCCGTAGGTCTGTCGCGATGAACATAAATGTATAAATTATCACTATGTTGCCCGTAGGTCTATCGCGATGTACATGTATGTATCAATAAACACTATGTTGCCCCTAGGTCTCCTGCGATATACATGTAATGTATAAGTTAACACAATGTTGCCCATAGGTCTGTCGCAGTCTACATGTATGTATAAATTAACACTATGTTGCCCGCATATCTGTCGCGATGTACATGTTAATGTATAAATTAACAATATGTTGACCGTAGGTCTGTTGCGATGTACCTGTATGTATCAATTAACACTATGTTGCCCATAGGTCTGTTGCGATGTACATGTATGCATAAATTAACACTATCTTGCCCATGTATATCTGTTGCGATGAACATGTATGTATAAATCAACACTATGTTGTCCATATGTCTGTCGCGATGTACATGCATGTATAAAATAACATTATCTTGGTCTTATATCTATAACACATTGTTGACACAGGTACGCTGACAATAAGCATTTGATGTTTCCTCAGTTGTACTATAATTTACAAAGGCGTGTTTACAGTATATGTTTTACACATCTTGAAAGGATTTTACATGGACCAAAAGACAAAAGAACTTTAGAAAGTTAAAATGTGAGACACAAATGTGAATCAAAGGGAATGTCGGATATAAGTAAATAAAACAGTGACCTAACGACAGATAAAAAAATATTCTACAGGTCAACCTACCGTTTTCAACAATATTCAAGCATCTATAAAAATTCTTTTAATCGTTGCGAGATAAAAAGGAATTGTAAATGAATCTAACAGAGACTATCAAAAATATTTTTCAAACACGAAATTGCTGGAAATAAAATATTAAGACAAGCACTAACGAGGTTCTGAATAGTGACTGGCACGTTAACATGTGTCGGGGTTAAACTACTTTTTTATGCCCCCGCCTCTAGGCGAAGAGGATATTAAGTGTTACCCTTGTCCGTCCGTACGTCCCAAAATTGGTTTCCGTTCTCTAACTTAAGTTTGCCTCAAGCAAATGTTATGAAACTTATACACAATGCTTTTTACCATAAAACACAGATCAAGTTCGAATTTGGGTGACGTCACTTTGACAGTTCTCTAGTTTTGCCCCTTAATAACGTTAAATGCAAGCGAGGCATCATCTTTGTCCCATGGACACATTCTCCATTTATTTAGATCTGAATCGTTTACTTTTTAATCTGAACAAATGGGAAAACAAAATTCTTAAAAGAACGTAGAATAAAAAGATATTAAACAATGTTCGCAATTACTGTCGGGCAACTCAAAATAAATTTAACCTGCTTTTATTATAGCATGCCGTTTACATGTAACAAACTGAAATACCACTAGCTGTTCTGAAGAGTATATTTCATACAGCAATATTATAAAAAAAACAGAAAGACGCGACATTATGCAATACCTGCTACATATTTGTACAAAAGGTCAGTGCAGAAAAATACAACAGAAACAAAATAATCTTTTATAAAATTTAAATTTCAACTCCCTCAGGCAAAGTTGACATTAGTTGGATTTGGCTATTGTTTTAGGTCCTTTTGGGGGCATAAAGCTTTTCAACTGTTTCGGTTCTTATACATCCTTTGCTTTCAAGTATTCTGCTTTGACTTTTCATGATGACGATAAATCAAAAAAGCGCTTCGGATGCATGCAATTTCTAATGTGTTGTTTTCATTTTTCATCAAACTAATTAATTCTAATTTTATGAGATACCAAACATATGATTCAACAAAAACAGAGCAATCTTGTACCTTTAAGCCTAAACGAATTAAACATTTAAAGCATTCTTTTCTTTTCTTTTTTGTTTTAACCTTTCAAAATTTACATTATACTGAAAATTAAATATTTTAGAGTAGTATGCGTAGAGATTGTTAGAAATGTTCTAACAAAAAAAAAATTATATGTAATCTCGTCAACTAAAGAGGGAAAACAGACTATTATAGACCGGACGAAAATTTTTACAACTAGTTAGACTAATATCTTTCGAATTTGAATTACTACACTTTTCAATAGTCATCTCTAGCTTAAATGTTCCATGTTATTATCTTTTGGTTTTAATGCAGGTTTCTACTAATCCGATAATGGATTTTATATCTACATTTCACATACATGCATTTCAAATAGACATGTTTTACTACAAGCATAGTTACATGCATATCTTGATCATTATGTGTTTATGCACTTCTTAAAATTAGTTTATATTCAGTTTTGAAAAAAGACACTAACCGTATTGTAAAGTCTCATATATTCTAGTCGGATTGTTTATAAAATTGTTAAACTTTATCCCGACTTTAATCTTCGTTTGACAACGAACACATGTTCTGTTATGATACACAGCAGAGTTACGAAATGAAATGAACATCTTTTCGTAATGGATATTTGTTTGTTTATTTGTCCGGTCAATGCTTTGCGCTTGTCTCGTAATAAATCTCGAAGCAGCAGGGTCCGTATGAAACCTGATCACTGAAGTTAGGGGCATGGGTGAAAATACGAATTTAAGCTCAGTGATTAAATTTTCTAATTTTCTTATTTTAAAGTACGAAGAAGACAAAGTCGACGGTATTAGTTAAACAACAAATTGAATTTATCAAAAAAAAATATTCAAGAACAGTCGGATCCTCAAGCAGAACGAAGGATATGGCTTCATACTTCACCACCCCATTGCAATGTCAAAGCGAGAAAAGTAAAGGTTATGGTGCTTTGTAGTAAAACACAAACCTTTGAACAATTATTTATTTCCCAGAATATCTCTTATAAGTTGGTCTTTTCCGGCCATATAACATCCTTTTTATAAATTATTATACTCAATTGATTATTGAATTTATTAAATTCAAATTTTGGAACCGTTTTAAAGCAGGTTTGGTATATGGTCGATTTTTGATTGGCTGACCACAATTGCGAGGCACTCTAACATCATACGCTTCGCCAGGTAAACTCAATTTGCGACAGTAAAACTACAGATGGACGTCCGCAAAGCTTCAAATTCAATACAGTTATCTCTTACATGTAAGACATAATAGTACACACAATGGACATTATGCTGTGATATTGGGAATTTAAGAAAAGGTTGGAATACTTTTGAAAATAAGATTAACGCTTGTAAAATTAATTTTAAGGAAATTATGTTCTGTCATTTTCATTTTCAGCAATACGTTTTGGATACAAAGAAATTCAAGCCCTACTTATACCCTGCAATCCTCGCCCTTGAAATAAAATGAAATAATAGACGTTAATAGATTCTGATTATGTCAAATTAACAGACAAAAAAATGATATGCAAGTGATATTTGGTATATTGCGAATTAAATTTCAATATTTCCAATACCAGTTGAAATTCAACATTTGCACTATACCATTATCATAGATATCGAGATGATACTTCCACCTAGATCACCTTGGTGTGAATACAATTTAGAAATACAGTTGTTACTTTCCAATTCTGCTGATAGATGTACATAATTGTTACTGGTCTATTTCTTAGCTTTACAATGAGTCACCATTGTATTAAAAATTGAAAAAAAATTCTAATTTTGTATTCAAAAGAAAAGAAGATACTAAAAGGAATAAAAAAAAATCATAAGCCAAAGTAATGCCCGCGAGATGTCGTAATTCATAATACACTATCAAAATATTAGAGAAACAAAAATATTTCGAATTTTAATAATCATGAAATAGTAACAGTTAATTATATGCAACGGGCAAGGCTTCTAAAAGTTTTTTTTAATCGGGCCTTACACTTCATTCTGTTATCCAAAACTAACCGGAAAAACCATAACGCTATTGATAGATTTCCTAGCATAATTCATCCGGTAAGCAGGAAAGATGCTACAATAAGTATTCAAACAAATAGTCCTCACAATTTTCATCCGGCTAGCCAGACACGCACTCCTGGAACTATTCATACGGACACATTGAAACTAACTTCATTTAATAAAAACAAAATCACAGCCATATTCGAATTGTGTATGTAATGTGGAATACTAAAGTGAACTAAAGAAGGCCGTATGGTGACCTGTATTTGCTTACATTCACGTCATTTGGAATCTGTTGGATGCTCGTCACATTGGTTATCATACCACATCTCCTTGTTTTACAGAGAAAGCTCTGTCATGACTTCCCAGGTAAAATAAACTGTTTAACTTACTTTTAACACGTATCTTCTATTCCAAGACAAATATACTTATATACATTTTTTTGTCCTTGTTTTATCAAATATTCACAGAAAAATGTAAAGACATAATTGTAAAGTTGACAAAACAGCATCACCTTTTTGTAGTTATGTCATTAACTCTATTCACATTTTCTGCCAGTTTCCAGATCCACTTTATTGAATGAAGATCTCCATAAATTTATATGTTACTGAATTCATTATAGGATAAATGAATACAAACAATGATAACAACACAACTTGTGTCTGTCAGAAGTTGCAGTTTTGATTTAACAATAGTTCGACCTTCACAGTGTTGAATTGTTCTAATAAGAGAAAATCAATTTTTGTAATATTCTTTAATGCTAGGACAGTCGTAACTGAATCTTCATCTTTAGTATGTTCAGTTTTGTAATTATCCCATCTGCTTTGGTTATTATTTCAAGGAATGTCATATCATATATATAATTATTTATTTAGGCTAGACTTAGTATCGGATTTCTTTTTCTTTAATATAAGATCTGAATATCTGCGTTTCGTTGGATGAGTTTAAATAGGAACTTTCTGGTCCTTTAAGATCGTCTTTTTTAAGGTAACCGGACACATCTGGGGAATACAATCACAACCATCACTGTTCAGGAAAGGTGAAATTCAGTGTAAATTGATATTATCACTTGATTAGTGATTTGGCTGCCATCGTAAATTGGTTTATGGTTACGATGTAATCCTGTAATTTCCTACGTCATACAAGTCCTTGCGTTTCGCTGAGTGAAAGTTAAATGAGCGGAATAATGGGACGGACTAAATTATAAGTCATCATAATAATTACCCTGAAAGTGCTTCAATAGACAAAACCCTGTCTTGAGTCCCAATATTCCCATTCCACATCAATACAACAATTATTTATTTTCCAAAAATAAATATTGTTGATTTGTATCGTATACGTATGAACACCAAAACGTCATATATTCACTGATGACATAAATGCTTACTAGCAATGTGCTAGTCGACATTAGAGCGACGAGAAAGGGTTGTAACTTCTTTCCAAGAAAAAGGACACATACCAAGAATTGTGATAAAATCAAATTAAATACTAGTAACACTAACTGATTGAAACGAAGTGTTTTAGCTGTTAGCAGATGATAAACCTTCATAATTATATACACGCCGCACTAAAAATATTCCATTACAACAAATAAAGTCATTCTTTTTTTTTCGTTTCGGCTATGTTGCAGTTATTGTCTCCATTCAACTTTGATCCATGGAAAAGGATAGTAACTATTTGAGCTCAAGAACAGCTAAGCGTCTGTTTTCAAGACCACGTACTGAAAAACATGATGGATGACGCTTGCGAATACACTTGACCCTCCCGAGCACATTATATCCCTAGTTCTGATTTTTGAAAGCCATGATTCAATTATTTTTAGTTTTGTATCTAATATATTGACGTCAAAGGAAATATTTAAATCCTAGAAACCATTGAAAATTTTAAATAATAACTGTTTACGATGATTAGAAATGAAGGCCCTTTAAAACAAATTAATACACGTAGCATCTCAGTATTAAACTATATCTCAATCTCTATTTTCCACCAGATCAAACCCCTAAGGGCGTTGTTACCACATTAACTTCTGTAGTACTTTAAGTATAATAATTAAAACCGTTGACACAGAGATATGTCTAGCCGTCTTTTCATCAGATCAATATGATGCATTACCAAAGTCAATGAAGTGTGACTAAGGACCGGAGCCTGGTATTCTGCTTGAAACTGTTTGTTTTATTTTCTTTTTCACATTAAATTAAATAAAATATACATAATTATTAATGCCAAAGGAGAAGGTACGCTTGGAGTCAAATCTTAGATATTCAGTATTAAATGTTTTATGCATCCATTAAAAAATAATGCTTATTTGGTTAAAAAAAAACATAGAATCCTTTTATGAGTTATACAGCTATGAAATGTCAGTAAATTCAAATGAGAGGAAAATCATGCACAATTTGACTAATTGACTTGTACACAAACATGCTTATTATTTGCTGGATTGTAAACTTGTATATTATGTTGGTCTTAGATGATCTTTGTAAGGAAGTTACAGTATGATTTTCCTGTTACGCTGTCCATTGGGAAGTCGTCTATCTTTAACTTGCCATAATAGATGTAATGTTTTTTTTTATTGTTATAATGTCCATATGTCAATGACACAATTGTTCCAAGGTAAATTGGTAGGACATGTATGACAAGATGTACTACAATATAGATAACGTCATATCATCATATGCATGTAGCAATGGAAGAAAAAATGACATTATTGTAAAAAAGAATTGAGTTACTTCGGGCACAGGCGCTTGGGAAATGAACCCCCTTTTCTAATTTTCATTTTTTGCCACGTGGTGAATACGTATGTAGATTTTTTTACAAAGTTGTCTTCTTTGGTATCATAAATAACAAAAGCTAGTTAAAATAATCCGAAGCTTTCGACTGGTCGCAGCTTACTAAAGTTGTCGCCAATATATTTCCCAGGGAAACCATATAAGAAACATTTCCCTAGGAAATTATAAGATTTCTGGTGAAAATATCGGAAATACTTACGCGTAAAATAGTACCATCTAAATTTCTTTTTCACTGGAAAACTCTTCATCAATACCAGTTGAATATGTATAGTTTCCCAGGGAAATATTTGTGTTGTCTATTTCCAAGGAAATTATTCATGTTCGTAAAAAAAATATATTCTTTTGGCTATTCTTTTTCATAAAAAATAATCCTATATCAGATATTCCTTTTTTATCACTGATTGTTCGTGTAATCCTCTGATATTAAACTTGTAAAGTTAAGATGATTTCAATAAGTAATATTGAATCATGTTTAGAAATCTATGCATTTTTTTTGCGTGAACCCCCTGGGGGGGTTCACGCCTATATATTGGTGAGTTTCAGTAGCTTCTATGGGCCATTCGGATATCTTTTGAAACAAGATTCTCGGAACCTCTCGAAAATTTTCGATCATTTATGCAGGTAGTTTTCTATGTCTTTGATACTGTCCCTCTATGGATAGGCTACCACGTGACATTGTATATTTCAACACAGTTCATTTGTAGATAAAGACTAGATTGCAGTCAAAAAATCATTCATATTTTGGAACCTATTTATCTTTCGACAAAACATATGTGTTTTAAATAATGCTCACATTATTAAATAATATTAAATATCAAGTATAATGGTAACGCAATTACATAATTCATATTTTGAGACGGTCCCTTTACGCGTTGTGTGTGTAGTATTTAATACAACGTGCTATTGTGCATTGTGACAATAAACCTGGGAATAGTTTATTAATATATAATGTCCCAGAATAAACTGATTATTTCTGAACGTTTACTACGTGATATTTTGTATTTCAATCATAGCCTGGGAAAATGTCGGAAAGCATGAAGAAAATTAACAAAACGATATTTCTGTTATAAATATTTATCTTAGGTCGGAAACACAGTGGTCGGAAATCAGAAAGATACTTAAACAAAAGGATTTTTCAGTCAAAAATATTTAATTTCATTAATACATACTAACAGACCAAGAGAATATTCATCAAAATTATTAAGTTTAAACTGAGACTAAATTTATCCGTAATAGAATATTATTAAAATTGTTATACATGTATTACGTCGAAGAGCTTTGAACAATGAATACATTTGTGAAAACTGTATGCAACATATGAGCACCAATGAGCAGAGATGCGTACACATGAGTTTGTATCTAAATTTTGAACGGTAGTGAATGAAAAAATACTTTCATAGTTTCAATTCACAAGGAATTTAAATCCTTGCATCTCACAAAAAACGTAATTAATATTTTACAATAATCATAAAAAAATTTAATTACTAAGTTAATTATTTTATACTGTTTTAGTATGGTTTTACAAGTCTGCTTATATATTGTATATCAATATATTCATATAATGGAAAGTTAGACTTTAAGAAGAGATTGATTTGAAAAATAAAATGTTTATCAGAAAATATATGACGTTTGTATTGATATTATATTTCAAATTTTCGGAAAAGATTCATTATCAGGAATGTATGTTAATTAAATTTCAATTCTATTTTGTTGTTGTTGTTGATAGTTCAACCTTATAGATCTAAATCTTTGCAATATGGTACGATTTTGAAAATTGTATTCATTGTGTTGACCAGCTATCCTACACACGTCTGGTTCATTTACATTATATACCAACCTTTGCATTCACACAAATTCCCGATTAAATGGCAATGAATCCGGAGTCAAAACACTTGAGGTAGGTAGTTTGACATCCGAATTCAACTATTAAACATTAGATTTGAGCCTCGATTAATATATGTGGTGACGCAAATGCGTATTCTTATCTAGAGTATCAGTGCGTATGCTTTCCATTTACTATATCTTGCGCAAGAAAACCACGTGCATGCATAAATATTAATTTCACTCGCGAATGTGAATTTTCGCATTTCTTATCTAAATTCAGGACACGGCAGTAAGAGCTTGACATGTGACTTTCAGGCATGATCATCATTACTTAATGTATTCTGACCTCTAGCTGTTTCTCTTTTCTTTTTCTTTTTTGAGTGACTGTCCTATTGTAAACTTTGAAATTTTCGAAATACTAAGGATTTTCTACCCCAGGCATAGATAACCATAGATGTATTCGGCAAAACCTTTGTTTCGAAATTTTGGGTCCTCAATGCCTTTCAACTTCGTACTTTATTTGGCCTTTTTAACTTTTTTTATTCGAGCGTCACTGATGAGTCTTTTGTAGACTAAACTCGCGTCTGGCGTACAACATTTTAATGCTGGTATCTTTATATATCTACATATCTTTTGTATAAATTGGTTCTTTTGAGAGTATGTTCAGGTATTCATAAAACTTATGAAAATAAGATTTCTTCAAAACCAAGTTTTCCTGTGGAATATTTGGATTGATTTAAGTAACTTCAGGAAATCCTTAAAATTTGAGATGTTTTATGAGACCAAAATAATTGGCAGTATATAAGAGGTCCCAAATGAAGCCTCTAGCTGTGTTACTATCAAGAAAAATATACGAAACCTTCTTATAAGTTGCACTTCACATGGAAATTGGACTTTAAATTTATCTAAACAACATCTAACATGAGTACAGACAGTTTCAATAACATGTATAAGAATAATTGAAGGCATCCAGGAAACAAAATAAGAAGATTTGAAAGATTAAATAAATGCATACAGATTATAAAGCAAACAGAGTGCTTAAATTTATATTGCGATTGGTTTGTGCAATTTGCATTAGACATCCGGTTTGCAGAAACTGGGATTTGCAATAGGATTAAGAAAAAATGATGTACACTCCCAATTGCAAGTAATAAATAAAATAATCAAGCCTTAAAAGGTAAATTCAAATACATGTAGTACCTGTATATACACTTTCCTAGTCACAACTAAAATCCAACGTGGCTTTCAATTGACTTGTGCAAGAATCTACACACAATTACATATTTTCAATAAAGGTGTTTTAACATCATCATTACGATACCTTGTTCTATTCACAGTAAATTATTTCAAATCAAAAGCAAAAAAATTCAGCAACAATTTTTTGGTGACCAGTCAGCGGTCTCGGGTTCACGTATTGCTTTTCTTTTTTTTAAAGAAAGCAACTTGTTTACGTTTTATATGGAGGAAAATCGAATTTCTATTGTTTCCCACACAAAATACGTTCCTGTGGAAATTATTCATTTTCTCAACAACAAAGAAGTAGTTTATTTGTGTATATTTTTCAAAAATGTCAATTACCTATTTCCAGTTCATTATAATATTCAGTTTTGTTTTTGTATCCCTCTGATATGATGAATTATTCCTATAGTCAGCTAAATTTCAGTAGCAGTGCTAAATCATGATTTGAACTCTTTGTAGTTTTTATACATTTTATTTGAATAACTATCCCATTTAAATATTTTTACTCAGATTTTTTTATTGTCATATTTTTCCTGAATAATTTTTCCATTACCTTTTACAAAAAAAACCCTAAACAAGATACTCTATTGTTTATAGTTGTCAGTAATGTTAAGACAAAAAAAATCATACTTCTTGAACCAAGACATCTGTTAATATAATATTGTTTGTAAGTATCCTCTCAAATAGAATATTAAAGCAGTAGCATATAGTGGATTTTCATAATCAGTACCAAATCATGTTGGTAAATCTCCGCATAATTTAACCAAATTTTTTTACAATTAGCCTATTATTGCCATAAAAAAATCAGGACAGATCTCTCTTAAGACGTCAGTTTTAAAATGTCACAGGCAAATTGTATCATCAAGGCTAGCCAAACAAAAAAATTCACTATATATTTTATGAGTACAAGTATGTTGCGCTAATAATAATCTGTTTTCTATTAATATCATGTTAATCATATATAAATATTAGTCAGTGTTTTTCTTTTTTTTTTTCACATAACATTAGCGCTGACACTGACAGGTCATAATTATAAAACATGTATTGTATCTTTCTTTATAAAAAGAATGCATAGAATTATTGTCTGAGGTGAAGAAATACAAAATAAAGAATGATGAAAAAAGGCTAGCCTTACTTTCCAATTTTCTGAAAAGCCTTTCTTCTGATGCTCGAACATTTAAATAGTAATGACATCAGACGATGTTTGGTTTGGGTGAACTTATAGTGCCAAATACGTCTCAAATTTCCATTTTTCAAATTCTCATCAATTAATCAAATCGTCTGATACCGGATTTGACTTTTACACGCGCATAATCAATTACTAACTTTGAATACAAGGCAGTAAAACGATAAAAGATATGATTTCACCTGACGATCGTCTGATATCTCTCGTGACTTTTACCGTATTTCGTGGTACACTAGCTTTAGCTCCAGTATTGTTTGTGGTTTGCATGATTGCATGTCTACGTTTATATAAAAGTACCATTAACACTTCATTATCTAGTTAAAGTCCAACATAACTATAATGTATTCTTTGATACTCATTATTAACGTGAGATTGAACGAGATTTTATTTTCTTAATTGATTAACGATTTCTCATATGAAATTGAACTCTAATGAATAAATGTCAATTTTAATATGACGGTCTTCAAACGCTTTGAGTACATACCCGTGGTAAAATTGGAATATATTCATATGTCATCTGATAGGCAACGTAATGATTTGCTTGGGCTGTTTCAATCCTACTCCCACGTCGTATGCTTTTTATGAATGAATTACCTCACGTGAGATGGTGTAAATGACGTCATTGAACGATGACGTAAGAATGTAAGGATTTTACGGGAAAATGCACGAATGGGAAACTGAAAGTCGTCAAAACATGAAAACATAAACAAACGATGGTAAGACTTTGTATAATGTCCATATCTTCTAAAATGAAAGTAAGATAGTCAATTAAAATCATCCAAATCTGTCTTAGTATGTTATTGTATATCGTTTCAGAATGTCGCTTATTCAATTTTCTTCGTCGTTTACGTCAATATCAATAATGTGTTCAATTACGGGAACAGCAAAGATTTCCCTTCACATAGCGCGCTTCGACCCAAAAGAATTGCTGTCTTTGTCCAATTTGAATAGAAATAATTCATAGGTCTTGAATTTATATTGATTTTAACACGGGATGGCCCTTTATGCTGATATTTTACCCTCGCTGTCGCTCGTGGTAAAATATTTAACACAAAGTGCCAACCCGTGTTAAAATCACGATAAATTCAAGCCCCATGAATTATTTCTTAAATAATATAATACGTATCTAAGACACTTACTTTGGGAACAAGAACACGTGCTCGTCTATACACGAATAATGAGCTTGAAATGGTGTTTTCAAACGCGTTTCAAAATCAATGTCTATTATATTTTTGGGTTGTTATTATAAAAATGTTGGAAAAATTATGATATTTATTGCATCATACTTCGATACTCTGTTATAACCTAATATATTTCGAATCAGAATAATTTAGGGGGAAAAGAGAGTACTAAAAGATTCTGTTTGAATTAAAGATTGAGATTTCATATTCATTCTTTCTATACAATGCAGCTTACTATATGGAATGGTTTTGTCCATTGTTGAAGACCGTTCATCACCCTATAGTTGTTTACATCCTCTCTGCCGGATAGTTGTCTCATTGGCAATCATACCAAGTCTTCTTCTTTTTGTATTATGAAATGGAGGCCCCATTGCAATATAAATGTGTATAATATTATCTCAAAAGCAGTATTCAATCCCGTGTGGTGGAGATGCAAGAGGCCCATATTTCACAAAGGTGCAAAAACTTGTTTATCAAATTAAGATTAATGTATTTCTTTACTTGCCCGTTTAGCTGTGTTGAATTTTTTAATAGGCTTCCACTTTTGAACAGATTGGATATAAAAATATTAAATACATGTTTGTTTTAGTTTCCACGCTCTCTGTTCATACACAGTCCTTGTGATACTCTTGGTGATTGGCGTCTATTTTGCAAGTGAGATGTATATATAAATACACAACAACGTCCAACTTGGGACATTGGCAACAATAATATACATAATTATTTCAAACTGAAATTACTTGTAATACAAGTTAGATGATTAGAATTCTATAGAACTCGGTTCTATCCATAACTTTTATTCAAAAATGCCTGTACAAAGTCAGGATTGTGACAGTCAGTTGTCAATTGCTCGCACGGGGATCGTTTGAACTTCGTACTAGCTTTGGTCTTTAAACTATTTTGATTTGAGCGTTACAAATGAGTCTAGTGAAGAAGAAACTCTTGTCTATCGTACAAAATTATAAGCCTGGTATCTTTGATGATTTTTTTTAAAGATTTCCCCAAATTTAATCAATATATAGTTGGACATAATTTTTTTTTTATCAACCTTGAATTTAAGTACAAATGTACAATTAGTATTTCATATTTTTACGTTAGTTTCATCATGCAAGGATCATTAACCTGTTGAATGCAAGATAAGAAATTATGTTATTGTCATCATATCTTCTTTTTTTCTATTTATAATTAAAACCATGACATACGATGTAATAGAAGATATTATCAAATAGAGTCTTGACTTTGATTATTGTTGTAGAATCATGTGCAATGTCTTTATGACAATACTACAATACCGCTAAAATCTTTTTCCGGCTGAGTGGAAGAATATGAATACAATTACCCAAGGGTTAAAGATTTCATTAAAAATATTTCTATATTAATGGTACAATAGCATGGAGATGTTCATATATTCTTTTATAATGAAAATTAAACTTGATTAAATTCGTGCGTTCGAAGGGCTTTTCTGGTTTATATTCATCAGGAATGTTCAAACCCAAAGATTTGAAAGTAGAGGATGTATAAAACCTTCACACATGAAGAGATATTTTACAAAATAGAACCTAAAATGTAGTTGAAGTCATCTTCAGTCCCCTTTGCCTGAAGGAGTTGGAACCTTAGTTCCTAAATTATTTCTCAATTTATCATCGACTAATTTAACTCAATTTATAACTGTTTATAATTAATATACTGAAACCGTGATTATTTGTTCTCCCTTATCAATAGGAATTGGAAGATAAACTAAATGATTTAATAAACAAATCAATTTTAGAGTACATTGAAACGTGCTTGACTAGATAACGTCTTTTAATCTGTGTGTACGTCCTTGATATCAATCTCACGTTTGCATAATTATAATTGTAAATTGAACAGTATGTTCTGTTATGCAATTCTGTATATATTTCCAAACAAATCATGGCAATATATCATAAAAGTAAGAAAACAGACATAAAACAAACAGTTAACGTCAGTATTTTTTTAACCATTATGATATAAATAAATTTGGTGTATTTACTGTCTTCTGATTGGTTAAAAGTATTACCTTTATTTTCAATGTTGTCAATTTTAATGCCCACTCTGAGTATATTCATACGCCAACATGTGTACGTTGTTATTGTTAATATAAATAATATAAAAGTTCTTTGAGCCTTATTTTTGATAAAATTTATTTATAATGAATGGCAATAATTTATTTTGAATTTATTGAACCATAAAATTAATTTTGACTCTTCATTTTAACCGGATTATTCAATGATTTTAGGTTCAATAAACAAATATATTCATTAAGAGTTAAAATATACATTCTATCCAGAACCCATGACTTAGATCCGGATGCTATTACATCAATTGAATATATATTGTTAACATAGACTTAAGAGTACTTTTCGCATTATTTATTTAGGTGTATAAGACCTTTCATCAACCGAGTGGGTAATTACATATACACACATCTACATTTTTCACGAACATTAAAAAATGAAACTATTTTCAATGTTCTGTAAAAACAAGTTGTCAATTGATAAGAATGAATTTTGTTATATTTATCAAAAGTATTGTAAAACAGAGCTGTGGATCTTATATCGTCACCTGGTTGATGTGATTCATCAAAAACATAATTATTTTGAATCATTGCCAATATATCAAAATGAAATAAGAAATTTTTGTAGAAAATCTCGTTGACAGATTAAATATGAAATCGTAAGACAATTACATGTAGCCCTGTGTTTTAAACGAGAGAAAAAATTATCTGGACATCATAATCAACATTAACTTCTGAAATAAAATGTTGCATTTCTATAATGTAATTTATTTCCACAAAATATTCATAGAAACGTCTCGTTCAATATCACAAAAGAGCTTCACGGAAGAAGATTAACATCCAAACGAAGATAAACATCCAGTTTTCCATAAGCGTTATTTAGAAATTGATGTTGCATCAATGCTATCATGTGTTACTTTTAATTAGCGAGAAATAAGAATAATTAATGTCTTTCCTTTTTCTATAAGGAAAGACCTTACTGTATTTCTTCTGATTATTATTATTATTATTATTATTATTATTATTGTTCCGCCAAACTTTGACAAAATTTCCCTCCGTAACCGTAAGCCATGTCGCTTTCAGGTTCACACTTTGTATCGGTGTCATAAATATCTATCCGGAACTCACCCTGTGAGTCGTAAAATTTTGTCGGTCCGGAGTTATCCCTCCGAAACCTAAAACCTAAAACCTTGTTATCATTCAAACACCGTTACCGTAATAGGTAGAAAAAAAAGGGTGAAATTTGTTCAGGACCAGACCCTGGTTCTTCGTTACATTTGGATCGAAAAGATTCAACGACTCATTGGTAGGGTTATGCCCCTATGAAAATTAACCGATGTCGGTTGGCCACTAAAACTCAGAAACCGTAAGTCGTAGCCACCTAGGATCTTCACCAATGATCATCAATTTATGTGACTTTGAAAATGCCTCAAGTCAAATTTGTATGTTGACCTTGACCTTTGACCATACACTTTGTTATTGGATAATCTCAGAAACCTTTATACTTACAGAAGTTTTGAATAGTGAAAAATGACTGGGTCATTAAGTCGCAACTTTGTTACATTTGACCGAAGAGATTTGTACTTTCTGTAAGGGGCATTACCCCTGTTTTAGGTTTCTGAAAAGACAAAATCAACTTTTACTATTTAGCCAAAGGTCCTAAACCCATGGGGTCTTCAGCAATGACATTTGGGACCAATGACCTTGACAAAGGTCACAAGGTCAAAGGTCAAGGTCATGTCCCAGATAACGAATTATGTGTTTTTGACCTTATTTAAAGTATTTTCAGTGTGTTTTAAAGCTTTTTAAGGTTGACCTTGACCTTTGACTTCACCACTTTTTATTGAATATCTCAAAAACGATTATACTTACAGAAATCGTCGATAGTGAAAAATGCATTCTACGCCTATTGAAACATATATTTTACATTATGAAAAGGAAAGAACTCTCAATTGTTCAAGAACAATTGACATTTTAATTTTTATTTTTTTTTTTTTTTTTTTTCTTATCATATTTACATAATATATAATCTTTGAACATTTTTGGCATGCTACTTCCGAATAAGAGACGATGGTAAATTGACCAATCAGAATCAGGAATTTCAGCTTGTAATGTCTGTTTCATGATTGGAATGACATGGAGAATAACTGCATTGTTTTATTAACTATTGATATTTTATTTTTCTCAGTTTTTATGGGTTTTTTTTTTTTTTTTTTTTGCTTTTTCGAGATAATAATTGAAATTTAGAAAAACTCTCAGGCAGCAGATACATGGGAAAACAATAACTATCATTATTGAGGCAGACGATCAAAATAGTAATATAAGGTATGAGAGTCTTAATCGTTATTCGATGCATTTTAGAGTATTTAATGAAAAACTACTATGCCTCACACATACACATTTCACATCAGATATATAATATGAAAGCGTATTCAATTTAGGCTTACACTATTTCAGTTTCATATGGTCAAACATTTTACAACAAAATGTAAATATAAAGAATTTATACAGATCAATGTTGAAAATAATTATTCTATAAATTATCATCTAATTTACATTGAAACCTATTGCCTAGTTAGTCACGGGTTACCACATGCTATTTAAAGGTGGTGCTGTTCCAGTTCTTACTACCACTCATGTATTCCCAGCACCATTTTTATTCATGATTTTCCCAACACCATCAAAAATTCTAAAGATTATATGATAGAAAGTTCTAAAATTATTTCTTGTCAGAATAATTATGAGTGATTATACTAATAATAAAGTTTTAACAGTTTTGTTGTAAAATGAATTCTTTTCATCAAACCAATACGATGAAATAACAAAATCATTGTCGTATGACTAAGTACAGGGCCTTATATTCTGCTTTTAAATGAATTCTTTTGATTCCCTTTATGTCAAACCAATATCCATGATTTAAATGTCAAAGGAGAAGATCTGGGGCTAATTGGCCTTAAAATAAAATATATTTCAAACTGTCTCGGATTTTCAGAATTAAATGTTGAATGTATAGAATAGATAATGGAAACGGGGAATATGTCAAAGAGACAACAACCCCACCAAAGAGCAGAAAACAGCCCAAGGCCAACAATGGGTCCTCAACGTAGCGAGATAATCCCGCACCCAGAGGCGGGCATCAGCTGGCCCCTTAACAATAATGTATACTAGTTCAGCGAAAAGGACACCACACTAAACTCGGAAACATACAAATAAACCAAAAAATAAACACACAAGACTAACAAAAACTAGAGGTTCTTGACTTGGGACAGGCGCAAAAATGCTTGTATTGTAAAATAACAGTGGTGTTTTTGTTTAAAATATACCCTTTAATGAGTTTTATAGCAATGAAATGTCCGGAAATTCAGTCAAATAGCAAAATCTTGACTATTTAACGCACAATTAATTCATAACTTCAAAAACAAGGCAGTAAAACATTATACCAGACAGTCATCTGATATCCTCTTGGTTTTTACCGTATTGTGTGGTCCCTGAATTTAGCTTCTAGTATTGTTTGTCGTTTGCAAGATTGTATGTCTACGTTTCAATAAAAATACCATTATCATTTGTGTTCATTATCTGGTTAAATACCAACATAACCATATTGTATTCTTGGCTATTTGTTATTAACCTGAGGTTGAACGATATTTTATTGCTCGTAATATATTAACGAATTTCTGTATTATTGTAATATTCATAATGGCAATCCTTCAACAACAAAACTGACAAATTGACTTATTTTGTCATGCCGGAACTTTTTATATTTAAACAATGAATGCTTACTATACGGAATGGTTTTGTTCATTGTTGAAGGGCGTAAAGCGCCATATATAGTTGTTTACATCCTCTCTGGTAGATACTTGTCTCATTGGCCATCATACCAGGTCCTGTTCTTTTTTATGTTAGGAAATAAAGGCTCTGTTGCAGTATTAATGTATCTCAGAAGCAGGGACTAATCTTATGTGATTGACATGCCTCTCCTTAAGGTACAAAAACTTGTGCATGAAATTGAGATTAAAGTGCATCTTTACTTGCCTGCTTGGATATGTGGAATGTTTCAATAGGCAACCACGTCTAAACAAATTGGATACATGTTTGTCTTTTTTCCTAGCAAAAAGTAAAATAACAAAAGTACCAAACTCCAAGGAAAATTCAAAATGGAAAGTCCCTTATCAAATGGCAAAATCAAACACTCAAACACATCAAACGAATGGAAAACAACTGTCATATTTCTGACTTGGTAAAGGCATTTCATTATGTAGAAAATGGTAGATTAAACCTGGTTTTAAAGCTAGCTAAACCTCTAACTTGTATGACAGTCGCATAAAATTCCATTATATTGACACCAATGTGTGAACAAAACAAACAGACAAAACAGGTAAAAATGTCAAAAATAGGGGTACTGCAGTCAAAATTGTGTTATAAACTTAATCACAATAAAACAAACAAATATGTCAACAAAGAAAAACAAAATGGCATATAGACAAAGCACATAAGCAAAAATGAAAGACCAGAATACAAAAAATTTCACATAGGACAATAACACAATGGCGAGATGTATAAGTATCGAGCAACGCCAAAACTCTTTTAGCTGTGTGGGATGTATAAATACACAATTACGGCCAATTTGAGACATTGTCAACAACAAAATACATAATTATTTGAACTGAAATGACGGTATTTCAAGTCAGATTGGCATACCATAAAACTCTATCCATCAGTTTCATTCAAAAATGCATGTACAAAATCAGGATTGTGACAGTCAGTTTGCAATTGCTCCCGCTGAGGTCGTTTAAACTTAGTTCTTGCTACGGCCTTTTGATTCGAACGTCACCGGTGGGTCTAAAGGAGACGAAACGCGTGTCTAGCGTTAACAAAATATAAGCTGGGTTAACAGTGTTTCTGTTGCTCCGTTGTTTTCCTCTTATAGTTGATGTGTTTCCCTCGGTTTTGGTTTGTGACCCGGATTTGTTTTCCCTCAATCGATTTATGACTATTGAACAGCGGTATACTACTGTTGCCTTTATTTATCTAGAATGTTTTTTAAAGATTTCCCCAAATTTAGTCAAGGTATTGTTGGACATAGTCTTTTTTTAAATTAACCTTGAATTTTAGTACAATTGGTATTCCATATTTTTACATTCATTACATTATGTAATGATCGTTGACCTGTTGAATGCAAGAATAGGAACGATAGTATTGTCATATATCTTCTTTTTCTATTTATGATTAAAACCATGACAAACGTTGTAAAAGAAGATAAAGATATTATCATATAGAGTCTTGATTTTGATTAAACATTGTTTTTGAACCATGTACATTGTCTTTTATTTCAATATTACAATACTGCTAAAAAATTCAGGCTAAGTGGAGTAATATTGATACATTTACCAAAGGGTAACATATTTCATAGAATTAGAAATATTTCTATATCAATGGTAGAAAACTAACGTGTAAGGCTTCTATCAGATATCATGCATTATTCTTTAATAATGAAAATTAATCTTGATTAATTCCATGCGTCCGAAGCGCTTTTCTGGATTACTCTACATAAGGAACGCTCATACCAAAGCGTTTGAAAGGCAAGGATGTATAAGACATACACACGTGAAAAGTTATATTACCAAATAGAACCTAAAAAAATAGCCAAATGCATATAAGATCAACTTTGCCTGAGGCTGTTAGAACCTAAGTTTCTTAACAATGTTTATCATCGGATAATTTAATTTGATTTACAACTGGTTTACATAAATAATATAGCACATTGATATACTGAATCTTTGATAATGTGTTCTCCTTTGTCAACAAAAATTGGAAGATAAACTTAATGATTTGATAAACAAACCAATTTCAGCGTACATTGCAACGTGCTTGACTGAATAACGTCTTTCAATATGTGTGTATGTCTTTGATATCGATCCGACGTTTGCATAATTAGGATAATGAAATGTATAGTATTTCCAAAAAGTCATGGCAATATTTTTAGACAACAGACAAAAACAGACATCTAAGGTGGAACGTAAGTATTTTAGTCGTTAGTCCTGAGTTTTAGAAAAGAAGAGAAATTGACAATCATTATCAACAATAACTTTTGAAAAAAACACGTTGCATTTCTATAATGCTATTTCCACAAACTCAACATTGAAAGGTTTGTTCAATATGGCCAAAGAGTTTCAGGGAAGAAGATAAACATCCAATTTTCTATAAGTTTAAATAGGAATTTGATGTGGCATCAACACTGTCTTACGTTTCCCTCAATAAGCAAGAAATAAGAATATTTGTTAAAGGTTTTTAATCATCATATTTACTTAATAACTGAATCTTTGAACATTTCTGTCCTGCAACCTAAGAAAAAGAGACGATCATACTCAAGAATTTGTGCTTGTTATGTCTGTCGCTTAGTAATTACTGCATTGTAATATTTACTATTGATACTTTATTTCTCTCAATTGTTAGCTCATCTGGTCCACATGGCCAAGTGAGAAAAGCTCTCAGGCAGCAGACGCATGGGAAAACAATAACCAGCACTATTGATGCAGACGATCGAAAATGATAATTTTAGGTATGAATGTCATAACTCATCACGTGATGCATTTAAGAGCATTCAATGAAAAACTACTGTTCCACATTTCACTTCAGGTATATTATATGCAAGAGCATACAATTAAGACTCACATTATTTAAGTTTCATATGATCAAATATTTTTACGAGGGGTAATAGATTAACTACATTTTACGAATAAAGATGTATAACAGAACGTAAATATACAGAAATTAACAGATCAATGTTAAACAAAATTGTTCTATAAATTATTTTTTAATTATATGTTTCAGGGATTACAACAGTCTATTTAAGGATGTTGCTCTTTCAGTCTTGTATTTTATCACCACCCTTGGATTTCCAGCACCATTCTTATTCTTGATTTTATCAACACCAACAAAATTTTTAAATATTATATGAGAGAAATTTCTAAAATTAATTCTTATCCGAAAAATTGTGAGGAATTATACTAGTTTTAAGTTTTGTCATAAAATTATAGTACATACACATGCATATAATATAAATTTCCACTTCGTACTATGAACATCAAAATTATTTATTTTGTTAAAATATTTCCTTTCTCTATTGTAACTGTATACGTATACCTTACAACAAAATTATTTTATTTACCTGTGTTTAAAGTTATTGCAAATGGCTGATATTTTGTTCGAGCATATTGTTTTCTTAAATTGTTTATACATTTCATACCGATATAACATGTTACTTTTGTTATTCTTCCTTAGTTTATTTATTTTGAATTTACATTGTATCATAGGTCAAATTTATTTGTTCAGTGTATGTTCAATGGTGTTACTATGTCCTTTGATTGAGTTAAGCTATTTCAGTTGATATTTTATAGTGTGTCTTTCTATGTTGTGATGTTACAGTATTGTTTCAGAAAAGGGTGAAGGTTTGGTACCATTAAAACGTTTAAACCCGCTGCATTTGTTTGCACCTGTCCTAAGTCAGAATCTGATGTTCAGTAGTTGTCGTTTGTTGATGTGGTTCATAAGTGTTTCTTGTTTCTCGTTTTATATAGATTAGACCATTGGTTTTCCCGTTTGAATGGTTTTACACTAGTAATTTTGGGGCCCTTTATAGCTTACTGTTCGGTGTGAGCCTAGGCTCCGTGTTGAAGACCGTACTTTGACCTATAATGGTTTACATTTATAAATTATGACTTGATGGAGAGTTGTCTCATTGACACTCATACCACATCTCCTTATATCTATATACTCGATACAGATACAGTATGCATATATATTTTGATAGTATTAATAACATTAACGGTACCAGTTTTATTGCAATTAATGTCTCTTCAGTGATGCTCGAAGCCAAAATATTTGGAAGTCCAAAACCTAATAAAAACGTTATATAGCCGATAAAACCCCCCAAAAAATATCAATAGTATTGCAAAAAGATTTAAAACTAATAAATATTTTTTGACAGTTCAAATAATTGTTTTATTAGCACTTCCCTTTACAATCTATCTATAGTGATCACTGGTTAGTAAATATAAAAATGGCCTTAACTTGAGTTTGATTTAGCTAATAAATTAGGACTTATTCAAAAGCGATGCGATCGGGTCTGAATATATATACCTATTCCTTGACGAGTATGGAATACTTGTAACATAATTTTATGCGATTTTATAGTTTTCTAATCTTTTTGATATTTCTGATGAATTTAAAGGATTATAGTGTAGTACTGAATATCAATTTATAATTAGATATTCGATACATCTGCCTCTTTTACAGCTTTCAATACAAATTATAAAAGTATGCTTATCTTATAATCTGATAAATCGTATAGTAATTAATTTAGTGCAAGTATGGGGTCTTTTCATAACTTATTATCCAAAAATCTCTCTGAAAATAGGCTTATCACAATAATTTTTCGATTAATTACCGGGGTAATTCCTTTCACATTAAACACAATTTCTCAATAACGGATTCAAGTTGATGCTCTTACTGAATATTAAGAAGAACATGTATGTTCACTGATGAAATAAATGTTTAGTATCAATGTGCCACTCGACATTAGAGCGATGCGAAATTTTGTAACTGCGTTCCATGAAGTGGGACACAGACCGAGTATTGTGATGAAATCTAATTAAATAACACTAACCGATTGACACGACGATTTCTAGCTTTTAGCAGATGAGAAACCTTCATAATTATATACACCCCGCACTAAAGATATCTTTTTTTTTTTTTTTTTTGCTTGCATGTTGCAGTTCTTGTCTCCTATTAACTTCGATTAACAAAAGCGGAGAGAATCTATTTAGGCGCCTGTTCTCAATGCAAGACCACGGATGACGTGTTCGAATACACTTGACCCTCAGGAGCACTTTATGTCAGCCCTAGTTCTGTTTTTGAAAGCCATCATTTAATATTTTTTTTAGTTTTGTATCTTATTAAAACAAACAGACATCACAAGGAATGTTTAAATCCTAGAAACAATTGAAAATCTTAAATAATAACTGTTTGCGATAATTAGAAATGAAGGTCCCTTTTTAAAAATAACTAATACATGTACATGCAGCATCTCCGTATACAACAATTTTAAGGTCTTCTATCAAAACATAGCTACTTAGACTATATCTCAATCTCTAATTTAAACCATATCAAATCCCTAGGGGGTTATAAGTGTGAACATATATTTGTTCCGCATAATACTTGTTCCCCTGGAACAAAACTATGGATAATAAAAGTTTTTGGGAACAAACATTACATAATACTATTTCCACCTTCATAAGATATTTTCCTGGAACTAAAACATCATATGTTTCATAATATTTGTTCCTTTAAAGAAAGAGTTTCATTTGATTTTTTACACCTGATTTCATCTTAATTAATCATGTTAATATTCACCTCACATGACATTTACCTGTACATGTAGTACATACAAAGAATGGAGTCTGAGGAATACAACAAAATTGTACATATTTAAACAATGGCTCTTATTCTAAACAAGGTAATATATATATAAGAATATATATTTTAAATATTTTATTACTGCATGCTCCACTGTGACTTACTTAACTAAATGGTCCGTTAGTCTGTACCAATGAAGAAAGTTTAGCTTATACTTTAGTCAAGCATGAAGTTAGCCACAAATTTCAGATGAAAATGCCTGTACTTTATTATTGGAAATATACTTCCATACGTTTGTAGCTAGAAATAATTTTGGATATTGTAGTATATATTCCTAGAACTTTGATCATATAATAAATATTTTTAGAACTTTAATCATCTAATAACCATGATAACTATTCCTGAAACATTTATAATATAGCCAATATTCCAATATACCTACAACATTTATAATATAACAAATATTTCTAGAACTTTTAAATATAACAAATATTCCTGAACTTTTATAATATAACAAATTCTCCTGGAACTTTTATAATATAAAAATATTCCTGGAACTTTTATTATATAAAACATTGCATGTCCATAATATTTATTCAAAGAACTTTTAGCATATAACAAAAGTTCCATTGGGAACTTTCCTTATGTAATATTTTATCCTTTGTGAAGGAAATTTTCTTATAGCATTGGATAAAATATTATATAAGGAAAGTTCTAATGGAACTTAAAGTTATATGCTTATTTACTATATTCTGTTACATAAGCATATAACCATCTGTAGTACTTGAAGTATTATAATCAAATTCGTTAACACAGAGAAATGTCTGAACTTCTTTTCATCAAATCAAAATGATGAATTACCAAAGTCATTGAAGTGAGACTTATATTCTACTTGAAATTGCTTCTTTCGATTTCCTTGTCTCCATGATTTTGAATGTCAAAAAAGATTTAAGGCTAAAATGGCCCTAACATAAGATACATTTCAAGCTATCTCGTATTCCAAATTAAAAGTTGAATGTATATATAATAATATAACAGTGCTGTTTTGGATTAAAACATATCCCGTAATGAGTTTAACAGCAATCAAATACCAGGAAATTCAGTGAAATAGCGAAATCTTGACTATTTGACACGCAATAAAAACAAGGCAGTAAAACGTTACACCAGAAGTTCATTTAATGTCCTCTTTGTATTATCCTATTTTGTGGTCACTAGCTTTATCTTCAAGTATTGTTTGTCGTTTGGACATTGCAATTTCTACGTTTATATATAAAAGTACCATTAACATTTCATTATCTGGTAAATACCAGCATGACTATATTGTATTCTTGAATATTCGTTATTAACGTGAGATCGAACGAGATTTTACTGTTCGTACTAGATTAACAATTTTCCATTTGCAATTAAACTATAGTGAATAGATGTCAAATAATATAATAATGGACAAAAGGCACTTACTTTGGCAACAATATATTATATACACGAATGATGAGCTATTATTTGATGTTTTCAAACGCGTTGTAAACAATCTATGTCTATTCTATTTATTGCAGCATACTTCGATAGTGTCTGTTAAAATATATAGGTATCAATATTTTTTCGATTCAGACTACATGTAATTTAGGGAAAAGAATAGTAAAATATTCTATTTGAACTTTAGATCGAGATTTCATTTTTCTTTCTAATAAAGAGCGAATATATAAATTTAGTTCAGAGTAATTAGATTTTTGAATATTGTTTTTATTGGTATTAATATTGATTTTGTTATCAGTAAATTAAAATCAAACTACATACTATTTTTATATACATATGCACATTCATGGCTCTACAATCTGTCGATACCTGTATCTTGGCATTGCACAAGTTCGTGTTTTTCTCTGACTGTTAATGATGTCTTTAAACTAAATCCATTGGATGTTGGTTAGTTACTGATTGATATTTTAGTCTTAAATTTTTTTTTTCATTAGTTGTTATTGGCTTTGAACTAGCTGTCAGTATCTTTTTGTTGTGGGGATTTATAAGTACCCTGCCACGTCCACTCTGTTTTTTGTAAGATGTATTTCTGCTTTGTATCTATCTGATGAGTTAAGCCCTTTTCAACTAATGTTTGTAGTTGTTCTTATGTTGAACTGTTACACCTCTGTCCCAGGTTAGGGGTAGGGTTTGCGCCTTCAAACTAGTTTAACCCCACCACATTCTATATGTGCCTGTCCCAAGTCAGGAGCCTCTAATTCAGTGGTTGTCGTTTGTTGCTGTATATCATATTTGTTTTTCGTTCATTATTTTGTACATAAATCAGGCCGTTAGTTTTTCTCGTTTGAATTGTTTTACATTTGTCATTTCGGGCTTTTATAGCTATGAGGTATGGGTTTTACTCATTGTTGAAGGCTGTACGGTGACCTATAGCTGTTAATTTTTGTGTCATTTGTCTCATGTTGGGAGTTGTCTCATTGGCAATCATACCACATCTTCTTATTTTATATATATTAATGATTTTGAAAAATTAAGCATTTTTCTTTTAATTTACTATAAAATATTTCTCAAATTTTATTGCTATCCTAAAATTTTTAATCTTCTTTACCATGGGTTGCCCATAATTGCTTGATCCTTCTTGTTTTTAAATTTATTTATTTATTTTATTTCCTTATTTTATTGTCGAAATGCATATTTGCTGCAGAAAATTTGGTACTGTTAATTTTATTATTATCTCTTGTCTGTTTTATATCTCAATACAGCCAACCATCCCAACTTTCATTAAGGTGGAACAGAATTATAACAAAACAGTAGGATTTGTATACTGTGCCAAAACGTTTTGTGTATGCCAATCCAAAATTTCAGTATTTGGTCTTTATAAGGGCTAAAGAATTTACACTAATCGACGTTTTATACATTTTGTACTGTTTTCGGTTTGAACAATGCAAGAGACATTTACTAATCCACTATTGTGCAATGCTTTATCATCGAACATGTTTCATCAACGAATTTGAACAGGAGTACCACAACGGTTGTCACCAGTGGAGCAGGAACCAGATGACCCTTTCGGATAATCTGAATTCATCTCTTTCTTCTTATTAACAACACGGAATATTATTCTTGTGTCAATAATCATGATAATAGAAATCCTTCAGCAACAAAATTTACAAATTGGCTTGTTCTCATGCCGGGACTTTTTTTTTATACATTTCGGCTTTTTAATTACTATACGAAATGGTTTTGTCCATTGTTGAAGACCGTACAGTCCCCTATAGTTTTCAAATCCTCTCTGGGGGATAGTTGCCTGTCTCATTGGCAATCATACCAGATCCCTTTCTTTTTATATTATATAAGTTAGGCCTCGTTGGTGGATAACTGTGTATAAAATGTCGTAACTACAATACCCTTCCCTTTTCACGAATGTGACCTACCGAATTAGACTATTACCGGATTTGTAATAACATAAGCAACTCGACGGGTGCCACATGTGGAGCAGGTTCTGCTTACCCTTCCGGAGCACCTGAGATCACCCCCAGCTTTTGGTGGGGTTCGTGTTGCTTAGTCTTTAGTTTTCTATGTTGTGTCTTCTGTACTATTATTTGTCTGTTTGTCTTTTTATTTTTAGCTATGTGTCAGTTTATTTTCAATCTATGAGTTTGACTGTCCCTCTGGTATCTTTCGTCCCTTTTTATCTCAGAATCCCCTGAGGTGGAGACGCAAGAGACCCGCATCTCCTTAAATAAAGATGCAACTTTACTTGCCCTAATGGTTGTGTGGAATGTTTTAATACGCAAAGACGTTCGAACAGATTGGACTTAAAATTATTAAAAATATATTTATTTTTAGTTTCCAGGCTTTTCGTTGAGACACAGTTCTTGTGATACTCTTGTTGATTTGTGGATTGTATAAATACACAATCACGGCCAATTTGAGACATTGGCAACAACAACATCCATAATTATTTGAAAATGAAATGATACAATACAAGTTAGATAATTGGCATTCTATAAAACTCAGTTCTATCCATTACTTTCATTTAAATGTTCCTGTACAAGGTCAAGAACTGTGATTGTCAGTTGTCAATTGCTCCCACGGTGATACGGTGATCATTTGAACTTTTACCTTTAAACTATTTTGATTCGAGCGTCACGGACGAGTCTAGTGATAACGAAACATGTGGCTGGCGTAGATAATTACAAACTGCCTTCTTTAATGAGTTTGTTTTTAAAGATTTCCCAAAATTTAGCAAGTATAGATAGTTGGACACAGATAATTTTTAAATTTACCTTGAATTTAAGTACAATTGGTTTTCCATATTTTTACATTAATTATATCATGTAACGATCATTAACCCGTTGAATGCAAGATAAGAAACGATTTTATTGTCATAATGACATACGATGTAATCGAAGATAAAGATATTATCAAATAGAGTCTTGACTTTCATTTAATTATTGTTAGAGAATATGTGCAATGTCTTTCTTGCAATACTACAATACCGTTAAAATCTTTTTCCGGCCGAGTGGAAAATACAATTACCCAAGGGTTAAAGATTTCATAGAATTAGAAATATATCTACATCAATGGTTCACAAACTAAACTGAAATGCTAATATCCAGTAGCATGCAGCAATTTATATACTCTTTTATAAGAAGATAACACGTGATTGATTTCGTGCGTCCGACGCGCTTCTCTGGATTTATATTCATCAGGAACGCTCAAACCCGAACATTTTAAAGGCTAGCCAACAACGTGCGTATAATACCTAAACACATGGAGAGTTATATTACCAAATAGAATCCAAATTATAGAAAATTCATCTTACATCAACTTTGCCTGAAGGAGTTGGAACCTTAGTTTCTAAATAATTTATCAATTTATCAACGGATAATTGAACTCAATTTTAACTGTTTTACAATAATAACACAAAAAATAAAATATCATCATGAGTATGTGTTCTCCTACATCAATAGGAAATATGCACATCATAGATACCAGGATTTAAATTTTTTTATGACAGACGCGCGTTTTGCCTACAAAAGAGTCATCCGTGACACTCGAATGAAAAAGTTAAAAATGCAAAATAAAGTACAAAGTTGAAAAGCATTGAGGACCCAAAATTTTGAAAGAGTTTGCCAAGATAATCTATTTCTGGGGTAGAAAATTCTAAGTAATTTAGAAATTATTTAAAATTTGGTAAACCGTCAATGGGAACTGAAAGATAAACTAAATGATTTGAAAAACAAACCAATTTCAGCATGCATTGCAACGTATTTGATTAAATAATCATATTAATATGTCGTTAACTCGTGTGATTGTCTTTGATATCAATCCGACATTTGCATAATTGTAATAATAAATTGTACAGTATTTTCCGTTATGCAATGCAGTTAATATTTCCAAAAAGTCATGGCAATATATCATAAAAGTAAGAAAATAGACAAAACAATCATTTAAGGTGGAAAGTAATTGTTTTCTGAACCACAAGGATAGGTTAAACTTTCCTCTAGAAACAAAATTTGTTTTATACAGAACCCACGACTTAATCATAGAACAACTAATCAGAGAATTCAAATCTAGAAAAATATTCAACGAGTGACCGAACAACACATTAATTCACGAATGCGCGTAGCTCATGAGTTAATTATAAGTGTTGTTCGGTCACGAGTTGAAACATTTTCGATATTTGTATTCTTCAATTAGTTATTCTTTTTATTACATTGACCTTGTGTTTTTTCAATAGAAATAAAGTAGAAAATACAAGAAACCATATCTTTTTCTACGCATTCCCTTTTTTCATAATGCAACGTCTTGACAACAACCATCGTTGTTAGACGTAAGTGTAGTGAAATTATCGGATTTCTTTCACCTGTGAAAATATCGGTTTTTATTTAACTGTAAAAGCACGGCATCTCATTGCAACCAATGTAATATAGCCGGATTTTTCGTTTGAATTTTCCTTGGAAATTGGTATTTTTGTTATTTTACTTTTTGCATTTCTAATATAAAATAAAAATCGAAAAAATTGTTCAATATGGCAAAAGAGTTTTACGTAAGAAGATACACATCCAATTTTCCATAAGCTTAAATTAGAATTTTATGTGACATCAATGCAATTATGCGTTTTACTTTTAATTACCAAGAAATAAGAATATTTGGGAAAGGTTTTCTAATCATCAGTTTTACATAATATATAATCTTTGATCATTTTTGTCATGCAACTTCAGAAAAAGAGACGATGTTAACTCGGAATCATGAAATAGTGCTGGAATGTCTGTCGCACTATTGGAATGTAATCGAGATTAAGTGCATTTAATTATTGGCTATCGATACTTTATTTCTCTCAACTTTGGTGTTTTTTTTTTTTTTTTTTTTTTTTGCTTGTTCTTTTCCGAGACTATAAATGAAATACGAGGAAAGCTCTCAAGCAACCGGTGGATGCATGGGAAAACATTAACTAGCATTATTGATTCAGACGATCCAAAATGATAATATTCGGTATGAAATTTTAAAACCGTCAAACAATGCATTTTAGAACGTTTAACGAAAAAAATTCCATGCCACATTTCAATGCAGATATATTATATGCAATTGAGACTCACACTTTTGACGTATCGTATTGTCAAACATTTATCCAAGCGTTAGATGCATTGTACGAATTAACATGTTAACTAATAGTAAATATAGAACATTTGAACACATCATTATTTAATTTATATGGGAACTTAATGCAAATTAGTCAGGGTAACACAGGCAATTAAAGGATGCTGTTCATCCAGCATTGTGTTTTACCACCACCCTTCAGCACCATTCTTATTTTTGATTTTCTCAACACAAAAAAAACTTTGTATGAGAGAAATATCTAAAATAATTCCCTCTTAAAACATTTGTGAGTGATTATACTAGAAATTAAGCTTAAAATTTTGTCATAAATTGAAGATACATACACATTATTATATATTTAGACTCTATTACGATGAATATGTATCATTATTTTGATAGTTTTAATAACATAAAAAGGAACCAATTTTTCTGCAATTAAGGTCTCTTCAGTGATGCTCGGGGCCGAAAATTTTGAAAGTCCAAAATCTAATAAGAACGTTGAATACCTGATATAACCCAAATTATATAATATGATAGTATTGGAAAAAGAATCAAAAGTTATAAATACTTTTTAACAGTTCAAATTATTATTTCCTGAATACTACTGTTTAAGATTATCTGTAGCAATCGCTTGTTAGTAAATATAAAAAATGGCCTTACCTTCAGTTTGATTTGGCTAATTAATTATTTGGAACTGAAATGACTGTCATACAATAAAGAGGATTAGTGTACTATAAAACTGGGTTATATTCAGAATTTGTCATTCAAAGAATGCCTTTACAAAAAGCCAGGATTATGATAGTCTGTTGTCAATTACTCACACTGGGATCATTTGAAAAGATTTTTCCAAATTAAGTCAGAATAAAGTTGGAAACAGATGGGTTTTTTTTTTTTTTTTTTTTAAATTAACCTTGAATTTTATTACAATTGGTGTTCCCTATTTTACAAAATTACATCATGCAAAGATCATGACCCTGTTGAATGCGAGATAATAAATTATTGTATTGTCATATTTCTTCTTTTTTTTCTATTAATAATTAAAACCATGACATACGATGTAATAGAAGATAAAGATATTATCAAATAGAGTCTTGATTCAATTATTTTTGTAGAATCATATGCAATGTCGTTTTTGCAATATAACAGTACCACTAAAATCTTCTTTTTTTCAGGCAGAGTAGAGGAACATTGAATATGATTAACCAAGGGTTAAAGCTTTTATAGAAATATTTCTATATCAGTAGTAGAACATCTAACGTGTAAGTCCAATAGCATGCAGATATTGATATATTCTTTTAGAATGAAAATAAAACTTGATTAATTTCGTGCGTACGAAGCGCTTTACTGGATTCATCTTCATCGGGAACGTTCAACCCGAACATTTGAAAATCGAGGATGTACAAGACCTACACAGGTGAAGAGCTAAATTACCAATTAGAACCTAAATCATAGTCAAATTCATTTTCGGTCCACTTTGACTGAGGAGTTGGAACCTTAGTTTCTAACTTGTTTCTCAATTTATCACCGAACAATTTAACTCAATTTATAAATGTTTTACAAAAATGATACAACACATAAAATTTTCCAAAATGTATAACAAACATACCGAAATCCAAGGCATTTCAAAAAGGGGAAGTCCATAAAAACTGACAAAATCAAACGCTATCAATCAACGGAAAAACAACTGTGATATTCCTGACTTGGGTTGGGTTAAACATGGTTTATAGCTAGCTAAACCTCCCACTTGCATGACAGTTGTTTATAGTTCCGTTATATTAAAAAAATTGGATGAGAAACCCAAATAGACACAATATGTTAATGTGACAATAATTCGGATCCAGCAGCCAAAACTGTGTCAACATACATCACAGACATACAACACAACTGACTAAAACCTTTTTTATGTTTTCTCCTTCATCAATTGAATTGGAAAGATAAACTAAATAATTTGATCAAATAATGTCAGCATACATTGCAATGGTCTTGATTAAATAACGTTTTAATTTGTGTGTATGTCTTTAATATCAATCCGACGTTTGCATACTTATAATTATAAAATAAAAAATATTATCCGCTATCCAATGATGTAAATATTTCCAAAAGTCATGGCAATATATTATAAAAGTAAGAAACAAGACAAAAACAATCATCTAAGTTGGAACGTAAGTATTTTCTGAACAACAAGGATAGGTAAAACTTTCGTTATGAAACAAAATCTGTTTTATACAGAACCCACACTTTAATTGTAAAATAGCTAATCGAGGAATTAAAACAAAGAAAAATATTCAACGAGTGACCGAACAACACATTAATTCACGAATGCGCGTATCACGTGAGTTAATTATCAGGTTTTCGATATTTGAATTCTTCAATTAGTTATTCTTTTTTTTTTTTACATCAACCGTGTGCTTTAAAACGGAAATATTATAGAAAATACACGGAACTACATCTTTTTCTATGCGCATTACCATTTCGTTTTGATGCAACTTCTTGACAAGAATTATTTCTGTTAGACATCAGAGTGAAATTATCGGATTTATTTCACATGTGAAATTATCGGTTTTTATTTAACTTGGAAATCACGGTATTTCATCGCAACCAATGTAATAATTCCGGATATTAAGTCATCGATTGACTATATATTGTTTAAATAGACTTGGAATACTTATCGCATAATTTTTTGGGTGTATGGCACTTGTCATAAACCGCATACAAACATGTATTTTCTGCATGAACATTAAAAAAACTATTTTTAAGGCCTAAATACTTGATATACTTGATATAAAAAAACTTCTGTAAAATAAATTTTGTTAATTGATAACTGTAAAACAAAAAGTAAAATAACAAAAATACCGAACTCTAAGGAAAACAAAGCTCCCAAATGGGCTTACATCGGTCTCTTGGTTGATTTGATGCATCAAAAATTTAAAACATAATCGTTTTGAATCATTGCTGATAGATCAAATGAAATAAGATTTTTTTGTAATGGATCTCTTTCTAAGCTAAATATAAAATTGAAAATAGTTTAGTCCTTAATTTTAAAAGATAAAAATGAATAATTTGACAAACATTATCAACTATTACTTTTGGAACAAAATTTTACATTTCTATAATTTTTACAAATGAAACATTGAAAGTTTTGTTCAATATTGCCAAACAGTTTAAGATAAGAATGTAAACATCCAATTTTCTATAAGTTTAAATTAGAATTTGGTGTGGCATCAATACTGTTATACGTTTCCCTCAATTAGTAAGAAGTAAGAATATTTGTGAAAGGATTTCTAATCATCATATTTACATTATATATAATCTTTGAACATTTTTGTTGTGCAACTTTAGAAATAGAGACGATGTTCAATTGACCAATCACCATGATCACAATTAAGAATTTGTGCTTGTAATGTCTGTCGCATGATTGGAATAACATCAAGAATTACTGTATTGCATTATTGATACTTTATTTTTGTCAAATTTGATGTGTTTTATTGTTTTTTGCTTGTTCTTTCCGAGACTGTAATTGAAATTTGAGAAAAGCTCTCAGGCAACAGACGCATGGGAAAACATTAAGTAACATTATTGAGGCAGACAATCTGAAACAATGATATTAGGTATGAATGTCTTAAATTGTCATTCGAAGCATTTTGGAGCATTTAATGAAAAACTGCTATGTCACATTTCACAGCTGATATATATTATATGCAAGCGTATATAATTGAGGCTAACACTATTTCAGTTTCTCATGGTCAAACATGTTTACAAGGAAGAGTTTGCATTAGATGCAAGGTACGAATGCAAATATAAAGCATTTAAACAGATCACTGTTGAAACAAAGATCTTCTACAAATATTTATTCAATTATATAGGAAATTATTGCAGAGAGTTAGTCAGGGATTACCACATGCTCTTTAAATGTTGTGCTTCTCCAGCTTGAAGTTTTTACCACCACCCTTAGATTTTACAATTATTCTTATTCTTGATTTTCTCAGCACCAAAAATTTTTGAAGATTATACGAGAGAATTTTCTAAAATGATTACTTATCAGAACATTTGCGAGTGATTTTACTAGAATTTAGTTTTGAGTTTTGTCATAAAATTAAGATACATGCACAAGTATATACTCTATTCAGATGAGTATGCTTATTTATTTTGTTAGTATTTATGATATCTTAAAGGTACTGCTTTTTCTGAAATAAATGTCCCTTAAGTGATGCTGGAGACCAAAATATTTGAAAGTTCGAAATCTAATGAATAGCTGATAAAACGCAAAATAATACAAATAATTTTGCAAAAAGACTTAAAATTTATGAATACTTTGAGCACAACCCATAGCGATCACTGGTCAGTAAATAAATATAAAAGTAGCCTTACCTTCAGTTTGATTTAGCTAATAAACTACGACTTATTCAATAGCGATCCGAACGTGTCTGAATATATATACTTCTTCCGTGATGAGTGTTGGATATCTATTATATATGCGATTTTATAGTTTTCTAATCGTCATCATTTTAATTATCTGTTGGATATATCTGATGAATTCAGCTTATAGTGTAGTTATTAATCGTAATTTTATAATAAGTTATTCGATACATCTGGCTCTTCTGACAGCTTACAATATAGTTAATAAGTAAGAGCATGCTTATCTTATAAACTGATTAATCGTATAGTAATTAATTTAGTGTAAGTATGGTATCCTTTCATATCTTATTATCCAAAAGTCTCTTTGGAAATAGGCTTATTAAACAGTTTTTCGATAAATTAATTCCTTTTTCACTAAACAAAATGTCTCAACAAGTGCATAAGGTTGATGCTCTGTCTGAATATTGTGAAGAACATATACACAAGTTATTTCTTTTCTTCAGAAAATTGTGAAGAACATGTACACAAGTTATTTCTTTTCAAAGATTATTGTGAAAAACATGTACACAAGTTATATCTTTTTTTTTCTTCAGAAAATAGACAGTCGGCTAATATAGCTGTGATCTCTAATGAATGTCCTTCCTATTCATTTTATGGGATATGTATTCAATCTTTATTAAAACTGTTCAAATTTCCAGTTTTTTAGCCATTTGTTTAACGTTAATAATAATTTCATTTGATTACATGATCAATAAGACAGCATAATGTTGGTACAATTTGAAAATACACACTTCCTTTTTTAGCATTTCTGATGCAGGTAATGAAGTTTAAGCAAGAAAAGAGCTTTGGACGCACAACACTAATAACTTGCTATTCTTTTTTATTAACAATGTGTCAATACCGCAGCTGGCGTACCTCAAGTAACCAAAGGTTTAAAATATACCAGTAGTCAGTGCTGCGCCAATGACATGAATTATTACATACATTTCTTAAATGTTCCGTTGATAAATTTAGATATTATTAAGAAACTAAGGTTCCTCCTCAATAACCAATAATAACAGGAATTAAAACATTACTTATTAGTACACGTAAATAAAAAAAACCTCTGAATGTACAAAATTCATAGAGTGTTGTTTTCCTTTTCTAGCACTGGATCGCTATCGCTACCGTATGGCTGTTAGTCTCCAAGGGTATTAAAAGCTCTGTGCTTCGGTACTGATTAAAGTATTGAAGTATTTATAGATCCTCTGCTTTCTGTGTTTGGGGTTATTGAGTGTTCCTGGTGAATTACTGCATTCTGATAGTTTTTGGCTTCAGACATACATTGGCCATATGTATAGACCACCGTTTTTTTTTTTTTTTTTTTTTTTTTGTAAGGATGAGTATCTCACCAATGTATATATTTTTAATAGCAAATTTATTATGGTCGACAAATATGGCCAATTCTTTTTTCAGAAGGAAATAGACATTTAAATGCGTTTAAAAAGGAAATATAGTTAAAACACTGGTAAAATCTCACACCTGCATTTAAACAGGAAAGATGGCTCAACACTGGTAAAATCTCATAGTTTTGAACCTGTCGACATTTTCTAAACAGTTGACAATTGACAGAAAAAAAACGAATACTAGTATTTCATTTTCTTCTAAATGTGCATATTGCAGATATATGATATTACGAAGGTCAATATGTTTGGCCAACCTAAGACCTTGCTGTCAGGTTACAAAGTGGTAAATAAACTATAAACTATAAAGTGTACTCTTTTTCTTAGATGCAGTTAATTTGACCTTCAAAATGATGAATAATAAAATAATTTGTATATAAGAAAAGCATTTTTTCTATGTTATAATTTTGTTACAAATATCCTTCCTAGTAATTTTATCTTTAATTCTTTTATATGGTATTTTTTTTACAGAATGATTTTTCTTTTGCTTGCACCATTACGAAATATATGATCCATAGATCTACCATAGTCTTTCGTACATACCAGAAATTAATTTCTTGTATTGCAAAAACCTTTCGGGTGAGTTTATAACTATAATTGTTGTGTATAAATTTACAAAAGAAATGTTAAATACCTCAAAATATTCCATCAGATATTTTTATTTACAAAACAGACATTTTCATTTAAGAAAATGGTTTAAACTGTCGGTTGCTATATATGTCAAACGCATGCTAAATTCAATATTAGGAATATTTTTCGACTATAATTTCAAAATCTGAATAATCAAAAAGTATTTACATGCATATGTTGGACAATGTTATTAACCTTATATGATTTCGTTCACTGAGTTGGAAAGACGTCAAGTTAAACGATTGTGGTCTAAACTATACCACTTAAGTCTTTTCTGGATTCACGGACAATTGCTAAGACGAGCACCAGTCTGTTAAATTGTCTAGCATTCGTTGCAGGCTCTGTTCGTCGGGCGGTATAAGTGCAATCTCGTCCGCATAAAGTAGAATGTTTTTGTTTGTTCGTTGAATTTAACACCACAATTTAATGCGTTTGTCTTTTCTGCCATTTTGTTGATATGAATCGAGAATAAAGTTGGCGAAAGAATACAGCCCTGGTTCACACCGGATGACACTTGGAACCTTGCGGTAAGCTCTCTACTGACTCGAACATCCTCATAAATGATTTTATTGCGGTGAAAAATTGCCCTCGTATTCCAACCGTTTGAAGTTTGTACTATAATAAATCCAGTCTGATCGTGTCGAAAGCCTTTTTCATATCAACAAAGCATACATATGTAAATTTTTTTCTAATGTTCCTATCATTTAGAACAGAATAGAATGAAAATATATGTTCGTAGCAACTTCGTCCTCGGCGAAACCCATTTTGTTTGTCGCATAGACATTCATTGACTTCTAGCCATTTTCGTAAACGGTTATTTAGAACGGTACAATATATCTTGCATGGTACATGTATAAGGGTAATTCAACGATAGTTTAGTGGACACCTGTTGTCGTTCATTCCAGGTTTTAGAATAGGGTTGATCATGCCATTTGTCCATTGTTTTGGAACATGACCTAACTCAAAACAGCCACTGATAGTTATGTATAATAATTTAATTGCGACCTCGTTTTTCAAAACTTCGGCGGAAATTTCATCATTTCCTACGGCCTTTCTATTTTTTGCATGTGCGATAGCCACTTTCATCTGTTCTCTGGTAATTCCTTCGTTGAGATTTGATACGTCTGTATGTCGGTTAAAAGTATATTGATCGAATGTATCCGTTTGCGTAATATCATCATTTATAAAAAGCGTTTGAAAATCTTCTTCCCATGTCTTAAGTACACTATCTTGGTCAGTTTTGACGTTTCCATTTTCATTTATAACCGCCCACGGAATCTTTGTTTTTTGCTCGTTCACTATACAGATTTTTCCTATTATTGTTTTAATTATATCCGTCCTTTTATACTTTTTTTTAATCGCCATCAGTTGAATTATTTGTTAGATATGTATGCCTATTAATAATCTTTTAAGTTTTGACAGAGTATTAACTAATTGAGTTAGTAAATTTACCTTATAATCTGATTCACTGGGTAGTATTTCAATATAAGTAAAATGTCACTTGATACCTGATTTATCGTTTAAAAATAGACATAAAAACATTTATTCAATCACATTAAACATGTTATACTGACAACAGATTCAGATTGATGTTCAAGTGAGTGATTTATTTTTCAACGGAAATTGGCTACTAGTATTATATGTTTTAAAATATATGGGACATAGACGGCATAAATGTATTCTTCAAAACTGTTTGCTTTATTGTTTTCTTTTCATAAACATAAGGGATACATGTAGGTTTTGAATTAATAACTTAGTGTTTCTACATTTAATCAATACACACATCGTCGGATATAAGTGTACTGAATTGTCAAATTGTTGTGATGATTAAAATATTCAAGTAAAAAACACTTGCTGATCAAATTTTCAATAAAAATAATCTTTGAGAATGCAGTAAATTATTCAACTTTCACTTATCTAAAAAGAGTAAGAAGATATCAAAAGCAGGATGTCAATCAAAAAACATAATTCGATTAAAAACAGGCCATAATCAAAAAGAGTATCATCGAAAAGACAAATAACAGTCCACAATACAATTCACATAAATTGTGGTGCAGAACTCCAACATATAGTACTAAACCAGTCCATGTTTTATATGTACCTCATCATGAACCGATGATGTGGTCCGCATGATTACACACATTTCTTTTCATCACTTTAACCACATGCATTGATAATATATTGATTGTATTGATTGTTTATTATTTCTGTATTATTTTCTGTATCACTTAAATAAACCCTATTGAGTTATATTAAATACCATACATTGATATAAGAAGATGTGGTATGAGTGCCAATGAGACAACTCTCCATCCAAGTCAAAATTTATAAAAATAAACTATTATAGGTCAAAGTACGGTCTTCAACACGGAGCCTTGGCTCACACCGCACAGCAAGCTATAAAGGGCCCCAAAAATTTCTAGTGTAAAACCATTCAAACGGGAAAACCAAAGGTCTAATCTATATAAAAAATGAGAAATGAGAAACACTTATGAACCACATCAACAAACTACAACTACTGAACATCAGATTCCTGACTTAGGACAGGTGCAAACAATTGCAGCGGGTTTAAACGTTATAATGGTATCAAACCTTCACCCTTATCTGAAACAGTAGTGTAACATCACAACATAGAAAGATTGTTCATATATTGTTATTTCATGCTCGGATCCCACGACAAAATCTTAAGATTGAGTAACGCGAACACTACCAAATCCAGGGATGAACTCATGTGCTTTGCAAGTGTAAGCAGTTCCCGGTCCACCTGTGGCACTAAAGGAACCAATTCTAAAATGTCGTCGCACTATTTGAATCGCACTACTGTAATGGAC
Source organism: Mytilus coruscus (assembly GCA_017311375.1). Lineage (NCBI taxonomy): Eukaryota > Metazoa > Mollusca > Bivalvia > Mytilida > Mytilidae > Mytilus > Mytilus coruscus. The sequence continues at coordinate 35,624,966 of CM029602.1, forward strand.
ATTTGTATTGGGAACACATTATTAACGGGGACAATAAGATTGCGCAACGTAACGTACTAAAGTTATATGGAAGTCCATTCTTTTATGTATATAACTACGAACATTTACCTCATCTGGCGTGCAAAATTTCAATCCTGGTATCTATAATGAGTTTTTTTTTTTTTACAAAGTGGCATGTATCTGCAACAAGAGTCAACGGTGTAATAATAACCATAGATTTATTTTAACTTCGATGCCATTAACTAATTTTTTTATTTTGAAGATTGTCTAATGTTGCTACAGATTTTACTAGATATCAGATTCTATAGAACTGTTATTGTCGAATGAAAATATTTATAAAATAACTAATCGAAGAATTCAAATATCGAAAAATATTCAACGAGTGACCAAACAACACATTAATTCATGAATGCGCGTAGCGCATAAGTTAATTTGGAGTGTTGTTCGGTCACGAGTTGAATATTTTTCGATATTTTAATTTTTGAATTAGTTAAATAAAATTTATTACATTGATCATGGACTTTTTAATAGAAAAAAAGGAGAAAATCGAAGGAACTACATTCTTCTACGCTTTCTAAATAAGGGTTGATGCAAAATCATCGATAACGTCTTGACAACACCAATTGTTGTTTGACGTGAGGAAATCGAATGACATGACATCATCTCCTACAACCTCCACCCCCCACCCCAATCCCCTTTTCCACTCTTGTTTGACTGAGTTTTCAAATCTGAAAATTCCCCTCCACTATAAATGCTTTCTTGTCCGAATTGGACAGAAAAGCGCTTTGGTCCACGAAATTTATCAAGTGTTATTTGTATTTACTACAACTGAGTTGATACCTCTAATTGTGAACTGTTAGTCCAATATGTTATCCAAAATGAAACTCTACGAAAACACATTGTACGATCAGTGACAGTATATAACAAATGCATGAACATTCAATGCAATTTAACTTCGCAAATAGCACAGTTGCAATATACTATACCATATATATCCCATTGATTTATAATTCATTCGATGGTTATTTGTTTCTCGCTAAAGAGTGAAGGGTTTAGATAGATTTGTCATAATATGGTTGCTTTGAGAAAGATATAAGTACATTTATAAATAATTCATTTATGCATATGTATATTTTTGAAAGATGCCATATTTCATTAACATATCATCGAAAGTTAAGTTTTTGTTAAAACATATTTTGCTTTTTAATTCCAATATCTGATAAAGTATACTTTTAAAATCGAATTCCGGGAAAAGGGAGGATCTATGACCCAAGCGCCTGTGACTTTAATTATTGTGCTTTAATCGCCAATAGTATGTCTTAATTTAAATGTTATTCATTACTTAGTCATAAATTTCATATGAATTAATATTTGTTTTAATTTTAATTAACTAAAACGGTTAAATTTATCTTTTATTTGATTTGATAATAATGAATAAAACAACTATTGTTCTTTCGTTTGTGGAATAGCCAGAAGCAATCACAAAAAGAACCATAAATAGTATCTTTCGGTATTTCTAATCTTGTCAAAAATTCTAAAAAAAAACAGGCTTCCGTTATCTATCGTGTATGAAGAATAAATAATCTACCTTAACGTGTTTATTTATCTCATATTTTGTGGAATTTTTCAAAGACTTTTTTTTCAAATTCTTGAATATTCAACAGTCACATGAAATAACTTATCTACAACGTTGTAAACAACATAATGTTAAAAACTAATGCATCCATTTTTAATATGCAAATCAAGATAAAAAAAAACTAATGAAAGAGCATGATTTTAAAACGGAAAGACAGTTTAAGCATCTCCTGCAACGCCATGGCACTCATACCACATCTTCCTATACCTATAAACTGAGGCATCGTATGAACTCTGAAAGGGATGAAACCGTGTGCGTTAACAGGGTAAGTTCAAATTCAAGTTAGACTTCTTTATTTTAAACTCTCAGACACATATAGTGTTACAAGAGGAATTTAATAAATATATTCAAATGGAAATGGTAGATAACAATTACAAGTATGTATCATTAGATTAATTATGAACAGATGTTTTATCTAAACAGTACAAATATCAATTTACAATATTTTTTCTACATTCCTCAAAAATATAGCTCAAGTTATACAAGTGAGAGGTTTAGATAGCTATAAAACCAGGTTAAATCCACCATATTTTACATGAGGAAATCCCTGTACCAAGTCAGGAATATTACAGTTGTTTCTATTCGTTTGATGTGTTTGAGTTTTTTATTTTGCCATTTGATAAGGCACTTTCCGTTTTGAATTTTCCTTGAAGTTCTGTAATTTTGTTATTTTACTTTTTTCCTTAAGACCTTAATATTACATAAAGAGAATAGTCCATACATTTTACACAGGAATATGACAGTTGTTTTCAATTCGTTTGATATGTTTGAGCTTTTGATTTTGCCATTTGATAAGGGACTTTCCGATTTGAATTTTCCTTGGAGTTCGGTATATTTGTTATTTTACTTTTTTTTATATGCAGATAAACAGCGTGTATAATATGCTGGAATTACAGATTATATGATAATTCTGGTATCCGAGAATAAGATCTAAGACTACGAAAACAGTTACTAGTGAGTTGAGATACAGACATATCGTATCGGCTAACTACTTCATGATGAGGACCGTAAAGCTTATGCAGTTTCGATTTAAGTCGTTCTACCTCATAACTTTTTTGGGGCAAACCCCTGCTTATCAAGTCCAAATAGTGCGAACATGCACGAGCCCAACTTATCAATTGAGACATGTAAAAAAACGACGATGGGGTAGAGGGTATGTTATTGCTGAGAAATGGGAAGTTGACCATTGGAAATTGAAATCATCATGTTTGTCATAGATTCTAGCTTATTTCATTAAACTCAAGTCCACTTGGAGATATGCGATGTGAGTACACACTGAAATGTAGGTTTTTGAGTGACAGGATATCATTAACATATATCAAGTAAATTAAAGAACTTGTCAATATTTTTTTTTGTTTTTGTGTTTGAGAAGGTTTTGTATGAACTTTGCTTCACATGTCTACAAAGTCGGTCAGTAGGTGTGCACAATTTGTACTTTTTGGTATACCGACTATCTCTTGAAATATCAATCCACCAAACTCAACAAATATGTTGTCGATCAAAAAATGAAAACAACACGTTATTAATTTCATGCGTCCGAAGCGCTTTTCTGGATTTATCTTCAGCTAAACGTCTAGCATTTAGAGATATCCTTCTTGGTGATATGTTTTTGGAATCAGTGCGGTTCTTCACTAAGTAACATTTTTTATATAGAATAAATATAATTCAGTTATAAACAACATATCACTTGATCTATTATGAAGAGTCGTCAGCTAACGCTAGGAAAAATACCGGCAGATAATAAACCTGCCCAAATTCTTGACCATTTCCTTGCGTTAGGTCGCGTATTAGGCCATTGACAAAGCGTCGTTTTGGAAGGTTATGTGTGCAAGGGGAACACATAGTTGGTTAGTTTGCTACAATTAAGAATAGTATTGGTGCAAAATTATAAGAAAATTGAAAAGAAAACACTAAAAAGACAAGTCTACTACTGTACGTAAGAAAAGGATACTTTGCAAATATTGCTTTACACAGTTTAAATCTCTACATACAATTCAACTGCATATCAAACTATATAAATAGCAAAATAGCAAAACCAATAACATATCAAACTATATAAATAGCAAAATCAATAACATAATCTTTGCTCGCATAAAAATACTGGACCAAACCATGAGTATTTTTTTCTTCAGAAGACAGAAAAATTACTTCCTTTTTGACTTAGGTTCGTGTTGTATTTTGAGAAATTTAAGTCATTATCAAAACTGGAAATAAGATAAACAGTTTTACAATTAACAACAATTGAGAGCAGGAAAAATATATGAAAATGTATGATATTATGAAATATCAGCTGCAACTCATATATGAAGCTTTTTATGAAGATAATTGAATGAGTATACAAAAAGAAATGCATAGTGGTCAATTTAGAACAATAACAGTTAACTCCTTTTGCATCTCAGTTTTTGTTTTACGAGAGTTACCGTTATTATCTTACAGATACAACTTCAATGTATTATCCTAATTTATTAAACTGTAGATTGCTGCTTAATGTCAAGTCAATATCTTTATAACATTTGTGTAGTGGATCAACTTAATAACCCAATACATGCAATAGACCTATTTTCATTCGTCTTTAAGAAATTTCATTTCTAATTAATATGCCTATATTGTGTGTATCGTATGTGATGGGGAATTTATTTTTTTCAATATCAAGATATAGATTGCAAGGAAAGATGTTTTAATACGATTTGGAAGTTCTATCCTATCAAAGATATAAAATCTGATTACTTAAAGAATAAATGAAAGTAAATAAAAATCAATCGTGTATTTATCTGATAAAATGTCATGTAAATGACTTACGTCAATATGAAATGAATATAAGGTCTGCTTGGCTACCTACGAAGAGCTAGGCGTGTACAAAATAGTGCACTGATGAAATTTTACAATTAAAAAAAGATAGGGGTTATACGCTAATGACACAGTAACCCAACGACAAAAATAACCATTCAGACGGCTTACATTTTTAGATTTGTAATTGAAATATTTCCATTTAATAGAAGGACATTACAATTTCTGTTATAGGGAACTATTTGGTATTATTAAATGGATCTTTGAAGCGTGAATTATATGTATATATATAAATGTCTAAAGATTTGCGCAACAGTACTAATATAAGATTGTAATATACGAAGATGATGTTATAAAATCGTGTTGACAAATATTTCGGCTCAACAAATAGCCTTCGTCAGTGTCAATAATTTCAACACTACTAGTTATATATGTAAATTAGCTCAGTGATACAGGTAAGTTTTACACTATTGATTAATTCAGAAGTCTTGAACCTCATCAAACAAAATAAAACTCAATACTCTATAAACGAAGCTGCGTAGCTATACATCCCAGATTCTCAAAATGCAGTACAATTGTTGTCTAATAACATACTTTTTTCTTATTTAACTCTAATTTACTATGAAAATGTAAAGATCTATGAACACATTATAAAACTGCCACATTTAGGTGTAATTCATTTAAATATTCATCATCTATATTATGTTTGTTTGGCTGACATTTTTGCAGCAATTAGAGACCACGACTTAAGTAGTGAAAGTGTGGATAGTTTAGCATGTTTAAGGAAGATAAAGATATGAAGTGATTTCATTTATTGTATCATAAGTTAATAATCCTGCTCAATTTTGTTTTCATATTCAACTAATACCAGTGACACATATTTATCTAATATTCAAATGAATTTCCTCGTTCAACTAATTTTTACACAGTACGAATAGTATATATATATAAGTTTAGATATGTTACAACTTTGCGACAGATGTTCTCCATCGGATAACTTATGGTTGTACAGGGCTAACACCATAATTGATATATAGTTCGCTTAACAATGTTAGATCTGCAAATTTGTGCTTCTTGTATACATTTTTTCATCGGCAGTTCTTTTAGCAGCATTTTAATCGCTTATTCGCTTATTCGCGATATGTAGTTATTTATAAAAAGGAATTTTAATGTTTCAGGTTATTTGATGTTTGAATAAAAATCATATGAAAACAAATTTTTCTTAGAATAGAACATTAACTGATGATACGTAAACCTGATTTGATTACAGTATCACGAAAATCCGATCTAGTTACAGTGTCATAAAATGTTTCTAAAATACATATTAATCAATTTTTTGTATAAAGAGTAATTTAGTATCTTACTGATCTCATAGAGTATATATCCGTAGATGTGAAATATTTTTATGCATCGGTTGTTTCAGACAACACAATAGCTTAATATGTACATTTATATTTGCTAGGTTTGCATAAAAAAAGGCCTGACAGACAACTAGTTCTTGAACAATCACTGAAATTGTATGGAAATTTTTCAGTCCAACGACAATAAATACGGGGCTTGGTTTTTCATTTGTTCACCTATATCTTAGAATAAGTTAACAACATGGTTTGTTAAGGAACAATTTCAGAACGAACAAAACGAAATGCAGTTTATTGCAATAACACAGCTCATCCACAATCAAAAGACACAATGAGTTGATAATTGGAAATCCTCAGAAGCATCCACAATTGAAATTCTTGAAATTTATGAAATGAAAAAACCAAGACGAATAATCAAAAGTACATCAATTTTGAACTCAAGCAAATTTTGTTTTACAACAAGTATTGGACAGTTCATCAGATCACACCAACCAGCAATAACCGATCTTTCGGAAAAAATATGTACAAACAGACAAACAATTATGAACAACATGGTTAAGATAGCCTGACTTAGTAAAAAGAGAGGCAAAAGTTACCAAAGGGACATTCATATTCATAAGTCGAAAATAGACTGATAACGCCAAGGCAAAAAAAGAAAAAGACCAAAATACAAACAACAGTATAAAAATTCAACACAGAAAAACTAAAGACTAAGCAAAACGAAACCCACCAAAAACCGGGGATGATCTCAGGTGCTCCGGAAGGGAAAGCGGATCTTGCTTCATATGTGGCATCGTCGTGTTGCTCATGTAAGTACAAACCTGGTGATAGTCTAATTCGGTAGGTCACATTCGGGGAAAAGGAAGACGGAATTGTAGTTAAGACGATTGAAACATATCCGTTCAAAATGTGATTGGAATCAACTTGTTTTATTTGCAACCAAATCTTTTTGTCAATTTTGTCAATCTAGATCATAAGTCACCGACAATAAAAAAAAAATTAACAGTCCAGCTACCAACAGGATCGACATTGACTTGAACAAGGATATTAAGAACGGCACACACATTTGAAAGCAGAGTCAAAACCTGCTCACTACTACAGGACACTAGCTGAGGTTAAAACAGCGATCGGTTTGATATTGCCGCTTAAAAATCAGAAACAACAGTCCTTGCATGTTTCGGAAGGCCTCCTTTTAATCAGCAGTATTTGTTAGAGGTCAATAAGCTTTTAAGTCATACGGCCATCAAAATAAAAAAAACCTTTAACTGTATTGCTGAGAGTACAACGCCTTTAGCCCTTATTGTATGTAAATTTTATATTATCATACCTCCTATACAGTTCTGGACATATCATTGGTTAAAAGCGAACACGTGAAGACATTGTATATTTGATATTGGGTTAGTGGGCGTGTTTTATTTTGATACACAGTTTGTAGCAGTGTTACGTCCCTTTATAAAAACAACATGACATTGAAGAAAAATCTGAAACGTTTCAGCTAGACAACAGATGAAGAAATTGATGATAAACGATTGAAAATAAATGCAGAAAACACATTAAAGGCTAACAAATTTTTATTGTTGTTATTTGTTTTTGTATAGATCAATCAAAGTGGGTTCTTAATATTGAAGACTTGATCACTTTAATAGGCCACTAGCCTGAATTTCACATGTTAAGATAGTCGGTAAAATACATTCGTTACACAGTGTGCTATTGTCTCATTCCATATGAAATTAACTGACCCCTTATATATATCGTATTAGGTCACTAGCACACCGTGTAACTAATATAACGTCAGACTTGTTATCGTGGTCTTGTATATCTTACGTCGATAGAATAGGGGTTTCATTTATTAATTAATACGACGGGTGCCACATGTGGAGCAGAATCTGCTTACCCTTCCGGAGCACCTGAGATCATCCCCAGTTTTTTTGTGGGCTTCGTGTTGCTCAGTCTTTAGTTTTATCCTGCAATAAGCCAACTATTGTACAAATAACAGGTACACAAATAAATATTTGCTTTATTTGTACTTGTACAAATAAAGTCTCCTGTTACCCCTCTTCCATGTTGAGCAAGCGGTAATGTGGATATTTTTTTTTTTTTTGCGTACCAGTTCATTTTGGGGTCCTCTTCGCGGTCCGCGTTTAAACTATGTCGATTTCTTTGAAAAATTAGAGACAATGATTTAGATTTTAACAACTAAAGTTTCAAGTGTTGGGTATAAATTTCAGAATAAAAACAATATATGTACATTGTCGGAAAATATAAAATTTATTTGTACTCGCTGCGAAACAGGAGAAAAGCTCGGCGAGCCTCGCTTTTCGTCCTGTTTCTAAAGCTCATACAAATAAATTTTATATTTTCCGACAATGTACATATATTGTATATTTCTATGATTTGTTTTGTGTACAATTGTTTGCCTGTAAGTCTTTTTCTTTTTTAGCCATGGCGTTGTCAGATTTATTTTCGACTTATGAATTTGAATGTCCTTTTGGTATCTTTCGTCTCTCTTGAACATATTGAGCCTTATTTCTTTTAGTGATCTTTTTTACTATTTCATTTCAATGAAGGATTACACTTTCGCAGCAGATATTACCATGACGACGAACCAGGTTTTGTTCCGAATAAATGTATTTGATTCCCTAAGAATTTTGTGTCTTTTTTTATATATCAAACTTGGAGTTACAAGATCTAGATATCAGGAAAACTATTATTGTCTCATAATTATGGTAAAAATGTGATTCATATACTTACAGCGGCCGAAATCCAGGTTATTTAAACTAATACTGTTTATTGTTATTCTCTTTATTTGACAAAATATTAATCATGATTGATTCAGCATAGACAAAATAGTAGTAGATTTTTTGTATTTTATTTAAAAGAAATCTTTGCTTGTTTGTACTTTGTATATTCGAACATCATTAGTTAAACAACTGTAATATAAGTCCTAACTTTAAATAGTAAAAACTACTATAATTATTCTTTATTGTGAGGTACGCCGATTTCAATGTTATTTAAAAAGCTGCACATGAATAAAATGAGATAAGGTGTATACGTCCTAGAGACGGCAATCCAATCACAAAAATAATCAAAAGGTCCTTAGAAGTAAACAAACATTCTTTACCAATAAACAGGTGTCTATACAATGTGTCAAACTATAAATCGTACATAATCTTAACCTGAATAATTCAGTCGTTATATTCCGCTGATTTACGATTACTACAGTAATGCCTGAATGCATAGATAATAACAAAATTGTCAATCAATCATTCGGAATTATCTCGGGATTTACCTATCTTGATAACATTGAGCTGACTGCTGATTGTCACCTCTCCTACAGGGCACCAATCAAAATCCAGGATTCGAGAAGAGTTGTTAGCGTGTAAGGAATTCAGGCCCTCGCATTTTGAGAGGTCGATTACGGAGAGGGACTGAATTATTCGGGTTAACATAATCTATACATATTGTGAAACTTTGTAACAGAAAAATTCACATATCACATTCTCCAAATATTTACATGTTTGACTCATAAAACTTAAATATGCAGGTGAAGCGATTCAAAATTGAATATTGCATCGTGACCTGTAACTGTTAATTTCTATGTTATTTGGTCTCTGGTGGAGAGTTGTATCATTGGCAATCATACCACATCTTCTTACTTTCATAGGTAAGCATAAAATCTTTACAACAAATCCATAGATTATCTTTAAAAATTTATTGCATTACTGTGACTTGACTATAGGTGTTACTGTAAAACTTTACCTAATGTCCAACCAGTTTATGAAATTGACAATACAACTGGGACATTTAAATTGACCAGTTGCCAGATTTAAATCTCACTGAACCTGTAAGAATATACCTTGTTTGATTTACCTATGAAAATATTATTTGATATTATAATTAAGTTTGTATCTTAATTAAAAACTATGATATAAGAAAAGAATTTGGGATGGGTGTACATTTTTGTACTTAAGACAACAATCTTAATTATGCATGTATGCTAGGAATATCACAGTACAACAGATTATTTCTTCAGTACTATAATATTCAAATACTTATTAAGTAAATAATTTATGAAACTGTTTCTCCATTTCAAAGGAAAACTTAAACAAAAATTAAGAGAAAACTTTTTATTTGTTTAATATTTTTAATTCTTCATACATCAAATCAAGAGTCATAACCTTCCTTGATCAACGGATATATCCACAGTGTTGGAAAATTCTTTCAGATAAAGATTGGTTGACACTATTTAAAACAGAGTCAGCTATTGCAAGTTCCATATGATATTCATAAAAATGATTTTCTCTTTTAATTCCATCTTTGATTAGTTTAAAACAGTACTCGCAAGTATTTAATTCTGGATGGTATGGAGGCTGATAAATCAAAGTTACACCATTATTTGCAAAGAAATACTCAAGATTGTTTTGAATCAGTCTAGCGTGATGAAATCTGCAGTTATCCATAATAACAACATCACTAGGACTTAATATAGGTGCACCATATAACCCATGGTTAAAAACGTCACTAAAAAGGTTTAATAGATGCAAACTGTTAGGTGGGCATTCAACTAGATTGAAATAGTCTATTCCAGTTCGGCTGTGTAATAAATTAAGTGTTAAAGTAGCATCAGATGCAAAACGTTGTATTTCTATTGCCTCATGTCCATACTTCCTGTTACTAGAGTTTTTTCAAAATGAACTTTCATAAAAAAATGCAAGTTGAAAGAATTTGTTGTAGAAATAATATTTATGTAATCATCAAAACTGGTTTCTACATTCAGTGTTTGCGATTCCTTTGCAACAGGTCGAATTTTCTTGCGAGTTAATAAAAGGTCATTATTTTAAGGCTCTGCATATTGAAGATTCAGTTGGACAAGTTTCTAATGTACAAACTCCAGTATCTAATAACTTATTTTGGATTTCTCTAATTTGTATCGAGGGACGGTTTTCTACAAAAAAATGCTACCAATCATTAAAATGCAATACACTCTATCATCCTGAAGTCCAGAATGGATTATTCTACAATAGTTTGTGGAAAAAAAGTTATACATCATTTCATTTTTGTTTGTCTTTTTAAGTTATATTATCCTGGAAATATTCAAAATTTTAGTAAATAAAAATTATTAAAGTCAATTTTAGTGAATTTAAAATTCATGTACAGAAAAATCCTGCAACTGAAATATATAACAAGCTACAATTTCTGACTCTTCTTCTCTAATAAAATAGATATTCCCAGTGACCAACAAACCATGTGTTTTAGGTGACCATCTTTATTACAAATTTATTTTTAAAGTGTAAGGATGGATATATCTGTGAGTGAATTTTTACAACAATTAGGACCTGAATTCATGATATATAAACAAACTTTTATGGAAAATGAATTTTGCGATTCCAGTTCACTACGTGCCATTGAAGTTGATTTGGACTATATGTTTGAAAGTAACCCACTGCCACTAGGACATTAAAGAAAGTTGCAATATGCACTGAAAAACTTAGAGTCAGTTACTTGTACAGAAAAAATGAGATCTCTATTGCACCCCCTGAAAGTTCTAGTAGTGAAAGAAATAACATGGACAAAATTAAAGAAAAATTGTAAACAAATTTGCAAATGAAAGAAGAAGAAAAAGCTGATTTTGTCCACAAAAGAAGGTAGATGGACTTAATAATCAATGACCCAGACCCAACAGGGCCATTAAATCCACAAGATGTGGCAACTGTCACATGAGGGGCCGCAAAGCTGATGGAAATAGGGGAAACAAACCCTGAACACTCCCAGCATGCAATTCCTGGAAAGACTGCGGTCAAAAAGACAAGCACACAGAATATAAAGTGCAATGTAAACAAATGAGATCGATGAAATGTCAGGGGAAATTGCCCGCTTAACTTCGTTTCAGGAAAAAGTCAACTCCTCGTTTATTGGTATAATAAAGGAGAAACTCAGACAAACAAACAAAAAAAGTACATTAATAGCAATGTGTTGATGAGGGATGTCATTTATTTGAAAGACTTTTTTAATAATAAAATTCTTAATCATCCCCAAAGCCTTGATGAAGAGGAATTTTCACAAATTTTGAATAATCGAGCCAAAAAGACTCTTGCAAGATATCAAATTAAAAAAACCTCAATGTATGAAGACATATCTGATGAAGAACCTCCCAAAAAAATTCAAAATGTAGTAACATCCAAGTCTGAAACCCCTTTGATAACCTCACAAGCTACCAAAGCACAACCAATGGATTATTCACATCTGTTCATGCAGAATCCATATCAGAATCCATATGGGATGTATTCAGCAGGCTATTATGGTTATAACCCATATATGTTGTATCCACAAGGTCTTCAGCAGAATGTGGAGATTAAATCCCCACTTCCACTTGGACCTCCACCAGACTCTGATTAATTAACACAGCACTAAGAATTTAAAAAGTGATTCAAATGGATTTGAAATAAAGTGGGATTAACTTTTGTTTTCAAAGATATTCCTGGAATGGAATATATGTTTTAATGAAATTGAAAATAGTGATTATTTGGGATTTACTGATTTACTCAAAGTAATAATTAATGGAATTATGAAAGTTGGTATTACTGATTCAAAAATTATAATGAAATGGAATATATTTTAAAGGTGATATTACTGATTCGAAAATTATAATGAAATGGAATATATTTTCAAAGGTGGTATTACTGATTCAAAAGCTATTATGAAATGGAATATATTTTCAAAGGAGGTATTAGTGATTTAAAAGTAATTATGAAATGGAATATATTTTCAAAGGAGGTATTACTGATTCAAAATTTATAATGAAATGGAATATATTTTCAAAGTTGCAATATCTGATTGGAAAGTTGAAATGAAACGGAATGTATTTAAAGTCAAGTATATAAGGAGAAAGTTTTAGTTTATTCCAAAAAAAGGGTTTTGTGTGAATTTCAATCTGTATAAAAACGCTTTATTCATTGATTTGGATAGGATTTACAATTTACAATGAGAAAAACTTATATGGGAGAGAATTTTAAGATGTGTCAATTTATTTTTAATCTAGTGATTTTGAAAGGAATTAACAACCAAAATACAGTGTCATATTTTCAAACTTGCAATTTGGATAGGATTATTAAACAACAGAATATTATTTGTGTGTGTATTTCAACATGTGCTAGTAATCTCAACCCAAGACTTTTAGATTTATGAATTTGAAAATGAATAAAATTTTGAATCATTATGAATAAAATTTATTGTCTTCATAATACACTTTCATACAAAGAAAAACAAGACAGTTTCCTTTATTCTCTCTTTTGATGTTATTTAAGTATATTTTTGCCAGATTACATTGAGATCATCAAGAACTGAATTTGAGTTATCTCCCATTGTAGATGAAAGAAAACTAAGTACAGAAAAACTTCAAACAATTTTTTAACATTTTAAAATTAGTATGGATATTATGCTAAGATTTAAATTATAAATTAGAATTTTTGCTGATCTCAATTTAGTCTTTCCTTTACAAAAAAATACTTATATAACATTCAAACAAGTTATGTCCTTGAATCGTACATTTCATCAAAAGGTTGATCTTGTTGATTTGTTGGAGTCTGTTCTCATTAAAATGGTATGATGGTATGTTGTTTTTTATGGGTTATTTTAGACATGATCAGAAAAATGTGTAAACACCAATGAGACATCAACCACATATTACTTAAACTGGTAATAGTTATATCAAAGATATTTAGAATTGGATGTGCCTTGACAATTAAATATTTGCCCAGTAGCGCTCTATTTTCACTCATTTCATATACAAAACAAATATGCGTACACAAATCAGGGAATGCAGTGTGTTGATTTTTAATTGGTTCTCATTTGCTAGTCATGGAGAAAAAAATATATAGCCAATTTCCATATTTTAAGCAATATGATTTGTCTATGTTATACACATTGATTAATTTAGTTGTTATAGTCCTTTGATGTAAAATTCTACAAAAACATGTACTGTCAAAGTTACAGTTTGAGTTACTGTAAATTGACTTCAGCATTCAGATACAGAATTGATAAAAACAAGCACATTATCTTAGCCATTTAAAGTTAATTTACCCTCATTTTCATCAACATTGAAATTTTTACCCTGTGAATGAAACAAATCTATTTAAAGAAATTTAGTATATATTTTCTTTTCCAATACAAGCAAATGCGATACATGTATGTGGTCAAGGAACACAGTTATTGTCACTTCCTTGTGTTACTTCCTTGCCAATTTTTTTATACCGCTTTTAAATTTATTTCTTCATGTTTTATGCCTCAAATAGCAAGTAGGGGGATAAAATTAAACTGTAAAAAAAATGATCAATGAATTTTAAAGTAAAGTAGTGATTTGGTCAAGCTGCAAAAGGTGAAATATTAGCATTTCGGAAGCAGTCAACAGATTTCAAAACCCCTTTGTATAAAATTGTCCATATTTTGAGTTAGAGCCAATGGAGTTTTCTATAATTTTGATATAATTTGTCCCAAAAGTAGTTCAACACATTGTTAAAATATTATTGAGAAAGCACAGTTGGTATTTTTTTTATATCCATTTATTGTTTAAAAGATATGCACTACGAAATAACTGTGGTCTCAGAACAAGTAACTGTATATGTGATCCTCTAAAATCATGCTACCAAGGCTCTCAAGAATTCTTTAGGAATCAAATTTTCATCTTCTGCCCCTTTATGAATGACATTGTTCGATAGATTATTTACAAGACAAAACTTCACAGCCGTGTTATTCAAAGCAGATGTAAAAAACTTACTCATACTTAAGTGCTTACTGATATGTGTCATAAATTGATGGACTAAATCCATTTAAGGTGTACTTAAAAATAGGTTATGGGATATAGGCCTTTCATAACAAGAGTGTTCACACCGAAATGTATCACCTGTTTTAGTGACCATTGATTTCAAGTTGATAGTCCTAAATATAACGTTTTACTACAAGTATCACATAAACATAACATGATCAAGGAAAATAAGGTCCAGATCAGATGAATCAAGCCAGAAATACATAAACACCTAAAAATCTTTCCATACACCAAATGTAGTTGACCTAGGCTTATAGTATACAAGAAACAGACAAAACTATGAAATCTTTATATTGAGAAAAGAACCAAGTGAAAATGAGATCAAGGTCAGATGATAACTGCCAGGCAACCATATACACCTCACAATCACTACATACACAAAATATACTTGACCTATTACTCGAAGTTTAAGAAAACTAACCAAAACACAGAAGTTTAACATTGAGCAATGAACCACAAAAATGAAGTCAAGGTCAAATAAAACCTGACAGACTGGCATGTACAAAGTACAATATTTTCATACATTGAATAAAGTTAAACTTTTGCATACAGTATTAAAAAACAGACCAAAACACAAAAAATTAAACTTTAACCGCTGAACTATAAAAATAAGATCAATGTCAGATGGCACTTTTACCACTTAGACATGTACACCTTACATTCAACCCATACATCAAATATAGTAAGCCTATTGCTAATTGTGGACTTGACCATAAAAATTAACATTGTTCACTGATCCATAAAACGAAGTACAGGTCAAGTGAAAACTATCTGACAGTCATGAGGACCTTGCAAGGTATGCACATACCAAATATAGTTATCATATTACTCATAATAAGAGAGGAATGAAAAACATTAAAAATCTTAATGTTTTTCCACCCAAGTAGTCACTGAACCATGAAATGATATCAAGGACAATTGACATGACAGACAAAAACTTCATAACAGAAGGCATCTATAAACAAAGTTTGATAATCCAGGTCTTGTACCTTCTGAAATATTTAGCTGTTAAAAAAGCTGTTAACGCCACTGATGCTGTACCTGATCACTATCGATAATCCCTATGGTGATCTTTCTGCGTCAAAAGTCGCAGGCTCAACAAAAAAAGTAAAGCCAAGACATTGTTCTCTTAACATCAGAAAATTCAGAAAGGTTTGACGTGTTCCTATTTATTGCCAATTATCATTACTGTAATTGATGTAAATGTGAAGAAATTAATGCCACCACTTTTTGCAATTTTGACAAATTTTGTAAGAACACTGCAAACCTTTCTTAATTTTCTCGGTGTAAATGCCATACGAACAAACAAAGCCAAGAAGTACATGTTACAGTTTGTTTTTATCTCACAAAATAAATCTGAAAATATAAATAAAAAGTATAGATTCTATCAGTATGCATGTGAATAGTGTTGGTGAAACGTAATTCTTGTGATTTTTTGTTGCTCTGTCCGATTTATATTAATGCAACTAGTATCTGACAAAGTAATTTCAATTTATTTCCAATATTCAAATTTTGCTTTGATGGGGGTTGAAGCCATAACATATGCCTTGTTGATTGTGTGGAATTACTAAAAATTATTTACAGTGAACTATATTGAGAAAAAAAAATTGATGTAACTTTGGTATACTGGACAACCATAATGAACATTCACCTCCTTCTAGACAAGGCAACAACTGGAATATTACCTTTTACAGTAAATATATTTATAAAGACTGGGGCAGTCAGCAATAAACTATGAAAGACACTTTACTTTAGCTGTCAAATTACTGTAACTAACTGGTAAACTGTTGTTCCATATCAAAGAATTGGTTCATATTGCAAACCATTTCAATAGTATTTGGATGTAAAAGGGAAACAATAATATCCTCTTTTCAATTAGTATTCGTAAAAAAAATAAATGGTGTAATGTCTCTTAATAAATTGAGTCTGCAAAACACTTTTACTTCAAAATTGTGGCGAAAAGTGTGCATATTCTCTTTTGTAAAATATTACATACAAGATTACAATATTTCACACAAATATTGAAATTATGGTATGAAACACAGGATTCAAATTTTTAAAAATTTCAGCAGTTTTCATCAAATATAGAAATAGGTTTGGTCTGACATAATTAAATTTGCATCTTGTGGTCAATTACTTAAGATTCAGTCACATACATTGTACTAGTTAAAACTGAATACATGCAATGTGTGTGTTACAAAGATAAAAATTTAAGCCTTGCTTATAGTTGGGTAAGTTTTGAAACAACTATCTCAGGTGAAGTAAAGGGACATAATCAAGGTAAAATATTAATGCATGAGTGATCATCTATTCATCAACTCTTACAATACCAACTGGTCAATTTAAATGTCCCAGTTGTATTGTCAATTTCATAAACTGGTTGGACAATAGGTTAAGTTTTACAGTAACACCTATAGTCAAGTCACAGTAATAAAAATGGCTTTCTGATAATAAAATGCATTAAGAGTCGGTTATGTGTTTTAAGCAACTACTGGCTTTCTCTTTTAAATTGTTTCAGCTTTTATCATTACGAAGCCTTTGATATCTAACTATTTTGTTTCGGTTTTTGCTCATTGTTGAAGGTCATATGGTGTTCACATTTTTGTCTTTTGTAGATATTTGTTTCTAGATTATAACAAAATTATAAAAATTTTATTATATAAGATTATAACACAATGTTGACTGCTGTACCCCTGTTTTTGACATTTTTACCTATTATGTCTGTTTGTTTTGTTCACACTTTAGTGCCAGTATAATGGAATTTTATGCAACTGTCTTACAAGTGAGGGGTTTACCTAGCTATAAAACCAGGTTTAATCCACCATTTTCTACATGAGAAAATGTTTGTACCACGTCAGGAATATTACAGTTGTTTTCCATTCGTTTGATGTGTTTGAGCTTTTGATTTTGCCATTTGACAAGGGAATTTCCGTTTTGAATTTTCCTTGGAGTTCGGTATTTTTGTTATTTAATTTTTTCATTGGCAATAATACCTCATATCGTTATTTCTATATAGAAAAGAACAGCTAAAATATTTCACTTTAAAACTTATATCATGGAGTTGCAATCTAAGCCTTAGTACAGATAACTTCTTTTTTGATGACGTAGCCAATGTTCATCAAATTAAAAACTTTTAAGGAATTCTGTGTTGAATTATTTCAATCCTTAACCAGAAATACCATCATTGAATTCAAGATAATAAGTCCTAGGTTTAAAATTTTGCTAATCCTAAGTATTTATAATTTCGTAATTACTTAAAATCATTCGAAACATAAAGGTATTACAAACACCATATTTAGATGACCTAAGCCAGAACATGTTTTAGGAATATTTTGTTTTAAAGTTCTCTTCAACTTCGTAATTCATTTTGCTCATTCCGATTCAAAAGCGCCACGGGTTAGTTTTGTGAAGACGAAAAGCGCGTCTTGTGTTATAAATGTTTAGCCTGGTATCTTTGATTTGCGTTTATAAAACCGTCATCTGGATTAGGAAAATATGTTGCTTATTCGTCAAAGATAATTTCGGATCATTTGCTTTAAAAATTTGACATGCAAAACAGTAACGTCCATTGTTTACCGTGTTTATTTTTGTGGTGTATATTTTGCCTTTACTTATTGTTGCAGCTTCCTTCGTGTTGCTCAGTCTTTAATTTTCTATGTTGTGTTTTGTATACTGTTTGTCTTCTGTTCCCTTTTAATTTTTTCCATGGAGTTGTCAGTTCATTTTCCACTTATGAGTTTGAATGTCCCTTTGGTATCTTCTGCCCTCTTTTTCAATACATTAAAAAAATTCTATTAACATTTATCAGATTATTAAAAAAATAAAATTTTGATTGTCATTTTTCAATCTGTTAAAATTTTTATAATGGCACATATTCTTAAGGAAAGTGTTGCATTTGCCCTAGAAGGAGTTATATCCGATTAATACGATATATAATTAATACCATAATACTTAGGTACTTTATTACATGTCCTAAAAGTAATGCGATTATTAATATTAAGATATTTTAATTCATAAATTGCAAGTCTTTTAAATAGGCATTTCATCAAGCATATATTTGATTAATGATTGGAATTTCATGTACAAATTCAATAAGGATATTTCCATATGGAAAGGCGTAATTAGTATTAGTATACTTAACTATAGATCATTTTTTAACCACTAATAAGATAAGAAAGATATTTCGTTCTAATTTTCTTTACGTCTTTACATTACTGTTTGGCAATTTGCGCGTAGTAAAAATAATCCTAGCTAGCTATAAAACCAGGTTTAATCCACCATTTTCTATATAAGGAAATGCCTGTACCAAGTCAAGAATATGACAGTTGTTTTCTATTCGTTTGATGTCTTTAAGCTTTTGATTTTGCAATTTGATACGGGAATTTCCACTTTGATTTTCCTTGGAGTTCGGTATTTTTGTTATTTTACATTTCATAATTTAGTATGCTTTTGTATGTCGAAGAAATACCTAGTTGTCGTTCGATGAAAATGGCGGCGACTACAATAATATAGTTGCCGTTTTGATTTAAAAAGACTCTTAAAACACAAAAGATGCAAACAAAAGTAGCATTATCTCACATTTAGTTCAATACAATTATTGGTTTCGTCAAAAGTAAATATGAAAATTATCAAATATTTAAAAGGATATTTTCTCGATTTGAAAATTTTCCATAATCCATAAGGAGCGAAACTGGGTGTCTCGATAGAGTAAGTGTCCCATTCTATTCATGCATCACCCGCCAGGTCAAAATGTCACAATCGGGAATAGGAAACAATCGGGAAAATAACAGATCAGACGACCATTCTGATATTTGAAAATTTTATGACCGCAAAAAAAGAATATCGGTAAATATTTATTTTGAAAAACATGTCATATCGGTCAACCAAGTATTGCTGTTTATCGTAAAACTTGTGAAGTGTCAAATGCAGGGTTCTTCTTTATAATTTTGTTGTAACATGTTTTTAAGGAGCACGCCCTGTTAATGGAGTCCGTACAATGTGAACTCATATTATTTCATGTATAGATATACTTTTATTTAATGTATAGTACTTTGATCATGTTATTATACATAAAAAAAATTACAGAAATTCACAAAAATATAGGACAGCCAACAGGCAACAACAACCACAAACGAGCTTGTTTTGTACATAAATCAGGACGTTAGTTTTCTCGTTTGAATTGTTCTACTTTTGTCAATTCGGGGCCTTTAATAGCTGACTATGCCGTATAAGTTTTGCTCATTGTTGAAGGCTGTACGGTGACCTATAATTGTTAACTTCTATGTCATTTGGTTTCTGGTGGAATTGTTTCATGGGCATTCATAATACATCTTCTTATTTTTATATTAAACAAACTTTTTATAACATAATTTATGATGCAGCAGTCCTGCTTGGTTTTCCAAAAAAAAACAAAAGAACCCCATGAAAAAAAACAGAAAATGTAAGCTTAATTCCTCATAAATTGAAAACCGTGGTACAGGTTTTTTCAAAGGTATCTTATGAAAAATCGTAGTGTTTGTGAAAATTCCATGGTTGGATTTGTCATAAAATGATTCATGGATTTATGACATTCAAATTTCTTTATGGGGTTTGTTTAAGATAATCATAAAACTATTTCTTTAACAATTATGGTAATTTACCAATTAGTTTGCTGCACATCACCATGTCATGGTTTTTGTGTTATCGAATAAGATATTGAATTTGGACTAATTATTTATTCCTGCTAAAGACAACTTTAAATAAGTATTACCTGCTGAATGTTTCCCTACGTAATTATAATGTAGGATGTTAGGTGTAACAAGTACAAAAGAGTCATGTGAAAAGAGCTCAGTTAACATACTTATACTTAAAGATGTATTTGTTTGAAGTAAATATTGCACCGCCATCTTTTGTTCTTAATGGTTAAATTTCATATATTTCAAACGCTCGGCTAGCATTGCGTTTTGCATTTTGAATTTGACCTTTCTTGAAATTAGAAGTATTGTATCACACTTGATACAGTGGTAGAATTTACATGTTTATTATATAGTACAGTTCTCTATTATAAGTAGTAAAGACTATACTGTATGGGTTTTTCTCATTGTTGAAGGCCGTACGGTTGCCTATAATTGCTTACATCCACTTTATTTTAACTTTACTGGATAGTTTCTTATTGGCAATCATACCTCATATCCTTATTTGTATATTCATGTTTCTCTTATAAGTTGTACTTTATATGTCAAATATTGTATGTTTCTAATATCTGTTTTGTCGGGCATGTTTTTGTATACATTTAAAATCCCATCAAAAATATTGGACTTTTAACTCAGTCCGCGAAATGCACGTTGTGTTTATATATAAATCATCAGACGTGTTGAATGAAAACAGTTGGAAAATCAAATTAATGACGTAGTTGAAAAGCATTAAAAACGAAAGGTTCAGAGAAGTTGTGTCGTACATTTTATTAACAGTACATTTACAGAAAAATAACTGCATCAATGCTTTTCATGGCAGCACAGTAGTGCTTAATATTGGGCTAGTAATATTGTCGGGGACGAGTCGTCCAACATCAATGGCATCGACAAAGTGATAGTAAAACTCATCAAAGATACCAGTCTCTTAATAAAGTACCCCCCAAACGCTTGTTACATCTACATATAACTGACATATACGTGGCGCTCGAATAAAAGCTATTTGGAAATTAATTGAATAACAAAGTTATTAACAGTATTAAAAACAAAATATTTATAAAGTTATGCCAAATCTGGCTTCGGCTTTATGAGCATGGGTAAATAAAATCATGAGTGTTTCAAATGGTTTAAATAATTTATGAACGGTTAATTAATACAAAATGACCGCATCAATAATATATAACATGTCTGTACAGAGGAACTGAATATTGTGCTGGTGATACTTTCGGGGACGAAACGTTCACCAAAGTCGGCATCGACGTAGCGGTTGTAGTACCTCATTAAAAAAATACCAAGCTCATACGTTAGTACCCGAAATGCTTTCTGTCTACATAAGACTATTCGGTGATTCTCAAGTAGAAATAGTTTGAAAATAAAATCAATTGCAAAGTTGAAGAACATTGAAAATAATCCGAACAATTGTGGCAAATCTTCTGGTCATCTTAACTGCTGGTGTAGAAAATTTTAGTGTTTCAAACGATTTTAACATTACATAAAGAGTTAATTCAGAGAAAAGTAGTTTGAAAATTTCCCCCCGGAAGAAAAAAAGTTACTGTCTTTTTTGCACCATTTATTTATTGTTTTAATCATTGATGTTAATTTCGTAACCATGTGGTAATAGTTTTATTTTAAAATTTTGAACGCAAGATGAGATTTTCGTCTTTAAAAGACTATTACGTGACGCTCTAATAAAAAAGTTAAAACGGCCAAATAAAGTACGAAGTTGAAGAGCATTGAGGACCCAAAATTCCGAACAGTTTTGCAAAATACAGCTAACATTATTTGTTCTTTGGGTAGAAAATACTTAGGTTTTCGAAAAATTCAAAGTTTTGTAAAAAGTGAATTTATAATCATTACCATATCAATGATAATTCAATTCATGTCAACACAGAAGTGCTGACTATAAAGATGGTGATATCTGTAAGCAGTGTAATCGATAAGCAAATGCCGAATTTTTCGATTGATTTGACTGGAAAATGCAATTTGTTTGGAAATGTAGGGTAAACTTCAATATAAACAGCGTTTGGCACGCAACTTTACCAAACCAGATGTTTAAAAGTATACAGCTTACTTCAAACAATTAAAGGCATCAACCACGGATACAACATTTTAAATGAAGACTTGTTATGGATAAGTTCTGTAATATAGATACAATAAATAAGCGTTGATTCTTGAAAAAGAAACCATGAGCCCGGAGGGCGAATGGTTTGTTTTTCATGAATCAACGCTTATTCATTGTATCTCTAACTTAAACTATTGTGTTGATATCTCTTCAAAATTAAAGCCTTTTCTTAATTAGAAGGTATTGTAAGTGAGTTTAAATAACCATATTATCATGTTCAACGATGCATTAATAAATCCAAGTTCACAATTAATTGGTTAGAGAAATACAAATATAACATAACTTGTCTGTCTTTAAAAAATCAGGCATCTGAATATCATCCGTTATTCACAAAATAAGACATATTCGATCTTATTTCTAAGTACATATAATAAGTATGCTACCGAAAATTCTATCAAAAAGCCTTATTTTAGACACATCACGATTTATACGCAAAGGGATTTGCGAATAACATTTGTAAAGATATGTAGTAAAACAGATGAAAGTAAACTATATTTATAAAACAAAAATGGACAAATTGAATGTAATCATTTTCTTTTCAATTATGTAAAATAGCCAATAGTAATCCAAAAAAAAGGGAAAACACGCTATTATTACAAAAATATCCACAGTAACATACAAAATAAGAAAAACGGAAACAACTAAAGAATAGGGACAACAAAGAGAATACAGGGGATTCGAACCTATACCGACAAGTCTCTACCTTTAACTTAACTGTTTAACTCATTGGTATTAACCATGTTAACCTCGCGGCTACCAGCTTATACTGTACGATTGTCTATTATGTATACATAAAGGTACAAGCCCTGTGTGTCCATTGTACCGATGTGTATCATATGTTCATTTATATATATAAACTAGACATTTAAATTACAACCCATTGGTAGCCGAGAGGTTTCGTCGATGTGTTGATGTCAGTCACACATAGCAGATTTCAAGGAGGGGTTCGATTCCCAGTGACGGTATATAAAAATTACAAAATTAAAGGTAAGTTTTTAAATTAATTCCATTAGTGAACAGAAATCAGTAAATTGGCCAGTTCAACCTTAATGAAATTAGTCACACAAAGGAAACAATTGAATTTAATGTGGTGAATCCATTTAAGCGACAGATTTAGGAAGCGTTGTTTCTAGAAAAAGAATCCACGGTAAATGAATAGGCTGACGTCACGACAATGGTTTAAATTCATATATACAAGTTACCGGGCGTTATTAAGGTGAGATTTTCGAAACTTTGTTTTGCATTCGTGGTGACCATTATCAAATACTGGGATACAAAATTTTAAGGATGACAAAACTAAATAAGAATCATTTGTGCTTTGGGATATAATATTAGAAAAAAAATATTTTACATTTTTTATATCAAAGACATTCAAAGTATCTAACAACAAGAATATATCTAAAGAAAACTGATGATATGAATAAATAAAAGAATCCTTATGATATTCATAAATAAGAGTATACTGATGATATTGATAAATTAAAATATTTTTATAGTAATAAAATCAATTGGACGTTCCTACCTTAATATTTTCTATTTGCTACCGTTCAGTTCCTTTTAAATGTTAATGAAACTAGCTAACACTATTTAGCTCTATGGTCTAATCCTGCAAATATCCTGATTATTCTATTCTCTGTGTTCATGCGAATCCATGCAGCGAGGCTGATATAAATTAGGAGGTAGATTAATACAAATCACTAGTCATCAATTAAAATTTCTGGAATGACAAAGTAAAATAATTAACGTGGTGATAACATAAAGTAACGATAAGAAAGCCATTAGTATAAGACATCGACGAAACTATTACTAGAGAAGAAACTGAAGTAGTTTTATTTGTTATAAAAGTTGTCTTTTTTTTCAAAAACCACAGGCTCCTTGGATCTTGAATTGCTTTTGTTGAAACAGAGTAAATATTTTATTTACAAGAAGTAAGCTTTAAATTAAAATACTCATTCTCAATTGAAGATTGAGGTTATAATGATAGCATTTCTACAAAAAAGTTTTATTCGTCCAACTGATTGGTTAACATGTTTTATCTTACCACTCGTGTGGAATCTTGTTGTTGAAGGCTGTATATCTTTTTGTGTATGTGTCGTCAGATTATTTCATTATCTGACATAGATATTCCTATCACTATCAGACAATTACTATTTCTTTTCAAAGAATAATATTATTACACTTTCCCTGTACAAATTATCAAGATTAAAGCATTCGTCTGCATATCCCTATCAATTATTTCCTGAATAACTAGGCCAATTACTCAATTAATAACAATAATTGTGTTAGTTTTACAATGGTTCAATATCATTAAATCTCATCAAAGATACCGGGTTTATAATTTTGTACGCCAGACAACGTTAATACGGGCATTTATTTTACATAATCGATAAATAAAATTGAGAATGGAAATGGGGAATGTGTCAAAGAGACAACATTCCGACCAAAGTGCAGAAAACAGCCGAGGGCAACCAATCGGTCTTCTACACAGCGAGAAAATCCCGCACCCGGAGGCGGGCTTCAGCTGGCCCCTAAACAAAAATGTGTACTAGTTCAGTGAAAATGGACGTCACAATAAACTCCAAAACATATAAATGAACTAAAATTAAAAATCATACAAGACTAACAAAGGCCAGAGGCTCCTGACATGGGACAAAAAATGCAAAAATGCGGCGGGGTTAAACATGTTAAGTGAGATCTCAACCCTCCCCCTATACCTCTAGCCAATGTAGAAAAAACAAACACACAGCAATACGCAAAGTAAAACTCAGTCCGTGTCCGATGTCAGAATAGGTAATAAAAGAAACTAAGCAAAATGACAATGATACATAAATTAACAAAGGACTACTAGCAGTTACTGACATGCCAGCTCTAAACCTCAATTAAACTGATTGAAAGATTATGTCTTCATCATATAAAAATTAAGCACAATCCCTCCCGTTAGGGGTTTAGTATCATACCATCATAAAATATATGAGAAGAACAAAACCCGTATCATGCCAACAACTGGTTTTAGAATAAATAAAGGCAACAGTAGTATACCGCTGTTCGAAACTCATAAATCGATAGAGATAAAAACAAATCCGGGCATATATCCATTTTGACATATAGAATTGTTTGATAGTCAAATCAATTTAATCTGTTAAAACTGTGTTGCGCATAATTAAATAAAGTAAAAATAAGTGTATGCTTTTATGTATCATTTTTTTTTTTTTTTTAATTTTTTCTATTTTGGTAAAAAAACAGGACAATTTTCGTATTCCATTTTATATCTCATTAAAAAGAAGTGAAAAAAATTTCAAAGTAGGACTAATTTTCCATAATCAAATTAAAGCTTAATGCGGTTGACATTTTAGGTCATCTGCATATGAAAATTAAAATAGTTAAATTGCATAAATGAAGCTTAGCATCAGCTTCCCTCAATTTAAAGAAAGATTGGATTCTAATTTCAACAAGGTGTTAAATCAGATATGACATGTTATTAAGTTGATTTACTAGCTTAAAAGCAGAAGCAAGAATCATTAATTTCAGAATACAATAATCAACATACTCCAGGTTTCTAGTGTTTGTGTGCGTACTCTTTACATATAATGTATGCATGAGGAAACTATGTTTTAACAATTGATATTATCATAACATTTCTACTGGTTCCTACATAATACGAGTGTAAGGTTATATATATATTAGGCAGTGTTTGTTTATGTAAAACATGTGTCATCGATACATTGTAAAAACTCATCAAAGATACTAATAATTTTGTAAGCGAGACGCGCATTTCGTCTACATGAGACTCATCAGTGGCGCTCAATCAAAACAGTGGAAAACTATATCAATTAAGAATGTGAAGAGCATTGAAAACTAAAATTTCCGAAAATCTATGCCTGGGAGTAGAAATGCCATAGTGTTCAAAATGATTTTAACGTGTTATGAACAGTAATTCTAAGAAAAGGAGTTACAATCTTGCACCAAGATTAACAAAGTATATTCTTTTTTTTTTCGCGAGATATAATTTTAATGTAATTGTTTCACCATGTGGTGACAATTTTGTTCTTTTTTACTTTTGGAAGAGTAAGTTCACGATTGTAACTATTATGTTACAGTTTATCTTATAAAGTTTTTATTTAATTTTAATTAGATGTTTATTTGGACGACTTACGAATTAAACAATAGAAAAATGATTGATAGCATGTATTAAAAAAAAGCACATAAGTTTGCTACAATGCAAAAGAAAAGCGAATGTCTTTGTACATAACAAAAAGTAAAAAAACAAGAATACCGAACTCCAAGGAAATTCAAAACGGAAAGTCCATTATCAATTGGCAAAATCAAAATCTCAAACACATTAAACGAATGGAAAACAACTGTCATATTCTCGACTTGGTACAGGCATTTCCTTATGTAGAAAATGGTAGATTTATCCTAAAATTATAGCTAGCTAAACCTCTTACTTGTGACAACTGTTTGATTGAAAAGCAGCTATCGTCTACAGATTCGGTTCCATTCATCATACAACGATTTTAACAATCAACCCATGTTTAAACATGACACCCGGATTGACCATGTTTTAATTTTTATTTCAATGCAAGTTTTTTATCATGTCTTCTCGAGGTAACAATTTTGATATTATAAATTTTGGTATGTTTAATAATACTACTTACATTTCATAGTTACATTGTAATTGGGATCTTATTTTTAGTTTTAGAACGATCAAAAAAGAACGTTAATTCAAGCTAACAAATAATGTCCCAAATAAAAAAATACCCCAATACATAAAAAAAAAAATAAAAATTCCAAGGCCATATATGTATATTGGATATAAGTTTTTAAAAAGTTCAATGAAATAGCAACACAGTTTGAGAGTATATCAATAAAGTGATGACAAGTAAACGGTTTATTTTATCTTTGATGTCAGTAGCTGTGACCGATTGATATCGTGCACTTATCGTAGACTATGGTGGTTATTGTAGTGAATTCGTAAAGAATAAACTACAGTTAACAGTAGAATAACGACACAGATAGACGTCAACTGCTGATTGTATAACATAACATCGGAACCGTGTTCTTCTTTTCATTTAAATCTACGATATATATATATATCCTAATATTTGTTTTTCACTGAAAGTGAGCTTTAAATTGTGCATGTTTAGAATAGAACAGACAATAATTATTGACAATCAAAAATATTCTCGGAGATAGAAGTTCCGGAAAAGTATGATGGATCGCACATGGAACAAAGCCCAGTTTCGAAACTTAAAGATACCACCATAAAATATCATGTTTGTGGTATTGGACATCTTTATTTCAAGTCAGGATTTCCTAATCCTTTAGAAACGTCATTGGATGAATTTTTACCAAGACTCACTTGTAATTAGAAATCTGTTAAACTTTTAACGGATTTAAGGTTCATAGAGTAGAACAAGGTTGCCAATTACCTTTCAAATGTTTTTTAAAAATTTGCCTAGAACTTAGAAATAGTGTGTTTAGTACATATATTGGCTTAATTCAAACAGCTTGTATTGTTTGATATTGCACATTTTTTAGATGTGGTTAATATATTAAAATGAGAACTGAGAAATTTGGACCTCTTGCTAACCTGTGTGAATCTAATATCGGTTCTAAATTGATCGAGCTTTCTTAAAACTGAAAAAATCTAAAACTGGTCTATTCCAGAACGGAAAACCCATTTATGTATTTTTCAAATTAATAACTATCTTTGCTCCCTTTTTGCTGTAAAGATATTTAGGTATAAGAATACCGCAATTTAGAGCTTACTGTGTTTTAAATTAATGAAATGTTGAATTATGGCACAACTTTTCGGAATTTCCGGATTTTAATGTTTTTCTATAAACTCATCATAGATACCAAGATGAAAGATGTGTACACCAGACGCGCGTTGAAGAGCATTGAGGGCCCAAAATTTCGAAAAGTTTTGCAAAGTTATCTAGTTCTAGGATAGAAAATCTTTTGTATTTCGAAATAATCAAAGTTTTTTACAACAGTTTATTTAAAATCATGACCACATCAAAAATAATTCATGTCAACACACAAGCGCTGACTACTGGGCTGGTGATACCCTCGGGAAGGAAACCTCCACCAGCAGTTTCAACTTCGTTTTTAGATTCGCCTTTTAACTCTTTTGATTTGATGGCCACGGATGTGCCTTATGTAGATGAAACGCACATCGGATGTAACAAATTATAAGCCTGGTATCTTTGGTGATTTTTTTTCTATATTATCGTCTTTAAAAGATTGTAAGCGTTAACTAGATAATAAATGTGTAGTTATAATTA
This sequence comes from Mytilus coruscus, assembly GCA_017311375.1. NCBI lineage: Eukaryota > Metazoa > Mollusca > Bivalvia > Mytilida > Mytilidae > Mytilus > Mytilus coruscus. The sequence continues at coordinate 35,653,646 of CM029602.1, forward strand.
AAGAAATGCATTATTAATATGCTGTTTTGACCAAACCTCGTGTAATTTTCATTCTTTTAGATTAGAGGCAGCATAAGAAAAAGTACACACAGAAGGTCATAAATAAAAGTATTGGGTCCTTGGAAATCAAAAAATTATTAAAGATTTTTCAAGATTTCCCCTAGGTCAATCAAATATGTTCAACAAAGTTTATTTGAATCTTGTTTAATGTAATTTTGTTTGTCATAGTTGTTTAGTAAGTAAATGAAATTGTATACTACATATTTCCATAACTATTTTTAAAAACATAAACATATGTTTAATGTGTTTATTTTACTTGTGTTTGATGTCAGGCGTTTTAAATTATTGTGATGTATTGATTTAGGGACACTCCGTGGATCCTCATCTGCGTTTGCGGATATAAATGAAATTGTATTGTCTATATCGGATCGTAAAACCAAGCATCATTTATTTTCTCTCAAAATTTCAGATTACTGATCACCACCATCAAATTCAACTCGTTCGGCACCCATCAGCGATGTCTATATATGACAATAGGGATCCCTGCTTTGCCTCCTTGGAACCATGATTTGTTCCTTCGAATTGACGGTTGTATCACACTGCCTTTCGAAGTTTTCTTCTCATGAATGGTAATATCCTTTTACAGGAAGAGGTCTAAATCAACCCCGTTGCCGACTCTCAAAAGAGTCAAATTATAGTATCGGAAATTCTACAATCTTGTACAATTATATATTGTAATAAAAGATGTTATATAAACTTCTGACAACAGAGATGCCATAAGTCATGAGTTGCTTAATTAAAAGAGTAGGATCTGCTTACCATGTCGGAGTACATTAAATCATCCCCAATTTTCGGTGGAGTTGGTGTTTCTTATTTTTTAGTTTTCTATGTGAGGCTTGTTTATCTTTTTTCGTTTTTGTTTTGTTTTTTTTAGTGTTATCAATTTCTCCTGACTCAAGAGTTTTGAATATTTCCTTGGTATCTTCCACTGTTTTTAGCAGTACGTCATTTTCTCAATCCGATGCTGTTTGTCACAGGTTGTGAATGAGACATATTTGGGATGAACTGCAAAACATCTTAAAGTTTGATATTGAACGATTTGTTCAACATATCGTTCGATTTACTTTTATTGTGATTGTCATTCAATATCGACAACAATCGTCTTACACGTGAAAAGGTCAATATAACATCCACAAAAAGGGAACTGCTGGTCCAAAACACGTTTCAATTCATCAGATATATCTTTTGCATGTGTGCTTATATAACGTTTCTTTTGTACAAGAAATGTTCATCTTCAACCATTACAAAATATTCAAATCAACACATGTATGAGTTAAATTATTACAATCAAGTTATCCAAAATGATTTATATGCTTAAAAATATCTGCTGTTTTATGCCCTGTGATTAGAGGTTTGATTCTTTTCTTTTTTTCTCTTTGGAAGACAATTTATGAACACAAAATCATAAAGATAACGCAAACACAATTTAAAAAGTAGTTCTCCTGGTCTAACTTAAAATAGTTATCGCTCTCTGAAATTGAAGACACGAAATTGTGTAAGCAATATATGAAAATTCAAATTTCGTAGATTTAAATGTAAAGAAGTACACTGTTTCGATGTTATATTATACAATAAGCAGTTGATGCCTATCTCTGACGTCATTTTAATGTTAACTCTAGGTCATTCTTTGCGAATTAACTACAATAACCACCATAGTCTATAATTTTGAGGAACTGGGTATCATTTCACAAATATAAAGTACGTTTCATGGCATAAATAAAGTAGCGTTGTAATGCATAGGTTATATAAGAATAAAAATATATATAAAGTAAGTATAATTTGTTTTTCTTTCTATCTTTTCACTTGAACTTTAAAAAGAAAACTATTATACTAACGTTAGTATAATAGTCCCAGGTTTCTGTATTTAAACCCCAAAAAAGAAGCAATATGAATGTTTCGAAAATATCTCTTTCAAATACACATAAATATCGGAATCAAATAATTTCAAGAATAACTTTTAAAAAATATTGGAATCTTTTGAATAAAACAAAAACCAATTATTGCATAATATTTTATGTATGACATCACTAGCGTGTAATATCAGTACCACCTTGAAGTCATCGCGTCGTTGTTCGGGTGCTTGTCGACTCGGTTGTCCTTTATTTTGTTTTGTGTGAATTCCATTGTTCCCTTGAATAAGTATTTTGATTTCTTTCCCTTAGTAACTTAAGTTGAACATTTGTGGTTATTTAACAAATTATATTGCCTGAAATCATATAAAGAGTGACTGGTTAATAACTTTCAGTGAAAAAATGTGAGAGAATCCAAAAAAAAAGGTACATGTGATCTATTTACATTTAAACATGTGAATCACAAACTTGTTACTTACTCTCCTTGTTCGATGATTGTTTTCAGAGTTGGAGACCAATTTATGTCAGTAAAATGTAAATCATGTCCAAATATCTTTGTAATAATAATGTACAGCAACAAGTTTATGAATGTTAAAGAATAATCATCAGCAAGCTATGAACATGTGTCTTATTAAAATCTCTTAATAGTGAATGTGCAGGTTGAAAAATAACCCAATCAATTAGTGTAAAAAACGAGTGGGTAGATAATGTCGTCTAAGATGCTTTTCAACGGATGATAGTCGGATAATATTACTTTTATCATAGATATAGTAATTCGTTGTTTCTCGCAATTGATATAATTTTGTGATGATTGACAGCAATAAATTATAATAAATTATAAGTTATAGCAATTACATCTGTAGAGATACATAGGAATTAAGCTCTTTATAAAGTTGGGTCAATAAATTGAGAAAAATGACCATTTATAAAAGGTGATTAATAATTTTATAATATAACTTTGAAAAGAATTCTCGTTGGTTAAAAGCATATAACTTTCTATTGTGAAAAATTATATTTACCGCGGGAAAATTTAAACTTAGTCCGTCTTTTCCAATGTTCTTTTTATGTCACGTCATCAGGCATGGTCGCTTTATTTCGTGACGTCGCAATAAGAAATTAAGAGGAAAGCAAGAAAATTTAACGTCATAATTGAATTTTGACCCATGAAGACCTAAGATGAAACAAACCACACGTTGATTTAGAAAAATAATCAACAGTCAGGAAAGGGATAAATCTGCTAAGAATTAGAGAAAATGTTTTATGAACCCCATGGATACGTCATTTACCCTCGGTCGTTGGCCTTGGTGAATATCATATCTCTTGAGTTGAATAATAATTGTATCAACGTCATCAAAGGTCAAAAGATGTATACTATTAGGTTAACTATTTACATCATTGGAATAATATAATCATAATAGCATTGTTCAAAATTTGATTTTCAATATAAAAAAAAACGTACTTATTGGTTTATCATGTTTATATGATGTCATAAGTAACAATTGAAAAGTAACTCTGTGTAAAAAGAATTGTCCGTCCAATATGTGTACTGCCATCTCGTTAAACAAACGGTTAAAGTGGATTTGGATTCTATAAACAAGTTCGTATAAATTATTAATGGTTATTCCCGGAGTAAAATTGCGATGGAGGAAAACCCTGAAAATTTACCCCATGTACCCTGAATGGAAACCTTTTCAAAAGAGCATGCATAACAAATTGAGATCCACGGTAAAAACTGTATTTTGACAGTCACATGTGCATAACTGTCACCGATCAGTTTTATCGTGAAGGAAAAACAAACCTTTTATGAGTAACCATCAAAATTCTTACCAAAACTCGACAGATTGGGCATGTTTTTTTATTTTGCAAATTGGAATGACCAGAGATGTGGTCTTTATAGATAGATCCTCAACAATCGGTCAGCATCTTCACATAAAATCTATGAACAGATAAATATTATATATATTTACCTGTTTAATAATAACAATAATACAATAATACAATAATAATTTATTAACGTCTCACCATCAATAACACTGCAAGAATGTTTCATATGAATCCGTAATTTTGATTGGTAGACATCAATCGCAGGGAATTCCAAAATAATATTTTATTTCCCAATAAAATGCAAAATTCGAGACAGCATGGTACTTCACATGACAACGTCACAACAATGCAAAATAAAACAAACGAAAAGTTTGATATAACCAAGGAATTGTATATTAAAATGTACAATTCCTGGATATAACTCATAATTTCGTGGATGTAGCATTACAAATGTAAGTATAAGAATTGAATGCTTCTTTTTGTAATTGTATTGAGTTGTAAAAGCATTGATCGTGTGCACATTTTTTGTATGAAGTGCTTTTGCGCTTCATTTAAATGTGCTTCGATCACCGCTTTTTCATCCCAATAAAATTGCAAAAAGAAGCTTTCACGTCTTAAAAAAAACTTCAAAATCTAACGAGAAGTATGTATGATTCTTTCTTAATTCTAAGTACGAAGATGTATAAGAAAACTTGCAATGCAGTCTAATATAAGAACTAAAATATTCTTACCTAAAAATGTCACTTCTGTGACCAACTGTTGGCATCATCTATCTGATTGTTTTCTATCTCAGCGAAATTATTGTTCTCAAAAGGATTGAGGAAAATTATAAGATTGTTATAATTGCTACTTAAAACATAAACGTAGAATAATTTAGATTTCGTAATGCCTTTGAAGATTCTTTAGGGAAAAAATTTTAAAAATTTCAATATTACGAAAATATCATTATAGCTGTAACATTTAATATCAGGTCTACGTTGATATTCATAGTTTATTAATTGCTTATGACTCACAGGAAATGCTATACTTGGAACTGATAATTAATGCGGAAGTTGTAGAATGTACAAAGCATCTTTTCAATAAGATGGTAATAATTGGCGCAAACCCGTGTTATGTTTCGAGATAAATTTCTGTACCAAGTCAGAAATAGGACAGTTGTTTTTCCATTCGTTTGATGTATTTGAACTTTTGATTTTGCCATTTGGTACTAAAAGGGACTTTCCGTTTTGAATTTTCCTTGGAGTTTGGTATTTTTGTTATTTTAATTTTTGCGTATGTAACATATTTAGTGGTATTTCTGAAAAGTGAAATCAAACTAATCGTACCCGAAAAATGTTTTTGCTGGTATTTTTTGACTTCAATTCATATTTTGAAATTTCTCTTATAAGTCAATGTCCATAGCAAGTACCAACTGCAGACTTTAACAAACAAAAAACTTACGCATTGATAACTTCGCAGAATTTCGTCAAACAATATATTATCTGTGTTGAGCTTCAATTCTGGTATGTGAATACGAAGACACTGAACAATCAAAGTATAAGTTCTGTTGAAACAATGTATATATATCCTACTGTCTATAGATTTTAGAGAATACAATTGGTTGAGCGATGTCACGTACTGACCGTGTATATTTAATACACGGTATGTACAAGAGTTATCGTTATTGACATTTCTCAATATCTGTTAAATATTCAAAGTTAGTAGTAGATACTCATATGTGTTCCAATAATCAGACAGTAGGAAAGAAATATATTACAGAGTCCCTCAATGACCTAATATTGTATATAGAAAGTCAATAACTTTTTATAGATATTCGAGCTACGCTCTCACTCAATATAAAATTTGCTGATCGTGTATATACCATATTAGGTCACTGACTACCAGTGTAGTATATAATAAACTGTTTACACTTGCCATAATGATAACATATTGTGTATACTGCCATTAGAAAACGCCATAGACTGCCTAAGATAGTATGTTACTTCTACTTTGGGATCGAATTTGTCATTAACCTTAGTTTTCATGTTGTACAATGATGTTTTTCAGAAGAAAGAACAAGATATGCTTCTGATCTTCTGGTATCTGTCGTATCATTAACTTTAAGTTCACGAGGGTGTATGAAATTTATATACTGAAGAAAATAAAGATTATTGAGGGAAAGGACATCGTAATCATTGCTTTAAGTGAAAATAAAGGATGTTTTAATCTTATTCTTCTTGTCTTTAGGGAACCAAAATTAGCACCCATTCCAATGTCGATTTCTTTTTTTTTTTTTGAAATATCCCTCCACCAAATTCAGCAAATACTGGAGTTGATCTAAACGGTGTTATTTATTAATTCATTAAATGATTTGAGGGGGTACATGTCGGAGTGACGGGCATCAACTGACATTGACTACATTTTCATAGTTTATTGATCAATATTAAGTTTTTGTAATGGGTTCATTTTTTATTTGGTACATAGAAACTTTTAATGGGGTACATGTCCATCTAATAGGGTTCATGTGTCCTTGACCTAATATCCATGAGGTCCATACGTAAACGTTACGTTTTCGTGTTTCATTCATCTTCTCAGATGGAAAAAGAGGCAGAAAATTCCATAAGGTCAAGCAAACATCATACGTCGAAGAAAACCCGATAATACCATAGCAAAATAAAAATGATGACAACAATCTACAAAACAATAAATCGAAAAATAAAGACTAACAAGGAATATTTTAACTACTAGTATATGATTGTTAGGTGTTCATGTCCGTCTGACTGAGATTTAGACTCTGATCTCGTTTTTATGATTTATAAGAATACTTTACGTTTTGGTAATAAAGTCAATAAGCCAGTTCTTATAATAAAAAGTTGAGTATTTATTTTTTTAACAATCTCATTTGCAACGTTTATTGATCAATTATTATGTGTATTTCTCATATATAATTAGTAATATGTCGTCTATAGTTAGTGTATTGAATTATTGATTCTTCGTGTTCTTTAACAGGGTTGATCTAATTTTCTCTCATTTTCATGGATCATTAGTACTGGTAAGTTTTTATAATACCTGAAGTACAGTCAACTTTGAAAAAAGAATATTTGAAATTGGTTTTTATTATTTTTTAAAAACATGTAACAAATGGTGACTGTATTTCAACCTCCTCTATAATGACCATATGAAAAAGTTATCGAATAAAATTTCAAAAATTTAAAAGCTGAAATTTCATTGGCTGATGTTTTAATTACCTGATCAAGAAGTAGACGGAATTTTGTTATATCCTTGTAAGCAATTCTTCTTTGATTCATTATGAATACATATATAAACCAAGTGTTTTTATAGTATACCATACAAATCCATGAATATACTTACCAGTTTTGGTCACTATACACTTTGCTCTTTTTTTTTTTTTTTTTTTTATTACGACAGTCTGAAATTGACAACCAGACGTCAGAAAAGTATTATATAAGATAATGAAATGTAAGGATAGAGGTGCACCAACCTGTAATAGATAAGATGATTCTTGCTACTATTAGCTTTGTACCACAAATTCCTTTCATTTGAGGTCTACGTCTAATAGAAATGATTGTCAAGGTTGTTTGAGTTCAGTTTGGCAACAAACAATGTTAAAAAATTCAAGTTGTGGTCAGTATTGCAAAATATATCAGTGAACTGATCTCTCTAAGTGTGGTATAAAGGTTCTTTGCATTGAGCTCAGTTAATTGTTATTCATTAAGTGTGAAGTTTAGATTTGTAAACAGAGTTTGGTCAAACCTTATATACATATGAACTATAAAGTGAAATGGTTGCAGCATGATAATAAATGAGGCATAATATGGTCTGTTATAGGGTATTCACATATTTTATTTCCATTGTATTCAAACATTTTTCATCTGTTGGGCATCCAAATGAAATAAGCTTAATTTAGATACTAGTCTACCAGAAACTTAATAACTGCATTATATATCATATGATGCAAGTTTTTTAAACACGTTTTTAAACATATGCACTGCCAACTTAAGAGTCCCAAGAAGAAATGGTCATTCATCAATATGTACGTATATGTAAAGGGACGAAATTTACAAGGCATAACAGACTTCAAAAACTATCTTCCATTGTTCAATTTTTTCATTATTTTGTAAAACCAAAATTTGTGTCATGGTAATAACAGCACTGCTATTTCAATAACACCCTTTTTTTTAAATTATTATTTATATCTTAATAAATTCTAGAAATCAATAAACATAAACACATAAACTGGATTTTTATTAATTCTACTTAAATGAATGTTATATTGGTAAAAATTGTTTTTTTTATTATGTCGAGACATAAAACTTGTGCAAAGACAGAATTTGAATAAAATAACAGTAGAAAAGTACAAGTTATGCACTTATTAGCTCACCATTCCCCAAAAGTCATCTGAAGTATTTTCAGCCCTTTTTCTACATCCTCTGTAAACTTTTTACATTGAAATTTCAGCAAAACTACTTTTGTCATTTAGAACTAAATTTGGCTGGAAATGAAGCTACATGTATTATACAAAGCTTGCGTTATTTTTTTTTTTTTTTTTTTTTTTTTGTGTAGATAAGAATTTCAAAATGGCCACCATAGCAAAAAAATGTGTTTTGATTGTGTGAAATTGCAGAGAAACCTGAGGAATATCTTGGCATATTGATTTGTAGTATTGTAGGAATGAACTATAGATCGTCCCTTCAGTAACTTATTTCAAATGAAACTTGTTTTACAAATAACCCTATTTGTAATGCACACACGTAGCTTCTTCTAAGAAATCGTCTCGTAAATCTTGCATTAATGGCACTAGTGTGATCCTATATTAATTTGCAGTTGTTAATTGCCAAAACGAATAAGAAATGACCACCAAGGTGGGTCGTAATAGAACATCAAAAATAAAAGTGAAATCATGCACAAATGTACTTATGGTGTTCTCTACTAATTTTGAGCTAGCATTTGGTGTCTATCGAAAATTGAAAGTTGGACGTCACTGTGGAACATAGTTTCCCATTGATCCATTATTATTGGAAATACATACAAGTAACGTTTCTAAAACTATCGCGAACATTGTAACTAAATGATACTATTACTAATTTTGCATTTGTGGTGGCGATCTGAAATCCAAGCTGGTCGTCACTGTGGAGCACAGTTTGATATAGAACCCTAAATGAAGCTATGAGAAAGATGAGCAGCTTTGTCAGAAAACATCTCAAACCAAATCATGCTCTAATAGTACTAGGGTAGTGAACACCATACTAAATATACTTTGTAGTTAAGCTCACATATTCAAATGTTTTGTTTTTTTTTAACTGGTTAGTCCTGCTCCAAAAGGAAACAAGTATAGGGTTTATACCTCCATCAATTGTTTTAACAATATGCCAAATAGAGTATGACAGTCCTAATGTACCATGACTCAAACATATTTAAATTCATCCAAAACCACTATTCACACTGATCTGTGTCCACACTTGTATATTAGATTGATGATTATATTTATCATATACTTATAGAAAATAATGGTATAATTGTAACCTTTGATAAAACTAATTTGTACATATATTTATTCATTAAATTTGAAGAATTGTCTTAGCCGTGTGATATGACTTTCGTTATCAACTGCTTCCGGTTTATATCAACTGCTTCCGATTTATATCAACTGCTTCCGGTTATTATCGCATGCCTTTCTGTAACGTTATCGCATGGCATTTCGACGTCATTCTGCAAAATCCGGAAAATACACCTCAGTGATACATTTTGGTGAAAAACATAACTAAGTAAGATAAAAAAAAAAACATATATTAGGAAACAGGAAAATATATCATTAAAAAATGCAAAACAAATAATACAATAAATGAATTTTATAAAGTTTAAAAAAAAGTTCTTGTCTGTATGTCATCTGCTAAAGTATATGATAAAAAGAACATAACATGTCATTTTTCATATCAGACCCCTTATCAGCCCATGGTCGGCTCTCGGGCTGATAAGGGGTCTGATATGAAAATGCCATGTTATAATCTACATTTATCATATACTTAGAGTAAATAACTTATAATTTTAACAGTATGATAATAGCATTACATTTACGTGAATTCCATATATTTCGAAATGGTGCTTAGCGGGCTGATATGAAAAATTTATCAACTGCTTCCGGCTATTATCGCATGCCTTTCCGTAACGTTATTGCCTGGCATTCCGATGCTACTCGGCAAATTCCGGAATATACACCTAAATGGTACGTTTTCAGTGTAAAAAAAAATAACAATGTTGGACACAAAACAAATATTAGGAAACAGGAAAATATATTTTGTAAAATGCAAAACTAATGATACAATAAATGTATCTTGCAAAGTTTCGAGCATAATTTAGCAAATTACTTTACAAATGTTGACTTTTCCAAACAGTGTTCAGTATGTTTTGTTGATTTTTTTTTTTTTTTTTTTTTATCGTCAATATAAAATATATTATACTGTTGTTTTTCTCCTCTGTTGAGGCATATGATAGAAAGATTTCATATCGGATGTATTACATTTGGCGTCCATCGTCCGTAAACTTTTCAGTTTTTGAACTTCTACTTGAGAACCACTTAAAAGAGTCAATATGTTAAACTGTAATTTTTCTCCATTGTTGAAGCATATGATGAAAAGATCATTACATGGCATTTTTCATATCAGATGTATTATCAGTCCAAGGTTCAATATCCTTCGGCTCTTTGACTGATATTGAACCTTGAGCGTAAAAGACATCTGATATGAAAAATGCAATGTAATAATCTGATAATATATATACTACATAACAGCCACATATATAAATTAACATAATCATATCCTCTTCATAAAATAATTATTTAATTTGAGCTGGGTGGTTTCAGGGTATTAATGAAAACTTAAGAAAGAGGGACGAAAGATACCAGAGGGACAGTCAAACTCATAGATCATAAGAAGGAGAACATAATTTCGTGATCAAAAGATAAAGTTCATTACACTTACTAACAGTACATGAAAAATGTTCGAAAATTCTTTCAAACAATATCATTATTGGTTTATTTTTATAACAAAGTATTATTATTTGATAATTATTTTTATTATTACTATTATTATCGACACTGATCTGTGTCCACACTTGTATATTAGATTGATAATTATATTTATCATATACTTATAGAAAATAATGGTATAATTGTAACCTTTGATAAAACTAATTTGTACATATATTTATTCATTAAATTTGAAGAATTGTCTTAGCCGTGTGATATGACTTTCGTTAGAACTGCTTCCGGTTTATATCAACTGCTTCCGATTTATATCAACTGCTTCCGGTTATTATCGTATGCCTTTCTGTAACGTTATCGTATCGCGTGGCATTTCGACGTCATTCTGCAAATTCCGGAAAATACACCTCAGTGGTACATTTTAGTGAAAAACATAACTAAGTAAGATAAAAAAAAAACATATATTAGGAAACAGGAAAATATATTATTAAAAAATGCAAAACAAATAATACAATAAATGAATTTTATAAAGTTTTAAAAAAGTTCTTGTCTGTATGTCTTCTGCTGAAGTATATGATAAAGAACATAACATGTCATTTTTCATATCAGACCCCTTATCAGCCCATGGTCGGCTCTCGGACTGATAAGGGTCTGATATGAAAATGCCATGTTATAATCTACATTTATCATATACTTAGAGTAAATAACTTATAATTTTAATAGTATGATAATAGCATTACATTTGCGTGAATTCCATATTTTCCGAAATGGTGCTTAGCGGGCTGATATGAAAAATTTATCAACTGCTTCCGGCTATTATCGCATGCCTTTCCGTAACGTTATTGTCTGGAATTCCGATGCTACTCGGCGAATTCCGGAATATACACCTAAATGGTACGTTTTCAGTGAAAAACATAACAATGTTGGACACAAAAGAAATATTAGGAAACAGGAAAATATATTTTGTAAAATGCAAAACTAATGCAAAACTAATGATACAATAAATGTATCTTGCAAAGTTTCAAGCATAATTTAGCAAGTTACTTTACAAATGTTGACTTTTCCAAACAGCGTTCAGTATGTTTTGTTTTTTTTTTTTTTTTTTTTTTTTTTTATCGTCAATATAAAATATATTATACTGTTGTTTTCTCCTCTGTTGAGGCATATGATAGAAAGATTTCATATCGGATGTATTACATTTGGCGTCCATCGTCCGTAAACTTTTCAGTTTTTGAACTTCTACTTGAAAACCACTTAAAAGAGTCAATATGTTAAACTGTAATTTTTCTCCATTGTTGAAGCATATGATAAAGATCATTACATGGCATTTTTCATATCAGATGTATTATCAGTTCAAGGTTCAATATCCTTCGGCTCTTTGACTGATATTGAACCTTGAGCGTAAAAGACATCTGATATGAAAAATGCAATGTAATAATCTGATAATATATATACTACATAACAGCCACATATATAAATTAACATAATCATATCCTCTTCATAAAAATAATTATTTAATTTGAGCTGGGTGGTTTCAGGGTATTAATGAAAACTTAAGAAAGAGGGACGAAAGATACCAGAGGGACAGTCAAACTCATAGATCATAAGAAGGAGAACATAATTTCGTGATCAAAAGATAAAGTTCATTACACTTACTAACAGTACATGAAAAATGTTCGAAAATTCTTTCAAACAATATCATTATTGGTTTATTTTTATAACAAAGTATTATTATTTGATAATTATTTTTATTATTACTATTATTATCGTTTATATATAACTATTATTGTGTAATCGATATTATTGAATATTCTTTCGTTCATCGAACGGTCGGGAATAAAGTTTTCCTGTCGTTATGAACATTTGTCTGTACGTAGATGTAACATCACATGAAATAGAATGCTGAAATATACAAGCATCTTTCAAATGAATAATACTATCGGAAATATTCAAAACAATGACATTTTTTAGTAACTTCGAGGATTTTCCTTTGGTTTCTGTGCAAGTACACTACCTTATATACACATGGCAAAATAGCCTGTGTCAAAGGGTATTATGTATGCAATATTCCCCCTTTCTGTAACAAAAATGGTAAAATAAAATCCATCATTACATTGTATATTTCACCCAAAAACAAATTTTGTAAAACTGACACTAATTTGATTATTGTATTAGCCTGGACGATGGCAATTATTGCGCATTTTGAAATATGTATATCCGACTTTACTTAGATCATCAGTATCCTGCGAACTGATCGACATTGGAAATATATCGTTTGATTATGGTGATTGTTTGATTAACTTAGGTGAGCAATACAGACTCAAAGGGCAAATATGCGCATCGCTTGGCGTTCATCGTTTGAAACATGGCTAAAAAGGATCATATCAATATTATTTATATACTTAAAATTTGGTAAGAATACATTATAAAATTGCTAATTTATCTGCAAGTTGAAAGATTACATAAAATATGACAATACATATACATTCAAACATTTCTAAAAATGTACATTTACTTAGACTTTATACAATAATTGAATTATAATGTTGATAATGATAATAAACTGAATAACACATGAAAAAGGGAAATAACTCTGGTAGCCAAATTCACAAACAACTAAATGATTGCCACCACCAGAGACCAAATTGCGTAGATGTTATCAACTATAGGCCGCCGTACGGCAAAAAAAGGCAGTTTCCACGATTTTCGGCCTACTTCTTGAATTGCGAGTACAATCCCACACGCTTATGGTTACTGCTTTAGACAGTCGCTCCGGAACACAAAAATAATTGCAATAACATTAACGATAACTATTTCACCCAATCAGATGCGCATTCCGACTATTAATGTCTCCTTGATGACACCAAAGACCAAGATATTTGAAAATCTAAAACCGCATTTTCAGCACTTTGTAACAATCTCAAAAATCACCAGAAAACATCGCCCTATGCTATTCATCATTTTGAAAATTGCTTATAAATTTTCGAAAATGAAAAAAAATAAAAACGACATACCAATCACAAGATCGTGTTACTTTAAAGTACAAACATGAAAGATATTGTTACCTGACATCAAATTGTGAATTATTTTGATATTTTTAAAATAGTATAAGAATAAGAATAATAAGAATAAGAATTGTATTAGTCTAAAATCCAAACATAGGATTGTTACTAAATAAAAAAACCAAAAAAAAAAAATAATAAACATATAAATGAAAAAACGATAGACAGAAAACAATACAAACATGTAGCATTGAAAAAATTAAAATTATTAATATTTATTACAATACTATTTTGACAACATGCCTCCTTTATAAAGTTATTATTTCAAATCTCTTGATTATATATTACATTATAATATGAGTCATGAATCATACACAGTTCATACATTGACATTATAGTTATTTCTCTCATTATACATTTCTCTTATACTGTTAACAATGGTAATTAATATATCACATTCTTAACAAGAAAATATAAAATCAAATTTGTTTTCATTACTCATTGAATTAAAACAGGGGACAATATAGAAATTTCATTAAACATATTGATCCTAGGTTTATTAAGTTCTGTACATGTTTTGAGAAAATAGAATTCATCTTCCACCTCTTTATGGCATAAAGGACATATTCTATTTTCTACGGCTGTTTTATTGTATCGACCGCGTTCAATAGCCAGCATACTATTACTTATTCTTATTTTGGAAAAATTTTTGGTAAAATTTTTTTCTAAATTCAATAAAGTACTTTTCAAGTTCATACTTTACTTTAAATTTTCTGTGTGTTCTTAGTTTGTTTCCATTTATTGAATCTTCATCATTAAAGAGACAATTTTTCCAAAATATAATGTAATTATGGCACCCTCAACAGAGTTGGGGTGACATATTGTTATTCTACCTTTTTTTCTTATATTTATTTTTCTTCCACTTTTTTTGTCCAGCTTATATCGCGGAATTTTATGAACCAATGTTAATGAAACATTTAATAATGTTAACAAGCATGTGCAGATTTGCAATCGGGGTATGTCATTTTCAAGATGGCCGCCGTTACCATGGAAACTGCAAAAATGTCCAAAATTTCAAAATGATCCAAACTTAATGAAACTTTACCACAATGTTAATTGGCATGTGTAGATGTGCTCTTTGACTTTGGATTTTTCAAAATTGCTGCCGTTAACCTGACAATGGGGGAACGAGGATGCCATCCGTTATTGCTCGCAATTACAAATCTAGTTTTCATTGAGCTCCTCCGTGAGGGCTAACAGTAATCGTTTTTTAGAAAAGTTACATTGGTTTTCCCAAACATGAGTGAAATTCAATTTCGATAGTAACATTTTAATTTTTGAAGCAAATCCATCATTTAACTGCTTGTAAACTTTATAAACATTATATAATAAAGAATCTTTTTCATTTGAATTTTATATATGTAACCAAAATCCTACAGAAAACTTTAGGGCCTGTATACCAATAGGGTACATTCCAAATTCAGCAATACAGCTGTATTTACTGCCTTTGAATTAACGTTAAGTACATTTTTCGCAAATTTGATTTGGAGTTTTACTGATTCCATTGATAAATATTGAGATTCAAGAGTTTTGTTGTTCTTCACAATATCTATTGACCATATCTCACTACAATACAGTAATATTGGGCTAACACAAGAATTTAAAAGTTTCATATGGGAAAAAACATCCATCTTATCTGAATAAAGCTTTTTTTTAATACAAAAAATGCCTTTAAAGCTTTTTACAAAGGAGATTTACAGCATTAGTGAAAATTCCTGATGGCCTAAATAGTATACTTAAATATTTGTATTCTGTGCAACATTCAATTAATTCATTATTCTAAACAAACTTGTCTTTAGTAAGCTTTTTACCACTTTTATAAAATATCATTGCTTTTGTCTTGTCAAGATTGACAGTCAAGTTCCATTTTTCACAATGAGTGTTTAACTTGTTTAGCCAATTTTGTAAACCGTCTGAAGATTCTGATATTAATACTAAGTCATCAGCATATAAAAGACTAGACAATAATTTTATGTCATGTAATGTTACTGGATCACATGAGTTATCAAAAATGGAGGTCAAATCATTTATATAAAAAGAAAATAAGGTAGGGCTTAAAATACAGCCTTGTTTTACTCCAACTGTTGAAGGGAACAACTCAGTTATGCCTTCAAGGACTTTAACTGCAAATAAAACTTCTTTGTACATATCTTTTAAAATATTGAAAAATGGTCCCTTTATGTTATATTCAGCAAGTTTGTGTAGCAGGGCCTCTATATTTATAGTGTCAAAAGCTTTTTTTTAAATCAATAAAACATGCATATATTCTTTTGGTTGATTTAAAAGCTTTATCATTAATAGTTTTTAAAGTTAGAATGTGATCGGTAGTTCTACATCTGAATCCAATCTGTTCACGACAAATAATATTATCAGTTTCTGAAAACTTTTCTAAACGATTATATAAAACTCTTGAGAAAAATTTTCCTAAGCAGCTAGAAAGGGCTATACCCCTGTAGTTTGAGGGGTTATTAAAACATCCTCCTTTAAATACTGGTTTAATGTAATTTTCCCTCCATTTAGAAGGATATAAACCAGTAAAAAGAATTAAGTTAAATAATTTTACATACATGTCGACATTCATAGTACAAGATATTTTCAACATTTCAAATGTTAACCCATCAGAACCACATGATTTCTTATTTTTCAAGGATTTCATAGCGAGCAGCACTTCCTCTGCAGTTATCCTAACATTTAAATTTTTGTTACAATTATTCAAAAAATTACCATCAATACATGATTTGATATCAAAATTTTTGTTATCGGTAGTATTCATGAGATTTTTGAAATATTGAAACCATTCTTTAGCTTGAATGTTTGAACTAGGATCATTCAGTTCTTTTTTCTTTAAAGTTTTAACAGTTTTCCAAAACTCATCTGAAGAATTATTTGATTCTAAGAGTTTAGTCAGCATTTCATTTCTAAATTGTCTATAATTTTTCATTATTAATTTATTTAGTACCTTTTTTGGGGACATAACTTCTAATCTTAGTTGCAAGTTCCATGGTTCTTTACACAATTTTCTAGTATGGTGTTTTAAAGCTCTAAATTGGGCTTCACATTCATTATTATAGTAGGGTTTTTAATTTTTCGGAATTTATTTTTTATATCCCTGCCAGTGGTTCTTTTTAGACCAAGAAAAGCAGCATTATACAATAAAGATGACATATTAGAAACATTTTCATTAATTTTTTCTTCCATACTGGATACCAAGTTATTTTGAACTGGGATTTCTGCTAAGCTTTCTATTTCAAAAATAATTGGTTGTAAGTCAGTTTTTAATAGTTTAATTTAAATGTATTTTCATATTCATTATTCCATTTTATGCACTTTAAAGGAGTTTTTAAGTTTTCAGGTGGTTGTTTATTTATTTGAGACATGATATTGACTGTTATTGGAGAGTGGTCTGATACTGTTGGTTCAAATTTATTAACTGAAAAATTTATGATACTTGGCAAGAACCCAGAGTGGCAAATACAGTAGTCATCAATAGAATTTCCATTATGATTAAAAAATGTAACTTTTCCCTAGAATCTCCTAAGGTTCTTCCATTTAAAATTCTTTATTGAGCAGAAATGCATAACTCTATTAATTGTTTACCATAACTGTTGGTGTTTTGTGAAATTTCAGTACTGCTTGATTAAAGCACAGCATCTGCTATGTAATTAATAGGTAGAAAATCATCCAGGCTGTCATCAATTTCATTTGTAATATAGTCAGAATCACTAACGTTGATATGGGCATTCAAATATCCAATTAAAGCAATATTACCCTCTAAAGAATATTTGGTAATATCCTGCTCTAGTTTTTCAAACATTTGTTTATCACAATTAGTTCGCATAGTGTATGATGAGTTGCAGGGGCTATATACATGGAGCAGATAATAGATTTTTCTCAAAGCCAAAATATTTTTTGTCAAGTTTAAACCACATCATGTCACTCATTGTTTTATCAATTAATTTAACATCTTGCAAAATTTCCTTTTTAATAAAAGTGGCTAAACCGCCCCATACTCTATTAGTTTCAGACTGTCTGCATGCAGTTAGTAAAACATTTGTATTCATTATAAAATAAAATGTCCTTTGAGGAGGCATGTGTTTCTGATAAGCATACTATATCAGATGTCATTATTTTACTTAAGTTGTCATCATCTAGTTTACATAACCTGTCTCCACTTAATTTTCTAAATAAACCATTTACATTCCATGAAGCAATTGATAAATTTCTTGACACTTTAATACGCATATTTTTGTGTTTAAAAACATCATGAACAAGGATAGGGTTCATATTAACCTAATTAGCTAATGCAATTAGCAAATGTATGTTTCTTTAAAATTTTATCAACTATTTTTCATTTCTGTACTACAACAAAATATATGTTTTGTATTAGCTAGAACTGTATATATATTCATAGCAAAATTCAAATAAAAGCTTTTAAATAAACAGCTAGAGTTACCCTTCTTTAACTAGCAAATAGATTAATGATTGAGAGAAAATAAAAATTTAAATTTAAATTAAAAATAAAAAGTAAATGAAAATGAGTATTTACTACTACAAAATCTAGAAATTACATATTTATAATTCCTCTATGTAAAAAGAAAATAAGACCTTAAAGTATTTTTTCTTTCTTAAAGTGTACACATTACTCTCAATTAAGTAACATATTTGCATATCTTCAATCTAAAAGAAAAAAGAAAAAAAAATATTTCACCATTACTACTGCTAATAAGTATTATATTGTTTTTACACATTTTGTGTAATATTTGAGAATAATTGA
This sequence comes from Mytilus coruscus, assembly GCA_017311375.1. NCBI lineage: Eukaryota > Metazoa > Mollusca > Bivalvia > Mytilida > Mytilidae > Mytilus > Mytilus coruscus. The sequence goes on from CM029602.1 coordinate 35,672,195, forward strand.
ATCAGTATGAATTAATGACATTTAAGTACATTAGCAAAAGCAGATGCAATACTGGTCGCTAAGTCAGAAATCTGACTTTAGCTAAGGTCTCTATCCGTTTCATGTCTGTATGATTGGTTGTATTCAGATGTTCTGTTGTCATCATTCCTGTATTGGTTAACTTCTCCATCTGTATCATACATGTATGAGTTATCGTAATCGAATGTTTTTCTTGTATAAGTATTTCTGTAATGGCCAAGTTCTGTATTAGTATCATGTGTATACCAATTATTGTTATACAATGGTCTCCAAGTGTCAGCACTCTTGTATTGATGACTCTTATTGTAACCTGTATTACTGAATCGGTGGTTGTAATTGTAGTTAGTACGTCCTCTATAGTTAGTTCTATCTTGTGTGTTCAGTCTGACTCTCTCTCTCTTGTTTTCTGATTGCCTGTGTGGAAACATAGTTTTCCTTAGATTTTCAGCAAGAACTCCAGTGCCTTGATACATAGACAAGCGAATCGAGTCAGAGTATATATTTTCCATTACATCTCCGTTGTCGGCTGTGAAATTGTTATTTTGACATATATGTAATCTCGACGTTGTCCCAAATTTTGATTTTATCATTTCATTCAATGTTTGACTTTTTTTAATTAGTAAGGTGTATTTAGTTGGGATTACTAAAGAAAGCACGACACTATTTGCTTTACCTAAAGCTTTGTTTACCATTTCTTCGTATCTTGGGAAGATGTCTTCTGCCGATTCTTCTCTCACTTTGATATTATCAATTCCGACATGAATTATAATTGATCTTGCAGAAGAAATATCATCTAATGCTTCAATAACGTGTTCTATTCTGTATGTTGTTTGTTTGAGACCTGATTGTCCAGAGCCTGCTAACAATCTTTTAATGTCTACCCTGTGGCCAATAGAATCATGATAGAAAATAGATCGTTTTGCATTATTTATGAATTCACCATTTACCGCAGATATCGGTGTTCTAGAGAGTATGTCCCCTTCATTCTTGTCATTGTGTGAATTACTTTTGTCTGTTTCTAAATATTGTTGGATTGATGTCTGTCTCTGATCAGTTGTGGGAGATATTCTGTCAGGGCTGTTTTGGTGTTCGGTTGTTAGATCAAGTTTGGATGCAGAGTCTTCTTGATGATCATTGTTGAGGGAAGAGTTGTTATCTTGAGGAACCCTTTTTGTTTTTTCTATGGTTTTCCATCACTATCATACAGAATGACTGTATTCTATCTTGAAGGTTCTGAATTGTTTTATCTTTATCATCAATTCTCTCTTTGAACGTAAGTTTTAAGGTTTCTTTGTCATTTTGTATTTGTTCCAATATATGCATATATATGCTAGTATATGATCGGAGCGTCAAATTTATGATTATGTACTACTTCTTCAGATTATCGTGTTTAGTTATACTTAATTCTACAGATCATCGTGGATAATTATGCTTAATTCTACAGATGATAGTGATTTGAGTTTTTAAAAGTCACGTTGCATGCATTTTTCTCTCCATTGTTATTTTCATATATCTTCAAAAAAATATCTAAAAGAAAAGAAAAAGAGCAAAGTTCTTTCCAAATGTACTTTGACCAGAATAACTTTAAAGAAATTAACTTTTTGATGACAATGGATATTTTATATATTCTGTATGATATGAAGTACATCATTGCATTTGTTGAAATATCGTTATGACTTAAAGTTATGAGCACTGACCCAGTTGAAAGAAGAAGAAAAGAGTTGTACATTTTTAACATGAACAATTAATAGTTCAAAGATACATTTGTGAACATTGTTAAAAGGTATTTGATTTTGCTCATTGTTGAAGACCGTACGGTGACCTTTAGCTGCTTATATCCTCGAAAAAACATGTATTGACCCCATCAAAAGGCTAGCATTATATTATTATACTATAAGTAGAAGTATAACAGATTCCAATTTTGTTTTGATTAAAAGGCGTACTCAACGTGACTGATGCCACATAAAAATTTCATTTTCTACTCTGAAACTATTTTGCCAATTTTATGTATTTTGAAAGGCCTAACTATACAGAAGGTATTTTTTAAGTATTAGTTGTCATATTTCTAAGTGTGAAAAATCTGGCAGACAAAAGCAATTCTTGTTATTAACAGGTCTATTCGGAAATTCCTTTTCATATGTATACTAAAGTATATAAAAGCCACATCGATAAAAACTCCTATCAGTTATGGCATGAAAATACGGACATTGTTCTATTTGAATTTGCTATTTTGAAATAATTTTTTAAATCAAGAAATGTATCGTCCTCGTGCAAAACTCTGATTCCTTGTTTAGGTTTGGCTTTAACTTTTTGTCCTTTTTGGTTTTATTAGATATTTAACGTTTATATTGGGTTTTGGACTTTCAAATAGTTTGCCACGGGCATCACTGTCGTCTCGTTACACCAGAGTGATCGTTCTTGTTGTGAACAATAACATATGCATATGCTTCTTCATGATCGAGATTAGCATCACTGAAGATATATTCATTTTCGAAATACGAATCTGGTGCAAAATAGATAGAGACGTTAGTGTTAGTACTACCACATGAGCGATGCCTCTCCTGGTGGTCTATTAGTTACCGAGAGTATCACCAGGCCATGCAGTAGCTATAACTTTTGTACTGGCTTCAAAATATGGATATTGTTCTATTCAAATTTGCTGTTATAAAATTTTTAATCATTTAAAGTCAATTAATGTGTCTCACTCGTGTATAGCTCTGATTCCTTGTCCTTGTTTTACTTAATGTTTGGTCAGTTTTGGTTTTATAAGCTTTTCAACGTTTGTATTAGGTTTTGGACTTTCAAATATTTTGACTTCGAGCATCACTGTAAAGACATTAATTGTCGAAATGCACATCTGGTGCAAATAATTGGTACCGTTAATGTTATTACTACAACTTTTGCAATGCCTCT